>CM065816.1:34005714-35290969 GCA_033398695.1 Orobanche coerulescens | reverse complement strand
AATCTTACTCAAGGTCGGTGGCAAGGCTAGTCGATAGGCCGGATCACCTACACGCTCCGTAACCTCAAACGGCCCAATGTACCTTGGGCTCGACACTTGCCCTCTTCCCGAAACGAAAAACACCTCGAGTAGGAGACACCTTCATTAACACATGGTCACCAACCTCGAACTCAAGCGGTCGTCGACGATGGTCGCATAAGACTTCATCGACTTTGAGCCGTTAACAACCGACTCTTAATCAAAGTGATCTTCTCACGGGCGGCTAACAACATATCGGGTTCCGTACCCGGAGATTCGACAGTTCGTCCCAACACAAGGGGGACCTACAGCGACGGCCATATAATGCCTCATACGGTGCCATCTGAATCGAAGCGTGCCAACTATTATTATACGTGAATTCCACCAAAGGCAGCTGGGCTTCCCAATCGTTCTTCCAATCAAGAGCACATGCTCTCAACATATCTTCTAGAGTCTGGATCGTTCTTTCCGACTGACCATCGGTCTGTGGATGAAAAGCCGTACTGAAATTCAACTGTGTGCCCATCGCACGATGAACTGCCCTCCAGAAGTGTGACACAAATCGCCCGTCACGGTCTGATACAATGCTCTTGGGGGTACCGTGTAGTCTCACAATTTCCTTAATAAACAGCTGGGCCAATCTCTCGGGGCCCCATGTGTCCTTAATCTCCAAGAAGTGGGCTGATTTGGTCAGACGGTCCACAATCACCCAAATCATATTCATTCCTCGACGACTCGTCGGCAAGCTAGTGATAAAATCCATAGATATGTCTTCCCATTTCCACTCAGGAATTGGGAGCGGTTTCAAGATTCTTGCAGTGTCGCCGGTGCTCAATCTTAACTCACTTGACAGTCAAACACCTCGAAACGAATTCGGCAACCTCACGCTTCATATTCCCCCACCAATAATTCTGTTTCAAATCCTTATACATCTTGCTAGAGCCCGGGTGAATAGAGTACGGGGTAGCATGGGCTTCTCTCATGATAGAGTTCCTCAACTCTTCGTCAGCGGGTACACAAACTCGATTTCTAAAACGTATCAATCCATCCTCGTGGATCACGAATCCAGGGCTTTCCTTGGTTTACTTCATCCCGAACTCGAGATAAGAATGGGTCCGTAATTTGCTTTGATTTGATCATATCATCAAGAGACGAAGAAATCTCAAGGGTGCAAAGTTGTCCCCGAACACGCTGTAACCAAACTTCAATTTCGACCTCATAAGGTCCAACCGCAACTCTCTCTGTCTTTGTCAACGGCTCAGCATCTGCTCTTGCACGGTTTTACGGCTTAATGCGTCGGCAACCACATTTGCTTTACCCGGATGATAAAGGATCTCGATATCATAGTCCTTGATTAATTCTAGCCACCTTCTCTGTCTCATGTTCAACTCCTTCTGAGTAAAAATGTACTTTAGGCTCTTGTGGTCCGTAAAGATATGGCAGGTAACTCCATAAAGATAGTGACGCCAGATTTTTAAAGCAAACACCACGGCTGCTAACTCCAAGTCATGGGTCGGGTAGTTAACTTCATAGGGTCGCAAATGTCTCGATGCATAGGCAATCACTTTCCCTTCCTGCATTAGTACACATCCTGCACTCGTCTCGACGCGTCACTATACACCACAAATCCTTCCGTTCCTTTTGGTAAGACCAAAACAGGGGCCGAAATTAATCGACTCTTGAGCTCATCAAAACTCTTCTGACATGTTTCTGACCACAAATACTTCTTGTCCTTTCGCAGTAAGTTAGTCATTGGTTGCGCAATTTTAGAAAATCCTTCTACGAACCGTCGGTAGTAACCTGCTAGGCCGAGGAAACTACGAACTTCCTTCACGTTCTTCGGTGGTAGCCAATCTCGAATGGCTTCCGTCTTTTGTGGGTCCACTCTCACCCCTTCGGTGATATCACATGCCCGAGAAAGACAACCTCGTGCATCCGAATTCACACTTAGAAAATTTCCCATAAAGTTGTTCCCGCCTCAATGTATCGAGAACTTGGTGGAGGTGACTCTCGTGTTCCTCGTGGTCGCGAGTAAATCGAATGTCGTCTATGAAAACGACTACAAAGCGATCCAGATAGTTAATAAAAACTCGATTCATCAACTCCATGAATACCGCCGGTGCATTAGTCGGTCAAATGGCATCACCACGAACTCATAATGCCCATAGCGAGTACGGAATCTTTGTCTTCGAAATGTCAGACTCTCGAATCCTCAACTGATGATAACCAGATCTCAAGTCGATCTTAGAAAACACGGCAGCTCCCTGAAGTTGGTCCAATAAATCATCAATACGAGGCAAGGGATACTTGTTCTTGATGGTTACCCTGTTCAGCTCACGGTAATCAATACATAAGCGTAGAGATCCATCTTTCTTCCGTACGAATAACACTAGTGCTCCCCAAGGGGACGCACTAGGTCGAATATAGCCTTTGTCAGTCAACTCCTCAAGCTGGTTCTTCAATTCTTGCATCTCAGTCGGAGCCATACGGTACGGTGCTTTTGAGAGCGGGGACGCACTGGTTCTAACTCAATAATAAACTCCACGTCACGATGAGGAGGTAAGCCTGCAACTCGTCTGGAAATACATCGGTAATCTCGGACTACCGAATGTCGGCCAATTCAATCGGTCGCTCATTGTTTTGGTCATGTAGCACCAATAACCAATACACCCTTGATTAAGCAGTTTCACTGCTTTCATAGCACTGATGACTCTCCCAGAACGACTGGGATTATCACCTCGAAATATACACTCGAATCCATCATCAGAAGTGACGGTAACCATCCGCTTGCGGACACTGAGTATTGCATCGTGACGATCCATCCAATCGATACCCAAGATTATATCATCCTTAGGTAGATCGACTACAATCAGATTTGACAACCACTCACGGTCGTTCAAACGAATCGGACAGTCCTGGACTTCACGATTTCCAATAATTCTTCTACCATCAGGTAGGCCAATCACGTAGGGCTCACAATTGATAACATGGTCTAGAGGCAAACGACTTAAACAAGAAGAAGATATAAAGGAGTGTGAAGCACCGGTATCAAAAAGAACACATACAGGCTGGGAGTGGATCTCGAGTATACCTGAAATCATGCTGGCCTCGGGATCATCAGCTTTCTTCATCTCGTAAATCCTGGGTTTCGCAGTACCGGCACCAGGTGTACCACTTTGATTCCCACGGCCCATTCCCCTATTCGCTCCGGTGGTCTGATAGGAAGCGGACGGAGGCGTCCGGTTTTGAACAGAAGATTGAACTGGAGTATGAGACGCCACTGGATCATGTCCGGGCCCACTCCTGCAAAAACGAGCACGGTGACCATTCTTCCCACAAGTATGGCATGTGATGGCAGGCTTTGGGCAATTGAAGTTGATATGCCCCTGGCCCCCACAGTTGTGGCACACCGCGGAAGAGGGAACCGCTCGAGAGTGCGATCCGGCGGGCTTTGACGCCATGGGTGATCGATCAGAAGGGTTTGGCAATGACTGGGGCTTCCTGAATGTCCCCCGATTACTCTCAGTCTGGTTTTGGTTCTTGGACCTTTTGTTGTTGGACTGGGGTTGTTTCTTGGAAATCTATTTCGCGGTGAGTTCGTATTCCAGAGCCTTCTCGATGAACTCTGGTAAGGTAGTACAGTGGTGATTCAACAGCTGCATTCTCATTCGGGGTTTAAGCCTCTTGAGAAAGTATTTGATTTTATCGGCCTCTGTTCGGATAATTGTCGTGGCAAAAGGAAGGAGCGCCTGGAATTTCTCAGCAACAGATAATACATCATCGTCTTCAGACGGGTCGGGGTTCAATAGCTCCGACAGTTTGGCCTCGCGGAGTGGCCCTGGATAGTAACGGTCTAGCATGAGGTTTTTAAATTCCTCCCAAGTGTAAACACCATCAGCTGGCCTTACTGAAAGCCACCAGGAGTGAGCGCCTTTGCCAAGGTAATACGCGGCCATCAAACGCGATTCTCTTCCGGCACCCACCATCTGGAAAAGTTTCTCAAAATGCTCGATCCAATGCACAATGTCAGCAGGCTCAGAGGAGCCTTCAAAAGTCGGTGGTCGCTGGCGAGAGATGTCGCTGATACTTCGGCTCACGGGTCCGCCAATCACAGGAGGAGGATGAGCCCCCTGCTGCTGGCCAGTAGCGGCCCTCTGCATAGCTTCCAATAGTTGACCCATCTGGGTCATCTGTGTCATCATGCCCTGCATTACGACGTAAGGATCGACACGCGCATCTCCGCGCCCACTGTGGTGCGATTGTTCCCTAGAAGGTGAACCACTGTCTGCGGAACTCTGATCCGCATTCGCGCGTCTATTGGCTCGAGGTATCGGGATTCGGCCCCTTCCGCGGCCTCGTCCCCCTCTGCCACGACCCCTCAGGTTTCTTTCCATACTGAAAGAATCAGTCATAATGATAACCATAAGTATAGTTCAAGATACTAAAATTCATGCTAAGTTAATAGCAACAAGGAATCACATATTCAAGGAAAACGGTTAGCGATACCACAATTGTTGCACCGAATATCATATCAGTGTCAAGTCGAACAATTTCAATTGTATAATAAATTCAGCATTTACCTCGGATTATCAATCAGATAAATCATATCACAATTCCTCGAAATAACATGATCAACAAAGAGACCCATACTGATATCAATATCATGCCAGTAATTAAACCATGGCTCATAAAGTACATACCGCATTTGGCTCGTAGGGTCAGGCGCTTGCACAGGTCACACGCGACACGAAGGTCTCTTGATACTAGTTCATTTCTCAATGACTCATAAAAAAAACGACTCTCCGATACCATCTTCTGTAACACCCCAAAGCGGCTATTACAGTGCCGTGAATCCCACATTGGGACTCACCAGGCGATATCCAAAACAAATTAAATAAATATTATTTGTGATACCAAACCACAATGAATAGTTATTACTCCGTTTAGGAGTTTATCAAAATATGGCCAACGGCCTTACAATACACAGGATCCAAAAACAAGTATAAACCATATGGAGATGGAAAATACTTCAAATGTCAAATACAACCAAATAGCAATTTAAATGGAACAGGAATAACACAACACGGTTTAACATAACCGGACAACAAAGATGAGGGGCCCCCGAACTAGTATCCTTCGAATCCTTTGCCGTCGACATGCTCTTCCCGTGCCTTGCCCTTGCCTCGACCTAAAATACAATACAAGTATTTCGCCCAACACAGGGTCAGATATACATGATAATCAATTCTTCTGACATATAAAATTCACATATATAGATTTCAAAGAAATCATTCCGACTATCAATCATACCCCTCGGGCGTATGAAACGAACAGTCACAAGCATCCAATACTATGGACGATTTACGATATGGCTCAAAGATGGACATCACAGTACGCCCGATCCGGAAATGTGTCCGTGCACATGTCCGCCCCGTATATGGAATCCAGAATATACGTAGGACAATGTACCTAATTAGCCTCACGAAACTACGTCCCGTGTGCACAGTCCAACGCGGAATAATATCCGCCGATGACTATATGTGCCTGGCTAAAAATCCTACACAATAACCAATCGAAACGCAGATATGATTCCGGATATGTCACGATACAACATGACAACGAATTCAACAAATCACATATCCGATTAAGGATCAAGAAAAACTCACCGAAGTGAAAATAAGGCCAACGAGATCAATGATTCAAAAGCAGCGTGCTTGGGAATGCAACCCATGAAGAAAACGGAATAACGTCAAGGACAATATCAAATCACGACAAACATTTCATGAACAATTCATACATATGAAAGATATAACCATCAGAAGAATCTAATCATCATTATAACCAAGCAAGATAACTTGCCTTAATACGGAGATGAGAATAGTCCTCTTCTTATCGGAACGAACGAATGGTCCTCGACAAGTTTTACTCGAACAAACAACCTTAAAACGAAATACATTTTACTCAAAACATATTCGTATAATTATCAATATAGGATTAGTAAGACGTCAACCTACAATCCTTTAGAATAGTTTGTTACTACCAATTATTGAAGCCTTATGCCAGGAGTCCTTCTAATCATCATTACAACCATAAGGATCGGTTTACAATATTAACCGAATGTTCGCATGGTTCATCATAAGCAAGAGTTCTATCAAGGGTATGTTGAATAACCAATTATGATGTTAAGATCATCTTATGATGATTAAACTTTCCAAAACATTAAAAGGTTGAAAGGTAAAATCTGCACATTATGATTATTCTCCTCTCATCTAAATTGACTTTAAGCTAATCAACAAGTTCATAAGTTCTGAGATTACACCATACCCATGAGGGTTATCAAAGTCTTTGATTACAAGGCTGGAGGATTCATTAATATGATGGTGAATTCACCATTTATCTAGTATGATGATCAAACATTCTAAGTTCTCAACACATTAGATTCATGAAAAGTTATTGTTGTAATTATCAAGACCCTTATCAATCTTCAAGGACTTGTGAAACGAATGTATATGCTTTGTTAAAGCTTCTAAGGTTTCTGAACTAGATCATCTAATCTCATATTTAACATCATCAAGTTCTTCTCAAGGTAAATAAATACCTAAAATGGTGTTTAATCACTTTATGATATCAAGTTCTTGATTAAATCCAGTTATGAAGAAGCTAACCGATCCATCAAAGTCCTACTGAGCTAAATTCGTCCAGAAGGTGAGTGATGACAATTACAACATGATTAAAATCACTATATCATCAAGAACACCTCCATCTCAAACCTTTATTTAACATATTCATTAAAAGTGCTTAAAGAGTTTAATTATAACCATGTTTTACTTGCTTAATCTACTCTAGGTGAAGTATAGTTCGTCATTAATAATCAACATAAGAAAATAATGCAGAGAAGAAAACACACCAACCTCCAGAAATGAAGAATAACTTCAATGCTATGAGAGAATATATTCCAAGCTTAAAAACAACTCCAAATCTCCAAGAAAATGAGCTCCACTCCGAGATTCAAGGCTTAGAAACAAGTTGGTGAAGGTTTATATCGATTTTAGAGTGCAGAGGGACGATAAAATGGAGAGAGAATTGGTTTAGAGTTGTGAAGAAATGAAAAACAGGCTGGCCCTATAAATAGACTGGACATACTTAGCGCACGCTATCGGAACAGTTTAGCGTACGCTAATGCACTTACGTACGCTATTCGGTCGATATTACGTACGTAAGCGGCTAACAGTGGCTACTGTCTTGAATTATCGCAGGCCGTTAGCGCACGCTAACGAGAAATGGGTTACGCACGCTAATAAAAGTAGATTCTCACCGACACGCCAGCTCAGATTGAGATCTCATGCATGCTAACGGTTAAAAGGGTTCACGTGCTGAAGTCAACTGCTGCCAGATTCCCTCTTAGCGTACGCAACAGAGGAAACCTTACGCACGCTAAGTCACATGTTTAGCGTACGTTAATAGTACTGTGTAGCGTACGCTACATTAACAAAAATTCGAAAATGCAACACTCTAATAACATCGAATCATCACATATGAAATAACAACGATATGATATTCAAATCTATAATACCTCAACATAAAACTAAATGCAACGATTTCTGATAATCAGATTATCCGAATAATACAACGACAGGAAAAAAAATGAAAAGTTACAGTCGGATATTACAGAAAATACTAAGAAGAGTACGGGTAATACATTCCCCCATACTAAGAGAACATTATGATCCCGAAACTTAGAACAACAAGAGTTGGGAACGTAAAGTAATGAAACGAAATACGATCGAAGTCACGATTGTTGAAAAAAAAGACATAGCGTAAAATCTTCATCCTGCTGTGCTAGCCTCTCCAGAAGGAGACATAGGGTTTTGGGGCACTCCCCGGTCGTTCGCTCTACTTGCCGAAAAGGGCATCTTTCCTTGCCAATTCGGAAACTCTCTCGCAGTGTTTCTCCCGATGACCTTCACACCCGCACCGGTAACAAGTCAAGAGTGGAGAGGGACAATTTGCACGATCATGTCCCTGACGATTGTAGTTGAAGCACCTTCTCTTCTTACCGAGAGTCACCGATGCTGGCTTGGGATTCCCAGCGCTCACCCTCGACCGCGAAGACGATACGTTCTGTAACACCCCGAGATATTCGGAATAATTACAGCGCCGTAAACCCTTTAGGTAAAGATTTACAAGGCTAATTTTTAAAAAGAGTGTAAATATAAACCAATCGTACAACTGAAGTTCAAAGACATATTAGATTCGACCGATCAAATGAGTTAACTTTTACAACCATATCGAAGAGACATTATTAAAACAGACGTACTCGAGTACTAAACGAAACAAGAAGATAACTCTCAACAACAATAACATTAATCACATCACTGAGCCATTTCATCGTCCTGTCGGTACTGTGATTGCCTCCCCGCTCCTCGGCTACCTGAACATCAAAACAATGTCCACTCCCGAAGGGGTTAGCAAAACAATGCTAGTACAAGTATCATCATACAATAAATCATCAATACATCATAAAACATGCAAAACGGACTTCCGCCACCGGAATCCAACGATGCGAATCCTCACGATTCCATCAACACAATACAAGGTAATCCAGCGATCCAGCGCCCTCAGCATAGATCCCCATGATGATCCCGTCAGACCAACTCATGGTGGAAAACCCGTCCAACGATCCAGCGCCCTCAGCATAGATCCCCATGATGATCCCGTCGGACCAACGCATGGTGGACATTCGATCCAGCGCCCTCAGCATAGATCCTCATGATCCCCTCGGATCATTTATACCATAAATCAATCAACTATGCATACACATATGCATTTCAATATGTTCATCAATATGAACCAATAACAATGAATATCACGAGAATTTCCAGAAATACATCTCATATTCAACAATATGAACAAAACCACAAGCATGATAAATCAAACTCGACATATGATACTTGCCTCGAAAATGGCAAGACGAAATACTTCGATGATCTCAACACACTCGAAGGCCACCTCCTTCGATCAACGTAACAAGCTCGAACCTTAACAAAAGGAATGATAAATAAATCATCTCAAGTCGAACAATGGCCTAACAATTCGGTCTACGGCCGAAAAGCTCAAAATAAACAATCTGGATTGCTTAGCGCGCGCTACGTACTCTATGTAACGTGCGCTAAGCCGGACTGATAGCGTACGCTATCGTATAAGACTAGCGTCGCTAGCCACGGATCGCGATCGACTCGGCTGGTATCATTACGTTCGCTACGCACGTTTCGTGCGTTAATCAACCCGATAGCGCACGTTAACTCACACATGTTAGCGTGCGCTAATCTTGCATGGCGTAATCGCAAACCGAAAACTGGGTTGAATGGTGAAGAACTCATGAATTCTACCGTGATAATACAAGTTATCCTCGGGCATATCATGCTAATAAGGTTTGTGGAAGTTTTATGGTTATGAAATATGAATATACGGATAGTCAACTCAACATCATAATTCATCTACGATCTCAAAGAAATAATCTAAGTTCCATTCGTTCTACGTTCCAAAACACATGATTCCATCGTGTAAAACGTATCAACTGGGTAAATATCCGATTACTGATCATAAATCGATTTGAACATGCTTAGGAGTCCTTATAATAAGATGGTTCAAAGGTTCATACGATATATAGTGCCGATACGTCAAAAGTATCCTTCTAACATGTGATGACCGACTATAAACGAAATACTTGCTATCAAAACATGATTCAAACTTCCTTAGGAACATTACTAACATCGGTGAAGAATCACCTACCTCAAAGTAGTGAAGAACACGGAGGAAAATGAAGCAATCCAACACCGAAGGCTTGAACACCAATCTCCAATGATATACGATCTTCAATCTCGAATTAGGAGGTTGATACGAAGTGTTTAGGACGAAGGGAGTTATGTTCTAAGTGTAAGAATTCGGTTTATGGGAGGAGAAAGAACTGAAATCACGAATAGGATGCTGTCCTATTTATAATAAATGGCTATTAGCGCGCGCTAGACCCTGCTCGTAGCGTGCGCTAACGGCTCCCTGACTAAACTGTACTCAGCACTTAGCGTGCGCTACGCATATACCTGTAGCGTGCGCTAAGGCGTTGACTCGGCTTTTCCCGAAAGCCGTCCAGGTACATCCGACACGATCCGACAGGGGTCCCCCGGCCAGATCTCACCTACCGCACGTCTCAATCGAATTGACCATGCACAGCGTGCGCTAATGACCCTCTGTAGCGTGCGCTATGAATCTTCGTTAGCGCACGCTAAACATAGCCGGTAGCGTGCGCTACATGCGCAGATTTACAATCTTTAAATCACAACCATGAAATTAAACGCTCGACAACATCGGACTATGAAATACGGAGAATAGTACTCAGACAAAAGTACAATTATTACAATATCATAAGTTCCAATTACATAGAAATCTCGGGTATTACATCCTTCCTCCCTAAAAAGAAGTTTCGTCCCGAAACTTAAGATGAAAATAACTCCGGATATCTAGTCTTCATACTGTCCTCCATTTCCCAAGTGGCCTCTTCGACTCCATGTCGTGACCATTGTACTTTAAGTGTATTGGTTTATTCCTCAATTGTTTGATCCGGCTCTCAAGTATCTTGATTGGTCTCTCTTCGAAGGTGCCATCATTAGCTATCTCGATCTCGTCGAATTCAATGACGTGACTGGGGTCCGGTACATACTTCCGCAGTTGAGATACGTGAAACACATTGTGAACGTGACTCAATGATGGCGGTAAGGCCAACCTGTATGCTAAATCCCCAACTCTCTCTAGGATCTCAAATGGTCCGATATATCTCGGACTAAGCTTGCCTCTTCTCCCAAAACGGAAAATCCCTCGTGTAGGAGACACCTTCAGTAGTACATGGTTACCAACGTCGAACTCTAGAGGGCGACGACGTATGTCTGCATAAGACTTCTGTCGACTCTGGGCAGTCAACAGTCTTTCCCGAATCAAAGCTATCTTCTCTTGAGTCTGAATAATCAATTCCGGTTCCGTCCCGATCAAATCCGAAGAATCATCCCAACACAGGGGTGATCGGCATCTTCTCCCGTACAAAGCTTCAAATGGTGCCATCTTAATTGAAGCATGCCAACTATTATTGTAGGTGAATTCAACTAATGGCAAATGAACTTCCCAATCAGTTGACCAATCAAGGCACGTGCTCTAAGCATGTCTTCTACGGTCTGAATAGTCCTTTCGGATGGCCGTCCGTTGGGGATGATAAGGTACTAAAGTTTAGCTCGGTCCCAAAGCCCCTGCACCGCCCTCGAGTGCGATACGAAACGACCATCTCGATCGAAACAATGGTCTTCGGCGTCCCATGCAATCGACTATCTCGCAATAAATACTCGCGCCAATCTCTCGGGTCCCCATGTATCTTTGATCCCTAGGAAATGAGCCGAATTGGTTAGTCGATCAACTACAACCCAAATCATGTTCATTCCGTTCTAGTCCTTGGCATCTTGGTGATGAAATCCATCGAAATGTCCTCCCACTTCCATTCGTGGATCGGAGCGGCTTTAACATCCGTGGTCGCCGATGCTAAATCTTAACCTGCTGACAAGTCAAACACTTCGAAACGTACTCCGTTACATCCTTCTTCATATTACACCACCAAAATTTTTGCTTTAAATAATTAAACATCTTACTTCTGCCCGTTTGAATAGAATAGGGCGCGCTGTGAGCTTCCTTCAGAATAGTCCTTCTCAAATCATCATCATCGGGAACGCAAAGTCGACTCTGAAATCTCAGAACTCCATCATCTTGTATCACGAATCCTGGGGCTTTTCCTTTCTTTACTTCGTCACATAATCGAAGGATCAAAGAATCGTTCAATTGTTTAGACTTGATCTCCTCGACTAGTGATGAAGTCAGTTCCATCACATAAAGTTGCGCTTGGATTCCTGGTGCCCATACTTCAATCCCCTTGCGGATCAGTTCTTGTTGAATACTGGTTTGGGACGTAAGTGCTTCCAACACTCGAAGGGAAACAGGTTTACGGCTCAAATCATCGGCTACTACATTTGCTTTCCCCGGATGATAGAGAATCTCCAAGTCGTAATCCTTGATCAATTCTAGCCACCTTCTCTGCCTCATGTTTAATTCTTTCTGACTGAAAATGTACTTGAGGCTCTTATGGTCTGTAAAGATCTGACAATGAGTGCCGTACAAATAATGTCGCCAAATTTTCAAGGCAAAGACCACAGCTGCTAGCTCCAGATCATGAGTCGGGTAATTAACTTCGTACGGTTTCAATTGTCGAGAAGCATAAGCAATCACTTTATCCTTCTGCATCAACACACAACCCAAACCCTGATTTGAAGCGTCGCTGTATACCATGAATCCATCAGTTCCCTCTGGCAGTGCTAATATAGGTGTGTCGTCGGTCTCCTCTTAAGTTCGTCAAAACCACTGGCACTTCTCATTCCACGTGAACTTTTGAGTTTTCTGTAATAGTGAGTGAGCGGACGAGCAATTTTGGAAAATCCCTCTACAAAGCAATGATAATATCCGGCAAGTCCTAAGAAGCTTGGACTTCTTTCACGTTCTTTGGGAACTTCCCATTCCAAGATTGCTTCGACTTTCTTCGAGTCCACTGAACTCCGTCGGTGATATCACATGCCCAAGGAAAGTTACTTCCTTAATCCGAACTCACATTTAGAAAGCTTAGCATACACTGTTCCTTTCTCAAGATGCTCAAAACCACACGTAAATGTTCGGCATGTTCCTCTGCGTCCTCGAATATATCAAGATGTCTTCAATGAAAACGACCACAAATTTATCCAAGTACTCCAAGAAAACCCGATTCATCAATTGCATGAATACCGCAGAGCATTGGTAAGTCCAAATGGCATTACTACAAATTCATAATGCCCATACCGGATCTGAAAGCGATTTTGGTATATCCGATTCCTTAATTCTCAATGGTGGTATCCCGATCGCAAGTCAATCTTCGAGAATATCCTTGCCCCTTGCAGTTGATCAAACAAGTCGTCGATCCGAGGTATAGGATACTTATTCTTGATTGTCATCTTGTTGAGCTCACTGTAATCAATACACAGTCGGAGGGATCCGTCTTTCTTCCGGACAAAGAGAACGGGCGCTCCCCAAGGAGAAATGCTCGGTTGAATATAACCCTTCGCAACAATTCCTCCAGCTTGTTTCTTGAGTTCATACATCTCGGTTGGCGCCATGCGGTATGGTGCTCTGGAAATAGGAGCTGCTCCGTGCTCTAATTCGATAGTGAATTCCACTTCTCTGCGGAGGTAATCCAGTAGTTCGTCAGGAAAAACATCGAGAACTCATTCACAATCGAAATAGATGAGAGCTCTACTCCTTCCTCTTTCTTCATGGCATAGCACTGCAGTCCGACACCTGTTTGATAATTTCACGGCTTTCATTGCCTTGATCAATTTTCCCGAGCTTCTGGTCTCCATCCTCGGAATAAGTGTTCGCACCCGTCATCAGCAATGATGGAAATGACTCTCTCTCGGTAATTCAGAATAGCTCCATAACGGTTGAGCCAATCGTCTCCGAGAATTAAATCGTCACCGTAAATGTCAACCACAATAAGGTTCGATAGCCAATCTCTCCCTCCTATAGTTACTGGAAAGTCCCTAGCTTCTAGGGTTCCCACAATTTTCTCTCCGCTTGGTAATCCCACAACATAAGGTTTACAATCATACAAGCACGAGATTTTCAAACGATTAACACAGTTCAATGATACAAAAGAATGTGTAGCTCCGGAATCGAATAAAACACTAACTGGTTGCAAAAGGATCTGAATTGTACCTGATGCAACAACTGTGTTCTGATCATCCTTCTTCATCTCGTAAATACGCGGAGGAACGGACCCAGCACTGGATGCCTCTCTCTTCCCAACGTTCACTGAAATCCACTCTGTTGCGTCTGGTTCACACTCGTCTCCTTCGGAACTGGAGCTGGAGTGCGAGTACCAAAAGATCGGGTCGCATTCCCACAAAACGTTGCGCGATGTCCTTCCTGTCCACACTCGAAACAGGTCACAGCAGGCGCGAAACAATCACGTCGAACATGTCCCGCTTTGCCACGCTTATAACACTTCTTTCCTGCGTCAAAAGCAGCTTGGTGCCGCTCGAACTTCTTTCCTCCTAGAGAAGGATGCGGAGGTCTCGTTGATGATTTAAAAGAGGACTGACCCCGGCGGGGCCCGGTATTGTTATTATCCGTGAAGTTGCCGGACACCTTCGTTTCTTTGCTTCCGTCGATTTCTCTCTGCTGCTTCCTTCATATCATAGGCCAACGCCTTGTCACAATCTTGCCTCAAGGTGGTACAATCAAATCCGGACATATATTGCTGAATTTCCGCTTCATTCGCATGTCAAAATGGAAAATCCTTTCCGCCTCGGTCTGACTGTGGCGCACATAAGTCATTTGGTGATTAAAAGTCTTAATCGTGTCCGTCCACGATTGCTCGAATTTTGCGGTGAGAAAAACTCCCGAACTCGGGCCTCTCTAACTGGGCGAGGACAATACTGCGCCTCCATCATCAATTTGAATTCTGTCCAGTCAACATTATGCTCCTCCGGTCGAATGGCCTCCCACCCGGTCAGCCTCCCTGTCGAGAAGATACTGGGCGACCGGAACCTTCCTATCGTTGGGACAATTAATCCCCGCAAAAATCTTCTCTAATTCTTTCAGCCAGTGATCCCAAGAAAGCGTCTCAGCAGAACCATCAAATTTCGGAGGATGCAATTTGACCACCTCGGTAAGCCATTTATCTCCCTGATTATCCACGTTATGATGCTGTCCCATCGCCGTCTGCATGCGATCCACAACTTGAGCAAACTGGTTTATCTGGGCAACCACCTGCTGAAGCACTCTCGGCACGTTAGGATCTGCATTATTATTTGCTGATCCCTGCTGTCCCCCGGAATGGGAATCCGTTCGACTAGCGGTTATCTCTCGGGTAGATACCGACTCTTCTTGCCTCGCGTTTCCGCGTCCGCGCCCACGACCGCGTCCGCGTCCACGACCTCCTCTCAACATACTGTAAACATAAATACTCAATATCCAGGACAAACTTTCTCAAAGTACATTCATCAATGTTTACAGGACATGAATTAAATAAAACGGTAGTATTCGAGATTAGGAAACTTACAACCACGGTCCACACGACGATGCTGGCTCAGCAGTGATGTTACGAACGACCAAAATCAAATAACGTAAACAGACCCAACCAACCCGACTGCCAAGATATCCATGAATCTTAGCTCCGATACCATATTCTGTAACACCCCGAGATATTCGGAATAATTACAGCGCCGTAAACCCTTTAGGTAAGGATTTACAAGGCTAATTTTTAAAAAGAGTGTAAATATAAACCAATCGTACAACTGAAGTTCAAAGACATATTAGATTCGACCGATCAAATGAGTTAACTTTTACAACCATATCGAAGAGACATTATTAAAACAGACGTACTCGAGTACTAAACGAAACAAGAAGATAACTCTCAACAACAATAACATCAATCACATCACTGAGCCATTTCATCGTCCTGTCGGTACTGTGATTGCCTCCCCGCTCCTCGGCTACCTGAACATCAAAACAATGTCCACCCCCGAAGGGGTTAGCAAAACAATGCTAGTACAAGTATCATCATACAATAAATCATCAATACATCATAAAACATGCAAAACGGACTTCCGCCACCGGAATCCAACGATGCGAATCCTCACGATTCCATCAACACAATACAAGGTAATCCAGCGATCCAGCGCCCTCAGCATAGATCCCCATGATGATCCCGTCGGACCAACGCATGGTGAAAAACCCATCCAACGATCCAGCGCCCTCAGCATAGATCCCCATGATGATCCCGTCGGACCAACGCATGGTGGACATTCGATCCAGCGCCCTCAGCATAGATCCTCATGATCCCCTCGGATCATTTATACCATAAATCAATCAACTATGCATACACATATGCATTTCAATATGTTCATCAATACGAACCAATAACAATGAATATCACGAGAATTTCCAGAAATACATCTCATATTCAACAATATGAACAAAACCACAAGCATGATAAATCAAACTCGACATATGATACTTGCCTCGAAAATGGCAAGACGAAATACTTCGATGATCTCAACACACTCGAAGGCCACCTCCTTCGATCAACGTAACAAGCTCGAACCTTAACAAAAGGAATGATAAATAAATCATCTCAAGTCGAACAATGGCCTAACAATTCGGTCTACGGCCGAAAAGCTCAAAATAAACAATCTGCCTGGATTGCTTAGCGCGCGCTACGTACTCTACGTAACGTGCGCTAAGCCGGACTGTTAGCGTACGCTATCGTATAAGACTAGCGTGCGCTAGCCACGGATCGCGATCGACTGGCTGGTCTCATAACGTCGCTACGCCGCGTTTCGTTAATCGAACCCGATAGCGCACGTTAACTCACACATGTTAGCGTGCGCTAATCTTGCATGGCAGAATACTGCAAACCGAAAACTGGGTTGAATGGTGAAGAACTCATGAATTCTACCGTGATAATACAAGTTATCCTCGGGCATATCATGCTAATAAGGTTTGTGGAAGTTTTATGGTTATGAAATACGAATATACGGATAGTCAACTCAACATCATAATTCATCTACGATCTCCAAGAAATAATCTAAGTTCCATTCGTTCTACGTTCCAAAACACATGATTCCATCGTGTAAAACGTATCAACTGGGTAAATATCCGATTACTGATCATAAATCGATTTGAACATGCTTCGGAGTCCTTATAATAAGATGGTTCAAAGGTTCATACGATATATAGTGCCGATACATCAAAAGTATCCTTCTAACATGTGATGACCGACTATAAACGAAATACTTGCTATCAAAACATTATTCAAACTTCCTTAGGAACATTACTAACATCGGTGAAGAATCACCTACCTCAAAGTAGTGAAGAACACGGAGGAAAATGAAGCAATCCAACACCGAAGGCTTGAACACCAATCTCCAATGATATACGATCTTCAATCTCGAATTAGGAGGTTGATATGAAGTGTTTAGGACGAAGGGAGTTATGTTCTAAGTGTAAGAATTCGGTTTATGGGAGGAGAAAGAACTGAAATCACGAATAGGATGCTGTCCTATTTATAATAAATGGCTATTAGCGCGCGCTAGACCACTTTCGTAGCGTGCGCTAACGGCTCCACGACTAAATCGTACTCGGCACTTAGCGTGCGCTACGCATATACATAGCGTGCGCTAAGGCGTTGACTCGGCTTTTCCCGAAAGCCGTCCAGGTACATCCGACACGATCCGACAGGGGTCCCCCGGCCAGATCTCACCTACCGCACGTCTCAATCGAATTGACCATGCACAGCGTGCGCTAATGACCCTCTGTAGCGTGCGCTATGAATCTTCGTTAGCGCACGCTAAACATAGCCGGTAGCGTGCGCTACATGCGCAGATTTACAATCTTTAAATCACAACCATGAAATTAAACGCTCGACAACATCGGACTATGAAATACGGAGAATAGTACTCAGACAAAAGTACAATTATTACAATATCATAAGTTCCAATTACATAGAAATCTCGGGTATTACACGTTCGAACGACATGGGGGTTTGGGAGCCTTAAACTCTTCACCACCCAAAAATTTTCCCTATGTCCTCGGTCTCTTTGCTTCGCTCGTGGGCTCGATCATTGAGGATATTTCATAGGATATCGTTTGATCTTGATACTCCTTCACCGTAGCATGAATCGTTGTCGTACGAACCACCTTGTTGCTTCCACTTCCGTCATCACACTTACGTCCGCCAAGGCTCGACATTCTAATACAGATAGTACCGTTCAGCGTTATCAAATAATCAGTTGCACAGTATACCACAATTATCAACACAAGGTTTAGTTAACATCTATAGAATAACGTAAAGCGTAAAGTTTTATGAAGTCAATTTCGAGTCCTTCGACGAGGACGATCATTATATGTATTCACTCAATGAAAACAATTTTTTGGAAAAGAGGGCTAGTCACGTTGCGCCCAAGACTCATAAATACTGTCTTTTATTTCGGAAGAGGAAGTTTATATAACGACTCTAAAAATTATTTTCGAATAATGTATAAAAGAAAAAAAATTCAAAATTGAATTGTAACTAATTTGAAATATTTCAAAAGTGTTAGATTCCCAAATACCACAATTTTGAAAATCTTTCCTCTTCTACCAAAATATTTATTCGAAAGAATTTTCCACCGAGATACGTGACCATTTAACATGACGACATTAAATCATGGCTTTTCACAATGTTAGAAAGTTTCAAAGCACCACTTTAAAATATTCGTGATACTACATCGTCGTGGGCCCCGTGCCGGAACCCACCAGGCTAAAAATTATTTTAAAAAAAATGTTCAAATTGCCAAAAAGGCCGATGTCGGTAATATTCTCAAATACTCACTAAAGTCATTTATAAAAATATCAAATACCGTCATAAGAATACTATCAAAACGTGCAAGACTAAAATATCAAAACTCGGCTTGCAAGATCCCAAAAGCCACCTCAAAATACTCACACAGCGGATAAAATTAACACTCATAAATTTATTCTAATAAAGTGCAGAAACAAATAAATATGCTCGACTTCCTAAGCATATTACATAACCACTTTTGCTCGGACCGCATACGCATGTTATATCCTAAAACAATAATATCACCAGCAAGTTCCAATCCCTAGTTCACATTAAACACATTAGCACAATATAATCAAATACGTATATAAGGGGACTTACGATCGGGAGGCTTACCATCACAGTTTGCCGGAAGATGATGTCGGAACCACGATACTAGTCACAACTCTGATGCGCGCGACTTACACAAGACATGGACTTGACCCAACGGCCTAGGTTTTTCGCAAACCTAAGCTCTGATACCATATATGTAACACCCCCAGAATACGACCGGGAATGTCACACGCCGTAGACCCTTATCACAAGGATCTACCAGGCTAAACTCCAAAAGACTACTCAATGATTGACCGACCGGGGTCAAAATTAAATACAAAGCAGACCGACAAGGTCATTAACCAATTCAGAACTAACGACATTCATATTGCAATGACAATAATAAACTTGAACACCAAAAACAATGACAACTCAATTTAATAAATGAAAACTACACCCATGCAAGGGTGAATACTCGAACGACAGAGAAATACCGACCAGAATGAAACAAAAGAAAAGACTTTGACTCTGGTGTGATTAGTATCATTGTCCTCCATCTTCTTCCAAGCCAATCCTGTGACTGCTCCCGAGCTGCCAAAACCTGAGCGCATAACAGGCACCCACCCCCCGAAAACTCGGGGGTTAGCAAACTGGAATTTTGCTAGTGCAAGTACATAATATAAAAGATATACGAATAATAACAACACAAATCTCAACAGTCGTGAAGCCTTAACACAAACCACACATTCCCATAGTCCACACAGAATAGCATCACATACACAAAGTGAAAGATAATCACATAGTCATATTCTCTGTACGGAACATAACACCAATGAAACTTTAAACGAGCCCAAGGAGTCAGAAAAATCCCTTTTTATAAAAGGAAAAGTATTTTGATAAGAAAGTTTGAAAATATTATTATTGACTCAGGCCATCATGGGGTTTTGAAAATCAGATGGGAATACTTTTAGAAAATACTTCAAAAACTCTCGGATCCTCGACCCAACATGTGGAAAACAATTTGCAAGAAAACCATTACAACGTTATTCGGGGTCCTCGACCCAATGCACAGAATAATCATCACAAGATAATCAAAGGCACACCTCTCATTCGACAATTCCTGCTCAAGACCCTTGATTAATTAACCCTGAGATTTCACAAACATCCTTGGTTAATTAACCCTGATACCAACGTTTTAAAAACAATTTGAAACAAGCTTTCAAAAACACGAATCATAGTCTATATCGAGACCAGTATTTGAAAAGAGTTGAAAGAACTTTGAAATACGAGGATTGTTCGGTAACGGGGTCTTAGCTATCACTCGAATATCCGTTACCAATAAGCCTGCCAGGCGCCTCCCTTGCACACCTGTGCACCGGCGTTCACTCCACTATGTTGGCCGCCCCTTGAACATGTCACCGCGCCGGCGATCACTCCTAACAGAGCCGCCCCTTGCACGCGCATTAGGTAACACCGGTGTTCACCAAACATATGGAGCCGCACATTGCAGCGTACACCAGGCCGGAGTACACACCCCGCCCTCAGAGGTTCCCGGATACGACGTCTCTCACAACAAGTATTCACATTATTACAAACATCAAGTACACAATCAATCATTTCAACAACTATCAAATCAATACACCAATTCACACAATTTATCGGCCAGTCCATAATCACACAATAAACAATAACACGCACGTTATCAATCAAGACCCAACACAATAAGCCTTCGGCACAACCAACCAACGCTACACATATATCCTTGTATTGCGACTCAACCGAATATATATATATATATATACATATAACCTTACTATATTATATGAATAACTATAGTTCATCCATCAATCCAAGTTGAGTACGTCAACTAGTGTTAGCATTCACCACTCGTCGTTCACCGACATAGGCATATATATCAATATACGTATATACATACATATATTTAACATATAAATATATATAAATCTATATATATATATACACATATATATATACACACACACACACACACATATATATATATATATATATATATATATATCCGTATAAATTCATACACTTCGACAACGATGATTTCACGCAGTTACAATTCGTATATCAAGGTACTTGCCTTGGTAATCTCTCGCGGATACTCCGAAAGTACGGTCGGTTGGCAAAATCCGGAACTCCAACGAAAACAACGATCGGAAGGGCTCAACACCAGATTTTTGTAGGGAAATCGTCCCTAATATCCTATCATCGAATAAACAATCAATCATACGAGGAAAAACATCACAAAACGACCAAATTTCTCTCTGCGGTATTTCCCCGGACACTTTGAAGGCGTCAAACGGAAGTTCATATAATCGACGAATCGGAAATGGTAAAACCATGGAAAGATGATGAAAATGATAGAATACAACTTAATCTACAATTATCCATCAGTAATTTAAGTTCATAAGGCTCAAACGGACGAAATCTACCAAGATCCCCAAATTTCCCAAAGTTTGGATTTTAGGGAAAACTAACCTTGATTCGGTCGATTGAAGGATGTTATGGATTGATCGATCAATGATATGGACTCAGGATCTTCGTGGATTTGTTGTTCAATAACATGTCTCCTATCTCTCAAAAGATCCAGCCGCGGACATGAAGGAAGGGAAGTGAAAAATGGGTGAAAACAGGGCTGCTCGGTCATATATATACTGGCAACTGACTAGCGTGCGCTAGGTTGTGCAGGTAGCGTCGCTTATCGGCCCGTCCAGACCTCTTTGGACTAATCATCCGGCCAGTAGCGTGCGCCGGCCGAGCGATGGCGTGCGCTAACTTTGCCGCGTTAGCGCGTGCATTGTCCAGGCGTAGCGTGCGCTACTGCTGGTCCGGCCGAAGTCAGACCTGCCGCTAGATCGCCGGGCGATTAGCGTGCGTTACCTCCCGGCGATGGCGTGCGCTACTCTGCGTGTTAGCGCCTTGTTGTCCGGCCATAGCGTCGCTAGGCGGTCCCTGCCAGAATCGTCCGTGATGCCCGAGATCCGTCTTGCAGTTCCTCCATAGCCGTCCGGCCCGCGCCCATTTGTCGTGGCCTGACGACTCGATTCCTAAAAACGCACGGAACGAACACGACGAAACGCTCACGGACAACAACATCGATCCGAAATGAAATTAACATACAACAATTCTCCACCTATGGCCATAAACACAAAATCGATTGTCGAGAAAAAATAATACCAACGCTCGGAAACCGAGAAATTTCCGGTCTAAGAAAAAGAAAAATTCGAATAAATCAGAATAAAAATCTCGGATATTACATTACATTCAAGAGAACACATAAATAGTTGGGCACTTTTAGTAATTTCAGGAACACGTATTAGAAAATATTTCAATTTATATCGAATTGTGTTAAACTGTATTTGATAAAATTTTGGTTCCACGTTCTTTTTTGGTCATTTTTTTTGCCAAAATGGTCAAAATCATTAAGTATTTAATGGTTTCTGTTAAATGGCCAAAACTGAAATAAATTAATCCTTATATTTGAAAAAAATTACATAAATTATTTGGATGTAATTTAAAATACAAAAGCAAATTCAAAATTTTCAAAAATATATATTTGATTTCAAAAGTAGATAAATTAACAAATCTTTTAAAACTAAAAAAATAAAAAAATCACTTAAAAATTACTTAAAACAATCAATTCTTATTTTCTGAATTTCTCTTTGCACAAAGATGAATTTACGGATTAGTATATTATTACTAAATTTAATTTATTATATATTTAGAAATATCTCTTTGAAAATTCATAAAATCAATAATTATATAATTTATTAAATATGAGTTTTTTCATTTATTTTGTTATTTTATATTAATTAAATAAGATTTAAAACTAAAATTGACTAATCGATTTATTCTATAGTTTCTTAGATTTATTTGTGAATAATAATCAAAACCACTATTTCTACACTTTCAATAATATTTTTTAATAATTTCGATTTATTTAATTAATTAGGACTTCGAGTACCTTTTAATTATATATATTCAATATTTCTTTTGCAATGCCCCAAGTATCTTTTATTTCAGTTGGTATTTCTTTTATTGATATACCTAATTATAGTGACTAACTAATATAAACTAATTAATTAGTGAATATATATATATATATATATATATGTGTGTGTATATAATATTTTCGCGAGATTTTAGGTTTAGGTTTTTAATATATAGTGCACATTACTATATTAAATTTCTCTTTGTTTGAGATTTATATTTTTTAATTAATGAAAACGTGAAATATTTCTGTAAATATATTCAATTCCAATTTATTCGTAATTCATATTTCTTAATTCGTAAATATTAAAAAGGTAGGTAGAAGTTATTTGAGGTCTAATTATAATGTAATTAATGCAATGATGATTAGGCCAGTAATTGATTATGTGTCAGCTGAAGCATTAGAGGCTGACACATAAGCACACGAAGCTCCAGCAGAAGACATGTGGCAGCCGAAGCATGAGAAGCTGCCACTTAGGCTCAGCATATTCTGCATTAGTATATAAGAGAGATTTCTCGAAATGAGTTTTAGGGAGCACTTTCCTGAACAAGTGTGGTACTGTTTCATTAAAAACCTTACCAGGAAAAACATAGTGGAAAAACCATGGTTAAGGGAAAAAGAGTGCAGTACGCATTTTCTCCTCCTCGTGATAATAACACATACATTTTTGAGTTGACTAGATATAATATTGTGAAACTTCTCAAATGTAGATAATCTGATCGTGTTAGCAAGTAGAATTTTGGTGTATCCTTTTTTGAGTTATGTAGCTCTCATCATATACAGTTGGTGGAACTTCTATCTAGGTGAAGATCACAGTCTCGTCATATTGAATTTTCAACTTTAGACATATATCATCTTGTATTGCAGAAGTCAAAATGTAGTTATAAGAAGTTCCTGCAATAATTTACTTCATAGCAAAACAAAAATCACCAAATTGTATATAAGAATTCAATTTTCGAACTCTCATTATCAGAATTGGAGTGAGCACTTTGCACCTGCAAAATCAACTTAAACCTTTTCCAAGTAGGTCAGTAGAAATCGAATAAAATTCTCTTTATGAACCTCAGGATTCGCATGCCTTCAGATAAAACTTGCTTTAATAATAAATTTATAAATTATTTTGTGACATGTATAATTAGTAAAACATGTTTAGTTTATTTAAGTACGGTACTTTTGGACCAAGAACTTATTTCTTTCAATTGTTCACATAGGTCAGTATTGTAACACCCCCAATCCGCTCAGGGATATTACACGCCGTAGAACCTTTCCTCAAGGATCTACCAGGCTGGTAACACATATAACAACTCAACCATGCCTTTAAGGATAAAATGACTCAGTAGACCAATTTGGTCTTTCAATAAATACATAAAACTCAAATACAACTCATGCCCACGCAGGGGTCAAAACACAACCATACCCGTACAACGGGAAAAATATAGAAGCGGAAAATAAAGTACAACTGAACCAATAAACAAATGTACGGTTCCTCATGTGATTAGTATCGATCATCTTTCATCATCCTTCGTGTCGACCCTGTGTTATGCTCCAAAACCTGAATGCAAAAATAGACATCTACCCCCCGAATACTCGGGGGTTAGCAAAACTCCACTGTTTTGCTAGTGCAAGAACAAAGTGCAAATACGAGCCATACAATTCACATTCCACGAACGATAATAATTCGGAATCCTCAAAGGTTCAAATACAACAAGATGAACACTTCCCGAGGCGAGAGTTTGAGTAAAGACTTCCCAAAATTTCAAGATCAAAATATCAAGGGAAACAATTTATAAAATGATTTGAAATACCATCGGGAGTTTTAATAGAAAATGATTTAGGATTATCATATCCTACTTTTCAAAACCCAAATGACAAAAGGGGTCACCACCCCAAAGGTTTACTTTCCGAAAAATGACCTTTACCAAACCGTTGGGATTTTAGCCCCAAATCCGTAAAATGACTTTTACAAAACCATTGGGATTTTAGCCCCAAATCTCATCAACTCACAGTACACAAGAACGACCACAAGGTTCGTCTCCCAACATCAAAATCCACAAATAAAGGATTTAACACAAACAACAAAATACTCTAGTGCCATCCTAGCCAAGTAAGCCAAACGAACAACTTACCTCTTACACACTTAGTCGATGCATGCAATCATGAAAACCGTTCAAAAGCACTCATTTCCGGAAATGCCATAATCAAATCACATTTGTAAAATGCACCACAATTAACCGTCGATCCACGTCTCTATGGACCCCTACCGAGACCCCGTCGGATCTAACCCGTAGTGAGCATACACACACACACGCTACTCATGCAATACTAATATGCTAAGAATGTAAGTTCATCAAGAATACTTACTAGAGATGGTCACTTATCCGACACCATTATCAAACTCTTCAAAACATAATAACAAGATTAAACACGGAATACACGATTCCATACTTTAAACAACAGGGATATTATCAAAGCCTTCAACGTTCAAAATGACCAAATCATAATCAATTCCCGAAACACACCGTTCACAAAACACACACGCGTTTTGAAAAAGAGCCTTTAACGAGGCCCAATCGAAATCTTTTGAAACTTCATTTCAAACAACCAAACAAACACACCAAGACGATCACCGATCATCATATCCACAAAATAAGAAATGTATGAGCAAGGTACTTGCCTCGAAATTGGCACGCAAGTATTCCGACGAACACGGCTCAACCGGAAAGCTTCGAAACGCCCGATGCTATCGAAAAAGAAGACGACGACGAACGGAAGGGTTCAACATGATTTCTTCGCAAGAAACACGACCCTAACATCATACAATTAATAAATTAACGATCATACGATGAAGAATAATCGTAGAACGCCCGAAAATCCCTCTATGACATTCTACCGGACACCTTCAAGGCGTCGATCAAGAACTCGACCAAAACAACGAATCGATACGATACAACCATGGAATAACAAGGGAAATTATATAATACATCTAAATAATCATCAATCCATCATAATCCTAAGTTAAATCGGATTAATCAGACGAAAACAACCAAAACACCCAAATTCCCCAAAACTAGATTTTCAAGAAATCTAACCTTGATTCGGTAGATTGGAGGATGTTATAGGATGGATGATTGATGATATGAACTCCAAGACTTCATGGATTGATTGTCCAACAACATCTTTCCATGATCTCCACACCTCCAGCCGCGGAAGAGAAGGAAGAGGATGAGAAAATGGGTGAAAAACACGCTGCCAGGCCTTAAATAGGCAGATCTGCACTGTGTGCCGCGGCCCACGGCCAAAAAAACTGCCCAGTACTAGCTTAGTGCCTCGGCCCATCCGAAGTGTGCCGCGGCACACGGTACAGCCTACTCCAACACCAAAAAGGCACATCGTGCAGTCTTAGCTATTTCAACCATAACTTCTTCGTCCGGACTCCGATTGACTCACCGTTTGAGCCATTGGAAAGTTAACTTGATTATCTATAATATTGCAAATATTCAGAATTTTTGGAGCTTCCAAGAATTTATGGTGATTTTTACGAAGCCCAACTCATACTTGGAAAAAGTCGTATAGTAACACTGAACTCAACGAAACGACACCGAAACCCGAACCTGAATACGAACCGAAGGTACGGTTACGAAGTACTCGCAAAGACGAATCTAAGAGCTAATAGAACACACGATTCCGACCACCCGAAGGCTCGAAATTCGACAACGGAAGTAATTACCCCAAACTTTGGGAAATTACGAAAACGGCCCAAAACGTCCGAAATACACGATACACGATCGAAACACCAAACCAAAGCTCGCAACATGAATAATAACATTAAATGAACTTACGAGAAACTCGAAACAACAGTTTTCGGATGAGATTCGAAAGAATCGAACTTAAGTGCGGAAAAGTCGCTAAAAAGCTCGGAACTCAACAAAACGACACCGAAACGAACTCGGATGTCAAAAAGTGTAGAATTAATCATTCTCATAATAAGGAAACGGTCATGAGCGAGTTGTCAAAACGGACTCCGGCCGAAAAAAGAAATTTACCGAAAATCGAAAATTGCGGATATTACAAGTATATTATATTCCTTCAAGTGAAAGATTCATTTCAGTCTGTATTATTTAGAAATAAAGTCACAACAGTGTATTCCACATAATCCTTCTGAGATTTTCAATATTCATCTATAACAATATAACATCCATTCAGGAGTATATTTTCTTTTCAATATATACCCTGTTTCGAAAAACTATAAACAACACGAAACACTTCATAACAAAAATAATATCGATAAATTCACGGTTAGGATAAATACTCCTGTTTTGATAATTTCCATCGTACAACAAAGAAGTCTTCAGAGTCAGAATTTCGCTAAGTATGGAAGTTGTTAGGAAACTCCGTACAGCAGATCCATACAGCAAGAGATCTTCTACGAAATCCAATCCAACAGAGCTTACATCTTCATACAGCAGAAGATAAGAATGTTGGATACAGGAGTCTGGCTGTAGGAGTTTTATTCAGGAAAAGTAAAACTCATCCAACAGGATTGAAGAATAGCTTTAAACTGTTTTAAAATAAACTTTGTTTATTCATAAAGTATTCACGGTTAAAGCAGCATTTATTGTTGATAGGACAACATTTAATGCGGCCGAAAAAAACAGTATGAATGTACTGAAGAGCATTTAATGCAAAGTCAAAAAATGTCTGAAGCATTAAATGGGAGCTGCCTTTAATTCAAATATTCTGCAGCCGCCAATCAAAGACGTCTAAATCTCACTAGCCGGCCAACGGCTATATTTATAACAAATCTATTTCCAAGATTATAAATAGCCCCAACCAAGAGGACATTGCTCACTTTACTTCACTTACTCTCACGCATACATCTGACAGATAGATCTGACAAATCAAGCTAAGAAAGAGTAGTATATTTCCTGAGCATACAGCAGTACATAAGCGAAGAAATATATAGGTCCTCAGTGCAAACAGCACAGCATATAGAAAACGCTCGGCAAAACATACAGCTGCTGTGTGAACTTATTCAACCATCTTTACCGTTGAGATCAACCTTAAACCAGTGTGGACTAAGTCCTTGCTAGTTCCGACTGTGTGGGAAAAATAGCGGTGAAGATGAAGCTTCGATCAGTGTGAGAAGCAGTCGAAAGAGTGAAGCTAATCTGTGTGAATGACCAGCAATAGTCTCTGTATCAATCTGTGTGAACGATACAGAGACAGGTTTAGTTAAAGTCATATAGTCGTGTACGTAGTGATTTTAATAAATGTTTTACTCCTGTGTGGAGGACCAGTGGACGTAGAGGGGTGTACCTCGAATTATATATGTGTGTTATTTATTTTCCATCCTTACTGTTTTCATTCATAACTGTGATTCATAGTATACATTGTGAAACCCTGTACGTATCAAGCAAATGAGAGTACCTAGTTGTTGTACTTACAGCAACTCACTATTAGACTTCCGCTGCGCAATTAACCTCGATAATACAGCTTATTGTATTTTTACATTCTAAGCTGTTTACTATATACTCTATGGCCAACATTCACATACTTGATAATGAGGTGCAACTCACTTTAATGTCAATTAGGAACACATTCTAATTTCCATCTACTCTAGCCAGATATTTTATGAATTGTAACATATAATTCAATATAAAAATAATAGGTACTTATTCCGGAATAATTTTATGTTGGACTACGGTCAAAACCCTTTTCAATTTGAGGGATAATGTTCTCAAGAATTTAATTTACTGCTTAACACTCCCAATCCACTCAGAAATATTACACGCCGTAGACCCCTTTTCGTAAGGATCTACCAGGCAAGAGACTACAAAACAAAACCAACATGTGGTCAACTCGACCAAAACATAAATCGTAGACCGATTAGGTCTCTCAAAATACAACACAGCAGTACAACTGATAAACCAAATTACAACTTGATCATAAATTACACAACATGCCCATCCTCTTAAGGATGACAAGAAGCTAGAAATGATCACTCAGACCGACAGATCACTGGCGGACAACCAACTACAACTGTGACTAGTATCGCTGCTTTACATCATCCTCTAAGCCGATTGTAATATCCGCATTTTTCCTTTTCCAAGTATTTTCATTTTTGGTGAATTTTTCATTTTAGTAACTCGCTTGTAACCATATGAGTATTTTGAAGAATATTCAATACTAGACTTTTCATCATCCGAGCTTGTTTCGGACTTGTTTTACTCAATTCCGCGTTGGATGTCACTTTTGTCGTCTTTGGGTTCAATTCTCGTAATCATTGTTCAGAACCGCCGTTTTGGGGTTCCCACAAATCCATTTCATGTTATTATGGATGTTGTGAACTCTTATTGGTGTTTCGATCAAGTATCGTGTTGGGTTATTCCGTAATATTCCAAAGTTTTGGGTTCCTTTGCGTTTACTCTCTTTCTGGGTCATTTGAGGTTACCGTCATGTTGGGACCGACTGTGTTTGACGTGAAGTCACCATACGAGGGTCCGTGATAGTTCATTCAGGCCTTCAATGGTCGGGACTATGCGTCGATCGAGTGTATCATGTTCGTGGGTCGTTTTTCATCACTTTGGGGCTCAAACAGTGTGTGCCGCGGCACAAGGGATTGTGCGCCGCGGCACAGCCCTTGCAAGACTTGAGCCTGGGGCGGCTGTACTGTGCGCCGCGGCACACGGAGTTCCTGTAACACCGCCAATCCGCTCAGGGATATTACACGCCGTAGAACCTTTCCTCAAGGATCTACGAGGCTGGTAACAACATATAACAACTCAACCATGCCTTTAAGGCTAAAATGAGTTAGTAGACCGATTTGGTCTTTCAATAAATACATACAACTCAAATACAACTCATGCCCACGCAGGGGTCAAAACACAACCATACCCGTACAACGGGAAAAATATAGCAGCGGAAAATAAAGTACAACTGAACCAATAAACAATGTACGGTTCCTCATGTGATTAGTATCGATCATCTTTCATCGTCCTTCGTGCCGACCTTGTGTTATGCTCCAAAACCTGAATGCAAAAATAGACATCCACCCCCCGAATACTCGGGGGTTAGCAAAACTCCACTGTTTTGCTAGTGCAAGTACAAGTGCAAAAATACGAGTCATACAATTCACATTCCACGAACGATAATAATCCGGAATCCTCAAAGATTCAAATACAACAGGATGAACACTTCCCGAGGCAAGAGTTTGAGTAAAGACTTCCCAAAATTTCAAGATCAAAATATCAAGGGAAACAATTTATAAAATGATTTGAAATACCATCGGGAGTTCTAATAGAAAATAATTTAGGATTATCAAATCCTACTTTTCAAAACCCAAAAGACGAAAGGGGTCACCGCCCCAAAAGTTTACTTTCCGAAAAATGACCTTTACCAAACCGTTGGGATTTTAGCCCCAAATCCGTAAAATGACTTTTACAAAACCATTGGAATTTTAGCCCCAAATCTCATCAACTCACAGTACACAAGAACGACCACAGGGTTCGTCTTCCGACATCAAAATTCACAATTAAAGGATTTAACACAAACAACAAAATACTCTAGTGCCATCCTAGCCAAGTAAGCCAAACGAACACTTACCTCTTACACACTTAGTCGATGCATGCAATCATGAAAACCATTCAAAAGCACTCATTTCCGGAAATGCCAATAGTCAAATCACATTTGTAAAATGCACCACAATTAACCGTCGATCCACGTCTCTGTGGACCCCTACCGAGACCCCGTCGGATCTAACCCGTAGTGGTTAAAAGCAAGCTCGTCGATCCATGTCTCTGTGGACCCCTACCGAGACCCCGTCGGATCTAACCCGTAGTGAGCATACACACATACACGTTACTCATGCAATACTAATATGCTAAGAATGTAAGTTCATCAAGAATACTTACTAGAGATGGCCACTTATCCGACACCATTATCAAACTCTTCAAAACACAATAACAAGATTAAACACGGAATACGCGATTCCATAACTTTAAACAACAGGGATATCATCGAAGCCTTCAATGTTCAAAATAATCAAATCATAATCAATTTCCCAAAACACACCATTTACAAAACACACGCGTTTTGAAAGAGAGCCTTTAACGAGGCCAAACCGAAGTCTTTTGAAACTTCATTTCAAATAACCAAACAAACACATCAAGACGACCACCGATCATCATAGCCATAAAACGAGAAAAGTATAGGCAAGGTACTTGCCTCGAATAAGAACAACGCGGAGAATCGATCGAAGTAGGTTGGCACGAACCGACTACGAACCCGCCGACTCCACCGAAAGCCAACTCGCGATAATAAAATACGAAGGACAATAACGACAATGAAGATGAATTCCATAGCACGACTCAGAGCCGTTCAATTCAAAGAACAAATGACGAAAGTTCAAGTGTTTTCCCCAAAACGGCCAAGAACACGATTCATCCCGATAAAACACGAAAATGGAATTCCAAGTTGAAATATGGATATACAATACATAGAATGTGTTTAACAACATCATTTAACCACGATCGATCCATCAAAAACGGATGAAAAACGAGATCGAGAACAAATCCCCCAAAAAGTCGATTCGAAGGAAATCAAGAAATATACTTCGATTCGACGAAGAACAATGGATTAAATGATGTTAAACACAACAATACTACCAAGATTAATCATACCCATCATGATTTAATCAACAACACGGAACGAATCGGACAAAAATACAAAACCCCCCAAATTCACGAAATTAGGATTACCTTGATTCGCTGGATCAAAGGATGATAACGGATGATTGATTGATGTTATAAACTCAAGAACTTCATGGATTTGTTGTTAAACAACATGGCTTCGCCACCTCCGAATCGCCAGCGACGGAAAGAAAAGGAAGGAAATGAAAAACGAGAGGAAATGTGACTGCTCTGTCACATTTATACTGGGCCGGACTAGCGCGCGCTAGGCTGCTGAGCTAGCATGCGCTATCGGCCCAGGCCACAGTCCAGTGCCCACACTGCCCTACTGAATCGGCCAGGTAGCGTGCGCAGCCTTCCGGCCGTAGCGCGCACTACCTGCCGATCCTAACCGATTCCAGAACCCCAGGACTCCACTGTCCAGACCCGATAGCTGTAATATCCGCAATTTTGGATTTCCGGTAATTTTTTTTTTCGGCGGAAGTTTGTTTCGACGACTCGCTTGGGACCGTCTCATCATTCTGAGAATGATTAATTCTGCACTTTTTGTCATCCGAGTTCGTCTCGGTGTCGTTCTGTTGAATTCCGTGTTATTTAGCGACTTTTCCACGTATGAGTTCGACTTTGTTAAATCACCATTAATTTTTGGAAACTCCAAAAATTCTGAATCTTTGCAATATTATAAAGCATCAAGTTAGATTTCCAATGGTTCAAACGGTGAGGCAATCGGAGTCCGGACGAAGGAGTTATGGTCGAAATAGCTAAGAGTGCACGATGTGCCTTTTGGTCTTTGGAGTGGGGTACATGCCGGGCCGCGGCACACTTGTCCCGCATCGCGGCACACAGTCAGATCTGCCTATTCTGCAGATTTTGTGAGATGAATGCTCATTTCATCTCTTCCTTCATTCCTCCTCCTCTTGGGCGATCTTGTGGGCGATTTTTGGGCGTTTTTGCATCATCAATCCCAGAGAACTTCATATTCTTCAAGTTCTTGGTGTGGATTAACAACTCCAACAATTATTCTTCATCATTAATCCAAGGTAAATTCTTGAAACCCTACTTTTGGGTGAATTGGGGGGTTTTTGTTCGTTTTGTCCGATTTAACCGTAATAACTTAGATTTGTGATGTATTGATGATTATTTAGATGTATTCTATCATTTACCTTGTTATTCCATGGTTGGATTGTATAGATTCGTCATTTTGGTCGAGTTCTTAATCGACGCCTTGAAGGTGTCCGATAAAAGGTCTTAGAGGGGGGTTTGGGCGTTGTGCGATTATTATTCATCGTACGATTGTTGATTTATCATTGGTATGACTTAGGGACGAAATTCTTGTGAAGAACTCGAGTCGGAACCCTTCCGTTCGTTGTCTTCTTCGGGGTCCGAGCTTCCCGAACGAATCGTGTTCTTCGGAGTATTCGGTAGCGGTTATTAAGGCAAGTATTTTACTATACGAATTGTGTCTTGTGAATAGGTACGTCGTGTTATGGTTGTGATGAATTTGGTTTACTTTCGTGAATATGATTCGTAAGAATTAATTATTATGAATGATTGATGGTAGCGATAATACCCTCACTTAGCTAACATCGTGAAATTGTGTTGGTCGTGTTGATCATCTAAGTTTGTCTTAGAATGCGGTTGGTCATTGTTGAGTTGTTGTGATAATTATGATAATTGTGTTGTTTTGGTTTACATACTTGATTATACATTTCGGTGTAATGTGGAATGGCTTGATAATTGATGATTATGAGTTGTGTCGTGTCGATGTGTGTGTGTGTGTGTGTGTGTGTTCCAGGTAGGGTCTGACGAGGCCTCTGGAGTTCGGTACATGATGTGTACGAACAAGGTGTGTGATCCAGGTAGGGTCTGACGAGGCCTCTGGAGTTCGGTACATGATGTGTACGAACAAGGCGTGTGATCCAGGTAGGGTCTGACGAGATCTCTGGAGTTCGGTACATGATGTGTACGAACGATGTTTGTGGTCGGGTAGGGTCCGTTGAGGCCTCCGGAGTTCGGTACATGATGTGTACGAACAGTGTTTGTGGCCGGGTAGGGTCCGTTGAGGCCTCCGGAGTTCGGTACATGATGTGTACGAACAGTGTTTGTGGCCGGGTAGGGTCCATTGAGGCCTCCGGAGTTCGGTACATGATGTGTACGAACAGTGTTTGTGGCCGGGTAAGGTCCGTCGAGGCCTCCGGAGTTCGGTACATGATGTGTACGAACAATGATCGTGTTATAGTGCTTGTTTGGGTAACCCTTTTACATATGGGTCTCGGACTCATAATGATATATTATCTAGTGTGTTTTGAAACGAGAATCGGGCTAAGGCCCTAATGTTTACGAAAGCGATTTTGTAAATTGGGACTCGAGGTCCAAAAGAATTTCTACTTCAAAATCCCCGAGATGATGAGTTCCTTTTCAAATATCTCTTGCTTGAGTTCGAAATTTTAAAACTTCTAGAACATTTGATAATTGATTTCCGTATTAAATTCGTAGTTGCTATTTACTTGTTGCATTTCGTATTGTATTATACTTGCACTAGTAAAACAGTGGAGTTTACTAACCCCAGTGTAATCGGGGGTGGATGTCTGTTTGCGTCCGGTACATGCGAGTTCGAGAGCGATCACAGGATTGGCACAAGTGGATGACGAGCTGCGATACTAATCAAGAGTTGAGAGTTGTTTCGATTTTTGTTGTGTTGTCAGAGTTGCTTACAGTCTTCCGCTGTATTGTGTTTCGACCTCTGTGTGGGTAATGATTATTTTAGTCAGTTCTGTTGATGGAGTTGTGTGACCTCATCGGTCAGTGTAATTTTGTGTAAGTGACCTCAGCAGTGCAGATTATTTTATTGTTTGACCCTGGCTGGGCAAACATTTGGTCGTTTTGTAAGGTTTAGCCTGGTAGATCCTCGTAAAAAGGGGTCTACGGCGTGTAATATTCTCATATGGTTTTTGGGGTGTTACATTTATGGTATCGGAGATTAGGTTGCGGAAACCTAGACTGTCGGGTCGAGTTGAGTCGTGATTTGTCGAGTAATGTGTTGTCTTGTCGTTCGAGTCATCAGGCGACAAGTTGAGTTGTGCGTAGTCACAACGCGTTGGATATGTTGTCGGATGAGATTAGTATCGTGGGCGACCGTCATCTCCGTGCGTCCTGTGGACGTAAGTTTCCTCTTTTATGCATAATATATGTGTTAATGATTTCATTTATGTGTGATATTTGTGGTGCATAATTTTATTTACGCGGTGTTGTGCAATGAAGTTGTATTCGATACTTGGATACGCCGTATGTGTATAGAACTGGATGTATTGATGTTTGGCCCTTGAACCACCATGTGGGTTGGTATGGTGTGAAAGTTGTGAACCTTGATGGGTTTTACGGTAGAGTTTGTGAGAAACTCCGATGAATGATTTTGCTATGTGTTTAAACTTGATACCACGAGATGCATTTGATTGAATTGGCAACCCTGGTTGCCATTTGAGTATGTGGTTTTAAATTATTTTTTGGAATGTTGTAATTTTTGTCCGCTATGGGTAAGTTTGAGAATGTTTTCTGAAGGACTTTACAGTTTGAGAATTTTTGTAAAAATTGATTTTTGGAAAATATTTTGGTAGTGCAGTCAAACCACGGTTTATATGGATTTTTAAAATTTGTTAAACTTTGACAAATGGGTCATGTATTTTCAAATGACATAATCAGACGGTATTTGAAAAATGTGTTTTAAAGTACTTCGGACATTATAAAATATTACCGTCGTTTTGGTTATGAACTAAAGGATTTTGGAAAATTTTTATTTTGTAAAACGATTTTTGGTTTTCGGAATTTTGAACTTCATATGCCCACGTGTTGGGGCAAGTGGTTGTGATAAGTTTGTGGTGTTGTTGTGCTCGCCGGAGAATGTTTCAGTGTTTTCTAAATGTTGAGATACATGGTTTTGATTGGACGATCGGGGTATTAAAAGTGTTTTCAAAAATTTCATTTCACCAAATTTTTCAAACTTGAGAATTTTCAAATTTTATCATTTGAATAATACCCCGGAAATATTTTATTTTTGTTGCTAGTGTTTGATCCCTACGATACGTGTGTGGTTTTGACTGTGTTTGATTTGGTAAAATCCAAACATCTCTGTTGATGTGACTGTGTGAATTATTTTTGAATGAAGTTCTTAAATTACAGTGTTAGTTCGTGCACTTGTGTGATGACTTGGAGTTGATGTTTTATCGTGCTGCTATTTATCGTCCTATGTTGACATTGGGATGTTAGGTTGGTTGGGTTATTCTGAAAGTTTTTCACTAAGAGAAAGTGTCCTCATTTTTATCAAATGCGAAATGGTTCTCCAAAGTCTCGATAACGATGTTTCACATTTGTACTTTTTTTTTGAAAGGTGATACTCAAGATCAACCGGTGTTTTTCTAAATTATTTTCAAAAGGAGGTTTTCGTTTTTAAAACCTATCCATTCCCGTTTGAGGGCTGGGTATGTATGTATGATGTTCGCGTTGTCGTGATGATGTTTGCTCCCGAGTATGATCGAATTGGTGGCATGAACGTTGAGGCGTTGCCACGCATTGGTTGTACTAACCCTCTGTGAGAGGTGTGAACTGGTGTTTACTGTTTATCGCCTCGTGGTGATTTGCGTGTTGTCGCACGAGTGTGAGCTGTTGAAGATTGGGTTTGTACGTTTGTGTACATGTGTGATTGTTTCATAATGTTTGTAATTATGTGCTGGTTATCGTTCGGGCCGTTGAGGTCGCCGAACGATACCGTCGTTGTTGTAAGTGTTTGTGTGTGTATTACTTTACGATGGTAATCGTTGTATATGATATGTGTTATGATTCTTTGTTGTGCTGAGTTGCCATCTCCGCTATATTGTTTTGCGACGTTATGCCCCATTGTATCTAGCATTTGTATTTTCGGTATGCCGAGCCGAGGTGTCTCAACAGTGATGTGTCAGGGCATGCACGTGTAAATTGTCCTTCTCGTCAGTAACGTGTTTCAAGTGCGGACTCGAGGGACACCGAATTCAGTTTTGTGAATTGGCTACTGAGACTTTCGGAGTTCGCGCTTCAGCACATATATCATGATCGGCTCTGAGAGACCCATGGGAGATTTTCCTGTCGGATGCTTTTTGTGTTGTGACCTTGTTTCCGTTGTTGTGAGTTGCGGGGATGACATTTCTTTTATAAGAGGTCGGATGTAATACCCGTAATATATTTGACTTCTGCAGTTTCTCCTTCTAAATTCTATCGACTTGCACGTGTTCGTCGATACTTTTTGAACTTGTTTAATGTCTCAGTTGTCATCGTTCGAACTGGTTGTGACCTTGTTTTAGATCGACCTGTTTGTCATTGTGACCTTTCCGAGTTCGGTTCGATTCTTTTGAACCTTATTTGGAAGTAACATCTTTCACTTTCTACCAGTTCTTTTAATGTCTGGAGTTGAAGTGGGGTCTTCGGAGTCATTGTTCGATCGTTGTTGTTCGATCATTGTTATTTGATCATTATTGTTCGATCATTGTTATTTGATCGTTGTTGTCCGATCATTGTTATTTGATCGTTGTTGTTCGATCATTGTTATTTGATCATTGTTGTTCGATCGTTGTTGTTCGAACGTGGTTGTCTGACTGTTGTTGCCTGATCTCGTACTGCGAAGAATTGTCGTTCACTGTTAGTCAACTGTTTCGAGTGTGGCCAAGTGGGTCACCGAGCGGTGCATTGTGAGACCGTTGCCAAGATGTTCGGGAATTGGGTTTTCGTTTCTACTCGGGGAGTGCCCGGTGGTGTCCCGTGATGTAGTTGTGTATCGTACTTCGTGCTGTAATTCGTGTAGAAATTGATATTTGTTGCGTGAACTTTTTGGTTTTGTTTGTATTCTACCATGATGTTTTATTTTAAGTTTCGGGACGAAACTTATTTTTAATAGGATAGAATGTAATGTCCGGTATTTTCATTTTCCGTTATCTTGAATTGTTTGTGTCTTGACGTCGGACATTTTCTTGTTGACGAGAATCGGAGTGAATTCTATCATAATACTATATTTGTTTCTACCGCATAGTCGTTGTGGTCGGGTGCGACTTGTTGTCGCGTGCGTTTCTTTGATTAAATGTGTGCATGTGATGTGTTGTTAATTACTCGTTGTTGTTTTGAAACATAGTCGGTGGCGTTGCGTTAGTCGTCGTGGGGCGTGTTTTCACGCCGTATATTCCTTTGCGTTGCTTGTAACGTTTCGCCGTTGGGCGCGAATTGTTTTTGGTTCTTGTGTATCTCGTTGAGTTTTCCTGGCGGGATATTGCTTCTCCCTACTTGATTTAAGTTTCGGGACGAAACTTCTTTTAAGGAGGGTAGAATGTAATATCCGCAATTTTGGATTTCCGGTAATTTTTTTTTTCGGCGGAAGTTTGTTTCGACGACTCGCTTGGGACCGTCTCATCATTCTGAGAATGATTAATTCTGCACTTTTTGTCATCCGAGTTCGTCTCGGTGTCGTTCTGTTGAATTCCGTGTTATTTAGCGACTTTTCCACGTATGAGTTCGACTTTGTTAAATCACCATTAATTTTTGGAAACTCCAAAAATTCTGAATCTTTGCAATATTATAAAGCATCAAGTTAGATTTCCAATGGTTCAAACGGTGAGGCAATCGGAGTCCGGACGAAGGAGTTATGGTCGAAATAGCTAAGAGTGCACGATGTGCCTTTTGGTGCTGGAGTGGGCTGTACCGCGGGCCGCGGCACACTTGTCCCGTGCCGCGGCACACAGTCCAGATCTGCCTATTTCTGCAGATTTTGTGAGATGAATGCTCATTTCATCTCTTCCTTCATTCCTCCTCCTCTTGGGCGATCTTGTGGGCGATTTTTGGGCGTTTTTGCATCATCAATCCCAGAGAACTTCATATTCTTCAAGTTCTTGGTGTGGATTAACTCCAACAATTATTCTTCATCATTAATCCAAGGTAAATTCTTGAAACCCTACTTTTGGGTGAATTGGGGGGTTTTTGTTTGTTTTGTCCGATTTAACCGTAATAACTTAGATTTGTGATGTATTGATGATTATTTAGATGTATTCTATCATTTACCTTGTTATTCCATGGTTGGATTGTATAGATTCGTCATTTTGGTCGAGTTCTTAATCGACGCCTTGAAGGTGTCCGATAAAAGGTCTTAGAGGGGGGTTTGGGCGTTGTGCGATTATTATTCATCGTACGATTGTTGATTTATCATTGGTATGACTTAGGGACGAAATTTTTGTGAAGAACTCGAGTCGGAACCCTTCCGTTCGTTGTCTTCTTCGGGGTCCGAGCTTCCCGGACGAATCGTGTTCTTCGGAGTATTCGGTAGCGGTTATTAAGGCAAGTATTTTACTATACGAATTGTGTCTTGTGAATAGGTACGTCGTGTTATGGTTGTGATGAATTTGGTTTACTTTCGTGAATATGCTTCGTAAGAATTAATTATTATGAATGATTGATGGTAGGGATAATACCCTCACTTAGCTAACATCGTGAAATTGTGTTGGTCGTGTTGATCATCTAAGTTTGTGCCGGGTACGGTTGGTCATTGTTGAGTTGTTGTGATGATTATGATAATTGTGTTGTTTTGGTTTACATACTTGATTATACATTTCGGTGTAATGTGGAATGGCTTGATAATTGATGATTATGAGTTGTGTCGTGTCGATGTGTGTGTGTGTGTGTGTTCCAGGTAGGGTCTGACGAGGCCTCTGGAGTTCGGTACATGATGTGTACGAACAAGGTGTGTGATCCAGGTAGGGTCTGACGAGGCCTCTGGAGTTCGGTACATGATGTGTACGAACAAGGCGTGTGATCCAGGTAGGGTCTGACGAGACCTCTGGAGTTCGGTACATGATGTGTACGAACGATGTTTGTGGTCGGGTAGGGTCCGTTGAGGCCTCCGGAGTTCGGTACATGATGTGTACGAACAGTGTTTGTGGCCGGGTAGGGTCCGTTGAGGCCTCCGGAGTTCGGTACATGATGTGTACGAACAGTGTTTGTGGCCGGGTAGGGTCCATTGAGGCCTCCGGAGTTCGGTACATGATGTGTACGAACAGTGTTTGTGGCCGGGTAAGGTCCGTCGAGGCCTCCGGAGTTCGGTACATGATGTGTACGAACAATGATCGTGTTATAGTGCTTGTTTGGGTAACCCTTTTACATATGGGTCTCGGACTCATAATGATATATTATCTAGTGTGTTTTGAAACGAGAATCGGGCTAAGGCCCTAATGTTTACGAAACGATTTTGTAAATTGGGACTCGAGGTCCAAAAGAATTTCTACTTCAAAATCCCGAGATGATGAGTTCCTTTTCAAATATCTCTTGCTTGAGTTCGAAATTTTAAAACTTCTAGGAACATTTGATAATTGATTTCCGTATTAAATTCGTAGTTGCTATTTACTTGTTGCATTTCGTATTGTATTATACTTGCACTAGTAAAACGGTGGAGTTTACTAACCCCGAGTAATCGGGGGTGGATGTCTGTTTGCGTCCGGTACATGCGAGTTCGGGAGAGCGATCAGATTGGCACAAGTGGATGACGAGCTGCGATACTTATCAAGAGTTGAGAGTTGTTTCGATTTTTGTTGTGTTGTCAGAGTTGCTTACAGTCTTCCGCTGTATTGTGTTTCGACCCCTGTGTGGGTAATGATTATTTTAGTCAGTTCTGTTGATGGAGTTGTGTGACCTCATCGGTCAGTGTAATTTTGTGTAAGTGACCTCTGTAACACCCCCAGATTTAACCGGAAATATTACAGCGCCGTGGGCCCCGATATGGAACCCACAAGGCTAAAAGAAATTTTCACAAATATTTACAAATGCCCAAGAGGCCAGCGACGGTACTATCTGTAAAAATTCACAAAGACTTATAAAAATCCATTTATCAAAAACTGTCGGAAAAACTCATTTGAAATCACAAGGCCAAACGGCCGAAACTCAAAAGTTTAGAAAATGGTTTCCAAAGTAACCTCAGTTACCAGATACCAAAAGAGCGTTTCAAAATACTCACGCGGCGGAAAAGACCAACCAAAAAGATACTCTAGCAAATGGAATACAAGAACCAATCAAGAAACTCAATGCACAAGACATGTCCTAGCCGGTATGCTCCGGAAGCTCATCTCTTCACGACCGCTACAAGCTCGATACTCCAAGAACCTAAAAAGAAATCCCACGACGGGGTCAGCCATAATATCCAACAATGATAACCGTCACATCACATTAATAATTACATACCAATGAGAATACAACATAAGAATACGGCCAACGTAATCTTACCGCCATAACTTTGCTTACTCAACTAATTCCCATCAGAATAACCATTATCACATTTCACATCCTGTACTCGATTAACCAATAAACTCGAACATAATATCTGTATTGTACCTCAAAGATAAGTATCAAGGAAATACGGAACAATACTCAAGATTCTTAAACTGTCATAACCAACTCACGATATGGAAATATATCAGTTCTGACCAATACGATCCCTCAAATAACATCATCAAATCCCAAGACGATAACCGATTGTCCATCAAAGACAAATACCAAAAGAAATATAGAACATACCTCGAGATGCGAAATACCATTACCATCACGTCAGTCTAATCCGAGATCAGATCAACACAACATACGGACATGGTCCTAACACAAGACCTACAAATGCATACTCATATGACAACGTCAATATGATCACAACAATAACGACAATGTATACTTATGGCAAACCCATAATATACATATGCACAATAACAACAACATATGGTAATCCAACGATCCAGCGCACACAGCTATAGATTCCCATGATGATCCCGTCGGACCAACGCATGGTGGCATTACCTGTCCAGCGATCCAGCGCACACAGCTATAGATTCCCATGATGATCCCGTCGGACCAACGCATGGTGGACATATGACAACAATGCACAACTGCACAGAACAACAGTGCACAATACACGACAACAACAATGCACAAATGCATGACAACAACGATACACGAATGTATCACGACATGATCGACACAAATGACAGAAATGATTAAAATACTTGCTCCGAGTCCTTCGAGAGCAATCTCGATATCTAAACCATCACCAACCATTATTCTGAATATTCACCGATCCAAAACATCACGGACGGTAGATAATTCACGCTTTGTCAATACCATGATGTATCCTCGATAACAAGTATACCAACGACAATTGTAAATCATATACATTATGATTTAAATTCCCAAAACTCGAATACAACCTATAATTCCAAATCTCCCGTGATTACGATTATAAACATTGCTATACGAATTATAAACGAATGAAACTGAAACCATTCATTAATTATTATAAACTGAGCAAGTAATAACTTGCCTCGATACCGATACGATGATGAAGCCGCTACCAGTCACATTGCCTTCATCTACGGGCTCCTCGGCCCTGACCGAAGCAATTCACGAACATACTCGAACATGGCCGCAACATACGGTTATACTCACCGATCGATAATCTCAACCTATTGAAATAATCGATTAACATAAAATCCGATAATAATCAATGACCGACATAGTCAACCGATCAAACTCAACGGCTCAACAATACCTCGATCATACACAAAACCAAACAATACAACTCAAACCAATCAAACACGAATTCAAGACAACACTACGATTCCACATTCAATCTTAAATACTTACAAGTTTCCTCCTTGTATATTCGTAATAAAACCAATTATCGATTATCATCATCAATCCGGACAATCCAATTAATTATAGATAATCATATTCCAAGAGTTCCACAACTTATTCCGAAATCACATTCAAAGTCCCCAAACGGCATAATCCGATGTGTTCTAACATCTAAACAATCCTTATTCACAATTCAAGGTGTATGTAATCATGTTCTTCAACATATATACTTCTCATAACGTCATGGATTGCAACAAACTATCAAGAACATCGAGAATACTACGATTCCATAATCATCATAACATAATCAAGACATTTGATCATCAATTCATTATCTTCCCTTAACCAAAATTCCCATAATTACCAAGAATAATCATAACACAATCAATTCCATCACCATTCATACGAAAACATGTAGAATTTCCCAAGTTCTACTCATTGAGGCATTTCATCGAACACTATGAAGGCATAATCCAATTCAATCATTTTAACGAAGAAATACTCGAATTCGTTCCACAAAACTTCAAGGATAATGTATAATCTCAAGAATACAACAAGGTTCCATCAATAATCGAGTTAAAAGCGAATCAATTCGCCAAATCGTCAAGAAACTCCAAAAATATCCAAAACCAAGTGTTTAGGTGTTCTTACCTTCGATCCGGGTGGAAGATGATGTTAATCCATGATTCCAACTTCCAAAACATGTTGCTACATGGTGTTCTTACTCAAATCCATCAACTTTGCTGAAGAAATCGCGAAAGAAACGAAGAAAAATGAAAAATGACAAGGGTGACTCGGTCCAGGCCTTATATAGGCCGAGACCTGCCGGACCATTACGTACGTAACCGGCGGGTCCTTACGTACGTAGCCGGCCGCGGCCTACCCTACTGCTCAGTTCTGTCGGAACCCTTACGTACGTATCGGCAGTGCCACGTGCGTAACGGCACTTACGGCCGTAATCGCGCGACCTTACGTCGTTATCGGCCGATCCTTACACCCGAGTCACCGCCGCCGTGATCGGCCACCCCTGCGAGTCACTGCCGACCATGCTCGGCCACCGCAGTCCTCTCGGCCACGACTCGGCCACCGCCCGTAACGCACGTAACACTTATTCCGTTGTGTACGTAATACGACGTTGACTTGCTACTGAGATTATACTCGTATTACGTCGTAATACACCCTGTATAACGTACGTAACTCCATCCGTTGACTCACTGTCCACATCCGCGCCGAAAGCCGCCGACACCGGCCCCAATCGTCCGATTCCTCTTGTTACGCACGTAATGTCTCGGCCATAACGTACGTAACTCTTGTGATTTAGCGTCGTAAGTCTTCAACATTAGCGTCGCTAAGTATTCTATACTTAGCCAATTTCAGCTATTCTGCTTTGTCTCGACATACCGAAAACACATATACACTTACTGAATACATATACTGAATCCAATAACATCCTTATACGATATACTCTATATCGAAAGTACGGTAACCTGATACACAATATCCTCAAATGCAACTGTCGACCAGATACGACAATTATACCGATACTGACATCTCAGTCCTTTATTTATTTATTTTATCCATAGTGTACAGATTCCACGCTGTACAATATAACTCGGATAAAATAATATCAAACAACAGCAGTAGAAATTCCGGATATTACAACCTCAACGGTCTGTATTATTTTATTGTTTGACCCTGGCTGGGCAAACATTTGGTCGTTTTGTAAGGTTTAGCCTGGTAGATCCTCGTAAAAAGGGGTCTACGGCGTGTAATATTCTCATATGGTTTTTGGGGTGTTACAATAGCGTGCGTTAGGCCAGCCGATAGCGTGCGCTACACCTGACGGTTAGCGCGCGCAGACTTCAGGCCGTAGCGTGCGCTACGCCGGTTCCTGCCGCACCCGTCCGGCCAGTGCTCGAACACCAGGGCTCGACGACTCGATTTCCGAAAACGCACGGAACGAACACGACGAAAAGTTCGCGGACGACATCAAAGACCTGAAATGAAAACATAATGCAATAATTAATTATACGCGACCAAGAAACGGGTCGAGACAACAATTACAGATACAGATACCCGTAACTTTCAGAAAATTACAAAATGGCCCAAAACGCCCGAAAATCACGATACGTGATCGAATAACCAAACCGAAGTTCACAACACGTCTAACAAAGTTAAACGGACTTACGGGAAACTCGAAACAGCAGTTTCGAACGAGATTCGCAAGAATCGAACTCAAGTGCGGAAAAGTCGCTAAAAAGCACGGAACTCAACAAAACAACACCGAAACGAACTCGGATGACAAAAAGTGTAGAATTAATCATTCTCAGAATGACGAAACGGTCATGAGCGAGTCGTCAAAACGGACTTCCGCCGAAAAAAATAAATTACCGGAAATCGAAAATTGTGGATATTACATTCTACCCTCCTTAAAAGAAGTTTCGTCCTGAAACTTAAAATAAGTAGGGAGAAGCAATATCCCCTGCCAGGAAAACTCGATGAGATACACAAAAACCGAAAACACGTGCCCGACGGTGAAATGCTGCAAGAAACGCAAAGAGACATACGACGTAAAAACACGCTCCACGACGACCAACACAACGTCGCCGTTAGGAATATAATAAAACCAACTAATGACAAGCGTCATCAAACGGATAATATAGTCAAGTCAATTATCCGAACAATCACAAAACACAACGAACGAAAATCAATAAGATAGACCGACCCAACGGTACATCAATCAAAACGCGAGCCAATCGCTGAACAAATACGGAATTCCACCGCCCAAGGGTTGGAAGATCGAAAACGAGACTAATTTCCCGAACTTAAGGTAATTAGGAAGGAGCCTGAACGCTCAACAATCACGAAACGAGAACAAAAACCGAACAAACAAACGATCGAGACAACAAAAATCGAACAATCATGTCCGAAACACGAAGGATAATAAAATTCAAACAACAATTCCCAGGATGATCTGGTGAGAACAACAAGACATGCATTCCCATAAGATCCACAGGAAAGGGAATAGCGATTGAAAAGTCACAACGACAAACGAGTTATTCCGAAACAATACCACCCTCGTTCGATCAACAAAAGCAAGGGGCAGGACAAGCTCAGAAATGTCAACGAACATAATGAGTCGACAAAGTCGAAAACACAAGAGTTCCAAATCCGATCCACTTCGAATAAAAGAACTAATAGAACCAGATGATGTCACTCCCGAACAAGGTTCACAAGAATCGAACCGAACCCGAAAAAGTCACAGCGATAACCAGATCGACCCACAACAAGGTCGCAGCTCATTCGGACGATGAAACCGAAATATAGAACAAGTTCATAAAGTATCAACGAACATGAGCGAATCGATAGACTGGAGAAAGAGAAAATACAGAAGTCAAAATAGTACGGGCATTACCTCTGACCTCGTCCACGAAATTCATAAAAACGGGAGCAAGGTAACAAGACATTAAACAACCGACACATAACGGAACCATCACCGATGCACACGGTCATACCAAACCAAGCTCTAACAGCTCGCACATACGCGACAACGCAGAAATCACCACGAGGCGACAACATTCAACACCAACATCCCGCCTCTCACAGGGGGCTAACACAACAAATGTGTGGAAAACGACTCAACGCTCACACCGCCAATTCGATCATACTCGGGAGCAAATGTCAAAATGACAACGCGAACATCATACATAGATACCCAGCCTCAAACGGGAATGGATAGGTTTTAAAAACGAAAACCTCATTTTGAAAATAATTTAGAAGAACAACGGTTGATCTTGAGTATCATCTTTCAAAAAAAGTACAAACGTGAAACATCGTTATCGAGACTTTGGAGAACCATTTCGCATTTGATAAAAATGAGGACATTTTCTCTTAGTGAAAACTTTCAGAATATTCGACCCTCGGGTCTAAATAAAAGTGTTTCTAAAACATTGAAAATATCTCAAAGCATTTTGGTCCTCGAAGTAGAATTTTTTTGAAATATATAGTGGCACCTTGGAAGTAACACAAGAAAATAACTCATTTGAAAAGTATGTCCCGAAATTTATTTTTCTAAGATACTCAAGGTTTTCAAAAATCCAATAGGCCAGAATGCCCAAAACTCACACATATCGACGTTTCCTAAAACAACTCCTAGTACACGCATCAAAACGTTTAAAATCCATACAATACATGTCTTTAAATGGAAATAAACAATAAAATACCACATTCAGAACAAAACCACTGACCCCATTCGAGGCCTCTAAGGACCCTCCCGCACTGGCTAGTGAACAGTCGAACACGTATAAGCACAAAGCTTCCACAATAGAACTTGTAAAACGTGCAAATCGATTCGAAAATCATCAGCAACACACAAAAACAACAATAAAAAGACATCACAAGTGACGACACTCCTCGTATAAATCAAATACGAGAGTCGACTAAATACATATCGTGAAATCAAAATCCACATAAGGATTTCACCACTTAACAAATAATCATAAAAATAGATCGTGTCACACGAGGCACAACACAAAGAAGGGAGACTTACTTCCACAAGTCACACGAAGATGATGATCGCCCCACGATACTAATCACGACCAACAAACTTAAATGACGCGTCGCGACACGACTCAGTCAGAAAAAAATCCGACGAAACAAGACTCAAACAACACGACTTGACCCGACAGCCTAGGTTTCCTCAACTTAAGCTCCGATACCATTTATGTAACACCTCCAATCCACTCAGGGATATTACACGCCGTAGAACCTTTCCTCAAGGATCTACCAGACTGGTAACAAACATATAACAACTCAACCATGCCTTTAAGGCTAAAATGACTTAGTAGACCGATTTGGTCTTTCAATAAATACATACAACTCAAAAACAACTCATGCCCACGCAGGGGTCAAAACACAACCACACCCGTACAACGGGAAAAATATAGCAGCGGAAAATAAAGTACAACTGAACCAATAAACAATGTATGGTTCCTCATGTGATTAGTATCGATCATCTTTCATCGTCCTTCGTGCCGACCTTGTGTTATGCTCCAAAACCTGAATGCAAAAATAGGCATTCACCCCCCGAATACTCGGGGGTTAGCAAAACTCCACTGTTTTGCTAGTGCAAGTACAAGTGCAAAAATACGAGTCATACAATTCACATTCCACGAACGATAATAATCCGGAATCCTCAAAGATTCAAATACAACATGATGAACACTTCCCGAGGCAAGAGTTTGACTAAAGACTTCCCAAAATTTCAAGATCAAAATATCAAGGGAAACAATTTATAAAATGATTTGAAATACCATCGGGAGTTTTAATAGAAAATAATTTAGGATTATCAAATCCTACTTTTCAAAACCCAAAAGACGAAAGGGGTCACCGCCCCAAAAGTTTACTTTCCGAAAAATTACCTTTACCAAACCGTTGGGATTTTAGCCCCAAATCCGTAAAATGACTTTTACAAAACGATTGGGATTTTAGCCCCAAATCTCATCAACTCACAGTACACAAGAACGACCACAAGGTTCGTATTCCGACATCAAAATCCACAATTATAGGATTTAACACAAACAAAAAATACTCTAGTGCCATCCTAGCCAAGTAAGACAAATGAACACTTACCTCTTACACACTTAGTCGATGCATGCAATCATGAATACCATTCAAAAGCACTCATTTCCGGAAATGCCAATAGTCATATCACATTTGTAAAATGCACCACAATTAACCGTCGATCCACGTCTCTGTGGACCCCTACCGAGACCCCGTCGGATTTAACCCGTAGTGGTTAAAAGCAAGCTCGTCGATCCACGTCTCTGTGGACCCCCACCGAGACCCCGTCGAATCTAATCCGTAGTGAGCATACACACACACATTACTCATGCAATACTAATATGCTAAGAATGCAAGTTCATCAAGAATACTTACTAGAGATGGCCACTTATCCGACACCATTATCAAACTCTTCAAAACACAATAACAAGATTAAACACGGAATACGCGATTCCATAACTTTAAACAACAGGGATATCATCGAAGCCTTCAACGTTCAAAATAATCAAATCATAATCAATTTCCCAAAACACAGTGTTTACAAAACACACGCGTTTTGAAAGAGAGCCTTTAACGAGGCCAAACCGAAGTCTTTTGAAACTTCATTTCAAATAACCAAACAAACACATCAAGACGACCACCGATCATCATATCCATAAAACGAGAAAAGTATGGGCAAGGTACTTGCCTCGAATAAGAACAACGCGGAGAATCGATCGAAGTAGGTTGGCACGAACCGACTACGAACCCGCCGACTCCACCGAAAGCCAACTCGCGATAATAAACTACGAAGGACAATAACGACAATGAAAATGAATTCCATAGCACGACTCATAGCCGTTCAATTCAAAGAACAAATGACGAAAGTTCAAGTGTTTTCCCCAAAACGGCCAAGAACACGATTCGTCCCGACAAAACACGAAAACGGAATTCCAAGTTGAAATATGGATATACAATCCATAGAATGTGTTTAACAACATCATTTAACCACAATCGATCCATCAAAAACGGATGAAAAATGAAATCGAGAACAAATCCCCCAAAAAGTCGATTCGAAGGAAATCAAGAAATATACTTCGATTCGACGAAGAACAATGGATTAAATGATGTTAAACACAAGAATACTACCAAGATTAATCATACCCATCATGATTTAATCAATAACACGGAACGAATCGGACAAAAATACAAAAACCCCCAAATTCACGAAATTAGGGTTCTAAGGAAGATTACCTTGATTCGCTGGATCAAAGGATGATAACGGATGATTGATTGATGTTATGAACTCAAGAACTTCATGGATTTGTTGTTAAACAACATGGCTTCGCCACCTCCGAATCGCCACGTAGTGAAAGAAAAGGAAGGAAATGAAAACGAGAGGAAATGTGATTTGCTCTTTCACATTTATATTGGGCCGGACTAGCGCGCGCTAGTCTGCCGAGCTAGCATGCGCTATCGGCCCAGCCGCGATCCGGTGCCCACACGCCCCCGAATCGGCCAGTAGCGTCGCGACCTTTGGCCGTAGCGCGCTACTGCCGATCGTAGCGTGCGCAATGCACGGCGATGGCGTGCGCTACTGCCGATCTAACCGATTCGAACCCCGTGACTCCACTGTCTGCACCCGATAAGCGTCGTTAGGCGGCCGATAGCGTGCGCTACACTGCCGGTTAGCGCGCGCGACTTCCGGCCGTAGCGTGCGCTCGCGCCGGTTCTACCGCGCACCGTCCGGCCGGTGCCCAATCGTCCGGCCGATCCATAACCGTCCGGCCGGTGCTCGAACACGTGGCTCGGCGACTCGATTTAGAAAATGCACGGACGAACACGGCCGAAAAGTTCGCGGACGACATCAACGACCCGAAATGAAAACATAAAGCAATAATTAATTATACGCGACCAAGAAACAGGTCGAGACAACAATTACAGATACGGATACCCGTAACTTTCACTAAATTACAAAATGGCCCAAAACGCCCGAAAATCACGATACGTGATCGAATAACCAAACCGAAGTTCACAATACGTCTAACAAAGTTAAACGGACTTACGGGAAACTCGAAGCAATGATTTGAGCGAGATTCGCAAGAATCGAACTCAAGTGCGGAAAAGTCGCTAAAAAGCACGGAACTCAACAAAACAACACCGAAACGAACTCGGATGACAAAAAGTGTAGAATTAATCATTCTCAGAATGACGAAACGGTCATGAGCGAGTCGTCAAAATAGACTTCCGCCGAAAAAAATAAATTACCGGAAATCGAAAATTGCGGATATTACGATTACGTACCGCACGGCAAAACCTGCTCTCAAATTCCAGTGCGGGCCGCGGCACACTCAGCCTGCGTCGCGGCACGCGAGTCAGCAGGGCTATATGTCAGCGGGTTTTTGGAGAGGATTTCATTTCCTCTCCTTTCTTCTTCTTCCTCACGGTTAAGGCGATTTAGGGTGAATTTTGGGCGATTTGGGCGTCTTCAATCTTAGAGAGATCAACCACCTCGAGTTCTTGGTGTAGATTAACGACTTCTACTTATGTTCTTCATCCTAATCCAAGGTAATCTCCTAGAACCCTATTTTTGGGAAATTTTGGGGGGGTTTTGAGTTTTTGTCCGATTCGTTCCGTATTGTTGACTAATCCATGATGTATATAATCAATCTTGTTGGTATTCTTATTTTCCCTATGAATTCATGGTGTATTTTGTGGTATTGGTGTAATCGAGAGAGTTTGGTTGCGATCCACCCTCGTTGTTGTTTTGTACGAATATACATGAATCGTAGTTGGGTTTTCGGGTGTATTCCATTTTCGTATTCGTTTAGAAATGGTTGTGATTGTATTCTTCGAATCGTTAGGTTCGGTTTCGTCAGTTCCTACGGTCATGTTTGATTTCCTTCCGTTCGTATCGTCGTCAATTATTCAAGGCAAGTATTTTCTGGAAACCTTTATTCTTAACATGAAATTGGTGATGTATTTGTGTGTGCTTTGCTCACCTCGGGAGGGTCCGACGGGGCCTCGAGGGAATCCAATGGTTTAGTCCTGGATTCACGAGTTTGATTCGCTAGCCACCTCGGGAGGGTCCTTAGAGGTCTCGAGTGGGATCAGTGGTATAGCCCCGGTCCTAGGCGATGCCTGTGCGTGATTTGTTTTATGATATGGCCAGCTCGGGAGGGTCCTTAGAGGCCTCAAGTGGGACCAGTGGTATAGCCCCGGTCCTAGGCAAATTGATTATTGACTGTTTGTTTTCCGGAAAAGACATGTATGGTTTTGGTTTTGAAATTGAATTGGTGCATGTACTATGAAATGTGTAACCGAATGGTTTGCCTTGATTACTTGTACTAGCGTAACTGCTAACCCTTTGGGGACCCGTTTTGGGGAAATTTTTGTCATGGGATTTCAGGTTATGTTCAGCCGGACGAGCGGGTGCTGGGACAGTACGAGGATGCTGGCCAGGGTTGTTGACATGTGCATTTGAGTCTCCTTATTTCTGTTGTCTCTTTCGATATGGTTGTTTTCCAAATTATAAACTTATAAATTGTCCTCGCGAGTACTTAGGCATTTTCATTCGGATTGTGGTTTGTATCGTTGGAAGTTGTTATATTTGTCAGGTGATGTTTATTTCGCCGGTTGTACTGGGCATGTTATTTAATGTTCGTATTGGTAATGTAAGTTTCTTCGCTAACCGAGACAGTTAGTCGAGTGGTAATTCTTGTTTAGACTGGTGGGTCCCATGTAGGGGTCTACGACACTGTAATACACCTCGAATATCTTGAGGGTGTTACAGAAAATGGTATCGGATCCAGGTTTATGAATACCTAGGCTTGTCGGTTATTTGGGTGTTTTGTTTTGCACATCGTCATACCGCTACCAGCATCTCAGTACTTCCAGAGCTCGTAAGTTTTCCTTACTCGATTCCTTGTTTTCTCGTACCGTATTTCCATTCCTTGAACTGTGGTTGTTTTCCTCTCATACTTATCATAGAGTTGCTTTTGCTACCTTTTAACACCATTATGGACGATGGAAGAGGTTGTGGTCGTGGTCGTGGTCGTGGATGCAGCCGTGGACGTGGGGCAGCCGGTGAGGCGGCCACGTCGCATTCTTTGGGAGCCGGTGGTACTGATGACCGTCATAGCCATGCTACTACTCAGGATGACGCCGATCTTGGTGTTGCAGCGGTGATGCAACAAATGGTAAACCAAATGGCTGCGATAGCTCAGGCGGTTCAGAACCGACTCCGGCCCACGCTACTCGGGGCATAGCAGATCGTTGGCTTCAGGATGTCATCAAGATGCATCCTCCTCAGTTTTCGGGGACTTCAGACCCGGTCGGATGGGAGGAGTGGATAAAGGAGATATCCAAAGTCTTTGTCGCCACCAACTGTCCCGAGGACCGCAAGGTCCCTATCGCCCAGTACTTTCTCACTGGGGGACGCTACTGATTGGTGGGAGGCTGTTGAGCCTAAGGACCATGTTGCTTCGTGGGTAAAATTCAAGAACCTAATGGAGACTGAATATTGTCCGTAGCCGGTTAGACAGTCTCGAGTCCATGCCTTTTATGATGCTCAACCTCGGGATATCCTTGTTTCTCAAGCTATTGCCGATTTCAACCGGGAGTTGGGTTTTGTGAAGGCCCAAGTTATAGAGGAGAGCGACAAAATTTTCCATTTTTCGAGATGAATGAAACTGTCGATTCGGGCCTACATGTCTGGGCTCGTCTGCACCACTTTAAAGAATTATCAGAGTAGAGCTCTTGCCTATGATATGTCTGTGACATCCAGTGAGGCGGATCGTGAGAGCAAGAAGCAGAAATCCGTTGGAAATTTTTCGGGCCACAAGGGTGGATTAGCAAAAATCTCAATCCGCAAATATTCCTGTGGGCGGTTCGGCTCGTTTCTCTGGGGGTTTTCGAGGTACTACCAGAACCTACGTTCGTGATATCATATGCTTTAACTGTGGCAAGTCGGGCCATAAGAACCGGGAGTGTCTTCGTCCGCAGTTGACTTGTCATACTTGTGGTCAGTCGGGCCACAAGGCTTTCTATTGTGAGCGGGTAGGACAGATTCTTGGTGCCCAGACTTCTTTTCCAATGCCTAGGGAGCCGGGTGTGAACCAGGGCTCGTTTGCTCTGTAGTCTCCGCCGAGTATCAGTCGAGGGAGAGGTCGAGGTCAGCCCGCTAGAGGGGGGCTTCCAGTGTCGGCTCAGCCCATCTGCGTGTCTATGAGATGAGGAGGGCCGATGATCCAGCGGCTACTATGGCGACAGGTACCATTCACATCCATTCTCATCCTGTCAGTGCGCTTTTTGATTCGGGTGCTACGCATTCATTCATTTCTCTGGAGTGCGTGCGCCATTTGAGTCTTGACTGTTTGTCGCCTTGCGAGCCTTTCATCGTTAAACTTCCTAGTGGTGATAGAATCGTTGGCGATCGAGAGGTCCGAGACTGTTCTGTGATTATCTGCGAGAGGGCTTGGCTCTCTAATCTTATTATTGTGAGTATTGAGGGCGAAGATTTGATTCTCGGGGATGATTGGATCGAGCGTCATGGTGCAATCGTGAACTACCACACGAGGATCATCACCATGTTAGCCGAAGACGGCACCGAGCACTCTTTCGCGGGGCGAAAGAGGGGAAACCAGAAGTTCGTAATTAACGCCTTGAAGGCGATGAGACTCCCGCGGAAGGGGTGTACTGGTTATTGGTGTTACGCCTTGGAGGCGAAGAGTGGTGGAATCGAGCTTTCATCGATTCCAGTCGTTGGTGAGTTTCCTGATGAGTTACCGGGGTTGCCACCGGACCTTGAGGTTGAATTCACCATAGAGTTAGATCCAGGTGTGGCTCCGATTTCGAAGGCGCTGTATCGCATGGCACCTTCAGAGATGGCCGAGTTGAAGAAGCAGTTGAGTGAGATTCTTGATCCAGGGTATATTGGACCGAGCGCTTCGCCTTGGGGCGCACCGGTTTTGTTTGTGCGGAAGAAGGATGGTTTGTTGCGTTTATGTATCGACTCTCGCGAACTAAACAAGGTAACCATTAAGAACAAGTATCCTTTGCCGAGGATTGATGACTTGTTTGATCAGTTGCAGGGAGTTGCGGTATTCTCGAAGATCGACTTGAGATCGGGGTACTATCAGCTTCGGGTGAAATAGTCCGATATTCTGAAAACAGCTTTTCGGATGAGATACAGACATTACGAGTTTGTGGTTATGCCCTTCGGGTTAACTAACGCGCCGGCAGTGTTCATGCAATTGATGAACAAGGTCTTTATCGAGTATTTGGATAAGTGTGTCGCCGTCTTCATTGACGATATCCTTATTTGTTCGAAGAACGAGGAGGAGCATGTCTATCATCTGCGTGTGGTGTTGGACATTTTGAGGACCGAGCGACTCTATGCGAAGTTCTCGAAACGTGAGTTCTGGATGAAGGAAGTGATGTTTCTGGGTCACGTGATTTCAACCGAGGGGGTCCGTGTGGATCCACAGAAGATTGAGGCAGTGTTGGATCGGGCACCGCCTAAGAACGTGAAGGAGGTCCGTAGTTTCTTGGGTCTGGATGGCTACTACCGTAGGTTCGTCGAGGGATTTTCGAAACTAGCTCGGCCGCTTACATAGTTGCTCCAGTAATCCGAGAAGTTTGTCTGGAATGACGAGAGGCAGTCGAGTTTTGAGGAGCTGAAGAGGCGTTTGACTTCAGCCCCGATTTTGGCGTTGCCGTGTGGCAAAGAGGGTTTTGCCGTTTATAGCAATGCTTTGGGTCAGGGTCTTGGGTGCATGTTGATGCAGCACGACAAGACTATTGCGTTTGTGTCGAGGCAGTTGAGGCCGTATGAGCTTAACTACCCTACTCACGATTTGGAGTTAGCGGCAGTTGTTTTTGCGCTCAAGATTTGGCGTCACTATCTTTTTGGCTCTGCATGTCAGATATTTACCGATCATAAAAGTCTGAAGTACATATTTACTCAGCAAGAGTTGAATATGAGACAAAGGAGATGGTTAGAGTTGATTAAGGATTATGATCTTGAAATCATATATCATCCGGGCAAGGCAAACATCGTGGCCGACGCCTTGAGTCGGAAACCGGTTGCGTTGCGGACGCTTGAGATCCTTATGTCTCAATCTGAGCTTTAGCGAGTTTTGATCGGGTTAGGTGTTGAGATTTTGTTGCCGGGAGCTGTCGGGAAACTTTGCGCTTTGGAGATTTCATCGTCTCTGATCGATGAAATTAAACTGAAGCAGTTGGAGGATCCGATGATTACTCAAATCCGAGAGAATGTTCTTAAGGGAAAGTCTCCTGGTTTTGTGATTCATGAAGATGGTGTGTACCGAACGACTCAGAGCTGAGGCAGGGTATTTTGCGTGAGGCCCATGCTACGCCTTACTCCATTCATCCTGGTTCGAGTAATATGTACAAGGACCTGAGGAGGAATTTCTGGTGGAATGATACGAAAGAAGAGGTCGCACAGTTTGTAGCAAGATGTTTGACTTGTCAGTAGGTCAAAATCGAGCATCAGCGACCAAGGTTATTGCGCCGCTTCTGCTCCTAATGGAAATGGGAAGATATTTTGATAGACTTCATCACGAGCTTGCCGAGATCGAGATCGGGCATAAATATGGTTTGGGTGATTCTGGACCATCTGACCAAGTCAGCACATTTTCTGGGCATCAAGGATACTTGGGGACCAGAGAAATTAGCTCGTGTGTTTATTACGCAGATTGTGAGGCTTCACGGTAATCCGAAGTCTATTGTTTCGGATCGGGATGGCCGTTTTGTATCGCACTTTTGGCAGGCGGTGCATAAGGCGTTGGGTACTCGCTTGCGTCTGAGTACCTCTTTTCATCCTCAGTCAGATGGACAGTCGGAACGCACTATCCAGACGTTCGAGGATATGTTGCGCGTTTGTGCTCTTGACTGGAGCAGTGACTGGGAGGAGCATTTGCCATTGATCGAGTTCACGTACAACAATAGTTGGCACGCGTTGATTCGAATGGCACCATATGCGGCACTATATGGGCGGCAGTGTCGATCACCGATTTTTTGGAACGAGGCGTCCGATTTGGGCGGGACCGAACCAGATATCGCTTTAGAGACGAGGCGTAAGGTGGAATTGATTCGGGAGAGGATGTTGACTGCTCAGAGCCGAAAAAAGTCATATGCTGACGTCCGTCGTCGACCTTTGGAATTCGAGGTGGGAGACCATGTTTTGTTGAAGGTGTTACCGACGAGGGGAGTTTTCCACTTCGGGAAGAAAGGGAAGTTGAGTCCGAGATTTATTGGGCCTTTCGAGATTCTCGAGAGAGTCGGCTAGTTGGCTTACCATTTGGCGTTACCGCCGGCTTTGAGCCATGTTCATAGCGTTTTTCATATTTTCCAACTGAGGAAATATGTCCCGGATCCTAGTCACGTCATCGACTATGGTGAGATCGATATCGCCGAGGATATTACTTTCGAGGAACGTCCCTTGAAGATTTTGGAGCACCGTGAGAAGCGACTGAGGCATAAGACCATTCCTTTGGTCAAAGTGCAGTGGTCGAGGCATGGTGTCGAGGAGGCAACTTGGGAAACCGAGGATAGCATGCGTGCTAGGTACCCCGAGTTGTTTGTTTCTTAAATTTCGGGATGAAACTTGTTTCTAGGGAGGGAGAATGTAATATCCGCATTTTTCCTTTTTTTCGGTATTTTCATTTTTGATGTATTTTTCATTTTAGTGACTCGCTTGTAACCGTATGAGTATTTTGAAGAATATTTAATACTAGAATTTTCATCATCCGAGCTTGTTTCGGACTTGTTTTACTCAATTCCGCGTTGGATGTCACTTTTGTCGTCTTTGGGTTCAATTCTCGTAATCATTGTTCGGAACCACCGTTTTGGGGTTCCTGCAAAATCCATTTCATGTTATTATGGATGTTGTGAACTCTTATTGGTGTTTCGATCAAGTATCGTGTTGGGTCATTCCGTAATATTCCAAAGTTTTGGGTTCCTTTGCGTTTACTCTCTTTCCGGGTCATTTGATGTTACCGTCGTGTTGGGACCAACTGTGTTTGACGTGAAGTCACCATACGAGGGTCCGTGATAGTTCATTCAGGCCTTTAATGGTCGGGACTATGCGTCGATCGAGTGTATCATGTTCGTGGGTCGTTTTTCATCACTTTGGGGCTCAAACAAGCAGTGCGCCGCGTACACCTGCAATACTTGAGCACAGGCGGTCAGACCGTGCGCCGCGGCACACGGCGTTCCGTGCTGCGGCACGGCCCAAAAACCTGCTCTCAAATTCCAGCCGCGGGCCGCGGCACACTCAGCCTACGCCGCGGCACGCGAGTCAGCAGGGTTATATTTCAGCGGGTTTTTGGTGTGGATTTCATTTCCTCTCCTTTCTTCTTCTTCCTCACGGTTTAGGCGATATGGGGCGAATTTTGGGCGATTTGGGCGTCTTCAATCTTAGAGAGATCATCCACCTCGAGTTCTTGGTGTAGATTAACGACTTCTACTTGAGTTCTTCATCCTAATCCAAGGTAATCTCCTAGAACCCTATTTTTGGGAGATTTGGGGGGTTTTGAGTTTTTGTCCGATTTGTTCCATATTGTTGATTAATCCATGATGTATATGATCAATCTTGTTGGTATTCTTGTTTTCCCTACGAATTCATAGTGTATTTTGTGGTACTGGTGTAATCGAGAGGGTTTGGTTGCGATCCACCCTCGTTGTTGTTTTATACGAATATACATGAATCGTAGGTGGATTTTCGGGTGTATTCCATTTCCGTACCGTATTCGTTTAGAAATGGTTCTGATGGTATTCTTCGAATCGTTAGGTTCGGTTTCGTCGGTTCCTAGTGGTCGTGTTTGATTTCATTTCGTTCGTGTCGTTGTCAATTACTCAAGTCAAGTATTTTTGAAAACCTTTATGCTTAACATGAAATGGTGATGTATTTTGTGTGTGCTTTGGTCACGTCGGGAGGGTCCGACGGGGCCTTGAGGGAATCCAATGGTTTAGCCCTGGATTCACGAGTTTGATTCGCTAGCCAGCTCGGGAGGGTCCTTAGAGGCCTCGAGTGGGATTAGTGGTACAGCCCCGGTCCTAGGCGATGCTTGTGCATGATTTGTTTTATGATATGGCTAGCTCGGGAGGGTCCTTAGAGGCCTCGAGTGGGACCAGTGGTATAGCCCCGGTCCTAAGCAAATTGATTATTGACTGTTTGTTTTCCAGAAAAGACATGTCTGGTTTTGGTTTTGAAATTAAATTGGTGCATGTACTATGAAATGTGTAAGCGAAAGGTTTGCCTTGATTACTTGTACTAGCGTAATTGCTAATCCCTTTGGGGATCCGTTTTGGGAAATTCTTGTCATGGGATTTCAGGTTATGTTCAGCCGGACGAGCGGGCGCTGGGACAGTATGAGGATTCTGGCCAGGGTTGTTGGCATGTGCATTTGAATCTCCTTATTTCTGTTGTCTCTTTCGATATGGTTTTTTTCCAAATTATAATCTTATAAGCTGTACTCGCGAGTAATTAGGAATTTTCATTCGGATTGTGATTTGTATCGTTGGAGGTTGTTATATTTGTCACGTGATGTTTATTTCGCTGGTTGTCTAGGCGTGTTATTTAATGTTCGTATTGGTAATGTATGTTTCTTCGCTAACCGAGACAGTTAGTCAATTGGTAATTCTTGTTTAGCCCGGTGGGTCCCATGTAGGGGTCCACGGCACTGTAATACACCTTGAATATCTCGGGAGGTGTTACACCGATCCTGTGGTTGCTCACTCCAATCAGGACACCTGAAAAGAATATAAATAGTCCCCAACGAGGGGTTAGCGATGAAAATCGCTAGCAAGTAACCAAGCTATAAAGTTATACATCAAGAATACAACCGTTATAAAAATAACCTTTCGACAAGGTAGCAACACAATCCCCGAGTCTAAATTCTTTTCGAAAACAGTTTCCATTAGGAAAGATCATAAGAATAATTTCAAAACAAACTTTATAAGAATAATTGAAGACGTTGGGGGTCTGAGTGTAAAATCATGAAAAGATTTATAATTCTTCTTTTCAAAAGGGTTTTCTTTCAAAACCATATAAATAATTCAATTCTCAATCAAGCCTCAAAGACAAAGCCAAATGCACCAACATAATCGGGATCTAAGATTCAAGTATTCACAACTCAGAGATATCAAATCAAACACTCAAATCGCCTCCATGGCCTCGATGGGACCCACCCGGATTAACCAATCATAAACAAACTCAAACACACCCATAAGTTATCTTGACATCGCACTCACAAGTGACGATTCTCAGAGCCCTCTCCAGACCTACCAGATTAGATAACCTTATGGTCAAATCGTATCGTCTGGCCATACTCGCAAGTACGCGCCGCCGGAGGCCTCTCTGGTCCCTACCCGGTTAACATCATTCAAACACGCCCATAAGTTATCATGACATTGCACTCACAAGTGACGATTCTCGGAGCCCTCTCCATACCTACCCGAATTGATAACCTTATGGTCAAATCGTATCGTATGGCCGTACTCGCAAGCACGGGCCGCCGGAGGCCACACGGGTCCCTACCCGGATAACATCTCAAATCACTAATATACACAACAACAAAGGTACAATATTCACCACAATCGCAAACACGTAAAACATAAGTTAACACATCATAACTTCCACAAAGGCATAATATTCACAGCACACCATCATTCAGGAAAAGGCTAACGAGCGAATAATACAAATATTACGCGATTCCACAATTCCTCGGGTAACTACTCATTTCTAGTATCTGTTTTAAGCACAATATAACATGAAATGGTTGTTATCATTCTTCACGAAACTCAAGTTTACATTCGTATTTACTTTCATAGAAATCACATATTCATTTAAATGTAAGTTACGGTTCGATGTTCAATCACTAACAAGTCTACGTTAAATTCACGACAAATCACATTCTCGAAGTATAAAGAATATAGACGAGATACTCGCCTCAAGTCCAAAGCACGCGAAGCAATGGTAAAGGTCGACCGGAAGCCCTCGAATCCTCCAACTAGGTCGAAAACACAAGAACAACATAATCACTACAAGGTCGATCGCAAGGAAGATGCAAAACACACGAAATTCTCAACAAGAATTCGTAGAAACATAGGATCGAACACTTGGGGTTCAATACTTCCCCAAGAACATCAAGAACACCTTTCGAACCCGAATACGATAAGAAATACGAATCAAATCATGGGGATAAGATTAATACAACCGGTTGATGATATACAACAACATGATTCATGAAGAACAGCTCGAATCTTAATGATTCTCAAAATACATCGAGAAGGGTTTCAAGAAAATTACCTCGAATCAAAGATGAAGAACACGGGTTGATGATGTTAATCAACACCAAGAACTCAGGGGAGATGAAAGGTTGGAGTTACAAGGCTCCGAAATCGCCCCAACATCACCCACAAATTGCCTCGTTCGCAGAAGAATGAATGGAGGATGAAAATGACGAATACGGTCAACCCCTGGGTAGTTAAACCCGCGCCAGCGTAACGTACATTAGAGAAGAAGGTTATCATACGTTAGCAGTCTTACGTACGCAAGGCAAGTAAGGTTACGTAAGTAATCGATGGCCAGAACCTTCTGTCTGAAACTGTGAAGACCCTTACGTACATTATGAGTATGGCTTAACGTACGTAAGGCACATGAAGTTAACGTACATTATGCTCATCACATAGCGTATGTACGACACTTAGCAGTTCCAAACTGCTAAGTTCAGCTCGTCGAGTACGAGCGCGATGAAACCGCGAAACGACAACAACAACACAAGACGAAGACATGCACACGAAGAGCGCGCAACGACGAACTCAAGTGCTAAAAGAAAACACGATTTTGAATACCCGAAGGTTCGGAATACGACAACGGAAGTAATTATTCCCACACTTTGGGAAATTACAAAATGGCCTCAAACGTCCGAAAATCACAATACGACATCAAACAACCAAATCGAAGTTCTCAACATGTCTAACAAATTTCAACGGACTTATAGGAAACACGAAATCGTAGTTTCGAACCACAATCACACGAAATGAACCAAATAGCGGAAAAAGTCGCTCAAAATGTGGATTCGGGTAAAACAGCCCCGAAACAAACTCGGATGACCAAACACGCAGAACAAAACATTATCCAAATGTCAAATCGCTCGCAAGCGAGTTCTGGAAATCATAAAAATGCCAAAAATGAAAAATTACCGAAGGGTAAAATCACGGGTATTACATTCTACCCCTCTAAAAAGAGGTTTCGTCCCGAAACTTAAAAAAAGGGGTGAAGTCACAAACAACAAAGCACGGACGAAAAAATCTCAGCGGTCCCGACGAATCGATCCTGATACCGATGCCGAAGCACGATTCTGGGAAACTACATGGAATAGTTCACAATACTGAACTTTGTGGCCCTCGAGTCCACAGTTATAACAAATAATCGGCCGCGAAGGACAATTAGCTTGCACATGACCCACAATGTTACAATTGAAACACCTCCTAGTCCGACTGCGAGTCAAATAACATGGATTGGAACTCTTGGTTCCACCACACGAAGAAAAGAAAGGTTTCACCGTAGGACTACGCGAAACTCGATGAGAAGAAGTTCCGACTCACACACTATCCGAAAAATATCCAGACGTCCTCTGCCTCTTCGGCTCATGCAAAGACCCAATAGATAACGATGCCATCTCGTACGCCATGGCTCGATTCTGATACTCTCTAAAAGTAGCACAAGTGAAACCCGACATGTACTTTCAAATCTCTGGTCTCATACGCATGTCGAAATGACGGATTTTGTCTTCCTCGGTCCTCACCTGCCCCTTCACGTAAGCGAGTTGTCAACTATAATCGATAATAGCCTGCGACACGGGTATATCCTGTGGCTCGGGTAGATAAAAATCTCGGATCCTCTGCTCTCGGATCGGCTCCAGACAGAACTCAGCTTCCATCAACTTCTTGAACTCTTCCCAAGTAACAGCATGACCCTGAGGCTCAACGGCCTCCCACCAATTAGCAACGTCACTATCGAGAAGGAACTGAGCGATAGAAATCCTCCGTTCCTCTGGACAACTAACCGCCTTGAAAATCTTCTCCAATTGGAAAAGCCAACCGTCCCAGACCAAAGTATCACCTACGCCCGCAAAACGGGGAGGACGCATACGAACCACCTCTCTAAGCCACTGCGTCGACCCGACGTTCTCAGTCACAACAATGTTACGTTGAACCGCCTGGGTCAAATGAGTCATCCGGTTTGCCACCTGCTGAAGTATAGTAGCAACACCAATACCAATGCCATCACCGGCAGCATGATCCTGATCGCGCGACTGATTACCACGACCCCGACCTCTGGATCTCGACATACCAAACTGAACAACTGTTCGTTAAAACGATACATAGAAACACATAACATCAATCACAAAAGGAGATCCATACAAGACACAACGCGAAGCATAGAAACATTCTTGCTAACAAGAGTTACCATAGAGCGTTCACACCACAAACTCATATCTGATAGTTCTCATAGACTCGGAAATGAATATCTCCGACAACATCATTTATCAAGTCGTCACACATTAGAATCAAGCACATGGGTAAACCAACAGTAACACAATAAAATACTCATTCTGAGTCATAATACGAATACACAAACTATCACCGCAACGATAGAATTCAAATTCATAAGTCATTCACTTGGCTACATCAACAAAAACGTATGACCTTTACCAAAGCAATCATGGTCAAAACCACATACATATCATCGTGGTCAAATATGGGTAATATTTTTAAAACGAAATTTTCCGAGGTACTTGTTCAAATGATAATATTTTAAAATTCCTGAGTTTGAATAATTTTGCTGAAATGAGTTTTTGAAAAGATATATTTTTAATACCTCGGTCAATTGATCAAAACTATGAACCCATTATCATAACTGTTTTGTTTTGAAAGTCATTTGCAAAACAACATTTTGAAACATCAATCTACTCGATAAACGATTTCATCAAAATGACCTTACCAATATATATCATCATTACTACCAATCAACTATCACATCTGGATAACGTCATAGAATAATACAATTAAACCCAACTACGTAGTCATAACATCTAGTTGTACAACCAAAATTCGCTAACAAGAAAGGTAACAATTAATAATACGCCAGTAATATCCATACAGGATAAACAATGGAGTACGACATTACTGACACAGTAGTTAAAGTTCACGATCGTCACAGACGGACCATATGACTAGGTAGACAGGGATTAAACGACCGATAATGAGCATAGACATAACTGTAACAATAAAGTTACTATCGTGACAGTCAGAAGCTTGCGGCCGTAACATCTAACTGTAAGACAACAGAATCAACTCAGCAGCCTCAAAATGGCTTCAAAGTTTAAGGATCGATTCCTAACAATGTATCCCGACATTGAGAAAATACTGTAAAAATTCTCCAACGGGCATAACAGCATATCAAGCTTGTTGCAGCGACTCAGTCCCAACACACAAACACACAATGTTTTTAATTCCGAAAATTAAAGCCGTTTTGCAAATTTAAAATTTTTCCAAAAATCCTTTTGATCATATCCAAAAATGACGGTAACGGTTTGCAATGTCCGAAGTATTTTAAAACGCCTCCTTCAAATACCGTCTGAAGGTGTCATTTGAAAATGGATCACTAACTCGTCAAAGTTCAACCGATTTCAAAATCCATACAAAATTGTTGTTTAACCGCACCATCGAAGTATTTTCAAAAATTGGTTCTTTACAGACATACTCAAGGTCATAATTACAATTAAGAAATCTATTTTCAAACCTACACGCAGCGGACATAATTACAACTATTCCAAAGCAATCGAACCTGAAACTACATGCCCACTCGGCAAACGAGATTATAAATCCAACCAAATATGATTCGTGAACACCAAGTTCAACATACGTTAAAACTACCCATCTGAGTTCCTCACGAACTCTACTGTCGATACATTCTCCGGAACACATCAAGATGCACAGTTTTCACATCGTATTGCACCATTCGGTGACCAACCATCAATACATTCGACACAATACATAAACGGTGTGCCACGAATATCAAACACGGATTCCATTACACAACACTATACATACAAAATTATGCATCACAATCATCGCACATAAATGAAATCATGAAATACCAATACCTCGCATAAAAGAGGAGACTTACGTCCACAGGACGCATGGAGATGATGGCTGCACCACGATACTAATCACAACTAATCACATCGATCACAACAGATCACAATGATCACACTTGTTCACAATTTCTCACCCGGGTGACACGACAAGACACGACTCGACAAGACCCAACTAGACCCAACTGCCTAGGTTTTCGCAAACCTAAGCTCTGATACCATTTATGTAACACCCCCAATCCACTCAGGGATATTACACGCCGTAGACCCCTTTTCGTAAGGATCTACCAGCCAGGAGACTACAAAACAAAACCAACACATGGTCAACTCGACCAAAACATAAATCGTAGACCGATTAGGACTCTCAAAATACAACACAGCAGTATAACTGATAAACCAAAATACAACTCGATCAAAATTACACAACATGTCCATCCTCTTAAGGATGACAAGAAGCAAGAAATGATCACTCAGACCGACAGATCACTGACGGACAACCGACTAGAACTATGACTAGTATCGCTGCTTTACTGTAATATCCGAAATTTCTACTACTGTTATTTAATGTTATTTTATCCGAGTTATGTTGTACAGCATGGAATCTGTACAGTATGGATAAAATAGATTCGGAACTGAGACAGCTGTATTGGTATAATTGTGATAGTTGGTCGCCAATTACGTTTGAGGGTATCGTGTATCAGGTTATCGTCCTTTTGATATTGGGTATATCATATGAGATTATTATTGGATTGAATATATGTATTCAGTATGTAAAACCCACTTCTCCATACTACGTCTAAATTACTAAAATGCCCTCCAGTTTGAAAATTTGAAGAAATGTGTACGTTTACCAAACAAGCTCTAAATCAAAAACGGTTACGGTACAATCATAAATATGAACATGTAACTTCAAGTAAATGATAATTGAGCTACTACGACATCATATGAACTCAAGAATGTAAAATTTGAATTAAGAAATAAATATTGCACGTTACGTGACCTAACGGGTCCGAAAACCTCCAAAACTTGTACCTAACTTATAAATTATAACAAAACTATCCTAAATAATATTTTCCACAAAATTTTAAAGAGTTGACCACTTTTTCCCCCCTTGGCCGAAATTTTTGCCAATCACATTAATTTTCATTAAAAACCACACTTCTTTCCCTAAATTCCTTAACCAAAAGAATTAAAACACCATTTCTTCTTCTCCTCTCCCTACCATACGACCCAACACATACAAAAACACCCAAATATTGCTCTTGGATCATTGGTGATCATTCATACGCGTTCGTGGAAGGGTTTGGTGCACATTGGAATTTGTTTGGAAGCATTTGGTGGTCTCGTTCTTGGTTTTCCCTCCCCATTCGATCCATACATCATCTTGGAAGGGTTTTGATTCGGTTTTGGTTGATTTGTTCGGCCCGATTCTTGGTCACGTTTTTTCAGCCCTATTTGGTATGTTCTTGTGATTTTGATTCACTCTTTTGATCCTTAATTCGTGTGATAAAAACCTATTCTAAAAACCTATATAAATCGGGTAAGAAATAACCATGAAATTGTTATGAATTAATCGTATGAATGTTTTGTTATTGATCTTGTTGGATTCATATGAGAATTTGTTTGATGTGTTTTTGATATTTATTTTCTGAATATATGATGTGTTATGATCATATAATTAAATGGATTAAAAAGAATTGGATAAATTAGGGTTTAAATGAATTAATTGATTTGGACAGCTTTGATAATCGAATATGTATGCATCACCAAACTGTTGGGAAAACAGACTCAAATATCCCCAACAACCCTCCCAAAGAACGAAAATAGAGAAAAATAAATAACACAAGAATATACGTAGAAACTCCAAAATCGGAGAAAAACCACGGGCCTCCAGAGAGAAAACTCAACTATATGACAAATTGTTACAATCACATAGACTAATCTCTCAAGCCAACCCCCCAATAACACCCACACTCTCAAAGATTTAACTCACATCTTTCTACTCTCTAAAACAAGAGACCAAGAAAGAAAAAATAAAATACTTAATGTGTATTTTATGGGGTGCATTAAAATCAAAGCCTTGGACTCCCTTTATAGGCTTGAAGTCCCCTTCACCTTCCATTCTTCAACCGATGTGGGACAAACACTTCAAGTCTTTTCTTTCATTCTAGCCAAAATTCCCAACAAACTTCACCTAGGCTAAATAAAAGAAAATCTTCTCTGCGACATCGGCAACCATTGTCTGAACCAACAATCATAATTCTCAAAAACAGAGAACTATCATACTCCACCATAAAAGAGTATCACCACTTAGAAAAATCCCTTCTAAGAATTTCACCTCGGCACATGTCGAAAAACTTGCTGAAAATTTATGGTGCTACTCCCATCTCTTGGCTCCCATGGAAGTCCTCTAGCCATCGACATAACATCCACAACACACCCCGCATCTATGCGAAGCCAATGCCCTGTGTGCAATTTGTGGACCAGCTAACACCATCACATCCTTTTTCATGACAACTCCAACATGCCATAAGAATGCACATTCCCTCCCAAAAGGAAATCTTCTTCAATCATGATGATAGCAATGGAGCTATTTGCCTGACCAGCTCCACCTTGATCTTCATAGACCAAGCAGTATGCCCATATTCTCCGCACTTCAGCACTACTCGAACCCGGCATACTTTTCATTCACTTGTGTAACCCAGATTGTATCAACATATACTTGACTTGAACTTGCCACAAGCCAAAATTGATCCTTCCGTCAAACTTCTCTACATCGAACCTCATGGGACTAAACCTTGACATCGTATCCGTATCTCAAACCCAACAGAATTCTCGTTTCTGATGTGGAAGATCAGATAGAACTGCAACCACAGAGCATACTCCGAACCTCTGAAATACCGAGACACCATCCAATACGACCAATAGAAATTTGTTTCTGATGTGGAAGATCAGACAAAGCTGCAACCACAGAGCATACTCCAAACCTCTAAGACCGAGACCTCCCTCGAACCTGTCACCGATACCACTTGTTGGGAAAACAGCCTCAAAGATCCCCAACAACCCTCCCAAAGAACGAAAATAGAGAAAAATAAATAATACAAGAATATACGTGGAAACTTCAAAACCGGTGAAAAACCACGGGCCTCCAGAGAGAAAACTCAACTATATGACAAATTGTTACAATCACATAGACTAATCTCTCAAGCCAACCCCCCAATAACACCCACACTCTCAAAGATTTAACTCACATCTTTCTAATCTCTAAAACAAGAGACCAAGAAAGAAAGAATAAAATACTTAATGTGTATTTTATGGGGTGCATTAAAATCAAAGCCTTGGACTCCCTTTTATAGACTTGAAGTCCCCTTCATCTTCCATTCTTCAACCGGTGTGGGACAAACACTTCAAGTCTTTTCTTTCATTCTAGCCAAAATTCCCAACACAAACGAATTCTATTAATGTTTAATTCGGTATTTTTGTTTGTAAACTCAGTTTAGGGTTTTAGTTAAGTATTCCAATTGGTTTGGATGGATTTAAATTTGATTTGGTCCTATTTTTGAATTTTATGAGACGATATGTCAAAACTGTGCTTGCAGAATTTAATTTCAGTCGTGGTTTATGATTTTTCATGTTCAAGCCATAAGGAGTTAGGAGCTCTTCTTTTACAGGGGTAATATTTGGGTTATGTGTGACTTCCCGGAATTTTTGTGGATTTTTCCTGAATGAAATGATAGGCCGTTGAGGCGGATACTTTTAGGTACTGCTGCTGGTCGGTTTTCTGAGTAGTCTGGGTTTGGGTATTTTTAATTTGGGTTTATACTAACTTATAAATTCTGGAAAAATTCGTCTTGGTTCTAAAGACATTAAAGTACATGTGAGAATTTTTATGAATTTTATTTTGGAGTTATAGTATGGAATAAAAAGCCGTATATTGGTGACCTGTTTGTGTTTAAAAGCTGAAATTATGAAACATAAGAGATAATTGATGATTAGAAGGTTTATATTGTAAATATGATACCTAGAGGGACTAATAATATAAATATGATGAATATATGCATGTTTTGGCTGGAATAATGTGTTAGGGTCTATTCGTGACACTTTGGAATAATTATGGGCCTTACATGCTAGTTTTGATAATCAATGGTTTAATTGTGAAAATTAGGGTGTATTAGGGTTATTATTTTTGTAACTTGTGATACTTGAGGGTGTAAGGTGTATATATGTGATACTTGAAGTGTATGGGCTGTATATATGTGTATTTGATTGTTTATATTCAGTTTTGACCCTTCACTTTCATTATTGACACTTTTAACCCTAAATTATGAAGACTTGTCATAAGAAACCCTAATCTTGGAAAACATGCATAAAATGAAATCCATAACTTAACATGACATGAAAACTTTATGAGATGAATAACTAACTATATAGAACATGTCTATATCGAGAAAACTCGCTAATTTTGATAACCTGCTAAAATAGAAAGTTACCTAAAATAGAAAGCTGCTAAATGTGGAAAGTTACTAAAAATGGAAAGATAACTAAAAGAGGTAACTTATGAGAAATGAGCTCGTCTTGATTTGTATCCACTCTTTTCTAGGTTCGGTGAAGCGGGAGTGATCCTTTTCTCCTTGTTTGTTTGACCTTGCTTTTGCTTTGGAACTAAGGTACAGATATTCCGCACCTTTCAGCAAGTGTGCAACTTTTCTCTCTCATGACTTACTCTCTCTCTCTCTCCTCATTATTGTATATCTGATTTTGACTTTGACTTGGTATCTGAACCTTTGATTTGAACCTTTGATATGGTCCCTTTATATTTGAACCTTTGATATCTGATTTGAACTTTTGACCTTTGACATATATACTTTGATTTGGGACCTTGACTATTTGACCCTTCAGTATTTACCCGGGCATTTTGTATTACTTGTTGTGGAGTAGCCACAACCATAGCATTGATGCACAAATGTTATGTACTCCAGTGGGGTTGGAGAGATGTCCCCCACCGTCCCTCTTATATTATATTTGCTTTGGCCATCATTATTGTTATCTGCTTACAGGGGCGTATGGATGCATCCTAGATTTGATCTGTTTGATATTTTATTTGATTATTTTTGGCCACTCTACATTTGGGCCATATTATATTTGGTGATTGGGCATGCGTTCAATGCGGTCCCTTCACATCTGGGGAGCTGATCACTCCATTGGACTACTTTGTTTATTTGGGCCTTGTTTGGGCCTGGGGGTTAAATACTGAAATCATTTGACACTTAACTTTCATGATCTTTGATATTTAAACCTTGATAACTTTTCATACCTAACTCTGATGAACCTTTGATATACCATGATATACTTTGATATACCTTTGATATAACCAAATGCCACCACATGTAACCTCATTTCGTATTGCTTTGTATTGCTTGTTTATTTCATATCTGTTCACTGAGCTCTTTATGCAGCCGCCTTTCTTTCCATGCGGCAGATACTTAGCTCATGCGGGGTTTAGCTTTGGGGATGAGAGAGTGTGGACCTACCCTAGAGCTCTTTGAATAAATGAACATTATTTCTTTATTGTATTTCCGGATTTTTGGACATTTGTAATCGTACTTTCGTTTGTTTGGTTTTGGGGACATTTGGATGTTGTTTTAGTCCCCTTTGATAGTCCTTGATGAATTTTTCTTAATACTTCCGCTGTTTGGTTTGATCTGTTTGTATCTGATCTGTAACCATATTGTAATGTTTCTACTCTTGCCGGGTAGGGGCGTTACACAGTATGTGTGTATATGTATCCAAAATGTCGAGACGGACAGGAACAGTTGGATTTGTCTAAGTATAGAGCCCTTAACGTACGCTAAGCTTAAGGACTTACGTACGCTAAGTTACTAGTGTTACGTACGTTACGGCCAAGGCATTACGTACGTAACAAGGAAATCATACATGACGAGCTGTGGTCGGCAGGTGGGACCCCGTGTCGGCAACTTCTGGCGTGGATGTGGACAGGCTCATCAACCCCGACCATTACGTATGCTAAGGTAGGATCATTACATACGTTAACAAGTATGCTACTGTAGCAAGTCAACGTACGTATTACGTACATTATGGAGCAAGAGTTACGTACGTAAGGCATTGAACGAAAGGAGTCAGTTAACGCTGGACTGTCAGTACGTACGCTACCAAGGAAAGATAGCGCACGTAATAGGTTGCTACGTACGTTAACATGGACTTGTTATGTACGTAACGAATAGAAATGTTTTATAATAGGACGCCCGTCATTTCATTTCTCTCCGGAAGTTCACTTTGCTTTTCACCTCCAACCCTCAGAAATGGATTCTTGATTCTTCTAAGTCGATTTTGAGCTTGGGAACATGGGATTGGAGCTTGAGATATGAAGATAGTGATGATTCTTGAGGTGGTTACTTATGTATTTCATCTTCTAAGAGGTATGTTGGATAATCCTTTCTTGAATTTCGGATTTTTGATGTTGTTGTTGATGAATGATTCGTATGAAGATGATTATGGTTTTGTTATTACGATTCTTAAGGCTATATGAACTATATGTTGAAGGATATGATGGTTAATGTCTTGATTACGTTGGTTATGATTATAGATTCATAGTGTTCTTGGTGTTCTTGGTAGGATTGTTTCGATCCTTGATGTTAGGAGGATCATATATTGGAAAGTATGATAATATACACCTTGAATTATGAATGAGGATTGTTTAGATGTTAGAGGTTATCGAATTACGTTGTTTTGATGTCTATGAACAAGGTTTCGAATCATTTAGTGTTCTTGAGGAACTCCTTGATAAATTGAACATAGCAAGGCGATCGTATGTTGTATTATCGGTATCTTTAGATATGAAGATCGAATGTTCGTTGATTGTAGTGGTAGAATTCGTATGTTCTTGATGAAATACGAATCATGATATCAATTGGGAATTCGGAAAGATTGTGATTGATCACCGAATATGATTTCCTTTACATTCGTATCCGTAATCGTATTTTGGTTATAAATTCGTAAATGGTTTGAGTATATTATTTGGTTTTATATGATCGTGGTATCGTTGACCCGTCGAGTTGATTGGTTGGTCGTGTCGGTTGTTGATTGTTATCGGATATGTGTTCATTGATTACTTCAATAGGTTTAGATTATTAATCGGTGATTATAACCGTATGTTGCGGTCGTGTTCGAGTGCGTTCGTGAATCGCTTTGGGCCGGGAGCCGAGGAGCTTGTACTCGATGACGAGGAATTAGTAACGGATTCATCGTTATCGAGGCAAGTTATTACTTGCTCAGTTATAATGTTTGATGAATGGTTTCAGTTTCATTTCGTTTATAATGCATATAGCAATGATTATTACTGCAAATTCTGGAGATTTGGATTATGTGTTGTGTTTCCGATTATGGGAGTTAAATCATAAGGTTTATGATTCATTTCGGTTATTGGAATTTTGGGTATCGAGGGTACATTATGATAAAGACGAGGATATGAGTATCTATAGTTCATTGTATGTTTGGATCGCCGAGCATTGTGGATAATTGCCGGTGATTATTTGACATCGAGATTGCTCCTGAAGGACTCGGGACAAGTATCTTAGTTTGATTCGGTTTAGTGTTAATGATGTTGATCATGCAGGTTGTCATTCATGTTGCTGAACATGAAGTCGTCCTAGTTGTGTCATCATAGTGTCGTTCATGTTTTGATTCATATGTTGTTCGTGTCGATGAACATATTGAGTTGCATATGTGTATGCATAATTGTATTGTTTATGTTGTGTTGATCCTGTGAGATCATGTGATTTATATGTTGTGTTGATCCTGTGAGATCATGAGATCTATGCTGAGGGCGCTGGATCGGATGTCCACTATGCGTTGGTCCGACGGGATCATCATGGGGATCTATGCTGAGGGCGCTGGATCGTTGGATAGGTTTTCCACCATGCGTTGGTCCGATGGTATCATCATGGGGATCTATGCTGAGGGCGCTGGATCGTTGGATTACCCGGTATTGTGTTGATGGAATCATGTGGATTCGCATCATTGATTTTATCATGTGTTGTTATTGTGCATATGTATATTATGGGTTTGCCATAAGTATACAATGTCGTTATTGATGTGAGCATATTGACGTTGTTATATGAGTATGCATTTGTAGGTCTTGTGTTAGGACCGTGTCCGTATGTTGTTGATCTGATCTTTGTTAGGAATACTTGTTAGATTTTGATGATGTCATTAATTTAAAATCAAATGTTTATTTATTGGCGAAATGTAAGGAAGAACCAAATGAGTATCTTCCATAGGCCAAAATGTGTTAAGTATAAAATTGGCAAAATGTAAAGAAGAACCAAATGAGTATCTTCTGTAGGCCAAAGTTAGTTAGGCTGAAAATCGGCTAAGTACTAAAGTACAGTCTAGTCTATCAAGAGAAGTACAGTGACTCCAATCGAGTAGCCACAGTCAACTAAAATTTATCGTGAGAAGTTTGACCGGTGCGGTGAGGAACCTCGGGAAGTCACCGATCGGACAAGTCTCAAACAAGATACGGCCGAGACGACTTACTGCAGAGAAGTAAGCCGCACATCACTACTCAACTACAGCCTAGTACTCCAAGTCCACGTCAGCATGCTTTGAAAAGTCAAATATTACGGAAAGCTCACATGCAACGTGAAGGGACAAATTGGAGTGATTCCCGCAAGAGATATGATTTATTTAAATCATCCTGACCCACCGTGAAGACTTTAATCCTTTTATATTCAAAAGATTCGGCGCTCACATGCAGAAGTCATCACAACGGTCGGAAGATGAAATTAAATAATGGGAATCCAGCCTTGCAACGTTCAGAAAAGATTAAACAATGAAGTCTCTCTCCAACGGACGGATTTGTTCAGATTTGCAACGGCTACAAGGAAGAAGCTCAGAGATCGTGATCTATATATATCCAGAGATTTGAAACTGAGCAACAACCGGTGCGAACATATACTCTAAGCGATCAAAGCAAACCAAGCAATCCTAAGCAAACAAATAGCATCGAGAAAAAGAGCAGATCCAAAAGTTCATATTCAAGGAAGCTCTTTAGTTGGAGAAGACAAACACTCTTGTCTTTAAATCTTGAGTAAGGGGTACTTCACTGGTTGAAGTAGCAGACTGTAAAGGCATCCGAGGATCGCGGATCAAGAGGTGCAAGGCAGTCAAGGTTGTGTACAACGGCACGGAATTCCACTGGTTGGAAGCTGTTGTAGTGTGTAGTGAATCACTGTAATATTTATCACTGGTTGAGAATTATAGTGAATTCATCTCCAACTGGTTTGGAGAAAAGTGGATTAGTAGAGGATTACCCCACCTCTGAGACCACTATAAATTGCCTGTGTTATTTACCGTTTTACTGCATCATACTCTAACTGCTGCATCCATTGTTAAGTGTTTCATTAAGTTAATATATATTCGTCATCAGCTGACTTCCGCACATATCCAAGAACAAACGACTCCTAGTCATTTGTTTGATCATCAGCTGAAGAAACTCACTCTTCGAGAAAAAGAGTTCAAGAGTTTCTACAAGTCTATTCACCCCCCCCCCTCTAGACTTGTTTCTGGACGACTTGTGACCTACAAGTGGTATCGGAGCGGTTGGTTCATTTTTTTCACGAACCAGATCTATTAAGATATATATCTTATCTCTCACGTTATAATGGAACACATGCACTCTAGACTACCTGTCTTTTCAGTTGACGAGTATGATCTCTGGAAGATAAGAATGCAGGCACATTTATCTTCAATCCATGACGACATGTGGTGCATCATTGAAGATGGTCCATTCATTTTCGAGAAGGACAACACGCCCGAGGAAATCGCAGCTGGGAGGCCGAAAGATTCCTAAGAAGAGAACCGAGCCGACCCCGAAGAGAGAAAGGCCGCCAATCTTGACAACAGGGCAGAGATGTCTTTGTACCAAACTCTTGACAAATCCACAATGGTCAAGATCAAAAATTGTAAGAATGCCAAAGAGATATGGGACAGATTAGCTCTAATGTGTGAAGGAACGGAGCTGATCAAGGAGAACAAGTTGTCAATAGCTATCCAAAAGTTTGACAACTTTAAAATGAAGAATGGAGAATCAATAGACCAAGTGGACACAAGGTTCACTGAAATTATCAATGAAATCAACTCCCTGGGCAAGACTTATGGCAACAGGAAATGGCACTCAAGGTCCTCGGATCTCTAAATCCAGAATGGAGCATGAAGGTCGTAGCTATGAGAGAGTCCAAAGACCTGAATAAGATAAAGATTCGGAGCTGTTCTCGATCTAAAGGCTTATGAGTTCGAGCTTCCAAGCTCATCCTCAAGCGAGCTGCAGAGAAGGGAATCGCATTTGCAATGAGTCCCCTGCTAAGAGCACATCGATGTGAAACCTCCAAATCCGCTAGACTTTGAGGAGGAAATGGCTTTCATCATGCAAAGATTCAATAACTTCGGGAAGAACTACTCCAAGTATAAGAAAAACTACAAGGAGAATCCCGGAAGAAACCGAGAAATTTGGAAGGCTGGAAAGTTGAATGTTACAATCACACAAGATAGGACACATCCAAATGGATTGTCCCGAGCTCAAGAAGGATGAAACCAAAAGGAGGTGGCGAGAAAGGAAGACGGAAGAAAAGCTCTCATCGGAGAAGACCGAGCATGTCGAATCAAGCGGCTTCTTTTACGATGACGACGAGGAATATGATTGCACGATGGCAAACTTGGGCGATGAAGAGGTAACCTCTAAACCTACCGGTTCTAATAATAGCTCACCATGTCGCAAGATATGGATTTACATGAATCGGTAAATCGCTTGTTCAAAGATTTTGAAACACTTAAATCTGCACACCAAGTCAGATCAAGAGAGAAGACTAAGTCGCAAGATGAGAATAGGCAATTGAAAAATGATTTTGAAAAACTCAGTCTAGATTTAAATAAGACCGAGACAAATACAGTGATTTTAAAAACTGTGCAAGTGCCAATACAAATGAGATAGACCGGCTAAATATTTTACTTAAAGAAAAGTCACCGCACTTGCTCATGCCAAAGCCGAGTTTACTAAGGTAGCACGTATAAATAAAACTCAGCGCAGGAAATAACCTCCCTGAAAGCGTCGTTAACCCTGGACGAATTGTGTACTAACAAAAGGCCACTATATTCCGAATCAGGCCTTGGATATGATCCCCACACTCCCTCTAGTTCTAAAACCACTTTCATCAAGGAGAAACAATGGTCTCGATCACGAGCACATGCATAAACCGATTTTCAAAAAGCGAGGCGGCCAAGTCAAGCGTCTAGTGCCGATCGGGTTACACCGCATGACCACCTAGACAGCGACTAAGCGATGGCCTGCAAAAGCAAAAAGCGCGGCATAACATGCCCACTATTACCAACAACTCCCTAAAAATAGATTTCATAATGGGAGGCGGATGGAAACCTCAAGGTTATCCAAATTACCAAAACGAACAAGTGTGGAGACCACAAAGGTTTAACAAATGGTCTCGGCCTAGATTTAGAAATGGCCCACACTATTTTGAGGAATATCCAGATACAATCCAACCGGGAGATTTAGACCTCGACCACAGGCACCTTTTAAGGGTTATAATAATAATTCTTATAATCCAAGGAGAAATCAATTCTCCAGAAACCCACTAACCCCAAAGGACCCACACAAATTTGGGTACCTAAATCTCTGCTTGTTTAATTGCGTAAGAGGTGGAAGGACTACAACCACATCTCCTCAAGCTCAAATTTTGGAGGTGAAGAGTGGTTTGTAGACTCTGGATGCTCAAGACACATGACCAAGGAACAAGAAGATGCCGACCAAATATATCAAAGAAAGAGGTCCCGATGTAACCTTTGGAGATAGCTCTAGAGGACAGACAAAAGGCTTTGGAGAGCTGCAGGAAACATTGTAATATCCAAAGTTCATTATGTCAAAGGTCTCAAATACAACCTCCTGAGCATAAGCCAGTTCTGCGACGAGAAGAATCTAGTAGTCTTCACCATCTTGAAGTGTATGGTGATAGACATCCTATCTGGAGAAATAAAGCTACAAGGTTTCCGAAGAAGAGATGTATACATGATTGATTGGAACACAGGAACACCTAACTCCTGTTTTCTATCCAAGACCATGGCGAGAATGGTTGGCTGTGGCACAAAAGACTATGTCACCTAAACTTCAAAGCCATCAACAAGATTAGCTCTCAGAAGCTGGTCAGAGGACTTCCAAATGAAGCATTCAAGAAGGAAGCACTCTGTGATGCATGTCAGAAGGGAAAGCAGACCAAGGCGTCGTTCAAGCGGTCGGCTACAACGCTCACAACAAGGATCTTAGATCTACTCCACATGGATCTATTTGGTCCTATCAAGCCAAGGACTTTGAGCGGCAGAAAGCATGCTCTTGTGATTGTAGATGATTATTCAAGGTACACTTGGATCATTTTTCTATACAAGAAAAGTGAAACCTTGACCAAGTTACCCGAGCTGCTGAGAAGGATCCAGAATGAGAAATCCCTCTCCATAATCAAGATCAGATCAGATAGAGGAGGAGAGTTTCTCAACAAGGCGATAAGCGATTTCAGCCGATCGAATGGGATCCGGCATGAGCTCTCTCTGCGGCCGGCGCCCCCAGAATGGTGTATTCTTTGAAAGAAGGAACAGAACCACGAAGGAAGCGGCAAGGTCCATGATTGCGAAGCGGACCTACCCAAAGGTTACGGGTGAAGGCTGTCAACACGACTGCCACACCCGAGCAGGAGTATGATAGTAGGGAGACATGGCAAAACTCCCTATGAGGTTTGGAATAATAGAACTCCTCTTGTTGCTTACTTTCATGTTTTTGGTTGTAAGTGTTTCATCCACAACAACGGTAAAACACGGCTAAATGCCTTTGATGCTAAAAGCGATGATGGTCTATTTATGGGATATTCCCAAAGAAGCAAGGCATATAGAGTTTTCAACAAAAGAACCTTAGTTGTGGAGGAAACACCCCATGTTGTTTTTGATGAATCTGTTGAGTACAGAAACAACTTGAGCAAATTGAGAACAAGCTCAAGTCGGCAACCCTTGAAGAAGTCATTGTACATGACAACTGGAATGGTGGACTCACTGCGGTCGGCTGATGACCCAACTGCGGTGATGAAGACCAATCAGATCGACAGATCACCAAACCTATCGATCCGATTCTGCTGAGAAGACCAGTAGGAGGCGACAAAGACTCATCTGCGATCAGAACCAAGCTGCAGATGACAAGCGTGGCGATCGATTGCTGAACCCGAGAATCCAGCGGTCTGAGACAACCACGAGCAATCCAACAGGGAACAAACCCGGAAGAGGGCGAGATCCCCAAATGGCTCAAAGATCATCCAATTGACAAATTATCGGAAAGTTGGTGATGGAGTCAAGACAAGACAATCAACTCTACCGGCGGGAATGGCGATGTTCTCATGTTTCATGTCGCAAATTGAACCCAAGGCAAGCGAACAAGCCCTGGAAGATTATTCATGGATTAATGCCATGCAAGAGGAATTGGAGCAGATGGAGAGAAACAATGTTTGGGAACTAATGATGCAGACCTAATCACAAGAAAGTTATTGGCACCAAATGGGTCTATAAAAACAAGAGTGATGAAGACGGAGTCATTGTTAGGAATAAAGCAGACTCGTAGCAAAAGGATATGCACAATGTGAGGGAATAGATTTTGATGAAACTTATGCACTGTTGCAAGATTAGAAGCCATCGACTATTCCTCGCATATCTTGCATTCAAGGATTTTGAAGTCTACCGGATGGATGTGAAAAGTGCGTTTCTAAATGGAATCCTAGAAGAAGAAGTCTATGTAGAGCAACCCCTGTGTTTTGTCAAAGGAGACAAAGTCTATAAGTCATTGAAGGCTCTGTATGGACTCAAGCAAGCACCGAGAGCATGGTATGAAACACATCTGTGTTTCTTGAGAAGAATGGATTTTGCAAAGGAAAAGTGGACAAGACCCTATTTAGAGTGGAGCACGAAGGCCACATTCTAATAGTTGATTTATGTGGATGACATCATATTCGGTCAACCAATCCGAACTATGTGAGAAATTCTCCAACCTCATGCAAGGAGAATTCGAGATGAGTATGATGGGAAAGCTTAACTTCTTTCTCGGATTACAAGTTAAGCGAGATGGAAAAAGGAATTTTCATCAATCGAGCAAAGTATACCCGAGATCTCATCAAGAGATATGGAATGGAATCACCAAACTGCAAGAATTCCAATGAGCACAAGTACTCACCGGATGCAGACGAGGCGGGAATATCGATTGACTCAACCACTACAGAGGACTCATCGGATCTCTTACGTACCTAGCTGCAAGGTGCCGGACATATCATATGCGGTTGGAGTTTGTGCAAGATTCCAGTCAAGCCGAAGCAATCACACCTAGATGCGGCCAAGAGAATAATTAAGTACCTAAAGTCTACCATTAATGTTGGTGTGGTACCCCAAGGAATGACAACTTGAGCTATCGGGATACTCGGATGCGGATTTCGCCGGATGCAAAATCAATAGGAAGAGCACTAGTGGAACGTGTCAATTCCTAGGAACCAGATCGATATCCTGGTTTAGCAAGAAGCGGGTTTCTAACTCTATCTCCACTACAGTCGAATACCTAGTCTGCAGTAGTTGTGCACAGATCCTATGGATCGCACAACAATTAAGGGACTACAATATTATTGCCAACGAAGTTCCTATATGGTGTGACAACAATAGTGCTATTGCAATAACCAACAATCCGGTTTTGCACTCAAGGACGAAGCACATTGACGATAAGCACCATTTCATTCGAGACCACGTGCTTAACAAAAGGGTTAGAGTTGAAAGAGTCGACAGACTACCAAATAGGCGACATCTTCACCAAACCCCGCCAAGAGAGATTCCTAGAGCCGAGCAGAGATCTTGGATTACTAGATTGGGAATCTAGTTACAAGCAAGTTGAAGGAAGGGCGAACCCCTGAATCGCCTAAGGCGATGCGGTGAGAAGACGAAGGCCCGAAGCAACTTAGGCAGACAGAGTACCGGTAGAAGTCAAACTCACTGTAGCGAGCGGTCAACAGTCAACGAATCAGACCAGCTAAGTTCTCTAAACTGATCTCTAATTTTCAATTTTATCTGCCATATTTATAATATAATTTTGGCTTAAGAAATAGCATTTAAAATACATTTTATAAGCCAAATGGCAATTTTAAATACACGCGTCACACGCCCATTTAATTAACCTCTACGGTGGCCAATCAGAATCAACCGTCAATTTTTAAATGGGGCCACCGATTCAAATTTGAAATTCAAAAGAATATGAAAAGGCGTACCACCGTTTAAACTTATAATAAACTAATCCAAACGTCACTTCATCTTCTTTATAAGGAAGAAAACCCTTTCACTTTCCTCTTTACGCTTTCAGAAACCCTAAAAATTCACAGAGCAAAATACACACTAAATCCTAAAATCTTTTTGCAGAAATGGCATCTGTTGACGGAGCAAACTTGAAAGCGATGAAGGACCAAGTTATCTTTTCCATGGTCGTCGATTTCGAGGGATTACTGGAAGCAAATCTAGACGACTTTGATATGCTCGACCTAATCCGAGCGATGAAACTAAACGGCATCTACCCGTTTCTTGAAATCAACCCTCAACACTTGTTCAAAGAAGACGTGGTTGAATTTTACCGCAACGCGTACCTAATTCAGCACCAGATTCGAGCACCGTCGGTGGAGTTCAAGTCACCATCGATACAGAGAAGATTCGCTCTGTATTCGGGATGAAAAATAGCGGTTTGGCGGTCGAAGCACTCAAACAATCACCCGCCGAGACATGGAAGACGATTAAGCTTGAAAATGTCCCGGAGAAGTTGAAGTTCACGGCAAAAAGAAATGAGTTGAAAAGAGTTTACCGAGTCGCTCTGGACATCACAAATAAAATAGTCATGGGAATGGCAGGAAGCTATGACCAACTATCATCCTCAAAGTTCATGGTGTTGGGTGCGCTAATTCAGCGAGAGGAAGTAGACTGGGCCGATTACATTTTCAGGCAACTTGTTCGTGAAGTGAACAAGGTCGAATGGCTCGAGGGAGAGAAGAAGTTCAAGACTAAGTTGGCGTTCGGAACGCATCTTAGTTGGTTCTTGGAGCAGACTGGAGTGGCCAAGGGAAACATTGACCCTTTCCACCCGAACAAGAGGCTTGGTCATATGGACCATGATAAGAAAAAGGTTGGAGTCACTGGGAGGGCAGCCCAGATATTGAAGGACTTACCAGACTCAAGCTATTGCCCAAGGTACGATCTAATGCACTTGACCAACTCGCACCGAGGTCGGAACTGCAGTCGAGTCCGAGCATGAGTCTGATGACACTCCAATCGCCATCCGTTTCAAGAGAAGGGGACCAGCCCCAGAAGGACCTTCCAACCTGCAGTCATCACCTGAACCCTCTCCAAAGAGGCCAAGGAAGCTGCAGTTCAGTGAAGGAGATCAGCCTGAACATCATGCCAGTCCACCAGTTCAGTCCCCAGCTCACCCAGACTTGCCTGCCCCAGGCACCGAAACCAGAATTGTACCTGTCATTACTCCTCCTGTATACATGACCGAAGAAGAGGAAGCAGGTCTTATCATCTCTATCCCTGAAGCAGACTACTCATTCAATCTGTTAGAAAACAACACTTTTAATCTTTCCATAGAACAACTACAGCTTGTCAAGCCACAAGCAGAAAAACATTCTTTTGTCAATATTTTTAAGGAGTGGAAAACTCTTAAAACCATGTCCTTTTCAAATTTTCAAATTTTTATTGAAACTAGTGGTTGGGATTACCCCCAAGCCACGGAGGATGTCCTGACTGATTTTTGCAAGGAGTCAGACTTAACCTTACTCCTCCAGGATAACTGGTTCATGTCTCACTTTGAGACTAACATGGACCATTTTATCCACTCTATAATGTTGAGTTTTTTTGATGGTACTTTTGGAGAAGAGGAGGAAGAGAAAGAAGAAAAGGAGATTAGAATAGAAGAAGTTGATGAAGAGAATGAAATTATCAATTTGGTAGAGGAGGATGAAGAAGCAAAAGAAGAACAAGAAGAAAACATACCAGTTGAAAAGGAGACAGAGGAAATTGAAAAAAAAAGAAGTGGAAGATGAGGAAGATGAAGAAGAAGGAGAAGAGGTGGAGCAAGAAAAAGAAGAAGAAAATAAGGATGATGATGATGATGAAGGAGAGAAGGAAAAAGATGATGCTAAGGATGATGATGATGATGATCATGATGATGGAGGTGAAGGAGGAGCTGGTGTGGCGGCTGGAGAAGAGAGAGAAAAAGATGAGGAGAAAGAAAAAGAGAAATCTGATGAAGAAGAAGGGAAAGAGGAAGAAAGAGAAAAGGAGCCAGAGAAGGAGCCAGAGCCTGCCAACGAAGCTGCAGATAGGATTGTTGTGCCTCCCCGGTACACCGGCTAGATGCAGAGGCGTAAGACTCAAGGTCGGGCACCCCAGAGAAGACTCTATCTCGGCCTCCTGCTGCAGACAGAGAGCCCGCAATGAGTGGCTCCCTTGTCAAGGATCGGAGAACACTCCCCATCAGCTCGGTTATCTCCCAACATGATCGAGCCGATCAAGCGCTTTGTCGAGACACCCTTGGGAGTCTGCCAACACAGTCACTCCCGACCTTCAACGAGATAAATGCCAAGATTGATACCTTGGTGCAAAGTCGATCCTCGGCCTCCTCCTCCTACAAACAATGAGAATGCCTTTTGGCATGTCATTTGGATGAGCCGCATGGAGCAACAATTAACAACCCTCATTGATCTTTGGCAAAAAGGGGGAAGAGAGGATTCGGGGAAGGGAGAGAATTCAAGTAAGAAAAAGCAGGATGTTCCCGGCTTGAAGGACCATCTAGCCTCAAGAGGAAGGAACTGTAGAAGAAGAAGACAAGGTGACCCACTGAAGGGAAGCGCAGAAGGACCAGAGGCGGCTTCGAACCTACTCTTGAGTGGGAAGGTCTGGAGCTATGGTATGTGGAAGATTTACGCCCACTTGAAGCTATTGAATTTTGGGGAGCTGCTAGGAAGAAGTTCATCGAGACTTTTATGTCTGGGAACTTCTTCAGATGACAAACTCTCCCCACGGGAGATTTTCATCAACTGGATGGAAGCAGTTCATCCCAAGCTTTGGGCTATTCTAAAGAAGCATGCAAAAGAACAAAAAGCTTTTCCCATGATCCCTAAATTCAGAGCTGAAGAAGCACCAGTCCGCATGGATGGTGAACTTGATGAACTAAAACTCCAGGAGGAAATCAAGCGAGTCTGCCTTGAAAACAAATTCAGATCGCAGGAGGAGCAGGACTTCGCAGCTCTAGTGGTGAAAAGGAAGTATGGCCTTGCTCCAGTCAAGGTAAGACCCATTGGAGCCAAACCATTCAGACCTGCCAAGCAGCCTGTTCGCAGAGGCAGAGGAAGAGGCAGATGACCTTTTATTTTTTTTCTTACTTGTAATTTTTCTGTACTTAAACATTCTTGTATAATTTCTATGATAAAGTCAGAAAACTTTTATGAACAGTCTGTTGAATGACAATTTTCCAGTTGTCTCAATATTAGACTGATTTCAGTTTTGTCTTGCACTTAAGTGCAGACTTGGCCATTTGATTGCTTACTTAGTTTTGCCATCATCAAAATAGGGGGAATTTGTTAGGAATACTTGTTAGATTTTGATGATGTCATTAATTTAAAATCAAATGTTTATTTATTGGCGAAATGTAAGGAAGAACCAAATGAGTATCTTCCATAGGCCAAAATGTGTTAAGTATAAAATTGGCAAAATGTAAAGAAGAACCAAATGAGTATCTTCTGTAGGCCAAAGTTAGTTAGGCTGAAAATCGGCTAAGTACTAAAGTACAGTCTAGTCTATCAAGAGAAGTACAAATGACTCAATCGAGTAGCCCCAGTCAACTAAAATTTATCGAGAAGTTTGACCAGATCATGCACCGAGGAACCTCGTGGAAGTCACCGATCGACAAGTCTCAAACAAGATATAAATGAGACGACTTACCTGCAGAGAAGTAAGCCGCACATCGGTCTACTCAACTACATCCTAGTACTCCAAGTCCACGTCGGCATGCTTTGAAAAGTCAAATATTACGGAAAGCTCACATGCAACGTGAAGGGACAAATTGGAGTGATTCCCGCAAGAGATATGATTTATTTAAATCATCCCGACCCACCGTGAAGACTTTAATCCTTTTATATTCAAAAGATTCGGCGCTCACATGCGAAGTCATCACAACGGTCGGAAGATGAAATTAAATAATGGGAATCCACCTTGCAACGTTCGTAAAAGATTAAACAATGAAGTCTCTCTCCAACGGACGGATTTGTTCAGATTTGCAACGGCTACAAGGAAGAAGCTCGAGATCGTGATCTATATATATCCAGAGATTTGAAATCGAGCAACAACCGTGCGAACATATACTCTAAGCGATCAAAGCAAACCAAGCAATCCTAAGCAAACAAATAGCATCGAGAAAAAGAGCAGATCCAAAAGTTCATATTCAAGGAAGCTCTTTAGTTGGAGAAGACAAACACTCTTGTCTTTAAATCTTGAGTAAGGGGTACTTCACTGGTTGAAGTAGCGGATCAGAAGGCATCCGAGGATCGCGGATCAAGAGGTGCAAGGCATCGAAGGTTGTGTACAACGGCACGGAATTCCACCGTTGGAAGGCATTTGTAGTGTGTAGTGAATCACTGTAATATTTATCACTGGTTGAGAATTATAGTGAATTCATCTCCAACTGGTTTGGAGAAAAGTGGATTAGTAGAGGATTACCCCACCTCTGAGACCACTATAAATTGCCTGTGTTATTTACCGTTTTACTGCATCATACTCTAACTGCTGCATCCATTGTTAAGTGTTTCATTAAGTTAATATATATTCGTCATCAGCTGACTTCCGCACATATCCAAGAACAAACGACTCCTAGTCATTTGTTTGATCATCAGCTGAAGAAACTCACTCTTCGAGAAAAAGAGTTCAAGAGTTTCTACAAGTCTATTCACCCCCCCCCTCTAGACTTGTTTCTGGACGACTTGTGACCTACAATCTTGGATTAGACTGACGTGATTTCGTCGTGGCAGTTCATATCTTGAGGTATGTTCCGTATTTCATTTGGTATTCGTCTTTTGATGGACAATCAATTATCGTCTTGGGATTTGATGATGCTATCCGATGGATCGTATTAGCCAGAACTGGTATATTTCCGTATCGTGAGTTGGTTATGATAGTTTGAGAATCTTGAGTATTGTATGAGGTACAATACAGATATTATGTTCGAGTTTGTTGGTTAATCGAGTACGAGATCTGATGAGAATTATTTGAGTAAGTAAAGTTACTATGATAAGATTATATTGGTCGTATTCTTATTTTGTATTCTCATTGGTATGTAGTTATTAATGTGATGTGACGGTTATCATTGTTGGATATCATGGCCGACCCCGTCGTGGGCTTTCTTTTTAGGTTCTTGGATTATCAAGCTTGTAGCGGTCGTGGAGAGATGAGCTTCCCGGAGGATACTGGCTAGGGCATGTAATTGTGTATTGAGTTCCTGAACAATTGTTGTATTCCGCTGCTAGAGTGTTTTTAATTGTTCGTCTTTTCCGCTGCGTGAGTATTTTTAAATGACCTTTCGTTTCTGGTAAATTGAGTTATTTTGGAAATTGTTTTCTAAACTATTGAGTTTCGGTCATTTGGCCTTGACCTTTTCAAAATAAGGTTTTACGACGGTTTTGATAAACGAGTTTTATAACGTCTTCGAATACTTTTAAAGATAGTACAGTCGTTAGCCTCTTGGGCAACTGTAAATGTTTGCGAAAATTTCTCTTAGCCTTGTGGGTTCCATCTCGGGGCCCACGGCGCTGTAATATTCTCGGTTAAATCTGGGGGTGTTATATTTACATCATCCTCCAAGCCGATCCTGTGGTTGCTCACTCCAATCAGGACACCTGAAAAGAATATAAATAGTCCCCAACGAGGGGTTAGCGATGGAAATCGCTAGCAAGTGACCAAGCTATAAAGTTATACATCAAGAATACAACCGTTATGAAAATAACCTTTCGACAAACACGGTCCCCGAGTCTAAATTCTTTTCGAAAACAGTTCCATTAGGAAAGATCATAAGAATAATTTCAAAATACATTTAAAAGAATAATTGAAGATGTTGGGGGTCTCAGTGTAAAATCATGAAAAATTTATAATTCTTCTTTTCAAAAGGGTTTTGTTTCAAAACCACATAAATAATTCAATTCTCAACCAAGCCTCAAAGACAAAGCCAAATTCACCAACATAACCGGGATCCAATATTCAAGTATTCACAACTCAGAGATATCAAATCAAACACTCAAATCGCCTCTGTGGCCTCGATAGGAACCACCCGGATTAACCAATCATAAACAAACTCAAACACACCCATAAGTTATCTTGACACCGCACTCGCAAGTGACGATTCTCGGAGCCCTCTCCAGACCTACCCGATTAGATAACCTTATGGTCAAATCGTATCGTCTGGCCGTACTCGCAAGTACGCGCCGCCGGAGGCCTCACCTGTAATACCCGAGATTTCTGATGTGTAATTGAACCTTGTGATATTGTATTTGTTGTATTTTGATCTGAGTATTATTCTCTTTATTTCATGATCCGGTGTTGTTGAGCAGATGATTCCATGATTGTGTTCAATATTGTGATTTTGCACTTGTAGCGTATGCTATCGACTAGGCGCAGCGTACGCTAATTTGGGTTTAGTAGCGCACGCTATATATGAACCTTAGCGCGCGCTATATGTAATCAGCATGAGTGAGACATGTTGGTAGGTGAGATCAGGCCGCGGATTTCGTTGGGATTATGTCGGGATGAACCTGGACGGCTTTTGGGAAAAATCCAAGTCAACGCAGTAGCGCACGCTACTGATATGAGAATAGCGCACGCTAAATGTTGAGTACAGTGAAGTCAGTAAGTTTTCGAATAGCCATTAGCGCACGCTATGAATATGGACTAGCGCGCGCTAATAACCATTTTCTATTTATAGGACAGCACCCTTTTTCATTTTTTTAGCTTTCATCACTTTCCAAACCCGAATTCTGAGACATAGAGAGTCATTCTCTCCATCCTAAACCCTTCATATCATCATCCTAGCCTGAGTTGAAGATTGTAGATCATTGGAGATTGGTGTTCAAGCTCTCGGTGTTGGATTTCTTCAAAGTTCCTTCGTGTTCTTCGCTACTTTGAGGTAGGTGATTCTTCACCAATATTAGTAGTATTCTGAAGGATGTTTTGATCATGATTTGGGATTATCTAGTCAGTTAAATTCATATGTAGTCGATCATCAGGTGTTAGAAGGATATTTTCGATGTTTCGGTACTTCTTCATCGTATAAACCATTGAACCTTTTAGTGTTTGAACTCCTAGCATATTCATGAAGCTTCAAACCGATTGTGATCAGTATATGGAGATTATCAAGTTCTTAAGTTTTTACATAATAGAACCATACGTTTTGGGACATGAAATGGATTGAACTAAGGATATTTTCTTGAAGATCAAGATGAATTATGCTGTTGTGATGATTATAAAGTATCCTTGTATCTCGTAGTTGATTAATCCATAAAGATCTTTCACAAACCGTATAAGCATGATATACACGAAGATGACATGTATTAGTACTGAAGATTTCATGAGTTTCTTCACCATTAGATTAAGTTTTCTGCCCAGTAGTAAACTGCCATGCACAGGTAGCGCACGCTAAGATGTATATATTAACGTGCGCTATCGGGAATGATTAACATACGCTACGTTTGGTACGTAACGTATGTTATGACTCCAGGCGAGTCAGTCGGCTGATCAGAGAGGACGGCCGGTACATAAGTTAGCGTACGCTAGACTTCGTCGTTCGTGCGCTAGCAGGCGAGCTTAGCGCCGCGTTAGTAGAGTACGTAGCGTACGCTAAGTAGTTCAGGCAGACTGCATTTTTTAGAGCTTTAGGACGTAGACCGGGTTGTTAGACATTCGTATGACATAAGATGAATTCTATATTATTTCGTTTGTTAAAATTCGAGCTTGCTACATTGATCGAGGGAGACGGTCTTCGAGTGTGTTGAGATTCGTTGGAGTGATTTGTTCTTGCCATCTTTGAGGCAAGTATCATATTTTAAGTTTATTGATATTGCATTATTGATCATGTGTACGATTTATTCGTGTTGTTGAACATGTGACTATATTCTTTGAGCTGTCATGATATTTACGTTGATGAACGTGTTGATTTGCATATGTGTATGCATAATTATAATGTTTGTGTTGAAAATGATCTGAGGGGATCATGAGGATCTATGCTGAGGGCGCTGGATCGAATGTCCACCATGCGTTGGTCTGACGGGATCATCATGGGGATCTATGCTGAGGGCGCTGGATCGTTGGACGGGTTTTCCACCATGTTTTGGTCCGACGGGATCATCATGGGGATCTATAACGAGGGCGCTGGATCGTTGGATTACCCTATATTATGTTGATAGAATCGTGAGGATTCACATCGTTAGATTCCGATGACGGGAGTCCGTTTTGTATGTTTTATGATGCATTGATGATTTATTGTAGTACGATACTTGTAATGGCATTGTTTTGCTAATCCCTTCGGGGGTGGACATTTGTTTTGATGTTCAGGTAGCCGTGGAACGGGGAAGCAGCCACAGTACCGACATGACGATGAAGTGGCTCAGTGATGTGGATTATGTTGTCTTATTTTCCAGTTATTTCAGTACTCGAGTACGTTTATGCTGTTGTTGTCTTGGGAATATTTTGTAATAATGAATTTATTTGAATTGTCGAACGAGTATGAAATTCCTTTCATTAATGACACTTCTGTATTATTTCCATTGTCTTCAAATTAGCCTTGTAAATTCTTATATCAAGGATTTACGGCGCTGTAATTATTCCGAATATCTCGGGGTGTTACATAATATGGTATAGGAGCTAAGATTCATGGATATCTTGGCAGTCGGGTTGGTTGGGTCTGTTTGCGTTATTTGAATATTGGTCGTTTGTAACATCACTGCTGAGCCAGCATCGTCGTGTGGACCGTGGTTGTAAGTCTCCTAATCCCAAATACTACCGTTTTATTTAATTCCTGTTTTGTGAATATTGACGGACTTTCTTTTAGAAAATTTGCCCTGGATATTGAGTATTTGTGTTTACAGTATGTTGAGGGGAGGTCATGGACGCGGACGTGGTCGTGGACGCGGACGTGGGAATGCGAGGCAGGAGGATTCGGCATCTACCCCAGAAATTTCTGCTAGTCGAACCGATTCCCATTCTGGAGGACAGCAGGGATCAGCAAATAATAATGCAGATCCTAACGTGTCGGGAGTTCTTCAACAGGTGGTTGCCCAGATAAACCAGTTTGCTCAGGTTGTTGATCACATGCAGACGGCGATGGGACAGCAGCATAACGAGGATAACCGGGGAGACAAATGGCTTACTGGAGTGGTCAAATTACATCCTCCAAAATTTGATGGTTCTACTGAGACGCTTTCGTGGGATCACTGGTTGAAGGAGTTAGAGAAGATCTTTGCAGGGATCAATTGTCCTAACAGCGAGAAGGTTCCGATCGCCCGATGTCTGGCACCGGGAGGCTTTCGACTGGTGGGAGGCCATTCGACCTGAGGAGCATAATGCTGACTGGACGGAGTTTAAATTAATGATGGAAGTGCAGTATTGTCCTCGCCCAGTTAGAGAGGCCCGAGTCTGGGAATTTTTCTCCCCACAGAATTCAGAGGCATCTGTGACAGACGTGATTATGACTTTTAATCACCAGCTGTCTTATGTGCGCCACTTGGTCAGAACCGAGGCAGAGAGGATTTTCCATTTCAACATGCAGATGAAGCCGGAAATTCAGCAGTATATGTCCGGATTTGAATGTACCACCTTGCGACAGTATCAGGACAAGGCGCTGGCCTATGATATGAAAGAGGCAGCAGTGGAGAAATCAACGGAAGCAAAGAAGCAGAAAATGTAAGGCAACTTCACGGAGAATAAGAGTAGTGGGCCCCGCAGGGGCCAGTCCTCATTTCATTCATCCAAGAGGCCTCCGCATCCTTCTCGAGGTGGAAAGAAGTTCGGCGGCAAGACCGTTTGAGACGCAGAAAGAAATGTTATAAGCGTGGCAAAGCGGGGCATGTTCGGCGTGGTATTTCGCATCTGTTGTGACTGTTTAGTGTGTGGACAGAAGGACATCGCGCAACATTTTGTGGAAATGCGACTCGATCTTTTGGTACTCGCACTCCAGCGCCCGATTCAGAAGGAGATAAGTGAACCAGACGCAGAGTGGATTCCGGCAACGATGTGTTGAAAGAGAGAGACATCTGTCTTTGGGTCCGTTCCTCCGCGCTTGTACGAGATGAGGAAATCTGACGATCAGAACACTGTTGTTGCATCAGGTACGATTCAGATCCTTTTGCAACCAGTTAGTGTCTTGTTCGATTCCGGAGCTACACATTCTTTCATATCATTGAACTGTGTTAATCGTTTGAAAATCTCGTGTTTATTTGATTGTGAACCATATGTTGTGGGTTTGCCGAGTGGAGAGAGAATTGTGGGAACCCTAGAAACTAGAGATTTTCCAGTGTCTATAGGAGGGAGAGATTGGCCATCGAATCTTATTGTAGTTGACATCCATGGTGACGATTTAATTCTCGGAGACGATTGGCTCAACCGTTATGGAGCTATTCTGAATTACCGAAAGAGAGTCATTTCTATCATTGCTGATGATGGGTCTGAACACTTATTCAGGGGATAGAGACCGGGAAGCTCGGGAAAATTGATCAAAGCGATGAAAGCTGTGAAATTGCTGAAGCAGGGTTGTCACGGGTTTGGTGCTACGCCATGAAGAAAGAAGGAGGAGTAGAGCTCTCGTCTATTCCAGTTGTGAATGAATTCTCAGATGTATTCCCTGTCGAACTACCTGGGTTACCTCCACAGAGAGAAGTGGAGTTCAATATCGAATTAGAACCTGGAGCCGCTCCTAGTTCCAGAGCACTATACCGTATGGCGCCAACCGAGATGTATGAACTAAAGAAGCAACTGGAGGAATTATTGCAGAAAGGTTACATTCAACCTAGCGTTTCTCCTTGGGGAGCACCCGTCCTCTTTTTCCGGAAGAAAGATGGATCCCTCCGATTATGTATCGATTACAGGGTGCTAAACAAGGTGACGATCAAGAACAAATATCCTATACCTCGGATCGACGACTTGTTTGATCAACTGCAAGGGGCAAGAGTATTCTCGAAGATTGACTTGCGATCAGGATATTATCAGTTGAGAATTAAGGAATCGGATATACCGAAATCTGCTTTCAGATCCCGGTACGGGCACTATGTATTCTTGGTAATGCCATTCGGACTTACCAATGCTCCTGCGGTATTTATGCAATTGATGAATCGGGTATTCTTAGAATATCTAGATAAGTTTGTTGTCGTTTTCATTAATGACATCTTGATCTATTCGAAAGACATAGAAGAGCATGCCGAGCATTTGCGTGTGGTTTTGAGCACCTTGAGGAATGAACAGCTTTATGCGAAACTTTCCAAATGCGAGTCCTGGCTTAGGGAAGTAACTTTCCTTGCGCATGTGATATCAGTGGACGGAGTTCAGGTGGACCCGAAGAAAGTCGAAGCAATCTTGGAATGGGAAGCTCCTAAAAACGTGAAGGAAGTCCGAAGCTTCTTAGGACTTGCTGGATATTATCGCCGTTTTGTAGAGGGATTTTCCAAAATTGCTCGTCCGCTCACTCAGCTGTTACAGAAAACTCAAAAGTTCACGTGGGATGAGAAATGCCAGGTTGGATTTGACGAACTTAAGAGGAGGCGGCGACACCTATATTAGCGTTACGGATGGGCAGTGGATTCATGGTATACGGCGATGCTTCAAATCGAGTGCAGGATGTGTGTTGATGCAAAAGGATAAGGTGATTGCCTATGCTTCTCGGCAGTTGCAACCGTACGAAGTTAATTACCCGACTCATGATCTGGAGCTAGCAGCTGTGGTCTTTGCCTTGAAAATTTGGCGACATTATTTATACGGAACTCACTGTCAGATCTTTACAGATCATAAAAGCCTCAAGTACATTTTCAGTCAGAAAGAATTAAACATGAGGCAGAGAAGGTGGCTAGAATTGATCAAGGATTACGATTTGGAGATTCTCTATCATCCTGGTAAAGCAAACGTAGTAGCCGATGCATTGAGCCGTAAACCTGTTTCTCTTCGAGTGTTGGAAGCACTTACGCCCCAAACCAGCATTCAACGAGAACTAATCCGCGAAGGGATTGAAGTATGGGCACCAGGAATCCAAGGGCAACTATATGTGATGGAACTGACTTCGTCACTAGTCGAGGGAATCAAATCTAAGCAGTTGAACGATTCTCTGATCCTTCGGTTATGTGACGAAGTAAAGAAAGGAAAGGCCCCAGGATTCGTGATACAATATGATGGAGTTCTGAGATTTCAGAGTCGACTTTGCGTTCCCGATGATGATGATTTGAGGCGGACGATTCTGAAAGAAGCTCACAGCGCGCCCTATTCTATTCACCCGGGCAGTAGTAAGATGTATAAGGATATAAAACAAAACTTCTGGTAGGGAAATATGAAGAAGGACGTAGCAGAGTACATTTTGAAGTGTTTGACTTGTCAGCAGGTTAAGATTGAACATCAGCGACCTGCCGGGATGTTAAAGCCACTTCCGATCCCTGAGTGGAAGTGGGAGGATATCTCGATGGATTCCATCACCGGTATGCCAAGGACCAAGACGGGAATGAACATGATTTGGGTTGTAGTTGATCGACTAACCAAGTCGGCTCATTTCCTAGGAATTAAAGATACTTGGGGACCCGAGAGATTGGCGCGAGTATTTATTACAGAGATAGTCAGATTACATGGGACACCGAAGACCATTATTTCAGATCGGGATGGTCGCTTCGTGTCGCACTTCTGGAAGGCAGTTCACAGGGCTTTGGGGACCGAGCTGAACTTTAGCACGACTTATCATCCTCAGACAGACGGTCAGTCCGAAAGGACTATTCAGACAGTAGAAGACATGCTTAGAGCGTGTGCCTTGGATTGGTCAACTGACTGGGAAGTTCACTTGCCGTTGATTGAATTCACATATAACAATAGTTGGCATGCTTCTATTAAGATGGCACCGTTTGAAGCTTTGTACGGGAGGGGATGTCGATCACCCCTGTGCTGGGATGATTCTTCGGACTTGATTGGGACGGAACCAAAATTGATAGTTCAGACTCAAGAGAAGATATCTTTGATTCGGGAAAGACTGTTGACTGCCCAAAGTCGATAGAAGTCTTATGATGATGTGCATCGTTGCCCGCTAGATTTCGAGAGTGGGGACCACGTACTATTGAAGGTGTCTCCTACACGAGGAATTTTTCGTTTTGGGAGGAAAGGTAAGCTAAGTCCGAGAAATATCGGACCATTTGAGATCCTCGAGAGAGTTGGGGATTTAGCATACAGGTTGGCCTTACCGCCATCGCTGAGTCACGTTCACAGTGTGTTTCACGCATCCCAATTGCAGAAGTATGTACCAAACCCCAGTCATATCATTGATTTCGACGAGATCGAGATAGCTAATGACGGTACCTTCGAAGAGAGACCAATCAAGATACTTGAGAGTCGGATCAAACAATTGAGGAATAAACCAATACACTTGGTTAAAGTACAATGGTCACGACATGGAGCTGAAGAGGCCACTTGGGAAACGGAGGACAGTATGAAGGCTAGATATCCAGAGTTGTTTTCATCTTAAGTTTCGGGACGAAACTTCTTTTTAGGGAGGAAGGATGTAATACCCGAGATTTCTGATGTGTAATTGAACCTTGTGATATTGTATTTGTTGTATTTTGATCTGAGTATTATTCTCTGTATTTCATGATCCGGTGTTGTTGAGCAGATGATTTCATGATTGTGTTCAATATTGTGATTTTGCACTTGTAGCGCACGCTATCGACTAGGCGCAGCATACGCTAATTTGGGTTTAGTAGCGCACGCTATATATGAACCTTAGCGCGCGCTATATGTAATCAGCATGAGTGAGACATGTTGGTAGGTGAGATCAGGCCGCGGATTTCATTGGGATTATGTCGGGATGAACCTGGACGGCTTTTGGGAAAAAGCTAAGTCAACGCAGTAGCGCACGCTACTGATATGAGAATAGCGCACGCTAAATGCTGAGTACAGTGAAATCAGTAAGTTTTCGAATAGCCGTTAGCGCACGCTATGAATATGGACTAGCGCGCACTAATAACCATTTTCTATTTATAGGACAGCACCCTTTTTCATTTTTTTAGCTTTCATCACTTTTCAAACCCGAATTCTGAGACATAGAGAGTCATTCTCTCCATCCTAAACCCTTCATATCATCATCCTAGCCCGAGTTGAAGATTGTAGATCATTGGAGATTGGTGTTCAAGCTCTCGGTGTTGGATTTCTTCAAAGTTTCTTCGTGTTCTTCGCTACTTTGAGGTAGGTGATTCTTCACCAATATTAGTAGTATTCTAAAGGATGTTTTGATCATGATTTGGGATTATCTAGTCAGTTAAATTCATAAGTAGTCGATCATCAGGTGTTAGAAGGATATTTTCGATGTTTCGGTACTTCTTCATCGTATAAACCATTGAACCTTTTAGTGTTTGAACTCCTAGCATATTCATGAAGCTTCAAACCGATTGTGACCAGTATATGGAGATTATCAAGTTCTTAAGTCTTTACATAATAAAATCATACGTTTTGGGACATGAAATGGATTGAACTAAGGATATTTTCTTGAAGATCAAGATAAATTATGGTGTTGTGATAATTATAAAGTATCCTTGTATCTCGTAGTCGATTAATCCATAAAGATCTTTCACAAACCGTATAAGCATGATATACACGAAGATGACATGTATTAGCATTGAAGATTTCATGAGTTTCTTCACCATTAGATTAAGTTTTCTGCCCAGTAGTAAACTGCCATGCACAGGTAGCGCACGCTAAGATGTATATATTAATGTGCGCTATCAGGAATGATTAACGTACGCTACGTTTGGTACGTAACATACGTTATGACTCCAGGCGAGTCAGTCGGCTGATCAGAGAGGATTGCCGGTACATAAGTTAGCGTACGCTAGATTTCGTCATTTACGTACGCTAACAGGCAGGCTTAGCGCACGTTCCGTAGAGTACGTAGCGTACGCTAAGTAGTTCAGGCAGACTGCATTTTTTAGAGCTTTCGGCCGTAGACCGGTTTGTTAGACATTCGTATGACATAATATGAATTCTATATTATTTCTTTTGTTAAGGTTCGAGCTTGCTACATTGATCGAGGGAGACGGTCTTTGAGTGTGTTGAGATTCGTTGGAGTGATTTGTTCTTGCCATCTTTGAGGCAAGTATCGTATTTTAAGTTTATTGATATTGCATTATTAATCATGTGTACGATTTATTCGTGTTGTTGAACATGTGACTATATTCTTTGAGCTGTCATGATATTTACGTTGATGAACGTGTTGATTTGCATATGTGTATGCATAATTATAATGGTTGTGTTGAAAATGATCCGAGGGGATCATGAGGATCTATGCTGAGGGTGCTGGATCGTTGGACGGGTTTTCCACCATGTGTTGGTCCAACGGGATCATCATGGGGATCTATACCGAGGACGCTGGATCATTGGATTACCCTGTATTATGTTGATGGAATCGTGAGGATTCACATCGTTGGATTCCGATGACGGGAGTCCGTTTTGTATGTTTTATGATGCATTGATGATTTATTGTAGCACGATACTTGTACTGGCATTGTTTTGCTAACCCCGTCGGGGGTGGACATTTGTTTTGATGTTCAGGTAGCCGTGGAACGGAAGCACCACGATCTGACATGACGATGAAGTGGCTCAGTGATGTGGATTATGCTGTCTTATTTTCCGGTTATTTCAGTAATCGAGTACGTTTATGCTGTTGTTGTCTTGGGAATATTTTGTAATAATGAATTTATTTGCATTGTCGAACGAGTATGAAATTCCTTTCATTAATGACACTTCTGTATTATTTCCATTGTCTTCAAATTAGCCTTGTAAATTCTTATATCAAGGATTTACGGCGCTGTAATTATTCCGAATATCTCGGGCTGTTACATCACCGGTCCCTACTCGATTAACATCATTCAAACACGCCCACAAGTTATCGTGACATCGCACTCGCAAGTGACGATTCTCGGAGCCCTCTCTAGACCTACCCGAATTGATAACCTTATGGTCAAATCGTATCATCTGGCCATACTCGAAAGCACGGGCCGCCGGAGGCCACACGGGTCCTTACCCGGATAACATCTCAAATCACTAAGATACACAACAAAGGTACAATATTCACCACAATCGTAAACACGTAAAACATAAGTTAACACATCATAAATTCCACAAAGGCACAACATTCACGGCACACCATCATTCAGAAAAAGGCTAACGAGTGAATAATACAAATATTATGCGATTCCACAATTCCTCGGGTAACTACTCATTTCAAGTATCCGTTTTAAGCACAATATAACATGAAATGGTTGTTATCATTCTTCACGAAAATCAAGTTTACATTCGTATTTACTTTCATAGAAATCACATATTTATTTAAAAGTAAGTTACGGTTCGATGTTCAATCACTAACAAGTAGGGGTGTTCAAAACCGGATATCCGAAATTTCGAATATCCGAAGATTCGGATAGTAGATTTTGATATCCGATATCCGTATCCGAAATTTCGGATATCCGAAATTTCGGATACGGATATCGGATATCCGAATATCCGGAAAAAATATGAATTATATTCGGATATCCATATATTCGAAAAAAAATATTCGGATTTGGATATCGGATATCCGAATATCCGAAAAAAACTTCGGATATGGATATCGGATATCCGAATATCCAAATACCTTATATTATTTAAAATATAAAAAAATAAAAATTTTAAGATTTTTCGGATATTTCGGATATCCGAATATCCGATTTTTCTAAAAAGTACTATCCGATATCTGAATCCGAAGTTCCGGATATCCGAATTTTCGGATATCCGAATTTTTGGATATCCAAAACTTCAGATTTTCGGATATTTCGGATCGGATATCGGATATTTTTGAACACCCCTACTAACAAGTCCACGTTAAATTCACGACAAATCACATTCTCGAAGTATAAAGAATATAGACGAGATACTCGCCTCAAGTCCAAAGCACGCGAAGCAACGGAAGCTCGACCGGAAGCCCTCGAATCTTCCAACTAGATCGAAAACACAAGAACAACATGATCACTACAAGGTCGATCGCAATGAAGATGCAAACACATGAAATTCTCAACAAGAATTCGTAAAAACATAGGATCGAATACTTGGGGTTCAATACTTCCCCAAGAACATCAAGAACATCACCCGGACCCGAATACGATAAGAAATACGAATCAAATCATGGGGATATGATCAATACAACCGATTGATGATATACAACAACACGATTCATGAAGAACAGCTCGAATCTTAATGATTCTCAAAATACATCGAGAAGGGTTTTAAGAAAATTACCTCGAATCAAAGACGAAGAACACGGATTGATGATGTTATTCAACAGCAAGAACTCAGGGGAGATGAAAGCTTGGAGTTACAAGGCTCCGAAATCGCCCCAACATCACCCACAAATCGCCTCGGCCGCAGAAGAATGAAGGGAGGATGAAAATGACGAACACGGTCAACCTCTGGGTAGTTAAACCCGCGCCAGCATAACGTACATTAGAGAAGAAGGTTAACATACGTTAGCAGTCTTACGTACGTAAGGCAAGCAAGGTTACGTACGTAATCGATGGCCAGAATCTTCTGTCCGAAACTGTGAAGACCCTTACGTACGTTATGAGTATGGCTTAACGTACGTAAGGCACATGAAGTTAACGTACGTTATGCTCATCGCATAGCGTACGTAAGACACTTAGCAGTTCCAAACTGCAAAGTTCAGCTCGTCGAGTACGAGCGCGACGAAACCGCGAAACGACAACAACAACACAAGACGAAGACATGCACACGAAAAGCGCGCAAAGACGAACTCAAGTGCTAAAAGAAAACACGATTCCGAATACCTGAAGGTTCGGAATACAACAACGGAAGTAATTACCCCCAAACTTTGGGAAATTACAAAACGGCCTAAAAAGTCCGAAAATCACAATACGACATCAAACAAGCAAACCGAAGTTCTCAACACATCTAACAAAGTTAAACGGATTTATGGGAAATACAAAATCATAGTTTCGAACCACCATCACACGAAATGAACCAAATAGCGGAAAAAGTCGCTCAGAATGCGGATTCGGGTAAAACGACCCCGAAACAAACTCGGATGACCAAACACGTAGAACAAAACATTATCCAAATGTCAAATCACTCGCAAGAGAGTTCTGGAAATCAGAAAAATACAAAAAATGAAAAATTACCGAAAGAGAAAATCACGGGTATTACAACTGCTTCTGGCGGTTAAGATCTTTCAAGGATACATATCGTTAATGGGTCATTTAAATTTAATCATTTCTATATTGTCAGACTATACACCGATCAAATAATCATATCCACCACCAAGATATTTTTCTCTTCCTAATCAATAAAAGATCATTGTATAACTATGTGATCTTTCTATTTCATAAATGTTATACTATTATTTTGCAATCACATAAATATCCATTTATATCCCAATGACTTGACACCTTTAGGTGTATGAACTGCAGTTCCAAAATATTTCTCTATTTTAAGAGATAATGATATTTATAGTGCGCTACCTTCACAACTTCATGTTTTTGCACTGCAGGTCTAAATAACTCTCTTTCTGCAAGAGATGTTAAATCTGCCTCAATTGTGTTTTTTTTTATATTTTTGAACATTTTTTTCTACACTCTTGAATAATTTTTACTCATGATCCTCATTATCATTTGTAACCTCAAGTGCTAATTGCCTTTACAAATATCATCAATATCATCGACGTCGATTTGATTTTGGTTCCATTTTATTCTAGACATGACACAATAGTGAGATCTCATAATTTTGAGTTACCTTCATTTCTTCTTTCTTTTGTCATGTCTACAGTCTCTTCTAGAGATCATAAAATAGTTATTAATTCCTCGATTTAGCCATCATCAACCATTGCTCCTTTTTGCATTTGAGGATTTTCTTTTGTTATGGAACCTACTAGTCTATCACGCTTCAGGCTTTCTTTAGACACATTAGCATCTTGAGGTTTTCCACCGGGACATTGGATTTTATTGGAGCATTTAAGCTGGTATATATGACATATTCACTCTCTTCGGGTCAGTAATTACATATGTCAATCAGTTTGCTAAACTTTATAGATGAATTATATTTTGAACTTCCAGTTCGTATTGTTCAATATGAGGATCAAGATGAGGGAGTGATAATTCATTCTCATTAATATCTTTTACCAGTTATTTATTTTCTTCCCTGATTGTGGGAAAACTGACTCATTTAAGGGAGTCGTAAACATATTCCCAATAGATGTTCTCATATCAACCAATAAATATATCCTCCTTTGAAGACCCATCTTTGATAAAGTGGTGGAATAATTTGCACATATACTGACCATAAATTATTTATGATCAGTGAGATAAAGATAACCTGTTGGCTTGATGCGAATTAAGATGTTCTATACTTTCAATGGACAATAATACTCATTGAAACTTGAGTAGTCAATTCACCAGCATTATCACGACAAATATTTGTGATATGAGATAAGCTCAGAATACATGTGACCATCAATTTGATGTATCATTTAAAGTCATAAGGTGTCTTAATGGTCCATATTGGAGATTTATTATCCCACATATATCTCCTGTAGTACATTCTTCATAATATATATTTGGTGGTGATAATTATATTACCAACTTGCCTTGTAGGCAAACAACATATATAAATCATTTGTCTAATGAGCATAATCAGGAAGAATCTACTGGTTTTTCAACGAACGTTCACACAAAATTTTAATTTTTGTTCGCATCATTAGTAAATGGGGATGGCCTAGTCATCATGCCAAACTACGATGTTATCAGTAAACTTTTAGTTTACTATAATATATATATATATATATATATATTTAAATCGAAGGTATTGATCATATCCTTCATTTACTATCTCCATGTGATATATATTATGACATATATCTTTCAAATATCTCTGATAGTTGGGAGATAATGCATAAATAATTTTAAAAATTTTGTTCCTTTATGTAATAATATATTTTCTCTTTTGGAGCCTTGATCATATCTATACTTTTTAGAGTCTTGAATAATATATTTGCTCCTCTGGAGCGTCTCTCTATAGAGGTATATAAAGATTCATCCAGATATATACAATACTCCCCCTTTGAATGCTCGTACTACCCATAAATATAGTACAAAATATCTAAATTAAAAGGATGTCATACATTTCATCACTGTTCATGTAAAAAACGATCATATCCGAGTTCGTATTATAGATCATAACTGGTATAACACCTGTGTAATTACACGGGAACACAAAAATGAACTCTTATGTAAATATATGGTATGTAAATCATTCCTTATAAATTTCATAATACTTCTTTATAAACTACACTATTTGTTCTGTTTATGATTACACCCCATTCTTATCGCAACAAAAGATTTCTAGTCTTTCCTGGTCTTCACTCTTGATATGGCTACATAAAGCTAACCATGATCGAAACGGATCTTGGAAAATACATACCGACATGAGAGAGCGTTTGCCCTTGCTCTTAAATATATTCATGGCAAAGCTCATAATAAGTGGGAACTGGCGTATTTAAAATTTAAATGATAATATGTAACGGGCTTAATATCAATTATGGAATAAAGACTTTACTCTCAAAATTATTCCCCGAATTTTTTTGTTCAATAATATGGTTACGGATTTGGATAATTATTAATGATGTGACATTGCATAATTGATCCATATTTTGAATTAGCATAATTGCAACTCTAACTTACGATTTCAAGATGTGATTTGAAATTCTAGAACACTTGATGCTATTAAAAAAAATCATTGGATATACTTGATTTTAACTTTTAGAGGTCGCAGAAATTTTGCATATACTATCAAAATTGAGATATCTCCACTTGTCTTTTGAAATTACAGACATCACATAATCGTTTACTATCTCCACAATATCGTTTGTTAGCGCCAGGATTGCTCTTTCTTCAAAAAAAATACTTTATGAAAAGTTACTTATAAGTGAATGATAGTGCTATCAACAATGGCTGCAATATGATCTTCGACATTCCGGATTAGTAAATATCAAGAATATCAATCAAGGTTTCTCTATTGACTTCTTCACCCACATCACCACCTACAATTTTGAGGATTCATTCGGAGAAGTCCTTAATTTCTTGTAGATGGTGAGATCGTATTGTTTGTCCAACAATTTATCTCATATTCTTGGTCAGTCTTATGAGTTTGCAATGATGACAAAGTAAAGAAGAACTTATACTTGAATAACCGATAGATGCATTGTCCTTTGATACAACTTCATATGTAGAATTATACTAAATAATTGTGGCAAGGGTAATTTTAGTAATATTTAAAATTTAAAAAGCTGTTGGAAATACATAAGAGATTTTGACTTATAGCTTAAAGTTAAGCACTTCGTAAATTGCAATAAAAAAAAGTAATAGTAGTATATATAATTTAATTACTTGTATGACCTATTATAAATATACATGTTAATTTGGAAAACTACATCCAAGTCCTAGCCTTAAAATTGCCAAGAAATTTAACAATTTGGATTGTAATATAAGAATAGCTTGGATAAGTTAAAAAATATATATCAGAATTTTGTCCTAATTAAAAACGATCTTAAAATTTTAGAAAATGACAAAAGAAAAAAACTCAATTGATTTGATTAAAGTGAAACGGCATATTTATGCTTATATGATATTTTTTCAGACATTTAGCTTCATATTTAAGAGTATAAAAGTCTACCCATTTTAGAGTAGAAAATAGAAAAAGAGTTGATGTACTTTTAGTAATTTCTGAAACTTGTATTACAAAAAATCTCGATGGCATTTGGTTGAAGTGAAACTATATGTATATTCATTTTAAAATAGGTTTTGGAATTACAAAGTAAGGAAATTATGATTTATAACTTAAAATTAAGTACTTCCCAATTTGCCAGAAAAACAAAAAAGAAGCAGCAGCATCATAGTATATATATATATATATATAAGTGAATTACTTGTATGACTTATTGTAAATATACTAGTCGCGGGATTAACTAAGAAAACTACATCCACATCCTAGCCTAGTTAAAATTATCCCCATTTTTTAAAAGTAAACAAATGCCCAATTTTGATTGTAATATAAGATGAGCCGGGAAAAGTTATAGGGTATTTTTCAGGCAATGAACTTCATATTTAACGGTACTAAAATCAAGAAATTTTACATTCAAAAGAAGAGAAAAATAATTAGAGTATTTTTAGTAATTTGTGAAACTTGTATTACAGAAAACCTATGTGATATTTGGTTCAGTTGAAACTTTATATTATTTTAATATGATATTATTTTCAAATATTTAACTTAATATATAGAAGTATTAAAGTTGGCACATTTTACATTCAAGAGAACACATAAATAGTTGGGCCTTTTTAGTAATTTTGAAAAATCGTATTAGAAAAAATCTCAATTCATATCTGATTGTGTTAAACTGTATTTGATGAAATTTTAGTTCCACGTTCTTTTTGTCTTTTTTGCCAAAATGGTTAAAATCATTAAGTATTTAACGGTTTATGTTAAATGGCCAAAAAGGAGATATTTGAAAAAATTATATGAATTATTTGGATATAATTTAAAATACAAAAATAAATCCAAAACTTTCAAAAATATATAGTTGATTCCAAAAGTAGATAAATTAACAAATCTTTTAAAACTAAAAAAATAAAAAAAAATTACTTAAAAATCACTTAAAATGATCAACTTTTATTTTTTAAAATTCTCTTTGTACAAAGATGAATCTACGGATTAGTATATTATTATTAAATTTAGTTTCTTATATATTTAGAAATGTCTCTTTTAGAATTCATAAATCAGTAATTATATAATTTAGTATATATAAGTTTTTTCATTTATTTTGTTATTTTATATTAATTAAATAAGATTTAAAACTAAAATAGACTAATTGATTTATTTCATAGTTCCTTTGATTTATTTATAAATAATAATTAAATCCATTGTTTCTACACTTTCAATAATATTTTTTATAAGATTATTTCGATTTATTTAATTGAATAGGACTTCAAGTACCTTTTTAATTATATATATTCGACACTTCTTTTGCAATACTTCCAAACATCTTTCATTTCAGTTGATATTTCTTTTATTAATATACCTACTTATAGTGACTAATTAATATAAACTAATTAATTAGTAGAATATATAACATTTCTGCGAGATTTTAGGTTTAAGTTTTTAATATATAGTGCATACTACTATATTAAATTTCTCTTTGTTTGGAATTTATATTTTTTAACTAATGAAAATATGAAATATTCATGTAAATATAATCAATTCCTATTTATTCATAATTCATATTCCTTAATTCGTAAAAATTAATAACGTAGGAAGGAGTTATTTGTGATATAATTATAATGTAATTAATGCAATGATGATTATGCCAGTAATTGATTATGTGTCAGGTGAAGCATGAGAGGCTGACACATAAGCACATGAAGCACCAGCAAATGACATGTGGCAGCCGAAGCATGAGAAGATGCCTCTTAGGCACAGCGTATTCTGCATTAGTATATAGGAGAGATCATTGCTGCTAGCAAGGTCTTTATTCTTTAATTTTTTTCCATCACATTCGCTTCTAGGAATGATGGAATCCAATTAGTCGATATTCATAATAACTAGCTTATTTTGCTCAGTCACAAGGAGACAAGATCTCAATTCATAATATTACTTAATAACCCATTTTATGATATTGTATCTGCATGATACATTTTTGTTCATGAAACTTATTTTAAAACAGAAGTTTTAATTTTAAATATCTCATAAAAAAAATTAAATTTATCATCCTTCCGGGATGTTCTGCAATAAATTAATTAACTAACTCAACATACGACAGGTACGCTATATATATCCCATGATATTCAATTTATAACAAATATTTGTATTTTTTAGGGATTAGATAGAGATCAAATATATCTCAATGAAAAATTATACTTGTGGTCGTAGGATTTTTTAGAACGTTATCTACAACTTCTGGTTGTATATATTTTAAATTCTATAATCTTCTGTTGTAATTATATCTTGTGATTTAGGCAACTTTTGGTTGTCATATTATACCGCTTTAGCTGTAGGTATTAGTAATTTTTATACAATTTCTGGTTGTAGTAATTTTGTACAACTTCTAGTTGTAAATATATCTCAATGCAAATATATCTCAATGAAAAATTATACTTGTGGTCGTAGGATTTTTTAGAACGTTATCTACAACTTCTGGTTGTATATATTTTAAATTCTATAAACTTGTGTTGTAATTATATCTTGTGATTTAGACAACTTTTGGTTGTCATATTATACCGCTTTAGCTGTAGGTATTAGTAATTTTTATACAATTTCTGGTTGTAGTAATTTTGTACAACTTTTGTAACACCCCCCAAGTTATTCAGGGCATGTCACAGCGCCGTGAATCCCGTCCGGAACTCACAAGGCTAAACTTGTACTACATCCACGACAGAACACAACAAAACCATTCATCATTTAATGGTTCAACCGATGGAGTTCCCACGACAACATTTAAACCATAATAAGACAACAATTTAATGTAATTGACAACAAAAAAAAAACTCTCCTATAGTACTCGAGTACCATCTAACGTTTTGTGACAATTATAAAATAAAATCCCAATAACCAAACTCAAAACAAACAAACACGACGACCACTTCACACTATCACGCCTGGCCTTCATTCTCGTACTGCCCCGGCACTCTTCCGATCGCATTCTTCGCACCTGAAATACATGAAAAGCATTTCCCCTAAATGGAGGTAGCCGTGGAATAGCTAGTACAAGTAACGCAAACGAATTCTTACATCTTACAATATCAAAGCACATGCATCAATGATTTTCGAACACAAGCCAGATAATGATTTCCGGAAATGCAAAATCCACAATGTATCACAAAACACAGTTCCTTCCAATTAACCATGGACCCGACCATGCGCGAGTCCCTCCGAGGCCCCTATAGACCCTCTCGGAGTGGTTAACCCAAAATTTCGTGAACCCACCATGCGTGGATTCCTCCGACCATCGGACCCTCCCGGAGTGAACATAAACACTCTAACATTCAAACATATTACTTTGCGCATTTAAGATTGTAAGTTCGTAAGAGTTACTTGCATTTGAGACATGACGGACTGAAAAGAGGCGGTAAACGACCACCGTTGGAACAATTCGGAAATCTCAAACCTAGACGATTCATAAAATGATGGTCAACAATAGTACGATTGGTAATTTAATGGAAATATGCCCGTAAACCCCGCCTACGACACAATTAATCCAACATCATATTCAACGAGGGCGGATCGCAACCAAAACCCTCTCGATTCTCAACAATTCCAAGAATACAACAATAATCTCGTAGGAAAACATGAATCGGAAGTAGATAATCTATATTCAACACAATTCCATCATAATTATGACTAAATGGGAAAATTTACATAGAAAACCCCCAATTCCCGAAAAACCTAGGGTTCTAGAAGATTACTTCGATTCAAAGGCGAAAGAGACGGATTGGTATCGCTAATCTTTACTCAAACTCCAAGGAATATGATCTCTAGAAGATTGAAGAGTCACAATCGCCCAAAAACCACCTAAAAATCACCCACGTCGCGGAGAAGAGAAAGAAGGAGAAAAATGGAGGAATTTCGGTCAGCCCTGGGTACTTAAACCCGCGTACGATAACGTACATAAGCCAAGAAAAGCTAGCGTATGTTAGATCATTAACGTACGTAATGCGTCCTTTATTACGTGCGTAAGGGAATGGCAGAGCTCTCTGCCCGGTTCCCTGGAGACTTTAACGTACGTTATGAAAGAGGACTAACGTACGTTATTGATATCACATAACGTACGTTATGAGGACCAGTTAACGTACGTAAGAGTTCTCCAGGTCAGATTCACAGAGTTCTCCATCAGCTGTGCACAAGTTTTACGGAGACCAAATGCAACGATCGATGAAAAGTGCATACACCAATACAAAGAGTTCGAAGTGACAAACATAAGTGCTAAAAGGAAACACGATTCCGATTATCAGAAGGTTCGGAATACGACCACGAAAGTAGATTCCCTAAACTTTTAGGAAATTACAAAACGACCCAAAACGATCGAAAATCACGATACGGAAACGAACAACCGATCCGAAACTCACAACATGCCTAACAACATTAAACAAACTCACACAAAACCCGAAACGACAGTTTCGCACCATAATCGCACAAAACGAGTCAACAAGCGGAAAATACCATGACTAAACACAAAATCGAGTACAATAACCTCGAAACATGCTCGGATGCCAAAATACGCAGAATTAAATATTCTCAAAATGTTGAAACGGTTACTAGCGAGTCGTTAACAATGAAAAATACATCAAAATGGAAACTACCAAAAATAAAAAGGTACGGATATTACATTCTCCCCCTCTAGAAATAAATTTTGTCCCGAAACTTAAGAAGTAAAAAGTTCTGGATATTTAGCGTGCATGCGATCTTCGGTTTCCCAAGTCGCCTCCTCAACTCCATGCCTCGACCATTGAACCTTAACCAACGGAATGGTTTTATTTTGGAGTTGCTTTTCATGATGTTCGAGGATTTTCACCGACCTTTCTTCAAACGTGACATCTTCCGCTACTTCAATATCCCCATAATCGATGATGTGACTCGGGTCTGGAACGTACTTTCTCAACTGAGAAATGTGAAACACACTGTGAACGTGACTAAGGGCTGGAGGTAACGCCAACCGATAAGCCAGCTCACCGACTCTGTCCAGAATCTCAAACGGCCCAATATATCTCGGGCTGAGCTTCCCCTTCTTCCCGAAATGGTAAACCCCTCTCGTCAGCGATACTTTGAGTAAAACATGATCCCCTAATTCAAACTCCAAAGGTCGACGACGAACATCAGCATAAGATTTTTGTCGACTCTGAGCAATCAACAGTTCGTCTCGAATGATAGAGATCTTCTCTCTAGTTTCCATCAACATGTCTGGCTCCGTTCCCACTTGCTTCGAGGCCTCATCCCAACAAAGTGGATACCTACACCGTCTACCATATAGTGCTTCGTAAGGTGCCATTTTGATCGATGCATGCCAACTATTATTGTAAGTAAACTTGAGCAACGGCAGATGCAACTCCCACTCACTACTCCAGTCTAAGGCACAAGCCCGCAGCATATCCTCTAACGTCTGAATCGTCCGCTCCATCTGACCGTCCGACTGCGAATGGAAAGATGTACTCAATCTCAATTCGGTACCCAAATCCTGATGGACCGACTGCCAAAAATGCGAGATGAAATGACCATCCCGATCAGATACGATAGGCTTAAGCGTACCGTATAGTCGTACTATCTCTGCTATGAATACCCGAGCCAACATCTTCAATCCCCAAGTATCCTTAATACCAAGAAAATACACCGATTTATTCAATCGGTCGATAATCACCCAAATCATATTCATTCCGGTCTTCGTCCTCGGCATCCCGGTGATAAAATCCATGGAAATGTCTTCCCACTTCCACTCGGGAATAGGAAGCGGCTTCAACAGCCCGGCTGGCCTCTGATGCTCAATCTTGACTTGTTGGCATGTCAAACACCGTGCTATAAACTCCGTAACATCCTTTTTCATATTACTCCACCAGAAATTCTTTTTAAGGTCTTTATACATCTTACTCGTTCTGGGGTGGATAGAGTAAGGAGTAGCATGAGCTTCTCGAAGTATTTAATGTCTCAAGTCTAAATCATTCGGAATGCAGAGCCTCCCTTGAAACCTCAAACTACCGTCCCCATGAACCATAAAGCCGAGGGCTTTCCCTTTTTATGTATCCGCCTTCAGCTGACTGATCATCGGGTCATTACTCTGCCCCCCTTCGATATCATCAACCAAAGACGAAGTAATCTCGAGGGCACGTAACTGACCCTACACTTGCTGAATCCATACTTCGATTCCCTGTTCAATAAGCTCTTGTCAAATCCTCGCTTGTGGTCTGAGAACCTCAAGCATCTGGAGTGATACCGGTTTCCGACTCAACGCGTCTGCCACAACATTGGCTTTTCCCGGATGATAAAGGATTTCTAAATTGTAGTCCTTTATTAGTTCTAACCAACGATGTTGTCTCATGTTCAGTTCTTTCTGGCTGAAGAAGTATTTCAAGCTCTTATGATCGGTATAAATTCGGCACGGAGAACCGTATAGATAGTGGCGCCAGATCTTCAGTGCAAACACCACTACAACCAACTACAGATCGTGAGTAGGGTAATTCATTTCGTACGGTTTCAACTGCCGCGACACAAAAGCCATAGTCCTATCGTGCTGCATGAGAACACAGTCGAGTCCCTGGCCTGAAGCATCACTATAAATCGAAAACCCACTGTTCCCTTGAGGCAAAGCTAACACCGGTGCCGTAGTCAAATGCCTTTTCAGTTTCTCGAAACTATGTTGCCTCTCATCATTCCATTCGAACTTCTCGGACTTCTGGAGTAACTGAGTAAGCGGTCAAGCAAGTTTAGAGAACCCCTTGACGAACCGTCTATAATACCCAGCACGTCCCAAAAAGCTACGAACCTCCTTTGAACTATCTCCTCAAACTCCTCCGCCAGACTATAAAGAAATAATTCTTGAATGAGAAGAGTCAACCCAATGGAGAGCTCCGTCTAGCAAATGCCCCTGACCAGTAAGATAACCATGAATACAGTTTGGGGACGTTTACAGTGAGACACCTCCAGGAACCCTTTGTTAGTGAAAAGTGGTGACCTCGGACTTCCCACTGCAACTTCTTATAATCGCCAATGATTGATTTATGAACAAAGACTATCTTGTAATCATCAGTGGTTGAGTCATAGCCAAATCCATAAAAGTTAACCTTATGTCAATTAAATGGAGGCTCCTTTTGAGAAGGAAGGTCCGGTAGCAACATGGATTCTCTTGAACATGGGTTCCATAACACAAGGCCCTTGTCTTCCACTAATACACACACCAACCCATGACACAACTATTAAGTTCGAAAGCCACACTCTATCCGCGATCATCACTGTACAATCTCTAACCTCTCTATCCCCCACAATTCTATCCCCACTAGGAAATTTAACCACAAATGGTTCGCAAGCAGACAAACATACAATATTCAATCGATGCACACAATCCAAAGAGATGAATTAATGAGAAGCACCAGAATCGAAAAGCACTCTTACTGGATGAGAGAGAACATGAACGGTACCTGTAGCCACAGTAGCCTCTGGATCGTACGCTCTTCTCATCTCATAAACATGTGGCTGAACTGAACCAGCACTGGAGGCTCCCCCTCTAACGGACTGACCCCCTCCTCGTCCCCGACCAAAACCCTAAGACGGCTGACGACTTCTGATTAACACTTGGTTCTCCAAGCGTAGGAACAGATGCCGAAACTCCAAGAGTCTTCTCTCCCTCGGTACAATACGCAACTTTGTGGCCCGTCTGGCCGCAACTATAGCACTTCAGGTGAGGTAGGTCACAATCACGACTGATATGGCCCTGCTGGCCACAGTTAAAACATGTCACACTCCGACTGGATACACTAGGACCAGTTCTGAAATTTCGGTTGCCTCCAGATGCACGGTGAGACTTCCCAGATGGGTAGTTCGCCGAGTGAGACTTCTGCTGGTTGTTCTTCTTAATACCCGAAAAATTCCCTGAGGTCTTCTGCTTCTTTCCCTTGTAACACCCCCAATCCGTTCACGGATATTACACGTTGTAGCCCCTTTCCTCAAGGATCTACCAGACTGGTAACTAAATTCAAACATCTCAACATCGCCTTTAAGGATGAAATGACTCGGTAAACCGATTGGGTCTTTCAATTAATACATACAACTCAATCTCAATACATACCCACGCAGGGATCAAAATGCAACACACTCCCGTACAAAGGGGAAAATACTGCAGCGGAAATAAAGTACAACTAAACTAATACAACATCGTACGGGTCCTCGTGTGATTAGTATCAATCATCCTTCATGCCAACCCTATGTTATTCTCCCCAAAACCTGAATGCAAAACAGACATCCACCCCCCGATTACTCGGAGGTTAGCAAAATTCCATTATTTTGCTAGTGCAAGTACAAAGTGCAAAATACGAGTCATAAAATCATATTCCAAGAATAATAATAACCAGGAATCCTCAAAGATTCAAACACAACAAAGAATACTTCCCGAGGCAAGAGTTTGGGTAAAACTTTCCAAAATCGAAACATCACAATTCAAGGGAAACAATTTATGAAATGGTTTAAAATGCTATTGGGAGTTTTAACAGAAAACAATTTAGGATTATCGAATCCTTCTCTTTCCAAAATCAACTGGGGTCACAGCCCAAAGATTTGCTTTCTCAATTAAAAACCGATAACGATTCACAGGGTCAAAACCCACGTCACGGGTCCTCGACGGGCATAAAGTCAACAAAACATAACCAACCAAGATACGAAATCTCGGTAACACATCCAAGGTACTCGACCTGGCAAAACACATCCAAAATCATATATCACACCGTGAACACATGCCGCGTCATCTCACGGTTGGATCAATCACTTGTTGCCTCCTGACCACATGATCACAAGTCATGTGTCACCGTAGGTTTTCTTATACTACCGTGATCACTTGCCACGTCATCTTACGGTTGGATCAATCACTTGTTGTCTCCTGACCACATGATCGCAAGTCATGCGTCACCGTAGGTATCCTGGGGCTCTCACGGTTGGATCAATCACTTGTTGCATCCTAACCACATGATCTCTAGCCATGTGTCACCGTAGACCCCATCCGTATCCACACATTCACACACATAACACAGTACAACATGTTGGAATATTTATTCCACACATTATTTAATTTATGTTTTGATTATTAAAGTTGCTAAACTACAAAACAACATCGAGGCGAAGCAAAACGGCGAAGGCATTTAAGACGCAAAAATTGCAACTGGATCGCATTAGCGCACGCTAAGGGACATATGTTAGCGCACGCTAACGAGGAGTCACCGCATTCCACCTAGTATCAAGTAAGCTGCAGTGAAGTCGGCAGATGGATAGCGCACGCTACACTCTATTATTAGCGCACGCTACCCTCTATTATTAACGCACGCTATCGAGCCATGTTACTGTTGTGGAAGATATTCAAACAATGAATGACGTATGCAATGAAGTCATCATTAGCGCACGCTACGAAGGATGATTAGCGCACGCTAAGATATTTGAATCTAGTCAATCCGAGCGTTGGGAAAAGCGGTCAAAGTCATCATATCAAACGGTCACTTTGACAATACATGCAACGGATATATTGGATTAGCGCAAGATACAAAGGAAGTGGTAGCGCACGCTAACTGTTAAGGGCGAGCTACCGGATCAAATATAAAGTGATTAACGCACGCTACATGAAAGCCTTTACGTACGCTAGAGCAAAATGTGCGATAGCGCACGCTAAGAAGGAAGGCTAGCGCACGCTAGCTAGTCAACCGGCAAAGAACGGCTAGTAAGGAGGAAGAAGGCTATAAATACCAAGGAGTTGGTATTATTCCATACAACAACATTGAGCAAAGCATACATACGTGTTATATCATTGTAAACATTATAGTTGTTGTTCTTGAGCTTAATTAAGAGTGATTGAGTGTTATACACAAGATCATACACGAGCGATAAAAAGAAAAGATACGATTTGATTCGGTGTTATTAGGATCAAGGATCCGGCATTGTTAGAATCACAATCGCTATCTTAGTGAGGTTTATCTAGTACCCATAGAAAGCTAGAGTGGTTGATTCCTTATCCAATAGAAAAGGAAAAACGGTTTTACTCGGACCGATAGAAGACGAGCTTGTAACGGTAATCCCTCGACCGATAGAAGAGAGGCGTAGAGGTTTTGATCTTAAGCCTAAGGAAAAAGATACATCGAGAGAGGACGTAGGCTTCGTTAATAGCCGAACCTCTATAAATCCTCGTGTCCTTTATTTTCCGCAATTTATTTTCGCTTCCGCATAAAACGGCGCAAATATCCGATTTGATACCCAACAATTGGTATCGGAGCGGTTCTCCAATACGCGGCTTAACATCCGAGGAAAAAGATCCAATGGCTTTTCAAATGGGTCTCGTCGAAGGCCTTGCTCTCAACCGACCACCATTTTTTGATGGCTCAAACTTCATGACGTGGAAGAAGAAGATGTCTATATTCATCCGAGCATATGACATCGAGCTTTGGAAGGTGATTTGTCTTGGTCCGAAAGTTCCAACAAATTCCAACGGTACGCTCAAAACCTTCGAAGAATATGACCATTCCGATTGGAAAAACGACCACTACAATTGTAAGGCAACTCAACTTTTTTATTGTGCCTTAAATCCGGAAGAACACAACCGGATATCATCGTGTGATAGTGCCAAAGAAATATGGAAAATGCTTGAGGTAACACACGAAGGTACGTCTCAAGTCAAGGAGACGAAGATAAACATGCTCCTTCACGATTATGAATTATTCCAAATGAAGGACGATGAATCCATCTCGATTATGCTCGACCGATTTTCGGTCATCACTAATGGATTAGCATGTTTTGGAAAACCACTTTCGAGTAGTGAGAAAGTAAAGAAAATTCTCCGATCACTACCTCGAGAATGGGACGGTACGGTTACGGCAATAATGGAATCCAAAGACTTAAATACTTTCGATTTTAGTGCTCTCGTTGGTTCTCCTATAAACTACGAGATTGTTCTAAAATCTCGAAATGCCAAACCGAAACCGAAGGAGAGGTCGATAGCATTCAAGGCTAAAATGTCGAAGAAGAAAGAAGAAACCCCGGTGGACGAAAGTGACGAAGAAATGGCATATTATGCCAAAAATATTAATAAGTTCCAACACTTATTAAACCGGAGAAAGAAGGACATTCAAGCGGGCGAACCTAAGAAATTCGACAACACTTGTCGATTATGTGGTAAACCAGGCCACTTTGCTAAGAACTGTCGAGTAAAGCAAAAGGAGGTTCTAATCGCAACATGGAGCGACGAAGATCCCGATGAAGATTTTCTTGAACAAAATAATCTCGCGCTCATGGCCCGGAGTTCATTAGACGATAACGACGTCGAAAGCCAAGTAAGTAATTCCTACGACGAACTTTTTGAAGCATTCGAGTTACTACATACGGACTATCAAAATGCTTTAAATGAAATTAAATCCCTCAAGTCTAAATATAAAACTTTGGAAATTGAAAATTCCAAAATACTTGAAAAAGGGAAATTTGTCGAAATTGATCATTCGAAATGCCTTGAAAATGAAAATATTTTAAAAAATGATCTTTTAAAAGTTCAAGATGAACTAAAAATTTTGACAAAGAAATTTTCGTGCGGCAACGATAAATTTGAACAAATGTTATGTGTTCAAAAATATACTCTAAATAAAGAGGGGCTAGGATTCAAATCACGTTCGAAAAATGAATCCGTCAATTTCAAAATACCCCGATGTGAAAAATGTTTGAAATTTGGGCATCACATTTCAAATTGCAAAAGCCCAAGACGGACGATAAAAATTAAAAGGATTTGGGTTCCTAAAGGAACAAACGTTTCAAACATCGTCTATGTTTCAAAAGAAAAACCAACTATCGGTTGGATCCCCAAAAATAAACTTTGACAAATGATATTTTACAAAGGGGGAGAAGGAAATAATATTTTCAGGGGGAGTTTATACCCTTATTAATGCATAAATTGGTATCATGCATACTTATATTTCATTTGGTATCCTTTATATTTTTTTTACTTTTTGATGAAAACAAAAAGGGGGAGAAAGATATGAATTGAGATAAAAATGATAAAAATGAGAAGGAGATGAAGAGGAGATAAAAATGAGAAAAATCGAAGAAGTCGAAAAGAAAAGAAAAGCATACAAATAGGGGGAGTTGAAAAAAATTGAAAAACGAAAAACGACGGAGTTGAAAAATGAAGAAGTCGAAAAAGAAGAAAAAGAAAAGAAATGGAGAAACTAACGAAACGATCAAAGCCGAAAAACGACGGAGTTGAAAAATGAAGAAGTCGAAAAAGAAGAAAAAGAAAAGGATTGGAGAAACTAACGAAACGATCAAAGCCGAAAACTTTGATTCGTATAAATATACAGATATTATTTTTTTTACAGATTATCCAATTCAAGAGTTGTTTTGTAATAATCAAAAAGGGGGAGATTGTTGGAATATTTATTCCACACATTATTTAATTTATGTTTTGATGATTAAAGTTGCTAAACTACAAAACAACATCGAGGCGAAGCAAAACGGCGAAGGCATTTAAGACGCAAAAATTGCAACTGGATCGCATTAGCGCACGCTAAGGACATATGTTAGCGCACGCTAACGAGGAGTCAGCTGCATTCCAGCCTAGTATCGAAGTAAGCTGCAGTGAAGTCAGCAGATGGATAGCGCACGCTACACTCTATTATTAGCGCACGCTACCCTCTATTATTAACGCACGCTATCGAGCCATGTTACTGTTGTGGAAGATATTCAAACAATGAATGACGTATGCAATGAAGTCATCATTAGCGCACGCTACAAAGGATGATTAGCGCATGTTAAGATATTTGAATCTAGTCAATCCGAACGTTGGGAAAAGCAGGTCAAAGTCAGCATATCAAACGGTCACTTTGACAATCCATGCAACGGATATATTGGATTAGCGCACGCTACAAAGGAAGTGGTAGCGCACGCTAATCGTTAAGGCGAGCTACCGGATCAAATATAAAGTGATTAACGCACGCTACATGAAAGCCTTTACGTACGCTAGAGCAAAATGTGCGATAGCGCACGCTAAGAAGGAAGGCTAGCGCACGCTAGCTAGTCAACCGGCAAAGAACGGCTAGTCTGGAGGAAGAAGGCTATAAATACCGAGGAGTTGGTATTATTCCATACAACAACATTGAGCAAAGCATACATACGTGTTATATCATTGTAAACATTATAGTTGTTGTTCTTGAGCTTAATTAAGAGTGATTGAGTGTTATACACAAGATCATACACGAGCAAAAAGAAAAGATACGATTTGATTCGGTGTTATTAGGATCAAGGATCCGGCATTGTTAGAATCACAATCGCTATCTTAGTGAGGTTTATCTAGTACCCATAGAAAGCTAGAGTGGTTGATTCCTTATCCAATAGAAAAGGAAAAACGGTTTTACTCGGACCGATAGAAGACGAGCTTGTAACGGTAATCCCTCGACCGATAGAAGAGAGGCGTAGAGGTTTTGATCTTAAGCCTAAGGAAAAAGATACATCGAGAGAGGACGTAGGCTTCGTTAATAGCCGAACCTCTATAAATCCTCGTGTCCTTTATTTTCCGCAATTTATTTTCGCTTCCGCATAAAACGGCGCAAATATCCGATTTGATACCCAACACAACAAGGATATCCAAACAATTCATCCAGAGGCATCAAATACTTAGCACAACACAACATCAAACCACAACGCACCGAAATGAGGTAATATATATACACACGCATTATCAGGCGCAACATCAACAACAAACATATCCATGGAATTCATTTAAATGTTTACGAAACACACCATTCGCAAAATACATACGGGTTTTGAAAGAGAGATTTTAACGAAGCTAAACCAAGTCTTTTGAATGTTCATTTCAAACAACCAAACGAACACATGTAGACGATCACCGATCATCATATCCACAAAACAAGAAATGTATGAACAAGGTACTTGCCTCAAATAATCACAAACACGGAGAATCGACCGAAGTGAGGAGACCCGAACCGTCTACGAACCCGCCGACTCCGCCGAACGACAACCCGCGACAATAAACTACGAACGACAACAATAACAATGAAAATGAATTCCATAATACGACCCAAAGTCGCTGAATTAAAGTAACAAACGACGAAAGTTCAAGGGTTTCCCCCCAAACGGCCAAGAACGCGAATCGACTCGATGAAATCATGAAAACGAATTTCTAAACCATGGGTTATGATCAACATGACTAGATAACAACAATGGAACCAACAATCTCGGATTAAAATCACAAAATCAAGACAAACCCCCGAATTTATCAAAACTAGGGTTCTAGGATGATTACCTTGATTCAAAGGGAAAAAGGATGATTTGATGTTGTTAATCCACACCAAGACCTTGATGATAATGATATCTCTAAGATTGAAGATGTCCAAAATGCCCGAAAATCGCCCAAAGAATTGCCCCAAAAATCACACACGGAGATAAGGAAGAAGAAAGGAGAGGAAATGAAATCATCTCCAAATCCTGCTGCTAAAAAGGGTCCGCTGACTCACGTGCCGCGGCGCGCAACTAAAAATCACGATCAGGCCTACAGGTCGTGCCTCAGCACAGACATAGCGTGCCCCGGCGCACGGTACAGACACACACAGCTCGAACCCTAGAAAAGGTTGTGCCTAGGCACAGGGCATGTGTGCCTAGGCACACCCTATTTGTGCCTAAAAGTGCCGAAAATTCACTATACGTGATCGAATAACCAAACCGAAGTTCACAACACGTCTAACAAGGTTAAACGGACTTACGGGAAACACGAACCAACAGTTTCGAACGAGATTCGCCAGGATCGAACTCAAGCGCGTAAAAGTCGCTTAAGAACACGGAACTCAACAAAACGACACCGAAATGAACTCGGATGTCAAAAAGTGCAGAATAAATCATTCTCAGAATGACGAAACGGTCACAAGGGAGTCGTCAAAACGGACTCCTGCCAAAAAAGAAATTACCGTAAATCGAAATTGCCGATATTACATACTACCCTCCTTAAAAGAAGTTTCGTCCCGAAACTTAAAACAAGTAGGAAGAAGCAATACCCCGCCAGGAACCACTCAACGAGATACACAAGAACTGCAAGACTTACGCCCATCGGCGAAACGTCACAAGAAACGCAAGAAAACATACGGCGTGAAATCACGCTCGACGTCAACCATCACAAGGTCACAGGCGGAGACATAATAAAACCAACAAGTGACTAGTGTCATCAAACAGATAGTGCAATCAATTCAATTATCCGAATAATCACAAAACAGGAGGTACTTAATACAAGAAAATATGCACAGTCAAGAAAATAGAAAATAAACACGAAATGATCCACAAGGACAACCACACACAATTCGGACTACGTCGAAATTCTTAAAAACCACACTCGGCATCTCCGTGTCCTTTTGGAGCAGAGACGCAACCTCGATCCCCAAATATCTCAGCTACCGTCTCGCAATGCACGGCTCGGTGACCCACCTGACCACACTCGAAACAGCTGACTAACGGTGAACGACAATTCTTCGCGGTATGGCTCACTCGACTACAGTTATAACATGTCTTCATGTTGTTCACATTACTCACTGGATGGGTACTACTTCTCTGATCACGCGATCTAGGAACCTTCTTAGGATGACGAAACGAAGTCCCAACCTCAGGGGGCCCACTCCCCTGATTTCCTGAAAAGTTCCCAACGGTTTTCTATTTCTTCGATTCAGTCGATAATATGGATAACTCATAGGCTAACGCCCTATTCTGATACTCTCTCAATGAAGTACAAGTGAGACCCGCCATGTACTGACGAATCTCCGGCTTCATTCGCCTACTAAAATGACAGATCTTATCTTCCTCTGTCCTTACCTGATCCTGCACATAGCTGAGCTGTTTACTAAAATCAATAATAGCTTGAGACAGCGGTACATCTTGCGGTTTCGCCGAAAAAAATTCATTAATCCTCTGATTCTTGATCGGTTCCGGACAAAACTCATCTCTCATGAATCTCTGGAACTCTTCCCACGTGACAACACGATCTCGAAGCTTAACAGCCTCCCACCAACTAGCGGCATCCTTGTCAAGAAGATACTGAGCGACTGCCAACTTACGCTCTTCTGGACAATCAACTACCTCGAATATCTTTTCCAATGGGAAAAGCCAACCATCCCAGCCCAATGCATCTGCGGCACCAGCGAAATGAGGGGGATTCATACGAACCACTTCTCGAAGCCACTGATTTGCACCAATGTTCTGGGTCACGTCTGTATTACGCTGAACTGCCTGAGTCAACTGAGTCATCTGTGCAGCTACCTGCTGCAAAATAGTAGCAACACCGATACCAACACCATCACCGGCAGCATGATCCCGATCACGCGTCTGATCGCCATGACCACGATCTCTGCCCCTCGGCATGCTGAATAAGTAATCACTCAGCACAACAGAAAATCATATCTCATAACGCATACAATGATTACCATCGTAAGGCAACACACACACGAAAATCACAGCAATGACGGCATCGTTCGGCAATTTCATGGCTCGAACGATAACCAGCACACAGTTACAAAACATCAGGAAACAATCACAGATGTATACAATCATACAATCCCAAGCTCTAACAGCTCACACGGTTGCGATAACACGCAAATCACCACAAAGCGATAACATTCGATACCAACATCACACCTCTCACAGAGGGCTAACACAACAAATGCATGGCGAACGACGCAATGCTCACACCACCAATTCAATCACAACTCGGAGGGCTAACACCCTAACGACAATGCTAACATCATACACACATTCCCTGACCGCAAACAGGAATGATAGATTTTAAAAATGAAAACCACCTTTTTGAAAATAACTTTGGAAATACTAGTTGATCTTGAGTACCATATTTCGAAAAGTAATACAAACATCGTTATCGAGACTTTTAAAAATCGATTTGCGTTTGAAAAAAAAATGAGGACGTCTTTCTTTTAATTAAAACTTTCAGAAATATTTGACCTTCGGGTCTAAGCAATTGCGTTTATAAGTTACTGAGAATATTTCAAAATATTTTGGTCCTCAAAGTAGAAGAATTTTGAAACATATAGTTGCGCTTGTAGGTGCCTTGAAAATATAATCCATTTTAAAAGTACGTCTCGAAATTTATTCTCTAAGATACTCAAGGTTTTCAAAAATCCATGAGGCTAGAATGCCCAAAAACTCATGCGTATCAACATTCGCTTACACATTTCATAGCACACGCATCAAATCATTCAAATTCAAAACAAGACATGTCTCTTCCTAGAAAACAAACAGTCAAATCACAGTTCAAACTTGTCTAGGACCGGGACTAAACTACTGGTCCCATCCGAGGCCTCTATGGACCCTCCCGGATTGAGCAAATCACACACATACACATTTCCATCCCATATTGAGCACAAAGGTTTCACGAGAACACTTGCAAAACGAGCAAATCATTTTGAAAATCATTAGCAGCGGACAAAAACAACAGTCGAAAAGACATAAGCAGCGACAGCACTCCTCATATAGACAAAATATGAGAGTCGAGTAAATACATATCACGAGACCAATAATCTACATAAAGATTCCATCACTTAACAAATAATCATACAAATAGCTCGTGTCACACGAGGCACAATACAAAGAAGGGAGACTTACATTCACAGGTCGCACGAAGATGATGATCGCCCCACGATACTAATCACGACCAACAAACTCAGACGACGCATCGCGACACGACTCAGTCAGACAAAATCCGATGAAACAAAACTCAACAGACACAACTTGACCCGACGGCCTAGGTTTTCACAACCTAGTCTCCGATACCATTTATGTAACACCCCCAATCCGCTCAGGGATATTACACATCGTAGCCCCTTTCCTCAAGGATCTACCAGGATGGTAACTAAAATCAAACATCTCAACATCGCCTTTAAGGATAAAATGACTCAGTTGACCGATCTGGTCTTTCAATTAATACATACAACTCAATCTCAATACATGCCCACGCAGGGGTCAAAATACAACACACTCCCGTACAACGGGGAAAATATTGCAGCGGAAATAAAGTACAACTAAACCAATACAACATCGTACGGGTCCTCATGTGATTAGTATCGGTCATCTTTCATCATCCTTCATGCCAACCCTGTGTTATTCTCCCCAAAACCTGAATGCAAAACAGACGTCCACCCCCCGATTACTCAGGGGTTAGCAAAATTCCACTATTTTGCTAGTGCAAGTACAAAGTGCAAAATACGAGTCATACAAATCATATTCCAGGAATAATAATAACCAGGAATCCTCAAAGATTCAAACACAAAGAAAAATACTTCCCGAGGCAAGAGTTTGGGTAAAACTTTCCAAAATCGAAAGATCACAATTCAGGGGAAACAATTTATAAAATGGTTTAAAATGCCATTAGGAGTTTTAACAGAAAACAATTTAGGATTATCGAATTCTTCTCTTTATAAAATCAACAGGGGTCACAGCCCAAAGATTTGCTTTCTCAATTAAAACCGACAATGATTCACAGGGTTCAAAACCCACGTCATGGGTCCTCGACGGGCATAAAGTCAACAAAACATAACCACCCAAGATACGAAATCTCGGTAACACATCCAAGGTACTCGACCTGGCAAAAGACATCCAAAATCATATATCACACCGTGAACACATGCCACATCATCTCACGGTTGGACCAATCACTTGTTGTCTCCTGACCACATGATCACAAGTCATGTGTCACCGTAGGGTTTCTTATACCACCGTGATCACTTGCCACGTCATCTCACGGTTGGATCAATCACTTGTTGTCTCCTGACCACATGATCGCAAGTCATGTGTTACTGTAGGTGTCCTGGAGCTCTCACGGTTGGATCAATCATTTGTTGCATCCTGACCACATGATCTCTAGCCATGTGTCACCGTAGACCCCGTCCGTATCCACACGTTCACACACATAACACAGTACAACAAGGATATCCAAACAATTCATCCAGAGGCATCAAACACTTAGCACGACACAACGTCAAACCACAACGCACCGAAATGAGGTAATATATATACACACGCATTATCAAGCGCAACATCAACACCAAACATATCCATGGAATTCATTTAAACGTTTACGAAACACACCATTCGCAAAATACATACGGGTTTTTGAAAGAGAGCTTTTAACGAGGCTAAACCAAGTCTTTTGAAAGTTCATTTCAAACAACCAAACGAACACATGTAGACGATCACCGATTATCATATCCACAAAACAAGAAATGTATGAACAAGGTACTTGCCTCAAATAATCATAAAAGTGGAGAATCAACCGAAGTGAGGAGACCCGAACCATCTACGAACACGCCGACTCCGCCGAACGACAACCCGCGATAATAAACTACGAACGACAACAATAACAATGAAAATGAATTCCATAATACGACCCAAAGTCGCTGAATTAAAGTAACAAACGACGAAAGTTCAAGGGTTTCCCCCAAAACGGCCAAGAATGCGAATCGACCCGATGAAATCATGAAAACGAATTTCTAAACCATGGGTTATGCTCAACATGACTAGATAACAACAATGGAACCAACAATCTCGGATTAAAATCACGAAATCAAGACAAACCCCCGAATTTATCAAAACTAGGGTTCTAGGATGATTACCTTGATTCAAAGGGAAAAGGATGATTTGATGTTGTTAATCCACACCAAGACCTTGATGATAATGATATCTCTAAGATTGAAGATGTCCAAAATGCCTGAAAATCGCCCCAAAAATCGCCCACAGAGAGAAGGAAGAAGAAAGGAGAGGAAATGAAATCCTCTCCAAATCCTGCTGCTAAAAAGGGTCCGCTGACTCGCGTGCCACGGCGCGCAACTAAAAATCACGATCAGGCCAACAGTCCGTGCCTCGTCACAGACATAGCGTGCCCCGGCACGCGGTACAGACGCACACAGCTCAAATCCTTGAAAGGGTTGTGCCTAGGCATAGAACATGTGTGCCTAGGCACACCCTGTTTGTGCCTAAAAGTACCGAAAAATCACGAGACGTGATCGAGTAACCAAACCGAAGTTCACAACATGTCTAACAAGGTTAAATGGACTTACGGGAAACACGAAACAACAGTTTCGAGCAAGGATCGAACTCAAGCGCAGAAAAGTCGCTTAAGAACACGGAACTCAAAAACGACACCAAAATGAACTCGGATGTCAAAAAGTGCAGAATAAATCATTCTCAGAATGACGAAACGGTCACAAGCGATTTGTCAAAACGGACTCCCACCAGAAAAAAATTACCGTAAATTGAATTTGCGGATATTACATCACTAGTCGTTTCCGTAGCCGCGAAGGACATATCATAGGCCAAAGCTTTGCCCTGATACTCCTTCAGTGTAGTACAAGCAAACCCAGTCATGTAATGTCGAATTCTGGGTTTCATCCGCATATCAAAATGTCGGATATTATCTCTCTCTTCCCTCACTTGCCCCTTGATATGATTAAATTATTGGTTATACTCGATGATCGCCTGAGATACTGCGATGTCCTGGGGGTTAGCCTCATAAAAGGCTCGGATTCTAGCCTCCTGAACAGGCCACGGGCAATACTCGGCCTCCATTAGTTCTTTAAACTCATCCCATGAAACCTCACGGTCCTGAGGCGCAACCGCCTGCCACCAGCTAGCAGCGTCCCTCGTCAGAAAGTACTGCACAATCGCCACCTTCCGTGCCTCCGGACAATTTACTGCCACAAAAACTTTGTTCATCTCGTTGATCCAATCTTCCCAGCCTATCAGATCCGTAGCACCAATGAACTGGGGAGGGCGCATACAGATCACATCTTGTAGCCATCTCTCTGCCCCATCATTCTCCACAGAAGGTGGTTTATTGAGCTGAACTACTTGGGTCAGGAGTGCCATTTGGTTAGCCACTTGATGTAGTATAGTGGCCACACCAACACCGCATTATTCCCTGCGGGATCTCCCAGACTGGCCATCTGGTCCTGCTAACCATCGGTGCTAGGGTGAACTAAATTCTACAAAGTAGGAGTAGTCGATCCAGCATCCTAATCGAGAGACATGGCCGCCCCACCGGCTGCGCCACGTCCTCGATCGCGTCCGCGACAGCATCCGCATCATCTACCTGCTGACATTCTAGGGAATAGAAAAAGAGGAAAACATAGTACAGTTCAGAAAGATAACCGTCATGGTGACCGGTTCCCCATATTATGAAATCGGAAGATAAGATAATAAAGATAATAAAAGGTAAGAGATCTTATGAGTACCGGTCGTACTAGGATGATGGCAGCGCGATGATACTGTGTTTACAACAACGTAACTAGACCCAAAAGACCAACAACCTAGATATCCATAAACCTAGGCCCCGATACCATATTCTGTAACACCCTCCAAGTTATTCAGGGCATGTCACAGCGCCGTGAATCTCGGCCGGAACTCACAAGGCAAAACTTCTACTACATCCATGACAGAACACAACAAAACCATTCATCATTTAATGGTTAAACCGATGGAGTTCCCACGACAACATTTAAACCATAATAAGACAACAATTTAATGTAATTGACAACAGAAAAAAAAAACTCTCCTATAGTACTCGTGTACCATCTAACGATTTGTGACAATTAGAAAATAAAATCCCAATAACCAGACTCAAAATAAACAAACACGACGATCACTTCACAGTATCATGCCTGGCCTTCATCTGTTGGGATTCGGTGCCTAAAACGAAGGCGCAGCGGAAGCAATATTTGAATCTATTCGATCTGAATCCCTTAAGAGGATCGATCAAGCTACATATATACGAATATAAAACTAAACAAAGTAAGATTCGAAATCATACCCTCGTACTCCATTGATTAAATGGTGTATGCGATTCCCAAGCTTTAGGTGATCTTACCCACGAATCCGGTTCGTCAAGCTCTAAAATGATCCAACACCGAAAACACCGCGTCTCTACTTGCCACGCACCGGAGAAATGAACGGAACGACGACCACTCAATTAACCTCCAAGGTTACGGCTAGAAAAGGATGATGAAGCTATTTAATTTGATTAATACACTCCAACTATATTAATCATATAATTTCTCTCAATTTTTCTCTTAGAAATAAAATGATGAATTGAAGAAGAAGTAATAAAGACTTGGAGAAAAACTATTTTTTTCTCTCTTGCTCTTGCAAATGCCGTGAGTTGTGAGTTACCCACCAAGGAGAGTAAGTCTTCTCTTTTATTCTACTTCACATCTTAAGACCAAATCACCTACTCATTATAAAATGAGATATCAAAATCTCTTAAGTCTTTGGTCTTCCATTTATAAAAATTGAGACAAAGGCCAAGAAGAAAGTTGGTGAAGGGGGTGGCCTCTAGAAGATTCGGAACGAGTTTGGTTCATTTCGGACTCCCGTGAGTCCAAACAGATAAACTCCATTCCGTTCCGATGTATTTATATCAATGAATTAATCCAATTTATTAATCATATCAAATACAAAATAATATAATTGATTTCTCTAAGAAATAGTTATATTCATGAAATAAATTAATCACCCAGTATTATATTTAATTCATTAGGCCGTAAATTAATTTATCCAATAAATTAATTTAGACATCCAATGTCCCTAAATTAATTAGACACATACTCAATATCCAACATTTATAAAGAGAAAATAAGCTCGATTCATTCCGTCGTTAATCCTATTGTGTGACTTGGTAGGTTCGTCTCAGTCGGCAATGGGAGGAACCAAAGAGTAGTAGCACCACCTAGTCAGTCTGGCGGCCTACATTGTACCCTAACTGAGAACGAATGATTGGGATCATTCAAAAACCATTCTGTCGTGAATACCAGTATACGTATAAACTCTTCTCTCACATGTCCCGATCAAGTTATAGGGTCACGGTCAGTCAAACCCTATTTGTACTTGATGCTATGCATGAGTTAATGCAAATCGAGATCACTGAGCTCTCGTGTATCCAATACAACTAGATCCAATGCTTTGGCCAAAGACTTATGATCTCATTTGCCAATAACTGCATAGGACATATAACCCGTTCGCTAACAGGAAAAGTAATTCTATCTTGGTATTCAGTAGAACCTGTTACTTGCCGTCAAGTCGCACGTCGAGGTTGACCCCCACCTTCCGGTTTTCTGGGTCGAACTACTCTAATGAAAATCTTAACGTCACAAGTACATCCCTACTAAATCCTCAAGTCGAAGGTTTACGAATACGTATTACAACCTTTCGATTCCATCACTGACTGTCCCGGAGTGAAATTCGTGTGACGAATTGAGGGTGGGTCGGTTCGAGTATACTAATCTCATTAGCATACCTATAACGTGTGCTCCCACTAACTATTAGTGTTCGACAGGAACTCTCCAAGTCAAAGAAGACGTCATACAAGTCTTCACATAAACTTAACGCCCAGTCAAGTTTCATCGAATTGTGAACAATTAAGTATTTGAGCCATAAACTTTTCCAGTGCCGATCCCCTTATCCAATAAGGAGTGAATCGTTTTGCTCTCAAATACACGGACTAGTTTCTATATATATATTTAAGGGTCAGGAATACCAGTGACTACCAGTAAATAAAAAAACATACAATTGCCTTCTGATAATGCTTTTCATAATAACAAGCACAATGCCCTCACTCATCATCCTCTGAGTGGTATTCGAGGGCATACTCCTAACATCATCCTCGTACTGCCCCGGCACTCTTCCAATCGCATTCTTCGCACCTGGAATACATGAAAAGTATTTCCCCCAAATGGGGTTAGCCGTGGAATAGCTAGTACAAGTAACTCAAACGAATTCTTACATCTTACAATATCAAAGCACATGCATCAATGATTTTTCAAAACAAGCCAGATAATAATTTTCGGAAATGAAAAATCCATAATGTATCACAAAACACAGTTCCTCCCAATTAACTATGGACCCGACCATGCATGAATCCCTCCGAGGCCCCGATAGACCCTCCCGGAGTGGTTAACCCAAAAGTTCGTGAACCCAACCATGCGTGGATTCCTCCGAGGTCCCGTCGGACCCTCCCGGAGTGAACATAAACACTCTAACACTCAAATATATTACTTTGCACATTTTAGATAGTAAGTTCGTAAGAGTTACTTGCCTTTGAGACATGATGGACTGAAAAGAGGCGGTAAACGACCACCGTTGGAAGAATTCGGAAATCTCGAACCTAGATGATTCGTAAATCGACTATCAACAATAGTACGATTGGAAATTTAATGGAAATACGCCCGAAAACCCCGCCTACGACACAATTAATCCAACATCATATTCAACGAGGGCGGATCGCAACCAAAACCCTCCCGATTCTCAACAATTCCAAGAATACAACAATAATCTCGTAGGAAAACATGAATCGGAAGTAGATAATCTATATTCAACACAATTCCATCATAATTACGACTAAATCGGAGAATTTACGTAGAAAACCCCCAATTCCCGAAAAATCTAGGGTTCTAGAAGATTACCTCAATTCAAAGGCGAAAGAGATGGATTGGTGTCGCTAGTCTTTACTCAAACTCCAAGAAATATGATCTATAGAAGATTGAAGAGTCACAATTGCCCAAACACCGCCTAAAAATCACCCACGTCGCGGAGAAGATAAAGAAGAAGAAAAATGGAGGAATTTCGGTCAGCTCTGGGTATTTAAACCCGTTTACGATAACGTATGTAAGCCAAGAAAAGCTAGTGTACGTTAGATCATTAACGTACGTAATGCGTCCTTTATTACGTGTGTAAGGGAATGGCAGAGCTCTCTGCCCGGTTCCCTGTAGACCTCAACCTACGTTATGAAAGAGGACTAACGTACGTTAGTGATATCACATAGCGTACGTTATGAGGACCAGTTAACGTACGTAAAAGTTCTCCAGGTCAGATTCATTCTCCATCAGCTGTGCAGAAGTTTTACAGAGACCAAACGCAACGATCGAGAAAAGTGCATACACCAATACAAAGAAGTGACAAACATAAGTGCTAAAAGGAAACACGATTCCGATTACCAGAAGGTTCGGAATACGACCACGAAAGTAAATTCCCTAAACTTTTAGGAAATTACAAAATGACCCAAAATGACCGAAAATCACGATACGGAAACGAACAACCGAGCCGAAACTCACAACATGCCTAACAATGTTAAACAAACTCACACAAAACCCGAAACGACAGTTTCGCATCAGAATTGTACAAAACGAGTCAACAAGCGGAAAATACCATGACTAAACACAAAATCGAGTACAACAATAACCTCAAAACATGCTCGGATGCCAAAATACGCAGAATTAAATATTCTCCAAATATTGAAACGATTACAAGCAAGTCGCTAATAATGAAAAATACATCAAAATAGAAACTACCAAAAATAGAAAAGGTACGGATATTACAACTTCTAGTTGTAACTTCTAATTTTTTTTTATTTTTCATATTTTAATATTGTACAACTTCAGGTTGTAAATTTTCTAAACTAATAATTTTATACAACTTCTAGTTGTAATTTTTTTTTAATCACAATTTCTGGTTGCATATTAAGTCTTCAAACTCACTTCAAAATATCACAAGAACTAGTGACGACTCTACCAAATAAAAACTTATAAATATAGTCACCCATGTAATGTCCATGCAATGTTACGTTTCACAGTTGTATACTACCAAGTACCAAAAAAATAGCAATAAGTGATTACAAGTAATATCGCCACACGTTTTAGGGATATTATAAAAATTAGAATCCAAATATGTTGTATCAACAAACAATATTCATATTCATCATCCTACTCGGATATCAGCTAATATTTTGGCAAAAAAAATCTTATCTTTTGAAAACTAATATATGAGAGATAATTTTATCAAAATAATATTTTCTCGAGAAAACTTAATATAAAGCATAGTACAACTCTAAAAGCTCATATATACACATTAATATTTTAACAATTTATCATCTCAATATCAAAATTATAAACATGATCATATAATAATAGTTGTGCCAATATCATTCAAGTAAAATTTTAAACCTTAGGAACAAGGAAAGCACCCATGTAATGTATCTTTAAGATTATTGCATGAACATTAATTTTATGATGATGTCTTGCTATGAAATTCTATTAAAGTATATATTTAAAATATATTACAGTCATAAATGCTTGCTCCATTAATTTATGTTCATACATCTACTACTGTTTATAATTAATATGCAGTATAATATTAGACAATGTATGGCATGAATAAATATAAACTACATACAATAAGTTATTAAGTTTCACTTATAAATAAAAGATAATAAAGAATAAAAGGCATCTCTCAAAGTCTTAGTTACACTAGTATGTATTTTTGATATGTGGTTTCCTAGCATACTCTTCATAGGCGTTCACCAATGTATCTCCAACCAAGAATCAAAGACATTTCTCTATGCGGTTTAGAGAATAGAGATCACAGAGGGGTTTTGCCTGCCAACAGATTTTTCCACATACAACGCCCAAGAATTGAAGTATGAACAACATGCTAATTTGACAATGATCAGCGTTTGTATTATTATTTGGTGTTTGTTAATTTATATCTTTATTATTGCATATATGCGTCTGAATTGTTCTATTGTATTACTCATATTGACCTGATATAACTTCTTGAGACACAATTTACACCGGGCAGCGTAATACGTTGCAAATAATATATGCATGAAAATACTTAGCTTGGATACTTTGAATATGAAATCAACCCTCGAGTATTAATCGGAAGAGCCATTCGAGCTGATAACGTATTATAAATCTACTACAAATATAGAGAGGATTGAGAGAAATGAAGAGATCAATTCATTTATGTGTATATCTTACATATCAAGAATATGGCCTTTATATATGTAACACCCCCAATCCACTCAGGGATATTACACGCCGTAGACCCTCTCCTCGAAGATCTACCAGGCTGGTAACAACATTTAACATCTCGACAATGCCTTCAAGGCTAAATGACTCAGTAGACCGATTTGGTCTTTCAATAAAAATATACAACTCAATTACAACATATACCCACGCAGGGGTCAAAATACAATATACTCCCGTACAATGGGGAAAAGATACTGCAGCGGAAAAGAAAATACAACTGGACCAATACGACATCAACGGATCCTCGTGTGATTAGTATCGTTCATCTTTCATCATCCTTCGTGCCGACCCTGTGTTATGCTCCAAAACCTGAATGCAAAAATAGACATCCACCCCGAATACTCTGGGGTTAGCTAAACTCCACTGTTTTGCTAGTGCAAGAACAAAGTGCAAATACGAGCCATACAATTCACATTCCATGAATAACAATAACCAGGAATCCTCAAAGATCCAAACAAAACGAAAAGTACTTCTCGAGGCAAGGGTTTGAGAAAACATTTCAAAATCGAAATATCATAAATCATTGGAAATAATTTATAAAACGGTTTAGAATGCCATCGAGAGTTTTAATAGAAGATAATTTAGGATTATCAAATCCTACTTTTCAAAATCCAAAAGACAAAAGGGGTCACCGCCCCAAAAGTTTACTTTCCGTAAAAATAACCTTTACCAAACCGTTGGGATTTTAGCCCCAAATCCGTAAAATGATCTTTACAAAACCGTTGGGATTTTAGCCCCAAATATCATCAACTCACAGTACACAAGAACGACCACAAGGTTCGTATCCCAACATCAAAATCCACAAATAAAGGATTTAACACAAACAACAAAATACTCTAGTGCCATCCTAGCCAAGTAAGCCAAACGAACAACTTACCTCTTACACACTTAGTCAATGCATGCAATCATGAAAAACCGCTCAAAAGCACTCATTTCCGGAAATGCCAATATCAAATCACATTTGTAAAATTCACCACAATTAACCGTCGATCCACACCTCCGTGGACCCCTACCGAGACCCCGTCGGATCTAACCCGTAGTGGTTAAAAGCAAAGCTCGTCGATCCACACCTCCGTGGACCCCTACCGAGACCCCGTCGGATCTAACCCATAGTGAGCATACACACACACACGTTACTCATGCAATACTAATATGCTAAGAATGTAAGTTCATTAAGAATACTCACTAGAGATGGCCATTAACTCGACACCATTATCAAACTCTTCAAAATACCATAACAAGATTAAATACGGAATACACGATTCCATAACTTAAACAATAGGAGTATCATCATAAAATCCTTCAACGTTCAAAATAATCAAATCATAATAAATTCCCAAAACACACCGTTCACAAAACACACACGCATTTGAAAGAAAGCCTTTAACGAGGCCAAACCGAAATCTTTTGAAACTTCGTTTCAAACAACCAAACAAACACACTAATACGATCACCGATCATCATATCCACAAAATAAGAAAAGTATGGGCAAGGTACTTGCCTCGATACCACGAGCACGGAACCACGAACGGATACGGCTCAAGGAAGCCGGGCGCCCGATGCTAACGAAAAGGGAGACGACAACGAACGGAACGGAAGAATCAAGCACGACCGCGAGGAACCGACGAAAATGAACCTAACGATTCGAATAGCACAATCACAACCACTTCTAAACGATTATGGAAATGGAATACACCCGGAAACCCGCCTACGATTCATGTATATTCGTACCAAAAATAACAACGAGGGCGGACCACAACCAAACCCTCCCGATTCCGTAAAAATCCACAAAATATCCATGAATCCGTAGGAAAACTAAAGATACTAACAATATTAATCGTATACATCAAGAATCCACCAACAAAACGGAACGAATCGGAAGAAAAACCCCAAACCCCCAAATTAATCGAAAATAGGGTTTTAGAATATTACCTTAGGAGATTCAAGTACCAAGATCCGTAGAACACGCGTTAGATTGATTTCCAAGCTTCACTAGAAGAAATATGGTAAAAATCGACCCCCCCAATGGATAAGGATGAAGAACTCTTCCCCTCTCTCTCACTCTCTCTACGCAGTGAAATGAGGAAGAAGACGGCCGATTTCGTCTAATAAAGACGAGTTGCGCGATTGACCGCTTTGTGTGCCGCGGCCTACTTAGGTGTGCCGCGGCCTGAGCCAAAAATTTACTCCCGTGTTTCGGCGTTGTGCCGCGCACGGCTGCGTGTGCCGCGGCACCAGCTGATTAGGTTTAGGTCGCGAAGACACACGAGTGTGCCGCGGCACCGGACAGTGTGCCGCGCACTGCCGGCACTGTGCCGCGGCACCGGATGGGTGTGCCGCGGCACACAGTACAGTTTGTCTGACCAACTACTGAAGGGATTTGTGTGCCGCGGCGCACACACCTTGTGTCGCGGCCCACACCCCCTTATGGGTTCCAAAATGATAAAAATGCTCCGGAAAAAGAATAAAACGATAGGAATCAATATTTGGGAACCAACAACACGAAATGGATCCACGACAACCCCGAAACGGCAGTTCCGCACAACAATAACGAGAATACAGTTCAACAGTTGACAGGAAGGACGCACTGAAAGGTATACGAGGGTCACTACGATCGAGAAATACACCAAAAAAGAAAATTACCGAAATTCGAAATTGCGGATATTACATTCTACCCTCCTTAAAAGAAGTTTCGTCCCGAAACTTAAAACAAGTAGGGAGAAGCAATATCCCCGCCAGGGAAAACTCAACGAGATACACAAGAAATGCGTAACTTACGCCCATCGGCGAAACGTTACAAGCAACGCAAAGGAATAAACGGCGTGAAAACACGCTCCAGGACGACCAACACAATGCCACCGGTAGAGACATAATAAAATCAACAAGTGACAAGTGTCATCGCACAGATAATACAATCAAGTCGATTATCCGAACAATCACAAAACACAACCAACGAAAATCAATGCGATTGACCAACCCAACGGTATATCAATCAAAACATGAGCCACACGCTGAACAAATACGGAATTCCACCGCCCAGGGGTTGGAAGATCGAAAACGAGACTAATTTCCCGAACTTAAGGAAATTTGGAAGGAGTCTGAATGTTCAACAATCACGAAACGAGATCAACAAAAACCGAACAATCAAACGATCGAACCAAAAAGATCGAGACAACAAAAATCGAACGATCATGTTCGGATCACGAAGAACAATAAGGTTCAACCGACAACTCCGAGGTTCACACCTCGACTCGAGACAAAACATGATCCGGTGAGAACAACAAGATGCACACTCGCATAAGATCCACAGGAAAGGGAATAATAATTGAAAGGTCACAACGACGAACGAGTAATTCCGAAATACCACCCTCGTTCGATCAACAAAAGCAAGGGGCAGGACAAGCTCAGAAAATGTCAATGAACATGATGAGTCGACAAAGTCGAAAACACAAGAGTTCCAAATCCGATCCACTTCGAATAAAAGAACTAATAGAACCAGATGATGTTACTCCAGAACAAGGTTCACAAGAGTCGAACCGAACCCGAAAAAGTCACAGCGATAACCAGATCGACCCACAACAAGATCACGGTTCGTTCAGACGATGAAATCGAAATACAGAACAAGTTCAGAAAGTATCAACAAACATGAGCGAATCGATAGTCTGGAGAATGAGAAAATACCGAAGTCAAAATAGTACGGGCATTACCTCCGACCTCGTCGACGAAATTCACAAAAACAGGAGCAATGTAACAAGACATTAAACAACCGACACATAACGGAACGATCACCGATGCACACGGTCATACCAAACCAAGCTCTAACAGCTCGCACATGCGCGACAACGCAGAGATCACCACGAGGCGACAACATTCAACACCAACATCCCACCTCTCACAAGGGGCTAACACAACAAATGTGTGGAAAGCGACTCAACGCTCACACCGCCAATTCGGTCATACTCGGGAGCAAACATCAAAATGACAACGCGAACATCTCAAACGGGAATGGATAGGTTTTAAAAACGAAAACCTTATTTTTTGAAAATAATTTAGAAGAACACCGATTGATCTTGAGTATCACCTTTCAAGAAGTACAAACGTGAAACATCGTTATCGAGACTTTGGAGAACCGTTTCGCATTTGATAAAAATGAGGACACTTTCTCTTAGTGAAAACTTTCAGAATATTCGACCCTCGGGTCTAGATAAAAGTGTTTCTAAAACATTGAAAATATCTCAAAACATTTTGGTCCTCGAGGCAGAAAAATTTTGAAATATATTGTGGCACCTGGATGTACCACAAGAAAATAACTCATTTGAAAAAATATGTCTCGAAATTTATTTCTAAGATACTCAAGTTTTCGAAAATAATGCAATGCCAAAAAGGACGATGCCAAAAAGGCCGATGACGGTAATATTTCAAAACTCACAAAAGCCATTAAAAAAAATACTAAATACCGTCATAAGAATTTCGTCAAAGCGGTCAAGGCCATAATGCCAAAAACTCGGTTAAGGGAAGCGGTTATCGAAATAAAACTCGGTCGGTAAAATACCGAAAGTCATTACAAACGAACTCACGCAGCGGATAAAAGAAATACAGTTCAACATGCACAATCCAGCAACACTACTCCTCATAAGAACAAAATATTAGAGTCAAATAACCACATTCAGAACAAAACCACTGGCCCATTCGAGGCCTCTAAAGACCCTACCGCACTGGCTAGTGAACAAGTCGAACGTGTACAAGCACAAAGCTTCCACAAGAGAACTTGTAAAACGTGCAAATCGATTCGAAAATCATCAGCAACGGACAAAAACAACAATAAAAAGACATCACAAGCGACGACACTCCTCGTATAAATCAAATACGAGAGTCGATTAAATACATATCGTGAAATCAAAATCCACATAAGGATTCCATCACTTAACAAATAATCATAAAAATAGCTCGTGTCACACGAGGCACGACACAAAGAAGGGAGACTTACATTCACAGGTCGCACGAAGATGATGATCGCCCCACGATACTAACCACGACCAACAACTCAAACGACGGCGTCGCGACACGACTCGATCGATAAAATCCGACGAAACAAGACTCAAACAACACGACTTGACCCGGCGGCCTAGGTTTCCTCAACCTAATCTCCGATACCATTTATGTAACACCCCCAATCCACTCAGGGATATTACACGCCGTAGACCCTCTCCTCGAAGATCTACCAGGCTGGTAACAACATTTAACATCTCGACAATGCCTTCAAGGCTAAATGACTCAGTAGACCGATTTGGTCTTTCAATAAAAATATACAACTCAATTACAACATATACCCACGCAGGGGTCAAAATACAATATACTCCCGTACAACGGGGAAAAGATACTGTAGCGGAAAAGAAAATACAACTGGACCAATACGACATCAACGGATCCTCGTGTGATTAGTATCGTTCATCTTTCATCATCCTTCGTGCCGACCCTGTGTTATGCTCCAAAACCTGAATGCAAAAATAGACATCCACCCCCCGAATACTCGGGGGTTAGCAAAACTCCACTGTTTTGCTAGTGCAAGAACAAAGTGCAAATACGAGCCATACAATTCACATTCCATGAATAACAATAACCAGGAATCCTCAAAGATCCAAACAAAACGAAAAGTACTTCTCGAGGCAAGGGTTTGAGAAAACATTTCAAAATCGAAATATCATAAATCATTGGAAATAATTTATAAAACGGTTTAGAATGCCATCGAGAGTTTTAATAGAAGATAATTTAGGATTATCAAATCCTACTTTTCAAAATTCAAAAGACAAAAGGGGTCACCGCCCCAAAAGTTTACTTTCCGTAAAAATAACCTTTACCAAACCGTTGGGATTTTAGCCCCAAATCCGTAAAATGATCTTTACAAAACCGTTGGGATTTTAGCCCCAAATATCATCAACTCACAGTACACAAGAACGACCACAAGGTTCGTATCCCAACATCAAAATCCACAAATAAAGGATTTAACACAAACAACAAAATACTCTAGTGCCATCCTAGCCAAGTAAGCCAAACGAACAACTTACCTCTTACACACTTACTCAATGCATGCAATCATGAAAAACCGCTCAAAAGCACTCATTTCCGGAAATGCCAATATCAAATCACATATGTAAAATTCACCACAATTAACCGTCGATCCACACCTCCGTGGACCCCTACCGAGACCCCGTCGGATCTAACCCGTAGTGGTTAAAAGCAAAGCTCGTCGATCCACACCTCCGTGGACCCCTACCGAGACCCCGTCGGATCTAACCCATAGTGAGCATACACACACACGTTACTCATGCAATACTAATATGCTAAGAATGTAAGTTCATTAAGAATACTCACTAGAGATGGCCATTAACTCGACACCATTATCAAACTCTTCAAAATACCGTAACAAGATTAAATACGGAATACACGATTCCATAACTTAAACAATAGGAGTATCATCATAAAATCCTTCAACGTTCAAAATAATCAAATCATAATAAATTCCCAAAACACACCGTTCACAAAACACACACGCATTTGAAAGAAAGCCTTTAACGAGGCCAAATCAAATCTTTTGAAACTTCGTTTCAAACAACCAAACAAACACACTAATACGATCCCCGATCATCATATCCACAAAATAAGAAAAGTATGGGCAAGGTACTTGCCTCGATACCACGACCACGGAACCACGAACGGATACGGCTCGGTAGGAAGCTTGGCGCCCGATGCTAACGAAAAGGAGACGACAACGAGCGGAACGGAAGAATCAAGCACGACCGCGAGGAACCGAAAATGAACCTAACGATTCGAATAGCACAATCACAACCACTTCTAAACGATTATGGAAATGGAATACACCCGGAAACCCGCCTACGATTCATGTATATTCGTACCAAAAATAACAACGAGGGCGGACCACAACCAAACCCTCCCGATTCCGTAAAAATCCACAAAATATCCATGAATCCATAGGAAAACTAAAGATACTAACAATATTAATCGTATACATCAAGAATCCACCAACAAAACGGAACGAATCGGAAGAAAAATCCAAAACCCCCAAATTAATCGAAAATAGGGTTTTAGAATATTACCTTAGGAGATTCAAGTACCAAGATCCGTAGAACACGCGTTAGATTGATTTCCCGGGCTTCACTACGAAGAAAAATGGTAAAATCGACCCCCAATGGATAAGGATGAAGAACTCTTCCCTCTCTCTCACTCTCTCTCGCTGCAGTGAAATGAGGAAGAAGACGGCCGATTTCGTCTAATAAAGACGAGTTGCGCGATTGACCGCTTTGTGTGCGCGGCACGGCTTAGGTGTGCCGCGGCACGAGCCAAAAATTTACTCCCTGTGTTTCGGCGTTGTGCCGCGGCCACGGCTGCGTGTGCCGCGGCACCCGGTCTGATTGGGTTTAGGTCGCAGAAGACACGAGTGTGCCGCGGCACCGACAGTGTGCGGCACGGCCCACTGCGTGCCGCGGCACCGGATGGGTGTGCCGCGGCACACAGTATAGTTTGTCCGACCAACTACTGAAGGGATTTGTGTGCCGCGGCGCACACACCTTGTGTCGCGGCCCACACCCCCTTATGGGTTCCAAAATGATAAAAATGCTCCGGAAAAAGAATAAAACGATAGGAATCAATATTTGGGAACCAACAACACGAAATGGATCCACGGCAACCCCGAAACGGCAGTTCCGCACAACAATAACGAGAATACAGTTCAACAGTTGACAGGAAGGACGCACTGAAAGGTACACGAGGGTCACTACGATCGAGAAATACACCAAAAAAAGAAAATTACCGAAATTCGAAATTGCGGATATTACAATATAGGCTGATGATACAAGAGTTACAATAGAGATGAAAGGCCAAAGGCCTAGACTTGAAAAACCAAATGTTATATGTATTGATGGAGAAAGATAAAAAGTTAAAGGTCATCCAATAATACATAACATGAATTATTTTGTGGCAAATGTCCATCACTTAATAGGTAGGTGTTTATAGTGTTAAAATATTCATCACTTTCGTGGCAGATGTCCATTTGTAAGTTTGTTATTTTGGTAAATGTCCATTATTCTAAGGTTGTGTTTAGCAAAATTAGCTGATAAGCTAGCTGGTAGCTGATAAGTTAGTTGGTAGCTGATATGCTAGCTGATAGTTGATTGGGTAGCTGATAAGCTAGCTGATTGTGTAGCTGATAAGCTAGCTGATTATAATGTAGATGTTTAACAAATTAGCTCATAAGCTAGCTGCTTTTTTTATAAAATTACATAAAATGACATCACTTTTATTTTTCTATTATTTTAAAACTTTCTCATTATATTATAACAATAATTGTTATAAAATAAAATAAATAATATTTTTGTCTATTATTATTTTAATATATACTACCTCTAAATTACACATATGTACTATTCACACTTCATTGTCACTTTGAAAAGTCATTGATAATTTATTTTTGATAGTTTAAAATTGCCGTTGAATAGGACTTGTGTGTATAATAATAGTTATTTTAGTTACGAACAAGTTCACAATAACAATAGGTATCAAAAAGATTCCGTAAAATATAAAAGATAAATCGAACACAAAATTTTAATGTGTAATACCCGCACCTTTACTACTGTATTCTTCGTTTAAATTAAGTATTGTCGCACCATATCTGTATTTATTATAGCGAGTATATTGATGAATTATGTTAAGTTGGAATCCTGGTCATTCATACTATATTGATTGTTGGGTGTTATTGGGAGAATCCCATTTTTACTTGTTATAGAACTTAGCGTACGTTAGCCTATCTTCTTTACCTACGCTATGTACGTAGCTTTACGTACGTAACGTTCATATGTTAACGTACGTAATGTGGGGTATCCATCAGCAGCCCGCCTTTCGGCGGTTGGGACCGAACATGGGTAGGTGGTCGGGAGTCGATCGTGACAGCCAAGTCAACGGCTATTACGTACGTAATGGTTATATCTTTACGTACGTAATGGCATGTGTATTTTGAGTCAGTGACATCTGGTAAATCGACTACGTACGTAATGTTCATGATATTACGTACGTAAAGACTTTAACGTACGTTAATACCTCTATATAGCGTACGTAATGCTGAGTTCAGGTTATAAAAACAGGACTTGCCTTTCATTTTTCTACTCGACCCATTCAACCCTTCCTCAGATAAAACGATTCCCCACCTTGCCAAATCGATTTCTATCCTTTCTATCTTGTGTTGGAGCTTCAGCACTTGGATTGTGACTTGGAGATTAGGAGATTGAAGTGTGTTCTTGGAAGTGTTGGTGTTGTTCTTCATTTTGAGGTTGGTTTTTCTTTAACTCATATTAAATCTATGCTTGTGATAATGCTAGTATATAAACACTTCACATAATGTTAGTATAAAAATGATAAATTATTTGAATCATGCTCAAACTAAGTGAAGAACAACATTAGGAATGTTAGTATCACTTCTTGATGTATGATAACTTCATAATATAGTTGTGTTGATAAATGGATAAAACCTGATTAATAACATGATAATAGGAAGTTAATTTTAATCTTGACACTAAGAACATATAAGTAATGGAATCCTTGATGACTAGAGGTGTGAAATACTAATCTTGTCTTGAACATTCAATTGATCCTTGAAAGGTAACATGAAACCATATTTTTGGCCCTCTAAAACCGATACCTTTGTGATGAATCAATAAATCGATGTAATGAATTGTTTAAAGGATTATGTTGTAACACCCCCAAGATATTCAAGGTATATTACAGTGCTGTGGACCCCTACATGGGACCCACCAGGCTAGAAACAACTTACCACAGTAAAAACACACATCATCCAGTTGAAAATCAATTAACACGCCCGGTACATCCGGTACATCATCCCCTGAAAATAATTATTACAAGATTGGGTGATGTTATGTTTAGAGTTCCGGACATCCAAATGATATAACTAGGTTTTTAATAACTTCTTCAAAGTAAAACAATGGATTTCGATACAATACAGTCGTAATCTTCATGTGTTCAAGTTAATCGATTTCGTTGATAACTTAAAGAGGTGTTAATCACTACATTAATATGTTGATAATGTTCTTAGGTTGATTGTAGCGATTATGGTGATACTAATGCGGTAGAATGGGTAGCCGAATTCAATTACATTAATCCGTGTGTATTAGGAGACGTATAATAGGATGACGTTCTTAGTTTGTTAAAAACTTAAACTTATGATTTCATTTCTGGACCGGTTTAATGTAATCATTGGTTAGATAATGAAGAATGTAATTAAACACAAACTTATATCATAATCGGAAGTGCCGATTATTCGAAAAGATGTTTTCACAATGTTACATTGGTAATATTTTTGACTTCAAATACTTGACATTAATGCTAGAATATGTGAATGAACATAATAAACATGTTATATGATGATTCGTAATTGGAACATTAGAATGATCAATAGGATAATTGAACTATTCAAGTAAATTTACGAATATTGTTTTTATGTAATAATACCATTATCGTACGAATGTGTTGTTGAATGAATTACATTTCATTCAAGGTTGCTTGTTCACGTGAGTATTGTTAGACGAGGATACCGTTCGTTTGATCATTCAAAGAAGGATTATTCATCTACATAATTGAGGTAAGTTATCTTGATTGGTTATAATGATGGTTGAATTCTTGTGATTATTTAGCGTTTTGTGTATATGAAATGTTCTGAGAATCTATGATTTATGATATGGTGATGTCCTTGATCGTGTTATCATTTGTGGTGGGATGGTATGCCCGAGTTTACCGTTCTTGTTACCGTTGGTTCTGTTGAGCTTTGTTGACACTTCGGTGAGTTGTTCGATTCCTTGATAAAGGTGTAATTCGTTAAGTTTCGTTGTCATGTTGCATCGTGACATCTCTGGAGTCATATCTGCATGCCGATTGGTTATGTGTAGGATTTTAGCCGGGCACTTGATGATCATGCGTGGATGTTTCCGCATTTAGATCGTGCACACGAGACGTAGTTCCTGAGGCTAATTAGGTACATCGTACCATGTATATTTTGGATTCCGTATACGGGGTGGACATGTGCACGGACACATTTCCGGATCGGGCGTACTGTGACGTCCGTGTTGAGCAATATTATTTGGTCGTTCGTATATTTGGATATGTTCGACAGTTGGGACTAACTGTTTATACGCCTGCGGGGTATATTCAGTAGTCGGTTGTTTCTTTGAGATCCGTATGTATATAAATTGTATAATGTCATGAGAATTATTATCATGTATAGCTGACCCGGTGGTTTGGGCGAAATACTTGTATTTCAGGGCGAGTAAAGGGCAAGACATAGGAAGAGCACGATGGTGACGGAGGGTTTTGAAGGATGCTAATTCGGGGGGCCCGAGTCTTTTGATGTTCGGTTATGTCTTATTGTAATTTTCATTTGTATTTTGTATCGGATGAATGTATTATAATTTGTAAGGTATTGCCCATCGTCATATGGTCTATACCGAACTTGGATCCTGTGTACGATTGCCCAAATTAAGACATGTATAATTTATACTCCACATCGGGGTATTGATTAATATTGTGGTACGGTGCCACATTGTCGGGATATAGGTTCATATCGTGATATCGCCTGGTGGGTTCCGGTGGGGGTCCACGGTACTATAATAGCCGCCGTTTTCGGGCTGTTACAGAAGATGGTATCGGAGCATGTTTTCTTTTGAGTTATTGTATAATCGAATTAGCATCAAGAAACCTTCGTGCCACGTGTAACCTGTGCAAGCGCCTGACCTGTCGAATACGGTATGTTTCTCATGAGCCATGATTTAATTACTGGCATAATATTGATGATGTATTGGTCTCTTTACTGATCTTGGCATCTTGCTAACATGTGGTAAGATTCATCTGTTTGATTTTCTGAGGAAAACCTAAATTGATTATGTGATTGGAACTGTTTCGACTTGATGTTGATATGATATTGAGTGTGTAGCACCCGCGGTGCCAGTGATTCATTACGAACTGTTTTGTTGGATATGTAATTCCTTGTTGCTATTAACTTAGCATAAATTATGGTTGATAATTTGAACTGTACTTATGATTTGATTCTTTCAGTATGGAAAGAAATCTGAGAGGCCGTGGCAGAGGGGGACGAGGCCGCGGAAAGGGCCGAATCCCGATACAACGAGCCAACAGGCGTGCGAATGTGGAGCAGAGTTCCGCAGGCAATGATTCGACTTCTAGGGACCAATCGCATCACACTGGAGAGAATGCGCGTGTCGATCCTTACGCTGTGATGCAGGGCATGATGGCCCAGATGACCCAAATGGGTCAGCTGATGGAAACTATGCATAGGAATACTACTGGCCAACAGCAGGGGCAGCAGCCTCCGCCTCCGGTGCACGGAGAGATCGTGAGCCGAATTATTAGCGACATATCACGACAGCGACCTCCAACTTTTAAAGGCTCATCTGAGCCTGCTGACATTGTACACTGGATAGAGCATTTCGAGAAACTGTTCAAGATGGTGGAGTGTCCAGAGGAGAATCGAGTTGCTGTGGCAGCCTACTACCTTAGTAAGAGTGCCCATACCTGGTGGCTTTCTGTGAGGCCTACTGATGGCGCGAGTACTTGGGAGGAATTCAAGAATCTTATGCTAGATTGTTACTATCCTGCACCCCTCCGTGAGGCCAAACTGTCTGAATTACTGAACCCCGATCCGTCTGAAGACGAGGATGTGTTAACTATTGCCGAGAAATTCCAAGCACTTCTCCCTTTTGCTACGTCAGTTGTCCGTTCGGAAGCTGATAAGATCAAATACTTCCTCAAGAGGCTTAAACCCCGAATGAGGATGCAATTGCTCAATCACCACTGTACGACCCTACCAAAGGTTATTGAGAAGGCTTTGGAGTATGAACTGACTGCGAAGGAGATTTCCAAGAAGCAGCCTCAGTTTTCCAACAAGAGATCCAGGAACCAGACCCAGGCAGACAGTAATCGGGGGACGTTCAAAAAGCCCCAGTTTGTACCAAATTCTTCTGAACGGCCACCTATGGCGCCGAAGCCGACCGGAACGCACTCTCGGGCAATCAGCTCAGCTGTCGTGTGTTATAACTGTGGGGACCAAGGACATATCAGCTCCAAGTGTCCGAAGCCGACTGTTGCCTGTCACACTTGTGGAAAGAACGGACATCGTGCTCGCTATTGCAGGGTGGACCCGGGCGTACTCCAGTAGCATCTCTTGCTCCAGTACAGTCTTCTTTCCAGGATCGTGCTCCTCCGTCTGCTTCCTATCAAACTACCGGGGCAAACAAAGGGATGGGCCGTGGAAATCAAGCTGGTACACCTGGTACCGGAGTTGCAAAACCCAGAGTCTACGAGATGAAGAAAGCCGACGATTCCGAAGCCAGCATGATTGCAGGTACTCTCGAGATCCATTCTTAGCCCGTTTGTGTTCTTTTTGATACTGGTGCTTCACACTTCTTTTTATCTGCCTCTTGTTTGAGTCATTTGCAATTAGATCATGTTACCGATTGTGAACCTTATGTCATCGGTCTACCCGATGGTAGAAGAATTGTTGGGAATCATGAAGTACAGAACTGTCCGATTCGCATGAACGACCGTGAGTAGTTGTCCGACTTAATTGTGGTTGATTTACCTAAAGATGATGTAATCTTGGGTATCGACTGGATGGATCGTCATGATGCCGTGCTTAGCGTCCGTAAACGAATAGTGACCATCACATCTGATGATGGCGTTGAGTGTATTTTTCAGGGTGATAATCCCAGTCATTCTGGGAGAGTCATCAGCGCTATGAAGGCGGTGAAATACCAGGGATGTGTTGGCTATTGGTGTTACATGACTAAGACAACTGACCGACCAGTCGAATTGGTTAATATTCCGGTAGTTCGAGACTATCCAGATGTATTTCCAGAAGAGCTTCCAGGACTACCCCCACAGCGAGAGGTAGAATTCACCATCGAGTTGGAGCCAAGGACGTCCCCGCATTCGAAAGCACCGTATCGTATGGCCCCGACTGAGATGCAGGAGTTAAAGAGACAGCTTGGGGAGTTAACTGAGAAAGGCTATGTCCGACCCAATGTGTCCCCTTGGGGAGCACTAGTGTTATTCGTACGGAAGATAGACGGATCGCTGCGTTTGTGTATTGATTATCGTGAGCTGAACAAAGTTACAATCAAGAACAAATATCTTTTACCTCGTATCGATGATTTGTTGGATCAGCTCCAGGGAGCCGCTGTATTTTCCAAGATCGACTTGAGATCTGGGTACCACCAATTGCGGATTCGAGAGTCTGACATTCCGAAGACAGCTTTCCGCACTCGCTATGGGCATTATGAGTTCGTTGTCATGCCATTCGGACTGACTAATGCACCGACAGTATTCATGGAATTGATGAATCGGGTTTTTATTAATTATCTGGATCATTTTGTAGTCGTTTTTATTGACGACGTTCTGATATACTCTCGTGACCATGAAGAGCATGAGTGTCACCTCCGCCAGGTTCTCGATGAGTTAAGGCGAGAACAACTTTATGGAAGATTTACTAATTGTGAATTCTGGATGCCTGAAGTTATTTTTCTGGGACATGTACTATCGGCAGATGGAGTGAGAGTAGACCCACAGAAGACAGAAGCCATCCGAGACTGGCTACCTCCAAAGAACGTGAATGAAGTTCGTAGTTTTCTGGGTCTAGCAGGCTATTACAGACGATTCGTGGAAGGTTTTTCCAAAATTGCTCAACCGATGACTAATCTGTTGAGGAAAGATAAGAAATACTTGTGGTCGGAAGCATGTCAGCAAAGTTTTGATGAACTCAAGAGTCGATTAATTTCAGCACCTGTTTTGGTTCTACCTAAGGGAACGGAAGGATTCGTGGTATATAGCGATGCGTCGAGACAGGGCCTTGGCTGCGTGTTAATGCAGAACGGGAAAGTGATCGCCTATGCATCTAGACAGTTGCGACCTTACGAGGTCAACTACCCGACTCATGATTTGGAGTTAGCAGCTATAGTGTTTGCTTTAAAAATCTGGTGCCACTATCTGTATGGAGTTACCTGTCAGATTTTTACGGATCACAAGAGCTTGAAGTATATTTTTACTCAGAAGGAGTTGAATATGAGACAGAGGGGGTGGTTGGAGCTAATCAAAGACTATGATATCGAGATCCTTTATCATCCGGGCAAGGCAAACGTGGTTGCCGATGCCTTGAGCCGTAAGACAGTGTAGGAGCAGATACTGGCCCGTTTGACTGCCCAGAGGGAATTGCAGTTAGAGTTCATGAAACCAGAAATTGAGGTCTGGTTACAGCGCATTCAGGGACAACTTTGCACGCTTGAGATTTCATCATCCCTGGATGAGATGGTCAGGACGAAACAGATGACGGACCCGTTCTTATCTAGAATTCGAGGAGAAATCGATCAGGGGAAGGCCCCTGGATTTGTGGTTCATGAGGATGGACTGATACGCTTCAAAAACCGAGTATGTGTACCAGGAGACGAAGAGTTGAGGAATACTATTCTGAAGGAGGCTCATGCTACCCCGTATTCCATACACCCGGGATCGAACAAAATGTATAAGGACTTGAAGCCGTATTATTGGTGGGGTAACATGAAACGGGAGGTTGCCGGATTCATTTCGAGGTGTTTGACCTGTCAGCAGGTCAAGATTGAGCATCAGCAACCAGCTGGCATGATGAAACCACTCCCGATTCCCGAGAAGACATATCGATGGATTTTATTACTAGATTGCCGACGAGCCGTCGAGGCATGAATACGATTTTGGTGATTGTGGATCGATTGACTAAATCAGCACACTTCTTGGAGATTAAGAATACGTGGGGCCCTGATAGATTGGCCCATCTGTTTATCAAAGAGATTGTGAGACTGCATGGTACCTCTAAGAGTATTGTATCAGATCGTGACGGACGGTTCGTGTCACACTTCAGGAAGGCGGTTCATCGTGCGATGGGTACACAGTTGAACTTCAGTACGGCTTTTCATCCTCAGACCGATGGTCAGTCTGAGAGGACTACTCAAACTCTGGAGGATATGTTGAGGGCATGTGCTCTCGATTGGAAGTACGACTGGGAAGCCCAACTACCGTTGGTAGAATTCATATATAATAACAGCTGGCACGCCTCGATCAAGATGGCACCTTATGAGGCATTGTATGGTCGTCCTTGTAGGTCCCCTTTGTGTTGGGACGACTTGTCTGAATCTATTGGTATGGAGCCTGATATGTTATTAGCAGCCCGCGAGAAGATTACCCTGATCAAGAGTCGTCTATTAACGGCCCAAAGCCGCCAGAAATCATATGCAGATAATCGTCGACGACCACTCGAGTTTGAGGTTGGTGATCATGTACTAGTCAAAGTGTCTCCTACTCGAGGTGTTTTCCAATTCGGGAAGAGAGGCAAGTTGATCCCAAGGTATATTGGTCCGTTTGAGATCCTGGAACGAGTAGGCGACCTAGCCTATCGTTTGGCGTTACCACCAGCCTTAAGCCGGATTTACAACGTATTCCATGTATCTCAGTTGAGGAAGTATGTTGCTGACCCGAGTCAAATTATTCAATTCGAAGAGGTCGAGATAGCCGATGACCATTCGTATGAGGAGCGTCCTATGCGGATACTTGAGAGGAGAGTCAAACAGTTGAGGAACAAGGTGATTCCCTTATTAAAAATTCAGTGGTCGAGACATGGAGTCGAGGAAGCTACGTGGGAGACTGAGGATAGCATGCGAGAAATATACCCCGAGTTGTTTACCCCTTAGTTTCGAGGGCAAAACTCCTTTTAAGGGGGAGTATGTAATACCCGCACCTTTACTACTGTATTTTTCATTTAAATTAAGTATTGTCGCACCATATCTGTATTTATTATAGCGAGTATATTGATAAATTATGTTAAGTTAGAATCCTGTTCATTCATACTATATTGATTGTTGGGTGTTATTCGGAGAATCCCATTTTTACTTGTTATAGAACTTAGCGTACGTTAGCCTATCTTCTTTACGTACGCTATGTATGTAGATTTACGTACGTAACATTCATATGATAATGTACGTAATGCGGAGTATCCATCAGCAGCCCTTCTTTCGGCGGGTGGGACCGAACATGGGTAGGTGGTCGGGAGTCGATCGTGACAGCCAAGTCAACGGCTATTACGTACGTAATGGATATATCTTTATGTACGTAACGACATGTGTATTTTGAGTAAGTGACATCTGGTAAATCGACTACGTACGTAATGTTCATGATATTATGTACGTAAAGACTTTAACGTACGTTAATACCTCTATATAGCGTACGTAATGCTGAGTTCAGGTTATAAAAATAGGACTTGCCTTTCATTTTTCTACTCGACCCATTCAACCCTTCCTCAGAGAAAACGATTCCCCACCTTTCCAAATCGATTTCTATCCTTTCTATCTTGTGTTGGAGCTTCAGCACTTAGATTGTGACTTGGATATTAGGATATTGAAGTGTGTTCTTAGAAGTGTTGGTGTTATTCTTCATTTTGAGGTTGGTTTTTCTTTAACTCATATTAAATCTATGCGTGTGATGATGCTAGTATATAAACACTTCACATAATGTTAGTATAAACATGATAAATTATTTGAATCATGCTCAAACTATGTGAAGAACAACATTAGGAATGTTAGTATCACTTCTTGATGTATGATAACTTCATAATATAGTTGTGTTGATAAAGATAGATAAAACCTGATTAATAACATGATAATAGGAAGTTGATTTTAATTTTGACACTAAGAACATGTAAGTAATGGAATCCTTGATGACTAGAGGTGTGAAATACTAATCTTGTCTTGAACATTCAATTGATCCTTGAAAGGTAACATGAAACCATATTTTTGGCCCTCTAAAACTGATACCTTTGTGATGAATCAATAAATCGATGTAATGAATTGTTTAAAGGATTATGTTGTAACACCCCCAAGATATTCAAGGTATATTAAGGTGCCGTGGACCCCTACATGGGACCCACCAGGCTAGACACAACTTACCACAGTAAAAACACACATCATCCAGTTGAAAATCAATTAACACGCCCGGTACAACCGGCGGAATAATCAGCAGTGGCAAACATAAATAACTTGACGAATACAAATCATAATCCGAAGAGAAAAGACTAAGTACTCGCGAGTACAATCTATAAGTTTCAAAAGTGGTCAACAACCATATCGAATGGAATAACGGAAATAAAAGGACTCAAATGCACATGTCAACGACCCTGGCCAACATCCTCGTACTGTCCCAGCGCTCGCTCGCCCGGATGATCATAACCTGAAATCCACAAACAAGAATTTCCCCACAACGGGTCCCCATAGGGGTTAGCAATTACGCTAGTACAAGTAATCAAGGCAAACCAATCGCTTACACATTTCATAGTACATGCACCAAAGTCATTTCAAAAACCAAAACCAGACATATCTTTTCCGGAAACAAACAGTCAAAATCAATTTGCCTAGGACCGGGACGAAGCCACAAATCCCACCCAAGGCCTCTAAGGACCCTCCCGAGCTGGCCACTTTATAAAACAAGTCACGCACAGGCATCGCCTAGGACCGGGACGCCACCACAAATCCCACCCGAGGCCTCTAAGGACCCTCCCGAGCTGGCTAGCGAATCAAACTCGTGAATCCAGAGTGAAGTCATAGATTCCCCCGAGGCCCCGTCGGACCCTCCCGAGGTGAGAAAATCACACACAATATACATTACCATTTCACGTTAAGCATAAAGGTTTCCAAAAATACTTGCCTTGAATAATCGATGACGCAACGAACGGAAAGGAAAATCACCGACGAACGCTAGGAACCAACGGAACCGAACCTAACGATTCGAAGAACATAATCACAACCAACTCTAAACGAATACGGAAATGGAATACACCCGAAAACCTGCCTACGATTCATGTATATTCGTATAAAAATAACAACGAGGGCGGACCGCAACCAAACCCTCTCGAATACACAACAACCACAAAATATAACATGAATCCGTAGGGAAAACAAGAATACTAGCAAGATTAATCATATTCAACATGAATTAATCAACCGTATGGAACGAATCGAAGAAAAATCCGAAAACCCCCAATTCACTCAAAAGTAGGGTTCTAAGAAGATTTACCTTGGATTAGGATGAATGATTCGTGTTAATGTTGTTATTATACACCAAGAACTCAAGGAAGATGATGGTTGAGATGATTGGAGGAAGAAATCGCCAAGAAATCGCCCAAAATCGCCAAAGCCGCGGAGGAAGGAGGTGAAATGAGAATTAGATCCGTCCAAGGTCAACTCCTGGGTATATATAACCGCACGGCTTAGCGCGCGCTAACGGCTAGGTGTTAGCGTGCGCTACCCAGTTATATTACAGTCCAGAACTCACTGTCCTGGACTGTTAGCGTGCGCTACTACTATTATCTAGCGTGCGCTAACAACGACTTGGTAGCGCGCGCTATCGAGCTATAGCGTGCGCTACCTGGGCACCTGAACGAGTCCAGAACAAACTGTCTAGTACTGGACAGTTATGCTAGCGCACACTACCAGACACCTAGCGTGCGCTAGTCCCCCGACATTAGCGTGCGCTCGACAACGTAGCGTATGCTAATCCGCTAGTCCAGAGGACTGGAATCAGAACTGCCACTCCCAGGACTCAGCTCGCTAGCGCGCGCTACGAATCAGATGTAGCGTCCGCTACTAAGGGACCTCTAGCGTGCGCTATGCAGAAAAATTAGCGCGTGCTAGGCACGGAATATGAACGGCCCAAAACACCGGAACATGAACCAAACATCAAACGGAACATCTCAAAACGCATAATAACATAGAATGGATCCACGGCAACCCAGAAACGGCAGTTCCGCACAACAATTACGAGAATCAGATCAATAGATGACAGAAGAAATACACTGAAAAATACACGAGGGTTGCTAAAAACGAGAAATACACCGAAAAATGAAAATACCGGGAAAAGAAAAATGCGGATATTACATTCTACCCCTCTAAAAATAAGTTTCGTCCCGAAACTTAAGAAACAAACAACGGGGTACCTAGCACGCATGCTATCTTCGGTTTCCCAAGTTTCTTCCTCGACACCGTGTCTCGACCACTGCACCTTGACCAAAGGGATGGTCTTATGCCTCAGTTGCTTCTCACGATGCTCCAAAATCTTCAAAGGATGCTCCTCAAAAGTAATATCCTCAGCGACATCAATCTCACCATAATCGATGACGTGACTAGGATCCGGAATATATTTCCTCAGCTGGGAAACATGAAAAACGCTATGAACATGACTCAGGGCCGGGGGTAATGCCAAATGGTATTCCAACCCACCGACTCGCTTGAGAATCTCGAAGGGTCCAATAAATCTCGGACTCAACTTCCCCTTCTTCCCGAAACGGAAAACTCCTTTCGTCGGCGACACCTTTAGCAAAACGTGGTCTCCCACCTCGAATTCCAAAGGTCGACGACGTACATCGGCATATGACTTATGTCGACTCTAGGCAGTCAACATCCGTTCCTGAATTAATTCTATCTTCCGCCTCGTCTCTAGAACGATATCCGGCTCGGTCCCGACCATATCGGACGCTTCATTCCAACAAATCGGTGATCGACAACGCCGCCCATAAAGTGCCTTATACGGTGCCATCTGAATCGACGCGTGCCAACTATTGTTGTACGTGAATTCGATCAATGGCAAATGCTCCTCCCAGTCATTGCTCCAATCGAGAGCACAAGCACGCAACATATCCTCGAATGTCTGGATAGTGCGTTCCGACTATCCATCTGACTGAGGATGAAAAGAGGTACCCAAACGCAAACGAGTACCCAATGCCTTATGCACCGCCTGCCAAAAGTGCGATACAAAACGGCCATCACGATCCAAAACAATAGACTTTGGAAGCCTCATAATCTGCGCGATAAACACACGAGCCAACTTCTCCGGGCCCCAAGTGTCCTTGATGCCCAGAAAATGTGCCGACTTGGTCAGACGATCAACAATCACCCAGGCCATATTCATGCCCGACCTCGATCTCGGCAAACTCGTAATGAAACCCATTGATATATCTTCCCATTTCTATTCCGGAATAGGAAGTGACTGCAATAACCCGTCCGGTCGCTGATGCTCGATTTTGACCTGCTGACAAGTCAAACATCTCGCTACAAACTGTGCGACCTCCTCCTTCATATCATTCCACTAGAAATTTCTCCTCAGGTCCTTGTACATCTTACTCGAACCAGGATGAACGGAGTAAGGCGTAGCATGGGCCTCACGTAAAATACTCTGCCTCAATTCTGAGTCGTTCGGCACACATAGACGACTATGGAATCTCAATACCCCATCTTAATGAATCACAAACCCAGGAGACTTTCCTTTAAGAACGTTCTCTCGGATTTGAGTAATCATCGGATCCTCCAACTGCTTCAGCTTAATTTCATCGATCAAAGACGACGAAATCTCTAAAGCACAAAGTTGCCCGACATCTCCCGGCAACAAAACCTCAACATCTAACTCGATCAAAACCCGCCGAAGCTCAGACTGAGACGTAAGGATCTCAAGCGTTCGCAACGCAACCGGTTTCCGACTCAAGGCGTCGTCCACGACGTTCGCCTTGCCAGGATGATAAAGGATTTCGAGGTCATAATCCTTAATCAACTATAACCACCTCCTCTGCCTCATATTCAACTCCCGCTGAGTAAATATGTATTTCAGACTTTTATGATCGGTAAAAATCTGACATGCAGAGCCGAAAAGATAGTGACGCCAAATCTTGAGCGCAAAAACAACTGCCGCTAACTCTAAATCGTGAGTAGGGTAGTTAAGCTCATACGGCCTCAAATGTCTCGACGCATATGCAATGGTCTTGCCGTGCTGCATCAATACGCACCCAAGACCCTGACCCGAAGCATCACTGTAAACAGCAAAACCCGTGTTGCCACATGGCAACGCTAAAATCGGGGCTTAAGTCAAACGCCTCTTCAGCTCCTCGAAACTCGACTGTCTCTCGTCATTCCAGACGAACTTCTCGGATTTCTGGAGTAACTGTGTAAGCGTCCGAGCCAGTTTCGAGAAACCCTCAACGAACCTACGGTAGTAGCCGGCCAAACCCAAGAAACTACGGATCTCCTTCACATTCTTGGGCGGTGCCCAATCCAACACTGCCTCAATCTTCTGCGGATCCACACGAACCCCCTCGGATGAAATCACGTGACCTAAAAACATCACTTCCTTCAGCCAGAACTCACATTTCGAGAACTTCGCATAGAGTTGCTTGGTCCTCAAAATGTCTAACACTACTCGCAAATGATGGGCATGCTCTTCCTCGCTCCTCGAATAAATAAGAATATGGTCAATGAAGACAACTACACACTTATCCAAATACTCGATAAAGACTTTGTTCATCAACTGCATGAACACCGCCGGCGCATTAGTTAACCAGAAGGGCATAACTACAAACTCGTAATGTACGTATCTCGTCCGAAAAGCTATTTTCGGCACATCGGACTCCCTCACCCGGAGCTGATAATACCCCGATCTCAAATCAATCTTCGAGAATACCACAGTCCCCTGCAACTGATCGAACAGATCATTAATCCTCGGCAAAGGACACTTGTTCTTGATGGTCACCTTGTTTAGTTCGCGATAGTCGATACACAAACGCAGTGAACCATCCTTCTTCCGCACAAACAGGACCGGTGCACCCCAAGGCGAGGCGCTCGGTCGAACATACCCCGACTCGAGAAGCTCACTCAACTGCTTCTTCAACTAGGCCATCTCTAAAGGTGCCATGCGATACGGCGCCTTCGAAATCGGAGCCGCACCCGGCTCTAACTCGATAGCAATCTCTACCTCACGGTCCGGTGGCAAACCTGGTAACTCGTCAGGAAAGACGTCAGGAAACTCACTAACAACTGGAATCGATGAAAGCTCGACTCCACCACTCTCCGCTTTCAAGGCATAGCACCAATAACCAATGCACCCCTTTCGCAAGAGTTTCATCGCCTTCAAGGCGTTAATAACAAACTTCTGGTTTCCCCTCTTTCGTCCCGCGAAAGAGTGCTCGGTGCCGTCCTCGGCTAACATAGTGATGATTCTCGTGCGGTAGTTCATGATCGCGCCATGCTGCTCGAGCCAATCATCCCCGAGAATCAAGTCCTCACCCTCAATATTAACGACAATAAGATTAGAGAGCCAAGCTCTCTCACAAATAAACACAAAGGAGTCTTGGACCTCTCGATCGCCAACGATCCTATCACCGCTAGGAAGTTTAACGATGAAAGACTCGCAAGGCGACAAACAGTCGAGACTCAAACGGCGCACACACCCCAGCGATATGAACGAATGTGTAGCACCGAAATCGAAAAGCACACTGACAGGATGAGAATGGATATGAACGGTACCTGTCGCCACAGTGGCTGCTGGATCATCGGCCCTCCTCATCTCATAGATACGTAGAGGGGCGGAGCCAACACTGGAAGCTCCCCCTCTAGCGGGCTGACCCCGACCTCTCCCTAGGCTAACACTCGGCGGAGACTGCGGAGCGAACGAGCCCTGGTTCACACTCGGCTCCCTAGGTGCTGGAAAAGAAGCCTGAGCACCAAAAAGCTGTCTTGCCCGCTCACAAAAGAAAGCCTTGTGGCCCGACTGACCACAAGTATGACAAGTTAGAGGCGGACGAGGACACTCCCGGTTTCGATGGCCCGGCTCACCACAGTTAAAGCATTTGATATCCCGAATGGAGGCACTGGAAGTACCCCAATAGCCCCCAGAGAAACGAGTCGTATTACCTCCAGGAATATTCGCAGACTGAGACTTCTGATGAACTCCACCCTTGTGACCCGAGATATTTCCGGCGGATTTATGTTTCTTACTCTCCCGAACTGCAGCACTGGCCGTCACAGACATATCATAGGCTAGAGCTCGACTCTGATAATCTTTCAAAGTAGTACATACGAGCCCGGACATGTAGTCCTGAATTGACAGTTTCATCCATCTGGAAAGTGAAAAATTTTGTCGCTCTCCTCGACAACTTGGGTTTTCACATAGCCCAACTCCTTGTTAAAATCGGCAATAGCTTGGGATACGGGAATATCCTGTGGTTGAGCATCATAGAAAGCATGGACTCGAGCTTGTCTAACCGGTCACGGGCAATATTCAGTCTCCATCAATTCTTGAAATTCGGCCCACAAAGCAACATGGTCTTTTGGCCCAACGGCCTCCCACCAATCCGTAGCGTCCCCAGTGAGAAAGTACTGGGCAATAGGGACCTTACGGTCCTCGGGACAGTTGGTAGCAATGAAGACTTTAGATATCTCCTTGATCCACCCCTCCCAGCCGATCGGGTCTGAAGCTCCTGAAAACTGAGGAGGATGCATCTTGATGACATCCTGAAGCCAATGATCCGTTCTGCCGCGATTAGCATAGGCCGGATCCGAGTTCTGGACTACCTGAGCTATCGACGCCATTTGGTTTACCATTTGCTGCATAACGGCCGCGATAACAAGGTCGGCGTGCTCCTGAGAAGAAGCATGATTGTGACGGTCGCCGGTACTGCCGGCTTCCGAAGAATGCGACGTGGCTGCCCCACCCGCTGGCCCACGTTTCCGGCCGCGTCCACGACCACGACCACGGCCTCTCCCAGCATCCATACTGATGTTAAGAGATAGCAAAAAAACTCGATGATAAATAAGAGGCGAAAACATCCACAATTCAAGAAACGAAACTACGTTATGAGGAAACAGGGAAGCGAGTAAGGAAAACTTACGAGCACTGGAAGTACCGAGATGCTGGCAACGGTGTGACATTGTGCAACACAAAACACAACTAGACCCAAATAACCGACAAGCCTAGGTATCCATAAACACGGGCGCTCTGATACCATTTTCTGTAACACTCCCAAGATATTCAAGGTATATTACAATGTCGTGGACCCCTACATGGGACCCGCCAGGCTAGACACAACTTACCACAGTAAAAACATACATCATCCAGTTGAAAACCAATTAACATGCCCGGTACAACCGGCGGAATAATCAGCAGTGGCAAACATTAATAACTTGACGAATACAAATCATAATCCGAAGAGAAAAGCCTAAGTACTCGCGAGTACAATATATAAGTTTCAAAAGTGGTCAACAACCATATTGAATGGAATAACGGAAATAAAAGGACTCAAATGCACATGTCAACGACTCTGGCCAACATCTTCGTACTGTCCCAACGCTCGCTCGCCCGGATGATCATAACCTGAAATCCATAAACAAGAATTTCCCCACAACGGGTCCCCAGAGGGGTTAGCAATTACGCTAGTACAAGTAATCAAGGCAAACCAATCGCTTACACATTTCATAGTACATGCACCAAAGTTATTTCAAAAACCAAAACCAGACATGTCTTTTCCGGAAACAAACAGTCACAATCAATTTGCTTAGGACCGGGACAAAGCCACAAATCCCACCCGAGGCCTCTAAGGACCCTCCCGAGCTGGCCACTTTATAAAACAAGTCACGCACAGGCATCGCCTAGGATCGGGACGCCACCACAAATCCCACACGAGGCCTCTAAGGACCCTCCCGAGCTGGCTAGCGAATCAAACTCGTGAATCCAGAGTGAAGTCATAGATTCCCCCGAGGCCCTGTCGGACCCTCCCGAGGTGAGCAAATCACACACAATATACATTACCATTTCACGTTAAGCATTAAGGTTTCCAAAAATACTTGCCTTGAATAATTGATGACGCAACGAACGGAAAGGAAAATCACCGACGAACGCTAGGAACCAACGAAACTGAACCTAACGATTCGAAGAACATAATCACAACCAACTCTAAACGAATACGGAAATGGAATACACCCGAAAACCCGCCTACGATTCATGTATATTCGTATAAAAATAACAACGAGGGCGGACCGCAACCAAACCCTCTAGAATACACAACAACCACAAAATATACTATGAATCCGTAGGGAAAACAAGAATACTAGCAAGATTAATCATATTCAACATGAATTAATCAACCGTATGGAACGAATCGAAGAAAAACCCGAAAACCCCCAATTCACTCAAAAGTAGGGTTCTAAGAAGATTTACCTTGGATTAGGATGAATGATTCGTGTTAATGTTGTTATTATACACCAAGAACTCAAGGAAGATGATGGTTGAGATGATTGGAGGAAGAAATCGCCAAGAAATCGCCCAAAATCGCCAAAGCCTCGGAGGAAGGAGGTGAAATGAGAATTAGATCCGTCCAAGGTCAACTCCTGGGTATATATATAACCGCACGGCTTAGCGCACGCTAACGGCTAGGTGTTAGCGTGCGCTACCCAGTTATATTACAGTCCAGAACTCACTGTCCTGGACCGTTAGCGTGCGCTACTACTACTATCTAGCGTGCGCTAACAACGACTCGGTAGCGCGCGCTATCGAGCTATAGCGTGCGCTACCTGGGCACCTAAACGAGTCCAGAACAAACTATCCAGTACTGGACAGTTACGCTAGCGCATGCTACCGGACACCTAGCGTGCGCTAGTCCCCCGACATTAGCGTGCGCTAGACAACGTAGCGTACGCTAATCCGCTAGTCCAGAGGACTGGAATCAGAACTGCCACTCACAGGGCTCAGCTCGCTAGCGCGCGCTACGAAGCAGACGTAGCGTGCGCTACTAAGGGATCTCTAGCGTGCGCTATGTAGAAAAATTAGCGAGCGCTAGGCACGGAATATGAACGGCCCAAAACACCGGAACATGAACGAAACATCAAACGGAACATCTCAAAACGCATAATAACATAGAATGGATCCATGGCAACCCCAAAACGGCGGTTCTGCACAACAGTTACGAGAATCAGATCAATAGATGACGGAAGAAATACACTGAAAAATACACGATGGTCGCTAAAAACGAGAAATACACCGAAAAATGAAAATACCGGGAAAAGAAAAATGCGGATATTACATATGTTAATCCCCTGAAAATAATTATTACAATATTGGGTGATGTTATGTTTAGAGTTTCGGACATCCAAATGATATAACTAGGTTTTTAATAACTTCTTCAAAGTAAAACAATGGATTTCGATAGAATACAGTCGTAATCTTCATGTGTTCAAGTTAATCGATTTCGTTGATAACTTAAAGAGGTGTTAATCACTACATTAATATGTTGATAATATTCTTAGGATGATTGTAGCGATTATGGTGATACTAATGCGGTAGAATGGGTAGCCGAATTCAATTACATTAATCCGTGTGTATTAGGAGACGTATAATAGGATGACGTTCTTAGTTTGTTAAAAACTTAAACTTACGATTTCATTTCTGGACCGGTTTAATGTAATCATTGGTAAGATAATGAAGAATGTAATTAAACAAAAACTTATATCATAATCGGAAGTGCTGATGATTTGAAAAGATGTTTTCACAATGTTACATTAGTAATATTTTTGACTTCAAATGCTTGACATTAATGCTAGAATATGTGAATGAACATAATAAACATGTTATATGATGATTCGTAATTGGAACATTAGAATGATCATTAGGGTAATTGAACTATTCAAATAAATTTACGAATATTGTTTCTATGTAATAATACCATTATCGTACGAATGTTTTGTTGAATGAATTACGTTTCATTCAAGGTTGCTTGTTCACGTGAGTATTGTTAGACGAGGATACCGTTCGTTTGATCATTCAAAGAAGGATTATTCATCTACGGAATTGAGGCAAGTTATCTTGCTTGGTTATAATGATGGTTGAATTCTTGTGATTATTATGCGTTTCGTGTATATGAAATGTTCTGAGAATCTATGATTCATGATTGTAACACCCCGAGATATTCGGAATATGCTACAGCGCCGTAGACCCCTACATGGGACCTACCAGGCTACAATAGAAAAACTCTACTCGACTAACCATCTTGGTTAGCGAGGATACACAATTAAATAAGATGACATATAAAGATACGCCCGGAGCAACCGGCAAAATAAGCATCAACCAACAACGTGACAGTTTAAAAACAATACAATACGGAGTTTGAAACAAAAAGCCTAAGTACTCGCGAGTACAATCTATAAGTTTAAAATTGTGGGAACAACCATATCGAAATGGACAAAGGAAATAAGTAGACCCAAATGCACATGTCAACGACCCTGGCCAACATCCTCGTCTCACGGTGCTCGCTCGTCCGGATAATCATAGCCTGAAATCCATAACAAGAATTTCCCCGACAACGGGTCCCCAGAGGGGTTAGCAATTACGCTAGTACAAGTATTCAAGGCAAACCAATCGCTTACACATTTCATAGTACATGCACCAAAATCATTTCGAAAAGCAAAACCAGACATGTCTTTTCCTAAACAAACAAATAAATAATTTGCCTTGGGAACAGAGTAATATCATAGATTCCCGCGAGGCCTCTAAGGACCCTCCCTTACCGGCTACATTACAAAACAAAACACGCACATGCATCGCCTTGGGAACAGAGTAATATCATAGATTCCCGCACGAGGCCTCTAAGGACCCTCCCGCACTGGCTAGCTAAACAAACTCGTGAAATCCAGGGCGGCAGCATAGATTTCCCTCCTTGACCCCGTCGGGCCAACACGAGGTGAGTTACACACAAATAATATACATCACCATTTCATGTTAAGCTTAAAGGTTTCCAAAAATACTTGCCTCGAACTATTGACGACGTGAAGAACGGAAAGGAAAGTCACCGACAACCGCTAGGAACCAACGAAACCGAACCTAACGATTCGAAGAACACAATCACAACCGTTTCTAAATGAATACGGAATTGGAAAACACTCAAAAACCCGCCTACGATTCATGTATATTCGTATAAAAACAACAACGAGGGCGGGCCCCAACCAAACCCTTACGATTACAAACTTACTACGAAATATAGCATGAATCCGTAGGGAAACCAACAAAACTAACGAGATTAATCATGTACAACATGAATTAATCTAACATACGGAACGAATCGGACGAAACATGAAAACCCCTTCAATTTACCCAAAACAAGGTTTTTAGGAGTTTACCTTGAATAATGATGAAGAACACGATTAGAGGTTGATAATATACACCAAAAACTCGAAGAAGATGATGGCTCGGAGTTACAAAGCTTCAAATCGCCGGAAATACCAAGAAGGTCGCCTAGGAGTCGGATGGGAAGGAGAGGGATGAAGAATGACCGAAATCGGTCAACTCCTGGGTTTATAACCCCAGGCCTCGTTACGTACGTTAGCCACCACATGCTAACGTACGTAAGCTGTATTACGTACGTAAGCCATAAGGGCCTTACGTACGTAACCAAAAAGGCAGAATCGCCTGGACCGAAATACACTAGGGCGTTACGTACGTAACCGAAAAGGGTGTTACGTACGTAACCAAAAAGGCAGAAGTGCCTGTACCGATTTACACTAGGACGTTACGTACGTAACCAAAAAGGGTGTTACGTACGTAACATTCCTTGCTGTGGAGTACAGGCCAGGAATGAAAGAGGGAGGTACCGAAAAGAATCGAAATACAACGGTGAACAATTCACGATTGTACGGACGTATGGGGCACAAGCAGCGAACTTAAGTACGAAGGAAAAACATATTCCCGATTACTCAAAGGTTCGAGAAAACAACATCAAACGTAAATTTCCCAAACTTTTGGGAAATCTACAAAACGATCCAAAATGTGAAATATACGAAACATGGTGAAACACCAACAAAACTCACAACGCCCACAATAACATGAGATCGATCTTGGCAACCCCAAACGGCGGTTCGAGCAGCGATTATGATAACACACCAAATAGCGACGGAAACAACATGAAACACCGACTCGAGTAAAACGAGTCCGAAACAAGCTCGAACAACAAAAGTTCAATATTAAATATCCTCAAAATGTTAATACGGTTACAAACGAGTTGCTAGAAACGAAAATGCACCAAGATGAGAATAATAAGAGAAAGGAAAAATGCGGATATTACAATGATATGGTGATGTCCTTGATCGTGTTATCATTTGTGGTGGGATGGTATGCCCGAGTTTACCGTTCTTGTTACCGTTGGTTCTGTTGAGATTTGTTGACACTTCGGTGAGTTGTTCGATTCCTTGATAAAGGTGTAATTCATTGAGTTTCGTTGTCATGTTGCATCGTGACATCTCTGGAGTCATATATGCGTGTCGATTGGTTATGTGTAGGATTTTTAGCCGGGCACTTGATGATCATGCGTGGATGTTTCCGCATTTAGATCATGCACACGAGACGTAGTTCGTGAGGCTAATTAGGTACATCGTCCCACGTATATTCTGGATTCCGTATACGGGGTGGACATGTGCACGGACATATTTTCGGATCGGGCGTACTGTAACGTCCGTCTTGAGCCATATTATTTGGTCATTCGTATATTTGGATATGTTCGATAGTTGGGACTAACTGTTTATACGCATGCGGCGTATATTCAGTAGTCGGTTGTTTCTTTGAGACCCGTATGTATATGAATTGTATAATGTCATGAGAATTATTATATGTATAGTTGACCCGGTGGTTTGGGCGAAATACTTGTATTTCAGGGCGAGGAAAGGGCAAGACACAGGAAGAGCACGATGGTGACGGAGGGTTTTGAAGGATGCTAATTCGGGGGGCCCGAGTCTTTTGATGTTCGGTTATGTCTTATTGTAAGTTTCATTTGTATTTTGTGTCGGATGAATGTATTATAATTTGTAAGGTATTGCCCATCGTCATATGGTCTGTACCGAACTTGGATCCTGTGTACGATTGCCCAAATTAAGACATGTATAATTTATACTCCACATCAGGGTATTGATTAATATTGTGGTACAGCGCCACATTGTCGGGATATAGGTTCATATCGTGATATCGTCTGGTGGGTCCCGGTGGGGGTCCACGGCACTGTAATAGCCGCCGTTTTCGGGCTGTTACATAATGAACTTCCATGTGGTCTAAAAAAGAACCAACTAAGCTAGATCATCACTTCCCCATATCAAAGATGCAATGTCGTCATGAACTTTATTCAGGAAAATATATTTTTATTTAGGTCACGGACATATCTGGAATATATATATAAAGATGAGAAGGTAGCTTATTTTTTTCATAAGTTTGAAAAAATAGCTTATCAATTAGTTAGCTGATTTGAGAAGCTAGTCGTTTACGAAACGAGCTTTTTTTTAGTCAATGGTCAAATAAGCTCCTGAAGCTTATAAGCTAGCTGATAAGCTAGTGCTAAACACAGCCTAAAAGTCCATTATTTTAATATTCATTATTTTTTCGGTAAATGAAAATGACTTATTTAAAGCTCTGTCTGGTAAGCTATTGATAAGTGTTTGGTAATACTAGCTTATAACGTTTTTCAGTAGTTTATAGCATTTTTTTAAACTCTACTTGAAGTACCATTTGAGCTTATTGCTTATAGCGTTTTTTTTTTTCAATTCTACCCTCTTTCTTTCATTAAGTTCTTTATTTATCCTTCATTAAATGATTTTCTCTCTCATTTTTAATTATAATTGTATATTTACATAATTTTATTTTCCAAGCTACTACAGCCGCTAATTTTACCAAACACATTAAATTTAATAGCTAGCTTCATAGGCGGACGCACTCGAAGCACGGTGGTGCACGTGCACCACCAAAGTCGACATCAAAATCAAAACGACGTCGTTTTATTCCGAAGTTTTTGGCGTGATAGTCTAAATTAGCTGCAAAATTATATTAAAAATGCTTGATTCGATTCAGATATTTCAGAGTTGAAAAGACTTTTAAATCTTTGTAAAAACTTGTGGAAAGAACCAAGTGCACAACATATTGTGAGGTGTATAAACTTGTGAAACTAAGCAAGTGGAAGTGCTAAACGAGTCTTTTCAGGAAATGGATTATAGGCGATTTCTTTGTAAATGTATGTATAGGTTATTATTATTATGACATTTCATGTATTATTTGTAAATGTTAATACTTTAATACATATTTTATTCCGATGGTGCACCAGTAATTTTTGGAGTCTAGATCCACCTATGGCTAGCTTTTATGTTAGCTCCTACCTCATTCCCGATAATATAGTTTATCCGATATCTACTACTTTTTACCAAATAGAAGTAAATATGAGTTACTTTTCTTCTAAATATTAATCATTTTTCTATTAGATATTTCAATTTTTAGAGCTTTACCTGTTGCTTGTTTGCTACATGTTCATCATTTCCATACCAGATGTTCACTTCTATGTTCACTACTGAATTAAATTATACACCCAATATTCATCACTTTTTGCTGCTTGATTTTTAGTCACAGCCAATAATATAACATGTGTTTGAGGAGAAAAGTAAAGACAGTAAATCAATTGTATTGATGACAATGAATAGAGGGGCCTTTATATAGGCATTACAAAGAGAGTCTTTCCATACATAGGATTCCTAGTTAAGGTAAGACATATAACAGGATCCTACTACTTATGGAAGAGTCTAGAACCTTCCATAACTCTTATCCCCCTACAACTAGTATTAGGTAAGACACCAATACGGGAAGGATTTTCCGGAACACTCCCCCTGTGTCGAACGCTAATACTAACATGGTGCATAAGGTGTTGCCTCGGTAAAAAAATTTTCCAAGTCAAATAAAACCCCGTGGGAAAAACAAAGACTTTGGTGAGGAAAAAGAGCGCAACGCACCAACTACAAATGTCAGAATCATGTGAAGTATACTCCCCCTGAGGTATACATGACAGCTCATTCCGTCGAGCTATCATTAGTTGAGCTCAGATAATCGACACATGCCGATGCTTCTCACATGTTTCTCAAATGTAGATTTCGGCAGAGACTTAGTGAACAAGTCTGCGATATTCTCATCGGAACTCACTTGTTTCACTTCAATATTCAGCAATTTCTGCTGCTGCTGATTATAAAAGAACTTTGGTGCAATATGCTTGGTATTGTCACCCTTTATGAAACCTAACTTCATCTGCTCAGTGCATGCCGCATTGTCCTCAAAGATGCAAGTAGGGGTTGCTGTAGTGGGATCTAATCCACACGTTCCTCGTATATGGTCTATGACTGACCGGAGCCAAATGCACTCCCTTACGGATTCGTGCAATGCAATTATCTCTGCATGGTTCGAGGAAGTAGCAACCAGGGTCTGCTTGGTAGATCGCCAAGATATTGCCGTATTCCCAATGGTGAACACATAACCAGTTTGGGAACGTCCTTTATGCGGGTCAGAGAGATAACCGGCATCAGCAAATCCAACTAACGTGTCGTTAGGATTCTCTGCATAAGGGGTAAGCTTGCTCGCATTAGCACTTCTGGTAGTCAAGCTAACATGCTTAGCTGCAATATCAGAGGAAGATCGACGGTCGGTATGCATCGTCTTAACCTCAACAATTCCTTTCGGAATATCACTCTCTCTTGCGTAGGGAAAGAACAATCCAAGGTCACTGGAGCCTTTCAAGTATCGAAAGATGTGTTTTACTCCATTCCAATGCCTTATCGTGGGAGCGGAGCTAAATCTCACTAACATATTTACAGAGAATGCGATGTCTGGACGAGTACATTGAGCCAGATACAACAACGCACCGTTTGCGCTAAGGTACGGTGTTTCTGCTCCAAGGACCTCTTCATCCTCCTCTTTGGGACGAAACGGATCCTTGTTCATTTCCAGACTTCGACCAACCATGGGGGTAGCAAGAGGATGTGCCTTGTCCATGCTAAATCGCCTGAGCATTTTGTGGACATAGGCAGACTGATGAATGAGTATGCCATCATCTCGATGTTCTAGCTCTAAGCCCAAGCAGAATCGAGTCCTCCCCAGATCTTTCATCTCGAATTCGGATTTAAGGTAGCGGGCCGTTTCATTGACCTCATCTATGGTACTGATAACATTCATGTCATCTACATAGACGGCTACAATCACGAATCCTGCATCTGTTCTTTTTACGAAAATGCATGGACAGATGTCACTGTTCTCGTATCCCTTCCCACTCAAGTATTCACTTAGGCGGTTGTACCACATCCTTCCGGATTGTTTCAACCCATACAGTGAACGATGCAATTTCACAGCGTAAGCGCTCCGTGGTTTAGAGCTCCTTGACTTGGGCCATGAAATCCCTTCGGGGACTTTCATATAGATATCCGTATCTAGATCCCCATAAAGATACGCTGTAACCACATCCATAAGCTGCATGTTCAGTTTTTCGGACACTACCAAACTGACTAAGTAGCGGAAAGTGATGATGTCCATAACGGGAGAATACGTCTCCTCGTAGTCAATGCCAGGGCGCTGCGAGAAGCCTTGGGCAACTAGTCTCGCTTTGTAACGCATGACCTCATCCTTATTATTGCGTTTACGAACAAAGACCCACTTATGTCCAACTGGTTTAACGCCCACGGGTATTGGCTCGATACGGCCAAATACCTCACGTTTAGCCATTGAGTCTAGTTCAGCCTGCATTGCATCTTTCCATTTCGGCCAATCGGCTCGTTGTTGACACTCATCAACCGAGCGCGGCTCAGCGTCGTCGTCTTCAATAATTTCTTGAGCGACGGAGTAGGCAAAAGCATCATCGACTAGCGTGGACGACCTGTCCAATAGTATGTATTCACTTGTACATTGCATCGAGATTTCTTTATTTTCTGACATCAACAAAGTTTCCGACGCGTCCGTCGATTGTTCCATTGTTGATTCGAGGAAATATCCATAGTCAGAGATAATCTCGTGTGACGGAGTCACTGTGTCGATGATGAGAGGATTTTGTGCCTCCGTTCCTCTTCTCTTTCGAGGTTCGGTATCCTTTCTACCCACTGGCCTCCCCCTCTTTCGAGCAGGGATAAGAGCAGCCGAAGCAGCCGTCCCACCACTAAGGTTGACGCCAGGGGCATCATTCCTTTGGGCGGCTGAACCTTGCCCTATAACTGAGACTTCTAACCTTGCAGGAACATTCGCAGCGGGAATGGTAGATCTTGTCACTTTCGCAGTATCAATAAAGCTGTCGGGCATCGAATCCGCAACTTTCTGAAGACTGAGAATATGTTGCACTTCTAGCTCGGATTAAGCTGTGCGGGGATCTTGATGAGGCAAGGAGGGAGCACACCAGACAATTTCCTGGCGTTCAACTGGAATCGGTCGATTCCTCTCTCCCCCTAACAACGGAAAGTTTGTCTCATCAAAGTGACAATCTGCAAATCTTGCAGTAAACAGATCTCCTGTCAAAGGTTCCAAATAGCGGATAATTTTAGGCGATTCATAGCCAACATATATACCTAATCGTCTTTGCGGACCCATTTTAGTACGCTGTGGAGGCGTAATTGGCACATAGACTGCACAACCAAAAATGCGTAAGTGTGAAATATCAGGCTCATATCCAGCTACCAACCGGTACGCACTAAACGGTTGATTGGCAGTGGGTCGAAAGCAAATAAGTATAGCTGCATGCAAAATTGCATAACCCCAGGCAGAAATCGGCAAGTTGGTGCGCAATACCAATGCTCGGGCGATAAGCTGTAACCGCTTAATCATAGCCTCAGCAAGGCCATTCTGCGAATGAACATGGGGGACGGGATGTTCAACTTCAATCCCTATCGACATGCAATAGTCGTCAAAAGACTTTGACGTAAACTCTCCAGCATTGTCCAATCTTAATGACGAGATTGGGAAGTCGGGGTGGTTAGCCCGTAACTTGATGATTTGTGCTAGGAGTTTAGCAAATGCAGCATTTCTTGTGGATAGCAGAGCGACGTGTGACCATCGCGTCGATGCATCAACCAGAACCATAAAATATCTGAATGGTCCACACTCTGGCTGAATAGGTCCACATATGTCCCCTTGAATTCTTTGTAAGAAGCGAATGTTTTGTGTTGAGTCTTTAGCAAAGGACGGAGAGGGTATCAATTTTGCTAGTGAACAGGCTTTGCAAAACGATTTATGGGCATTAGAAATTGCCACGGAAGCCTCGGGATTTACGAGAGATGCACCGTAAACCTTAACAGGGTGTGCGATCTTTAATCCCGGTGATACGGTATCAAGCTCACTCGCATCAATGCCGATATCGAGTGGTGCTTCCAATCGTTTTCTGGACTTGAAAAACGGATGACCATGTGAGTTTTTCAAAATGCGAATCATCATGTCGCGTCCAGGGTGACCGAGTCGGTCATGCCATAGTTGGTATGCTTCGGAATCACACAGTTCGTGCCTCACAGCATAGGATTCAATAACCCTTATTGTAGTCTGGTATAAACCACTACTTAGACTCATTAGTTTCTCGAGAACGCGGCGTCTTCCGCATTCTGCCAGAGTAACACACAAAAATTCTGTCCCATTATCACAATGTGTATCAAGGTGATAACCGTTGGCACGGATGTCCCTAAAACTTAGCAAGGTTCGGTTTGCTCTTGGGGCATAGAGAGCTGTTGGGAAAACAAGAATCCTGTATCGAAACAGCCGGAATATCCGATCCCTGTATCGAATGGTATTTGATAAAGAGGTTTTGACATATATGCCAATCAGCATACAGTAAAGGAAACTGTATCGAAGTTTTAAGGTATTATCCTGTATCGAAGATCTACCTCGAATCAGCATATAGTGAAGCCCTTCAGTACAGCAAGAAGTCTCATAAAAGACCAAGTATGGAAACTGTCTCGAAACTCATAACAGTTATCTTCCATACAGCTCACAACAGGACAAAGAAGGAATCTCCAGAAGTCAAGTCCCGTTGAATAAAGAAGTATTTAAATACTCAAGGATAAAGTATTTAAATACTGTCAGTCAACAGATCTTCAAATCCTGCTAAAACCAGATCGTGTTTTAATCCCGTTGGAACGGAATCTCATTCAAACGGATACATCTCAACGGATATATATTTCAGAGACTATATATATCTCATCTTGGCACTGAAAATCAGTTACCTAACAACCAAGCTATCAAAAGTTATCATCAGAGCAAAACATATCTCCAAAGCTTACTGCAATTAAGATCTAAAGAGATATACAGTGCTCATCATCCTGAACAACACTTCATCAGCTGAAAGCTCTTAAAGTCAAAGTTGTTGTTCACCATCTGTTCTATACTTTGAACAAACCCAAGATCAGCCCTGTGTGGACTGAGCAATCTGTGCTTCTCTGGAACTGTGTGTGAAGGATTTGCATTGAAGAAGACGAAGCTTCAGAACTATGTGTGAAGAAGCAAGTCAAAGCATTAGCTCAAAACCAATCTGTGTGAACGGTTGAAGCTAAGATCTTATATCAATCTGTGTGAACGATATATTGATTGTGTGTTGTTATAATTACGTAGTTGTGTACGTAGTAATTATAATAAACCTTTTACTCCTGTGTGGAGGACCAGTGGACGTAGAGGGGTTTACCTCGAACCACTTTAATTACTGTGTTATTTACCTTCAGTTTTTACTGTTTTAATTACTGTGATTAATTAAGTATACACTATACACTTAGTTGTTGTATCTACAGCAACCTACTGTATCTAAGACTTCCGCTACGCACTCAAATTTATAATCCGTACAGTTTGTCGTTTAAACTATTTTCCAAACTGTATCCAGTATACTTAGTGGCCAACAAGTGGTATCGGAGCGGTTGATTCTAAAAAGAATCAGTCGTATTTTTAACCGAAGCAGATCCAAAATCACTTATTTTCAAAACAGTTTCTTTCATTTCTATACTATCACATGGATACTTCTATGATCAACAAAGTACCTATGTTCTCTATTAACGAATTTGATGATTGGAGAATTAGGATGGAGGCTCATCTTGCAGCAATGCACGAAGAGATGATTTTTGTGATACAGGATGGCCCTATCAAGATCATGAAGGTAAACACGGCCGCAAGGATTGAAGGCCAAGCCCATGCTGAGATGCTCGAGAAGGATCGCGAGCAATGGACCACAGATGAAAGAAAGCGAGCAAACCTTGACAACGTAGCTAAGAACGCGTTATTTGTCACTCTTGACAAAGGCACGTTCTCAAAGGTAAAGAGCTGCAAAACAGCCAAAGAAATCTGGGATAAACTCAAGTTGATTTGTGAGGGAACTGAGCTCTCAAAAGAAAACAAGATTTCAAAACTGACTCAAGAATTTGAATCTTTCAAATGAAACCAACCGAGACACTTGAGGAACTTGACCTCAGATTCACTGGTATTGTTGGTGAACTTGAAGCGTTGGGCAAAATTTATACCCAAAAGGAGAAGAATTTAAAAATTTTCAGATCTCTCCCAGCCCGATGGGACATTAAGACCACAGCTATGCGTGTATCTTGCAATCTTAATGAAATATCTACTTTTGATCTCTTCTCTGACCTCAAAGCTTTTGAGTATGACATTGACAGAAGAGAGAAAGCTGAAGAATCTCCTTCAAAGGTCACAGCTCTAGCCGTTGTATCGAGTCGTCGACACAGCATGCCCAACTCGTCGAAGCCTAGTCACAAGAATGCTGACAGTGACGACGACATCCTGTCTCAAGATGAAATGGCGTTTCTCATGCACAAATTCAAAAAGTTCATCAAACAGTCTGGAAAGACTCCCTACAGGCCCAAACCTTTCCACAAGGTAAGTACCGAAACAACATCTGGTGATGCTAACCTGTACTATAATTGCAGAAAACCAGGGCATTGTGCAAATAAATGTCCTCATCCCAAAGTCCAAAAGTTGCCTGAGGCCGAGCAACAAGAGAGAGATGAAAGAAGACGTGCTTGGAAAGACAAGCTCAAGGCACTTATTGGAGAATCAGAAGCCTCCCCCACACCATCCAAATCAGCAGAATGTCTTCAGGTGGTCACTGAAAGTGATTCATCTGACGATGAGCTTGATGATAAAGCATATATGTGCTTTATGGCCAAAGACATTCCAGAAGGTGAAGACAGTGACGATGAGGTAAGTTCAACCTCAGCTATTCCATCAAATGCATCTCATACCTTTGAAAACATGATGAATGAGTTTAAAAACATTGAAAAGGCCCATGAGACATTGAAAAATGAGAATATACAGCTCCAACTGTCTATCCTAGAGTTGAAAGATGAAAACGATTTGCTGAAAATAAATTATGAAAATATGTCTCTTGACTGTGAAACCAGCAAAGTCGATTTTGAAAAACTCATGGAGAGCAATCATCAACTTGCTCATGAACTAAGTGAAGTTAAAACCCACAACGAGAGCAAGCCAAATGATTTAGTTCTACTTCAAGCCAAAATCACAACTCTCGAAAAACGAGAAATTGAACTTGAGACCATTCTAAAGTCATTTGAGAAATCGTCCAAAAGAATGGAAGAAATTCTGATCACTGGGCAACATGCTCATGATAAAAGTGGCTTAGGATACAACTCTTGTTCAAACAAAGGGAAAACTAGTACAGTGTTCGTCAAGAGTGTGGAACACATTCCAGAATCGGAAGATACCCCCAGTCCCATGAAGGAACCTGCTGTACCAAGAAAACCGAAGGCTGCTATTCCGCCCCCGCAATCCTATTCCAGACAGCGGAATCATAAGCCGTTCCAACCTGTGAGGCGCACACAACAGCATGCTCCCAGAGCATATCAACAGCGCCAACAGCCGTTCAGAAGGAATGTTGTATCCAACCACCAAAGGCCCGCACGGCAGTACTATCAGTACAGCACGCCTAGGTATTGGATACAGGAGCCCCGTTATCCATCAAGACAGCAGATGCCGGTTCAGTATCAACAACAGCATTGGGAATCCAACTGGAGACCCAGAAGGCAAGCTGTTAGGCCTAAGAAAATGGCTCCACCTCCTAGACGGCACTCGTACTGGAATAATAATAATAACCCTGAATTTTACATGCATAATAATTATCATGGTTATAACAACTACGGATATGCCCCCCATAGATATCGCAACACAGTACCGAGTATGTCCTACAGTAAACCAATTGTTGCCAGGAAAACTTGGGTACCTAAAGGAACTAACATACATGGACCCAAAAATCAAAGGGGACCTAAATCTACTTAATTTCTTTGTTACAGGACATTCTAGAGGAGGATACCTGGTACTTTGATAGTGGATGCTCTCGACACATGACCGGAGATAGGAGCAAGCTATCTGATTTTGTAGAAGGTCGTGGTCCAAAAGTTCGTTTCGGTGATAAGTCTAAAGGAAGAACAAGAGGGAAAGGAAACCTACTTGTCGGAAAATTCAAAGTCACCGATGTTGCATATGTTGAAGGCTTACAGTATAATCTACTTAGTATTATCCAGTTCTGTGATAAACAGTTCTCGGTGAAGTTCTATATAGACCGCTGTAGAGTCAAAAACATCAAAACCAAGGAAGTTGTGCTTACATGAAGCAGATCAGGTAACATGTATATTGCTGACTGGAAGCCTATGAGCTCCATAATTCCATGCTTTGTTGCCAAAGGCACTGCAGATCTTAGCTGGTTATGGCACAAGAGGATGTCTCACGTCAACTTCAAGACAATCAACAAGCTCTCAAGACAGGGAATGGTTAGAGGTTTGCTAAATGTGTCATTCAAGAAGGACAGCGTCTGCGGACCGTGTCAGAAAGGCAAGCAAATCAAGTCAACCCTTAAGAGCAAATCCTACCTTTCAACCCAAAGAGTGTTGGAAATGCTACACATGGATCTCTACGGTCCTGTAGACCCAGTAAGTTTGGGAGGTAAGAAATACTGCATGGTTGTTGTTGATGATTATTCCAGGTATGCTTGGACGATCTTCCTTAGCAAGAAGAAGGAAACAACATCAAAGCTGCCCGAGCTCCTGAGAAAGTTGCAAAATAAAAAGGCATTGAGTATCGTCTGCATTCGTTCCGACAGAGGTACAGAATTTACTAACCGCTTTATAGAGCAATACTGTTCGGAGAATGGAATACAGCACGAATACTCAGCTGCCCGTACACCTCAACAAAATGGTATTGCCGAGCGAAAGAATAGAACGTTGAAAGAAGCAACAAGGACAATGATTGCCGCAAGCAAGTTTTCACAGCGTTTCTGGGGTGAAGCAACCAATACAGCATGCTATACTCAAAACCGCTGTATCGTCAACAAGCACCACAACAAAACAGCATATGAGGTATGGAATAACAAAACTCCGTTAGTTTCATATTTCCACATTTTTGGATGCAGGTGTTATGTATTGAATAATGGGAAGGACCAACTTAGAACCTTTGATGAGAAATCAGATGAAGGAATATTCGTAGGATACTCCTCCGTCGGAAAGCTTTGGAATCTTTAATAAAAGGAAGCTGACGGTCGAGGAATCAGTTCATGTAGTGTTCGACGAACCACACCATGACCCTACAGGAGTAGATGATATCACTCAGAACATTCACCATCTATCTATCTTGGATCCTCCAACTCCCATAGAACTTATCGTTGATTTAGAAATCAACCCCGCAGCTGTAAGAATCGATGTGGACGAAGCCGACGCTGTACAAGCTGAAGCTTTATCCACAGAATCTTTCGATATAGTACGGGATCCTGAATTAGAACCCGACCGAAGATGGTTGAGAGATCAACCGCAAGAACTGATCATTAGAAACATAAATGCTGGTGTTTCTACTCGTAGGAGAATACAGAGTACACAAGGGAATGTACTTTGTGCACAAGAAGAATCTGATGTTGAGATATCTCAGTTTCCTGAATGGAAATCTCAATCCGAGCTTAGAAGACTCAATATGTGCACTATCGCTGTATTCTTAGCCCAGTCTGAACCTGTTTCGACCATAGACGCTCTTAATAATTCTCATTGGATAACATCTATGGAAGAAGAGCTTAACGGTTTCGAAAGAAACAATGTATGGTATCTTGTACCCAGACCTACACATCAGTCGGTTATAGGAACCAAATGGGTATTTCGAAACAAAAAGGATCGAAACGGACTTATTATAAGGAACAAGTCCAGACTAGTCGCACAAGGCTATAGTCAGGAGGAAGGTATAGACTATGATGAAACCTTCGCCCCTGTAGCGAGACTAGAAGCCATCAGGATATTTTTAGCCTTTGCCGCCCATAAGAGCTTTATCGAATACCAAATGGACGTCAAGAGTGCATTCCTGAATGGAGACCTTGCAGAAGAAGTTTATGTTGAACAACCACCAGGGTTTGCCAACACATACGGTATCGACCTAGTTTACAGGCAAAGGAAAGCACTGTATGGACTTAAACAAGCCCCTAGAGCCTGGTACGAAACCTTGTCCCAGTATCTAACCAACAACGGATTTGAGAAAGGTGCTGTGGACAAGACCTTGTTCAAGATACAGGAAGGTGATGACCTTCTTATGGTACAAATCTATGTGGATGACATTATTTTTGGTTCAACTAACCTTGCTTTATGTCAAAGGTTCTCTCATCTCATGCAAAGCAAATTTGAAATGAGTATGATGGGGGAACTTAGTTATTTTCTAGGTTTGCAGGTAAAGCAGTTGCCTACAGGTATATTTATCAACCAGGAAAAATACAGCAAGGAGCTTCTCAACAAATTTGGAATGAACACTTCCAAATCCTCGCCAACCCCCAGGAGCACTTCCGTGCAAATTAGTGCTGATGAAGCCGGAAAGCCGTTTGACCAATCACTCTACAGGAAGCTCATTGGTTCGCTCCTGTACCTAACGGCTAGCAGGCCCGATATCCGATTCTTTGTTGGAGTGTGTGCGAGATACCAAGTTGCACCTAAGGAATCACACTTCAATACGGCTAAGCGAATCTGAAGTATATCAAAGGAACATCGATGCGGGACTATGGTATCCTAAGGAAGGCGGATTCGATTTAGTTGGATACCGACTCGGATCTCGGAGGTGCAAGCTAGATAGGAAGAGTACAAGTGGAACTTGTCACTTTCTTGGACCTAGACTCGTTTCTTGGTTCAAGAAGAAGCAATTGGCTAATTCTCTTTCCACGGGTGAATCAGTACTATCTGTTTGGTAGGCTCTTTGTATGCGAATTCTTTGGATGCAGCAACAATTGTCAGACTATGGAATCGATGCCAGAGAGACTCCAATCATGTGTGATAGCACGAGTGCAATTGCAATAACGCACAATCCTGTCCTGCACTCGCGCACTAAGCATATCAACATGAAGCATCATTTTATAAGGAATCACGTCGAGAACAAGGATGTTCGCCTGGAAAAAGTTCATACAGACGTTCAGCTGGACGACATCTTCACCAAGCCTCTCGACACAGCAAGATTCAACATGCTCAGACAAGAATTGGGAATGCTACAGCCAGACTCCCTGTAAGTAATTTACTGTTTTGACTCAACAATTGAGGGGGAATGCTGTAAGACCCAAGAATACAGTATCCACCGTTAATTATCTGTACACTCAGAACCGTCAATACAGCACTGTAGTGAACAAAGAAATATGAATCCTACAACTGACGTGCGCAATAATTAAGGGGGAATACAGTAGGACCCATGAATACAACATTAATCCAAATATTGTTGTATGGAATTTAAAACCTATAAGTACCTTTTTAAGGGGGAACGCTGTATCGACGCGGAAACAGCACATGCTATAGGATTTGTATTCAGTATATATATAATATAATATTATTTCTTTTCAAAATAATTTTTGTCCACGTGCCCTGTTTATGTCAAACGTCACGTACATTAAATGCCTTACACGACATCTGGACAACTGAATCTCAAAAGCCGCGATGTTTTAAATTGTTTATTGTTTTTAAACCGCCATTTTAGGCATTTAGGGTGACACAAATGTCAGAAGTGGGACCCGCTCATTTTTAAACATTTTAATGGATTAGCGTACCAGTTACACTCAGTCCATCTTAACCGTTGATTTTAAAACCGGTTCCCATCCCTTAAAATCTGACCATTCGTACTCTGCAAAACCATATGTCGCCGCCCAACTATAAAAGGACTGAATCTGCCATTAGAGACTCTTTACGCCTTCTGCAAATTCAAGAGTTCTCAAGCAAAAACAGCCTACATACTTTTCTGCATTTTACTGCATATTTCGATTATTTTCCTGCACCTTTTTCTTAAGAAATCATCAAAATGGCTGGACAAACTTCTTCTCCTACTCTGAAGAAAACTGCTAACATCATTGATGGCCGGATCTTTTCAAAATCTGTTGTCATCGAACGTATTCTGTCAGAAACCAACGACGCAGAACCCATGGAGTATATCATAACTCGTCTTCATCAATAAGGCCTCTATCGCCTTGGAAGTAAAACTGCTGATAAGTACGACGCTCATCTGGTTGAGGAATTTTACCTCAACGCAGCCGTACGCTTTCTGTCATTGGCCCAAGGAGGTCATGTCGCCAACATCACTGCTACAATCCAGGGAGTTGAGATCTGTATTGATAACGATCTGCTCCAGAATATCTACAGGCTACCCGCTGATGGCCTGACTATGGATCAACTTGAGACATTCGGGTCTCAAGAGCTAATCACTAAATTTTATGGACTGTTCACAGGCTCCAAAGTTGTTGACATGGTTCAGACTACATGTCACAAGAAAAATTTTTGTCTTCCTTATGTGTATCTTCATGATTTTTGCTGCAGAATAATTGAGAATCGAACCGGTGCGTTCGAAATGTGTACCAACCTGAGGTTCAGGATGATGGTGGCTATTCTGACCTGTGAAAGGGTCAATTGGTGCCAGATAATCTTGAAGCGCCTGCAAGAGGAGGTGTGCAAGCCTGCCTCTCAGAATAGATCTTTTGGTTTGATGTTAAACCATATCCTGACGAAATGCGGACTGTCGCAATCCGCTGATGCTAAGAAGAATAACCCCCGGATATACTTAGAAGAATGCGCACCTTGGTTTGCAACCACCCAAAAACCAAACATATGCCGGTTTCTGCAAATCCAAGAGATGAATCCTTGAAGTTCCAGGAAGAGGAATCTTCAAAGAAGAGAAAGAGATCTCACAGCAAGAAACCCACTGCTGGTGAGAAGCCCAAGAAGAGACTTAGGAGGCTTTCTAAAGTCAAATCTGCCAAGCCCTCCGAAGAAGTCTCCCCCGTGGCTCAACCCACTGAAAAACAACCCCAGGGCCCAACACCTGTGAAAGAGGTGTCTCCTACTGTATCGACAGTAGATCCCGAGCCTTTGGCGGCTAGGACGAATAATGAGCATCTGCCAACGAACAAGACTTTAGCGAGTCGTCTGCCCATTTGGAGCCAAAAGCTACTTCTCCTCTGCGGGATCCCACACCCGTACAGGATCCATCTTCATTCAGGGCACCATCCCCTGTAAGGAATCCCACTTCCATACAAGATCCCATACCTGTACAGGAATCCCTCGCTACAGCGTCTCCAGACGTTATACGTAGTCCCTCCCCTAACACCATTATTCATAAGACCCTTCTTTCTGTTCAAATTGAACATGCTTACGAAAGATTTCTGACATGGAAAGGCTACAGGCTAGCTCCGTACGAAAAATTGTACAACTGGAGCGATTGGAGCCAAGAAGAAAGATTCGTCTCAGAAGTGACGGACTTAATAGAAATTGAAGCCCTGATCCGATGGGACAATGCCTTCTGCAAAGAGCTGATTGAAAGCCATCTTTTGCAGAAATCTGTCGCGCAAAGGAAAGGAAAGGACAAGTCAGAGGACTCACCCAAAAATCCAAAAGACGACGACAATGACTCAGACGATGACGATGATGCTTTTCAAGCTGCTCTGAGGATAAGTCGTGATGAGGCTCAAGCTAGAGACGCCTCTCCACCCAACAGTGACGAAGGACCATCGACCCGAAGCAATCCACCTTCGCCACAGCAAGAGATAATTCCCGACGAAGAGGATTCAGTCCTACAAGTCGAGGAAGTTGAAGCTGTTTTGGAACAGGCACCTGAGCCTGCTGGCACTGAAGAACAAGTTGCCCGCGCCATCCAGCAAGAGGAATCAGTCCCTTTGCCGGAACAGGCGGAAGCTGAGAGACAACAGGAGGAATTAGTCCCTCCTGTATCCATGTCTACTGAAGAATCTTCGCAACAGGAAGCCACACAACCCCCTGCCGCCGAACCAGAACAAGCTGCTCCCGCCCCTTCAACCGTGGAATCCGAGGACGGTATCGAACGTGAGGATGTCCAACTTACTTCACGCCCAACCGTGAATGTAAGAAGGTTGAACAGCTCTGGAGACTTTGCTCAACCAGATTCTCCGATTTCTGCCGCTAGGAAAGAGCGCTTGCGTGCACTTGGTCTTCAAACTGTATTCATTCAGGATGCAGTGAATGTTCTGTCTTCCGTTGAGAAAGCATTGAATTGGATGCATACTTCTGCAGTGGAGGAGATGACCACTCTACAACATGAAGTATCTCGTGTTGTCGAAGCATTCGTTATTCTGCCCGAAGTTTTCAAACAAGCTCTGAAAATCATGGAAGACAAGCAGGAGCAACTCCTGAAGGAAGAAGCAACCAAAACTCGAATAGCTGAAGCCAAGACCGCATGTGCCATGATTGAAAACAGCTCTCAATTACGTGCTCACGACAAATGTATCAAAGACATGTCGCAGACGCTTTCCTCCCTCGTAGAGAGAATGACTAACATCGAGATAAAACAGGATGCTGCACTAGAAATCCTAAAAAGTCTTGATGAAGCCAAAAAGGGGGAAGAGGCAAGAGAAGCTGCTAGGAGAATCAGGATTCAGCAAGAAAGGGAATTTTAGGCCGCTCAAAACAGCATCACTGCCGAGTTAAACAAGCTAGCCCCTCCCTCCCAAAGTTTTAAGATTTCAGGCTCCCGACCTGAATTTCATGATCCGAATGTTCCGTGGCAAAGCCTAATTCAAAGACCTTCTAAGATTCGTCTGCCGACCAACCGCCATCTTACTGCCGACAAAGTGAAGCATTGGAGGAAGAACGAACTGATGAGATACTTTGTCAAACTCATCAGGGAATCCGCCATCTTCAAGAACTATAAAACGTTAGCGGAGGCCGCAGACAAATTTACGAAGATGTTAGAAGACGGAAAACTCCCTCTCCAAATCGAGATGAAATCCAAACACAGAAGAGGAGATCGGATCACCCATCCAGAAGACTGGATCCTTGCTTTTGACAGATCCTCTGAAGGAAGAGCTATATACCTGGATCGAGGCAATGATTCCCTTCAGAACTGGTGGCGTGGTACCGAGAATGACCCAGGGAAAAAGCCATGAAGGCATGCGGATTACAGATAGGAGCTGAAATCTCTGTATATTATTTTTGTTTTGTAATTTCTCTTTGAAACAGAAAACCTTGTACTCAATTTATTTTGAACATCAATAAAAGTGTTTGTTTGTTTTGAAAGATTACAACTCGTAATCTACTGTGTTGATGTATGATTACTTAATGTATTTGATAACTATCTCAAGTTTACAAACTTGATTGAAAATAAAGCTGTACGAACTAGTCTACGAACAGTTCATGATTTCAGTTGTAAGCTTAGAATACATTGTAAGATTGTGCCTGCGCGCCAATCATAAGCTTAAGTTGTAAAAATTCTTAACTGTATCGAACTCGTCTGCGAGCAGTTCACCATTTAGACTAAGATAGACATTTTGACAAAAGACCGAGAAATCTGCCAGAAGACATCAAAGAAGATCACTTCATGAAGAAGGTTTTGGCATCATCAAGAAGACTTGAAAAGTTAAGAAAGTAAATCTTGGCAAATTGTCAAAAAGGGGGAAATTGTTGGGAAAACAAGAACCCTGTATCGAAACAGCCGGAATATCCGATCCTTGTATCGAATGGTATTTGATAAAGAGGTTTTGACATATATGCCAATCCGTATACAGTAAAGGAAACTGTATCGAAGTTTTAAGGTATTATCCTATATCGAATATCTACCTCGAATCAGCATATAGTGAAGCCCTTCAGTACAGCAAGAAGTCTCATAAAAGACCAAGTATGGAAACTGTCTCGAAACTCATAACAGTTATCTTCCATACAACTCACAACAGGACAAAGAAGGAATATCCAGAAGTCAAGTCCCGTTGAATAAAGAAGTATTTAAATACTCAAGGATAAAGTATTTAAATACTGTCAGTCAACAGATCTTCAAATCCCGCTAAAACCGGATCGTGTTTTAATCCCGTTGGAACGGAATCTCATTCAAACGGATACATCTCAACGGATATATATTTCAGAGACTATATATATCTCATCTTGGCACTGAAAATCAGTTACCTAACAACCAAGCTATCAAAAGTTATCATCAGAGCAAAACATATCTCCAAAGCTTACTGCAATTAAGATCTAAAGAGATATACAATGCTCATCATCCTGAACAACACTTCATCAGCTGAAAGCTCTTAAAGTCAAAGTTGTTGTTCACCATCTGTTCTATACTTTGAACAAACCCAAGATCAACCCTGTGTGGACTAAGCAATTTGTGCTTCTCCGGAACTGTGTGTGAAGGATTTGCATTGAAGAAGACGAAGCTTCAGAACTGTGTGTGAAGAAGCAAGTCAAAGCATTAGCTCAAAACCAATCTGTGTGAACGGTTGAAGCTAAGATCTTTATATCAATCTGTGTGAACGATATATTGATTGTGTGTTGTTATAATTACGTAGTTGTGTACGTAGTAATTATAATAAACCTTTTACTCCTGTGTGGAGGACCAGTGGACGTAGAGGGGTTTACCTCGAACCACTTTAATTACTGTGTTATTTACCTTCAGTTTTTACTGTTTTAATTACTGTGATTAATTAAGTATGCACTATACACTTAGTTGCTGTATCTACAGCAACCTACTGTATCTAAGACTTCCGCTACGCACTCAAATTTATAATCCGTACAGTTTGTCGTTTAAACTATTTTCCAAACTGTATCCAGTATACTTAGTGGCCAACAAGAGCATTTGTGACATTAATATGCGTACCATTAGGTAGCAAGAAATGAGCAGGTCCCCTCCCTTGAATTACTTGGGAGGAACCAATCATTGTTGTCACTGAGGATATATATATGGCACAATATCCTTGAATAATTGCCTATTCCGAAGAATAGTGTGGGTTGTTCCACTATCAGCAAGGCACTCAATTTCGCCACGAGACATCTACAATAAGACATGAAACTCGATTAGTCTTGTGATGAAAGACATAGCTAAAACTCATTAATTTCGAGTTTGGGGAAATTCGACCAAGTCGGTTAGGATCAAAGTTAGCACAATCGCTGGAAATAATTTCCGCGCAGCTTGACCTTTGTTCACTAAAACAGAAATAACTTCTTCGTTAAGAAGGCTATGGACGAACGGTCAGTTGTTCTGGAAACTAGACTTCCGTATCTTTCTGTCCATAGGTCGTGCACTTTCTGGATCATTAAACTCAGATCTCAGTGCTCGTTTCAATTTGCTATTTTGGTATTTCCCTATTGTTGAGTGATAGAGCAAGGTTGAAGCCTTTTTCAAAGGCATTATTGTTGATACAATACTATGGAGATATGGCCATAGGAGCGTTTAAATACTTCAAAACGCATCATGGTGTTCGATTTATATCTCGACTAATGATCCTTTCAGTAACTCCAACTTGGTAGACTTGCAGAGAAAGTAGGAATGTCGGTGCACTACTACTGCTTAAAACCACTGATTCCGTTTGAACTCTCAAAGCATAAACAAATACCAAGGAGGATGCGCCTAGTCTTGATCAAAAGTTTTGATGAAATCCACCAATGTATCAAATTTAACCAAGCAATTCATTTACTGAGCAATTGTTTTGTGATAAACCAAACATGCTTTCGAAGGGAAAAATAAAATTCGTCTTTGCACAATCACAGCAATTAAAAGAATTTTATTCATCATGGCCAACTTTATTACATTCATGAAAATCCAAAGTAGTTCTCGAAAACTAGAAAAGACAAAACATAACCAAAGCGTAAAACTAGTCAAAATACAATGATCTAGTCAAAGTCGGCAACATCCATATGTTGGTCTTTGTCCGCAATGGTGAGAGGAGGGATCTCAGTCTGGATCTCAATATGGTTCACCTCCGTATTCTCATTATCTTCTTCCATGTAATTTGACTCTTGAGTCAAATATTGTTTATAGTGCTTGTAGTAAGCTTGGATGTTCTTTGGCGCTTTGCAATTGCGATAAGTATGCTTCTTCGATCCGCAAGTATAGCAATTCCGGCCTTCCATTGGAGTGGTTCCATTCCCGGCGGCAGGAGGCGGTCCACGTGGTTGGGTTCCACTGGGTCCCGTGGCCGAGCCACCTTGCCTCTTCCACACATTGGAATGACGACCTCGTCTTTTCCCTCGCTTGCTCGAGTCATGCTCCCGTGGTGCTTGCAAAAACTGAGTAGCGTTGCCTTTTGTATTTTGTCGTGGTGCTTTCCTGTGGGTAGCCTGATTCACTTCCGGAATCGGCTTCGTACCATCTGGGCGCGCATTGCTATTGAGAATAATCTCATGGTGCCTTTCTTTTTTCGCGAGGTGGGAGATAAGGTCACTAAAGTTCTTAATTCTCCCTTCCTCATAGGCAACGCGTAGCTGATGAGCAATCACACTTGCTCCCACGGGAAACGTGTTAAGAGTCTTCTCGATCAAATCTTGATCAGACTTCTTGACACCACAAAAACCAAGATCAGCGCGAATATCGAGGATAGCTTGATTATAGGCTTCCACATTCGCATAATCCAAAAATCGGATTTGCTCCCACTGAAGTTGCAATTCGGGGAAGCGCTGATCATGCACATTATTAAATCGTTGCTCGAGTGTATCCCATAGTTCTTTGGGGGTTTGCAAATTCATATAACACTTTTTCAACAACGGATGTATATGTTTACGCAAGTACATCAGTGCATTAGCCTTGGTTTCCTCACTCGGTTCTTGAGCGGTAGGCTCGTTAGAGGGAAAGATGGTGGTGGTAAATCTCTTACCGACGAACGTCAAGCGAACGTCTGAGACACACCTATGGTACTCCTTACCAGCATGGTCAAGGATGTCGAACTCCGGATAAATATTGGAGCTTTGTGCCATCTACAAGATATAAACAAGAGGAAGTTAGTCTTGTTGGATTTTCAGTGACAATGTAAACGGTCACAATCGATGCTTTTAAAAGCGTGTAACATAACCGTTACTCGATTTACTTCCCTTAATTGTTGTTTAGTAAAGTCGACAAAAAACGGCGATATCAGATCGCACCCAGATATGTGGTGTATGCAACAACCACAAGTATCGACTTTCAACAATTCCGTGACTCCCCCAGGACCGTCACACAGTTTTCTTCGACACGCAGAGATACCGACTTCTCTCGCGGTCTCATCCACCGCAAAGTAGCGTGGGAGATAAAGAACCCAAAACCCGTATCCCCAAAAGAAAAATTCCCAAAAGGAGAGAATTGAAATAGGGACAAGTCAGATAATTACCTCGATTATAAAATTAGGCACGTGCTGAATTTGTGATGTGCTTCGATCTACCGGTTGGTACTCGATGCGACGACGTGAAACCGGAGGCGCAATTTTGGCGGCTTCCGAAGATAAGTTGATGTTCGGGTTTTGGTCCGAGAGTCAGAATTGGGTCGGACTTGGCTGGGCTGGAGCTGGCCGGCGGCGGTTGGCGGCGTTCTTGGCGGCGGGCAGCGGCTCTGGCGGCTGTCTGGCGGCTCGGGCGCGGCAGTGGTAGTAGCGCGGCGGCGCGGAAGGCGGCGCGGCGGCTGGCGCGGAGGCGGCGTCTGGCGGTCCGGTGGTGGCTGGCAGCGGTGGCGCTGGCCGGTTCTGGGCGGCGGTGTCAGCGGGCGATGGAGGCTGACGACGGCAGGGCTTGGCCGATTTTTTTTTTCTTCTGTTCGAGCTACGTGCTGATAACGTGTTTGAGGAGAAAAGTAAAGACAGCAAATCAATTGTATTGATGACAATGAATAGAGGGGCCTTTATATAGGCATTACAAAGAGAGTCTTTCCATACATAGGATTCCTAGTTAAGGTAAGACATCTAACAGGATCCTACTACTTATGGAAAAGTCTAGAACCTTCCATAACTCTTATCCCCCTACAACTAGTATTAGGTAAGACACCAATACGGGAAGGATTTTCCGGAACAACATGATTAATATAAGTTACGTGGTTCCATATAAAACCTGAACGAATCGGCATCAAGACTTGTAGCCAAAAATGGCATTGGCCACGTATGCTTAAATAAAAGTGAGAATGCTTAAATGAAAAAATGATTAGAGGCAAGAAATATATATGGTAAAAAGCGATCAATAGGATTAATATACATGAAAACACTATAAATTAATAGTCATGGGACATCAAAATTTATTAACTAAAAGAGTTATTGATTAAATAATAAATTAATAATTATTAATTTATATATTAATTAATATTTTATTGATTTATAATGAAATACAAACACCGTTCAAACTTCCACATAATTATTGTAACTTCCACATAATTATTGTACAATGCATGTAAGTATATCAATGAAGGGCCCAATTTGAAAGAACTCTTCAATCTCCCACCTTATTATGCTTCTTGTGTTCAATGTATCACTTTATGGATAATAAAAAATATTTTTTATATAAATACAAGATCAAAATATTCTAACACAAACAAATCATACACACATCATGGCTTCCTATCTTAAAGGTGCGAAAAAAACAACACTGACCGACGAGATTCGAAAAGCTTTATACAAACACAACAAGGATAATCCAAGTCTCACTCAAAAGCAATTGCAAGAATGGGTTTAGTAACTATGGTTTGCAGGTGAGTAAAAGGATAATATCGAATATAGTTAAGCGGTCTTCGGAGTATCTCTCACTTGCTCTCGAAAGAGACAAAGTGGATCAGTTTGAAATGAAAGACATCTTTAATATGGACGAAACAGGGTTGTTTTTCATTATTTTATTATTTTTATTTTGTATTTTAGTGATGTAATTATTTACATGTTTTGATCTTAAACAGGTTTGTTCTATAGACTTCAACCCGATCATTCCCTTGCAACAATACAAAATAAAAATAGGACAAAGAAAGATTAACTATTGTTATTTGCTGTAACGAGGACGGTTCAGAGAAAATTCCTTTATGAATTATTGGGAATATGCTAAACCAAGACGCTTCCAGAACGTAAACTTGAACAGTTTGAACTATGAGTACCGTGCTAATAAACGAGCTTGGATGACTAGGGTGTTATTTGAAGAATATGTTCGCCAACTTGATGAAAAATGGTTGAAAGAAAAATTCTCTTGATTGTGGATAATTGCCCTGCTCATTCAAAAATATTGAAGGATTGTGAAATGTTGAATTATTTTTTTGCCACCAAACACAACTCAAAAAATTAAACCATGTGACGCGGTGATTATACGAGCTTTTAAGATGCATTATCGTCGTCGATTTTATAGAAGTCTTTTGGAGGGTTATGAATTAGGGTTCCAAATCCAGCAAAAGTAAATGTGTTAGATGCAATGAATCTTACAATTTCAGCATGGATTATGGATGTTAGTGCAAATACAATTGGGAACTACTTGTAATATCCTGAATTTCTACTACGACTGTTTAATGTTATTTTATCCGAATTATATTGTACAGTGTGGGATCTGTACAATATGGATAAAATAAATGAAGGACTGAGACATCGGTATTGGTATAATTGTCGGACTTGGTCGACAATTACATTTGAGGATATTGTGTATCGTATGAGAATGTTATTGGGATGAGTATATGTATTCAATATGTCGTATGTTCGTATTCTGTATGTCGAGACGTTGGACAAGAATAATTGAAAGTGGCTAAGTACAACCACGTTAGCGCACACTACGATGTATACTTAGCACACGCTAAGAGATTTGAATTACGTATGCTAAGGAGGACCCCTAACGTACGTAAGGCATTCTGGATAAGGTTCGGAAAGTGGCCGACAGGTAGGCCCAGACTAATTATTATCGGCATTTAGCGCACGCTAAGCATAAGTGAGTAGTGTTAAATGTAGACCAGACAAAGGAATCTCGGCTTTGTCAGGTTACTTTCGACGTGTGGACCCCAGGCATCTTCGGGGAAGGTGCAGATTGTCGGGTCAACGGAAAATAGCACACGCTATTGTTGGAGAATAGCGCACGCTACCGAGCATTTCACTGTAGCAAGTCAACGCCTGTATTACGTACGTTATTGCATGGGCATTACGTACGTAAGCTGATGTGCGAAGTAAGGCAATAGCCTTTGAACTTCGATAGCGCACGCTATCAAGGAAGGATAGCGCACGTTAGGGCTGTAGCGCACGCTAAATACAAGTTTTAGCGCACGCTAGTAATGTGCAGTATAAAAAAGGGACAGACAGGTGTTAAGATGCATTTCGTCCATTTTCTTCCCTTCACTCGATACGGAGAGCCTTGGGAGGATACTTGAGGTTCCGAAACACTGAGAGATGATGATCTTTAACAAGATTAAGCTGAGAAGCATGGATTAAAGCCTTGTTCTTGAAGTTATTGATGATTCTTGGAATGGAGTTCGATTGTTCTTCTTCATGGTTCGTCTATACAAGGTAATTTTCATATCCCGTCGATAGTGGTTCATTTTTAAAGGATGATTACTTGGGAGGGAGCATGTTGGATTATCATGTGATGATGTTATATGAGATTTAATGGAATTGTGATAAGAGATTTCGGATGATTATTTACATGTTAAAGGATGTCAGATTATGTTGTTTTGATGATTATAAACATGGTTTCGAATCACTTGGTGTTCTTGAAGAACTTCTTGATGAATATAACATAGCAAGATGATTGTATGTTCAATTATCGATGTTTTTAGATTCGAAGATGAAATGTTCATATCTAGGATTAAATCATATTGAAATGATTGATTAATGGTATATATCATGTGAGTATGATAATGAGATTGAACCTGGAATGATTGGGATTGATCTTGGAATATGATTTCCTTTACATTCGTATCCGTAATCGCAGGGTGTTAGTCGATACTTGTAAGGCATGCAACTGTATAGCATTAGCGCATGCTAGATGACTGGCTAACGTACGCTAACTGAAGTGACTTAGCGCACGCTACGTTATGTGATTAATGTGCGCTAAGTAGTCAGACAGTGTAGTATATCGTGTTGTGGTTATGAATTCGTGATGGTTTGAGTTGGATTGTTCAGACTGTGTTTAATCAAGATATTGCAGAACCGTTGGATTTGTTGATTGGTTATGTCGGTTGTTGATTGTTATCGGATTGTTGTTAATTGATCACTTCAATAGGTTGTGAGGATTGATCGTTGATTAGAATAATATGTTGCGGTCGAATTCGAGGATGTTCGTGAATTGCTTTGGTCAGGGCTGAGAAGCTTGTAGACAAAAGCAAGAAAATTGGTAACGGCTTCATTATCATCGTTGTGTCGGTATCAAGGCAAGTTATTACTTGCACAGTTTATTATATTTAATGATTGGTTTCAGTTTCACTCGTTTATAATTCGTATATCAATGATTATAATTGTGAGCTCTGGAGATTTGGGATTGTACGTTGTTTTCTGATTTTTGGGAATTAAATCATAATGTCTATGATTTACTTTTGTTATTGGTATACTTGGGTATCGAGGATACATTGTGATAAAGACGAGGATATGAGTTATCTATAATCCGTGTTATTCCGGATCATCGAACATTGAGGATAATCGTCGATGATGATTTAACATCGAGATTGCTCCTGAAGGACTCCGGGCAAGTATCTTAATTTGATTTTGGTTTAGTGTTGATGACTTTGATCTTGCATATGGTCATTCGTGTTGTTGAACATGAGGTCGTCCTAGTTGATTTGTCATAATGTCGTTCATGTTGATGAACATATTGATTTGCATATGTGTATGCATAGTTGTATTATATATGCTGTATTGATCCGATGGGATCGTGTGATCTATGTTGAGGGCGTTGGATCAGTTGTCCACCTCGTGTTGGTTCGACGGGATCATCTTGGGATCTATGCTGAGGGCGCTGGATTATTCGACGGGTTTTCCACCTCGTGGGATCATCTTGGGATCTATGCTGAGGGCGCTGGATCGTTGGATTACCCTGTGTTCTGTTGATGGAATCATGTGGATTCACATCGTTGCATTTACCATGTGTTGTTGTTGTGCATATGTATATTGTTGGTTATCCGCCTCGTGTTGATCTAGTAAGATCATCTTGGGATCTATGCTGTGTGCGCTGGATCGTCGGATTTCCATTGAGTATGCATTGTTGTTATCATTGTGAGTATATTGACGTGGTCATATGAGTATGCATTTGTAGGTCTTGTGCTATGACCATGTACGTATTGTAATATCCGCATTTTTCTTTCCCCTTGTGTTTTCTTTTTCGGTGTATTTTCGGTCGCGGTGACCCTCGTGTACCTTCAGTGTATCTTTCCGTTATCTATTGATTTGATTCCCGTTATCGTTGTGCGGAACCGCCGTTTCGGGGTTGCCGTGGATCCATTTTATGTTATGATGCCCGTTGAAATATTCCGTTGGATGTTTCGTTCACCTTCCAATGTTTTGAATCGTTCATATTTCATACCTAGCGCACGCTATTTTTCTGCATAGCGCACGCTAGGGGTCCTTTAGTAGCGCACGCTACGTTTGTTTCGTAGCGCGCGCTAGCGAGTAGCCCTGGGAGTGGCAGTGCAGTTTTTTCCAGCCTTCTGGACTAGCGTTTTAGCGTACGCTACGTATACTAGCGCACGCTAATGTCGAGAGGCTAGCGCACGCTGATGATGCCCGGTAGCGTGCGCTAGCGTGAGTGCCCAGTACTGGACAATTTATTTCTGGAATCGGTCAGGTGCCAGTTAGCGCACGCTACACTCGTATGGTAGCGCACGCTAACGGGTCAGGTGAGTTTTTGGACAGTTAACTTCTGGACTCGGCTGATGTCCAGGTAGCGCACGCTATTGGTCGATAGCGCGCGCTACCGATAGGTTGTTAGCGCACGCTACGCTTGGAGTAGCGCACGCTAACGGCCAGAAATCTGGCTACTGGACTGGACGTTAATTATTTTAGCCTGTAATTTTACCCCGTTAGCGCACGCTAACCTTGAGGATTAGCGCGCGCTAACACTCCCTGGCTATATAAACCAGGGAGTTGACCCAGATAAACGCATCATCTTCATTTCTTCTCTCCCCGCGACGCAGAACACCTCCAGGCGAATTTCGAGCGATTCTTTTCCTTCAACTATTTCAGGCATCCTCTACCTTGAGTTTTTGAAGTAGATTAACAACACCTACTTGTGTTCTTCATCATCAATCCAAGGTAAATCTCTTAGAACCCTACTTTTCGATAAATTGGGGGTTTTGGGATTTTCTTCCGATCCGTTCCGTTTTGTCGATGGATTCTTGATGAATATGATTAATCTTGTTGGTATGCTTAGTTTCCCTACGGATTCATGGTATATTTTCATAGTTTTGCGAAATCGAGAGGGTTTGGTTGTGGTCCGCCCTCGTTGTTATTTTTGTACGAATATACATGAATCGTAGGCGGGTTTTCGGGTGTATTCCATTTCCGTATTCGTCTAGAGTTGGTTGTAATTATGTTCTTCGAATCGCTAGGTTCGGTTCCGTTGATTCCTAGCGTTCGTCGGTGATTATCCTTTCCGTCGTTGCGTCATCAAAATATTCAAGGCAAGTAATTCTTGGAAACCTTTATGCTTATCGTGAAATGGTAATGTATATTGTGTGTGCTTTACTCACCTCGGGAGGGTCCGACGGGGCCTCGAGGGAATCTATGGCTTCATCCTGGATTCATGAGTTTGATTCGCTAGCCAGCTCGGGAGGGTCCTTAGAGGCCTCGAGTGAGATTCGTGGCTTCGTCCCGGTCCTAGGTGACGTGTGGTGCTTGGTTTGTTTTATGAATGTGGCCAGCTCGGGAGGGTCCTTAGAGGCCTCGAGTGGGATTCGTGGCTTCGTCCCGGTCCTAGGCAAATTAATTGTGACTGTTTGTTTCCGGAAAAGACATGTCTGATTTTGGTTTGTGAAATGATATTGGTGCATGTACTATGAAACATGTAAGCGATTGGTTTGCCTTGATTACTTGTACTAGCGTAATTGCTAACCCCTTTGGGGGACCCGTTTTGGGGAAATTCTTGTTATGGATTTCAGGTTATGATCATCCGGACGAGCGAGTGCTGGGACAGTACGAGGATGTTGGCCAGGGTCGTTGACATGTGCACTTGGGTTTACTTATTTCTTTTGTCCACTTCGATTTGGTTGTTTTCTATATTTATAAACTGATAGACTGTACTCGCGAGTACTTAGGCTTTTCAAGTTCAAAATCCGTGTTGTACTACTTTTAAATGGTTACATTGTTGGTTGATAATCATTTCGCCGGTTGCTCCGGGCGTAACTTTTTATGTCTTATAATTAAATGTGTGTCCTCGCTAACCGGGATGGTTAGTCGAGTGGAGTTTTCTTGTTTGTAGCCTGGTGGGTCCCATGTGGGGGTCCACGGCGCTGTAATATACTCTGAATATCTCGGGGTGTTACAGAAAATGGTATCGGAGAACTAGGTTTACGGATACCTTGGCTTGTTGGTTATTTGGGTCTAGTCGTGTTTTGTTTTGCACATTGTCACACCGCTGCCAGCATCCCAGTACTTCCAGTGCTCGTAAGTTTTCTTATTCGGCTCTTTTGTTTCTTGCATTGTATTTCCACTTTTGAATCGTAGTTGCTTTTCCTCCCTTACTCATCATCGATATACTTCTGTTATCTCTCAACATCAGTATGGATGCCGGAGGAAACCGTGGTCGTGGTCGTGGTCGAGGTCGTGGTCGTGGACGCGGCCGAGGACGTGGGGCAGCCGGTGGGGTGGCCACGTCGCAATCTTCGGGAGCCGGCAGTACCGGTGACCGTCACAGTCATGCCTCTTCTCAGGAGCGCGCCGATCTTGGTATTGCGGCCGCAGGCAAAGAAATGGTTAACCAGATGGCGGCTATAGCTCAGGTGGTCCAGAACCCTGATCAGGCCCATGCTAATCGGGGCGGAGCGGATCGCTGGCTTCAGGATGTCATCAAGATGCATCCTCCTCAGTTTTCGGGAGCTTCGGACCTGATCGGCTGGGAAGGGTGGGTCAAAGAGATATCCAAAGTCTTCACTGCTACCAACTGCCCCGAGGACCGTAAGGTCCCTACTGCTCAATACTTTCTCACGGGAGATGCTACGGATTGGTGGGAGGCCGTTGGTCCCAAAGATCATGTTGCTTCGTGGGCCGAATTTCAAGAATTGATGGAGACCGAATATTGTCCGTGGCCGGTCAGACAAGCTCGAGTGCATGCTTTCTATGATGCTCAACCACGGGATATTCCCGTATCCCAAGCTATTGCCGATTTTAACAAGGAGTTGGGCTATGTGAAGACCCAAGTTGTCGCAGAGAGCGACAAGATTTTCCATTTTTCCAGGAGGATGAAACTATCCATTCGGGAGTATATGTCTGGGCTCGTCTGTACTACCTTGAAGGATTATCAGAGTCGAGCTCTTGCTTATGATATGTCGGTGACGGCTAGCGATTTGGCTCGTGAGAGCAAGAAACAGAAGTCGGTCGGAAATTTTTCTGGTCCCATGAGTGGAGGCCAGCAGAAATCTCAGGCTGCAAATATTCTACGGGCGGTTCGGCTCGTTTTTCTGGGAGCTTTCGGAGTGCCGCCGGAACCGTCGTCCGGGACCCCAGATGCTTTAACTGTGGCAAGCCATGCCATGTGAACCGGGATTGTCCTCGTCCACCTTTGACTTGTCATACTTGTGGTCAGTCGGGCCACAAAGCTTCTTTTTGCGAGAAGCTCAGACAGTTTCGCGGCGCCCGTTCTGCACCTATAGAGCCGAGTGTGAACCAGGGCCCATTTGCTCCGCCGCCTCCACCGAGTGCCGGCCGAGGTAGGGGTTGGGGTCAACCCGCTAGAGGAGGAGCTTCCAGTGTCGGCTCCGCCCAGCCGCGTATATACGAGATGAGGAGGGCCGATTGTAATATCCGCATTTTTTCTTTCCTTTGTATTTTTTATTTTTGGTGTATTTCTCGATCGTAGTGACCCTCGTATATCTTTCGGTGTATCCTTCCTGTTATCTGTTGAACTGTATTCTCGTTATTGTTTTGCGGAACCGCCATTTCGGGTTGCCGTGGATCCATTTCGTGTTATTGGTTCCCAAACATTGATTCCTATTGCTTTTATTCTCTTCCCGGATCATTTTTCATCATTTACGACCCAAAAGGGGGTGTGAGCCGCGGCTCAAGGTGTGTGCGCCGCGGCACACAAATTTCTCCAGTTGTTGGTCGAGCAAACTGTACTGTGTGCCGCGGCACACCCATTCGGTGCCGCGGCACAGTGCCAAGTCAGTGCCGCGGCACACCCATCCGGTGCCGCGGCACAGTGCCAGGCCAGTGCCGCGGCACACTCGTGTGGCATCCGCGACCAAAACCCGACTGTACCGGGTGCCGCGGCACACTGCCGAACCCTGGGTATAAATTTTTGGCCTGTGCCGCGGCACACAATGCGATCAACCCCCTATAATTGTGTTGTTTTGAGCGTAATCTACTCATTTCCTTCTTCTTCTTCCTGCGACGCGAGAGAGAGTGAGAGAGAGGGGGAGAGTTCTTCATCATTATCAATTGGGGGGTTGATTTTCATCATTCTTCTTCGGTTGTGAAGCCCGGACAATCAATCCAACGCGTGTTCTACGGATCTTAATACTTGAATCCTCAAGGTAATGTCTCTTTAAACCCTACCTTTTGGATAATTGGGGGATTTTGGGGTTTTTGTCCGATTCTTTCCGTTTTGTTGATGGATTATTGATGAATATGATTTAACTTGTCAATATCATTAGTTTCCCTACGGATTCATGGTATATTTTCATGGTTTTGCGGAATCGAGAGGGTTTGGTTGTGATCCACCCTCGTTGTTATTTTTGTATGAATATACATGAATCGTAGGCGGGTTTTCGGGTGTATTCCATTTCCGTATTCGTCTAGAGTTGGTTGTAATTATGTTCTTCGAATCGTTAGGTTCGGTTCCGTTGATTCCTAGCGTTCGTCGGTGATTATCCTTTCCGTTCGTTGCGTCGTCAATTATTCAAGGCAAGTATATTTTGGAAACCTTTATGCTTAACGTGGAATGGTAATGTATTTTGTGTGTGATTTGCTCACCTCGTGTTGGTCCGACGGGATCAGGGAGGGAATCGAAAGGGTTGAGTCCTCGATTCATGAGTTTGTTTAGCTAGCCAAAGGGAGGGTCCTTAGAGGCCTCGTGGAATCTATGATATTACTGTTCCCAAGGCGATGCATGTGCGTGTTTTGTTTTATAATATAGCCGGCATGGGAGGGTCCTTAGAGGCCTCGTGCTGTAATTTATGAAATGACTCTGTTCCAAAGGCAAATTGTTAGACAGATTATTTCCGGAAAGGACATGTCTGGTTTTGGCTTTTGAAATTGATATTGGTGCATGTACTATGAAATGTGTAAGCGATTGGTTTGCCTTGATTACTTGTACTAGCGTAATTGCTAACCCCTCTGGGGACCCGTTTTGGGGAAATTTTTGTTATGGATTTCAGGTTATGATTATCCGGACGAGCGGGCACCTGGACAGTACGAGGACGTTGGCCAGGGTCGTTGACATGTGCATTTGGGTCTTTCTATTTCTTTCGTCCATTTTGAATTGGTTGTTCTAATAATTATAAGCTTATAGAGTGTACTCGCGAGTACTTAGGCTTTTCATTTCAAACTTCGTATTGTACTACTTTTAAGTTGTTACATTGTTGGTTGATGATCATTTCGCCGGTTGCTCCGGGCGTAACTTTTATGTCATATAATTAAATGCATGTCCTCGCTAACCGGGATGGTTAGTCGAGTGAAGTTTTCTTGTTTGTAGCCTGGTGGATCCCATGTGGGGGTCCACGGCGCTGTAATATACTCTGAATATCTCGGGGTGTTACAGAAAATGGTATCGGAGCTCTAGGTTTATGGATACCTAGGCTTGTTGGTTATTTGGGTCTAGTTGTGTTTTGTTTTGCACATTGTCACACCGCTGCCGGCATCTCAGTACATCCAGTGCTCGTAAGTTTTCTTTACTCGATTCTCTTGTTTTCTCGTATTGAAATTCCACTCCCTGAACTGTGATTATTCTCCCTCTTTTACTTATCATCGAGTTGCTTTTGCCACCTCTTATCGCCAGCATGGATGCTGGAAGGAGACGTGGTCGTGGTCGTGGTCGTGGCCGTGGACGCGGTCGAGGACGTGGGGCAGCCGGTGGGGCGGCCACATCGCATTCTTCGGGAGCCGGCAGTACCGGCGACCGTCACAGTCATGCTTCTTCTCAGGAGCGCGCCGACCTTGGTATTGCGGCTGTTATGCAGCAAATGGTAAACCAAATGGCGGCGATAGCTCAAGTGGTTCAAAACCCCGATCAGGCCCATGCTAATCGGGGCGGAGCAGACCGTTGGCTCCAAGATGTCATCAAGATGCACCCTCCTCAGTTTTCGGGAGCATCAGACCCGATCGGCTGGGAGGGGTGGATCAAGGAGATATCCAAGGTCTTCGTTGCCACCAACTGTCCCGAGGACCGTAAGGTCCCTATCGCCCAGTACTTTCTCACCGGGGACGCTATGGACTGGTGGGAGGCCATGGGGCCCAAGGATCATGTTGCTTCGTGGGCCGAATTTCAGGAGTTGATGGAGACTGAATATTGCCCGTGGCCAGTCAGACAGGCTCGAGTGCATGCTTTCTATGATGCTCAACCACGGGATATTCCCGTATCTCAAGCTATTGCCGATTTTAACAAGGAATTGGGTTATGTGAAGACCCAAGTTGTCGAAGAGAGCGACAAAATTTTCCATTTTTCCAGAAGGATGAAACTGTCCATTCGGGACTATATGTCAGGTTCTAACCACCCTCCTTTCTTTGCCTTACTGGGCCGAGTTCCTATGTCCCCGTTCGAGTGTGCAGTTTCGCACTACTTTGAAGGATTATCAGAGTAGAGCTCTCGCTTATGATATGTCGGTGACGGCTAGTGATTTGGCTCGTGAGAACAAGAAGCAGAAGTCGGTCAGAAATTTTTCGGGTCCCAAGAGTGGAGGCCAGCAGAAATCACAGGCTGCAAATATTTCTACGGGCGGTTCGGCTCGTTTCTCTGGGAGCTTTCGGGGTGCCGCCGGAACCTCCGCTCGTGAACCCACATGCTTTAACTGTGGTGTGCAGGGCCATAGGAACCGACAATGCTCTCGTCCGAAGTTTACTTGTCATACTTGTGGACAGTTGGGCCACAAGGCCCCCTTTTGTGAGCAGATCAAACAGCTTCGCGGCACCCGTTCTTCTCAACCATTACCTATGGAGCCGAGTGTGAATCAGGGCTCATTTGCTCCGCCGCCTCCACCGAGTGCCGGCCAAGGTAGGGGTCGGGGTCAACCCGCTAGAGGAGGAGCTTCCAGTGTCGGCTCTGCCCAGCCGCGTATCTACGAGATGAGGAGGACCGATGACCCAGCGGCTACTGTGGCGACAGGTACCGTCCATATCCATTCCCATCCTGTCAGTGTGCTTTTTGATTCGGGTGCTACGCATTCATTCATTTCTCTAGAGTGTGTACGTCGTTTGAGTCTCGACTGCTTGTCACCTTGCGAGCCTTTCATCGTTAAACTTCCTAGCGGTGATAGAATTACTGGTGATCGAGAAGTCCGGGACTGTTCTGTGTTTATTTGTGAGAGGGCTTGGCTCTCTAATCTTATTGTCGTGGGTGTCGAGGGTGAGGATTTGATTCTCGGGGATGATTGGCTCGAGCGGCATGGTGCAATCATGAACTACCGCACGAGGATCATTACCATGTTAGCCGAAGACGGCACTGAACACTCTTTCGCGGGGCGAAAGAGAAACCAGAAGTTTGTTATTAACGCCTTGAAGGCGATGAAACTCCTGCGAAAGGGGTGTACTGGTTATTGGTGCTATGCCTTGAAGGCGGAGAATGGCGGAGTCGCGCTTTCATCGATTCCAGTCGTTAGTGAATTTCCTGATGTATTTCCTGACGAGTTACCGGGATTGCCACCGGATCGTGAGGTCGAGTTTGCTATAGAGTTAGATCCGGGTGCGGCTCCGATTTCGAAGGCGCCGTATCGCATGGCACCTTCAGAGATGTCAGAGTTGAAGAAACAGTTGAGTGAACTTCTTGAGTCGGGGTATGTTCGACCGAGCGCCTCGCCTTGGGGCGCACCGGTCTTGTTTGTGCGTAAGAAGGATGGTTCATTACGTTTGTGTATCGACTATCGTGAACTGAACAAGGTGACCATCAAGAACAAGTATCCTTTGCCGAGGATTGACGACTTGTTCGATCAGTTGCAGGGAGCGGCGATATTCTCAAAGATTGATTTGAGATCGGGGTACTATCAGCTCCGGGTGAGGGAGTCCGACGTGCCGAAAACGGCTTTTCGGACGAGATACGGACATTATGAGTTTGTAGTTATGCCTTTCGGGTTAACTAACGCGCCGGCGGTGTTCATGCAGTTGATGAACAAAGTCTTTATCGAGTATTTGGATAAGTGTGTCGTCGTCTTCATTGACGATATTCTTATTTATTCGAGGAACGAGGAAGAGCATGCCCATCATTTGCGGGTAGTGTTAGACATTTTGAGGACCGAGCAACTCTATGCGAAGTTCTCGAAATGTGAGTTCTGGCTGAAGGAAGTGATGTTTTTGGGTCACGTGATTCCAGCCGAGGGGGTTCGAGTGGATCTGCAGAAAATTGAGGCAGTGTTGGATTGGGCATCGCCCACAAATGTGAAGGAGGTCCGTAGTTTCTTGGGTTTGGCTGGCTACTACCGTAGGTTCGTCGAGGGTTTCTCAAAACTAGCTCGGCCACTTACGATTGCTCAGAAATCCGAGAAGTTAAATGCGGACCGATGAGAGGCAGTCGAGTTTTGAGGAGCTGAAGAAGCGTTTGACTTCAGCCCCGGTTTTGGCGTTGCCATGTGGCAACGAGGGATTCGCCGTTTTTAGCGATGCTTCGGGTCAGGGTCTTGGTTGCGTATTGATGCAGCACGGCAAGACCATTGCCAATGCGTCGAGACAGTTGAGGCCATATGAGCTAAACTACCCTACTCATGATTTGGAGTTAGCGGCAGTCGTTTTTGCGCTCAAGATTTGGCGTCACTACCTTTTCGGCTCTACATGTCAGATTTTTACTGATCATAAAAGTCTGAAATACATATTCACTCAGCGGGAATTGAATATGAGACAGAGGAGGTGGTTAGAGCTGATTAAAGACTATGACCTCGAAATCCTTTATCATCCGGGCAAGGCGAACGTCGTGGCCGACGCCTTGAGTCGGAAACCAATTGCGTTGCGAACGCTTGAGGTCCTTACGCCTCAGTCTGAGCTTCGGCGGGCTTTGATCGAGTTAGATGTTGAGGTTTTGTTGCCTGGAGCTGTCGGGCAACTTTGTGCTTTAGAGATTTCGTCGTCCTTGATCGATGAAATTAAGCTGAAGCAGTTAGAGAATCCGATGATTACTCAAATCCGAGAGAACGTTCTTAAAGGAAAGTCTCCTGGGTTTGTGATTCACGAGGATGGTGTTTTGAGATTCCAGGGTCGGCTTTGTGTGCCGAACGATCCAGAGTTGCGACAGAGTATTTTGCGTGAGGCCCATGCTACACCTTATTCCGTTCATCCTGGTTCGAGTAAGATGTACAAGGACCTGAGGAGGAATTTCTGGTGGAATGATATGAAGGGGGAGGTCGCACAGTTTGTAGCGAGATGTTTGACTTGCCAGCAAGTCAAAATCGAGCATCGGCCAGGTCAGGTTATTGCGATCACTTCGCTCCGAATGGAAATGGGAAGATATATCGATGGATTTCGTTACGAGTTTGCCGAGATCGAGGTCGGGCATGAATATGGTATGGGTGGTTGTTGATCGTCTGACCAAGTCGGCACATTTTCTGGGCATCAAGGACACTTGGGGCCCGGAGAAGTTGGCCCGTATATTTATCGCACAGGTTGTGAGGCTTCACGGTACTCCGAAGTCTATTGTTTCGGATCGTGATGGCCGCTTAGACGCACTTTTGGCAAAGGTGCATAAGGCATTGGGTACCCGTTTGCATTTGAGTACCTCTTTCCATCCTCGCCGATGGATACGAACGCACTATCCAGACATTCGAGGACATGTTGCGTGCTTGTGCTCTCGATTGGAGCAGCGACTGGGAGGAGCATTTGCCATTGATCGAATTCACGTACAACAATAGTTCGCACGCGTCAATTCGGATGGCACCATACGAGGCACTTTATGGGCGGCGATGTCGATCACCGATTTGTTGGAATGAGGCGTCCGATTTAGTCGGGACTGAGCCGGATGTCGTTTTGGAGACGAGGCGGAAGATAGAATTAATTCGGGAACGGATGATGACGGCCCAGAGTCGACAGAAGTCATATGCCGATGTCCGTCGTCGATCTTTAGAATTCGAGGTGGGGGAACACGTTTTGCTGAAAGTGTCGCCGACGAGAGGAGTTTTCCGTTTCGGGAATAAGGGGAAGTTGAGTCCGAGATTTATTGGACCCTTCGAGATTCTCGAGCGAGTCGGTGGGTTAGCATACCATTTGGCGTTACCTCCGGCCCTGAGTCATGTTCATAGCGTTTTTCATGTTTCCCAGCTGAGGAAATATGTCCCGAATCCGAGTCACGTCATCGATTATGGTGAGATTGATGTTGCCGAGGATATTACTTTTGAGGAGCGTCCTTTGAAGATTTTAGAGCATCGGGAGAAACGACTGAGGCATAAGACCATCCCTTTGGTCAAAGTGCAGTGGTCGAGACACGGTGTCGAGGAGGCAACTTGGGAAACCGAGGATAGCATGCGTGCTAGGTATCCTGAGTTGTTTGTTTCTTAAGTTTCGGGACGAAACTTGTTTTTAGAGGGGTAGAATGTAATATCCGCATTTTTTCTTTCCTTTGTATTTTTTATTTTTGGTGTATTTCTCGATCGTAGTGACCCTCGTATATCTTTCGGTGTATCCTTCCTGTTATCTGTTGAACTGTATTCTCGTTATTGTTTTGCGGAACCGCCATTTCGGGTTGCCGTGGATCCATTTCGTGTTATTGGTTCCCAAACATTGATTCCTATTGCTTTTATTCTCTTCCCGGATCATTTTTCATCATTTAGGACCCAAAAGGGGGTGTGAGCCGCGGCTCAAGGTGTGTGCGCCGCGGCACACAAATTTCTCCAGTTGTTGGTCGAGCGAACTGTACTGTGTGCCGCGGCACACCCATTCGGTGCCGCGGCACAAAGTGCCGCTGCGCACACCCATCCGGCAAGCCGCGCACAAGCTGTGCGTTGTCGCGGCACACCCGTCCGGTGCCGCGGCACACTCGTGTGGCATCCGCGACCAAAACCCGACTGTACCGGGTGCCGCGGCACACGCAGGCCGTGCCGCGGCACACTGCCGAACCCTGGGCGTAAATTTTTGGCCTGTGCCGCGGCACACAATGCGGTCAACCCCCTATAATTGTGTTGTTTTGAGCGTAATCTGTTCATTTCCTTCTTCTTCTTCCTGCGACGCGAGAGAGAGTGAGAGAGAGGGGGAGAGTTCTTCATCATTATCAATTGGGGGGTTGATTTTCATCATTCTTCTTCGGTTGTGAAGCCTGGACAATCAATCCAACGCGTGTTCTACGGATCTTAATACTTGAATCCTCAAGGTAATGTCTCTTTAAACCCTACCTTTTGGATAATTGGGGGATTTTGGGGTTTTTGTCCGATTCTTTCCGTTTTGTTGATGGATTATTGATGAATATGATTTAACTTGTCAATATCATTAGTTTCCCAACAGATTCACGGTATATTTTCATGGTTTTGCGGAATCGAGAGGGTTTGGTTGTGATCCACCCTCTTTGTTATTTTTGTATGAATATACATGAATCGTAGGCGGGTTTTCGGGTGTATTCCATTTCCGTATTCGTCTAGAGTTGGTTGTAATTATGTTCTTCGAACCGTTAGGTTCGGTTCCGTTGATTCCTAGCGTTCGTCGGTGATTATCCTTTCCGTTCGTTGCGTCGTCAATTATTCAAGGCAAGTATATTTTGGAAACCTTTATGCTTAACGTGGAATGGTAATGTATTTTGTGTGTGATTTGCTCACCTCGTGTTGGTCCGACGGGATCAAGGAGGGAATCGAAAGGGTTGAGTCCTCGATTCATGAGTTTGTTTAGCTAGCCAGTGCGGGAGGGTCCTTAGAGGCCTCGTGCGGGAATCTATGATATTACTCTGTTCCCAAGGCGATGCATGTGCGTGTTTTGTTTTATAATATAGCCAGTGCGGGAGGGTCCTTAGAGGCCTCGTGCGGGAATTTATGATATGACTCTGTGTTGGAAAGTAAAACGCAGCGGAAGCGAAGTTTGGGGAAAATATGATTATAGCGTTTTACGCATCTACGAGCATTAGATCTATTTAGGCATGCTAATTAATTAATTACTAAGATTAACAAGCAATTTAAATATTATTTATTATTTATTAATTAAATATGTTGATTAATTAAAATATCCTAATCTAGATCCAAGATCATAGGATATTACCTTTTGAAGCGGTTGGTTATTTCCTTCTTGATCGCCTTGTATCTCTACCTTCAGATCTTCTAGAGTATGATCCGCCTTGAACCGGACGTTGTGTGGGCAACGAGCTACCGGAACTTGCTTGGACACCTTATGGATCGGCCGAATCTACCTTGATATGTGATCACTATATTTTTCTTTGCTCTCTAGTATTTTATGAACACTCTTAGCAAATTTATTGTGTTATCTAAATTGTAGAATCAAAGACACAAGTCTAGATCTACAATTAAACACAAGAGGAAAAAATTGATCACACAATCTCACAAACATGTAGTAAATCGGCCAGCACCCCATAATGTCCTATTTATAGGCTCTTGGACTACTACTAGGGATCTAAAAGAGGATTATGGAAAGACTCCCAATTAATTCATCTTACCTTATTAGGACTCTTCCTAATATATGATGAATCAATTAATATCAACTTAGTCCACTAAAAAGTTGATATTGCACTTCCTACCAAAATCCCAAATTACGAAATTGGGCTCCTTATTAAATATATTATTTCCCGTGTTTAAGATATCGAATGTCCATTAATTAATTATAAGCTACCGTGACTTTAATTAATTAATATCTTATCCAAGAGTAGTACCACTCGAACCTTATTATTATATCTAATTAAATCCACTCAGGTTTAATATAATAATCATTATCGAGCTCCTCAAGGGGACATCATCAACCCGCACGAGTCGGGACACGATTTCTAGTAATAATAATAATTGTCGTATAAACAATATTATTGCCCAAGATACGAGGCTTATTGAGTCGATCATTTTGACTCTCACCTATGGTAAATCAAAGCAATAATTATTATAAATACACAATTAAATATTATATACTTAGAATTAAGAAATAATAATTATCCGAGATTTACGTTCTTCTTACAACTGATGAAGACACTATCTCACCTCGATCTGTTCAGCGTATGCAAATACGCTAATGTATGCTAATAGTCAAGACCAACTATTCTCAAGCATACACTACAACCCTTTATATAATTTGTCTAATAATTATATAGGTTGTGAACTATTATATTATTTTATAAGGCACCGATAATGTGATCTTCCGTGTGACACCAACACACCACATTATCTACAATATAAAATAATTAGACATTTCATTTGCATAACCATAACGTGAATTAATATGCAAAACATGTGATTAAATATAATTAATATCCTCATAGGTAGTAATAGGAAATTAGGTAATACAAGCATAAAGTATGCTTTGCAAGATACAATCCTAACAATCTCCCACTTATACTCAAAGCATGCTTTTAAGTATACTACTCTATTACATAGTCTCTCATTTCTCCCACTTATACTCAAAGCAATGCTGCCATACACCGTAATCCCATTCCTTCCACATGCCTTTCAAAAACTTTTGAAGGTAGGCCTTTCGTGAAAGGGTCGGCAAGATTATCTTCCGATGCAACTCGGCTACAACTACGTCTCCTTCCTTTACGAAGTGTCGTATGATGTGGTACTTGCGGTTGATATGTTTACTTGCTCGATGGGCTCGTGGTTCCCTCGAATTTGCGATCGCACCAAGATTATCACAATAGAGTGTAATACCCTCCGGCAAATCGGGAATCACATCTAAGTCCCGCAGAAGTACTTGAGCCATACTACCTCCTTGGGCGCCTCGAGGCCGCCACGTACTCGGCTTCCATGGTAGAGTCCGAGATGCATTTCGCCTTCACACTCCTCCAACTAATGGCTCCACCTCCCGTGCTAAACACATAACCCGAAGTAGACTTGGACTTTTCTTTGTCCGATGAAAATCTGAGTCAGTAACCCACCTAAACAGTCGTCCGATTGATATACAAGCATGTACTCCCTAGTCCTTCTCGGTACTTGAGTATGTGCTTGACAAAGAATCCAGTGTCACAGTCCTCGGGTTTGGACCGATATCTAGCGGCCATGCCCACGGCATGACAGATATCCGGTCTAGTGCAAAGCATAGCATACATGAGACTTCCTACACAGATGCATAAGGGACCATCTTCATGTCATCTATCTCCTTTTGTGTCTTAGGACACATGTTCTTAGATAGTTGAATTCCATGTCCGTAAGGTAGAAAACCTTTCTTGGAATTCTCCATGCTAAACCGCTTGAAGATCGTATCGATATAGGATGCAGGATAAGCACAACATCCTCTTCTTCCGATCACGAAAGATCCCGATTCCAAGGATGTGTCCTGCTTCTCCTAGATCCTTCATATCGAATCGCCGAGATAGCCATACCCGTCGTCCGACAATTCCTTCACGTTGTTTCCAATCGAAGGATATCGTCTACATACAAGATAAGAAACACCAACACGTTTCCATCGCATTTCTTATACACACAACTCTCACTCGGACATTGGACGAATCCATATGATCGACTACTTCACAAACGAGTGTTCCAAGATCTAGATGTTTGCTTAAGTCCATAAATGGATTTCTTAAGTTTGCACACCAAGTGCTCTTCTCCTTTAGCAATGAATCCCTCTACTTGGCGCATATAGATTTCCTTGTCTAGACTCCCATTCAAGAATGCAGTCTTGACATCCATCTGCCAAATCTCCAGATCCAAATGCGCAGCTATAGCTAAAAGAATCCGGATTGACTTAAGCATGGCTACCGGCGAAAAAGTTTCATCATAATCGATACCCTCTTTCTGAGTGTAACCTTTTGCAACAAGCCTTGCTTTGAAGGTTTCAACCTTCCCGTCACGTCCTTTCTTTCGCTTGTAGACCCATTTACTCCCAATGGCTTGTACACCATCAGGTAGCTCTACTAGCTCCCACACTTAATTGGAATCCATAGATCCCATTTTTGATTCCATTGCTTCTTGCCAGGAGTCAGCATCTTTATCTTGGATTGCCTCCTTATAGGTCCAGGGAACCGATTCATCTTCGTCTGGGATTGAGTCCGAAGACTTTCCCACGCCTATAAATCATTCGGGCTGACGAACAACCCTCCCACTACGACGAGGCAAATCCTGAGTTGGTGTAAAAGTTTCAGAATCGATACGTGGTGCAGTGTTAGTTGGCGCGTGTACGATTGGTATAGACGGAGTCTCGCCCCTCAGCTCTTCCAGAATTATCTCGCTCATGGGCTTGTGACTAATCATATAATCCTCTTCCAGAAATCGGGCATTGGTGCTAACAATGTCCTTTTGATCTTAGGGACTATAGAACAAGCCACCCTTCGTTCCCTTAGGATATCCCACAAACACTGCATTGCATTTGAGATGCCAACTTATCACTTCCTTATTCAGACATGTGCCGGAGTACCCCAAATCCGAACATGTCCTAGATCGGGCTTACGCCCACTCCACGCTTCGTGGGTGTTTTTGGAACTGATTTCGAAGGCACCAGGTTTAGAATGTACGCCGCTGTTTCTAAGGCGTATCCCCAAAACGAAATAGGTAAATCTGAATAACTCATCATTGATCTAACCATTTCTAAAAGAGTCCTATTCCTTCTTTCAGCCATACCATTTTGTTGTGGAGTTCCCGGCGCCGTGAGCTGGGATGAAATCCCCTCATTTGCCAAGAAATCCAAAAACTCTCCACTAAGGTATTCGCCACCACGATCAGATCGTAGTGACTTGATACTCTTCCCATGACGCTTCTCTGTTTCAGCCTTGAAGTCTCTGAACTTGTCAAAAGCTTCAGACTTACGTCGCATCAAAAAGATGTATCCATATCTCGAATAATCATCTATGAACGTGATGAAATATTCGAAACCTCCCCTAGCCTGGATATTCATGGGACCACATACATCCGTATGAACCAATTCTAACACATCCTGAGCACGGTTTCCCTTGGTTTTAAAAACCCTTTTGGTCATCTTACCTTCCAGACAGGATTCACAAATTGGAAATGACTCAACTTGGAGATCATCCAATGGGCCATCATCTACCAATCTTTGAATCCTTCTAAGGTTTACATGTCCTAACCGTAAATGCCACAGATATGTTTGGTTTACGCTTGAAGGTTCTTTTCTCTTTTTAGGTTTAGACAAAGAGTTAAGTGATTTATGCATAGGAGTTTGTGCAAGATTAACAATATATAGTCCATCATTAAAAGTACCTCTGCAAATATATTCACCGCTTCTTTTCTTAATAATGGCATCATCATCAAAAGAAATCAATAACCATCGCATTTTAATTTAGAAACCGAAATTAAATTCATTCTAAAATCGTACTAATAATACATTATTCAACTAATAATTTATCATTAATATTCAACCGCACGACTCCCACCGCAATGTACCCATAAGCCCGGAATAATCGCCTGATTGATGGTAATCTCGCCCGCACTAAGCTGCTTGGTTACCTGAAAACCATGCGAGTCAAAGCAAACATGATCAGTGGAGCCTGAATCAACTATCCACGAAGTGGAAGAACAAGCTGCCAAACATGTTTTGACTACTAGTGCACGAGACATACCTTTCTTAAGAGCAGGGCAGTCCGCTTTAAAATGTCCTTTCTGACCGCACTTGTAGCACTTTCCCTTTGGCTTTTTGTTCGCCTCGGGGTGAGGAGCCTTGCTTTTCACCTTGAGGGCTGCCACTTGCTTCTGGCCAACCTGCTTCTTCTTCTTTCCCCATTTGGGTTTGGAAGAAGTAGCACCGGTTGCCGCAAGAATTTAATGATAACCTTGTTTGAAGAGACCTTCAGCAGACTGAAGCTCTGTCAGAAGTTCCGCCAAACTATATGTCCTACGGTTCATATTGTAGTTGAGGCGAAACTGCTCAAAGCTTCTAGGTAAGCTGCCTAAGATAATATCGACCTGCGTTTCCGCATCGATAGTAGCCCCCAATATGCTCGATTCGCTCAAATGAGACATCATTTTTAGAACATGATCCCTTACTGGAGTCCTTCGGACATTTGGGTTGTCATCAATACCCTCATAGCATTTTGTCTAGCCGCCTTCGATGACCAAACATCTCGGTGTGACTTTTCATCATTTCCGCGGCCGAACCCATCGTCTCGATGCCGATGCCGCAATACATTTGTCGGTGAAGCCAAAATGTAACAATGAGCCATCTCATCGACTTTTTCCATTTCCGGAATTCCGCCAACTCTTCGGGAGTGGCATCCGGTTCTGGTTCTAGAGGGCTCTCCTCGATTAAGACAAACTTATGCCCCTCAGCAGTCAGGACAATGTCTAGATTTCTTTTCCAATCGGCAAAGTTAGTGCCATCTAGTTTATTTTCTTTGAGAATAACAGCTAGTGGATTGAAAGACATCTGAGAATAAAAATTAAAAAAACATCCATCACATAATGCATAGCAAAATATATCGAAAAACCTCAAAAACACAATATATATGCTAGCAACCAACACCTCAAAAAATCCGCACATACAAGCCACGATCGTGTGGACGTTTACACATACATTTTTCAAGTAGAGTTTTACGTCTTTAATTTTACTATCTAGTCAAATTACATTATGACAAGTAAAATTAATAGTTGGTTCCTCTTGGCCATGTATTAATTAACATAGACTCCGATGGGGAGCTTATTAATTAATTAATACACCTAAGTGAACACCATAATTTAACATCCTTAAAATATTATCTTTTAAATAATAGTCCTACAGATGGAGAGGTCCTATCATAAAAAGTAATATTTACCTTATGTTATCATTTTGAAATTTAAAACTAGTGAACCTATAATTAGCACATCCGATATGGAGGAAGACTCTAATGTCAACGCGCATGCTAATTACTTCACAATTTAAATTAATTATGGAGGCCAATTTGATTTTATTTTAAAAATAAATAAATCAATTTAATCACTTAGTTATTTTAGCCTTAAGGTTTTTAATTTTCTCGTCCTAACATGCAAGGAAACATATCACGCATACATCCATACATGCCATACATCAAAACAATAAAAACCAAAATAAAGCATGGATAATTAATTATCCAATTATCATGGTCTTCTTCCTTGAGTTGAATCCGAGAAAATCTTCGACTCGATCTCTCCCACTGAATCAAGCATCTCGTCGCTCCTCCCCGGCCGGGCCGTGGATTTTCAAAATTAAAATTTTTCCTTTTATGCACAATTAATTACATAAAAAAAATTTAATTTTAAATCCCGACTTCAATGACGCAACGACGGGCGAAAATGGACTGGACCAAATCGACGACCGGCCCGAACCAAATCCGGCCGGACCAGCCGCCTGCTGCACTCAGCTGGCTTGCCGCCTCAGCCTTTCCGCTGCCGGCACTTCATTGCCACAAGGCCGCCAGTTAGCCCGATCCCTTGCTCGCTCTATTTCTTCGTGATCCCGTCTTCTCCGAATTCGATTACAATTTTATACGAAATAAAATACATCGAAATTATATCAAGATTACACGAAAAATAAAACCACCTAGAACTACCCGCGGATTTTCTCACGGGAAAAAAACATTACATGCCTCAAAAACGGGCCAAACCAACAATTGCATAATTAATAAAATAAATAAATAAATGCACCATTCATATAAACCATGATAATTTGATCATATCACCTGCAAGAACACATCTAGCAAAATATTCCAACATCAAAATATATGAATATTTAAATTGCTATCAATTAATCACTAAAATTAATTAAAATAGCAAAAGCCTAAAATCTCGATACCAATTGTTGGAAAGTAAAACGCAATGAAGCGAAGTTTGGGGAAAATATGATTATAGCGTTTTACGCATCTACGAGCATTAGATCTATTTAGGCATGCTAATTAATTAATTACTAAGATTAACAAGCAATTTAAATATTATTTATTATTTATTAATTAAATATGTTGATTAATTAAAATATCCTAATCTAGATCCAAGATCATAGGATATTACCTTTTGAAGCGGTTGGTTATTTCCTTCTTGATCGCCTTGTATCTCTACCTTCAGATCTTCTAGAGTATGATCCGCCTTAAACCGGACGTTGTGTGGGCAACGAGCTACCGGAACTTGCTTGGACACCTTATGGATCGGCCGAATCTACCTTGATATGTGATCACTATATTTTTCTTTGCTCTCTAGTATTTTATGAACACTCTTAGCAAATTTATTGTGTTATCTAAATTGTAGAATCAAAGACACAAGTCTAGATCTACAATTAAACACAAGAGGAAAAAATTGATCACACAATCTCACAAACATGTAGTAAATCGGCCAACACCCCATAATGTCCTATTTATAGGCTCTTGGACTACTACTAGGGATCTAAAGGAGGATTATGGAAGGACTCCCAATTAATTCATCTTACCTTATTAGGACTCTTCCTAATATATGATGAATCAATTAATATCAACTTAGTCCACTAAAAAGTTGATATTGCACTTCCTACCAAAATCCCAAATTACGAAATTGGGCTCCTTATTAAATATATTATTTCCCGTGTTTAAGATATCGAATGTCCATTAATTAATTATAAGCTACTGACAGCTTTAATTAATTAATATCTTATCCAAGAGTAGTACCACTCGAACCTTATTATTATATCTAATTAAATCCACCGCAGGTTTAATATAATAATCATTATCGAGCTCCTCAAGGGGACATCATCAACCCGCACGAGTCGGGACCCGATTTCTAGTAATAATAATAATTGTCGTATAAACAATATTATTGCCCAAGATACGAGGCTTATTGAGTCGATCATTTTGACTCTCACCTATGGTAAATCAAAGCAATAATTATTATAAATACACAATTAAATATTATATACTTAGAATTAAGAAATAATAATTATCCGAGATTTACGTTCTTCTTACAACGATCTGAAGACACTATCTCACCTCGATCCTGTTCAACGTATGCAAATACGCTAATGTATGCTAATAGTCAAGACCAACTATTCTCAAGCATACACTACAACCCTTTATATAATTTGTCTAATAATTATATAGGTTGTGAACTATTATATTATTTTATAAGGCACCGATAATGTGATCTTCCGTGTGACACCAACACACCACATTATCTACAATATAAAATAATTAGACATTTCATTTGCATAACCATAACGTGAATTAATATGCAAAACATGTGATTAAATATAATTAATATCCTCATAGGTAGTAATAGGGAAATTAGGTAATACAAGCATAAAGTATGCTTTGCAGTATACAATCCTAACACTCTGTTCCCAAGGCAAATTGTTTGACTGTTTATTTCCGGAAAGGACATGTCTGGTTTTGGCTTTTGAAATTGATATTGGTGCATGTACTATGAAATGTGTAAGCGATTGGTTTGCCTTGATTACTTGTACTAGCGTAATTGCTAACCCCTCTGGGGACCCGTTTTGGGGAAATTCTTGTTATGGATTTCAGGTTATGATTATCCGGACGATCGGCACTGGACAAAGACGCAGGACGCTTGGCCGTGGTCGTTGACATGTGCATTTGGGTCTTTCTATTTCTTTCGTCCATTTTGAATTGGTTGTTCTAATAATTATAAACTTATAGAGTGTACTCGCGAGTACTTAGGCTTTTCATTTCAAACTCCGTATTGTACTACTTTTAAGTTGTTACATTGTTGGTTGATGATCATTTCGCCGGTTGCTCCGGGCGTAACTTTTATGTCATATAATTAAATGCGTGTCCTCGCTAACCGGGATGGTTAGTCGAGTGAAGTTTTCTTGTTTGTAGCCTGGTGGGTCCCATGTGGGGTCCGGCGCGTAATATACTCCGAATATCTCGGGTGTTACCGATGACCCAAGAAGCCTCGTGGCGACAGATACCGTTCATATCCATTCTCATCCTGTCGGTGTGCTTTTTGATTCGGGTGCTACGCATTCATTCATTTCTCTAGAGTGTGTACGCCGTTTGAGTCTCGACTGCTTGTCACCTTGCGAGCCTTTCATCGTTAAACTTCCTAGCGGTGATAGAATTGTCGGTGATTGAGAAGTCCGGGACTGTTCTGTGATTATTTGTGAGAGGGCTTGGCTCTCTAATCTTATTGTCGTGGGTATCGAGGGTGAGGATTTGATTCTCGGGGATAATTGGCTCGAGCGGCATGGCGCGATCATGAACTACCACACGAGAATCATCACTATGTTAGCCGAGGACGACACCGAACACTCTTTCGCAGGGCGAAAGAGGGGAAACCAGAAGTTCGTTATTAATGCCTTAAAGGCGATGAGTCTCCTGCGAAAGGGGTGTATTGGTTATTGGTGCTACGCCTTGAAGACGGAGAATGGTGGAGTCGAGCTTTCATCGATTCCAGTCGTTAGTGAGTTTCCTGATGTATTTCCTGACGAGTTGTCGGGATTGCCACCGGATCGTGAGGTTGAGTTTGCTATAGAGTTAGAGCCGGTTGCGGCTCCGATTTCGAAGGCGCCGTATCGCATGGCACCTTCAGAGATGTCAGAGTTGAAGAAGCAGTTGAATGAGCTTCTTGAGACGGGGTATGTTCGACCGAGCGCCTCGCCTTGGGGCGCACTGGTCCTGTTTGTGCGGAAGAAGGATGGTTCACTACGTTTGTGTATCGACTACCGCGAACTAAACAAGGTGACCATCAAGAACAAGTATCCCTTGCCGAGAATTGACGACTTGTTTGATCAGTTGCAGGGAGCGGCGGTATTCTCAAAGATTGATTTGAGATCGGGGTACTATCAGCTCCGGGTGAGGGAGTCCGACGTGCCAAAAACAGCTTTTCGGACGAGATACGGACATTATGAGTTTGTAGTTATGCCTTTCGGGCTAACTAATGCGCCGGCGGTGTTCATGCAGTTGATGAACAAAGTCTTTATCGAGTATTTGGATAGGTGTGTTGTCGTCTTCATTGACGATATTCTTATTTATTCGAGGGACGAGGAAGAGCATGCCCATCATTTGCAGGTAGTGTTAGACATTTTGAGGACCGAGCAACTCTATGCAAAGTTCTCGAAATGTGAGTTCTGGCTGAAGGAAGTGATGTTTTTAGGTCACGTGATTTCAGCCGAAGGGGTTCGTGTGGATCCGCAGAAGATTGAGGCAGTGTTAGATTGGGCACCGCCCAAGAATGTGAAGGAGATTCGTAGTTTCTTGGGTTTGGCTGGATACTACCGTAGGTTCGTCGAGGGTTTCTCTAAACTAGCTCGGCCACTTACACAGTTGCTCCAGAAATCCGAGAAGTTCGTTTGGAATGACGAGATGCAATCGAGTTTTGAGGAACTGAAGAAGCGTTTGACTTCAGCTCCAGTTTTGGCGTTGCCATGTGGCAACAAGGGATTCGCCGTTTATAGCGATGCTTCGGGTCAGGGTCTTGGGTGTGTATTGATGCAGCACGGCAAGACCATTGCCTTTGCGTCGAGACAGTTGAGACCGTATGAGCTGAACTACCCTACTCACGATTTGGAGTTAGCGGCAGTTGTTTTTGCGCTCAAGATTTGGCGTCACTATCTTTTCGGCTCTACATGTCAGATTTTTACCGATCATAAAAGTCTGAAATACATATTTACTCAGCGGGAGCTGAATATGAGGCAGAGGAGATGGTTAGAACTGATTAAGGATTATGACCTCGAGATCCTTTATCATCCGGGAAAGGCGAACGTCGTGGCCGACGCCTTGAGTCGGAAACCGATTGCGTTGCGAACGCTTGAGGTCCTTACGCCTCAGTCTGAGCTTCGGCGGGCTTTGATCGAGTTAGATGTTGAGGTTTTGTTGCCTGGAGCTGTCGGGCAACTTTGTGCTTTAGAGATTTCGTCGTCTTTGATCGATGAAATTAAGCTGAAGCAGTTGGAGGATCCGATGATTACATAAATCCGAGAGAACGTTCTTAAGGGAAAGTCCCCTGGGTTTGTGATTCATGAGGATGGTGTTTTGAGATTCCAGAGTCGGCTTTGTGTGCCGAACGACTCCGAGATGAGACAGAGCATTCTACGCGAGGCCCATGCTACACCTTACTCCGTTTATCCTGGTTCGAGTAAGATGTACAAGGACCTACGGAGAAATTTCTGGTGGAATGATATGAAGGAAGAGGTCGCACAATTTGTGGCGAGATGTTTGACTCGTCAGCAGGTCAAAATCGAGCATCAGCGACCGGCTGGATTATTGCAGTCACTTCCCGTTCCGGAATGGAAATGGGAAGGCATATCTATGGACTTCATTACGAGTTTGCCGAGATCGAGATCGGGCATGAATATGGTTTGGGTGATTGTTGATCGTCTGACCAAGTCGGCACATTTTCTGGGCATCAAGGACACTTGGGGCCCGGAGAAGTTGGCCCGTATATTTATCGCACAGGTTGTGAGGCTTCACGGTACTCCGAAGTCTATTGTTTCGGATCGTGATGGCCGCTTCGTATCGCACTTTTGGCAGGCGGTGCATAAGGCATTGGGTACCCGTTTGCATTTGAGTACCTCTTTCCATCCTCAGTCAGATGGATAGTCGGAACGCACTATCCAGACGTTCGAGGATATGTTGCGGCGGCGGCGCCTCGATCGAGCAATGATCGGGAGGAGCATTTGCCATTGATCGAATTCACGTACAACAATAGTTGGCACACGTCGATTCGGATGGCACCGTACGAGGCACTTTATGAGCGGCGATGTCGGTCACCGATTTGTTGGAATGAGACGTCCGATTTGGTCGGGACCGAGACGTATGTCGTTTTAGAGACGAGGCGGAAGATAGAATTAATTCGAGAACGGATGTTGATGGCCCAGAGTCGATAGAAGTCATATGCCGATGTCCGTCGTCGACCTTTAGAATTCGAGGTGGGAGACCACGTTTTGCTGAAGGTGTCGCCGACGAGAGGAGTTTTCCATTTCGGGAAGAAGGGGAAGTTGAGTCCGAGATTTATTGGACCCTTCGAGATTCTCGAGCGAGTCGGTGGGGTAGCATACCGTTTGGCGTTACCCCCGGCCCTGAGTCATGTTCATAGCGTTTTTCATGTTTCCCAGCTGAGGAAATATGTCCCGGATCCTAGTCACATCATCGATTATGGTGAGATTGATGTCGCCGAGGATATTACCTTCGAGGAGCGTCCCTTGAAGATTTTGGAGCATCGCGAGAAACGACTGCCGCATAAGACCATCCCTTTGGTCAAGGTGCAGTGGTCGAGACACGGTATCGAGGAGGCAACTTGGGAAACCGAGGATAGCATGCGTGCTAAGTACCCTGAGTTGTTTGTTTCTTAAGTTTCGGGACGAAACTTGTTTTTAGAGGGGTAGAATGTAATATCCGCATTTTTCTTTCCCCTTGTGTTTTCTTTTTCGGTGTATTTTTCGGTCGCGGTGACCCTCGTGTACCTTCAGTGTATCTTTCCGTTATCTATTGATTTGATTCCCGTTATCGTTGTGCGGAACCGCCGTTTCGGGGTTGCCGTGGATCCATTCTATGTTATGATGCCCGTTGAAATATTCCGTTGGATGTTTCGTTCACCTTCCGATGTTTTGAATCGTTCATATTTCATACCTAGCGCACGCTATTTTTCTGCATAGCGCACGCTAGGGGTCCCTTAGTAGCGCACGCTACGTTTGTTTCGTAGCGCGCGCTAGCGAGTAGCCCTGGGAGTGGCAGTGCAGTTTTTTCCAGCCTTCTGGACTAGCGTATTAGCGTACGCTACGTATACTAGCGCACGCTAATGTCGAGAGGCTAGCGCACGCTGATGATGCCCGGTAGCGTGCGCTAGCGTGAGTGCCCAGTACTGGACAGTTTATTTCTGGAATCGGTCAGGTGCCAGTTAGCGCATGCTACGCTCGTATGGTAGCGCACGCTAACGGGTCAGGTGAGTTTTTGGACAGTTAATTTCTGGACTCGGCTGATCTCCAGGTAGCGCACGCTATTGGTCGATAGCGCGCGCTACCGATAGGTTGTTAGCGCACGCTACGCTTGGAGTAAGACGCTAACGCCGTAATCGCTACCGGATCGACGCTAATTATTTTAGCCTGTAATTTTACCCCGTTAGCGCACGCTAACCTTGAGGATTAGCGTGCGCTAACACTCCCTAGCTATATAAACCAGGGAGTTGACCCAGATAAACGCATCGTCTTCATTTCTTCTCTCCCCGCGACGCAGAACACCTCCAGGCGAATTTCGAGCGATTCTTTTCCTTCAACTATTTCAGGCATCCTCTACCTTGAGTTTTTGAAGTAGATTAACAACACCTACTTGTGTTCTTCATCATCAATCCAAGGTAAATCTCTTAGAACCCTACTTTTCGATAAATTGGGGGTTTTGGGATTTTCTTCCGATCCGTTCCGTTTTGTCGATGGATTCTTGATGAATATGATTAATCTTGTTGGTATGCTTAGTTTCCCTACGGATTCATGGTATATTTTCATAGTTTTGCGAAATCGAGAGGGTTTGGTTGTGGTCCGCCCTCGTTGTTATTTTTGTACGAATATACATGAATCGTAGGCGGGTTTTCGGGTGTATTCCATTTCCGTATTCGTCTATAGTTGGTTGTAATTATGTTCTTCGAATCGCTAGGTTCGGTTCCGTTGATTCCTAGCGTTCGTCGGTGATTATCCTTTCCGTCGTTGCGTCATCAAAATATTCAAGGCAAGTAATTCTTGGAAACCTTTATGCTTATCGTGAAATGGTAATGTATATTGTGTGTGCTTTACTCACCTCGGGAGGGTCCGACGGGGCCTCGAGGGAATCTATGGCTTCGTCCTGGATTCATGAGTTTGATTCGCTAGCCAGCTCGGGAGGGTCCTTAGAGGTCTCGAGTGGGATTCGTGGCTTCGTCCCGGTCCTAGGTGACGTGTGGTGCTTGGTTTGTTTTATGAATGTGGCCAGCTCGGGAGGGTCCTTAGAGGCCTCGAGTGGGATTCGTGGCTTCGTCCCGGTCCTAGGCAAATTAATTGTGAATGTTTGTTTCCGGAAAAGACATGTCTGATTTTGGTTTGTGAAATGATATTGGTGCATGTACTATGAAACGTGTAAGCGATTGGTTTGCCTTGATTACTTGTACTAGCGTAATTGCTAACCCCTTTGGGGGACCCGTTTTGGGGAAATTCTTGTTATGGATTTCAGGTTATGATCATCCGGACGAGCGAGCGCTGGGACAGTACGAGGATGTTGGCCAGGGTCGTTGACATGTGCACTTGGGTTTACTTATTTCTTTTGTCCACTTCGATTTGGTTGTTTTCTATATTTATAAACTGATAGACTGTACTCGCGAGTACTTAGGCTTTTCAAGTTCAAACTCCGTGTTGTACTACTTTTAAATGGTTACATTGTTGGTTGATAATCATTTCGCCGGTTGCTCCGGGCGTAACTTTTTATGTCTTATAATTAAATGTGTGTCCTCGCTAACCGGGATGGTTAGTCGAGTGGAGTTTTCTTGTTTGTAGCCTGGTGGGTCCCATGTGGGGGTCCACGGCGCTGTAATATACTCTGAATATCTCGGGGTGTTACACGTATGTTGTATTGAACTGATCTCGGATTAGACTGACGTGATTCGTCGTGGCATTGCGTATCTGAGGAATGTTCTGTAATTCCTTCTTGGTTCTTGTCCTTGGGTGGACAATCGATTATCGTGTTTATATTGTTGATGTTATCCGAGGGATTGAATTGACCAGAGTTGGTATATTTCCGTAGTGGTGAGTCATGACGATGTTTCGAGAACTGGAGCATTGCTTAAAGTACAGTATAGATGTTCTGTATGAATTCATTGTTTAATGGAGATTACGAGATGTGGAGTATGGCAAGGATTATTTTGATAAGGATTATCATCGAGTTGGTAAAGTTATGACGATAAGATTTCATTGGTCGTATTCTTATTTTGTGATTTTCTTGGTATGTAATTATTGATGTGATGTGACCGTTATCATTGTTGAGTATTATGGCTGACCCTGTCGCGGGTTTTCTTTTTAGGTTCTTGGAGTATCGAACCTGTAGCGGCCGTGAAGAGATGAGCTTCCCGGGAGATACTGGCTATGGCGTGTGTTTGTGAATTGAGTACTTTGACTAGTGGTTATACTCCGCTGTTAGAGTATTTTTCGATGTTTGTCATTTCCGCTGTGTGGGTATTTTTAAATGCCCCTTTGGTATTTGGCAACTTAAGTTATTTTGGAAAACCGTTTTCTAAACTATTTTGTCGATACGTGTAAGCGGTGGTTTAACGTGTACTTTTGAAACTATTGAGTTTTGGCGGTTTGGACTTGCACTTTCAAATAAGAGTTTTTCGACGGTATTGTTAAACGGATTTTATAAATTCTTTGAATATTTAAAGGATATTACCGTCATCGCCGTTTAGGTGTATTTGAAATGTTTGTATAAATTCCTTTCAGCCTTGTGGGTTCCGTTTCGAGGCCCATGGCGCTGTAATATTCCCGTTGGCTCTGGGGGTGTTAACGTGTACTTTTGAAACTATTGAGTTTTGGCGGTTTGGCCTTGCACTTTCAAATAAGAGTTTTTCGACGGTATTGTTAAACGGATTTTATAAATTCTTCAAATATTTAAAGGATATTACCGTCATCGCCGTTTAGGCGTATTTGAAATGTTTGTATAAATTCCTTTCAGCCTTGTGGGTTCCGTTTCGGGGCCATGGCGCTGTAATATTCCCGGTTGGCTCTGGGGGTGTTACACTGCTTTCATCATTGTAAACTTTTGAGAACTACGATGAACATATAGGTGGTGAAAGCACTCAAGAGCTCCAAAATTTGGTCAAAGAGTTAGCTTATCGCAATGCAACGGATGTCAAAGATATCCTGAACCACCCAGAAGAAAATATAGTTGTACAGTTTTTGACTGATGAAGAAATTATTGAGAGCGTTACTGTAACTGATAAAGATGATGATGAAAGTTCTAAAACGGAGCCACCTTCGTGAAACGAGGCTGAAAACGGCAATAATATATACCAACTTTCACGTGATAATTCTTGCGCCACGCAAATGATATCTTCAACCCGTGCGGCACTAACTAGATCGCTCCGAGTCTATATAGTAAGCCTAACGGAAGATTGCTAAGTGAGAAGAGAAAGAACTCTGAAAAGTACTTGGAAAATACTCAATGCTTGAATTCACTCAAACTTGTTGGATGGTTACAAATGAGGCCCCTTGAGGACTATTTATACTATTCATAAAGGGTCTAGAAAATTCTATCTAACACCTCCTCAAATGGAGCATTCTAGACCTCTCTTCTATTCTGTATAATACATGAAGCTTCTAGAATTTATTGTAGACTCTTCTACATATAAGCTTCCTACTTAATTACAAGAGTTCTATAAGGCTTTCTACAATATGACAGACTCTTCTAAAATCTTCTAGGGAGTTCTAAATACATTTTGAAACCTCGGTCGGCCAATCTTGCAGGGGCGAAGTCGTAGCCATCCTCGGCAAGATTTTGTTTCGATACTCGTTTACCTTTTGCACGAATTTCCAAAGGTGATTCTCGTGTTCCCAGCTACTCTCGGCACCGGGTAGTCCCCTCTAGCGCACGAAGTACTCGGTGTAAGGGGGCATATCCCTGCGTCGAATCTCCCGGTGTGAAATAATCTCGTCAACTTCCTTATCAAAGAAAGTTACTACAATAGTTGGTGCTCAGTGAGATTGACTCCTTTCATGATCCTTCATGTCCTCGTGATACGGCTTAAGTTAGCTCACATGGAAGACTGGATGAATTTTAAGCTTTGGCGGCAACTCCAAGCGATAAGATACATTCCCTACTCACCGCTCGACCTTAGACGGTCCCTCGTATCTCCGTATAAGTCCCTTATGCACGGACCGGAAAGACTTGAATTGTTGTGGCAATAATTTCACCATGACGCGGTCTCCCTCTTTGAACTCGACCGCACATCACTTAAGGTCTGCCCATTTCTTCATCTTGTTGGTGGCCTTCTCCAAAGATGCTCGGGCCAAGTCGGATTCCTCCTGCAAAGACTTGGCAAAAGTGTAAGCCGGGGGACTATGTCCCGAGTAACCTGTATCCAGATCGGTGGAGCCACTGGTTGTCTTCTTGTTGCTAGTTCGAACGGACTCCGCCCATTAGATTCACTCTTCTGCAAATTATAAGAAAATTAGGCTGTATCCAAAAGTTTCCCCCAATCTTTCTGTCCTTAGTTATTGTACTTCTAGTTAATTAACTATATTTATTTTTCTTTCCCTGTATTTTAATTTCCATTGTCAAGTTCTATAATCCTTTTATCAATCAATATAAAGATATTTTCCTCGCAAATAATTACTTCTCGTAATTAATGTTATTGTTTGCATATTATACTTGACATGATTGAAATTATTTTTTAAGTATAATTCCGGTTAAGACTAAGTTGTATGAACTTGCCTACGAGCAGTTCATAAGACTAACTTCCATCGCTATGACTAGCCTCATCTCCTTTGCCAAACCCGCACAAATAGGTTAGGGAAGAAGAATTCACTGCTCGCACAACCAGTCTAGCCGACTAATTCTCCAATACACTAAGGGAGAGGTGATATCCAATGTGGGCTCTTTGTTGCTACTGCAACAGCAAGTCCCGCAACAAGATCTCCGTTGTAGACGTTACGCAGTCGCCTTGCAACCAAATTTTGCCACCATAGAAACCGTCATCCACAACTAGAACTCTACTTCTTCCCTCATAGAAGAGTGTGTTGCGCCTTCGATTGGTGGCTGGCGGCGGTTCAGTTGGGTCGGGTGAGTAGAAGGTAGAACCATATTAAGGATTGTGCTTTTGATTTTCAGAGAGAGACATGGGTTTATGGAATATAAAATAGAGGATTGTAGTGTCGGTTGAAACTTGGGAGCTTGGAGTAGTACTGACTTTTTTATATACTTCATTCGTTTCCCAAATTTATTTTTAGGAATCTTTTTCACGGGTTTGTTAAAAGTTGTTGAAATGTATTGTTCAGTGTAATGTGAGTAGAAAAAGAGTTCCAAATTAATGTAATGTTAAATTAATTGTTGTCAATAAATATCTTATAATAAAATTTGAGGAATGTATCGAAGAAAAGGTAGGAATAAATGCGCAGATGGGGGAGTATAATAATTTTGAATGAGTAACTATTTTTTTTTCTTTGAAAACAAGTTCTTGAATTTTGTTTTAAAATAGATCCTCCTATATTGATTTATCGCCTAAATATATTTTCAATAGACCTACAAATAGGCCTACACCATTCACATTTTGACAAGTTTCAAACACTTTTTCTCTCTCTTCATATTAACCAATCAAATTTTTAACTTCACCAATCATAGTTGTAGGCCTATTTATAGGTCTATTATGTAGGTCTATAAATCATTTTTTTTTTTCAATTATGCCTTGACCTTGTAATTGTTGAATGACAAAAATTGGGTGTGGCTTGCTTCCTAATAAAATCATCCTCCACCACCGCTATCACAGCAGAATGAACCGAGTCATCATCTTCCATCAAATGGCGTTGGCGCCCAAACCCCTGACTCTCTCTTCTGTCTCCCAACTCCCCACCCCTCACCCCTACCTAAACCCTAATCCTAAGCCCTTTTGCCCCAATTCACACTCTCATAGACCACACACTCTCATCATCTGCAAATCCAGACAAAGCGATACCGCGGACTCCTCAGCATCCATACCTGAACCCGATTGCACCGGTCCCTCCATCCCGACCCGAGGTGACATCTTCCTACAACGCCACCAATCCGCCGTTGCCTCCGCCACCGTATTTGCAGAGATAAAGGAAAAGAAGAAGAATAAAGACAACAAACTTGTGAAACCTTCTTCTGCTGCTACTCTTCCTAGCTGTTATGGCTGCGGAGCCTCGCTACAGACCTCCGAATCGGATGCTCCGGGCTACGTGGAATGCGATACGTATAATCTGGTGAGTAAGTTGCATTGAATTTGTTGAATGTAATGCTGTAGAAAATGACAAATGATGCAAAAACCGAGGCAAGAGTTGGACTCTCTCTCCGTAGCATTTAAATTGCCCGCACAAGCATACACGGTTGAACGGCAAACGTCCCCAAGATACAACGGTTTTTCAACGAACTCGATACCCTGTACTAGGAATCGAATTCCGGGCGAACTACTGGATATTTGGGACTTTGTAGTATGAACTTAGGCTAGTATGACAGTATTATTATCTTGATTATTGTGTGTCTGAAATCATCATCCGCAGGGGTTGATTTATAGTCTGTAAAGCACCCTGTCCGAATCGGTGTGTCTTTCGATCGATAGACACCTTGTGGTCCTGGGAAGGGCCGCATCGTCTAGCCGAACCATTGTCTTTGTCCAGCTTTACATCAATGGTCCGAACCAATGCATTGGTTCGGCCGTTAACCGCCCACTTGTGTGTCACTCCCGCCATGTCACTGCCACGTGTCATCCGAGCCACTATCTTAGTTGTCAAAACGAAAGGCTCCTCAGGCGTTCGAGCGAAGTGCAAAGTGCGCCTACGAAGCGCCCGTTGCGACAAGTGCGACGTGCACGTGCTCGGACTCGGACTCGGACTCGGACTCGGAAGGTGCTTTGCACCTTCCTCGTAGGATTCGGATTTTAGCCTTAAAAATTAATTAAAGCCAACTAGGGTCCACCATAATGGAGCACACTTGATTGCTCCTTTATGATGGAAAGTCCTTTATAAATAGCTAACTCTTCCTTACTTCTCCAATGTGGGATGGGATTCCACACCACATCCCCAACTATTAAATGACTTAACTTTGTGCATTAATTACTCATTCATTTCTTAACGAAATTGAACAAGTAAATACACTAAATTAATCTACACAAAATGTAGATTCCAAATATACCATTTAATGTCATTAATTACCATAATTAATTATGGTATTAATTAAGCTATTTTTCCAACAATCCCCCACATGAATGATAATTAATGCAAATGCAACATGCACTAAGTCCCGACGACCTATTATTGCTTCAGGATAGGTGGTAGTTAGCCTTGAACCTTCCTTAGTGTAATGCTATCGGATTTACTCGTTGCTCGGTGAACGTGATGTCTTGAACCGGTCAACTTTTGTGTAAACCAAGACAATAACATACACACAATAATAGATCTAATATCTTTCGCTCACGTTGTGTCCATTTCGCCTGGACCATTTCTGGATTCATAATTGTTACTAATTTTATGAAGCGACCTTACTTCTTCACTTATATAGGTGACCTCCTATGAAGAGTATCCCGCCATACTCCACCTATAAAAGGCTATAGAATCATTAAAAGCTTTAAAAAGTTTACCCTTTACCACAAACCGCAGTTGCACTTGAACAGTACGAGAACGGATTTTCAAGTGCTTTAACTTGAACTTTCACAACTTAGTTGTCTCATCAACCAAGTTCTTGGGATCTCCAATCATCCCGGTTGAGTTACCATTATGAAAATTCTCAATGTGTGGATTTCAATACCATTCCCCTTGCCGCATTATATAATTGATCACGGTTAATACCTTCGTAAACGGATCCGCTATATTGTCTTTCGACTTTACATAGTCAATACACATTATTCCCGTAGTGATCAAATGTCTAATGGTATTGTGTCTTCGACGAATATGTCGAGACTTACCATTATATATATCGTTTCTTTGCCCTCCCTATGGCCGCCATGCTATCACAATGTATCATAACGGAGGCAAAGGTTTTTCCCAACAGGAATATCTTCTAAGAAGTTTCTTAACCATTCGGCTTCTTCACGGCTTTGTCTAAAGCAATAAACTCCGATTCCATCAGAGATCGGGCTATGCATGTTTGCTTAGAAGATTTCCATGATATTGCTCCTCCACCAATGGTAAATACATAACCGCTTGTGGATTTAGTGTCTTTAGTATCGGATATCCATTGGCATCACAATATCCTTCCAAAACCGCCGGATATCTCGAATAGTGTATACCATGATTGATGTGTGTTTTAAGTATCTCAACACTCTTGTCAATGCGGTCCAATGATCCTTTCCGGGATTACTCGTAAACCGACTCGCTTTACTAATAGAATATGCTATGTCCGGCCTTGTACAATTTGCTAAGTACATTGGGCTTCCAATTATCCTAGCATATTCTCGTTTGTGATATGGGTTCTCCTCGATTTTGGCTAAGTGTAAACTTAAGTCAACAGTGTCTTAGCCGAGGTAGATCGTATGCCTTGAATTTCTTAAGCACATTCTCAACATAGTGAGATTGTGATAAGACTATTCCATCGGTGTTCTCGAGATCTTGATTCCTAATCACATCGGCTAATCCCATATTCTTCATGTCAAAGTTCTTCTTTAACATTTCCTTAGTGCCTATGATGATTTTATTGTTGCTACCCATAATTAGCATATCATCAACGTATAGACACACAATGACAAAATTGTCGATGTACCTTTGATGTACACACATTTATCGCATTCATTGATCTTGAAACCATTTGACATCATTACTTGGTCAAATTTCTCATGCCATTGTTTGGGTGCTTGCTTAAGTCCGTATAAAGACTTAACAAGTTTACAAACTTTGTTTTCGTCGGGAACCACGAACCCTTCGGGTTGTTCCATATAAATTTCATCTTCTAAATCTCCATTTAGAAAGGCCGCTTTTACATCCATTTGGTGTATCTCAAGATTGCATAATGTCGCTATTGCAAGTAGCATTCTAATGGATGTAATCCGAGTAATCGTGAGTATGTATCAAAGTAATCATACTCTTCCTTTGCTTGTATCCTTCGCTACCAAACGTGCCTCAGATTTGTCAATAGATTTATCACCTTTGTATTTCTTCTTGAGAATCCACTGCAACCTAAAGGTTTATTTCCTGAGGAAGATCAACAATGTGCCAAGTGTGATTGTTCAAGATCGACTCGATTTCACTATTGATAGCTTCTTGCCATAGATCGGCATCTAACCGCATAATGCTTCCTTGATTGTCTTTGGTTCATCTTCTAAAGAATAGACTACAAAATCCGACCAAAGGTTTTGCAGCTTTTATTCTTTTTCCTCGCCTTGGTTCCTGTTGGTCCATTACTATTTGGCGAGATTTCATCATAAGTCCTCTTTTCGGACTTATTTCATTCTTTTCTTTCTTAGGGAATATAGTTTCAAAAAATATGGCATTTCTTGATTCTATAATCATTCCCTCATTAATATCGGGTACTTCCGATTTGTGTACCAAAAATCGGTACGCACTACTATTATTTGCATATCCTATGAAAATGCAATCAACCGTTTTTGGTCCTATTTTTACTTGCTTGGGTTTCGGTACTTCAACTTTTGCTAAGCACCCCCACACTTCGGCTTCCTTCCTTTCCATAATTCATATGGAGTTTTATCTTGCTTCTTTTTGGGTAATTTATTCAGAATTTTATTGGCCGAAAGAATAGCTTCTCCCCACATGTTAAGTGATAGGCCCGAGCTTATCAACATAGCATTCATCATTTCCTTCAATGTTCTATTCTTTCGTTCGGCAACACCATTCGATTGGGGTGCATAAGGTGCAGTCGTTTGATGAATAATGCCATTTTCACGACAATATTCTTCAAAAGGTGCAACATATTCACCACCTCGATCACTTCGAATCATTTTGATTTTGGTGTTGAGTTGATTTTCAACTTCTGTTTTGTATGTTTTGAAAGCTTCGAATGCTTCGTCTTTGCTTCTCAAAAGATACACATAACAAAATCTTGTGCAATCATCAATAAAAGTTATAAAATAATTCTTTCCACCTCTTGTTTGCACAAGTTTTAAATCGCACAGATCGGTGTGAATCAATTCAAGAGGTTTTGTCGATCTTTCCACTGAATGAAAAGGAGATTTTGCCATTTTTGCTTCAACACATATTTCACACCTTTTGTGTTGATCGAAAGTCATTTTTGGCAATAAATCTAAATGTACTAAACGACGTAGTATATTTAGATTTGCATGTCCTAATCTATCATGCCATAAATTAGGAGACTCAACCAAATAAACAACTTTATCGCTTATTTCATTTCCACCACGTACATTGATAGCATTCACTTTGAAAAGGCCGTTATCTATATAGCCTTTTCCGATAAAGTGACCATTTTTAGTTATTACAACTTTATCCGCTTCAAACACTAGCCTAACCGCTTTGCTCAATGCCGAGCTGCACACAAGATTCTTACGGATGTCCTGAACATGTAGACATTTTTGAGCGTCAATTTCAATCCAGACGTCATCTTGAGTATAACTTCTCCAGCCCGACAACATTTGAGGCAATGGAGTTTCCCATGTACAATTTTCTTTCTTCGGTGACGGGCTCGTATGAGGAAAACATGGTTTTATCGGCCAAATATGTTTAGTAGCGCCGGTGTCCACCCACCATCCGATCGGGATACCAACCATATTGATTTCATCTACAATCGCACACGATCAAGAATGGACAAATCGACGGAACATACTTATTCTCGATAACATTTGCTTGATCTCTCTTCTTGTCCTTCTTTGGTTCATGCAATTTTTCGCCATATGCCCGAATTTACCGCAGCAGTAGCATTCTCCTTTGATCTTCTTTTCGATTCTTCGAGTCTTGCTTCTTCCCGTTAAATTTCCGCTTTTGTTGTTGCTTGACTCGATGAGGTTTGCTTTTGCCTCCATAGATGACTTGTTCATCTTGACATCGGTCTTCCGATTGTCCTCTTCGATCCTCGCCGCACAATTAGATCTTCAAGGCCCATTTCCTTGCGTTTGTGCTTGAGGTAGTTTTGAAGTCCTTCCACATCGGGGCAACTTCTCGATTATGGCAAAGAACTTGAAAGGTTTCGCACAAGCTCATTCCTTCGCGAAATATCGCAAGTGCGGGATCAATCGTATTTCCTGCACTTGCTCGAGAACAGTTTTGGTGTCCACCATTTTGAAGTCAAGAAAACGACCCACGATGAACTTTTTCAAGCCGGCATCTTCTGTTTTATATTTTGTCTCCAACGAGTCCCACAACTCTTTGGACGTTTTGATTGTGGAATAAACACTGTAAAGTGTGTCATCCAACCCATTCAAAATATAGTTCCGACATAAGAAGTCGCATTGATGCCATGCATCCAATGCCGTGCGTTTCTGGGTGTCAGTTTCATCATCCCCACAACAGGAGGAGATTCGGAAAGGAAGCGACAGAGATTGAGAGTAGTAAGGTAGAACAACATTTTTGATTGCCAACGTTTGAAGTCGGTACCTGAGAACTTCTCTGGTTTTTCGGCATGGGCAGGAGCATGAACATTGTTGCTTGACGATGCCATCTTCTACAGAAAGAAACTTCGTCTTACGTTTGTTGAATTTAATGCTGTAGAAAATGACAAATGATGCAAAAACCGAGGCAAGAGTTGGACTCTCTCTCCGTAAGACGAAATTGCCCCGCACAGTACACACGGTTGAACGGCAAATGTCCCCAAGATACAACGGTTTTTCAACGAACTCGATACCCTGTACTAGGAATCGAATTTCGGGCGAACTACTGGATATTTGGGACTTTGTAGTATGAACTTAGGCTAGTATGACAGTATTATTATCTTGATTATTGTGTGTCTGAAATCATCATCCGCAGGGGTTGATTTATAGTCTGTAAAGCACCCTGTCCGAATCGGTGTGTCTTTCTGACTGGATAGACACCTTGTGGTCCGGTGGGAAGGGCTGCATTGGTTCAGAATAGCTGAACCATTGTGCTGGTCCAGTTTACACTGAATGGTCCGAACCAATGCATTGGTTCGGCCGTTAACCGCCCACTTGTGTGTCACTCCCGCCATGTCACTGCCACGTGTCATCCTAATCACCTTCCATGTCATCCGAGCCACTATCTTAGTTGTCAAAACGAAAGGCTCCTCATAGCTCCTCGCTCCGAGGCGTTCGAGCGAAGTGCGCCTACGAAGCGCCCGTTGCGACAAGTGCGACGTGCACGGACTCGGACTCGGAAGGTGCTTTGCACCTTTCTCGTAGGATTCGGATTTTAGCCTTAAAAATTAATTAAAGCCAACTAGGGTGCACCATAATGGAGCACACTTGATTGCTCCTTTATGATGGAAAGTCCTTTATAAATAGCTCAACTCTTTCTTACTTCTCCAATGTGGGATGGGATTCCACACCACATCCCCAACTATTAAATGGCTTAACTTTGTGCATTAATTACTCATTCATTTCTTAACGAAATTGAACAAGTAAATACACTAAATTAATCTACACAAAATGTAGATTCCAAATATACCATTTAATGTCATTAATTACCATAATTAATTATGGTATTAATTAAGCTATTTTTCCAACAGAATTACGATCAGTGTTTGAGGTGAATCAAACTGGTTAATTGTTCATTTGGGTCTGTGCAGAAAAAGAAACATCGACAGCTTAGAACTGTGTTATGCGGGAGGTGCAGACTTCTATCGCATGGGCATATGATAACTGCTGTTGGAGGAAATGGAGGGTATTCTGGCGGGAAACAATTTGTTACAGCCGAAGAGCTTCGCCAGAAGCTGTCTCATCTGCGACATCAGAAAGCTCTTATAGTGAAATTGGTATACTATCTGTTTTTGTGAAGCTTGAAACAATTTAAAAATTCCTATTGTTTGGCTGAACGAAAATGTTTGTATTTGTCTACAATTTCATTTCTTATTTCAGCTGTTTTAGAACTGCAGATTTTTTCTATTCCACTTATTGCCAAAAAAATTTTTGGCTAATTTTATTTATAGGTCGATATAGTGGACTTCAATGGAAGTTTCTTGGCTCGTATCCGCGATCTTGCTGGTGCAAATCCCATAATATTAGTCGTAACTAAGGTAATGGAGAATAGGAAATATGCTTCCTCAAATAACTCCGATTAGTGTCTTCCTTTTTTTTGGTTTAAATACTTTGTACTTGAAGAGCATTGCTTTGATCTGCTGGCTTTAGGTCGATCTTCTCCCAAAAGGAACTGATTTTAATTGTGTTGGTGATTGGGTGGTGGAGGCAACATTGAAGAAGAAATTGAAGTGAGTTGTTTTGCTTGTACTCGCAGCTATCAGGACATTTCCATTCAAATTTTCTTTTCGTGGTAACGCCAATACTTTTCCTTTATTATGAAAAACAAATTGGTAGTGACTGGTAGCAGTGGTCTTCGAAAAATGATGCTGATAGGTGCTTAATTGCTGCTTCTATATATCAAATTCTGATTGCAACTGTGTTCTAGTGCATTTGCGTTAGGGGCACGTTCCGCTGGTTAACCTTAAATGTGAAGTATAAGATGTCGAAATCGCAATCTATGAATGCAAGCTAAATAACCAACTTGTTTAGTATGCACCCTTGTAGTTTCTTTCGAGATCAGCAGTTCTCATATGTTTTGACTTTGTAGATACTAAAGATGTTAACTGCTATTACAAAATGTCCACCATGCAGTTCTCATATGTGCTTAATTGCTGCTTCTATATATCAAAAATTCTGATTGCAACTGTGTTCTAGTGCATTTGCATTAGGGGCATGTTCCGCTGGTTAACCTTAAATGTGAAGCATAAGATGTCCAAATGCTAGTCTATGAATGCAAGCTAAATGACCAACTTGTTTAGTGTGCACTTTTGTAGTTTCTTTCGAGCTCAGCAGTTCTCATATGTTTTTGACTTTGTAGATACTAAAGATGTTAACTGCTATTACAAAATATTCACCATGCAGTGTACTGAGTGTACACTTAACAAGTTCAAAGTCTTTGGTGGGAATTGCTGGCGTGATCTCAGAAATTCAGAAAGAGAAGAAGGTGAGTTCCACCATATTTTAGCTTCCATTGACATCTCATTTATGACCTGAACTGGGTTGGTAAGTCATCATTTTAATAGCTGTTACTCTGTCCGGCCTTGTTTATAAGCAAAAGTAACACTTTCACAACGATTAGAGATGAGGTAAGTTAGTTTAATTGCCTTGATTTTATATAATAAATGAGTTAGAAATACTAAAATACTCTTAATGATTGCTCTCATAATTGTCATTAGTTTATTACTACTCCTTTTATTATTAACAGGGTAATAATTGGAACAAGAGTAATAAATAGAGTTGGATATGGCAGCTTCTGCTTATATTTAAGGCCACCAAAATTTGCTACTTTTTTGCTTATAAATAAGGCTAGAGGGAGTATTTAATCAAACGACTAACAAGCATCTTATGTGATACTGTTCGAAGAATGCACTTGTTTCATTTTTTTTTTAATCTAGAAGAAAACATTGAAGCATGTCCATCTGGAACTTTCCTTTTGACATAATTGTTGGCTTTTTCGCTTGGGATTGTCCCCAGTAGTTTCGGGCAGTGTTTTGAAAGGCGTCCAGAAGCGCGCCTCAAGCATTGCTCCGCCTTGAGCCAAAAGTGCATCAAAGCTTCTTGAGAAGAGCTCAACTGCATGCTAGGCTTACTCTCTTTGAGCAAGCGTGTGTACCTTTACGCCTAGGCGCTTATGGCTTAAGCCTTTTGTACATTTTTTTTGGACATACATATTTTTTTCATCTAAAGAAACCCAAGTTGGTTTGATGTCTAAAACTCGAAACATACGAGAGGGGAAGAAGAACGATTATTAACAACTTGAAACAGAGAGATGGTGGAAGAAGTGACGAACAAGAACGATCAGCTCGAAAGTCAGAAGAGATAGAGAGGCGGAAGAAGTGAAGAACAACGACGAACAAGTCGAAAAGAGAAAGGGCAGAAAGACGATCAAGGCTGAGTAAAATGAATACAACACTTGCCTTATACATATGACTATGAGAGAGATGCAAGAAATGAATCTGCGGATGGAGAAAACAGCTGTCGGTGTTGGAGAGAGTTATTGTTGCATGCTAGGCTCACTCTCTTTGAACAAGACGTGCACCTTTACGCCTAGACGCTTATGGCTTAAGCCTTTTGTACATTTTTTTTGGACATACATATCTCTTTCATCTAAAGAAACCCAAGTTGGTTTGATGTCTAAAACCCGAAACATACGAGAGGGGAAGAAGAATGATTATTAACAACTTGAAACAGAGAGATGGTGGAAGAAGTGACGAACAAGAACCATCAGCTTGAAAGTCGAAAGAGATAGAGAGAGGCGGAAGAGGTGAAGAACAACGACGAACAAGTCGAAAAGAGAAAGGGCAGAAAGACGATCAAGGCTGAGTAGAACGAATACAACGCTTGCCCTATACATATGACTATGAGAGAGACGCAAGAAACAAAGCTGCGGATGGAGAGGACAGCTGTCGGTGTTGGAGAGAGTTATTGTCGTATTTAAATATTTACAAAGTATTTAATAATGAATTATGTTAACCTCCTAACTTATATTTATTTTGCCCTTTGCCCATTAAACTACAAAAACTAACAGTGAGGTGACATAAAAAACAATGTTTTTGTGCATGCATTAAATTTTATTGATTTAGATATACTTGCACGAAAGGCGTAAGCCTTGTAGCATTGATACTTATGCCTCGCCTTTGGACAAGCATACGCCTGGGCTTACGCCTCCGCCTTTTAAAACACTGGTTGTGGGTAATTTCGGGATAGCAATCACTCCTTGTGCTTCCTTGGCTTCTGTACTTATTGATTTCTTTTCTGTATGATACATGTCTTATGGAATGACTCATCACTGATTCTCATTTTCTTTTTTTCGGTTCTTTCGACAATGAAACCACTTGACTCTGGATATAATGTTCAGGGAAGGGATGTCTACATCTTGGTAAGTCTGCTCTCTGAAATACGAACTAAGTTTAGCATTTTATCCATTTTTTTTATTCCTTCATTGTCATGCATCTGTGTTCTTTATCATGCATTCAGAATGGATAATTATGGTACTTCATTGATTCAACAGGGCTCAGCTAATGTGGGAAAATCTGCTTTCATTAATGCTCTACTGAGTAAGCTTTTCTCATTCAGATTTTCTTTCCGTATCTTCTTTTACTGAAGTTCAGGATTAGGGTCCAAATGTATGAGAAGATGGGACTTTTGACTCTTCATGTTACTGCTTTTTTCTTCTTCGAACTTCGAAGAAGAAAAAATTAGGTCAGCAATTACTTAGCCCTACAAGATAACACAATCCTGTAATGAGCAATGATTTACGACTAATAGGCTGAGTATATTTTCGAGCCACAATCTTTTTTTGATTAGTCTATGACAAACCAACCCCAATCCCCAGTCAATACTGATCAGTGTTCTTTTTAAACTTACTTGCCTGTGGTGATTTGGAATGTAAAATATTTTCCTTCTTGATTTATTTTATTTTTGCTTTATGGGATTACCTCAATTACTATGTTACACAATAATGCATTAAAGTTATAGTTTCGGTTTGTCTCCAGAAATGTTGTCCTATAAGGATCCAGTAGCTGCTGCAGCGAGAAAATATAAACCAATTCAATCTGCTGTTCCGGGAACTACATTGGGTCCTATCCAGATTGAAGCTTTCCTAAATGGAGGAGTAAATACTGAATATCCAGTCTTAATTCTCTTATCGCCGCTGGTCCTCATTGCATTTTTTTACTTTTTGCATCCGTTCATTGAATATTTAACTAGTTGCTTTGCTAACTGGTTCAGATAATTTGTTTTTGCGATACAACCTCAAGGAACTGGTTTCATTATATTTAATTGATAATAATCTAAATCAAGTACTCCATCCGGTCCTAAAAGATTGTCCACTTTTGACTTTTTGATAGTTGTACCTTTTAAACTTTGACCTTGAATATTTTTGTTTGTATTCTATAATACTTGATGAAAACTATATCAATGTAAATACATTTCAAATACTATCCATTGATAGATTTTTCATCAAATATTGTATAACAAAAATAAATATATTTAAGGTCAAACTTTAAAAGGTACAACTATCAAAAAGTCAAAAGTGGACAATCTTTTAGGAACGGAGGGAGTATTAAAGAGAGTGTCTGTCGGTACGACAGTTAAGGACCTAAGGTAATCTTATGTATGAATGTCATTTATTTAAATGAAACAAATCTCTTGTGCTTTCGTCCTTATGTAAAACTCGTTTAAGAAGAGATCTCAGAAAATTTGAACAATCCAACTAGTTAGCATGTTACTGGCACTTGAGTTATTGGAATATTTAAGAATCTGGTCAGGAGTGCAGACATTTATGGATATTTCTTTCATATTTACTTGTTTCATTTGATGATCTCCAATTTAAGAGAGTTGTTACCTTATTTGTTGTAGAAATTGTATGACACCCCTGGAGTTCATCTTCACCATAGACAAGCTGCTGTGATTAATTCAGAGGATCTACCTGCTCTTGCCCCCCAAAGTCGTCTTCGAGGTCAATCATTCCCAGTATGTGGTTTTCTTGTATTCTTTCTTGTATTCTTTTTTTTTTCCATTGTTTCCAATGGAGCCAAAGACTCCTTATTCTTTGGTTCTGGATTATAATGGAATAAAACAAAATGACTGCTGCACTTCTTTTTCTCATGAAGTACTAGTCATTCCATGCAATTCTCGATGTAATTTTCATTTTGGATCATCCGGAAACAGCCTATGTGTGTTAAGACAGGGGTAAGGCTGCATACATCCGATCCCCTCTTACCCCGCTTTTTGCGGGAGCCGTTGAGGCATTGGGGTAATGTTGTTAATTTTTTTCTTGTGAATATTTATTATTAGCTTCCTTGTAAACTAAAAGTTATTTTTATCTATGTTCATGTGGCGCAAACCAGAACCCTAATTTGACTTTAGACAACCAATTGGCTGACCGGATCAGATCAAAAGGCTTGATTGGTTTCTCTATCTTTTGGGGTGGTCTCGTCCGGATTGACATCACGAAGGTGTTTGATCTCTTAATATCATGTTTCTACATGAAGCAGATGAAAATAATGTTGCTCATAGTATTATATCATTTTTGCTTTGAATATATATGCACCAGGTTCTCCCAGAAACACGCTTGACGTTTTATGGACCCAAAGCACTGCAACTTCATGTTGTGCCTACTGAAAAGGCTGACGAGTTTTACCAGGTTGATACTGCAAGTCTGCATTAACAATGCATCACTCTCGCCTCTTTCTCAATTCTTCTTTCCAACTAGCACTGCTTTACAAATGCTAAGGATAATTACAAACTACCCTTATTGTTTGACCTAATAACAAAAAAGAAAACCAATTTATTTCAAGAGTACAAATCCTCCTCCCCAACCACCACCACTCCCGAAAGGTATTACTTACCTAACCTTTATGCTTGCGTTTTCTGAACAAATACTGAGGTGGATTTTGTAAAACATAAACAAATATCAACCGGGTATTTGTAATTGTGAAAGGTAGCTCTGTTTTTTTTTTTTTTATATTCCAACACTTGAGGCGTTTTTTGTAATTAACCCTAATTTCGTCTGCCTGCTCTCATAGAGATATTATTGCAGCTCAAATACAGGTGGTAGTAAGCAATTTTTTTTAAGAAAAAAAAAAAAACATTAATTCTGTTTTGCAGAAAGAAGTCGGAATCCTCTTGACACCTCCAACTGGAAAACAGAAGGCAGACAGCTGGATGGGTCTTGAAGCAAAGCGCGAGTTGCAATTAAACTATACTGACATTGAGAGGTAGGTGAAAATCTGGAATCCCTTTTTCATAACCTGAAAGTGCTTCCACTTGATGCTAAAAAGAATCGGCTCTCCTGATTCGCTGCTTCTCACTTCCCAGGCCTGCTTGTGATGTGGCTATATCCGGGCTAGGATGGATATCGGTCGAACCATTTAGTCAATCTTTCATAGCATCGGAGCCGACTGTAGTAGAAGCTAGTGGTGATATAGCTTTAGCTGTCCATGTTCCCAAGCCTGTAGAGATTTTTGTGCGGCCTCCTTTACCAGTTGGTAGTGCTGGAGGGCAATGGTATCAGTATAGGGATCTGACAGAAATGGAGCAGGAAGTGAGACCCAAATGGCACTTCTGAAATTGGCTGTGACAAAAAAAATGTGAAGGCTGTGTAAGCGGGCTGTGTGGACAGAAGGGTACGGGAAAGTACGTTTTTTATGATGAGATGAATTCACATGAAGTACTCGATTTAGATCCCCCTTAAGCTATCTCCTGACCTGGGATCTCAAACTCAAATTCCGGACCCAGTCTCGAGCTTTTGTTGAGACTTCTTTTGAAGTGGTCTCAAAAATTTTGGGACGGGGTTTTCAAATTTGAGTTTGAGAACCATATTTGGAGATGGCCGTATAGCGTTTTTCTCTTGGCTTTTGCCTATCACAAAATTGTGAAGGTGTGCTATATACATCATCTCTGTAATCTGTAGCCATACATCTGTGTATGGTGTTCCAGTTTTGGTCTCAGTGAGCAAGTTGAAGTTGAGAGTGATTTTCTGCAGTAAGCTGCATCCATGTATCCAGTTAACCCATTGCGCTTTCTTGTATGTCGATCATTAATGATATTTGTTAGTCTTACTTCTCTTATAGTTATCCTTGTATAATACTTCATCGGTCCCATTTGAGTGTTGTATTTGGTGAATGTTCATATTTTATGGATTTGGCACATAAATTAAGTTTTTTTTTTTAACATTTTTTGCAATTATATTCTTACTTAATACACCCTTCATTTGACATTTAAATGTTTTATTATCGTTTTCATATTGAACTTTAACCATAGATTTTTGAATAATTTTTATAAATTTATGGAAATTATACTTCTGGATTTTTACAATAAATTATTTAATTTTTTGTTATAATTTTTTGAGAGAGAACTTGGTGAAAAATTTGAATCATACAGATTTAGGTACAAGGACATGAGATGTACAAAGAATGGAAATATAATTATTCTATTCGTATAAAATTATTTCATAAAATATTAATATTCAAGTAGAACAGAGGAGTAATGCATTTTTTTTCCCTCTCCGCTTATGTTTGGGGGACTTGGCTGAAAATCCTATAATGCTGGATACCCTTCATTGATAATTATAGTTTTTTCTCTGTCAAAACGAGCTCATGTTCATACAGTCATATTCTACGTCGGTGTTTGGTAAATGACTTTCGAAATGATTTTTTGGTTGACTTTTAGCTTCTGTCTTTTTAATTTGGTTAAACAATCAAATAAAATATTGTAAATGACTTTTTGCATGATTAAAAAGCTAACTTTTAAGGCAAAATAAAAAATTAATTAGACTAGCTTTCTGTGTTTGTTTTTGCTTTTTGGTATTTTATTTAAATCAACCAACAAATAACAATTGATTTACCAAATACATTTACAATCAACAAATAATCAAGCAACTAACGTAGATATCCAATCAATCAACTAGTCAAACCAGTCAAATGAAACAGCCAATAAATTAGCAAGTCAAACCAGCTAAATGGAATAGCCAGCATCCAATAGTCGTTCGCCAAAAGCAATCCATATACAAGAAGTTGCAAATGTCACAACTTCGAAGTCTAAACACCTTAAAATTTTTGTTTCAAATTTTGTTTAATCTAAATTTAGCTAGTTAATTGATACTTGTATTTTTAAGAGGATAGTTGTGAATCAGTTGTTGAGTGCAGATTGAAGTAGGTGATGATTAATGTTCTAAACTTGAGCCATGGAAACAGTGTTTGTAACTTCGATTTGTAAAGATTATATGCGATTTATCTATTATTTGTATATATGATGGCTTTTCCCTCCTTATGATAATAGTAATAATAATAGTAAATATAAAAATTCAAAAGAAAAAAAAACAGTGTATAATTTAATGTTCATGTAAATATTTTCTTACCTCATTAGTTCGAGTCATTAAGTCTTAAGGGTTTTGTATATCTGGTGACTTGAGTGACGAGTTTTTTTTTGAAAGGTTTGGTTCAGCGGTAGAAATCCTAGTATACAAATCCTAAATTACAATGCCCAGGTTCGAACCTGGGGAAACCCAAACACAAGGCTCAAAAAGAGACCTTGTGACCAGCTGCTCTAGAGCACACTGGTACTTGAGTGACGAGTTTGAGAGTGCTTGACCTAAAACTTGCTATGTGGATAAATGAGAAAGCATTGACTATTTTGGGTATTTTTGATGACTGTATATAAAGTTGGAACAAAGGGTGGAAACGAAATTAAGCTTGATCATGTGTTCTTTTGAAAAACCGCAAATCATGGCTTATTCAAAATGATAAATGATTTAATCCAATTAAATGTCGAGGAAGCAATTTTGAATCAAGAAATCCATGTGGATAAGACATGGTAGTAGGAGGGCAAAATCAAATTTGGTAATAGTTTTCTTGTTATGTTTGTTATGCATTGTTTACTTGAGGAGAATTAAATGTTTAAATATAGGATTTTTGACAACTGCCCGGTTGACCTAAAAATTCATGTCAAAATATCCCATCTTTTGTACCAAGTTTTGAGTTGAAGAATAAGTTCATGTAATTTACTACATTTTTTATCAAGTTTACCATTCAATTTTTGTTAAGCTTTATTTACTAAAAGTTAATTCTTATCTAATTTATTAATTACAACTATTTTAATAATATGAGTGTTATTACACCAATGAGTAACCCAATCTTTTTCTTAGAGAAAGAGGAATTTCATTTGGTTTTTTTTATACAAGTCATACATATTTGACTTACACCTATTTTATTTATAGAATTTTAGTTGGTTTTATTAGATAATGATCAAATACCATTTTTATCAACTTAATCTACTTGATAAATTGCTAAATGAATTGAAAATACATCTTTCGATTTATCAGAAAAATGAAACTCAGATGCACCACAATTTTTTCTTTATACTTCACGAACAACATCAAAAGAAATATAACATCATGTCCAAAATGCATCTAATATATACAACTCGCATATGTTAACTTTATATTACATAATCATTGCAGAATCCATTGAAAAGATTCTATAATTTTTTTAAGTATTACTTAAAAAAATATCAGAATCATCCTACGAATTTCACCCATGCAAAAAAGAAAAAAAGAAATTGCCTTGGTGATGAGAGCTATACTGCAATACCATTTCATGCATTTTAAGCAACTTCTACGAAATTGATTATGTACGTGCACTCACCAGCTAAGCCATGGTCGCTCAACATATGTGTATTTCAAGATCATAGTCAAATGAGGGCTCATCTGTTGTTATGATATCAATCGTATATATATTGATAATATAGTTACTAATGCACTTATGTCAAAAATAGAAACATCAAAAGGAAATAGTGATCTATGATGAAATAATGAAAAATCGCCCCGGGTCACGTTATTTTCATAAACAAACTTTTTGAAACCATCGGCAATGTGAACTGTTGGAACCTCTGAGAATTTCCAACAATGTAATTACAATAAAAATTACAAATAAAGGCAACCTAATACAATCTAAATAAATTAAAAGCTGAATTGAAAATTTCAACTTTAGCAGAGGCGAGATAACTCTTTCCGTAAGACAATTTTGCCCCCGTATAAGAGCAGACGGCTCAGGCAATATGTCCCCAAGATACAACTGCTATTTGTTTCTGAGTTAGGTGCTCTCCAAAACTCGAATCTGCGAACGTTCAGTCTGAAACTGGGCACGAAACAAGAGGGAAATATGCTTCAATATGAGGTATGCTTGTATTTTTCTATGTTCTGATTGTTTGAAATGAAATGTATAAGACCCTCTTTTATAGGGTCCAATTCCACTCCATCCGGTGGGGAGTTACAACAAATTAAAGTGCCATTAATTCTCTTTAATCCTCCAGGTCAAGAGTTACAACAAATTAAATTTCCATAATGTGGGGAGTTACAACAAATTAAAACTCCATAATTCTCATTTAATTTGGACGTTATATTATGGAGTGTGAAGAGTCATATTCCAGAAGCTAAGTTCACAACCTGCTTCTTTTCAGACGAGACCAAATTCTAGACCAGATAGGTTCCGGATCGACAGTCCCGATCGACAGTCGATCGTGACAGTTCCAGATCGACAGTCCCAGATCGAGACAGTTCCAGATCGACAGTGTCGTAATGCATGTGTCCCAGATCGACATGTCCCAGATCGACAGTCCCAGATCGATAGGTCCGATCGAGACAGTCAAATCAGACAGTCGATCGACAGTCGATCATATAGGTCCCAGATCGACAGTCCCAGATCGACAGTCCCCGATCGACAGGTCGATTAGACAGTCGATCGACAGTCCCAGATCGACAGTCGATCGATGACAGTCTCGGATCGACAGTCCCAGATCGACAAGTCGATCGCAGTCCCAGATCAGACACGTCCGATCAGACAGGTCCCAGATCAGATGGGTTTTCAAACCTTGTTAACTCTTCACCTTTTCAATTAAATTGCCAACTTTAATCATTTATTTTTCACTCACAGGAAATCAGTTTTGTGAAAATAAAAATCCTACGTTCATCTTCTCGAAGCGTAGATTCACAATTTATTATTTAATTCTCAAGAATTAAATATTTTATCATTATTAAATTGGTTTTAAATTAAGTTAAAACTCATTTTTCTAAAACCAATTTCCAACAATCCCCCACATGAGTGGAAATAAATGCATGCATGAATGCAAACTCACATACCCAATTTCCGTAAAACACTGCTGCATGGGGAAAGGTAGTTTGTGGCTTTGAACCTTCCTTAGTAAAATATCGTCGGATATACCGGCGGCTTAGTGGACATTGTTCCTTTAACTAATCCTCCTTGGTGTATACCGAGTCAACGACACTTACACAACAATGTCTCAACACCTTCCGTTCTCATAGTTGTGTCCGTTTTGGCCATGGACAACATCTTGGTTTCCTAAGTATTTATTCGAGGCGGCCCGTCCTCACACTTAGCTGGTCTCCTTTTACAAAGTATCTTGCAATACTTCTCCTTTCCAAGGACAAGGAACCATTAAAAGTCTAGAGACTTAACCTCACTACAATCACAGGGCTTAACACTTATTCTGCTCTATAGGGATGGATTTATTATAAGCGCTTTTCAATAGAACTTTCATAATTTTGTTTTCCCATTGAACCAAGTTTCTGGGATCTTCAATCTTCAAGGTTGGGTTACCACTATGATTGTTCTTTCAAGATGTGGATTTTAACCCCATTCCCTCTAGCAGTTTATGAAATTGATCTCTATTCAGACCTTTTGTGAGTGGATCCGCCAATTAACATTTGACCTCACATAGTCAATAGATATAACTCCATTTTTGATCAATTGTCGCACGGTATTATGTCTCCGACGAATGTGTCGAGACTTACCATTATACATAAGGCTCAGTGCTCTTCCAATTGCAGCTTGGCTATCGTAATGGATCATAACACTAGGCACAGGCTTTTTCCAGCATGGAATATCCTCAAGAAAGTTACGGAGCCATTCAGCTTCTTCTCTAGCTTTATCTAGAGCTATAAATTCCGATTCCATAGTGGATCGGGCTATACAAATATGCTTGCTTGATTTCCAAGATATAGCTCCACCCCCAATAGTAAATACATACCCACTTGTAGAGTGAGAGTCTTTCGTGTCTGAAATCCAATTAGCATCAGTATATCCTTCCAAAACTGCAGGATAATTACTATAAAATAGCCCATAACATAGGGTGTACTTTAAGTATCTTAAAACCCTAGTCAGTGCATTCCAGTGCTCTTTACTCGGATTACTCGTGAACCTGCTCAACTTATTTACAGCAAATGCCAAGTCTGGTCGTGTACAATTTGTAATGTACATCAGGCTTCTGATTACTCTTGAATATTCGACTTGAGCCACTGGATCACCTCTGTTCTTACTTAAGTGAATACTAGTATCAACAGGTGTTTTAACAGGTGGGCTGTCAAAAGCGTTAAATTTCTTGAGCACTTTCTCAACATAATGAGATTGTGATAAGAAGATACCTTCTGACTTTCTGATAATTTTAATTCCAAGAATTAAATCAGCTAAACCCAAATCCTTCATGTCGAAGTTTCTACTTAACATCCTTTTTGTATTCACAATTACTTCATTGCTACTACCCATGATCAACATATCGTCTACATATAGACAAACTATGACAAATGACTCCGATGTGCCTTTAATATACACACATTTGTCACATTCGTTGATCTTGAATCCATTTTCCAACATAATTGTGTCAAACTTCATATGCCATTGTTTAGGAGCTTGTTTTAGTCCATATAATGACTTCAACAGTTTACACACTTTCTTTTCCTGACCAGGCGCAATGAAACCTTCAGGTTGTTCCATATAAATTTCTTCTTCTAGTTCACCATTCAAGAATGCATTTTCACATCCATTTGATGAATTTTAAGATTGAGCAATGCAGCAATAGCAATAAGCACTCGAATGGAATATGTATCAAAGAAATCATAACCTTCTTTCTGTTTAAACCCTTTAGCAACAAGCCGGACCTTAAACTTGTCTATCGACCAATCATCTTTATATTTCCTCTTTAGGATCCATTTACATCCTAAAGGCTTACATCCTGGTGGAAGTTCAACCAGTTCCCAAGTAGAATTTTGCATGATGGAATCCATTTCACTATAAATAGCTTCCTTCCAAAAAGGAGCATCAGGACTAGCATAAGCTTCCTGTATAGTCTTTGGATCATCATCAACTGCAAAAGTCTCAAATGACTTAGCCTTTCGAGCTCTCTTACTCTTTCTTGGCTCTTCATTTATAGGATTTGAACTACTTGCAGTTTCAAGAGTTCTTTTGTTTGAGTTTGTCACAATCCTTTCTTTACAAGGATAAACATTTTCAAAGAAAATGGCATTTCTTGATTCAATGACAGTTCCTTCATGCATATCAGGAATTTCAGATTTATGAATCAGAAATCGATATGCACTACTGTTGTATGCATAACCTATGAATATGCAATCAACTGTCTTTGGACCGATTCTTACTTGTTTTGGTTCGGGTACTTCAACCTTTGCCAAACACCCCCACACTTTAAGATATTTGAAAGAAGGCTTGTGCCCTTTCCATAACTCATACGGAGTTTTATCTTTCCCTTTGTGTGACACTTTATTCAGAATGTGGTTAGCTGTAAGAATAGCTTCCCCCCACATGTTCTGCGGAAACCCTGAGCTTATTAATAAAGCATTCATCATTTCTTTCAGGGTTCGATTTTTCCTTTCGGCAACTCCATTTGACTGAGGAGCATATGAGCAATGCTTGATGAATTATGCCTGAATCAGCACATAATTGTTCAAACGGTGCTACATACTCACATCCTCTGTCACTTCGGACTGCTTTTATTTTACATTTAAGTTGATTTTCAACTTCATTTTTATACATCTTAAATGCCTCAATTGCTTCATCTTTGCTTCTCAAAAGAAACACATAGCAATATCTTGTGCAATCATCTATAAAAGTAACGAAGTATTTTTTACCTCCTCTAGTTTGTACAAATTTTAAGTCACACACATCAGTGTGAATTAATTCTAGAGGAGTAGTATTCCTTTCCACTGAATGAAAAGGCAATTTAGCCATTTTTGCTTCAACACATACTTTGCATTTCTTATTAAGTTCAACATGGGTTTTTGGAATTAATTCTAGATTAATTAGTCTTTTAATTGATTTTAGACCAACATGTCCCAATCTAGAATGCCATAAATCTGAACACTCGAGCAAGTAAACAGAAGAAGGAGCATTATTATTATTTTTGTTCTTGCCTTCACGGCTTACAGGCATCACATTCATTTTGAATAATCCCCTGTCAAGATAACCTCGACCAAGGAACATTCCAAACTTGCTCATAATAAATTTTTCAGACTCAAAAACTAGTCTAAACCCATGACTAACTAGTAAAGAGCCTGAAACTAAATTTCTTCTGACGCCTGGGACATGCAGCACATCCTTAAGAAGGAGCTACTTTCCAGAGGTCAGCTTTAAGACCACGTTCCCCACACCTGCAATCATAGAAGAAACAGAGTTTGCCATATGCAATTTCCTACCATCAGTAACAGTGTAGGAAGAGAACATGTCTTTTTCAGAACAAACATGACGAGTAGCCCCAGTATCAACGTACCAGGCGCGGTGATTCTCCACCATATTGGTTTCAATCACCATGGCTGAGACCTCCTCGTCCAGCTCCTCAACCATAGCTGACAGCTCCAGATCTGGCATGTCAACATCGCCATGTTCAACCACATTGGAAACTCATTAGCCTTTGTTTCGCTGACCAGTTGAACTTATTGGCAAGCGACAGTCTTTTGCCTTATGGTTTGGTTTACCACAGTTGTGGCAATTTCCAGTGAATTTCTTTGCCTTAAAAGGCTTTTTCCCTTTATCCTGAACATGGTTCAGTTTCCTCTTTTTGCTAGAGGACCCATGTTCAAGCAAATTTACTTTGGCCTCCATAGGGCCTCTCTTGAACTTAGAATCAGATTTTCGGTTGTCTTCCTCAATTTTGAGTCGAATAACCAAATCCTCTAAGCTCATTTCCTTTCGTTTGTGTTTCAGGTAATTTTTGAAGTCCTTCCAACTAGGAGGCAACTTCTCAATTACCTTTCCCACAACAAACGGTTCAGGAAAGATCATTCCTTCAGCATTGATTTCATGCATAATCAATTGAAATTGTTGGACTGGTTCGATAACGGTTTTGTAGTCCGTCATCTGAAAATCCAGGTAGCGTCCGATCACAAATTTCTTGGCACCAGCATCATCGGTTTTATACTTTTTCTCCAAAGAATTCCGAAGCTCTTTGGAAGTCTTGATTTGACTGTACACTTTGTACAGAGAATCCATCAGCCCATTCAATATTGTATTACGGCATATAAAGTCGCCGTTCAACCATTGATCGTAAGCAAAACGCTTCGTTCGATCAATTTCCGTCTCACTGACCACAGGAGGATCATCCTTGAGGTAAACAGCAAGTCCCAGGGTAGTGAGATAAAATAGCATCTTTTAGTGCCATCTTTTAAAATCAACACCCGAAAATTTCTCGGGTTTCTCAACCTGAACTGCAATGGTAGGTGCAGCAGCTTTGGCAGCGGCGGCGGCGGCAGCATCAGCATCGGTCGCCATTGGAAATTACAGAGAATATAAATGAAAAATTGTCTTACGATTGTTGGAACCTCTGAGAATTTCCAACAATGTAATTACAATAAAAATTATAAATAAAGGCAACCTAATACAATCTAAATAAATTAAAAGCTGAATTGAAAATTTCAACTTTAGCAGAGGCGAGATAACTCTTTCCGTAAGACAATTTTGCCCCCGTATAAGAGCAGACGGCTCAGGCAATATGTCCCCAAGATACAACTGCTATTTGTTTCTGAGTTAGGTGCTCTCCAAAACTCAGAACTCCGGCGAACGTTCAAGTGCTGGAAACTGGGCACGAAACAAGAGGGAAATATGTTTCAATATGAGGTATGCTTGTATTTTTCTATGTTCTGATTGTTAGAAATGAAATGCATAAGACCCCCTTTTATAGGGTCCAATTCCACCCCATCAGGTGGGAAGTTATAACAAATTAAAGTGCCATTAATTCTCTTTTATCCTCCAGCTCACGAGTTACAACAAATTAAATCTCCATAATGTGGGGAGTTACAACAAATTAAAACTCCATAATTCTCATTTAATTTGGACGTTATATTATGGAGTGTGAAGAGTCATATTCCAGAAGCTAAGTTCTCAACCTGGTTCTTTTCAGACGAGACCAAATTCCATATCAGATAGGTTCCGGATCGAGACGGAGTCCAGATCGGGCAGTCGATCGAGACGGAGTTCCAGATCGACAGGTCCCGAGATCGAGACAGTTCCAGATCGACAGTCGGATCGACGATGACAGTCCCAGATCGACAGTCGATCGACAGTCCCGTGATCGCATGTCGACGAGACAGTCCCAGATCGCAGTCCCAGATCGAGACAGTCGATCGCAGTCCCGAGATCGACAGTCCCAGATCGACATGTCCCGGATCGACAGTCCCAGATCGATGCGCCGATCGACGAGTCCCAGATCGCATGCGGATCGACAGTCGATCGTGATGCGCCGATCGACAGTCTCGGATCGCATGCGATCGACGCAGTCTCGATCGACGACAGTCCCAGATCGCATGTCGACGATCGACAGTCCCGCATCGATGACAGTCCGATCGCAGTTCCAGATCAGATGGGTTTTCAAACCTCGTTAACTCTTCACCTTTTCAATTAAATGGCCAACTTTAATCATTTATTTCTCACCCACCGGAAATCGGTTTTTGAGAAAATAAAAAGCCTACGTTCATCTTCTCGTAGCGTAGATTCACAATTTATTATTTAATTCCCAAGAATTAAATATTTTATTATTATTAAATTGGTTTTAAATTGAGTTAAAACTCATTTTTCTAAAACCAATTTCCAACATGAACTTCTCGATCAATTTTCTCTACTTCTACATGTCATGTGCTTCCGTTAGGAGTATGTAACACAAATCTTTAGGCACCACGAAACGAAATGATGGAGCTATTGCCTGTGGCACAGTCTGTATATATATTATAGTTACAATCATATGACAATTTCAGTGATTGGAAAAGGCATATAACATTAAGAGCATTCATAACAATTAGTGTGATGATCTTAAAACACTTGCACTTATAGGATATAATAAACGAGTCATTTTGACCCGTGCGATGCACAGCTCTTATTTGCCATTAATAAATCAAACTTTTATTTATGTCAATAACTCGATTTTTGCATATGATACATGTTTACAATTGAAAAAGTTTACCCATTGATTGTCTTTAAAAGATTACACTTGTAAAGCATAAGTTTGTCTGCATTTATAGAAGCCACCATGATCTACTTATTTGTCGCATTGAATTATCATATATAGCTTATTCGGCTGTACATCAATGGGTCGATATGTGGATATAAATGAGCTTGATTTCAAGCATTGGGTCAGTATCAAATACAGTAGGATATCATATTGAGATTTATAAGTCAGGCCACCAACCACAATTATCTAAAATGATCAAACACTTATTATGCATACAATGATACGTATTTGAATTCGCACTAAGAATCAACACTCGTGCTTCAAAATAAAATTAAACCAACATTTCTTAATGTTTTTGAATGAATTTCAAAACAACTATTCTTATATTAAAATGACAAACTAAAATTATGATGCAAATTCATACTAAAGTTATTTTCATCTATTAAACATCTATTTCTTACACGCATACAATATTAAGTATAATAACCTTTCAATTATACAACAAACTTCCATTTAGTTGGAACAAAAATTTAATGAATCAACAACAATTTTCAGGTATTCATCATCGAATAAGTAGACATTTGTAGCTCAATCATATAAATGTTATCCGTTGTTCATATTTGTTCGGTTGGAAAACACGTTTTGAGTGGCACAATGAAAAATTATTGCAATTTCTGTTACATTATTTTGCACATATGATGCATAAGATTTTTTGGCTTGCTACAATATGATGTACGACATCAAACGTAGTCGGTGCTTATGTATCACTCATTAACGCATATCATCACATATTTGTAAGCATCATCTCCTTCCCTCGATTGCTCAAATAAAAAAAAAATTCTTAGTTTTAATTGTAGTATTTAAAACTAATAATCTCAATCCTAAGTAACCCAAGTAATTCTTGTGATACGTTTCTGCTAATCTTTCATTTTTTTCATAAATAAGTTCATTCGTTGGTAATTAAGGCGGATATTAAAACAAAACTATCCATGTATCTAGATGAGTTACGTACATTGTCATTACTCATTAGAAGATATAAATGGCATGCCTACGTTACATACATTTTATTTGATGGCTCAATTTTTAATTTCTATAAGCATGGTATTTATTTATCATCATCATCATCATTATTGATGATAAGTATTGATGTATATAATGAAAGGCAAAGATAAACCTGAAAAGGAAAACCAAAATGATTAATTTTATTTAACTTTTAAGCGAGAAAATGTTAACTTTTGAAGGATAAAAAAGAGGTAAGCAAATTTATACGTTGTATACCGTTTAAATGTTTGGCGTTTATTGAAGCCAAAGAGGTGTCGATTGGTACCTATTGAGTTGCCTCATTCAAATTCAAAACACAACTTTTAAAAAACTTAACTTTTATTAAGACTAACATTAATTCCATAGTTAAGATTTTAAACATGAAAGTGAAGTCATTAAGCCTCCACATAAATGATAGGACTCAAACATTAATTCCTTAGTTAAGATTTTAAACATGAAAGTGAAGTCATTAAGCCTCCACATAAATGATAGGACTCAATCTTTATATATTATAGATTCGATAGAAGAAATAAAACATGTGTTACCATGTAATCATAATTCATATAGCACTACCAAAAATAACACTTTAGCCGACGACTAGCCGGAGAACGGCCGACGGCCGTCCGACGTCGTCGGCTAAAGTCACCAAGTTTAGCCGACGGCTTACTAATCGTCGGCTAAAGAAGTTTAGCCGACGACTTTACTGTTGGTCGTCGGCTAAAGTCAAGTTAGTCGTCGGCTAAAGTTATGTACTTTAGCCGACGACTATGAGACTTTTGCCGACAACTCTTAAATATTTAGCCAACGGCTAGTATATTTTAGCCGACGACATGCCGTCGGCTAAAGCCTTACATGTTTTTTTGTGCATAATATATCACCATCTAGCACTTCAAGACACCATTTACTACACATTCGAAAATTACAGAACAAGAAAACGAAAAACAACAATTTTCTCTGGTTTGATCATTCAAGAAATTATATTGAAGGTATGTTTATTGAATTTTAATATCAGTTATAATTATATTATGCATATTATATCTATTTGGATGATTATGAAAATATTTAAGAAATAGTTCTTTTTCTCGAATATTTCTTAGTGTGTGTGTGTTTATATATATATATATATATATATATATATATATATATATATATATATATATATATATAAAAGAGATAATATAAAAACTAATTACCTCGTGAAATCTAGAAACTTTTGTAGGCCATTGATATTAGTGATCTAACAATTTGTAGATGAGTAGGATTATATGCATTTATGTATTTTTTTATTGCATTATTTGTTGCATATACTAGCGACCAGCTTGATGCAACAAATAATAACAAATATGCAATGAAATTGCTTAATAATGCAATTGGTTTCTAGATTTCACCATTAAGAGGGTTTCCACCATATCCAATCCATATATATATATATATATATATATATGGATTTGACATCTTGAATTCGAGCTATATATGATGATTTTAGTCGTCGGCTAAAACGTAGAACTGTAGCCGACGACGAGGTAACTATCGGCTAAAACCTATATATTTTAGCCGACGGCAAATGCTGCGTCGGCTAAACTGGAACTTTAGCTGACGACCTTTTCTATTTGCCGTTGGCTAAACTTTAGCCGACCGAACTCGGCCGACCGACTTTTAGCCGACAACTGACCACTTTAGCCGACGGTTTTTGACTTTAGCCGATGACTTTTTGCTGTCGGCTAAAGTATAAACATTGGTAGTGTAGATTCTAAAAAGTTTTTATCAGACGAACACAAAGTTCCCCCGGAGGGGATGATTCACCAATGTATATATAATTAATGAAATTCTACTATAAATGCAACAATGATGCTTAATTACCTATCTGAAAAGAAAAATCTTGAGTGACATATGAAACTTCATCATACAAAAAAAAAAAAATACCGAAACACAACATTACGCTGTTAAGCAATCACCGAATTTTATCAATGTCATCAAATATTAGATGCAGTACTTTACAGTACTAATTTATGCATGAGTTTTGTATTAATTATGCATGAAATATATGCATTTCGTGCATCGAAATTTCATTAATTGCATATTTTAATACATTGAAATTTTGATGCACGAAATGCATATATTTCATGCATAATTAGTACAAAACTCATGCATAAATTACTAATGTAAAGTAATGCATTTGAATTTTGATGCACGAAATGCATATATTTCATGCATAATTAGTACAAAACTCATGCATAAATTAAGATCAGAAAGATCGCATTTAATATTAGATCGCATGTAACGCGCCATATAAAAACTATAATTAAAAAATAAAAAAAGCTTAAATAATGATACATGTCGACAACTCTCTTTTAATAAAAGTATAGATTACATTCGTTATCCTTTACTTGCAAAAATTAATATTTTTCACTATTTATATACTGCCTCTAATTTTACTTTTTTTCTATTAATATGAAAAACAAATATTAGCACGTAAGGTGTTATTGACTTTGTCTTAATGCATAATAAAAAATATTAATAACTAAAATTATACATTGAACTCCATGCATTTTCTTGTGTTAAGACCATCTCCAATAGTGCAACTCCAAATATAAAAATAGAGAAAGTGAGTAATGCCTATTCAAAATTTACACAAAAATACAGAATTCGGTAATACATATCCAACCGTTTATGCAAAAATAAATTCATTTTTAACTTTACATTTAGTGTGAATTAATTATTCCATAATTTTCAAATTTACTACAGTAAAACCTCGATAGATGAATATGGTCGGGACTGGAGAAAAATATTTATTTAGCGAAATTATTCATTTATCGAGAAAAAATTTGAACATGTTATAAATAGTTGGGACCAGAAAAAATTTTCATTTGACGAGATTATTCGTTTATCGAATATTCATTTATCGAGGTTTTACTGTAAGATTGAAACACACACACACACACACACACACACACATATATATATATATATATATATATATATATATATCACTGTTTTAAATAGCGTTTCGTAGCGTAGGCTATAGCGCGCTATAGCGCCAAAATTGACTGTAGCGCTACGTAGCGCATCCAAAATAGGGTTTTGAACAAATAACGTAGGATTTTTTATGACGTGGCACACTTTTATCCAAATAGCGCAAATAGCGTAGGCTATTTGAGCTATAGCGTAAATAGCGTGGGCTATTTGAGAAAATTTGATTTTTATCATATTTTTTTATTTTAATTATATATTTTTATTTTAATTACAAATATTTTTTAATTATTATTTTATTACTTTTATATCTATATAAACTATAAAGTTCTATTAAATTTATTACAAAATATAGTTTTTTTAATAATTCTTAGATATATGTAGTGTCGAAGATAATAACAAATAACCAATGATAAATAACCGATAAGAAAACTTGTTGATGAGTTCATTAAAAAAACGGTGGATTGTAAATATGATATTTATACATTTATTTTCATATATTGTTATTTTAAGTGTCACTAGTTATAATTTTAACTTGATTTATATTAACTTATGATAAAGAATTATATATTATATAGATATATTTTATTTTTTATATAAAATAGTAGGAACGCTAAACATACGCTATACACTACGCTATTTGCGCTACGCGCTATCAAGACAAAAACGCTACACATCAACGCTGCGCTATTTAAAATATATATATATATATAATATATATATATATAGTGGCGCGTTTATGCAAAGACAATATTACGCAGATCTTTCTGATCTAATTTATGCATGAGTTTTGACTAATTATGCATGAAATATATGTATTTCGTGCATCAAAATTTCAATGCATTAAAATATGCAATACATTTGATGCATATAATTAAGACAAAACTCACGATCAATTAAGATCAGAAAGATCGCATCTAATATCGCAGACGCATGTAACGCGCTTCTATATATATATATATATATATATGAACTCAAATTAGCCATCCCAAACTCCAGCAATAAAAAGAACACCCCACCATATCCATATCGCTCAATATTGCATTTCCGCCGCCGCCTTCCTCGCGAATAATTCACCGCCGCCAACCTCCACCACCGCCTTCCTCAAGAATAATTCAACTCCGCCATCTCCTTCAATTTCTCCTTCGTTCAGTTATAGCTTGAAAAACCCAACTTCGCCACCAAAGACCTACTCTGATGACCATAGCCACCACCTCCTCCACCCTGCTCCTCCCGCCACCACAATTCCGCCGCCGTCCAAGTACAAATCTTCTATGCACCAAAACTATCTCAATTCCTTAATTACCCTTTGGCGGTACGAAATTTTCCCAAATCCAACCGATGGGTTTGCAATCGTTGGGATTAAGAAAACGTGGAATGAAAGTGGGTCTGAGATCAGGCCGGTCCTGACATTTGGTTGGCCCTAGGCGAACTCTGATAAATAGGCCCCATTATCTAACATAATAAACGTCAAAATTTTTTTAAAGTAAAATGGGAATGTGCAATGAGCCTCATTAAAACCTTATGGCGCGAAACCCAATTAGGGAAAACACTATTAAGGAAAGAGTATTCTACCCCAATTCATTGAAAGAAATAACAAAGAGTACAAAAAGTTAGGGCACATAAAATCAAACCCAATTGAAAGTAAAACAAAGATTCCTAACCTAAAAAGCGGTTTCTTCGAGCATTTTGAGATGCAAGATCACATATAATCACATCAACGTCAATTTTCTCCAATATATCCTTCTCAATTGACAAAATTGCCAAACCAGTCAGTCTGTCTTGTGACATTGATGACCTCAAGTAGGTTTTAATCAACTTCAGTTTTGAAAAACTTCTTTCCGCTGATGCTATAGTCACTGACACCGTCAGCAAAACTCTATAAGCAATTGCTACATTTGGATAACAATTTGCAAGTTTGACAAATTCAAGAATATAAATGGCAGATATTGTTTCAGTTGGAAAAGTGAACTGTAACACTTTTAATTCAGAGAATAGATCATCTACATCAACATCAGATAAGTTGCCATGACAAAAAACTGAATGAAACTTAACACAACATTCTTTTAGCTCATTATCATCCAATGACTTTAGCTTTTTTGAATCATATAAAAATCTAAAGATACTTGCAAATGTCTTCAGTTCCTCAAACCTGTTTCTCAAAGAACTAATTGCCATGTCAACAACAACAACAAGAAAATAGTTGACTTTAAACGATTCTTCAGGTGACTGGCTTTCATGTTCCTCATTGTTCTCTCCAAACTACTTTTTTCTAATCACACAATGTTTTGTTGGAAAGATAGGCTCAACATCCATCTCAAGTGAAACACTTGTTGCAATATTCATACTTTGTATAACCTTCTTCTCTATATTTTTCAAAATATGAAGACACATATTCCAATTGATTTATGGTTATGTCTATGCACATAGATTTAGATTGCAACATTTTTCTAACTATATTAATAGCAAATAAAATATCATACCAAATAACCATGCCAAGCAAAAATTCAAAACTTTCTAGTGCATTAATCAAACTCTCTGCTTCACTCTTTGTCTTTTCGGGTCATTATCAGAAGATTCATATAATTCCGTCAAGGCCAATCTTATTTGGGGACATTGAAATATAATGGCTTTAACACTCTTGATTCGACTTTCCCAACGAGTATTAGACAATTATTTCATAGTTTAACCAGGAACGTTATCAAGCAAAATCTTCCATCTTTTTTTAGATCCCGAAAATAGTGAATATAAGCGTTGAATAACTCCAAAGAAGAAAATAGCCTTAACACAAAATGTGCCATATCGCCAAGAGTAAGATTAAGACTATGACAAACACATGGCATGTACAATGCTCTAGGATTAATCTCAAAAAATCTCTTTTGAACACTTTGATGTTTTCCTTTCATATTCGAACCATTGTCATAACCTTGCCCCCTCACATCACCAACATCAATATCAAGAGCCTTTAAAACATCTAATAATTCATTTAAAGGTCCTAATCCTGATGTATCATCAACTCTTAAAAATTCTAAAAAGAACTCCTCAATTTTTATTTTAGTATTTGACATATTCACACAACGAATTATAAGTGTCATTTGTTCTTGATGGCTCACATCTGGGGTACAATCAAGAATTATCGAAAAGTATTTTTCCTCTTTAATGATCTTAATGATTGAACATCTAACACTTTGATCCAAAAGAGAATCAAATTCATTTTGAATTTTATGTGCAAGATAGTGGTAATGAATTTCACGATCCTGAATGCGTCTCACATGATCTTGCATTATAAAATCGAATTCCGCAATCATTTCCATCGATCCAAGAAAATTCCCATTATTATCTTGATATAATTTTTCGTTGGATCCTTGAAAAGGAAGACTATTCTTAGCAAGACATTTTACAGTTGCAAATATTCTATGTAAAACTTGTCTCCAACGTTCTTTCTCTTTCACAATTTCTTGCTGCACGTGCTTATCAATTGTCAAATTTTTGTCCAATCTTTTTTCGCAAATCATTCCAAACATTCATATTAGTCATATGCTCAACACAATTTTCATGATTTTGGAGTCTTTGACTAATATGCTTACAATCACCTAAACCCTCAGTTGCTAGCAAACTCAAGTTACTACTACTAGAAAACTTAAACAACTTACAACAAAAACAATATACCTTATCAATATATTTGCAATAAACTAACCTTTTCCGATCATGTATCTCACCATTACTTAATTTTCGAAAATAATAAGAATATGCAAAATGCCTCTTATATTTGTCTAAGGGATATTTAAATTTAGGATCCATTTCTCTACTATCTCTAGTAGGGCCCTTTTCAACTAGAATATCCCTCGATGTGTTACAAGATTCTCCCAATTTCTTGGGTCATAAATATCAAACCGAATAATTTTTTCTTGTTCTTCAGCATTTGGCACATCATTATCATTTTGCACATCACTTAATTGATCATTTGGCATATCATTAGCATTTTCCACATCATTAATATTTGACATATCATTAGCGTTTGGCACATCTATCTTTTTGAAAACAAATTTCTCAAGACCTCCGTATTGTGATTTTGTAAACTCTAAATCTAGTTTTCTTTTTTTTTTCGTTTTTCAGCACCAGATTTGTATTTTTTAGGATACATCTTGATCGAAGTACAACACTAACACTAGCAAATTAGCAAATAGTAATTAGCAACAAACAAAACAAAACGAGATGGGAATTAAAAATCAGAATAACAGATAGCAATTAGCAAACCAAATAAAACAAGCTAGGAATTAAAAATCAGAACAAAAACACCTCGGCCTCGCGGCGGCGGATGGCGGAGGGCTTTTCTCATCGCGGCGCCAAACAGAATAGATGGAGGCTTGGAGCACCTCGGGTCTGGGAAAACAAAACACCTCGGACAGTCGCACTTCGTCTTCGCGGCTTGCGCAGCGCCGCAGCAGTAAGAAGAAGAATATGGAGCTTAGGGTTAGGCTGCGGTTCAGGTTCAGTCGTTCAGACTTTTTTTGGGGGTTGGGGACTTTTTCTTTTTGTAATGTGTAACCCGTTAGTCACTTAGTTGGGTTAGAAAAAAAAAAAAAGAAGTCTAGGGCTGGCTGTCGGCTAATCGAGCTATGCCTATAACTAGTAATAAAATAAAAAAATTGGGCCCCTTTTTACTATGGGCCCTGGGCCGGCGCACTCCACGCCTACCCCCAGGGCCGGCCCTGTCTGAGATTATAGCGGAGGATAAGGTAGAAAATGACAAAATAAAGATGGTTTTGTGCAACAGTGATGTACTGTTAATCAAGTATCTATATCTATATATATATATATAAATTGAGTTCCATGTATTAATGTGAGCATTTATGTCATAATCTAGAGTCATTCATATCATTTGAAATATTGCTAATCTCTAGAGCCTTTTTTAAAAGCTTTAAAGAGCTTTTACAAACCACAATTAAAAAAATACAAGAATAAAAAACGTATGCATACATGTTCATTGTCATAAGCTAAACTAATTCAACCAACTAAAACATGTCAAAGTCTCATTATTAAATTTTAAGAATTTCTATAGTCATACCACACAAATCATGTTTATTGTTTAACTCTTTCAACTTATTCTTTGAGGTACTTATACTCCCTTATAAAAAAACCAAAAGTCACACAACTCACCCACAAAACAGGTCACACCCACCACCTCCAGTAACGCAAATTCTTCTGCCGCCATAGCCACCGGAACCGCTACCAACATCAACTGCTTCCACCGCCGACACCACCGAATATAAATTTAATAGGTGGTGTTTCGAGCTTGGGTGGTTTCGTTGTTGTTTTAGTGGTTCCGCCGCCGACATACCAAACTTGAAATCTCAAACAATTTTCTTATAAACAATTAAACAACTAAAACGATTCTATTCAAAATAACATACAGATACCTACAAACCATGAAATATCCAAAACATTATAAAATCAAATTGTCAATTCCCACCAAATCTTTAAAAAATAAAGATGACATCGAGTTCATTATAGCCAAAATAATGGATCGATTGCCAAGATGGATTTTCAATATTGATGAGTATCAAAGGAATTGAGCTAAGGGTGTCCACATCGTTGGTTCTACCTTATCGGCCACCAAAACCCCACCACCATCGTTGGTTTTGGCCGGTGTTAGGTTGTTGGTGGATGATGGTTTAGTGAGAGAAATGAAATTAAAGGTCGTATATGTTTTGTGATGAGAAAAAAAAGTGTGCTTTTGGGTGGAGGATACAACTTACAAGTAGTTAATTTTGATAGATAAAATAAAATTAAAGAAAATAATATGAAAGGACAAAAATACCCTCTTATTTAACAGTCAAACTAACGGAGTTAGGAAATTCGGATCAAATCCGAAACGGATGTTTCATTTTTGGGGGCAATTCTATATATACTCAAATTAAACATAATAATTTCATATTTCCTTATCAACTTGTTTAAAGGCACTGTACTTATGCACTAAAAATGTGTTTTGGGGAAATATCGTATTTTGATTTTCAGATTGGGTAAATATGGAATTATCCTTTCACTTTTGGACCAACCTAAAACTTTTTCAAAATTTGGAACTACAAACCATGAAATATCCAAAACATTATAATATCAAATTGTCAATTCCCACCAAATCTTTAAAAATTAAAGATGACATCGAGTTCATTATAGCCAAAATAATGGATCGATTGCCAAGATGGATTTTCAATATTGATGAGTATCAAAGGAATTGAGCTAAATGTGTCCACAGCGTTGGTTCTACCTTCTCGGCCACCAAAACCCCACCACCATCGCCATAACCGCCGCCGACCACTGAAATATCCAAATCTGAACACAAAACCAAAACCCGAGTTTGTAACTTGCTTATAAGCTCGAAACACATTCTACAGGAGACCCGAGATTCCAGCGATGGTGGTTTGTTGGTGGTGATTTGGCGACAAAGGTGTGGTTACGTGGTGGTTTTGGCCGGTGTTAGGTTGTTGGTGGATGATGGTTTAGTGAGAGAAATGAAATTAAGGGTCGTATATGTTTTGTGATGAGAAAAAAAAGTGTGCTTTTGGGTGGAGGATACAACTTACAAGTAGTTAATTTTGATAGATAAAATAAAATTAAAGAAAGGACAAAAATACCCTCTTATTTAACAGTCAAACTAACGGAGTTAGGAAATTCGGATCAAATCCGAAAGGGATGTTTCACTTTTGGGGGGCAATTCTATATATACTCAAATTAAACATAATAATTTCATATTTCCTTAACAAATTCTTTAAAAGGCACTGTACTTGTGCACTAAAAATTTGTGTTTTGGGGAAATATGGTATTTTGATTTTCAGATTGGGTAAATATGGAATTATCCTTACATTTTTGGACCAACCTAAAACTTTTTCAAAATTTGGACTAAAATGAAATACCCCGCAAACCACATGGATTAAAAATGTAGTTAACTCTAATTTTGAAGGATAGTAAATTCAAGTCTGTCAATTCAAAATGTAAGGCAATGCAAAGATGATAGACATTAAAAAAATTTTGATTAGATCCCAGGAAAATAAAGATGGTTTTAACTAATTTTAAAAAATTTCAAATTTAAAAATTTGAGGTTATACAGTTTTGAGAACACACATACCACGACATCACATGACACAAAATAACATTATTTACATAAAAAAAAAATACTCTATGAAAAACTAAGAGTGCAATTTTTTTACATCTAAAGAATATAAACAACTAAGGAGTAAGAGTGAAATATGTAATAAAAATCATAATATTTGCCATAAGAATTTTAGAGTATAAAAATGTGTGAGAGAAATTAATTCAAATACGTAGCATCGTAGGCGTAATAAGTGTTTGATTAAATGGCAACAAATCATTCATTTTAGATGATCGTACATGTTTGGTAACTTGACTATATAGATATAAATTCGATATCTTAATATGTTATATATGAACCCATTGTTTGAAATCAACCTCATATAGTACCCCACATATTGACGCTAGGATGCACCACCGAATAAGCTATATATGATATTTCGATGCTACTAATTAAAAAGTAGTTCGTATTGATTTCTGTAAACACGAACAAATGTCTTGCTTCAGTGAGATATAATCCATCTTAATAAATGCACATGTAATTTTTTTATGGTGTTAGTATCATGGATAAATATGTTGCACATTTTGAGTACAAGTCATTTTAACCTGTCAATAACCCACCCTAGGCCATACTTGATATTAAATACGTTATATAAAAATACGATGTTTTAACTTAGAATAATTTCACTCGAAAAACAAAAACTGTGAATGCTCGGGCCTTGAAATAATATGTAATATAAATATGATATTCGATATTATCGAAAATAAAGTACCCGTGCTTTAGGGTGAATAAAGCCCGTGCATCGCACGGGCCATGATGTCTCGTCTATATAAAAATCGAGTTCAAAATTGAGTTCCATGATCGAACGTGAGCATTTATGTCTTTAGCTAAAAAACTCTTTTATGCAAGATAGCTACCAAAGCTCGGTAATATTTGAAAGCTTTTAATAGCTTTCAATTACAAACCATAAATATTTAAACGAAAAAAAAAATATACAAAACTGCTTCCAGTCCACCTCCATAAGAAGCCCAACAATCTGATTCCTGTAGTTAAAAAACTACCTCAAAGAATACCTTTTCATCTGTCCATCGCCTCTTCCTTCCATCTTCTCGGCATTAAATGTTATCAGTTAGCTTTCATGTGCCTGGAGCTGTATAAATAAGCCTCCTGCTGTCACAGTACTTCCCATCTATACCTGTAGTTACATTATGTCAAGGTCAACCAAAGAGCAGTCCGAAATCAGACTCTAGATCAGCTGAAGGAGGGAGATGAGGGTCCCATTGTGGTAATGATTTTCCGAATGTGGGACGTGCATAATATTAATGACCTCAGCATTGATTTTGTTGTGTCGGATGAAAAGGTGAAAATAATCTGCCGTTGTTGCATCATTGTAAGTGTTTTAATTAGCGTTTGGTTGATCAACTAATGTGTTGATTCCTTTTCAGGAAAATGTCATGCACTGTTCTATGAAGAGCAATATATCTCATTGCTTTGTTGACAAGATCCATCCCGGTGCTTTGGTTTTAATGAGTTCTTTTGCTGTGCAGCGAAGAGATGAGTACCGCATAATCAGAGAGAATGACTACTTTCTTGATCTTAATGGTTCCACAACGGTCCGCAAAGTTTGCAACAAAGTTGGTGGCTTTTTAAGGCATCCGTTCGAGCTCATGGACTTTGAGAGTATTCAACCTACAGAGAAAAAGTATCTTATTGGTAAAAAAATTTTTATGTAGACCCAAATAAGGCTGTTGTGATTATTTCGTCTGTATTGTTATTTTTATATGCATGGTTTGTATGTGGCAGATGTGATTGGGGTTTGTTACAACTGTGGGAAAAACTGCACAGCCAAGGACTATCTCAAAGAACCTTAATTTCCCGCTTATAAATGAAAGGTACTGACTGCTTTGTGTATTCACACGTGGATGACAGATGGAACTTAACTTTTAAACTGGAAGCATAAATAACCAATGTTTTCCTGAATTAGGGGCCGCACACTAAGGGTCACTTTATGGGGGAAATTGGGCGATCAACTATTAAAGATGATGGCAAGTCATTCTGGAAAGTACACTATCATTCTCACCTCCATGAGTGCTAAATATTATAATGGTTAGTATAAGGTTGTGCGGGTTATATAGCGCTAGAATATCTGTTGCTCCTACTTTTTTAACCATGTTTATCTTACAGGTCAGTTAGGCATATCAAGCTGTTCATCAACGCTTATTCTAGATAGTGATGAGATCCCCGCTACCGTTGCCTTTAAGTCCCAAATAAGGTATTCATTATCATACATATAGCAATATTCATAGCTTAAAACTGTTAAGGACTAACAAAGATTAAAAAATGCAGCGGGTTGATGCTGCTACCGTGCCTATTTCGGCGACTAAATCACAAGATGGTACACTAGAGGAACTGTTAGCTTTGGGCCGTGACCGAAGAAAAGATGTACTAATTTTTAAAAATGAAACACATAGTGTTATGAGTAATACGATGTTACCTTATCTGTTTTTAACAAGCTGTTGTTTGGCAGGCTGCAACATTCCACTGCGAAGCTGAGATCGTTGGTATCCGTACAAGAACAATTGGTACTACCCGCCCTGTGGCGGCGGGAAATGCAAGAAGGGGGTGACCCGCAAGGATGGACAACTTTGGTGCGACGCGTGCAATAAGTCTGTGAACTACCCCAAACCCAGGTTATGATGTGTGCTTAATATTCGTATAGCATGTATGAAAGATGATACTTACCATTAGTGGGCTGCTTACACATGTCGACAGATATAGGCTTGAGGTAGACGTGAAGGATGAGACCACCCAGGTTGTGATTGTGATGTGGGACGAGACAGCTACGGAGTTGGCAAAGTCGAGCGCCAAGGCATTGCTTGATGAGTTAGATGAGGTAGTTTTGCAATTCGATTTTCAGTTATAGGTTCGTGTGTCTGTAATATATATATACACGTTTGAATGTGTAGGTTTAAGACGAGGCCCCGACGCTTCCAAATGCTTTGACAAACATGTACAATACATAGCATGTATTTGAAATCAGGTCGCACACATATTATAACTACGAGGAATTTGAGAGCTTTACCTGCACCGGTGTGTTTCTAATCAATGATTCCATAATTTCGGGCGTCCATGATGCACCTGATGACTCTGATGATTTCCACCCTGAAGGCAGCAGCAACGCCGTCAATCTCGGGCTAAAACGGCTGGTGCGGGGTCCACAGCTAACCACTCCCGCTAAGCCAAATGATGGCAAAAAAAGCACAGGTTAGATTTCAGGTTACATTATAAAATAACATGCTTAAATATGAATATTAAATGCACTCACAAATGTTTTGCTGCACGTTGTTTAAGGTATATCGAAGAGGACTCCGATACGGAATAAGCACATGTTGTGGCCGTTCAGCTGGATAGGCATGCAAAAGATCACACAGATTATGGGGGCTGCTTACAATGACTGTCCATGAAGAAATAGATGTTTCTAAAAATGCTTTTTCTTGCATTTTGGTTTTTTTGTCATGCGATTTATGAACTGCCATATGTTTTGATTTTGAGAGTGTAAGGATAGATTTTAGACGATACGCTGCAGCTAATGTTTTATGCTCAGCTTAATAAAGCGGTGGTCCAGCTGCTGTGCTCCGAATATTGTTTCCTTTGCCTATTGTCCGATTGGACAGCTTGGTTTTGGTTTACGATTGTCTTTTGCTTCCTGTCTTTGTTGTTCTTAATTTTAGGTACATTGAAGAGGACTCAGCTGTGGGAGAGGCACTTGTTGCACGAGTGAAGATGGATAAGCATGTTAGAGACTAAATGGAACAAGTATCAAAAATAAGCTATGGCTAATGTTTTGGCCTGAGTTTTTTTAAGCGGTGATCCCCCTGCTGTTCTTTGTATACCCCTATGTTTGGTTAATGTTTAATTAAAGGAGTTAGTTATGATATGCAATAGCGTTTCAGTTCCTATTTTGTCCTATTCGTATTGTTTTCCTCTACGTTGACACAACTGTAGATATTAGGAACCACTAAGTTTACAAGCTTACCGTCTTGAATAACCAACCCTGTGCATCTATCATAAAGCAAGGTTTTGGCGAGACCGTTTAAACACCAAGGATGATGTCACTGAAAAGCGCAACGCAATGTGATGCAAAAAAGTATCTGCAACAAAACCAAAATAAAGAGCAGTTACATCGCTAATTTTTCCAATCATAAAACATTTTTCAATCGTGGGCCACATATACATGTATGTCACTTAGACCGTTTAAAAAGACAAATTCCCTCTGTTTGTATCTCCTAAAAGAATACCTTAGGTTCCATTCATATACTTTAGTAGTTTTCATGTTTTGTAAATGTGCATAATAATAAAAGAGCAAAATATCTGCCCATTTTGCCTGCAAGGCCACATTTTACTTAATTGTGGCTCATTTGAATCCAAGCTCTAATTTACATAGCTGTAGATAGATGCCACAAATTTAACAAGACCATTTTTAAAAGGCCATTGTTCCTACTTGACATTATATGAAACCCCTGCGACACTGCAAAGTAATTGACTTATTTCTAGGACTCTTACACTGCAAGTACCGCGCTTCATTAGAAATGCAAGCCCGCTTTAAGCACGTATCCATGTCCTCGCTAGCAGATTGCTACTCCTGCTGCTCATTTGAATCCAATCTCTAATCTACGTGCCTGAAAACAGCAACAACAAACTCCAAAAGATCAATTTAAGTTGCCCAGTGTTTCTACTTTGCATTATATTAAACAGATGATAGACTACAAAGTAATTGAGTTGATGGCAGTAGTACATATATTGATTTTCCATCTTCCACATTAGCGTGCAGTACTCATAAAAGCGAGCAGCCACATATGTCAAATGCTCCAAAAAATGACCCATAGCGGGTAACTCAATATCACCCGCAAGTAACCCGATCGTCCCCGTTTGACCTTAAATGTAAAAAGCATAATAGTATCGCTGGGTTCTGACTCGCTTATAAACTATAGTCAAGAACGCCAACTTTCTCAATCATAAATCTTTCCCAATTCAGAACTCTGAATCCTCATCTAACTATACATGTGTGAGTATATTGATCCATATGTTAAAGAATGATAACTAGAGCAAACTGACATATGCTAGAAAAATACCCATGAGGATATATTTTCGACCATAATAGCCCCCCGAGTTTGCATACAATTCCCATTTTTTTAGCTAACATCACATAATTAAACATTGACAAGTGGGCTAATTTGACCTATGTGCTAATTGACATGGATTGCATAGTCATAAGAGATATCACATTTAATTCATCACAGGGCTAAACTGCTCTGCTGTTACACTAAGTGGGTTGTTTATTGCATTTAAGGCATTAACAGCTGTGTAAATGTGTGAGAAGGTGGAAATTATGATCACTTAAAAGACATTAGCCACTTGACTGAAATCACACTTTATTGATTGATAAAATAAATAACAAATGAGTTACATGATTCCTACAGGACTGTTACACTGAGTGGGTTGTTTATTGCATTGACACAAAAGCCATCAGCCACTTGATTGAGATCACAGCTTATTGATGGATAGAATAAATAAGGGAGGGTAAAAAGTAGTAACAAATGAGTTACATGAACTTTTGAAAGTCCTACAGGACTATTAAGTGAGCCAAAGGTCCCTTGGCCCGTTCCTAATATAGATTTTGATCTAAAAAAAGGTTCTAAAGCAAACTGTTGTCATACTTTGGGTTAGACCATGACACAAGTATTGTAGTGAGTACATTCATATTGTAGACATTCTAAAAGCTTTACTACAGAGATGGCTCAAGGTTTGTATTCGATGCAAAAGTTTTCGTGCGACCTTGCAGAATTTTAATGCAGTAGGCTGAATTATTGTCTGATTAGGAGAAAATGGTTAGTAGGTTACTTGATTAGTAAATTGTGTACAATGCATTACAAATCTGACAAATTCCTAAAACTTACCACTTGCCATCTACCCGTGTTACCTTAACCAGATGCATGAGACTAACAAGTCCATTTCATTCAATGTTATTGTAAATAATTATGAGCCTTCATGTGCTTTAGCTGTCCTTCTATGCTGCAGATTCAAATACGAATATCATCAACATTTCATCCATCCCCAACATGCTGAACAACTCTTTAAGCATTCATTTGGAGACAAATATACGACCGGATGGTAAAGTCAGCGCTTTTTGTGGGCTCAAGCTAACAAACCTGTCCACGCAGCAACTAGGTGAAATAAGAAATTCATGCTTCCCTTAATGGTTGCCAATTTCTAACCAAAATTTTGACGCTTTTATTTATGCTTATAAATTGAAATGAACATTTAGGTCAAGCATCGGATGTAGAAGTTGCAGGAATTGGACCATCACATGCATCAAGATATGGCACTAATTCTTGTAATACCCGTAATTTCGATTTCCGGTAATTTCGGCGAAATTCCGTTTTGACGACTCGCTCATGACCGTTTCGTCGTTCCGCGAATGATTAATTCTGCACTTTTTGTCATCCGAGTTCGTTTCGGTGTCGTTTTGTTGAGTTCCGTGCTTTTTGGCGACTTTTCCGCACTTGAGTTCGATTCTTGCGAATCTCGTTGGAAACTGCTGTTTCGAGTTTCCCGTAAGTCCGTTTAACTTTGTTAGACGTGTTGTGAACTTCGGTTTGGTTATTCGATCACGTATCGTGATTTTCGGACGTTTTGGGCCATTTTTGTAATTTCCCAAAGTTTGGGGTAATTACCTCCGTTGTCGAATTCCGACACTTCGGGTGGTCGGAATCGTGTGTTCTCTTAGCGCTTGGATTCGTCTTTGCGAGTACTTCGTAACCGTATCTCCGGTTTTTACTCAGGTTCGGGTTTCGGGGTCGTCAGGCCGGAATGGCCACGACCGAGTCACGACCGAGCAGTACAGCTGGCCGAGTTACGGCCGTAAGGTGCCGGTTACGGCCGTAATGTGTGCCAGTTACGGCCGTAAGGCATGATCGGGTACGGCGGTACGGGCGCTGGGCATCTTCCGGACGAAGGCCGGTTACGGCCGTAATGTGTGCCAGTTACGGCCGTAAGTGTCCGACAGTTGCTGGGCAGATTTTTGACGAATGCCGGTTACGGCCGTAAGGCCTGCCGAGTACGGCCGTAAGGGCCAAGTTACGGCCGTAAGGGCCGAGTTACGGCCGTAAGGCACTGCCGGTTACGGCCGTAAGTGTCCGACAGTATCCGGCTATATAAGGCGTGGCAGCCCGTTTTTACTCATTTCTTCACTTTTCTTGCGGCTATCGGACGGGTGCGACGGGGAAATAGGGTTCTTGATCGATTCTACTCAATTCCAAGGCTTTTTGGAAGATCCTTTTTGATTAAATCATCATTTAATTCGTGTTCTTCGTCCGAATCAAGGTATTTCCTTGCTTAAAACCCTACTTGTATGATTTTTGGGGGTTTTCTTCGTGATTCACCGATTTGTCCGATTTTGATGATTTGGTTATGGTATTCTTGTTGTCTTGGCCATGATCTTCGGATTTTGTAACTCATATATCGATTTTATCGAACGGGACTTGATTTCGGATTTCTTCGAAGGAACCCTCGGATCCTTGTTATTTTTCCGGTTGATTCGGATTTCGTTTAACGTTATTTATCCGTGGTGATGTTATTTCTGTAGCGATCGTGAGGTTGTCGAATTCTTGGTCGTTTTCGGAAGTTCGAGGGCTATCTGACCGTGTTCGTTCGTTGTTTCGATGCTCGCGGTACCGAGGCAAGTATCTTGCCCATACTTTTCATGTTTCGTAGACGGAATCATTGATAAATGATTTTATGTGCAATCCGAATGTTTTAATGAACTTTTAAAAGGATCGGTATGCTTTTGATAAAGGTTTTCCTTCGAAGATAACTCGTAGGCTTTGTGAATAAATGTGTTTTCTGATTATGTGTATCATTGTCGTGTGATGGAAGATATTGAACATATTTTAGTGAATTTAGTAGACCGTGAATAGTTGCCGAGGATTGTGTATTGAGATGTGTAATGGTACGGTGAATATGTGACGTTGTGTGATATTAGTTGTTACTCCTTCGTAAGGAGGTTGGGACACTTGGTGTTGTTTGGCATTGTTATTTGCTTGTCGTTGTGCGACGTTGATTGTGAGTATATGTCGGTTAAAGTGGCCATTCTAGCGAAGTACCTAGCATTTGTATGCATATTCTAGTATTCGAATTATGGCTTCCCGTGGCGTTGTGGATTATATGTGTGTGTTCACCTAGGGACGGTCTGACGAGGCCTCTAGGGATACGTTGCCGTGAGTTTCGTATCGCGAACTATGGTTAACCACCCAGGGATGTCCGACGGGGCTCTGCGGGGTACGGTGGCCGTGAGTCTCGTACCAAGGTTAACTTTGAAATGTTTTGTTGGAGAACTGTGATTTTTGGCGCATATTTCGTCTGATTAGAATGGCAGTCCAAATGGTAGGGTACTTAGCTGGAATGGCACCGGTAAATGTGTTGTATGTGATTTGTCCCTCGATTGTGATAATTTGGTATGGGTACGTGAGTCCTGTGGTTGCTCTGTGTATTGTAGCTCTATGGTATGTCGAGTTCGACCGTATGGTTAAGTTGCAAAGTTGTGTTCTCTGATGTCGTTTTGTGAGATTGTTGTCATGTTAATGTTTGACACGGTGTAGTTTCCGTCGGGTTATTCTTGCGAGTATGTGATGTGGATGATTCGGGTCGTAGATCGGGTGTTTGTGATTGGAATGTTATGATTGGGTCGTGGACCCCGTATTTTGTTATCGGAATCGTATTTTGAAATAAATGATTTTTGGGCTGCGTCCCTAAGCGTTTCGAAAAGCTTGAAAATTCTTAAACCCCAAATGCTTTCAAAACTCCCGAGATCGTACAATGTTTGTAAGATGTAAAATGGTTTTATTTCCTATCTTTCATAATTCAAACTGTTTGATCAAGCGAATTATCTCGGGAAATATATTCATGATTTCTATGTTCTTGGAGTATGATATGTATGGCTTGTCTTTGTATTTATACTTGCACTAGCAAAACAGTGGAGTTTTGCTAACCCCCGAGTATTCGGGGGGTGGATGTCTGTTTTGCGTCCAGGTACTTGCAGGTTGTCGGGGAGCAATTCACAGGATCGTTACGAAGGATGATGGAAGATGGCGATACTAATCACATGAAGACCGGTGTTGAGTATTTGATGATGTCTTGTTTTGTCCTTCCGTTGTGTTTATTTTCCCTTATGTGGGAACGTTGATTTATGTTAACCCCTGCGTGGGTATGAGTTACAAGAAAGGGTAATGTATGGTTGATATGTATGTTGTGGCAAAAGACCAAACTGGTCTAATGGTTCGTTATTTAGCCATGTCGGCATATATTATGTTGTCGTGTTTTCTGTATTTAGCCTGGTAGATCCTCATGGAGAGGGTCTGCGACGCTGTAATATTCCCGAACGGTTTGGGGGTGTTACAGAATATGGTATCAGAGCTTAGGTTGCGGAAACCTAGGTTGTCGGGTCAAGTTGTGTGTTGTCGGGTCTTGTCTTGTCTTGTCTTGTCAGATTTTGTCTGACTGAGTCGTGTCGCGACGCGTCGTCTGAGGTGTCGGTCGTGATTAGTATCGAGGTGCAGCCATCATCTTCGTGCGATCTGTGGATGTAAGTCTCCCTACTTTGTTGTGTCCCGTGTTATACGAGCTTGCGTGATTATATATTATTATGTGGAGTTTAAATGTGCCTGGTGAATACGTACTCCATACTTGTTTGATTCTCGTATTGTACTAGAATGAAAAGTGATACCTGTGTATAAATGTGTGCATATATTGTGTGAATCGTTTTATTGAAGTAATGGCTTGGTGTGATCCCGCAAGGAAAGTTTGTCAATGTGATATTTCAAAGTTTAATTATTTTGAAGAGTCACGTAAATTTTATTTTTAAACATCCTTCAAGAAAGGAAAATTTTTGATTTCGTATGATGACCTCGAGACCAGAATTTTTTTTTAGAACTTAACTACTTATATTTTATTTTCACCTTGCCTTGCAAGTTTTCAAAAATTTGGTTTTAAAAACTCAAATGAGGTCTACCAAAAATTTACTCGAAACGTGGCTCTTGCTTTCGACTTTTTGATTTCATGATCGTCGGTTCGGGGGTATGTAGTGATGCCGGCATTATTATTTGGTCAATAATGCTCAAAATTGTGATTAAGTTGGTGGTGTGAACGTTAAGTCGTCCTAAATGCACTTGTTGTGGGAGTCCTCATTACTGAGAGGTAGGATTTCAGTTTTAGATGTTAATTATCTTATGACGATCGCTTGTGTGATACTGTAATTACGTGGACATATGATGTTGAAGTGTGATGGGATTTGATGGTAATGGATCGTATTTTGATATAGTGGTAAATTATATCTGTTGTGTGTGTGTTCGAAAACGCTTTTCTGAAAATTTTATAAACTTGAACGAGTTGTGGAAAATTAAAATTCATAAAGTTTTGACAAAGTTAACTTCAAACCGAGGTACCAAAAACACTTTCAAAGTTTTATTTTGAATAATCATGTAAATCCAAAGATTTCCAAATGACACCATTTAAAAGGATACCTCGTGGATCTTCTTATCGAGTTGCTATTAGTTGTCTTATATGATATATCAAGCCAAGTTGGCAATTTAGTACATTATTTTGCGATGTTGTACCATTGCATTGAGAGAGTATCCGCTTAATATGCCGAGGGGCAAAGGGCGCGGTCGTGACCACGGTACAGGCAGTCATGGAGATTAGATGCGGGACCAAGAGAAGATTTTCGGGAAGGTTGCTATTCTAGTACTTCGCTCTCGTTGTTTAGGTTTCGGGGACGAAACCTCTTTTAATGGTGATATGGTGTAATACCCATATTTTTCGCTTTCGTTTTATTCGACTCTATCGACTCGTGTGCGTTCGTCGGTATTTTCTGGACTTTTTCTACTCATCACTTTTTGTTGTTTGAATATGTTGCGGTGTTGTTTTGGGTTAATCCAATTGTCGTTGTGACTTTTTCCAAATTCGGTTCCGCTCTTGTGAAATTTATATGAATTCATATCTTGTCGTTTTCACCGGATCGTATATATTGTCTTGAGTCGAGCTGTGAACTATGGGGATGCTATTCGATTTTCGTTATTCGTTATGATTCATACATGATTGATCGACTGTCATTGTCTCGATCGTTGCAATTCAATTGTTTGATTGTTCGGTTTCTGTTGATCTTGTTCCGTGATTGTTGAATGTTCAGACTCCATCGTAATTCCCTTAAGTTCGGGAAATTAGTCTCGTTTACAATATTCCAACCCTTGGGCGGTGGAATTCCGTATTTGTTCAGCGACTGGCTCGCGTTTTGATTGATGTACCGTTGGGTTGGTCAATCATATCGATTTTCGTTAGTTGTGTTTTATGATTGTTCGGATAATTGACTTGACCATATTATCAGTTTGATGACGCTTGTCACTTGTTGGTTTTATTATGTCTCTATCAGTGGCGTTGTGTTGGTCGTCGTGGAGCGTGTTTTCACGCCGTATGTGTCTTTGCGTTTCTTGCAGCATTTCGCCGTTGGGCGCGAGTTCTCGGTTTTATGTATCTCGTCGAGTTTTCCTGGTGGGGATATTGCTTCTTCCTACTTGTTTTAAGTTTCGGGACGAAACTTCTTTTAAGGAGGGTAGAATGTAATACCCGTAATATCGATTTCCGGTAATTTCGGCGAAAGTCTGTTTTGACGACTCGCTCATGACCGTTTCGTCGTTCCACGAATGATTAATTCTGCACTTTTTGTCATCCGAGTTCGTTTCGGTGTCGTTTTGTTGAGTTCCGTGCTTTTTGGCGACTTTTCCGCACTTGAGTTCGATTCTTGCGAATCTCGTTGGAAACTGCTGTTTTGAGTTTCCCGTAAGTCCGTTTAACTTTGTTAGACGTGTTGTGAACTTCGGTTTGGTTATTCGATCACGTATCGTGATTTTCGGACGTTTTGGGCCATTTTTGTAATTTCCCAAAGTTTGGGGTAATTACTTCCGCTGTCGAATTCCGACACTTCGGGTGGTCGGAATCGTGTGTTCTCTTAGCGCTTGGATTCGTCTTTGCGAGTACTTCGTAACCGTATATCCGGTTTTTACTCAGGTTCGGGTTTCGGGGTCGTCCAGGCCGTCGGAATGGCCACGCCGAAGTCACTACGAGCAGGGCCTGGCCTGGCCGAGTTACGGCCGTAAGGTGCCGGTTACGGCCGTAATGTGTGCCAGTTACGGCCGTAAGGCATGATCGGGTACGGCGGTACGGGCGCTGGGCATCTTCCGGACGAAGGCCGGTTACGGCCGTAATGTGTGCCAGTTACGGCCGTAAGTGTCCGACAGTTGCTGGGCAGATTTTTGACGAATGCCGGTTACGGCCGTAAGGCCTGCCGAGTACGGCCGTAAGGGCCAAGTTACGGTCGTAAGGGCCGAGTTACGGCCGTAAGGGCCGAGTTACGGCCGTAAGGCACTGCCGGTTACGGCCGTAAGTGTCCGACAGTATCCGGCTATATAAGGCCTGGCAGCCCGTTTTTACTCATTTCTTCACTTTTCTTGCGGCTATCGGACGGGTGCGATGGGGAAATAGGGTTCTTGGTCGATTCTACTCAATTCCAAGGCTTTTTGGAAGATCCTTTTTGATTAAATCATCATTTAATCCGTGTTCTTCGTCCGAATCAAGGTATTTCCTTGCTTAAAACCCTACTTGTATGATTTTGGGGGGTTTTCTTCGTGATTCACCGATTTGTCCGATTTTGATGATTTGGTTATGGTATTCTTGTTGTCTTGGCCATGATCTTCGGATTTTGTAACTCATATATCGATTTTATCGAACGGGACTTGATTTCGGATTTCTTCGAAGGAACCCTCGGATCCTTGTTGTTTTTCCGGTTGATTCGGATTCCGTTTAATGTTATTTATCCGTGGTGATGTTATTTCCGTATCAATCGTGAGGTTGTCGAATTCTTGGTCGTTTTCGGTAGTTCGAGGGCTATCCGACCGTGTTCGTTCGTTGTTTCGATGCTCGCGGTACCGAGGCAAGTATCTTGCCCATACTTTTCATGTTTCGTAGACGGAATCATTGATAAATGATTTTATGTGCAATCCGAATGTTTTAATGAACTTTTAAAAGGATCGGTATGCTTTTGATAAAGGTTTTCCTTCGAAGATAACTCGTAGGCTTTGTGAATAAATGTGTTTTCTGATTATGTGTATCATTGTCGTGTGATGGAAGATATTGAACATATTTTAGTGAATTTAGTAGACCATAAATAGTTGCCGAGGATTGTGTATTGAGATGTGTAATGGTACGGTGAATATGTGATGTTGTGTGATATTAGTTGTTACTCCTTCGTAAGGAGGTTGGGACACTTGGTGTTGTTTGGCATTGTTATTTGCTTGTCTTTGTGCGACGTTGATTGTGAGTATATGTCGGTTAAAGTGGCCATTCTAGCGAAGTACCTAGCATTTGTATGCATATTCTAGTATTCGAATTATGGCTTCCCGTGGCGTTGTGGATGATATGTGTATGTTCACCTAGGGACGGTCTGACGAGGCCTCTAGGGATATGTTGCCGTGAGTTTCGTATCGCGAACTATGGTTAACCACCCAGGGATGTCCGACGGGGCTCTGTGGGGTACGGTGGCCGTGAGTCTCGTACCAAGGTTAACTTTGAAATGTTTTGTTGGAGAACTGTGATTTTTGGCGCATATTTCGTCTGATTAGAATGGCAGTCCAAATGGTAGGGTACTTAGCTGGAATGGCACCGGTAAATGTGTTGTATGTGATTTGTCCCTCGATTGTGATAATTTGGTATGGGTACGTGAGTCCTGTGGTTGCTTTGTGTATTGTAGCTCTATGGTATGTCGAGTTCGACCGTATGGTTAAGTTGCAAAGTTGTGTTCTCTGATGTCGTTTTGTGAGATTGTTGTCATGTTAATGTTTGACACGGTGTAGTTTCCGTCGGGTTATTCTTGCGAGTATGTGATGTGGATGATTCGGGTCGTAGACCGGGTGTTTGTGATTGGAATGTTATGATTGGGTCGTGGACCCCGTATTTTGTTATCGGAATCGTATTTTGAAATAAATGATTTTTGGGCTGCGTCCCTAAGCGTTTCGAAAAGTTTGAAAATTCTTAAACCCCAAATGCTTTCAAAACTCCCGAGATCGTACAATGTTTTGTAAGATGTAAAATGGTTTTATTTCCTATCTTTCATAATTCAAACTGTTTGATCAAGCGAATTATCTCGGGAAATATATTCATGATTTCTATGTTCTTGGAGTATGATATGTATGGCTTGTCTTTGTATTTATACTTGCACTAGCAAAACAGTGGAGTTTTGCTAACCCCCGAGTATTCGGGGGGTGGATGTCCTGCTTTGCCCGTGTACTTGCAGGTTGCCGGGGAGCAATTCACAGGATCGTTACGAAGGATGATGGAAGATGGCGATACTAATCACATGAAGACCGGTGTTGAGTATTTGATGATGTCTTGTTTTGTCCTTCCGTTGTGTTTATTTTCCCTTATGTGGGAACGTTGATTTATGTTAACCCCTGCGTGGGTATGAGTTACAAGAAAGGGTAATGTATGGTTGATGTGTATGTTGTGGCAAAAGACCAAACTGGTCTAATGGTTCGTTATTTAGCCATGTCGGCATATATTATGTTGTCGTGTTTTCTGTATTTAGCCTGGTAGATCCTCACGGAGAGGGTCTACGGCGCTGTAATATTCCCGAACGGTTTGGGGGTGTTACAATTCTAACCAGGATAAAAAACATCAACAGACACAACCAGGTCATTAGTTCAAATATATTTTACGTGTGTCCCTTATATTGCCCATTCCTTATTAGAAAAATTAAAACAGTGAGATATATACCTTGAATCTAAATTATGGCTTACTTCCATTAATATAGGTCCAAGCGGCAGTCGTCGTCCTAGAAAAGACCCAAAAAAGCAGCTCTTAGCTCAACAGGTAAGCAAATATGTCATAATAGTATCGCTGGGTTCTGACTCGCTTATAAACTATAGTCAAGAACGCTAACTTTCTCAATCATAAATCTTTCCTCATTCAGAACCCTGAATCCTCATCTAACTATACATGTGTGAGTATATTGATCCATATGTTAAGTAATGATAACTAGAGCAAACTGACATATGCTAGAAAAATGCCCCTGAGGATATATTTTCGACCATAATATCCCCTGGGTTTGCATACAATTCCCATTTTTTTAGCTAACATCACATAATTAAACATTGACAAGTGGGCTATTTCGACCTATGGGCTAATTGAAATGGATTGCATAGTCATAAGAGATATCACATTTAATTCATCACAGGGCTAAACTGCTCTGCTGTTACACTAAGTGGGTTGTTTATTGCATTTAAGGCATTAACAACTGTGTAAATGTGTGAGAAGGTGGAAATTATGATCACTTAAAAGCCATCAACCACTTGACTGAAATCACACTTTATTGATTGATAAAATAAATAACAAATGAGTTACATGATCTTTGGAAATTCCTACAGGACTGTTACACTAAGTGGGTTGTTTATTGCATTGACTCAAAAGCCATCATCCACTTGATTGAGATCACAACTTATTGATGGATAAAATAAATAAGGGAGGGTAAAAAGTAGTAACAAATGAGTTACATGAACTTTTGAAATTCCTACAGGACTATTAAGTGAGCCAAAGGTCCCTTGGCCTGTTCCTAACATAGATTTTGATCTAAAAAAGGTTCTAAAGCAAACTGCTGTCATACTTTGGGTTAGACCATGACACAAGTGTTGTAATGAGTATAATCATATTGTAGACACTCGAAAAGCTTTACTACAGAGATGGCTCAAGGTTTGTATTCTATACAAAAGTTTTCGTGCGACCTTGCAGAATTTTAATGCAGCAGACTGAATTATTGTCTGATTAGGAGAAAATGGTTGGTAAGTTACTTGATTAGAAAATTGTGTACAATGCATTAGAAATCTGACAAATTCCTAAAACTTACCACTTGCCATCTACCCGTGTTACCTTAACCGAATGGGATATCTGCTTCCGGAAGAGGGTGTTCAGCCAAAGTTTTCTCAACTTTACTTCTTTGACACGCAAAATGAGACGGCCAATCGTATGTCAGCTTTCATTGACAATCACATAACGGAAGGGCCTGAATAAGCAATAGTGAGAAGCCTGATTGCTATGCTGAATGAATTCAGCTCTATTGCCCAAGCATTTAGGATGGCTAGAAATTGATGCGCCCAAAACAACTCATATGATTTTCATTTGCGGCTCCTAGGGCAGTGAACAATTTCCAGGCAATATAACGCGCCATCTGTGTATGAAGTGGCGGTTCTAATAATAAATGATTTTAGAGACGCTAATGAAACGAGAGATATTATTGTAAACAACAAGGATAGTGGCCCGAAAAGAATATCAGAGTTGCATCCATCATACATGGTGCTACAATATCCTTTGCATTTTCCTTTTGGAGAGGACGACTTTCATGATAAGATACCTTACCATTTCAATTCAGGCAAGCGGAAAACTACCCGTGGTTTTTTGACAATGCGAGAGTACTATTGTTATGTGATTCAATATAGAGATAATAAGAGGACTACTTTGCTAAGAGGCGGGCGCTTATATCAGCAATTCCTGTTGGATGCTTACACCGCAATTGAAGAGCACAGGCTTAGATGGACGAGAAACAATCAAGGTGATTTGCGCGTCGATCTCTATCATAATCTATATGACGCAGTCACGCGAGGAGATACCAGGGCTGAAGCGATTGGCCAAAGAATAGTTTTACCCTCGAGTTTCACAGGGAGCCCAAGGTATATGATGCAAAATTACCAAGATGCAATGGCTTTATGCCGCACATATGGCAATCCGGACCTCTTCATAACTTTCACTTCGAATCCTAAATGGCCAGAAATTGATGACATGTTGGCTCATATTTCTAGGCAGAAATCCCCTGATCAGCCGGAAGTTGGCACTAGGGTATTCAAGATGAAGTTAACTGACCTGCTGGATGATATTACACAAAACCAGTGTTTTGGCAAGTCTCATGCAGGTACTATAAAAATCTTTATCTACCCAATTGTATCATTTTAATGAGCCTATATGAACAGAATATTTTTCCATGCGCTATTGCACAGTTGTGTACGAGATCGAGTTCCAAAAACGTGGCCTCCCACATGCCCATATCTTGCTATGGCTTGAAGACATGTACAAATGCAAAACCGCAAGCGAGATAGATGATATAATCTCAGCTGAAATACCATCACCAACACGCGATCCGGAAGGATGCAGAGCTGTTACAGACTACATGCTTCATGGTCCATGTGGCACACAAACAAACAGTGCTTCCTGCACGGTCGAATGAAAGTGTGCCAAACATTTCCCCAAGGCATTCTACCCAGAAACAACGATTGACGATGATGGGTTGTAACACCCCCAATCCGCTCAGGGATATTACACGCCGTAGAACCTTTCCTCAAGGATCTACCAGGCTGGTAACAACATCGAACATCTCAACAATGCCTTTAAGGCTAAACTAACTCAATAGACCGATTTGGTTTTTCAATAAAACATACAACTCAATCTCAATACATGCCCACGCAGGGGTCGAATACAAAATACTCCCGTACAACGGGGGAAAATATTACAGCGGAAATAACTTACAACTGAATCAATACAACGATAAACGGGTCCTCATGTGATTAGTATCGATCATCTTTCATCATCCTTCATGCCGACCCTGTGCTATGCTCCCCAAAACCTGAATGCAATACAAACATCCACCCCCGATTACTCGGGGGTTAGCAAAATTCCACTATTTTGCTAGTGCAAGTACAAAGTGCAAATACGAGTCATACAATTCAAGTTCCAAGAATAACAATAATCAGGAATCCTCAGAGATTCAAACACAACGAAACATACTTCCCGAAGCAAGAGTTTGGGTAAAACATTCCAAAACCGAAAGATCACAATTCAAGAGAAACAATTTACAAAATGGTTTAATAATCCATCGGGAGTTTTAGTAGAAAACAATTTAGGATTATCGAATCCTTCTCTTTCCAAAATCAACAGGGGTCACAACACAAAGGTTTTGTTTTCACAAATAAAACCAACAACAATTCACAGGGTTAAAACCCACGTCACGTGTCCTCGACGGACATAAAAATCAACACAACATAATCACCCAAGATACGCAAATCTAGGTCAACGAATACAAAACTAACTCGTGAATCCAGAATGAAGTCATAGATTCCCTCGAGGCCTCGACGGACCCTCCCGAGGTGAGCAAAATACATTCACAAATTATATACACACCGACTCGTGAATCCAGGGCTATACCATTGGATTCCCTCGAGGCCTCGCCGGACCCTCCCGAGGTGAGCAAAACACATCACAATCATATACATAACACCGTGAACACATGCCACGCATCTCACGGTTGGATAAATCAATTGTTGTCTCCTGACCATATGATCGCATGCCATATGTCACAACAGGTCTTATCATCTCACGGTTGGATCAATCACTTGTTGCATCCTGACCACATGATCACAAGCCATGTGTCACCGTAGATTGTCTTAGGCTCTCACGGTTGGATCAATCACTTGTTGCATCCTGACCACATGATCACATGCCATGTGTCACCGTAGACCTTTGACCATATCCACACATTCACACAAATAACATATCACACCAAGGATATCCAAACAATTCACCCAAAGGCAATAAACACAAAGCACGACACCATTGTCAAATCACAACGTACCAAAATGAGATAATATACGTTCACACGCATTATCAAGCGCAACATCGACACCAACCATATCCATAACATTCACATAATTGTTTACGAAACACACCAATCACAAAAATACACACGGTTTTGAAAGAGAGCCTTCAACGAGGCTAACCTAATCTTTTGAAAGTTCATTTCAAACAACCAAACAAACACATTTAGACAATCACCGATCATCATATTCATAAAACAAGAAAAGTATGAACAAGGTACTTGCCTCAAATCCAAAGCACGCGAAGCAACGGGAAGCTCAACCGGAAACCTTCGAATCTTCCAACTAGGTCGAAAACACAAGAACAACTTAATCACTACAAGTTCGATCGCAAGGAAGATGCAAAACACACGAAATTCTTAACAAGAATTCGTAGAGACAAAGGATCCGACACTTGGGGCTCAATATTTCCCAAAGAACATAAAGAACATCATCCGAACCCGAATACGATAAGAAATACGAATCAAAACATGGGGAGAGAATCAATACAACCGATTGATGATATACAACAGCACGATTCATGAAGAACAACCCGAATCTTGAAGATTCACAAAATATAAAGGAAGGGTTTACAAGATGATTACCTCGAATCAAAGACGAAGAACACGGATTGATGTTGTTAATCAACACCAAGGACTCAAGGAAGATGTAAAATTGGAGTTACAAGACCCCAAAAATCGCCCTCTGATCGCCACAAGTCGCCACAGCCGCGGAGGAAGGAAGGAAGAGTGAAAAAATGACGAACACGGTCAACCCCTGAGTATATAAACCCGCGCCTGCATTACGCACGTTATACATAAAGGAAAACGTACGTTAAAGGTATTACGTATGTAAGGCATGAAATATTACGTACGCAATCGATGCCCAAAACCTCCTGTCCGAAATAACAAAGACCATTACGTACGTTACAGCAAGGGCTTAACGTAGGTAATACGCACGGTTGATGCACGTTAGGTCCAACACATAGCGTGCGCTATCGACGGCCAGAACTCACTGTCTGAACTGGAATACCCCTTACGTACGTAATGAGAAGGCTTAACGTACGTAAGGCTCAAGATGATAACGTACGTTATGCATATATCATAGCGTACGTAAGTCACTTAGCAGTCCCAGAATTGCTAAGTTCAGCTCGTCGAGTACGAGCGTGATGAAACTGCGAAACGACAACATCAACACAAGAAGAGGACTTACATACGAAGAGTGCACAGCGACAAACTCAAATGTTAAAAGAAAATATAATTCCGGATACCCGAAGGTTCGGAATAACGACAACGAAAACAATTACCCCAAACTTTGGGAAATTACGAAAACGGCCCAAAACGTCCGAAATACACGATACACGATCGAAACACTAATCCAAAGCTCGCAACACATACAACAACGTTACATAAACTTACGAGAAACTTGAAACAACAGTTTCGGACGAGATTCGCAAGAATCGTACTCAAATGCGGAAAAGTCGCTTAAGAACACGGAACTCAATAAAACGACACGAAAACGAACTCGGATGACAAAAAGTGTAGAATTAATCACTCTAGGAATGACGAAACGGTCACAATAGAGTCTCCAAGATGGACTTCCGCCAAAAAAAAAAAGAAATTACCGAAAATCAAAAATCGCGGATATTACATACTACCCTCCTTAAAAGAAGTTTCGTCCCGAAACTTAAAAATAAGTAGGGGGAGCAACATCCCACCAGGAAACACTCAACGGGATACACAAGAACTGAAAACTCGCGCCCGACGGCGAAGCGTCATAAACAACGCAAAGAAACATACGGCGTGAAAACACGCTCCACGACGTCCATCACGACGCCACAGGCAGAGACATAATAAAACCAACAAGTGACAAGCGTCATCAAACAGATAATACAATCAAATCAATTATCTGAACAATCACAAAACACAAAACACTTATTACAAGGAAACACGCACAGTCGAGAAAACAGAAAATAATCACAAAACGATCCACAAGGACAATCACAAACAATTCGGACTACACTGAAATCCTCAAAAACCACACTAGGCATATATGCTTCCTTTCGGAGCAGAGACGCAACCTCGATCCCCAAATCTCTCAGCTACTGTCTCACAATGCACGGCTCGGTGACCCACCTGGCCACACTCGAAACAGCTGACTAACGGTGAACGACAATTCTTCGCGGTACGGCCCGCTCGACTACAGTTATAACATGTCTTCATGTTGCTCACATTACTCACTGCAGGGGTACTACTCCTATGAACACGCGATCGAGGAACCATCTTAGGACGACGAAATGAAGTCCCAGACTCAGGGGGGCCACTCCTCTGATTTCCTGAAAAGCTCCCAACGGTTTTCTGTTTCTTCGAGTCAGACGTATTCTCGGTCGATAATCTGGATATCTTATACGCTAACGCTATATTCTGATAATCTCTCAAGGAAGTACAAGTGAGACCTGGCATGTACTAACTAGAGGTGGTATCTGGGCCGATCGCAGAACAGCCCGGCACGGCCCGCCACGCTTAAAAATCGGCCCGGACCGGCCCGTTTACTATTTTTTCCGGCCCGGCCCGTGTACATTTAGGTTATGTGGGCCTTAGGGGCCTTTGTTTTAGAGGCCCGGCCCGGACCGGCCCGAGCCCGCCTAAAACCGCTGGCCCGGAACGGACCGGCCCGAGCCCGTGTTAGCCTGTGAACCATGAAGGCCCGATCCGTTTAGCCCGTCTAAAGACCGTGAGCTGGGAATGCCCAATAGGGTTTTTTATTTCTTTCCTATCAATTTATAGCCTGAAAAAGGTACAAAATCCAGTTTTCATTTAGTAAATCACATCTTATTATGTCCAAGAGGCATACAGTAGTGAGAGTACATTTCAGCATTCTATGTCCACTAACATTTCACACCCGACAATAGTCCGATGCACTATAGGAGCACTTCGCAATTAACTTGAAGAGGAGTAAAATGAGAGAAAGAGAGAGAGAGAGAGAGAGAGAGGGGGTGGGGGGAGAGAGAGTTGTTCTTTCTTTATAATAAATTTCAAGTTCATTTTGTTGGTCTTTGTAATAAAATTTCTGTCTTACAATGAAGGAAAAAAAATGTTCAACCCGACCCGGATCGTGAACAGCCCGGCCCGCCAAAAAAGAAGGACCGGCACGGCACGACCCTTAAATGGAGCGGGCTTTAGCAGCCCGGCCCGGCCCCGGACCGAATGCCACCTCTAGCACTAACGAATCTCTGGCTTCATCCGCCTACTAAAATGACAAATCTTATCCTCCTCCGTCCTTACTTGATCCTGCACATAGCTGAGCTGTTTGCTAAAATCAATAATAGCTTGAGATAGCGGTACATCCTGCGGTTTCGCCGAAAAGAATTCATTAATCCTCTGATTTCTGATCCGCTCCGGTCAAAACTCATCTCTCATGAATCTCTGGAACTCTGCCCACGTGACAACACGATCTCGAGGCTTAACAGCCTCCCACCAACTGGCGGCATCCTTGCCAAGAAGATACTGAGCGACTGGCAACTTACGCTCTTCTGGACAATCAACTGCCTCGAATATCTTTTCCAACTGGAAAAGCCTACCATCCCAGCCTAATGCATCTGCAGCACCAGCGAAACGAGGGGGATTCATACGAACCACTTCTCGAAGCCACTGATTTGCACCAGTGTTCTGGGTCACATCTGTAATACGCTGAACTGCCTGAGTCAATTGAGTCATCTGTGTAGCTACCTGCTGTAAAATCGTAGCAACACCGATACCGATATCATCACCAGCAGCATGATCCCGATCACGCATCCGGTCGCCACGACCACGACCTCTGCCCCTCGGCATACTGAATAAGCAACGATGGTATCGTTCGGCGACCTCAACGGCCCGAACTATAACCAGCATACGATTACTAAACATCACGAAACAACCACGTATGTACACAATCATGCAAACTCAAGTTCTAACAGCTCGCACGGGTGCGATAACACACAAATCACCACAAAGCGACAACATTCAATACTAACATTACACCTCTCACAGAGGGCTAACACAACAACTGTGTGGCGAACGACTCAACACTCACACCACCACTAACGGTAACGCTAACATCGTACATACGTTCCCGGTCCCCACACAAGAAAGATAGGTTTTAAAAACAAAAACCACCTTTTGAAAATTTTTTGGAAACACTAGTTGATCTTGAGTATCGCTTTTCAAAAAGTTGAACAAACATCGTTGTCGAGACTTTGAAAACCATCTTGCTTTTGATAAAAATGAGGACACTTTCTTTTAGTGAAAAACTTTCAGAAATATTCGGCCCTCGGGTCTAAGCAAAGCATTTCTAAATAATTGAAAATATCTCAAAATATTTTGGTCCTCAACTGGAATAATTTTGGAACTTATTGCGGCACTGGAAGGCACCTTGAAAGTACCGCGAGAAAATAATTCATTTTAAAAGTACATCTCGAAATTTATTTTCTAAGACACTCAAGGTTTTCGAAAATCTATTAGGCTAGAATGCCTAAAAACTCACATGTAACAACATTCACTTACATACATCACAATACACGCATCAACTCGCTCAAAATCAAGACAACACATGTCTTTAACCGGAAAACAAACAATAAAATATCACAGTCAAAAGGACATAAATAGCGACAACACTCCTCATATAAACGAAATACGAGAGTCACACAAACGCATCACGAAACCAAGAATCTGCATAAAGATTCCATCACTTAACACATAATCATACCAGTAACTTGTGTCACACGAGGCACAACACAAAGAAGGGAGACTTACATCCACATGTCGCACGAAGATGATGATCGCCCCACGATACTAATCACGACCAACCAACTCAGACGACGCGTCGTGACACGACTCAGTCAGACAAAATCCGACGAGACAAAAACTCAACAGACACCACTAAACCCGACAGTCTAGGTTTCCACAACCTAAGCTCCGATACCATTTATGTAACACCGCCAATCCGCTCAGGGATATTACACGCCGTAGAACCTTTTCTCAATGATCTACCAATCTGGTAACAACATCGAACATCTCAACAATGCCTTTAAGGCTAAAATAACTCAATATACCGATTTGGTCTTTCAATAAAACATACAACTCAATCTCAATACATGCCCACGCAGGGGTCGAATATAAAATACTCTCGTACAACATGGGAAAATATTACAGCGGAAATAACGTACAACTGAACCAATACAACGATAAATGGGTCCTCATGTGATTAGTATCGATCATCTTTCATCATCCTTCATGCCGACCCTGTTCTATGGTCCCCAAAACTTGAATGCAATACAGACATCCACCCCCCGATTACTCGGGGATTAGCGAGTGCAAGTACAAAGTGCAAATACGAGTCATACAATTCAAGTTTCAAGAATAACATTAATCAGGAATCCTCAGAGATTCAAACACAACGAAACATACTTCCTGAAGCAAGAGTTTGGGTAAAACATTCCAAAACCGAAAGATCACAATTCAAGAGAAACAATTTACAAAATGGTTTAATAAGCCATCAGGAGTTTTAGTAGAAAACAATTTAGGATTATCGAATCCTTCTCTTTCCAAAATCAACAGGGGTCACAACACAAAGGTTTTGTTTTTACAAAGAAAACCAACAACAATTCGCAGGGTTGAAACCCACATCACGTGTCCTCGACGGACATAAAAATCAACACAACATAATCACCCAAGATATGCAAATCTAGGTCAACGAATACAACACTAACTCGTGAATCCATAGTGAAGTCATAGATTCCCTCGAGGCCTCGACGGAACCTCCCGAGGTGAGCAAAATACATTCACAAATCATATACACACCGACTCGTGAATCCAGGTCTATACCATTGGATTCCCTCGAGGCCTCGCCGGACCCTCCCGAGGTGAGCAAAACACATCATAATCATATACATAACACCGTGAACACATGCCACATCATCTCACGGTTGGATCAATCACTTGTTGTCTCCTGACCATATGATCGCATGCCATATGTCTCCGCATGTCTTATCATCTCACAGTTGGATCAATCACTTGCATCCTGACCACATGATCACAAGCCATGTGTCACCGTAGATTGTCTTAGGCTCTCACGGTTGGATCAATCACTTGTTGCATGCTGACCACATGATCACATGCCATTTGTCACTGTAGACCTTTGACCATATCCACACATTCACACAAATAACATATCACACCAAGGATATCCAAACAATTCACCCAAAGGCAATAAACACAAAGCACGACACCATTGTCAAATCACAACGTACCAAAATGAGATAATATGCGTTCACACGCATTATCAAGCGCAACATCGACACCAACCATATCTATAGGATTCACATAATCGTTTACGAAACACACCAATCACAAAAATACACACGGTTTTGAAAGAGAGCCTTCAACGAGGCTAACCTAATCTTTTGAAAGTTCATTTCAAACAACCAAACAAACACATTTAGACAATCACCGATCATCATATTCACAAAACAAGAAAAGTATGAACAAGGTACTTGCCTCTAATCCAAAGCACGCGAAGCAACAGGAAAGCTCGACCGGAAACCCTCGAATCTTCCATCTAGGTCGAAAACACAAGAACAACTTAATCACTATAAGGTCGATCGCAAGGAAGATGCAAAACACACGAAATTCTTAACAAGAATTCGTAGAGACAAAGGATCGGATACTTGGGGCTCAATATTTCCCAAAGAACATCAAGAACATCATCCGAACCCGAATACGGTAAGAAATATGAATCAAAACATGGGGAGAGAATCAATACAACCGATTGATAATATACAACAGCACAATACATGAAGAACAACCCGAATCTTGAAGATTCACGAAATATAAAGGAAGGGTTTACAAGATGATTACCTCGAATCAAAGACGAAGAACACGGATTGATGTTGTTAATCAACACCAAGGACTCAATGAAGATGTAAACTTGGAGTTACAAGACTCCAAAAATTTCCCTCTGATCGCCACAAGTCGCCACAGCCGCGGAGGAAGGAAGGAAGAGTGAAAAAATGACGAACATGGTCAACCCCTGGGTATATAAACTCGCGCCTGCATTAGTACGTTATACACAAAGGATAACGTACGTTAAAGGTATTACATATGTAAGGCATGAAATATTACGTACACAATCGATGCCCATAACCTCCTGTCCGAAATAACAAAGACCATTACGTACGTTACGTCAAGGGCTTAACGTACGTAATACGCACAGTTAACACACGTTAGGTCCAACACATAGCGTGCGCTATCTGTTGCTACCCAAAATATTATCCGGAGATAGATATTGCTGGAATGGATGGGCAGCAAACAAAGTGCGAGAGCACGTCCGTGGGGGTGTAAATAACACAAGATTTGCCGGGTTTGTTAGGCCCGGGCTTGAATGCTCTCGCGAGATATTATTAATACGAATACGTCAGAGTACAAATATTAATGTAAGAATGCAATTACAATGAGTGTAAAAGATCCTAGTTATCTAGTTCTTCCGGCAAGCACTCAAGAGCTACATAACTATGATCTTTTACACTCATTGTAATTGCATTTTCACATTAATATTTGTACTCCGACGTATTCGTATTAATAACATCTCGCGAGAGCATTCAAGCCCGGGCCTAACAAACCCGGCAAATCTTGTGTTATTTACACCCCCACGGACGTGCTCTCGCACTTTGTTTGCTGCCCATCCATTCCAGCAATATCTATCTCCGGATAATATTTTGGGTAGCAACAATTGGCGCTAGAGGAAGGGCATATAAACCTTCATTTTTATTCTAACCGTCTCGAAGAACACTCACTGTTCTCCAGGGCATATACTTGAAGAAACACTCACTGTTCTTCAAGAGAAAAGTCTTCAGAGTCATGACGTCTGCCACCGCATCGAGGAAATCCACTCTCCGATCCGCCGGACGCCTTATTCCGGCTCAGTCCGAGCCCCAGCCGACGGCAGAGGGAAGCCGCGGCAACGCGAGACTCTCGATCCCGCACCCGATGGACGGCCCCAGCCTTTCACTCGACCAGTTCCAAACCGCGGAACAGATCGAGGAGGCTATGGCCATCCTAAGGGAGCGACGGAGAGCATACGCGGCGCCCGCTATCACTCCCTCGGCCATCCGCCGTGCGGGCAAACGGAAGTTCAAGGGGTTATTGGTCGAGCGATCGTCCGAAAGCCCCGATTCGCAGGAAAAGGTGCATGATCGTCGTTCGTACGCCGATCGCGTTACTCATAGGTGGAAAAGTATCCTTTGCCTGGCCAAAAAATATGCGGCCTTGGCGCGGAAGATCGCGTAGGTCGGGGGTTCCTTTGTAAGATGCCTGAACATAGGCGAAAGACCATCGAATTCCCCTAGGACCGAGTAGAGGGCGATCCCGTCGCTCACGGGCTCGCCATTGAGGATTATCTCATCCACCCGGTCGATGTAGTCTGCATCGGACTCGTCTTCCCCCTGTCTGATTTTCATCATGCGGTGGGGGCCTTCTGGTCGAGCGACCTTGGTGGCAAAGTACGACGTGAAGTCGTTCGCCAGTTGTTCAAAGAAACTGATGGATCGTGGTGGCAATGAGACGTACCACCTATGGGCCAGGTTGCCCAGCGTTAGCGGGAACATTCGGCATCTGGTCGTATCTGATGCCCCACACCCGGTCATGTAGATCCGGAACTTGCTCAGGTGAGTCTCGGGGTCCAATCTCCCTTCGTACAAAGGTGTTTGAGGAGGAGCGATCCTTGGCTGCATGGGGGCGAGCTCGATGTGGACCGTGAGTGGCTCGCTCGGCCCGGCGATCTTTCTCTTGGCGCCTGCTCCAGATTCCAGGAGCGCCTTTATGTCATCGAGTTGGCGTTGCATTGCGTCCATCGCCGTAGCTTGGTCGCTTGTGGTTCGGCTCTCGGAGCGGGAGCCGAGGCGATCGAGTACCGATCTCCTGACTCCGCGGGAGGCAAAGAGGTCGTCGCCGCCGATCTCGGTTCTTCGGCGAGGGGCCAGATGGCCGGCCTGCCTTCTTGGAGTTGGGTAAGATGAACTCCCGGTGACGTACTCGGGCTCCGTCGCCTCGTGGCTGGGGCCAGAATGCCCCGGTCGCCATGATGGGTCGCTGCCTAGGCGGCTGAAACCATAATTGTCCCGCCTTGCGAGCGCCTTTTCCTGCGAATTTGGGCTTTCGGACGATCGCTCGACCAATAACCCCTTGAACTTCCGTTTGCCCGCACGGCGTATGGCCGAGGGAGTGATAGCGGGCGCCGCGTATGCTCTCCGTCGCTGCCTTAGGATGGCCATAGCCTCCTCGATCTGTTCCGTGGTTTGGAACTGGTCGAGTGAAAGGCTGGGGCCGTCCATCGGGTGCAGGATTGAGAGTCTCGCGTTGTCGCGGCTTCCCTCTGCCGTCGGCTGGGGCTCGGACTGAGCCGGAATAAGGCGTCTGGCGGATCGGAGAGTGGATTTCCTCGATGCGGTGGTTTTTAGCAAATCACTAATATTACACGTTTTATATGGTTTTCAGCAAATCACTTTATAAATGTGATTTTTAATTATGTATTCAAGACTTAATTAAGCTGAATTAGGGATTCATATCCCTAATGGTGGCTTCTTGTTTGTTATTCAGAAACCATAGAAACATACTCCAAAGAAACCTCAGAAATCAAAAACTAAAGAAACATCATAGGGTTACAACACAGGATTCGAACCACCCATAACCCACAGAAACCAAGCAACCGCATAGATGAGAATTTTCATACCTCATTCGTCCAAGAGTAACAACACACTTAGAAAAAAAATGCCAATCAATTTCAAGTGCTTCTTCTTCCTTTCTGGGGTCCATTCAACTGCACCAGAGACACCCACCAAATCAAGGGTAGGATCAGCGAATCCGAGCTCAAGAAGACATGGATCTTCCAATTTAGAAATGGGACCAACCATGTCGGGCGTTTTAGGGATGGTGGTGACGGAGTCGAAGTCGGCTGTCTTCGGGACGATGGTGACGGAGTCGCAGTCGATGGTCTCGGGACCGATGGCAGTCGATCCCATAAGAGACGATAGAGATAGAGAGAAAAACTAGGGTTGTGGGGGCAGCGGGGGCGATGGTTTGGATAGAGAGGTGAGGGGGTGACGGTTGGAGAATTTAATTCATTTTCTAGAACTTTATTAAGGAGAAATAATTAGATTAGTTGGGTATTAGTTAAGTTAATAGGTTAGGTAGATAATTATTTGTTTTTTTTTGGTAAATAAAATGAAAATATGGGGATAAGGGATAAAGTATCTTTACTATTAATAGGATGAGCCTATATATTGGGGACGAACGAAAAAGGAAAATCGGGTCTATATATGAGGGACTGAGGGAGTATTAATTTCCTTTGATAAATAGCCAAAGGTAAACTAAAAATCACACAAATTATTTGATTTCAAATATTAGTTGAGGTTAATATTTATCTCTTTGCTTTCAGGTATGCTCTAAAACATAGAAGACAAGCTGCAGAATTTTCTGAATACTACACACGTTATGCACCTTTTTCTATCTTAATAAGATGGCAATATCAAGGTACAAAGGTTTTCCTCTTGTTTTTTTATGCGTATACAAAGTTTTCACAGTTTAGGTGTAGTTTGAATTATTTCAACTTGAAGTCAAACATTAGATAACCATATAATCAGTTAGTTAAAGCCAAGAGCCTAGGTATATGTAGGTATTTTCCATACATTTTTATCATCACTTTTCTTACACAAAAAACTTCATGCTTATTCACTTTTAATTATTTTGATCCTGATTGACAGGAGGCCATTAACACAAAAACTAAACCACTTTTCAAAGAAATCAAAAACAATATTATGTGATTTGAATCAAGTGCAAACCTGTTAAAGACATCTTCGATTATTGTTTGAAATCAACTAATTATGCGTACCCCGTTTACTCCCACCATAAAAGGATCCAACATGCCAAATAGATTTTGTGGGAAAAGATTATACAGCAGTGTTTTCAATTATATATACTTTATTGATCTAATGTGTTTGCTCAATTTTGTGAAAATTTTGCGAATGGGTTGGCTGTTGATTTGAGGTGGAGAGCGAAAAAGAAAAAAATCAATTGAAAGTTATAATAAAAATACAAGCGGGTGTTTGTTTTGAAATTACTTATTTATTCATTCATTAATTAACTAATTTGATATAATAGACCACTGAACCCCCAATAAGAATCCAATATATTTACAACTTATATAAATAGAATTAATATTGAGACAATCTTCTATAAATATATCAGCTTTTTAACACTTGGTTACAAATTTTATTTACAGGATGTCTATATCAACCGATACCACTTGGAGATATAACCACGCAATCGTTACAGATGAAAAACAAGACTCGAAGCCGGTACATCAGTTTTCGTGTAAGAGACAAAAAGAAAAATGCCTAAGTTATTTGTAGTATAAACTATGTGTTTGAAATAACATGTTTTGCATAACGATGATGAAAGTCACTCACGTATTTGATACCTTTTCTTTGAGACATTATATTTACAAAAACTTACTTAAACAAACTTCGTTTATTCAGTCGAGTAACATGTTCGAAACTAACCATAATAACTAAATAAGCATAACACTTGCAAAACTGATGATTCTTTACGGTGAACAAAGCTCGTGCATCGCACGGGCCATGCTGCCTCGTTTTTGTAATTTTTGAGTAATTATGTAAAGATTAAACGCTGAATTGAAGAACTTGAAATAAAGTGCAAAATAAAAAGCCCGGAGGCGGAGAAGGAAATTGGGGATAATTTCATGCTTAGGGTTTTAAGCCACGGCCAGGGATATTTATACTATGGTCTATGGTCCCCCACTATACAATTCATACACTACAAATTTTGATTGGAAAAGAAAATAAACACAATTTTAACAGGTGAGGAAACGCATCAATACATAATGCGTTTCTGGTACAAAAGTAATCCTCTCTCCTTAGCCACGTGTCGCCATCTCCCGCATCCTCAATAGATCTTGGTCAAGGCTTTCCCATTCATTTTCCAACTTCACATTTCCTTCATCAGTAACTCCTCCCTCTGCAAAACCTAATCCACCATTTCCAACTCCTTCCTTCGCCGCCGACTCCTCTCCCACCGTAATATCCCGTACCACCATCTCTCTCCCTTATTCTTCAATAGTTGTAGGTTCATGACAATACCCCCCGAATTTTCAGATCCTTGCCCCCAAGGATCGAATTCAAAATGCCGGCGGAGAATTTTCAGATCCAACCACTCTGTCGAGTCCGCACCCTTCTCGGTCCATTGAACTAGGGCTTGTTGAACTTCTTTTCCCGCTCTGTTAATGGTGCGGTAGTCCAGAATTGAAAAAGGCACCACATTGAAGTGTCCGTCGACATCCATCTCCGGCAACTCGGTCTAAGGTATGGTATCTTTTCCGATGCATTTCTTCAATAAGGAAACATGAAACACCGGATGTATCTTTGCTGCGTCTGGTAAATTGAGTCGATATGCAACCTGACCAATTTTCTCCTGCACTTGGTAAGGTCCGTAGTATTTGGCTGCTAATTTCAAATTCTTCCTCAATGCAACCGAATTCTGGCGATATGGCTGCAATTTGAGGTAAACCGTATCCCCAACTTCAAAACTTCTCTCACTTCTCTTCTGATTTGCATAAAGTTCCATTCTTTCCTGAGCCAAATGAAGATTTTGCTTAAGAATAAGAACCATTTCCTGCCTCTTCCCCAGCCAATCTTTTACTTTCTGATTTGTTGAGTTCAAATAAGCCCCTAAACCAGTGTGTGGGGGAGGTACCCCATATAGAGCCTGATACGGTGAACATTTGAGACTGTGATGATAATTGGTATTATACCAATACTCAGCCAAGGACAACCATTTTACCCATTGCTTGTAACATCCCCAATCCGTTTAGAGACATTACACGCCATAGATCCTTTCCGCAAGGATCTACCAGGTAAGAAACCACAAAACAAACCAACACGTGGTCAATTCGACCAAAACATAAAACCGCAGACCGATTAGGTCTCTCAAAATACAACATAGCAGTACAACTGATAAACCAAGATACAACTCGATCACAATTTACACAACATTTCCATTCTCTTAAGGATGACAAAGAACTAAAAATAACTACTTGGACCGACATATCACTGACGGACAACCGACTACAACTGTGACTAGTATCGCTGCTTTACATCATCCTCCATGCCGATCCTGTGGTTGCTCTCTCTCAAATCGGAATACAACAACAACAACAACATCTAAGCCTTAGTCCCAAAATGATTTGGGGTCGGCTAACATGAATCAAACTTTGAAACCGTCAATAATCGTTACATAAATAACATAAAAGGAAAAAAAGAGGGAAAAAGTAGAGAAAAAAACAAATAAAAAAAGAGAATGAATGTAAAAAAAAAAATAAAAAAAAAAAAAAAAAAAAATAACATGAAATAAAAGAAAATAAGAATTAAAAAAAGAAAAAAAAAAAAAAAAAATCAGACTCCATCCACCATCCGTATTCTTTCCCGCCACATTTGCGTCTCCATCGCCATACTTTCTCCAATTCCAAGAAACCGCATATCATTTTCAATCATCTTTATCCAAGTTTTCTTGGGTCTTCCTCTACCTTTCACAACATTACTTGTTCCCCAACTTTCTAGCCTCCTCACTCGGGCATCAATAGGTCTTCTTCTCACATGACCAAACCATCGTAATCGATTCTCCATCATCTTGTCTTCTATAGACGCAACTCTTACCTTCTCTCTGATCACCTCATTTCTGAGCCGATCCTTTTTTGTATGACCACACATCCATCGTAGCATACGCATCTCTGCCACATTCATCTTTTGAACGTGACAACGCTTTGCCCAACACTCGGTGCCATATAACAAGCAGCCTAATTGCCGTGCGGTAAAATTTACCCTTTAATCTATGAGGCATGCCAGATCACATAAAACCCCGTGGCACTCTTCCACTTCAACCACCCCGCCTTTATTCTCGTGAGCCACATCGCCATCTAGCTCTCCATCCTTTTGGATAATAGATCCGAGATACCGAAAGAAAGTGGATCCATGAACAACTTTCCCATCAAATGTGATCATCCCCGCCTCTCTATCATCAAGTTCGCTAAACCTACACTCCATATACTCGTCTTACTCGCCACCTAAAGCCTCGAGCTTCCAAAGTATCCCTCCAAAGTTCCAATTTCTGTTGCACTCCAACCTTCGTTTCATCAATCAACACAATATCATCTGCGAACATCATACACCACGGAACGTCATTTTGAATTTCTCTTGTCAATTCGTCCATGACTATGGCAAAGAGAAAAGGACTAAGAGCAGATCCTTGATGCACCCCAATCGTAATAGGGAATTCTTCTGTCCTCCCAACATTAGTACGTACACTTGTACTAGCTCCCTCATACATGTCCTTTATAATGTCAATATATTTCCGCGATACACCCTTCTTTGCTAAGGCCCACCAAAGTACTTCTCTTGGTACTTTATCATATGCCTTCTCTAAATCAATAAAAACCATATGCACTTCTTTCTTTTTATCTCGATAATGTTCCATCAACTGCCGGATGAGATAAATTGCTTCCATGGTCGATCTTCCAGGCATAAATCCAAACTGATTTTCTGTTATCTTCACACATTTCCTGATCCTTTGTTCAATCACTCGTTCCCACAACTTCATGGTATGACTCATTAGTTTAATTCCGCGATAATTAGAACAATCTTGAACATCACCTTTGTTCTTATACAAAGGGACGAGAATACTTTTCCTCCATGCTGGTGGCATCTTATTGCTTCTCCAAATCTTATTGAAAAGCATAGTTACCCATTCGATCCCTCTCTCCCCCAAACACCTCCAAACTTCAATAGGTATACCATCTGGTCCTTCTGCTTTCTTTGACCCCATCTTCTTCAATGCAATTGTCACTTCACCCTTTTGGATTCTTCTCTTAAACTCTCGGTTAACCATACTTGAGGGGATGTTTAAATTCTCAATATCTTGTTCTTGATGGCCACCATTGAATAGGGTATCAAAGTATGACCTCCATCTCTCTTTTATCTCTTTATCTTGAACCAAAACTTTTTGGTCAGTATCCTTTACACATTTAACTTTTCCAATATCTCGCGTCTTCTTCTCTCTCATTCGAGCAAGTTTATAGATATCTTTTTCCCCTTCTTTAGTATCTAATCTTGCATATAATTCTTGATTGACCTTTGATCGGGCATTTCGCACTGCCTTTTTAGCTTCTGTTCGAGCTTTCTTGTACTTCTCATAATTCTCATCGCTCGAGCATTTACCCAGTACCTTATAACATTCACGTTTGGTCTTTATCGCTTGCTTAACTTCATCATTCCACCAAGATGTGTCCTTACTTGATGGTCTGTTTCCTTTAGATTCTCCTAGGACTTCTTTTGCAACTTCCTTTATGTTATGCTCCAACAAGTTCCACATCGAATCTATATCCATCTCCGTGCAATCAGACCAAATACCACTATCAGCAATCTTAGCCACAAAAGTATGTCGATTCTCCCCTTGGAGCTTCCACCACTTAATTCGAGGGTCAACTTGTGGTCTTCTCTTTCTTAAGTGCCTCTTACCTCGAAAGTCAAGCACCACAACCCTATCCGTGGTTGCGGACTCTCACCGGGTATTACCTTGCAATTAGTAAAACTTTTCCTCCAAACATTCCTTACTAAAAAGAAATCAATCTGACTTGCATTACCTCCATTTCTATATGTCACCAAATGAGAGTCCCTTTTCTCGAACCAAGTGTTCATAATACCCAAGTCATGAGCTAATGCGAAATCCAATATATCATTTCCTGCTTCATTCCTGTCCCCAAAACCAAAGCCACCATGAATGCTCTCAAAGCCATCTCTGCTAACACCGACATGCCCATTGAGGTCACCACCAATGATCAATTTCTCACCCATAGGAATTCGTTCGACAACCTCTTCCAAATCTTCCCAAAATTCTTGTTTGATCGATGCATCCAATCCTACTTGTGGTGCATAAGCACTTATGATAGTTAGAAACTCATCCCCTATCACAAGCTTAATACTCATTATTCTATCGCTCTTTCTTGACACTTCCACCACATCATCAATGAATTCTTTATCAATGACGATACCCACTCCATTTCTACTTCTATCCTTTCCAGAGTACCAAAGCTTGTAACCCCAAGGAGCTAACACTCTTGCCTTCTCGCCAACCCACTTAGTCTCTTGTAGACACATTATGTGAATTCTCCTCCTTTTCATAACCTCCCCCACTTCTGCTGATCTCCCCGTCAAAGAGCCAACGTTCCAAGTTCCAAACCGCACCTTACTACCCTTACTAGCCGCAAGAACTAACTTCTCTGTCTGTCCCCGTCCACGCTGCAAGGATTCTTGCACATTTGACACCACCCCCATACTTCGAGGTGGCGCGCCGCTTCCGGGCGACGACCTAGCAACCCTTGCATATTTTTCACTACACCCGGGCCTATGAAGTGTAGCGCATCCTTGCTCATTTGACTCCACCCTCAGATGTAAAGGTGGCGCGCCGCTTCTGGGCGACGACCTAGCAACCCTCGCATACTTATCACTGCACTCGGGCCTATGAAATGCAGCGCGTCGCTTCTGAGGAGACGCCCCAACGATTTTCAATGTTTGATTCATGTCCATGGAATGTGACGAGTTTTACGCTGGCTGCCACTAACCTACCGCAACCCTCCTCTTTTATCCGGGCTTGGGACCGGCAATGGATGTCAAGAAGACACCCACAGGCAGAGTTTCTCTCTCAAATCGGAATACCTGAAAAAAATAACATAATCCCCCAACGAGGGGTTAGCGATGGGAATTGCTAGCAAGTAACCAAGCTATACAATTATACTTCAAGAATACAACCGTTCTGAAAATAACCTTTCGACAAGGTAATAACACGATCCCCGAGTCTAGTCTTTTCAAAATCATTTGCTTTAAAATAGATTATGTGAATTACTCCAGAAATCACTTTAAGAGATTATTTAGAGACTTCGGGGGTCTCAGTGTAAAATCATGAAATATGAATATTTTTCCTTTCCAAAAAAGGTTTTCTTTCAAAATCATATAAATGATTTTATTCTCAACCCAAACCTCAAAGACCAAAACCATATCCACCAATATAACCACGATCCAAGATTCAAAAATTCACATTTCAGAGATATACAGTAAAATATTCTCCGTGGCCCCAAAGGTCCCACCCGGATTAGCTCAACGAAAACAACTCAAACACACCCATAAGTTATCTTGACATCGTACTCGCAAGTAACGATTCTCGGAGCCCTCTCTAGACCTACCCAATTAGATAACTTTATGGTCAACTCATAACGTCTGGCCGTACTCACAAGTAACACGCCTCCGGAGGCCTCGACGGAACCCTACCCGGATAACATCATTCAAACACGTCCATAAGTTATCAGGACATCGCACTCGCAAGTGACGATTCTCGGAGCCCTCCACATACCTACCCGAATTGATAACCTTATGGTCACAACGTAATGTCTGGCCGTACTCGCAAGTAACGCGCAGCCGGAGGCCTCGACGGGTCCCTACCCGGATAACATCTCAATTCGCTAAGATACACAACAGCAACAAAGGCACAATATTCACTACAACCGCAAATACGTAACACGTAAGTTAACGCAAAAGGCACAACATTCACACCACATCATCATTCAGGAAAAAGGCTAACGAGCGAATAATACAAGTATTACTCGATTGCCCAATTCCTCGGTTAACTACTCATTTCTAGTATCCACCTTAAGCACAAAATAACATGAAATGGTTGTTATCATTCTTCATGAAACTCAAGTTTACGTTCATAATTACTTTCATAAAATCACCTCTTCATTAAAATTAAGTTACGGTTAAATATACCGTCACTAACAAGTCCACGTTCAACTCCTGGGTATATAAACCCGCGCCAGCATTACGTACGTTATACATGAAGGATAATGTACGTTATCTATATTAGGTACGTAATGCACGACATATTACGTACGTAATCGATGACCATAACCTCCTGTCCGAAATAACGAAGACCATTACGTCGTTATGGCAAGGGCTTAACGTACATAATGCGCACAGTTAACGCGCGTTAGGGCCAACACAAAGCGTGCGCTATCGACGTCCAAAACTCACTGTCTGAACTGAAATACCCTTACGTATGTAATGAGAAGTCTTAACGTACGTAAGCCAAATGATGATAACGTACGTTATACTTATAGCATAGCGTACGTAAGTCACTTAGCAGTTCCAGAACTGTTAAGTTCAGCTCGTCGAGTACGAGCGCGATGAAACCGCGAAACGACAACAACAACACAATACGAGGACATGCATATGAAGAGTGCACAACGAAGAACTCACGCATTAAAAGAAAATACGATTCTGACTACACAGAGGTTCGGAATATGACAACACAAGTAATTACCCTCAAACTTTAGGAAATTACAAAACGGCCCAAAACATCCGCAAATCACAATATGACATCAAACAATCAAACCGAAGCTCACAACATGCATAACAAAGCTCAACGGACTTGTAGGAAACACGAAACCGTAGTTTCGAACCACCATCACATGAAATAAACCAAATAGCGGAAAAAGTTGCTCAAAATATGGATTCGGGTAAAACAGCCCCGGAACAAACTCGGATGACCAAACATGCAGAACAAAACATTATCAAAATGTCAAAACACTCGCAAGCGAGTTCTGGAAACCAGAAAAATGCCAAAAATTAAAAATTACCGAAAGAGAAAAATCACGGGTATTACATTCTACCCTCCTAAAAAGAAGTTTCGTCTTGAAACTTAAAAAAGAAAGGGTGAAGTCACAAACAACAAAACACGGACGATAAAATCTCAGCGGTCCCGATGAATCGACCCTGATACCGATGCCGAAGCACGATTCTGGGAAACTTCATGAAATAGTTCACAATACTGAACTCTGTGGCCCTCGAGTCCACAGTTATAACAAGTAATCGGTTACGAAGGACAATTAGCTTGCACATGACCCGCAACGTTTCAATTGAAACACCTCCCAGTCCGACTAGGAGTCAAAGAAGCTGGCTTGGAACTCTTGGTTCAACCAAACGAAGAAAAAGAAGGTTTCGTCATAGGACTACGTGAAACTCGATGAGAAAAACTTCTGAATCCCACGCTATCCGAAAAATCTCCAGACGTCCTTTGCCTCTTCAGCTCATGCGAAGGCCCATTAGATAATGATGCCATCTCGTACGTCATGGCTCAATTCTAATACCCTCTCAAAGTAGCACAAGTGAAACCCGACATGTACTGTCGAATCTCTGGTTTCATCCGCATATCGAAATGATGGATTTTGTCTTCCTCGGTCTTCACCTGCCCCTTCACGTAGGCGAGCTGTCGACGATAATCGATAATAGTCTGCGATACGGGTACATCCTGCGGCTCGGCTAGATAAAAATCTCGGATCATCTGCTCTCGGATCGGCTCCGGACAAAACTCTGCTTCCATCAACTTCTTGAACTCATCCCAAGTAACAGCATGATCCTGAGGCTCAACGGCCTCCCACCAATTAGCAGCATCACTATCGAGAAGGAACTGAGCGATAGGAATCCTCCCTTCCTCTGGACAACCAACTGCCTTGAAAATCTTTTCCAATTGGAAAAGCCAACCGTCCCAGCCCAAAGTATCACCTACGCCCGCAAAATGGGGACGCATACGAACCACCTCTCTAAGCCACTGAGGTGACCCGACGTTCTCAGTCACAGCAGCGTTACGTTGAACAGCCTGGGTCAAATGAGTCATCTGGTTTGCCACCTGCTGAAGTATAGTAGCAACACCCATACCAACGCCATCACCGACAACATGATTCTGATTGCGCGGCTGATTACCATGGCCCCGACCTATGGATCTCGACATACTAATACTGAAAACCGTTTGCTAAAACGAGACATAACAACACATAACATTAGTCACAAAAGAGGGTCCATACAAGACACACTGTGAAGCACAGAAATATTCTTGCTAACAAGAGTTACCATAGAGTGTTCACACAATAAACTCGTATCTGATAGTTCTCATAGATTCGGAAATGAATATCTCCGACAACAACATTTATCAAGTCATCACACATTAGAATCAAGCACATGGGTAAACCAATCGAAACATTCAACGCATGCCCAAGGCATCAAACGCAGCTATCCCTGCATATACGACAATATCATTTAAGTTTCGAACCATTCTCAACTGCTACCACCGTTTGAAACAAAACTAAACTCTTATAAAATAGTCATAAACTTCTACACTAAAGTTGACAAAACTCGACGATTTTCAAATAATCAAGAACATCCCAGTTCAGTTGAACTTTTGAAAATCTCAAGTCAAAATCTCTGAGTTAAAACATGAAATTTTCCTAAATTTATTAAAGTTCAAACTTTCTAACAAGAGTTACGGAAAAAACAGTTTAATGACCACAACTCGAGCATCATCAGCACGGGTAATGATATTAGTCAACACACATTTCTTTCAAACATAATTGTCGAACGTACATATAAAAAAAATTGAATTTCCTTCTCAAACAACAAAAATGCTTGTAATTATCGCTTCTTCGTGAAAGGGATCAAGGATTTCTTATTTTGAAAATTTTGAAAAAGTGTAAAAAATATTTTAGAAGACTTGTCGTTCCTCATCGGAAAGAACTCAGTCTAAAAAAAAGAATTTGAAATCATCAACATCCCGTTCCGTTTCGAAGCGAAACTTTCGAATCTTAGCAAAAAAATTATAAAATTCTTTCGATCATAATCAAAATGACGGTAATATTTTACAATGTTCAAAATACTTTAAAACGCCTACTTCAGATATCATATGAAGGTGTCATTTGAAAATACAAGACTAACTCGTCAAGTTTAACCGTTTTCAAAATCCATGCAAAAGTGTTGATTAACCTCACCATCGAAATATTTTCAAAAATCGGTTCTTTACAAACATACTCAGGCTCATAATTGCAATTAAGAAAACAATTTTCAAACCTACATGAAGTGGACATAATTACAACTATCAGATAATAATCGAACTTGAAACCACATGCCCACTCGGCAACGAGATCACAAATTCAATCAAACATAATTCGCGAACACCAAGTTCACACATATGTCAAAACTACCCATCTGAGTTCCTCACGAACTCTATCGTCGATACATTCTCTAGAACACGTCAAGACTCACAGTTTCACATCGTATTGCACCAATCGGTGTCCAACCATGAATACATTCAGCTCAATATACACACGATATACCACAAATATCAAACACGGATTTCACTTTGCAGCACTACACAAACAAAATTACGAACCACAATCATCGCACATACAGGAAATCATGAAATACCAATACCTCGTCTAAAAGAAGAGACTTACGTCCACAGGCCGCACGGAGATGATGGCTGCACCACGATACTAATCACAACGAACCACAATTGATCACAACGGGCCACAATGATCACACTTGTTCACAATTGCTCACCCGGGTGACACGACAAGACACGACTCCGACAAGATACGACTCGACAAGACCCAACTAGACCCAACTGCTCAGGTTTTCGCAAACCTAAGCTCCGATACCATTTATGTAACACCCATAATCCATTTAGGGACATTTCACGCCGTAGATCCTTTCCGCAAGGATCTAGCAAGCAAGAAACCACAAAACAAACCCACACGTGGTCAATTCGACCAAAACATAAAACCCTAGACCGATTAGGTCTCTCAAAATACAACATAGCAGTACAACTGATAAACCAAAATACAACTCGGTCATAATTTACACAACATGTCCATCCTCTTTAGGATGACAATAAACTAGAAATAAATACTCGGACTGACAGATCACTGACGGACAATCGACTACAACTGTGACTAGTATCGTTGCTTTACATCATCCTCCATGTCGATCCTGTGGTTGCTCTCTCAAATCGGAATACCTGAAAAACATAACATAATCCCCCAACGAGGGGTTAGCGATGGAAATCGCTAGCAAGTAACCAAGCTATACAATTATACATCAATAATACAACCGTTATGAAAATAACCTTTCGACAAGCTAGTAACACGATCCCCGAGTCTAGTCTTTTCAAAATCATTTGCTTTAAAATGGATCATGTGAATTACTCCAGAAATCACTTTAAGAGGTTATTTAGAGACTTCGGGGGTCTTAGTGTAAAATCATGAAATATGAATATTTTTCCTTTCCAAAAAGGTTTTCTTTCAAAATCATATAAATGATTTTATTATCAACCCAAACCTCAAAGACCAAAACCATATCCACCAATATAACCACGATCCAAGATTCAAAAATTCACATTTCAGAGATATCAAATCAACAGTAAAATATTCTCCGTGGCCCCAAAGGTCCCACCCGGATTAGCTCAACGAAAACAACTCAAACACACCCATAAGTTATCTTGACATCGTACTCGCAAGTAACGATTCTCGGAGCCCTCTCTAGACCTACCCAATTAGATAACTTTATGGTCAACTCATAACGTCTGGCCGTACTCACAAGTAACACGCCTCCGGAGGCCTCGACGGAACCCTACCCGGATAACATCATTCAAACACGTCCATAAGTTATCAGGACATCGCACTCGCAAGTGACGATTCTCGGAGCCTTCCACATACCTACCCGAATTGATAACCTTATGGTCACAACATAACGTCTGGCCGTACTCGCAAGTAACGCGCCGCCGGAGGCCTCGATGGATCCCTACCCGGATAACATCTCAATTCGCTAAGATACACAACAACAACAAAGGCACAATATTCACTACAACCGCAAACACGTAACACATAAGTTAATGCAACATAACTTCCACAAAGGCACAACATTCACAGCACACCATCATTCAGTAGAAGGGCTAACGAGCGAATAATACAAGTATTACTCGATTCCACAATTCCTCGATTAACTACTCATTTCTAGTATCCACCTTAAGCACAAAATAACATGAAATGGTTGTTATCATTCTTCAACTCAAGTTTACATTCGTAATTACTTTCATAAAATTACCTCTTCATTAAAAGTAAGTTACGGTTAAATATACCGTCACTAACAAGTCCACGTTAAATTCACGACACATCACATTCTCAAAGTATAAAGAATATAGACGAGATACTCGCCTCAAGTCCAAAGCATGTGAAGCAATGGGAAAGCTCGACCGGAAACCCTCGAATCCTCGAACTAGGTTGAAACACAAGAACAACATAATTACTACGAAGTCGATCGCAAGGAGGATGGAAAATATACGAAATTCCCAACAAGAATTCGCAGAATCAAAAGAACGAACACTTGGGGTTCAATACTCCCCAAGAACATCAAGAACATCGCTCGAACCTGAATACGACAAGAGACACGAATGAAATCATAGAGATAGAATAAATACAACCGATTGATGATATACAACAACACGATTCACGAAGAACAAATCGAATCTTAAAGATTCATGAAATATAAAGGAAGGGTTTACAAGATGATTACCTCGAATCAAAGACGAAGACCACGGATTGATGATGTTAATCAACACCAAGAACTCAAGGAAGATGTAAACTTGGAGTTACAAGACTCCAAAATCGCCCTCCAATCGCCCACAAGTCGCCCTAGCCGCGGAGGGATGAAGAAATGGTGAGAAATGACGAACACGGTCAACTCCTGGGTATATAAACCCGCGCCAGGATTACGTACATTATACACGAAGGATAACGTACGTTATCTATATTAGGTACGTAAGGCACGACCTATTACGTACGTAATCGATGCCCAGAACCTCCTGTCCGAAATAACAAAGACCATTATGTACGTTATGGCAAGGGCTTAACGTACCTAATGCGCACAGTTAATGCACGTTAGGGACAACATATAGCGTGCGCCATCGACAGCCAGAACTCACTGTCTGAACTGAAATACCCTTACGTACGTAATGAGAAGGCTTAACGTACGTAAGGCACATGATGATAATGTACGTTATGCTTATAGCATAGCGTACGTAAGTCACTTAGCAGTTCCAGAACTGCTAAGTTCAGCTCGTCGAGTACGAGCGCGACGAAACAGCGAAACGACAACAACAACACAAGACGAGGACATGCATACTAAGAGTGCACAACAGCGAACTCAATCGTTAAAAGAAAATACGATTCCGACTACCCGAAGGTTCGGAATACGACAACAGAAGTAATTACCCCCCAAACTTTGAAAAATTATGAAACGGCCCAAAACGTCCGCAAATCACGATATGACATCAAACAATCAAACCGAAGCTCACAACACACATAACAAAGCTCAACGTACTTATAGGAAACACGAAACTATAGTCTCGAACCACCATCACACGAAATGAACCAAATAGCGGAAAAAGTCGCTCAAAATATGGATTCATGTAAAATAGCCCCGGAACAAACTCGGATGACCAAACACGCAGAACAAAACATTATCAAAATGCCGAAACGCTCGCAAGCGAGTTCTAGAAACCAGAAAAATGCCAAAAACAAAAAATTACTAAAAGAGAAAAATCACGGGTATTACATTGCTTATGGGTAGAACCCACCATACATCTCAAGTATCCCTCCACACATTGATTCACCCTTTCAGTCTGCCCATAAGACTGTGGATGATATGCCGTAGTCATTTCCAACTTAGTACCCATGACCTTAAACATTTCCCTCCAGAAATGACTAGTGAAAACCTTATCACGATTAGAAACAATACTCACTGGAGGCCCATGCAACTTATAGACATTATCCATGTACAACCTTGCCACAGTTTGAGCTATAAAAGGATGAGAAAGAGATATGAAGTGAGCATACTTACTCAATCTGTCCACCACCACCATAATGACATCCTTACCAAAAGATTTAGGTAACCCCTCAATGAAATCCATAGTAATATGTGTCCAAAATTTATCCGGCACAGGCAAGAGCTGTAGCAATCCTGGATAAGGAACATGCTCAGACTTGTTTTTCTGACAGATATCTCATTGCTTAACCATCTCCTCTACTTCCTTCTTCATGTGAGGCCAAAAGAAAAAACTTTTAAGTGTAGAATAAGTTCCCCATACTCCTGAATGACCCCCAAAGGGAGAGCTGTGCACTTCATTAAGAACAGTTTGCCTCAAGTGTGTTGCAGCCCCTAAAACCACCCTGCTCTTGTTTTGAATTATACCAGAAACCACACTGTACTCATCATAGGTTGAGGGATCAACTGATTTAGATATCAATACCTGTGAGAAATAAGCGTCACCTTCATAACTCTGTTTGACCTTTTGCATCTAAAGGGGTGCAACTGTGGTGAGGGATAAGCAGTCCTCATTTTCTATTGGTATCTAGAAAGGGCATCAGCATCTTTATTTTCTATGCCTTTCCTATATTGTATTTCATAATCCAAGCCTAACAGGCCACTTCTGTTGTTTTGTTACCCAAAATATTATCTGGAGATAATATTTGCCGGGGGAAATAAATAACACAATATTTGCCGGGGTTGTTAGTCCCGAGCTTGAATGCTCTCGCGAGATGTTACTAATATGAATACTAGTGAGTACAGATATTAATGTTAGAGTACAATTACAATGAGCGTAAAGACTCTAGTTATCTTAGCTATCGAGTGCTGAAGATTGCCGGAAGAACCAGAGTTGATGCTCTGTGAGTTCTTGTTACAAAGATGGAGAGTTCTCTGTATATTTTGCTTTTGGCGTTGTGTGTTCACGTTGTGAACTATGTTTGTGTTCACGATTTTCATTGTGTGAATGTATTCCACTCTCTGTGTTCGTGAATGAATTTCACCGTCCTTTGGCCACTGCTGGAGGCCTTCTATTTATAGGAGAAGAGGTCGCTAGGTCCTCCCTGTCCATCGTGTGCGACCGTCGTTTCCTATATTAAAATAAGGTGGGCGATCGTCCCATCACGTAGGACTGTTTCCTTAAAGTCCGCGGATGCTACTAGCAGCCAGATGTGCGAGCCAATGAGAAGTCTGCACACGTCCTGAGTCGCTGTCTCGGGAGGACCCACTTTTCACCTTTCGGCGGGTCTGTCGGTAGGTGTGAAGGTGGTGACAGGCTGGGGTCAAAGGGCCTTATCCCGTGGCGCCTATTGCGGATCTGCACGTGGGTCTTCACCCGAGATTCGGTCTTCGAAGACTTTGACGGGTGTCGGATTCACACGTGGCATGGGACGATCGTCTTCAGTCAGACATTAGAGGCAATCGCCAGATGCCAATAGACGATCGCCTTGGGCGTCGACCGCTAGGTGCTTGCCCAGCATCTGTCTTCTTTAGCTGGCTCCTGACCATTATGTCGATCGCCATCGAGGCGTGTAAATCACCGCACAACAATTTCCCCCCAACTCACTCCGATGTTGAAGATGTGGGGTGAGGTGGTACTGTTGGCGATCGCCTGTTTTAGACGAGCGACTCATCTACTTATGAAGCGGACGATCGTCGCCTGGACGAACTGATTTTGAATTTGGACAATCTCCTTAGGCGCTGGAGATAGCGGGAAGTGGAGGCGGGCTTTCGAAACGTCACAGGGACACGTGTCGCGCTCCCGTTGGGGGAGTCCGATGGTTTTTGTCAGACTTGTCGCCTGGCGTGCCTTCGAAACGACGCGTACGCGGGTTTCGAGGTCTGCATTTAATGTGTCCCCCCCCCCTCCCCGATGGTTGCACTTCAGCCACCGGGGTTCCGTCTATTTGCACAGAGGTCCTTGCTCTCGCCTATAAAAGGGCTAGGGCTACTGAAGTTCAGATCTTTATGCGCCCTTGCCTTTAGACGAAGACTCTGCTGAAATTCTTTGAAGCTTCTTGCGCCGATCGACTTTCTTCCTAGGTAAGAACAAAAATTCTCTCCCCCCTTTTCTTTTCGAACATGTCTGGAGGAGGATCCAATGTGTATGAGGCTGGTAGCTCTTCTGCCGCTGCGACTTCGCCTGCCCGGGAAGAAACCTCCGCGGCTCTTCACATGGAGACGGCCGTCGAGGCCATTCGTGTGGGGATTGCACCCACAGAGGTTGAAGAGCTCTTCAACGAGGCCGACGCGGCGAGGTCGTCGGCGACGGGGCATAAGGACTCGCCGGTAGACGAGGATGAGGTGGTGAGGATATACTGGGAGCAGAACAGCGTGTTTGGCCGGGCCTTTTTGGAATTCGCCGGACATATGGAGAGGATGGTCGGACCACGTCATCAGTTTGACTTCGGTGCATACTCGGTCGCCCACCCCTATGAACCCGTGAAGCGGACGTCATTCCGGGCCGCGGACCGCTCCCCGTGGACCCTCGGTCAGATTCGGAGTTCGGCGACCAGGAAGGACTTGAGTCGCTGGAGGGCAAAATTCCATATCCCTTCTGATGTTTCATTGTATGTGCCCTCAGAGAACGAACGCGCCGACCAACCTCCCGAGGGTATGGTCGCTGTCAACGAACTGATCCTGGAGGCCGGCTTGCGGTTCCCATTGTCGTTCGCCGTGTCATACCTGTTGACTGCCTGGAATGTGGCGCCGCTCCAATTGACGCCGAACGCCTGGCTGCAGATTATTAGTACCTTGACACTTTTTGGCGGACATCGGTTGTTCCGTCTACCTTCTGCGCTATAAATGAACTACCACTTCAAGCTGACTGCGCAGAAGGGTTCGATTGGCGGCTATCACATTCAGGGTCGCATGGGTAGGGTGGTCCTCGGGGTGCCGAACAAAGTTCGGGGCGACCTGGCAAAATGGTGCTGGATCGGCGGAGCGTGGAGGTCGGCGACGAGCGATAAACCAGAGGATGAGTTGGATATCCCCACCAGTTTTCGGGAGAGGAATCCGAGTAAGGGTTTTAACTATCCTTTTGTTCGGATACTCCTTAAACTGATCTAATTTGGTTTCCTTTTTGTAGGCTCCATTGTTCCAGTGATCGGCGACCTTCCTTTTGACTTCTTGATCGTTTGGGAGCGAATCAGAGGACTGCCGGACAACTACATCGACGCTCGCACGGTCAACAATGGATCTCATTGGTTGGGCGCATGGTTGTTTCGCTTCCCTCGCCACCTGAAGGTTCCAGGTATGAATGTTTATTATCTCTTTTCTGCTTGACGATCGTCTGATTGAAAGAGATGTCTAACTTGCTTGAATTTCTTCTTTGACAGAGATCCACTTCCACCGCTACCCCGAGCCGCCGAGAGAGATAATGTCGAACCCCGACCTCATGAGTCGTCTCCAGCAAGGGAAGAAGGCAGGTCGTGCCCCTGCAATGACGTCCCGCCCTGTCCCTGAGGCGAGACCTCTCATAGTGCCGGTCGTCGACCCGGAAGCTCGGGAGGAGGAGCAGCTCCAGCGCAACCGCAAGAGGCGGAGGCCGGAGGAGCCCCTGTTGACTGCTGCTGCGGAGGCATCCATTGTGGTGCTGCCGGTTGCCGCGCCTCCTGTTTCTGCCGTTCCAATGGCAGAGGGGTCTACGCCCTCAGCGGCCTTCCTAAAGACTGTGGCGATCGCTGAAGCTGAGACTCCGTGGGGCAAGCCCTATTTCGGCCGCGACCCCGAGTTGGTCGCGAGGTAAGACTGGTTTGATCTTTCTGAGTTAAGCTACTTGTGTAAGGTGTATACTAACTCCTTCGTTTTTTGTTGCAGGGTCCGCCTTGCCAATCCGAACACCTCGCCGATGGTGCTGGATTTCCTGGCGAGCAAGTCCCCGCGCGAGCCTATCGACGTCCCTTCCTACGTCTCCCAGGCCATCTCCTCTCTTCCGAAGGCTTGGACGACCGGCCTGGACGCGATTGCGCGCCGGATATCTGGAGATGCCATGCAGGCGACACTTGCCCTGACCCTCCAAGCGGCGACGATGGCCGCTCAAACTGTTAAAGATTATGAGGGGCGGCCCTCTACTGCTCGCCTCCATTCGGATCTTGAGGCTGCTCGGAACCAGAACGCCGAGTTTGCCGATAGGATCGTGGCCATGGAGAAGGAGTATGCTGAGACGGCCAAGCGATCTAAACAAGATCTTGACCGGATGAGGCAGGAGCTCGACCAGTCCCGGGCGGTGGTCGATAGGATGCGTGACCAGATGACGGAGGTTCGTCGGTTGCATGCGGCCTCGCAGGAGGAGGTGACCGGGATGAAGGCGGTGGTGGATCGGCTAAATGGCGAGTTGGAGTCGTCAAATGGGGAGCTGGCCGCCAAGGTAGCCGAGCTCAAGGATGCGGACAAGACAGCCGCGGGGCTGAAGGAGAAGTTGGAGGCGATCGAGACCGATCCCTACCTCAGTGTGGAGTACGTCGGCGAGTTCGCATATTACATGGCTTATGTCGACGCCATCTGTGCTGCCAAGAAGGGAGGGCTCGAGATCGGCCCTCTGATTGAAAACTTCAAAGCCTACGTGCTCGAGCATCCTTTGCAGCCGGACTTCTCTCTGCCGATCCTCGACCTCACCGACCTTGGGATCGATCTGAGCTGGTATCCGTCGCCGGACAAACTTGTTTATCATGAAGCCGGTGAGGAAGCGCGCGTCGATCCGTCTGCTGGAGGCGAAGGCCAGTCGGGGGTGGCCTGAGTGAGACCGCAGTCAATTTGTTTTTCTTTCCTTGTAATTTCCAGTTTCTTCTTGTTTTGCCTTCGGGCGTGTATGTACAAATAATTTGAATGGAATAAAATATGTTTTTGCATCTGACTCTTTATTTGTACGATCGCCTCTCTGAATGTTTGCAAACGAATTTACACAAGTGTTTATACAATTGTACCTGATGCCTTGTTTGTATGATCGCCTTGTCTGAATGTTTTGCATCATTTCGACTTTGCACAACTGTCTGAATAGGTCCGAATGCATTGGTACACTTGAAATTCTTACTTGTAAATTTCTTGAACAAAATAGATCGTCATCCGTCCTCCTGATCGTATGTATGAATAGCTCCGCTTTGCCCCTTGTTTTTGTTTACTTAGTGAAAGTAAAGGAACGAAAATAATACGTTTGGTGAGCTATCCTTAGTTTGTTTCTTGCGATCTTCAATTTTGTTGATTCCTCGAGGGAGGCCGATTGTTTCGACCTTGTGGTACTGTGCACGGTCGCAGAGTTTGATGGACCGACCTCCATGGCCGTGTCTTTGCGCGAGGGACATTCCACCGGTTGGTCTGTCTCGCGACTCACTTTATTGTGAGGGTCCTCCGTTAGGCTCGCCTCGTATTTAAACGAAAGGCGAGCGATCTTGGCCTGGAGGAGTCCTTACACGGGGCATCGTCGGATTAATCGTCTCCACGTCCGCGGCTTGTTGGCACTTTTCTACCTTGGATCGCCATGTTAGATGGCAATCCTCGACGGTATACGTTGTGACGGGGGTAGGAACGTGTCGCCTTGTCCGGGTCCATCACGTTAGATGATGAACCTTTGAGGGCGGGCGAGTGTGTCCACATATTTGTTTGGAGGGTCATTCGGCTATGCCCGCCTCGTATTTAAACGAAGGGCGAGCGATCGCAGCCCAAAGGAACCTTGCATGGACGAAGCTGTCGGTTCCATCGACCTCCAGGACCATGGCTGCACTTTTCTACCTCGGACTGTCATGTTAAATGATGATCCTCGATGGTATACGTTGTGCTTGGATAGGCGATCGCTTGCATAGGTCCGTCGGGTTAGATGACGACCTCTTGTAGGGCGAGCGAGTCGTCCTCTTTTTTGTTTGTTTGTTTTGTCGAGGCGAAACATATAGATGGGATCGGAAAATCTCATTAAACTCTTTATACATTGGGTAACTGAATACAGAGTTTCTATTGGTAGTATTTCTTCAAATGTACGGTGTTCCAGGGATATTGATCCGGAGTGCCGTCTGGGTGTTGGAGTTCGTAGGCTCCTCTGGTCAGCTATTTAGATATTCTGAAGGGGCCTTCCCAATTCGGGCCAAATACTCCCGTGTGAGTCTGGACCTTTTTGAGGACTAGGTCGCCTACTTGGAATCGCCTTTCCTTGACCGTCGAATTGAAGAATTTTTCGGATTTCCTTTTGTAGATCGTGTTCTTCATTTCCGAGGTCAGTCGTCGTTCTTCGAGCATATCCAAGTCGATCCGTCGGGCTACATCATTGTCCGTCGTCATTTCCTGTTCAGTTCGGTGGCTGAGGACGGCGATCCGAAGGGATCACTGGTTCTATTCCGAAGGCGAAGGCGAACGGGTTTCGCCGGTTGAGTTTCGGGTCGTCGTTCGGTAGGACCACAAAACATCTGGGAGCTCGCTCGCCCATCGTCCTTGTTTGGATTCGAGTCTTGCTTTGATCGTGTGTTTGAGGATCTTGTTTACGGCCTCCACCTGCCGTTCGTATGAGGGTGGTAAGGGGCTGAGAACAAATTTTTGATTCCCCATTTATCGCAGAATTGCATGACTTCCAAACCGTCGAACTGCTTCCCGTTGTTGGAGATGATAGTGTGGGTAGACCGAACCGGCATATGATGTTCTTCCAAATGAACTTGATTACTTGTTCTTGGCCGATCTTGTTGAGTGGCTCGGCCTCAGCCCATTTCGTGAAATAATCAACTCCCACGATGGCAAATTTACATCCCCCTGGCGCCGTCGGCAAAGGGCCGATGAGGTCGATACCCCATTGGGCGAACGACCATGGACTGTACATAGAAGTGAGCTGTTCGGGGGAGAGCTTGATGTTCGGGCCCATTACTTGACACCTGTGACACGATTGGGTTTAGGCGATCGCGTATTTTTATAGTGTAGGCCAGAAAAAACCTTACCTGGTCGTCTTGTGGATTAGAGTTCGCCCTCCAGCGTGATTCCCACAGATCCCGTCATGGATTTCGGCTAAAACGAGTCAGCCTTCCTCCGGCGTAATACACTTTAGGAGAGGAAGGCTGAAAGCTCGCTTGTAAAGCCGGTCGTCCAATAGGGTGTATCTGGTTGCACGGAGGTGAAGCTGGCGAGCTTTGATACGATCGGCAGGGACCGTTCCGTCCTTCAAGTATTTAATGAACGGAGTCATCCAGTTCTCTTCGGCGATGGCAACTGTGGTGATCAGGCTCCTGTCGATTGCCGGCTTTGCTGACTTCGTGATTTGGATGTTAGAGAAGTCTGCCGCCCCATCTGACGATGCTAGTTTGGATAGGGCATCGGTCTGGGAGTTGTGCTCTCTCGGGACTTGTTCGATCAGCACTTCTTCAAACTTTGTGCACATTTCGGCGACCAATTCTTGGTATTTGATCATTTGTTCGCCGCGCGCCTCATATTCTCCCTTGACTTGGTTCACGACCAAGAGGGAGTCCATGAAGATGTGGAGGCGACGAACGTCCAAGGCGAGTGCTAGATCGAGCCCTCCTACCAAGGCTTCGTACTCGGCTTCATTGTTGGTCGCACGGAACCTGAAACGCACAGCATTTGTGAAACTTTGGCCATCGGGGCTGATGAGGATAATCCCTGCCCCTGCTCGCAAGTTGGTCGCCGAGCCATCTACGTACAGTTTCCAAGCAGGACGGCCGACCTGGGTCGGACTGGGTAGGAACGTTAATTCCACCATGAAGTCCGCCAGAGCTTGCCCTTTGATCGCCGTGCGAGGAGCGTAGGTAATACCGTATTGGTCGATCTCCAGTGACCACTTGAGGAGTCGCCCGGTGGTGTCTGGCCAGTGCAGAACTTGCCTTAAGGGGAGAGTCGTCAGAACCTCCACTTGGTGTTCGAAGAAGTAGGCCCTCAACTTGCGAACACTCATGACTAAGGCGTAGGCGATCTTCTCCAGAGGCGTGTAACGCGTTTCCGCGTCATGGAGCGCTTGACTAACGAAGTAGATCGGCAAGTGGGCTTTCCCCTCTGCTCGCACTAAAACAGCACTCAGCGCGACCTCGGAGGCCGCCAGGTAAAGGAATAGCTTTTCGCCGGGGATCGGCTTCGCCAATATCTGGGGGTTAGACAGATACTCCTTGATTTCGGCGAACTCTATTTGACTCTCCTTTGTCCATGCAAACTTCTTGTTCTTTATGGCCGCGAAGAATGGCTTGATTTTATCTCCGAGCCGAAAAATGAAACGGTTAAGGGCAGCTAGACAACCTGTGAGGCATTGCACTTGTTTGACATTTCGTGGCTCCTGCATGTCGAGGATTGCCTGGATCTTGGTGGGGTTCGCCTCGATCCCTCTTTGGCTCACGATGTGCCCCAGGAACTTTCTGGAGCTTACCCCGAAGTTGCATTTCTTGGGGTTCAGCTTCATGTTGAACTTCTCGAGGATGGCGAACGTCTTGGCAAGGTCATTGAGGTGATCTTCATTTTTTAGGCTCTTGACTACGATGTCGTCAATGTAGACCTCCATGGTCTTGCCGATCTGGTTGGCGAACATCCCGTTGACTAGCCGTTGGTAGGTCGCCCCCGCATTCTTCAGACCGAACGACATTCGGACCCAAAAATACACGTCTTTTTCCGCGTGGAACGACGTGTGTTTTATGTCTTTCTCCGCCATTGGGATCTGATGGTTCCCGGCGAAGGCATCCATGAACGACATCATTTCGCAACCTGCCGTTCTATCGACTAAGTGGTCAATATGAGGCATCGGAAAGTGGTCTTTTGGACATGCCTCGTTGAGGTCGGTGAAGTCGATGCATAACCTCCAGGAGTTGCTCGGCTTTTTGACGAGCACCGCGTTGGCCACCCACTGTGGCTCGTCTGTAGCTACTCCGATTAGTTTGTTGTCGAGTAGCTTTTTGACTTCTATGTCGAGCGCTGCGTACTTATCAGGACCGAATTTCCTACGTTTTTCGTGAACAGGCTTTCTTGCCGGGTCGATCTTTAGATAGTGGCAAGCGTGTTCAGTACTTATGCCGACCATATCTTGATGCGACCAGGCAAAGACTCCGATGTTCTTACGTAGTAAACTGATCAGAACATCCTTTAACTCGAGGCTGACGCTTGTGCCGATCTGTACTTCCCGCTCCGGGCGAGCCGAATCTATCGTTATACTTTCCAACTCTTCAATGGGGATGGTCGCTTCTCATTTGGAACTATTTCCGGAATCGATCCTTGGATCGATGTCGAGGCTTGGCTCGAAACCGATCCTTGGCTCGATGTCGTCCGTCAATCGATGTGAGATGCCGCCCTCTGAGTCGGGCTGGTACGAGGTGCTTGGCTCGTCGATCTCCATTGGTTGATTGTTGATCGTCTCAATGTTATAAATAGTATGGGAAGTGTTGAAAGAAGTTATGACACAGGAGTAATTCAAACATTTCTTAGCCATTAGCTGGTCTCCTTACTTGCACTGACAATCCGTCGGCAGTGGGGAATTTGATACAGTAAAAGAAAGAAGAGGCGACCGCCTCGAAGGTTTCTAGAAATGGGCGACCTAGGAACCCATTATAGATGCTGGACCTATCTATGATTACAAAATTGAGGTTCCTAGTAATCCTAACCTTGGAATCGTAATAACATATTAGCTCGACATAGAGCTTGATCCTTCCATAGGCTTGGACTGTGTTGTCGCCAAATCCTTGAAGCACGGTATCAAATGGCTTGATGAACTTGGTCAGGTTGTCGAGCTGGTCAAGAGCGGATTTGAATATGATATTGCAAAAGCTCTCATTGTCAACCAGCACGCGATCGACCATTTTCCCAAGGATACATGCAGAGATTACCAATGCATCCTCTTTGGGGCACTGCACTCTCTCCCTATCCTTGTTGGAGAAAGTGATGAGCGCGTCTTTGGAGATGGTCGGTTCTGGGGGTACCACAACATGGACCCCTGCGAACGCCCTCAGCTCGGCCTTCCGCTTTCTATTCGACATGGTGGAAACCGGGGAAAGGCCTCCGAGGTTTCCACCTCCCGACTGAAGCATATTGATCTGGCCGCCGGGGTTGATCGGAGGGATTGATTCGTCTGAGTACTCTGGCTCGTTCTACTCAATCCTGGCGACCGGATTGGGAGAGATTTCGTCGTTCTGTCGGCGATCGCGCCCCCCGGTCCTTTCTGCTCGGGGTTCTGGCTTGGTAACCAAGTTATCCAACTTGCCTTCCTCAAACAGTCTCCATAGTTATCTGAGGAGGTCGCGGCACTGGCTGGTGTTGTGGTCGGGACTCTTGTGGTAGGCACAAAATTTGCTGCGGTCTAGATGACCGTTGTCCCTCATCGGCTTTGGTTTTCTAAGCCACTCGCACCCCTTGATAGCATTGAAAATGTGGGCCGGAGACAGATTGAGGTTGCGGAGGAGGTGAACTTCCACATCCTCGAAGGCCTTGAACTCACCGGGCGGCTTTTCGACCGCCTTTCTGGGCTTGGCGACCGCCTTCTTCGGGACGTGGGATGGCGCCTTCCCTTCTCCGGTAGATCCCTCGCCTAAGCGGAGGGTGAGCATCCTCTGCCTAGCCAGGAAATCGGCGGCCCTGACGCGGAAGATCGCATAGGTCGGGGGATATCCTTCGTGAGGTGCCTGAACATGGGCGAATGGCCATAGAATCCCCCTAGGACCGAGTAGAGAGCGAGCTCGTCGCTAATGGGCTCGCCGGTGATGACTATTTCATCCACCCGGTCGATGTAGTCTTCGTCGGGCTCGTCCTTCCCCTGCTTGATCTTCATCATGCGGTGGGGGCCTTCTGGCCGAGCAACTTTGGCGGCGAAATACGACGTGAAGTCGTTCGCCAATTTCTCAAAACAGTTGATTCAGCGTGGTGGCAGTGAGATGTACCACCTATAGGCAAGATCTCCCAATGTCAATGGGAATATTCGGCACCTCGTTGCGTCCGATGCCCCACATCCGGTCATGTAAATCCGGAACTTGCTCAAATGGGTCTCAGGATCCGATCTCCCCTCATATAGAGGTGTTTGAGGAGGAGCGATCTTCGGTTGAACGGGGGCGAGCGCGATCTGGGCCGCGAGTGGCTCACTCGGTCCGGCGATCGATCTCTTGGTGCCTGCCCCAGTTTCTAGGAGCGCCTTCATTTCGTCGAGCTGGCGCTGCATAGAGGCCATTGCCGTAGCCTGACTGCTCGCGGATTGGCTCTCAGAGCGGGAGCCGAGGCGATCGTGTACTGAGCTTCTGGCCCCGTGGTAGGTGACGAGTTCTCCGCCATCGAGCTCAATTCTTGGGCGAGTGGGAGCCCGTTGGCCAGCCTGTCTTCTGGGAGTCGGGCATGCCGAACTCCTGGTGATGGATTCGGACTCCGATGTCTCCCGGATGGGTCCCGAATGCTCGGGTCGCCATGAGGGATCACTCCCTAGATGGCTGAAGACGGAATCATCCCGCCTTACGAGAGCCTTTTCCTGCGGCTCGGGGCTTTCTGACGATTTTTCGACATATAGCCCCTTGAGCTTCCGCTTGCCTGCACGGCGGATGGCTGAGGGAGTAATGGTGGGTAAGTCGCATGCCCTCCGTCGCTCCCTGAGGATGGCCATAGCCTCCTTGATCTGTTCCGCGGTTTGGAACTGATCGAGTGAGAGGCTGGGGTCGTCCCTCGGGGGAGGGAGTGAGAGCCTACACTACGCCATAAATGGCCTTCGGCAACCACATAACTGTGTTACCTTAGACCCAATTTTCTGTTGCCACAGACCCAAAATGGGCAAAGGTAACATTTCAGCTAAGTTGCTCTGTGAGCAGTAGCCTTTGGACTCAAAGGCAACATGTAGATCATCCTAAGCTAACATAGGATTATTTGTTACCTAAGGACCCTACAGCAACATCCTAAGGACTCTACCGCAACATCATATTCGTGTTGCAATAGACTTTATAATTTTGTAAAATATATAAGCCAATTTAGTGGGTTCCATAGGGGGGCCATTTTGTGGGTCCCATAGGCCGGGCCCACCGGTGGGACCCACTTAATAGGGTCCGTTGGTGGGGCCCTTATGTGGGACCCACTTTTCTAGGGCCTGTTAGTGGGGCCTGCTTTGTGGGGCCCACGGGTGGGGCCATAAATGTGCAACAATTTTTAGTCTATTGCAACACCTATATTATTACCAATGGCAACACATTAGGTGTTACAAGTGTTACCAATGAAAAATATTTGCAACATATATATATATATATATATATTACCTACGGTAACAACTCCATTTTAACAAAATAAAAATGTAAATTTTATATTTAGCATTTCCCATTAAAAAATCCAACAAACCAATTAAGAGAAACCAACTACATAAACCAACTACATAATCCCATCATAAAAACACAACTATATCTAATCACAAAACCAACCAACTACATCACCAAATACATATATACAAGTACTAGAAGAAAATAACTTGGTCATTTTTAACCAATTACATCATTGGATGTCTAAGACTGATATACAAATAGACTCTAAGAAACTATTATGCGGAACATTTATTCAATTAGCCAAGGATTAGCGAAGGACCAATTTGTCTGAGTTGGTGTCCATTCACAAAATTCACCTTCTTTGAACGAGAGAGCTGCAGAATGAAACAAGAAAGAAGAGTCAATAATTAGTGATGGTTACTAAGCTTCCAAATAGGCAGCCTCTTAACAACTATCAGAAAAATAAGGTCTACAAACTAGTTGTTCTAAAGAAATAATTTGCCAAGTTTATTTATCTTGACCAAATTTGAAGGATCATTTATCGAATTCTGATACTTTTCAAGAATAAACTAAAGTATATAAAAGAACACCTACCTCCCTATTTCTCTAGGTTTAAAATCCAAGCACACTACTCTTCATTCGGCTTTCCAAGGAAAGCTTCAGAATATTTTTTAAGATCGTTTGGGTACTCTTACCTTCTTTGCGTTATTTGTGCTATCTTTCACTTTGAGAGGATTTGACCAGAGTGGCTGCACCGTTAAGGAGTCAAAAGTTAAATTTCAATACCAAAATAGATAACAAGGCCAATAAGAAGAACCCGACAACTCTGGCTTTTCGCGGCAAGAACTTAAGAACAATAAAGCAGTCCTTGTGAAGAAGAAGAGTGCAACTCTGGCTTTTCGCGGCAAGAACTTTCTCATTAAGCTATGGTAGAACAAATTGGTCAGATCCTATAAGAGGAGAGTAAAAGCATACCTTTGCCGCGTCTTGGAGCTCGTGAAGGAAAGGTTGTTCATTGTTCATCTAATAAGTAAACTAATAACAAAAATATTCATGTTCTTCGTAAGACAAGAGCTCAAATAGATTCACAAAATCAAGGGCTTAACGTAAAAATATGAGTACCATAAATATAAGAAATCTGAATATTTGATGAGACGTGAAACCTAAGCAAAACATGAAAAAACTTGTAAATCAAGTTAAAATTTCAGTTTGGCGGTGATATTTCCCGAGAAATTGCAAGATAACGAGCAAGACCTCAGTGCCTCTTTAATGACTAGAGTCAAGGACCACAGGTATGCTTACAACAGTTCTCCTAAAGTATTATGATGCAAAGTGAAAATTGGTACGCAAAACCAAAGATATCAAATAATTTTTTTAGGAAATACAGATCATGACAAAAATCGCAAACCATTTTGCAAAACGAGCCCCTTGCTTATAATATTCGGCAGATCTAGAAGCCAGTCCATTTAATCCCTGGCACCAAGGTTCGTTGTTCGACCCAGGTAGTAGAACCAAACCCTGTCAAAACAGAAACGAAAAGGAAAAAAGGCAAAAAAAACAAAAAGAAGAGAATAAATTAGACGACCATCATACGGATGTTTTATACACCGAAATTTCCAATACCGTATCAGTATGAATTTTTCTATACCAAAATTTTCAATCCAGTATACGGTATAGGTAAAAGGTTCCGATATGATACAATATGCCATCCTTAAGTCAACGCCGAAACTTGGCAGGCGTCACAAGTGCTTTACAAATGTCCTACTGGAACGATAATCCGTCCAAACGCTGAGAAGAGATGATAATTTATCTTGACAGAATGACAATTCATGCTGAGAAGAGACGATAATTTATCTTGATGGAAGGGACAATTCAAACCTACATACGCTTAGGTTCTAGATGCAAGTAGTGATCAACCAAAGAACCGAAACCATCTCCTATAATCCACTCAACAATATCTTTTTTTCTCCAACACAAAGACGCCAATTAAAAAAACATGCAAGCAAATAACAACATCATAAAGAGATGAAACTCAAAATGCAGAATAGTATATATCACTACGGTCCCCCACAATTTGTTTAGAGAACAAAATTCTGAATCCAAATAAAAACAAAACTCTCTACCACGATAGACTAGATAACAGAAACTTGTAAATAATAGATCGGTACCGAATGTCCTACTACATATTATGTGTGTGTATGTGAACTCGAATCCTGACTGTATACTGCACAAAGCAGTGAAATAAGAATAATCAAAATTAGTTTGACAGTTATATCAAATTTTCAGATTATATCTTCACATGGTTACTCAAATTAATAGTGTATGTTTAATGTATAAACTGTTAACCTAAACCCAGCCAAAAAAGGAAAATATTATGAATGAGGTACTGAAACTCTAAAAGAGAAATTACTCATAACCACATAAAACAGAAGCAATAATGTGTCTGTTCATTTTATCAACATTAATCAACCTTGACAAAATACATAAAATTCTCTTCACATAATTTAATACTGTAAGAAAAATCAAATAAATGCATACTTCACCAAGAACTGCAAACTTCTCCTGAATTGCCTCCTGTAAATGATCTTCAGCTTCATCTGCTGAAATTTCTGAAACACAACATTGAGAACATCAAATTCCGTACTGATATCGGCTATTTATAAACTGTAATTCTTCATATGCAATGAAGGGACTGAAAGCTTCTGGGTGGGCACCCCAATACATGAGACTAACTAGTTTAACTTATTAGACTAACTAATACCTGCAACTGCACCAATTGTTTTTTCCATATTTGGTAGATCGTGTTCGGCGTACACCTTCTCCACCAACCGAAGGCCCCCATGAAAAAGGACTCGCAATAAGTCGATAAATGCCCACCCGATATATACCAATTGCCATTAAGAGTTGAAATCTCATCAAAAAAAAGAAAATGAGAGATAGAGAGAGACGGTACTCAACCTATGGTTTCCAATAAATGTATCTGAGACATTCAAAGATGAAATCCGTTGAAGTCCCCGGACTTCAAATCTTTCTCATCAAAAAGCTTCAAATCATCATTTTTCCGATTCAAAAACTGCAATAAAAAATAAAAAAATCACAGAAGACTTCACTAAAATACTGGCTATAACAACATCCATTTTGATTCTTGCAGCACCAACATAATCAATATGTGAAACAAACATTCGATGTCCCTTTTGAGTATTTAAATCCCCATACAGAATAAACAAGTACCTGCAAAACTTTGTTCTGTATTACATCAGCTGTGTCTTTCTCCTGATATAGCCTCTCAACATTGTTCAATGCATCTTGGCATCTATTACACCACTCTATCTGAAAAAAAAAAGTGAAGTCCAATAAAACAAATGTAAAACTCGGAAAGCTTAACTTTTTGCTTATTTTTTTTTTTGGAAACCAATAATCCTTTCACTTTTCCTGATGTTTTGCTTTATCTCATATTCAAACACACTCGACGACAGATTTTTTTAAAAGAAAAAATAGATAGTAGCCTCAATGATTAACGGAGTTACCGTCAACTTTCCTATTAAAATAAAGATGAAAAGCTACAATAGTGAGTCGTCAATAAAAGACTTCACAAGTGTTTGCATCTGTAAGTTTTTTTGGCAAAGCAATCAAATTCAGAAAAAAAGGAAAAACAGAAACCCATTACCAAAAAAAAAAAAAAAAAAAGATTGGACGGTGGCCACACATTAATCTGGAAAACCACAAGTTCGTGGCAAATTTGCTTAGGTACAGCTAGTTACAAGTTGAGCAACTAGAAAATAATAATAAACAAATAAAAAAAGAGTTTAGCAAAAAAAACCAATCCACCCAAACCTTCAACTGACCCAAATTACTGATCTGAGACAGGAACTAATACGAGCTTACGTGAAAAAATAACTTCAACAAATAAATGCTGATTCAATGAACATCGAAATACATTGAAGATAGTATCAGTATGAATGGAAAAGGAATCCCTTACGGCTGTTTTAATAAGCTCGTCGGTATAAGATCCGGTGCGGACGACCATCATACGGCGCGTGGGGACGTGCACAATCACTTTTTTAGGTAATTGCAGCGGAGACCATGGCTTCTTCCTCTTCCACCTAGAGTTGAATCTGGGATTTCGGATTCCCAAACCAGGTCCTTGAATCGTGCTGAGAAGAGGATGCCGCTCCGATCTACTCCGATTTAGGACATGGACGCCGCCGAGTTGAGCTGGACATGGTCGCTGGAGATAGAACGTCCAGAAGCGCAAGTCGGCGGAAGAGGATGGGAACGGGGTAGGAGATGCAGGAGAGAGAGAGAGAGAAGTGGGGAACGAGGTAAGAAATAAGTCTTGGTTTTGACCGATTAATATTTTTGTTCGGTTGGGCCAATGCCTTCTTCAATTTCCGGTCTCAAGACATACACTTCGCTATTGTAAAAATTTTTGATGAAAAAATAAATTTTCAGATTTTTTATTTCAGTCATTATCAAATTAGCGAAGTCTTTGTAATTTTAAATTTCTAACTAACTCCTACTTTTTTGTTTGGTATCATTTACTGAAGTCTATGTGGATTTTTTACTTCAGTAAATTGAAAAGCGAAGTTGTTGTTTGTTTTTACTTTACTAATATACATTACCGAAGTCTTTGATGTTTATTCTACTAGTGCATTTATAATGTTAACTCTTCAATTAATATTAATAATCCTTTAAGTTTTATGCAATATATTTTTATTTTTATTTTCAGTCATTATATCATAATATTTTATAATGATTAAAATTATTATTATATGTAGACATTAAATTTGCTATTTTAATTATTTTTTAATTATTCATAGTTATTACAAGATTTAATTTTTTTAATAATATTTTTAATTATTTAAATCAAAATTTATTAGTTTTTAAATACTACTTTATTTTAAAACCTTTTCAATTTAAATTTATTAAAAATATTTTATTATTTATAAAATATATATATAAATTTCTTTATTTGATAGAATAATTTTTTTATAAAAATAGATTCAATGTTTTATTAATTAATTATTTTTAAAGTTAAAAATTTATTAAATACTTAATTTTATATAAAATTCAAAATTTTGTTTATTAGTACTCTAAGGTAACACATCTCATGGTGTTACTGAGAGTTACACTTTTTATAGCTAGAGTAACATATATTTCAGGATTTGGTAACACCATAACCCGAGCGTTGTGGTAGGTCCAAAATTTCATAGCTATGGTAACATCCAAGAAGGTAACACCCCCCCGTAAGTGTTGTAGAAAGCCATCTATGGCGTAGTGCTAGCGTCGCCGCGGTCGCCTTCAGCCGTAGGTTGGGATTCGGTCTGGGTCGGAATAAGATGTCCGGCAGAGGTGGCTCTTTTTGAGGTCGTGGCGGACGTCATGTTTTCTGAAGGTTTTCTTTTGAAGAACAGTGAGTGTTTCTTCAAGTATATGCCCCGGAGAACAGTGAGTGTTCTTCGAGACGGTCGGAATAAAAAATGAAGGTTAAGATACCCCCTCCTTCTAGCGCCAATTGTTGTTACCCAAAATATTATCCGGAGATGATATGCTGGAATGGACGGGTAACAAACAAAGTGCGAGAGCACGTCTGTGAGGAAATAAATAACACAAGATTTGCCGGGGTTGTTAGTCCTGGGCTTGAATGCTCTCGCGAGATGTTATAATATGAATACTAGTGAGTACAGATATTAATGTTAGAGTACGATTACAATGAGCGTAAAGACTCTATTTATCTTAGCTATCGAGTGCTGAAGATTGCCGGAAGAACCAGAGTTGATGCTCTGTGAGTTCTTGTTACAAAGATGGAGAGTTATCTGTATATTTTGCTTTTGGCGTTGTGTGTTCACGTTGTGAACTATGTTTGTGTTCACGATTTTCACTGTGTGAATGTATTCCACTCTCTGTGTTCGTGCATGAATTTCACCGTCCTTTGGCCGCTGCTGGAGGCCTTCTATTTATAGGAGACGAGGTCGCTAGGTCCTCCCTGTCCATCGCGGGCGATCGCCGTTTCCTATATTAAAATAAGGTGGGCGATCGTCCCATCACGTGGGACTGTTTCCTTAAAGTTTGCGGCTGCTGCTGGCAGCCAGGTGTGCGAGCCAATGAGAAGTCTGTACGCGTTCTGAGTCGCTGTCTCGGGAGGACCCACTTTGCACCTTTCGGCGGGTCTGTCGGTATGTGTGAAGGTGGTGACAGGCTGGGGTCAAAGTGCCTTATCCCGTGGCGCCTATTGCAGATCTGCACGTGGGTCTTCACCCGAGATTCGGTCTTCGAAGACTTTGACGGGTGTCGGATTCACACGTGGCATGGGACGATCGTCTCCAGTCGGACATTAGAGGCGATCGCCAGATGCCAATAGACGATCGCCTTGGGCATCGACCGCTAGGTGCTTGCCCAGCATCTGTCTTCTTTAGCTGGCTCCTGACCATTATGCCGATCGCCATCTAGGCGTGTAAATCGCCGCACAACATGTTGAACAGGGTTCATCACCTTTTGGTCAAAAAGATGCTTGAGAGCCTATTGATCAGTTCTGATGAAGAATTTGTTCCCTTGTAGGCAAGACTTCAACCTCTATACTGCCATAATAACTGCCAAAAATTCTCTCTCATAAACTGACATCATTTGATGTTTTGGGCACAGGGCCTTGCTTATAAAAGCTATGGGTCTCTGACCTTGCATCAACACTGCCCCTACTCCCAACCCACTAGCATCAGTTTCCAACACAAAGGATTGAGAAAAATCAGGTAAAACTAGAACTGGTGTAGTAGTCATAGCTTTTTTAAGATTCTCAAATGCTTGAGTAGCCTCTGGTGTCTATTCAAAACAATCTTTCCTCAGCAAATCAGTCAAGGGTCTACTAATAAGCCCATAATGCTTAATAAACTTTCTATAGTAACCAGTGAGATCCAAAAACCCTCTTAGCTGCTTAACAGTCTTAGGAACATGCCATTCCTTTATACTAGAAACCTTTTGAGGATCAGTGGCCACCCCCTTTTTGGATATTACATGTCCCAAGTAATCTATCTTCTGAACCCCAAACTGACACTTGCTCTTCTTTGCATAGAGTATATTAGCCCTCAACAGCTCCAACACCTCTCTCAAATGTACCAAGTGATCTTCCCAACACTTACTGTAAACTAATATGTCATCAAAGAAAACCAACTACACTTTTCCTCAAAAGTTTTTGAAAGACCTGATTCATTAATGACTGGAATGTGGCAGGTGCATTACAAAGGCCAAAAGGCATCACAAGAAACTCAAACTGACCATGGTGAGTAGTAAAAGCAGTGAGATACCTGTTTTCTTCCTTCATAAGTATTTGAAAGTACCCTGACCTCAAGTCCAATTTAGAGAAGTAGCTGGCCCCATGTAACTCATCCAACAATTGATCAATAACTGGGATGGGATAGTTATGTTTAACAGTGAGGGAATTCAAATACCTGTAGTCTACACACATTCTCCAGCTCCCATCCTTCTTCTTAACTAGAATAGCTGGAGCAGCAAAGGGAATCTTACTATATTGAATAGTTATAGCCTCTAACAACTCCTTGGCAATCTTTTCAATCTCATTTTTATTTCTATGTGTAGTTCTGTATTGGTATTGATGTTTTAGCTCACTCCCATTCTTGAGAATAATCTGGTGTTTAATTTCTCTCACATGTGGCAGTCCCTGGGGTTCTTCAAAGACATCATGATATTCTTCCAACAAAGAAGTAACAGCTAGGGTGGAGGGGCCACTGTCAGGCTTTTCATGTGGCAGAATCAGGTATAATTCTTCAACCTCCTCCATGTGGTGATGCACAAGTTGGTAGAACTCAGTAGCAGTTATCATGTGAAACTGAGCATGATCAGTAATAGCCCTCAACTTCACGTTCTTCCCTCCAGTAAAAACTGTGAATGTCATATTATCATAGTCCAAACCAATAGGTGTAGAAAACTTAAGCCAATCACCCCCTAAAATCATATCATACCCCTCATTACCAAGAACCCTAGGAGAAAAGGTGAACTCATTGTAATACCCGTGATTTTCTCTTTCGGTAATTTTTCGTTTTTGGCATTTTTTATGGTTTACAAAACTCGTTTGCGAGGGTTTTGACATTTTGATATTGTTTTGTTCTGCGTGTTTGGTCATCCGAGTTTGTTCCAGGGCTGTTTTACCCGAATCCGTGTTTTGAGCGTCTTTTTCCGCTATTTGGTTCATTTCGTATGATGGTGGTTCGAAACTAAGGTTTCGTGTTCCCTATAAGTCCGTTGAGCTTTGTTATGTGTGTTGTGAGCTTCGATTTGGTTGTTTGATGTCATATTATGATTTTCGGACGTTTTGGGTTGTTTTGTAATTTCCCAAAGTTTGAGGTAATTACTTACGTTGTCGTTATTCCGAACCTTTGGGTAGTCGGAATTGTATTTTCTTTTAACGTTTGAGTTCGTCGTTGTGCACTCTTCATATGCATGCCTTCGTCTTGTGTTGTTGTTGTCGTTTCGCGGTTTCATCGCGCTCGTACTCGACGAGCTGAACTTAGCAGTTTTGGAACTGCTAAGTGACTTACGTACGCTATGCTATAAGCATAACGTACGTTATCATCATGTGCCTTACGTATGTTAAGCCTTCTCATTACGTACGTAAGGGTATTCCAGTTCAGACAGTGAGTTCTGGCCGTCGATAGCGCACGCTATGTGTTAGTTCTAACGTTTGTTAACTGTGCGCATTAAGTACGTTAAGCCCTTGCCGTAACGTACGTAATGGTCTTAGTTATTTCGGTCAGGAGGTTCTGGGCATCGATTACGTACGTAATATGTTGTGCCTTACGTACGTAATATAGATAACGTACGTTATCCTTTATGTATAATGTACGTAATGCAGGCGAGGGTTTATATACCCAGGGGTTGACTGTGTTCATCATTTTTCATTCTTCCTTCCTTCCTCCAAGGCTGTGGCGACTTGTGACGATCGGAGGGCGGTTTTGGAGTCGTTTAACTCCAAGTTTACGTCTTCCTTGAGTTCTTGATGTTGATTAACATCGTCAATCCGTGTTCTTCGTCTTCGATTCGAGGTAATCATCTTGTAAACCCTTCCTTTATATTTCGTGAATCTTCAAAATTCAGGTTGTTGTTTATGAATCGTGTTGTTGTATATCATCAATCGGTTGTATTGATTCTCTCCCTATGATTTTATTCGTGTCTCTTTTCGTATCCGGGTTCGAGTGATGTTCTTGATGTTCTTGGGGAAGTATTGAACCCCAAGTGTTCGATCTTTTGTTTCTACGAATTCTTGTTGGGAATGTCACATATTTTCCATCCTCCTTGCGATCGACTTCATAGTAATTATGTTGTTCTTGTGTTTTCAACCTAGTTGGAGGATTTGAGGGTTTCCGGTCGAGCTTTCCCATTGCTCTGCGTGCTTTGGACTTGAGGCGAGTATCTCGTCTATATTCTTTATACTTTGAGAATGTGATGTGTCGTGAATTTAACGTGGACTTGTTAGTGACGGTATATTTAACCGTAGCTTACTTTTAAATGAAGATGTGATTTTATAAAAGTAATTACGAACGTAAACTTGAGTTTCATGAAGAATGATAACAACCATTTCATATTTTTTGTGCTTAAAACGGATACTAGAAATGAGTAGTTAACCGAGGAATTGTGGAATCGCGTAATACTTGTATTATTCGCTCGTTAGCCTTTTTCCTGAATGATGGTGTGCTGTGAATGTTGTGGCTTTGTGGAAGTTATGTTGCGTTAACTTATGTGTTACATGGTTGCGATTGTAGTGAATATTGTGCCTTTGTTGTTGTTGTGTGTCTTAGCGAATTGAGATGTTATCCGGGTAGGGACCGTCAAGGCCTCCGGTGGCACGTTACTTGCGAGTACGGCCATACGTTACGATTTTGACCATAAAGTTATCTAATCGGGTAGGTCTGGAGAGGGCTCCGAGAATCGTTACTTGCGAGTACGATGTCGAGATAACTTATGGATGTGTATGAGTTTGTTTTCGATGAGCTAATTTGGGTGGGCCCCGTCGAGCACGGAGGTGAATTTGGGTGTTTGATTTGATATCTCTGAATTGTGAATGCTTGAATCTTGGATTCCGGTTGTATTGGTGAATGTGGTTTTGTTTTTTAGGCTTGGTTGAGAAATTTATCATTTGTATGATTTTGAAAGAAAACCTTTTTGAAAAGGAAAATATTCATATTTCATGATTTTACACTGAGACCCCCAAAGTCTCTAAATAATCTCTTAAAGTGATTTCTGGAGTAATTCACATGATCCATTTTAAAGCAAATGATTTTGAAAAGACTAGACTCGGGGATCGTGTTACTACCTTGTCGAAAGGTTATTTTTATTACGGTTATATTCTTGATGTATAATTATATAGCTTGGTTACTTGCTAGCGATTTCCATCGCTAACCCCTCGTTGGGGGGATTATGTTATGTTTTTCAGGTATTCCGATTTGAGAGAGAGCAACCACAGGATCGGCATGGAGGATGATGTAAAGCAACGATACTAGTCACAATTGGAGTCGGTTGTCCGTCAGTGATCTGTCGGTCCGAGTATTTATTTCTAGTTCTTTGTCATCCTGGATAGGATGGACATGTTGTGTAAATTGTGACAGAAGTTGTATTTTGGTTTATCAATTGTACTACTATGTTATATTATGAGAGACCTAATCGGTCTATGGTTTTATGTTTTGGTCGAATTGACCATGTGTGGGTTTGTTTTGTGGTTTCTTGCCTGGTAGATCCTTGCGGAAAGGATCTACGGCGTGTAATATCCCTAAACGGATTTGGGGTGTTAAATAAATGGTATCGGAGCTTAGGTTTGCGAAAACCTAGGCAGTTGGGTCTAGTTGGGTCTTGTCGAGTCGTGTCTTGTCGGAGTCGTGTCTTGTCGTGTCACCCGGGTGAGCAATTGTGAACAAGTGTGATCATTGTGATCCGTTTTGATCAATTGTGATTCGTTGTGATTAGTGTCATGGTGCAGCCATCATCTCCGTGCGGCCTGTGGACGTAAGTCTTCTTTTTTATGCGAGGTATTTGTATTTCGTGATTTCGTGTATGTGCGATGATTGTGCCTCGTAATTTTGTTTGTGTAGTGCTGTAAGGTGAAATCCGTGTTTGATACATGTGGTATATCGTGTGTATATTGAGCTGAATGTATTGAAGGTTGGCATCAATTGGTGCAATAAAATATGAGAACTGTGAATTTTGACGTGTTCCAGAGAATATATCGACGGTAGAGTTCGTGAGGAACTCATATGGGTAGTTTTGACGTATGTTTGAACTTGGTGTTCGCGAATTATGTTTGATTGAATTTGTGATCTCGTTGCCGAGTGGGCATGTGGTTTCAAGTTCGATTATTTTTGGATAGTTGTAATTATGTCCGTTGCATGTAGGTTTGGAAATGGTTTTCTTAATTGAAATTACGAACTTGAGTATATTCGTCAAGAACCGATTTTTGAAAATATTTCGATGGTGCGGTTAATCAACAGTTTTGCATGGATTCTGAAAACGGTTAAACTGTGACGAGTTAGTCTTGTATTTTCAAATGACACCTTCAGACGGTATCTGAAGTAGGCGTTTTAAAGTATTTTGGACATTGTAAAATATTACCATCATTTTGGTTATGATCGAAAGGATTTTGGAATTTTTTTTGCTAAGATTCGAAAGTTTCGCTTCGAAACGGAACAGGATATTGATGATTTCAGATTTCTTTTTTTTTCTAGACTGACTCCTTTCCACTTTATGAGGAACGACAAGTCTTCTAAAATATTTTTTACACTTTTTCAAAATTTTCAAAATAAGAAATCCTTGATCCGTTTCACAAAGGAGCGATAATTACAAGCATTTTTGTTGTTTGAGAATGAAATTCCATTTTTTCTAATTTGTGCATTCGGTAATTATGTTTGAAAGAAACGTGTGCTGACTAATATCATTACCCGTGTTGATGATGCTCGAGTTGTGGCCATTAAACTATTTTTCCGTGACTCTTGTTAGAAAGTTTGAACTTTAATAAATTTCGGAAAATTCAGTGCTTTAACTCAAAATTTTGACTTGAGATTTTCAAAAGTTCAACTGAATTGGGATGTACTTGGTTATTGGTAAATCATCAACTTTAGTGTGAGAGTTTATGACTATTTTATGAGAGTTTGGTTTTGTTTCAAAAACGATGGTAACAGTTGAGAATGGTTCGAAATTTGAATGATATTGTCGTGTATGCGGTGATAGCTGCGCTTGATGCCTTGGGCATGTATTGAATGTTTCGAGTGGTTTACTCATGTGCTTGATTCTAGTGTGTGATGACTTGATAAATGTTGTTGTCGGAAATATTTATTTCCGAATCTATGTGAACTATCAAATATGAGTTTATCGTGTGAACACTCTATGGTAACCCTTGTTAGCAATAATATTTCTGTGCTTCGTAGTGTGTCTTGTATGGACCTTCTTTTGTGATTGATGTTATGTGTTGTTATGTCTCATTTTAACGAATGATTGTTTAGTTTAGTATGTCGAGGGCCAGAGGTCGGGGCCGTGGCAATCAGTCGCGCGATCAGGATTATGCTGCCAGTGATGGCGTTGGTATTGGTGTTGCTACTATACTTCAGCAGGTGGCAGACCAGATGACTCATTTGACCCAGGCGGTTCAGCGTAACACCACCGTGACTGAGAATGTCGGGTCGACTCAGTGGCTTAGAGAAGTGGTTCGTATGCGTCCTCTCCGTTTTGCGGGCGTAGGTGATACTTTGGGCTGGGACGGTTGGCTTTTCCAATTGGAAAAGATTTTCAAGGCAGTTAGTTGTCCAGAGGAACGGAGGATTCCTATCGCTTAGTTCCTTCTCGATAATGACGCTGCTAATTGGTGGGAGGCCGTTGAGCCTCAGGATCATGCTGTTACTTGGGATGAGTTCAAGAAGTTGATGGAAGCGGAGTTCTATCCGGAGCCGATCCGAGAGCAGAGAATCCGAGATTTTTATCTAGCCGAGCCGCAAGATATACCCGTGTCTCAGGCTATTATCGATTATAGTCGACAGCTCGCTTACATGAAGGGGCAGGTGAGGACCGAGAAAGACAAAATCCGTCGTTTTGATATGCGGATGAGACCAAAGATTCGACAGTAGATGTCGGGTTTCACTTTTGCTACTTTGAGAGAGTATCAGAATCGATCCATGGCGTACGAGATGGCATTGTTATCTACTGGACCTTTGCATGAGCCGAAGAGGCAGAGGATGTCTGGAGATTTTTCGGATAGTGTGGGAGTCGGAACTTCTTCTCGTCGAGTTTCGCGTAGTCCTTCGGTGAAACCTTCATTTTCTTCGTTCAGTGGAACCAAGAGTTCCAAGTCGTCTTCTTTGACTCCTAATTAGACTGGGAGGTGTTTCAATTACAACGTTGTGGGCCATGTGCAAGCTAATTGTCCTACGCAACCGATTACTTGTTATAGCTGTGGACTCGAGGGCCACAGAGTTCAGTTTTGTGAAATATTCCATGAAGTTTCTCAGAATCGTGCTTCGGCATCGGTATCTGGATCGATTCGTCGGGACCACTGAGATTTTGTCGTCCGTGCTTTGTTGTTTGTGACTTCACCCTTTCTTTTTTTTTTTTTTAAAGTTTCGGGACGAAGCTTCTTTTTAGAGGGGTAGAATGTAATACCCGTGATTTTTTCTTTCGGTAATTTTTCGTTTTTGGCATTTTTTTAGGTTTTCAGAACTCGTTTGCGAGCGTTTTGACATTTTGATAATGTTTTGTGTTGCGTGTTTGGTCATCCGAGTTTGTTCTGGGGCTGTTTTACCCGATCCGTGTTTTGAGCGACTTTTTCCGCTATTTGGTTCATTTCGTGTGATGGTGGTTCGAAACTACGATTTCGTGTTCCCTATAAGTCCGTTGAGCTTTGTTATGTGTGTTGTGAGCTTCGGTTTGGTTGTTTGATGTCATATTGTGATTTTCGGACGTTTAGGGCCGTTTTGTAATTTCCCGAAGTTTGAGGTAATTACTTTCGTTGTCGTTATTCCGAACCTTCGGGTAGTCGGAATTGTATGTTATTTTAACGTTTGAGTTCGTAGTTGTGCACTCTTCATATGCATGCCTTCGTCTTCTATTGTTGTCGTCGTTTCGCGGTTTCATCGCGCTCGTACTCGACGAGCTGAACTTAGCAGTTTTGGAACTGCTAAGTGACTTACGTACACTATGCTATAAGCATAACATACGTTATCATCATATGCCTTACGTACGTTAAGCCTTCTCATTACGTACATAAGGGTATTCCAGTTCAGACAGTGAGTTCTGGCCGTCGATAGCGCACGCTATGTGTTGGTTCTAACGTGCGTTAACTGTGCGCATTACGTACGTTAAGCCCTTGCCGTAACGTACGTAATGGTCTTCGTTATTTCGGTCAGGAGGTTCTGGGCATCGATTACGTACGTAATATTTCGTGTCTTACGTACGTAATACCGTTAACATACATTATCCTTTGTGTATAATGTACGTAATGCAGGCGCGGGTTTATATACCCAGGGGTTGACCGTGTTCGTCATTTTTCATCCTTACTTCCTTCCTCTGTGGCTGTGGCGACCTGTGGCGATCGGAGGGTGATTTTGGAGTCGTGTAACTCCAAATTTACGTCCTCTTTGAGTTCTTGGTGTTGATTAACATCATCAATCCGTGTGCTTTGTCTTCGATTCGAGGTAATCATCTTGTAAACCCTTCCTTTATATTTCGTGAATCTTCAAGATTCGGGTTGTTCTTCATGAATCGTGTTGTTGTATATCATCAATCGGTTGTATTGATTCTCTCCCTATGATTTGATTCGTATCTCTTGTCGTATCCGGGTTCGAGTGATGTTCTTGATGTTCTTGGGGAAGTATTGAACCCCAAATGTTCGATCTTTTGTTTCTACGAATTCTTGTTGGGAATTTCACATATTTTCCATCCTCCTTGCGATCGACTTCATAGTAATTATGTTTTTCTTGTGTTTTCAACCTAGTTGGAAGATTCGAGCGTTTCCGGTCGAGCTTTCTCGTTGCTCTGCGTGCTTTGGACTTGAGGTGAGTATCTCGTCTATATTCTTTATACTTTGAGAATGTGATGTGTCGTGAATTTAACGTGGACTTGTTAGTGACTGTATATTTAACCATAGCTTACTTTTAAATGAAAATGTGATTTTATAAAAGTAATTACGAACGTAAACTTTAGTTTCATGAAGAATGATAACAACCACATTTCATATTTTTGTGTGCTTAAAACAGATACTAGAAATGAGTAGTTAACCGAGGAATTGTGGAATCGCGTAATACTTGTATTATTCACTCGTTAGCTTTTTTCCTGAATGATGGTGTGCTGTGAATGTTGTGCCTTTGTGGAAGTTATGTTGCGTTAACTTATGTGTTACGTGGTTGCGGTTGTAGTGAATATTGTGCCTTAGTTGTTGTTGTGTGTCTTAGCGAATTGAGATGTTATCCGGGTAGGGACCCGTCGTGGCCTCTGGTGGCGCGTTACTTGCGAGTACGGTCAGACGTTACGATTTTGACCATAAAGTTATTTAATCGGGTAGGTCTGGAGAGGGCTCCGAGAATCGTTACTTGCGAGTACGATGTCGAGATAACTTATGGATGTGTATGAGTTTGTTTTCGATGAGCTAATCCGGGTGGGTCCCGTCGAGGCCATGGAGGTGAATTGGGTGTTTGATTTGATATCTCTGAATTGTGAATGCTTGAATCTTGGATTCCGGTTGTATTGGTGAATGTGGTTTTGTTTTTGAGGCTTGGTTGAGAAATTTATCATTTGTATGATTTTGAAAGAAAACCTTTTTGAAAAGGAAAATATTCATATTTCATGATTTTACACTGAGACTCCCAAAGTCTCTAAATAATCTCTTAAAGTGATTTCTGGAGTAATTCACATGATCCATTTTAAAGCAAATGATTTTGAAAAGACTAGACTCGGGGATCGTGTTACTACCTTGTCGAAAGGTTATTTTCATAACGGTAGTATTCTTGATGTATAATTGTATAGCTTGGTTACTTGCTAGCGATTTCCATCGCTAACCCCTCGTTGGGGGATTATGTTATGTTTTTCAGGTATTCCGATTTGAGAGAGAAACCACAGGATCGGCATGGATGATGATGTAAAGCAACGATACTAGTCACAGTTGTAGTCCGTTGTCCGTCAGTGATCTGTCGGTCCGAGTATTTATTTCTAGTTCTTTGTCATCCTGAAGAGGATGGACATGTTGTGTAAATTGTGACCGAGTTGTATTTTGGTTTATCATTTGTACTGCTATGTTGTATTTTGAGAGAACTAATCGGTCTACGGTTTTATGTTTTGGTCGAATTGACCACGTGTGGGTTTGTTTTGTGGTTTCTTGCCTGGTAGATCCTTGCGGAAAGGATCTACGGCGTGTAATGTCCCTAAACGGATTGGGGGTGTTACACTCATGGCCCTGTATTGTCCAAGAAAAATATTGAGCCCTATGCCTACTGATCAACTTGTGTCCAGTAGCAGATTTGACAACAATGGGTCTATCTTTCTCCAACTGAATGCTTAATTTCTTAGCCATGTTCTCACTGAGGAAACTGAGTGTGCTCCCAGTATCCAACATAATTTTCACCTGCTTCCCATCCACTTATCCTATCACCCTCATAGTGGTAGAGCTAGGCCTGTCAATCATAGATTCCATGGTCATGTATACCTCTTCCACCTTCTGATCATCACCATAAACCAACTCCACCTCTTCATCCACATGCTGCAGGTGAGCTAACTCTTGTTATTCATCCATGGCCATGTAAAACACCTTATGTTTACACTTATGCCCAAATACATACTTCTCATCACAATTGTAACATAGCCCCTTCTCTCTTCTTGCGGCCATTTCAGCATTGGTGAGAAGCTTAATGGTTGTCTTGGTGGTGTTTGTAGGAGTTGTCTTGTGAACAAGAGCAGTATCAGGCCTCTTGTAACCAATTTCCTGAGCTGGAAAAGGTCGAGGTGGTGGTCTCACCCTCCTGGATAAAGCTTCCAAGGTAATCAGTTGTTGTCTTCCTGATTCTATAGCATCATGTAGCGACTTGGGTTTAAATAGCATCATAAAGCCTTGCATCTCCTCTGATAGGCCACTGATAAAACTTGCAATAAAGTAATCCTCAGAATAGCTCATATTATTGCTAAGTAGTAAACATGCCCTGAGTTCCTCAAATTTCTCAACATATTCCTCATAGTTTCCAGTTTGTTTAAGATTCTTAAACTCCATGACCATTTTACTTTCATTGAGATCAACAAACTTGAGAGCAATAACCTCAATAAAGTGTTGCCAAGTAATTTTGAACAAATTATCACAGCCAAAGTTTTGTAACCAGTTCAGTGCCCTTCGCTCAAAATTATGCACAGTCAATTGAACCATATTCTCATCACACATGGCAGCTGATAATTTAAAGTAGGTGTTGCACTTAATAATCCATGCTCTAGCATTAGTACCATCAAACTTTGGAAAATCAACCCTATGGTGTGAAGAAAAACCAGATCCCGTACTAGAGTTTGAGCCATGTGTGTAGTCATTTTTAAAACCAGGGGAGAATGGTGTTTTTGGTATACCTTCCTTCCAAGCTGTGTGAGTGTTTGCAGCTTCCTTCCCTTTGCCAGACCCCAATATGTGTTGTTTGATTTCCTCTAAGGATTTGGTCATCTGATCATACTTAGTGTCCAATCCCTTGATCTGTTCCTTGATTTGATCTTCTGATATAGCTCTTTTTGATGCTTCAGTTAGCAGTTGTTGCTCCAGCTTCTTATGCGATTCCTGCAGCTCCTTCACGCGTGTGCCATCCGCCATTCCTGTCCAGATTTGTGCTAAATAAAAGCAGAAAACCGGGCGCTCCGATGCCAATGTAACAGTGATGTACTGTTAATCAAGTATTTTTGTAACTTTTGAGTAATTATGTAAAGATTAAATGATGAATTGAAGAACATGAAATAAAGTGCAAAATAACAAGCCTCGAGTCGGAGAAGGAAATTGAGATAATTTCATGCTTAGGGTTTTAAGCCACAGCCAGGGATATTTATACTATGGTCTATGGTCCCCCCATATACAATTCATACACTGCAAATTTTGATTGGAAAAGAAAATAAACACAATTTTAACAAGTGAGGAAACACATCAATACATAATGCGTTTCTGGTACAAATGTAATCCTCTCTCCTTAGCCACGTGTCGCCATCTCCCGCATCCTAAATAGATCTTGGTCAAGGCTTTCCCCTTCATTTTCCAACTTCACATTTCCTTCATCAGTAACTTCTCCCTCCGCAAAACCTAATCCACCATTTCTAACTCCTTCCTTCGCCGCCGACTCCTCTCCCACCGCAATAATATTGTTCCCGTACCACCATCTCTCTCCCTTATTCTTCAATAGTTGTAGGTTCAAGACAGTTTGCAGTTTCTATTGGAGAAGCTTTCTCCAAAAAGTAGCGTTGAGCATTATTTTGCAGAGTCCATGGAGATGATCTAAATATTAGTGAACAGAGGATGATTAAAACACGAAACTAAGTACTTCACAATTAAATTGACCATTACTAACTAGGTCTGTAAATGAACCCGAAGGTTCGAAAAGGCTCGGCTCGAAGCTCGGCTCGGAGGGCGAAATGCAACACCGAAACCTCAATATTGATATTCGCCTGAGTCGAGACGAACAGTTCGAAAAGGCTCGGCTCAACTCGCCTATTCTTTTTTGCCTTTAATATATATATATATATATATATATATATGTATAATTAGGTTTGAATTCTAGTTAGGTATTCCAATTAGGATGTTAACTAGATATTATATTACAATTTTACAATTTGATGTTGTTTGGATTTTGGACGTTACTTGAGAAATCACGAAGCACAAGACCGAGTTGAGCCAAATCGAACGTATTCGGCTCGAACCTCGAACCTCAAGCCGAACCTCAACATCCAAGGTTCAATCGAGTCGAGCCGAATCGAACCTTAGTTTCAAAAGGCTGCGAGCCGAACTGAAATCTTGTGATATTCGGCTCGTTTACACCCCTATTACTAGAGGTGTTTAAAATCGGATATCCAAAAGTTTGGATATCAGAAAATTTGGATAGTAGATTTTGATATTCGATATCCGTATCCGAAAAAAATATCCTAAATATTTTTTTACTGCCTAATTTTTGACAACATATTAAATATAAACTCAATCAACAAGTTCTTAAATAAATAATACCACAATATCGACTCAAACCAATAGAAGTAAATATATTCATATTATTTGCCAAATAAAATACATACCTTCATATTATTTGAAATATAGAAAAGTATGAATTATATATTTTTCGGATATTCAAATATCCGAAGGTTTTGAAAAAGCATATCTGATATCCGAATCCGTAAAAGCAGTTCGGATATCCGAATTTTCAGATATCCATAAATTCGATTATTCAAAAATTCGAATTTTCAGATTTTCAGATCAAATATCAGATACCGAATATTTTTGAACATCCCTACCTATTACTAACAAACAAATGAAATAAACCAACTCGCTAGCCCAATTGGCCACCACATGGGTGTAAAAACTTATGTGGGGTGGAGGTCAGGGGTTCTATCCCTCTTGCCTCCACTTCAAAATCTTTCTCGGGGCATATACGTTCTAATTAAGTCGTTGGCAGTACTTCATACTGAGTATTATCCGTGTGGGTTCGATTCGGGAGGGGACTTCATGTTCTCTTTACCTAGGAGGATCTTGTTGTACGTCAGCAAAACCCGACAAGACACTGGTGAGTTCGTGCACATCCCACGATTTAACTTTGTGGCAGTAATGAAAAAACGGAGCTGTTATCCTCAGACATAGTTAAGTGTAAACCTAGAAACCAACTGGGGCTTTTCTACCGTCAGGCCAGGAAAACTTGGCCTGACGTTAGGCCGGTGTTAAAATTACATATTTTTTTTATATTTGTCGATTCCAATTTGTATATTCTTCTTATTAGAGTTGAGCTGTGCGGATTGGAATCAACAAATATGAAAAAATATGCAATTTTAGTACCAGCCTAATATAAGACCAAGTTTTCCTGACCTGACGATAAGAAAATACATCTTAATTACACTACATATTTTTTCATATTTGTCGATTCAAGTTGTATATTCTTCTTGTTAGGATTGAACTCTACGGATTGGAATCGACAAATATAAAAAAAATATGTAATTTTAACATCGGTCTAACGTCAGATCAAGTTTTCCTGGCCTGACGGTAGAAAAGCCCAACTGAGTTATAAAAAAAATGAAATTCTGCTAAAAATACTGGACGTCTAGTAGAAATTAGTAAACATCCAATAAGAAGAAATAATGCACATTCAATAACAAGCGAACATTCGATTAAATCATTTTTATTTTAAAGCCATTGAACAGCCAGTTAAAAAAATAACAAACCCCAATAAAAACCTATAAATATCATTTTAAATATAATAAATATCTTTAGTGGAGCATGTTCCAAAATATATGAGTAGATATTACGTGACACTTAATAAATTGTTATCAACTACTTGAATAAATTTACGGTATAAAATATAATTTTTTATAATAATATTAGTTAATATATTGAAATTTTATATCATTTATTTATAATTTTTTATAGAATGACAGGTTAAATAGTCCGTGTGCTTGAGAACTTAATCACGTAGTAGCATGGTGCTGAAAGAATGATCTTCATAACATAATGTCTTGTTATCATTTCTCAACACAAATCAAATTCAATACACGTTTGTCCTAGTGAGTGTCGTCTCCTGAGAATGATCAATGAATACATGAATGGGATCCAGTATCATTACGGACCGCATAAAATTAATTGTAATACAGAGAAGTCAGATAAAATATAAAAGATATTTGAATAATTGTATGATAAAAAACTAATAAGTAATAATATTTATAAGGTAAATAAAATAAGTGAATTACTATCATCTCTCCTATACACTAATGCAAAATACACTGAGTTTAAGTGACAGCTTCTCATGCTTCGGCTGCGACATGTCTTTTGGTGCTTCGTGTGCTTATGTGTCAGCCTCTCATGCTTGAGCTGACACATATTCAATTATTGGTAGGGGTGAAAACGGATCGGATACGGGCGGATAGTGCTCTTCCCGTATCCTAACCCATATTTTTCTCTCGGATTCGGAGTCGGATACGGGAAGGCCGGATACGGATACGAATTCGGATTATTCGGGATACGGACACGAGACGGATACAGGACGGATTCGGGCCGGATTCGAATAAATATAATCGGATAATACGTGTCATACAAAAATCGTTTGGAATTGATTGCAGTATATAAAAAAACTACCTACACAATATTTCATAAAAGTTCTAATGCAAACTATAGTAATTTTTTTAAAAATCGTTTCATAATAACGTTCCCTCATTTTTACTTATTCAGTCTCTCCCATAAAAAACATAAACTTTATACTTAGCAAAGACTAAAGAGTGTTAATTTAATTATTTTTTTAACAATTATTATAATATATATAATTGCCCCGCTATTTACTTGAATAGAATATTTCTTTTAAAATACATTTCATATGAAACAAATAGCTTATAAGTTAGTATTAAAGTGTTTGGCAAATACATTTCTTTTAAAAAATATTTTTTTTTTCAGAAAATATTTTTTTTTTCGAAATATAATTCCCAGAAAATAATTTTTTTTTATTTTTCGCAAAAAGTATTTTTTTATTTTTTCAAAAAATATAAAAAATCCAGAGAATAATTTTAATTTTCGAAGAAATAAAAAATTTCCATAAATAATGTTTTTTTCGAAAAGATAATTTCTTTCCTAGAATTTTTTTTTTATTTTTCGAAAAATAATATATTTTTCCAGAAAATACTTTTTTTTTTTGAAAAAAATATTTTTTCTTGAAAGTTTGAAAATTTATTACACTGAAGTCCAAAAGTGTTTTATATATATATATATATATATATATATATATATATATTATATATATATATAATAAAGTATATTTAAAATTTAAAAATATGGATATCCGGATTTATTATCCGGATTGGTATCCGGATAATATCCGATAAAATATGGGAAAACTCGGATACGGGCGGATATTGCATTATCCGAATCCGAACCCGTATCCGAATTCAACTATCCGGATCCGGAGCTGAATCCGACTGGATACCTAATTTTCATCCCGAATTCGATCCCGATCGGATACGGCTCCGGATCGGGCGGGAAATATCCGCCCAGTTTTCACCCCTAATTATTGGTCTAATCATCATTGCATTAATTACATTATAATTATACTTCAAATAACTCTTATCTACCTTATTAATTTTTACGAATTAAGGAATTTGAATTACGAATAAATAGGAATTGATTAGATTTACAGAAATATTTCATATTTTCATTAATTAAAAATTATAAATCCCAAATAAAGATAAATTTAATATAATAGTGTGCACTATATATTAAAAATTTAAACCTAAAATCTCCCGGAAATATTATATATTTCCACTAATTAATTAGTTTATACTAGTTAGTCACTATAATTAGGTATATCAATAAAAAAATATTTACTCAAATGAAAGATGATTGGGAGTATTGCAAAAGAAGTGTTGAATATATATAATTAAAAATGTACTCGAAGTCCTAATTAATTAAATAAATCGAAATAATCTTATTAAAAAATATTATTGAAAGTATAAAAATAATGGTTTTAATTATTAATTATAAAGAAATAAAAAAAATTATAGAATAAATTAATTAGTCTATTTTAATTTTAAATCTTATTAACTAATATAAAATAACAAAATAAATAAAAAAAGTCATATGTACTAAAAAAGTCATATTTACTATAATTATATAATATGTAACCATTTTATTGGACAGAAAAAATCGAGAATTTTGAGAGTAAAGTATTTATTCCACAATTGAAATTAAGCCCGTTAGATAGCAGATTACAATTTAAATTTCAAATACTCCAGTTCTCACTTATTATGAGCTTTGTCATGGCTATATTTAAGAGTCAAGGTCAAATGCTCTCATGCCGGTATGTATCTTCCAAGACCCGTATTCGGTCATTGTTAGCTTTATATAGCCATATCAAGAGTGAAGATCAGAAAAGACTAGAAATCTTTTGTTGCGATGAGAATGGTGTAATCACAAACAAAACAAATAGTGTAGTTTATAAAGAAGTATTATGAATTTTATAATGAACGATTTACATATTATATATTTATATAAGAGGTCTTTTTTGCGTTCCCGTATAATTACACAGGTGTTAGACATGTATACTAGTAATAATTAAAATAGTAATTGCCCGTAAAATTTAAATTAAATCACATTTAGTATATATATATATATATATATTAGGATCAAATGAGAATAGTTCTTATCCTACGAATTGCGAATAGCATGAATTTGTACTAATTATGCATGAAGGTATGCTTGTTTATGCATAAAATAATGGACAAAGTTTTGTTTATGCATAAATTGGATTTATGCGTATTCATATATCGAAAAATATATTTTTTGCATAACAAGCATACTTTGATGCATAATTAGTATAAAATCCTCGCAATTCGTAGGATAAGAATCATTCTCAGAAGAACCCATATATATATATATATATTTATGTGTCTGTATGTGTATATGTGTCAATCTTCTATAAAAGATTGAATAGAGAATCACCAATAAATAATAATTACAAAAGTCAATTTTTTAAAAAATCTTTGAGTAATAAATTAAATTTATTATGTTTGTATGGAAATTATTATCTATATATTACAATATTCATAAGATATTAATATGGAATTAATTATTACTGTTAATTAGTTTAAGTTTTGATACAATTAATGATAAGTTAATCTACTATATCATTTAATTTTGTGAATATATGAGGATTTACTAATTATCTCATATGTGGATTTCAAATTTATTGTGACTTACATATTTGACGGTAATTTTTTATCTCATTTAATTTTCAGTTAATGTGTATTGATTAATATCTAATTAATTTCTATATTAAAATTATGATATTGAGAATTACATATTTTCAATTAACCAACCTTCTTTATTTAAAATTTATTAAATATGAATGTATTTTTTTAATAATAATTCATTCCAAAATTATGAAAAGATATATTTTCATAAAATATTTAGTACTATTTTCTTTATATATCACATTCAATTAACCAACCTTCTTTATTTGAACTTATTAAATATAAATGTATTTTTTAATAATAATTCATTCCAAAAAATTATGGACATGCCACGTGCATAAAGGACTTTCTTATAATCTATACTTCTATTAAAATAGAGTCGTGACACATGTCACTTTGTAAGGTTTTTTGATTTTTTATTTTAAAATATAGTTTATATATAGAGATGTATTCTTAAATTTCCTCAAAAAAATCTAAATATATATTGTGGGAGTTTTATTCCACAACTTACACTCATTTACCAATAAAAAAATCCTTCCTTTATTTTTTTAGCTTAAAATTTTAAATATTTATATTTTTTAAATCAAGTTTATTTTTAATGAAAAATATATCATATTAATTTTTATTTAATAATTTTCAACTAGGCATCCATATCAATATAATAAATTTGATGGATTTACAATAATGACCGATTGCAAAAAAAAAATTATATTAGAAAAAATATGAATATTTATTTTCAGTAAAATTAATTGATGCAAAATAAAAATATATTAACTCATTTATTGCTTACATAAAAAATAAAATATGATATTTATTTAATTATAATAACTAAAAATAATAAAACATACACTGCACACACACATATGTTAAGACTTAATCACATATTACTTTCGTCCCCAAAATTTGTTCCTTTTTTTTCGGTATGTCCAGGAAATTTGTTCATGTAATGGACACTAATTGACTTAACACTCCGCTAACGTGGTATTCTTTCTTGAATTATATTACACCCCACAATACACTCAATAAATCTTTTATTAATATTACGCTAATATGATACTCATTTCGAAGATCATCAAAAATAAATTTAGAGATCGAGAAATTATTTTCTAATAAGAGAATATCTTATGCGGTGCATCGCACCGGAGAACATCTAGTATATAAATACATGTGATAACAAGTAGAGGTTATTCGGCCGATGATCAATATTTTAAATTTGAATTGGTAGAATCGGTTCGACAAAATATCGAACCGTGAACTGATTCTTATATTATGAGTACCCTATATTTTAGTTATTTGTAAAATTAATTCGGATATGTCGAATATGTGATCCGGTCTAAAATCTTATTAAGTTATCAGTAATACCCATATTTAATTATTTTGAAATTAAATTACATCTAATAATTAATTTTCAAACAACCAAGTTCAAATCATAAATAAATAACGGATATGAAATAGTAACTAATAAATAATTTAAGGGCATAGATGATATAATATGTAAATTATGAAATAATCTCCAACGATAGATCGAGTTGGCTACCCGTCAATTTGTAGGTCGTGGCACATGACTCGATCCACTATATTTGCTATCCATTCGGGTACCCCAACCTTATGTATATGAGCGGTCCAGTTACCTTTATTATCAGTTCAGGGCGGATCGAATTTATCAATCTTTCAGTTATTCACATTTTTTGAACAATTCTAATACTAGGTCCCTAAATTAAAGGGAAAAAAAGCTAATAAATTTTTTCCAAAATTCAATAACTTTACTTTTACTATTCAAAATCCAACTTTCTTATATTTAAACACATATTTACATAAAATAATATTATTTTGAGTATTCCATTTATACTCTTATTTTAAATTTAAAAATATAAGAGGGTATTTTACACGAGTGGACCGCCGGCCGACCAACACAGTCGACCGACCACCGCCGGTCGGCCAACCACGGGCAGTAGGCCGACGACCGACGACCACCAATTGCCGCGGCCAATCGCTGGATGACCACCGACAGCCATCATCAATTTTTTTTTTATTTTGTTACCGCCAGCCGTCGACAACGAAAACTATTAGTTGATAATTTATATTACCATATGGTAACAATTTACCAGTGAGTATTCCGACCACCGACAATCACCACCCGTCTTATTAATAAAATTACCATCGATAATTCAAATCAACAACCGAATAAAAATCAGAAATTCCACAAACCAAAAAATCAAAATACACTAAAACAAAAACCAAAATTACATGAATCCAACAGAACGAAAGGGATCAAACCCATAGCCGCACAAAAAATGGAATAAAAAAAAAATATCATAGCACAACTAGAAGAACCAAACTCATAACAATAAATTCAACTCATATCACCCAAATCGGCCTCACACGACTGCAGTTCATCCCGTCGTCTTCAAGCCCGGCTATAGTTCATCACATGACCTCCACGAGCAAACAAACCGCCGACCACCGCGAGGTTCGGCCGTCGCCTCTAAAAACCCGCCACAAATCTGCGCCCCCACCTTTAAATTGAACTTCCGACTGCAATGAAGTATCCATAGAAGGAGAGGAATACATGAGAAGAAAAGGAATACAGGAGAAGAAGAAAGCGTAACTACAACAACCTATCTGACTGCGCTCGTGTAGGAATATGTCTACTCTGTCTTTGTGTCAAGAGGAAAAAAAAGGTCGGGAGAAGAGAGAGGGGGGGAGCGGCGCTAGAGAAGAGAGGAAAATATGTGGATTTGGGATAAAAAAGAGAGAGTAATTTATACAGTAAGGATATTACAGGTGTATTGAGTAAAAATTGTATTTTAGATAGTAAAATATAAAGTTATTGTATTGTACTAATGGGTCATTTTCCCAAAATTAAATACTGTTTAAAATAAAAGGGAAAGTAATAACAATAAACAATAAAATACTACAAAAATTAAAAATAAATTTTAAAAACACACACTAAAAACTCGTAAAATCTATACTTTTATTAAAAGATAATCGTGACACATGTCACTTTGTAAGATTTTTTATTTTTTATTTTAAATATAATTTATATATAGAGATGTATTTTTAAATTTCAAAAAAAAAAATTCTAGATATGTATTGATGGAGTTTTATTCCACAACTCACACTCATCTACCAATAAAAAAAACCCTTCCTTTATTTTTTTAGCTTAAAATTTTAAATATTTATAATTTTTTAAATCAAGTTTATTTTTAATAGAAAATATATCAAATTAATTTTTATTTCACAATTTTCAACTAGACATCCATATGAATATAATAAATTTGATGGATTTACAATAATGACCGATTGCACAAAAAAAATTATATTAGAAAAAATATGAATATTTGTTTTCAGTAAAATTAATTGATGCAAAATAAAAATATATTAACTCATTTATTGCTTACATAAAAAATAATTTATAATATTTATTTAATTATAATAACTAAAAATAATAAAACATACACTGCACACACACACACACACATATATATATATATATATATATATATATATATATATATATATATACACTTAATCACATATTATTTTCGTCCCCAAAATTTGTTCCTACTTTTTTCGGTATGTCCAAGAAATTTGTTCATGTAATGGACATTAATTGACATAACACTCTGCTAATGTGGTACTCTTTCTTGAATTATATTACACTCTATAATACACTCAGTAAGTCTTTGATTAATATTACGCTAATATGATACTCATGTAGAAAATCCTCAAAATTAAATTTAAAGATCGATAAATTATTTTCTAATAAGAGAATATTTTATGCGGTGCATGGGGAACATCTGGTATAAATAAAAAGAGGTTCTACAAAATAAACTGGATTCTATGCTCGGTTTTTGAAAAAAAGCAACAAAAGCCATTTTGCCGCCTCATAAAAATTCAAACTCGAACCCCCACAAAAAAAAGGAGCTCTTCAAGAATCAAAAATCTGAAACTTATCCTCACTCTGTAGGGCTCCAAATTCCTCCAGGACTTTGATATCCCAAATCCTACCCGCAATCAATCCCCAAATTCCGGCAATTCTACTTTCAGAAATCCCATTTTCCCCCCTCAAGAAAAGAGAATGCATATAAAGGAAATCTGCTTGGAGGGATTCAAATCCTACGCCACAAGAACGGTTGTCCCGGGTTTCGACCCGTATTTCAATGCCATCACGGGTCTAAATGGGTCGGGAAAATCGAACATCCTCGATTCGATTTGCTTTGTCTTGGGTATCACCAATTTGCAGCAGGTTAGGGCTTCCAATTTGCAAGAGCTGGTGTACAAGCAAGGCCAAGCTGGAATTACCAAAGCCACTGTCTCCGTTGTTTTTGATAACTCAGACCGTAATCGAAGCCCTCTTGGTTATGAGGACTCTACTGAAATCACAGTAACTCGTCAGGTACTTTTCTTAATAAGTATAAAATGATAGATTTTGGTGTTCCTTTTTGGAGCCCGTTTATTTTACATGATTTTTTTTTTGTTTCTTTTCTCTTTTTAGGAGTCTCATTGTGGTGTACAGACTTCCTACGTTTTTTTCAGAGTGTTCTAGGATGCTCAAAACTAGCATTTTTAACTTCAACTTGTAAGTTTGTTTTCGAAAAACTTTTGAACAAATACACCGGCATATTGTGCCAAAGTTATCATATTTATGCATTTAAGTGTAACAAAATTTCATATATGCAAAAAAACTTGATAAGAAAATGATACAAATTTAAATTTATTCGCTTCGTTAGTGCGTGTCTTCATGACCTGAATGTAGAACTTGACACTCTGGTCTATAAGGTATAATTTGTCACTTTGATGTTTGAAGTTGATCTATTGTTACTGAAGTTAATTGATGTTAATTTAAATTTCATGTTAATCACTAATATGATTATGTATCACCAACATATTGATAAGGGTTCCAAAGTAAAATAAAACAAAATTGGTAAGTGAAAATATATTACACACGAAGGTATAATTGGCATACAAGAGTGCATAATATTCCTTCTGGTTAATTTCATTTGGCCTGAAAAAGCTGTGATGTTTTGGACTTTTGCAACATATCTTCTATAGACACCTTAGCCTTTAACTTCATTTAACACACACATATATACCTCATGTAATAATCTTGTTGCTTTTACGCTCTCACATGCATGAGCAAATAGTTTTGGAAGTCGTACCATAGAGTTTGAGTGATAATAACTGATAATTATGCATTTATTTTGTAAAATAATAAACTCCTATAACCTGTCCATGATGTAACTTTTGGAATGATTCTGCATAGTTTGCTACAGCTAACAGTTGTATACTTGTATGAAAATGCTGCCGTTCTAGGCTTTCCCACAAACCCGATCTCAGTTTCTAATAACCTCATGTTCATTACAAATTTGCGAATCTTACTGCATTCTGCAGATTGTAGTCGGTGGAAGGAACAAATATCTGATTAATGGGCATCTCGCTCAGCCTAGTCGAGTTCAGAATCTTTTCCACTCAGTGCAGCTGAATGTGAACAATCCGCATTTTCTTATAATGCAAGGGCGTATTACCAAAGTATTGAATATGAAACCTCCTGAAATTTTGTCTATGCTCGAAGAAGCAGCTGGGACAAGAATGTATGAGACAAAAAAAGAAGCTGCTCTGAAAACACTTGAAAAGAAACAGAGCAAGGTAGATGAGATTGACAAGCTTCTTGACCAGGAAATACTCCCAGCACTGGAAAAGTTAAGAAAAGAGAGGACCCAATACATGCAGTGGGCTAATGGAAATGCAGAATTGGATAGACTTAAGAGATATTGTATTGCTTACGAATATGTACAAGCAGAAAAGATTAGAGATAATGCACTTCATTCCGTCCAAGAAGTAAGAAATAAGATTTTGGAGATTGATGGTACTGTTGGAAAGATGCACGCAGAGATGCAGGAAATGGAAATTCAAGTATCTGAACTTAGCGCTGAAAGAGAAGCAAGTATGGGTGGTGAAATAAAATTGTTATCAGATAAAGTTGATGCTCTTTCAGAGGATCTTGTGAAGGAAACTTCGGTGCTCAAAAATCAAGAAGACAATCTTACAATTGAGAAACAGAATGCAGCTAAGGTCAATGAATTCTCTTGCAATATGTATATTCTTTGCATAGAGTTATTATGTTATTGAATTTTTTCTAGTCAGATAGTACAGTTTGTCTTTGAACTTACCTCATTTCTTTTTGTATCCAGATTGAGAAGAGTCTTGGAGAATCAAAGCTAGCAGCAGAAGAGAGGGCCATTGCCGTAAAAAATGCTGAAGAAGGTGCTGCTGATCTTAAGAAGAGTTTTGAGGAGCTTTCAAAGAGCTTGGATGAGCATGAAAAGGAATACCAAGTATTGTCTGGATTAATGTTAAATTAAGAAATCTATAGTATTTCCCTTGGTTGAAATAATCTTGCTGTTATAGATTAACCTACTTTTGTAGGGTGTAGTAGCAGGTAAGAGCAGTGGAGATGAAGATAAGTGCCTCGAAGATCAACTGAGAGATGCCAAGATAGCTGTTGGAAGGGCAGAGACGGAACTGAAGCAGCTGCAAACAAAAGTAGGCCATTGTGAGAAAGAACTAAAGGAGAAAACAGGTCAATTATCCTCAACACGTGAAGAGGCTGCTGCTGTAGAGAATGAGCTCAATGTCACGAGGAAAGAGGTTGATAAGGTTAAAAATGCTTTGGAATCTCTTTCATACGATGAAAACATTATGGACGCACTACAAAGGGTATGCTTTTGCTCGATGGCACTTACTGTTCTCTGTTAAAATGTTCATGTATCTTCATCTCAAATTTGGGTGTCAAATGCTGTTAGGATCGAATGACTGAGTTGGAGATGGTGCAGAAATTTAAAGAGGAAGCCCGCATAATATCCTCACAATTGGCTAATGTTGATTTCCATTACAACGACCCAGAAAAGAATTTTGATAGGTCAAGGGTGAAAGGCGTGGTTGCAAAACTAATTAAAGTGAATGATAGCTCTGCAGCGCTGGCCTTAGAGGTTTCTAGTGCATTTTCACGATGCTTATTTATTCATATTTTGCGTGATTTCCTATGTCGTGATGTCAAGGCTCTTTGTTGTGTTGAGACATTTTGCAGGTTGTTGCTGGCGGGAAGTTGTTTAATATTGTCGTAGACACAGAAGACACGGGCAAGCTGCTTCTTGGCAAAGATGCTGTGCGTAGGAGGGTGACAATCATTCCATTAAACAAGATTCAGAGCCACCCTGTCCCACAGAAAGTTCAAAATGCTGCTGTTAAATTGGTTGGATTGCAGTGCTTCTCTCTGATTAATTTTTTATTTGGCAATTGTTGTCCATTAAAATGTTATGTTTTTTTACCATCTCCAGGTCGGTAAAGGCAATGCTGAAGTGGCACTTTCTATGGTTGAATATGACCAAGAACTGCATGTATGCTTCCACACAATCTGATACTCTATCAATGTTTCTCTTGTTCTTCTTCTTTTTGTTGTGTGGGGTAGGGGGGTGGGGGCCACTTCAATTATTTATCCTCGCATCTAGCCGTAAGAATTCCAGCAGCTCGTCAATTATCCTATACACTTGTCAAATTTTGCTTGTGTTCCATTCTTTAATATAGCATATCTTCGAATATACTCAATAAAATTTTAGAATTAGTCTTGATTCTGCTTCTTTCTTTTGAAGAACGTGAAGTGTGAACTTCTGTAAGCTATACTTTTTGTTGTGATGATGTGCAGAATGCTATGGAATTTGTGTTTGGATCAACATTTGTCTGTAGAGAAGCTGCTGCTGCAAAAGAGGTATGTTTACTTGACGAGATGCGTCTGTTATTTCCTAAAGGCTTCATTTAATAGTCCTGAAAATGCCACATTTGAAATACTTCTGTACCTGATTTCCCCCTTGCAAAGCTTATTTGCTGCTAACGTTTCTTTTGCAATTCTTCTTTAATTTCTCAAAAATGTTCAATAGAACTTAAACTGTTGCATTATATATTATCTTTTAAACCATTAGAGAACTAGAAATACTTGAAACTGTTCACAGCTGAAGAATGTATGAACATATTGCTGGTTGATTGACTTGTATTCAAGCCCCTCTTCAATGAGGTTGATAAAGTGGCTAGTAGAGAATAGTTGTCTTTGGAATATGGTTACCTTCCCATGTGGTTATCACAGACCTAGTTTGGGAAATAATAAAGCTCTGGTGATAATGGTGAAGCATTGAACTTCTAACTCGTACATGGCACTTATTGAAAGCTAGACTGAAGCTGATTTTAGTTTTGGCCATGATGAGAGCAGCCCAGATGCTGACCTGGCCTGCACTTGTCCAATTCATGAAAACCAAATGTTGCAATGTAAAATTATGGTGTCTTGTCCTAATGAGATTATTGAGCATGAATTCGAGCCTAATTCACAAATCATTATCGCCAGATAAACTGACATTCAATAACCTTTGAAAATCTTAATATTCTTGGCCAAGCAGGCCACCATACTGAAGTATTAATTGTGTAACCGGCATAGGCAATCAAAATTTGTGGGCCCTATTTTCCCAATAGGAGTTGCAAAAGATCGCCAAAGTTTGTATCAGGCTGAAAATCGATATAACAGAAAGCAACATCAAATGGAAACTGAAAATAGGATGGAGCTGAAATGAGACCGTTAAGGTGGGTGTTTGGGGTAATTTCATTAGATAGATTAAGAATACGGCACAATTTCTGAACATTAGCGTCCATCCGGGAGCAGCCTTTTTTTGTTGTTGTTTTTTTTTGGGGGGGGGGGGGGGGGGGGATATTGGCCGCAGAGTTTCAGCATATATAAAGGTCATCAGAGACACCAATTAAGGCAACTGATATGATGAACGCAATGTATGCCGTCACAGGAAGGTTTGATTCTTTATTCTTCAACTTTTAAGATGGTCCTCAACGGAGTAACGCGACGGAAGAGGATTCTTGTAGCCAAAGCAATATGAACATAATAATTTAAGGATTCTTGTATTGCATTGTGTACTCTCTACATGTATGAGTTCTCTTCATGGTTGGACATTTGTGGAACTAAAACTTTTAACTGACCGTTCTCTTCTTTCCATTTGTTTTTCTCAGCTATAATCTCATTAATTGATATTCATAGGTAGCTTTCAACAGAGAAACCAGAACACCAAGTGTCACCTTGAAAGGTGATATTTTCGAACCCAGGGGACTTCTAACTGGTGGTAGTCGTAAGTAAGTGACACTAGAAAGTCCCATGGATTTGTCCAAATAATGCTAACATATATTGCTGGCCTGCATTCTATTATATGGTTTTTTCTTCATTTTTTTTTAATTTACTGTTGGTGGTGTAAAACTCTACTCTCAATTTCAGAGGTGGAGGGGACCTGTTGAGGAGGCTACATGCTTTGGCAGAGGCTGAGTCGAAACTCTCTTTCCATCAGAGATGTTTGTCAGAGATCGAGGCTAAGGTTATTTTGAGCCTCCATCTCCTTTTCATTGTCATCACTAATACAAGAGCAGATTATATTTAATCTGTACATTGAAAGAAAATGAATTTCATTGGAAGTGAACTTCATTAATCAGTGAGGCTATTTTATCAAGTTTCATATGTACTTTCTTGATGATATTTGATAAGATTTAACACTCACTTCTATGTATTGGCATCAGATTAATGAGCTTCTTCCCCTTCAAAGAAAGTTCAATGACCTTAAAACACAATTGGAGCTCAAGTCACATGATCTTTCACTCTCGGAAAACAGAGCTAAGCAAAATGAGCATCATAAGGTCGACCCTTATTTCTGTTCTGTGCAACTTTATGTAGAAACCTTTGAGTGCTGAATATTTCCATTGTTAAGCTACGCTTCTTTTTTTCAGAACTCCAGCTTAATCTTTATTCTCTATCACAATCATGAGCAATAATTTTGTTTGTGATGCAGCTCAGCGAGTTGGTAAAGAAGATTGAGGAGGAGCTTGGAGAAGCAAAATCAACCATCAAAGAGAAGAAACTTCTCTATGAAGAATGTGTAGCTAAAGTGACAGATCTTGAAAAGTCAATCCATGACCATGCTGGAAACAGAGAAAATAGGCTTAAGGATTTAGAGAAGAAGATTAAGGCATTCAAAAGTCAGATGCAAGCTGCTTCTAAGAAACTTAAGGTAGGCTGGCTGGAATTGTCTAACATTGGTGATGGCCTTTGCTCTACTTGGGACACTTACCATACCACGAGCTCCTGACATCTTACTATTTTCTAAAACATTGGTAATGATTGATGGAAGTTTCTACTGGAAGTGTGATATTTTAAACGTGAGCTGACTGAATTAATTTCTCTTATCACGCACCAATAACAAAAATTGTTGCGAGTTTTATTGCAAACTTACTGCAATACTAATCTCGAATGCTTCTGTAATTGTGAAATCACACACCAAATCTATGGAAAGACTATAGCTGATTCGAGGGACCTTGTAGTTTATGTAGAAAGAACTCCTGACATGTCTGGAATTATAAAGTAAGATTCTCAATATCACTTTTACAACTCCAATATTTTCTGTACTGCTAGCTGTTTCTTCTTTGTGTGTCGGTATGTTTAATATCTGTTACCTGTTGGTGATTTTAGTGTCACCATTCATTTTGTGTAATTGGAACTAATATGTGAGCTAAGAGGTTTTATAATTTGTATTCTAATATATGTTCGGGTATGTGCGGAGTGCACACATGTATAAGATCGAATTATAAGCCGGTACGATTATGTCGGGGGTCCGGGGGCAGACCCCCCGGCGGTGGGCGGAGCCCCTAGCGGGGTCGAGGGGCAGAGCCCCCGCGGGGTTTGGCATCAAAAGGTCTTTGGAAATTTAGATTGGTAACTTAGTGATATTTCCGAATTTTAGAGGGAGATTTTGGTAAAATTGACTAATTTCGTCAATTTGGAAAAGCCATCCGTCTAACCCTAATTTCGGATCACTAATTAAGACCTAATGACGGCACCGCCTCCAGTAACCCTAAAAATCGACCTACTGTAACCCTAATCCGACATGTATAAATAAGACTCTCCTATTGAGTCTTATATACGCTTTTTCTTAGCTCTCTGTCTTTCTAACAAACCCAGAATTCTCTAGCAATTTGGCTTACGTTTCTGTGCCTAGATTCGTAAGTGTCCCTTTGGATTATCCTAGGCTGAATTTCTTGTAACCCGGGCATAGGGTAGAAATATCAGTTCGGAAAGTGTTTACACGATCCATTGGGAATCCGGATCTCCATCTTAATCCCTAATACCCCAACATTACCATTTCTGATGCTTTGATTAACTGATTATTAATGGTAATTAGTCAACTTATTTTGTCCCATAACAAATACTTTGATCTTTGTTATGCTACTTCAGTAAGTTTATATCCCTGATCAGTTTATTTGGGGTTTTAGTGTTTTTTATTTGACTTGATACATTGAATTTCTTAAGTATTATACTTCCATTTCTTATTGGAGTAAACTGCACCTATTACTTGTGTACTTAGGGGCATGAAAGTGAACGAGAGAGGCTTATAATGGAGATGGAAGCAGCTCAAAAGGAACAAACTTCGTTGGAGAGCCAGCTGTCTGCTTTAAAGAATCAGATTAATGATCTTACTTTGGAAGTGGAATCTCAGAAAGCCAAGGTACATCAACTGTAAACTGCCATTTGATGCTCTAAATCAGTATTTCTTTGCCAAAGAGATTTGATTGATCAGAACAATTTTTTTTAGGTTTCTTCAGTAAAACAGGATCATGATAAGTTCCACTCCGAGCTCAAGGTGGCCCGAAGGAAGATAAAGGAATGTGACTTGCAAATCACTAGCATTGTCAAGAAACAGGATGAAATCCAACACAAAATTACCGAGGCCAACCTAGAGAGGAAAAGAATGGAGAATGAGGTAATTATTGTTGTTTTTCGGTTCTTGAATCAGCTTCCAAACAGTTAAGCTATGTCCATTTATTAATCTATTTATTTTTCTGGGTTGTAGGTCAAACGCATGGAAATGGACCAGAAAGATTGTTCATTGAAGGTTGAGAAATTGATAGAGAAGCATGCATGGATTGCATCTGAGAAGCAACTTTTTGGACGAGTTGGGTCCGATTATGACTTTGAGTCCCGCGATCCTCACAAGGCCAGAGAAGAATTCGAGAAACTGCAAGCTGCTCAATCTGGGTGAGACAATTGTAATGTACATTTGTTTTTTTAAACCGAGGTTCAATGCGCAACCCAAGTAGAACGTAAAATATTCTCTGATATTTTTCTCCTTTCACATTTTCAATTCTAGCCTAGAGAAAAGGGTGAATAAGAAGGTCATGGCCATGTTTGAGAAAGCTGAGGATGAGTACAATGATTTGATATCTAAGAAGAACATTATAGAGGTTAGTACTGTAATAGTGAATGTTAGCATTTCATATTATGTCTATTTGGTTATGTATTTTTTTTTTTTTGGTTACATATATAGAACGACAAATCCAAAATCAAAATGGTAATCGAAGAGCTTGACGAGAAGAAGAAGGAGACGCTTAAAGTTACATGGGTCAAAGTTAACAAGTATGTTTTTTTTTTTTTTTTTTTTTTTTAAAAAAAATTCTAGATTGCTGATTTTAAAGCATTTCTACCCTTGTTTCTCTCTTCTTTTATTACTGTGTTAGCCCAATACTCATTAGGTGTCTTTACTCAGAGATTTTGGATCTATATTTTCGACTCTGTTGCCGGGCACAATGGCAAAACTGGAACCCCCTGAAGGATGCAGCTTCCTCGACGGTCTGGAGGTTAAGGTTGCTTTTGGGAGTGTGTGGAAACAGTCCTTGTCTGAACTCAGTGGTGGCCAGCGATCGTTGCTTGCGCTTTCTTTAATTTTGGCTTTGCTTCTTTTCAAACCAGCTCCACTGTATATACTGGATGAGGTACGTGTAAAGTGTGTATATGCATGGTTAAATTCCCTGCTTACAAGATTGGTCATTCTTCATCCACTTGCCAATGGTATTTTTAAGTTAGTCATGCATGAACATTCGGAATTTCAGCGATTTATTTAAATTTTTTTACTTTGGAGCCTTCGTCCGAAAATGATTTTGGGTCGGCAATATATTTTAAATTCCAAAATATATTTTATGCACATACAAGTATATTTGTGAAATATGTTAGGTTGATGCAGCTCTTGATCTGAGTCACACACAGAACATTGGAAGGATGATCAAGACTCACTTTCCTCACTCACAAGTTAGTTTCTTGCTTCACTCTAATTCTCTTATATCAATTTAATCAAACTAGTCAAAACTCAAATCTATTATTATTATGCAGTTCATTGTGGTTTCATTGAAGGAAGGCATGTTTAACAATGCCAATGTTCTTTTCCGGACAAAATTTGTGGATGGTGTCTCTACTGTTCAGAGAACTGTGACTAATAAACAAGGCTAGTCGTCGGCTGGAGGTTGAAGTGCAATATACTCTTTTACGAATTCTACTAACTGAATAGGTGTGTAAATTAGTCATCATTTTGTGTTCCTTAATCTATGACTAAAATCTAGAAAGACTTGTATTTCTGTACGGAGTGAGTATAAAATAAACCTTTTATTTTCGTATTTTCCACTTACATTCGAGATTTCTTTTTTGAGCCATACATATATGGGCATGAGATACGACGACTATTGAAACGAAATCATTTTCACTCTTCAAGTGGGCGGACGAGTAACAAAGATCAAGATTGTGAGATCATTAAATTATAATATCTAAAATATATAAACATATTTTAAATTTATATAGATGATATTGTGTTGATTGATGAAACGAAGGTTGGAGTGCAACAGAAATTGGAATTTTGGAGGGATACTTTGGAAGCTCGAGGCTTTAGGCTGAGCAGAAGTAAGACTGAATATATGGAGTGTAGGTTTAGCGAAAACAGTGATAGAGAGGCGGGTATGATCACATTTGATGGGAAAGTTGTTCATGGATCCACTTTCTTTCGGTATCTTGGATCTATTATCCAAAAGGATGGAGAACTAGATGGCGATGTGGCTCACAGAATAAAGGCAGGGTGGTTGAAGTGGAAGAGTGCCACAGGGGTTTTATGTTATCCTGGCATGCCTCATAGATTAAAGGGTAAATTTTACCGCACGGCAATTAGGCCTGCGCTGTTATATGGCACCGAGTGTTGGGTCAGAAATGTTGTCACGTTCAAAAGATGAATGTGGCAGAGATGCGTATGCTACGATGGATGTGTGGTCATACAAAAAAGGATCGGCTCAGAAATGAGGTGATCAGAGAGAAGGTAAGAGTTGCGTCTATAGAAGACAAGATGATGGAGAATCGATTACGATGGTTTGGTCATGTGAGAAGAAAACCTATTGATGCCCCAGTGAGGAGGCTAGAAAGTTGGGGAACAAATAATGTTGTGAAAGGTAGAGGAAGACCCAAGAAAACTTGGATAAAAATGATTGAAAATGATATGCGGTTTCTTGGAATTGGAGAAAGTATGACGATGGAGAGGCAAATGTGGCGGGAAAGAATACGGATGGTGGATGGAGTCTGATTCCTCTTTTTTTTTTTTTTTTTTTTTTATATTATTCTCTTTTTTTATTTGCTTTTTTCTCTACTTTTTCCCTCTTTTTTCCTTTTATTTTTTTTTTTTAACGATTATTGACTTTCAAAGTTTGATTCACGTATTGACCCTGCTCATTTTTTTAAAGGCTTAGATGTTGTTGTTGATATATCTAATTAACTTTCCCTAATCAGGAAGCTTCTTGCGCAAGAAATGTTTCTCCAAAGATGTGCTGTTCACACTCCTAAAAAGTATCTAAACACACCCACTTTCTTTAATAATAACGGAACAAGTCATGATTTCTTGCAAGACCTTGCACATTAGCCCCCCAAAATTATTTTTTTCTTTCAAAATTGAGCCTTTCTCTTACCCAACCAATTGACCGTTCTCTCACCAACTAAAATTCATTTTACAATTTGCAAAGAAACCTAGAAATTGGTATGATACATGTGATGAATTGGGTATGATGGGTATAATTGAGGTTTGTTTTAACTAGACCTGCCAATTCGTTCGTGTCGTGTATTTTCGTGTCGTGTACTTTCGTATTCCGTGTACCAAAAGTCCAAACTCATACACGACACTAAATGAATTCGTGTCATGTCGTGTCGTGTACCACGCAAATTCGTGCCGTTTCGTGTCGTGTTTTCGTGTCAGGCACATAATATAAAATAAATATTAAAATATGATAAAAATAATAATTTTAATATTATAATATTATTTTTATATGTTTTAGTATACGAAATGAAACGAATGGCAACGAAAATACGAATGTTTACACGAAATTTATGAAAATTCATATTATAATTTCAAATTTTAAAGTTTAGTATAAACAGAATTCATAAAATATATATTTTTTATTAAATTAAATATAAAATATTATATTTATTTATTTATTTATTTCGTGTACCTCGTGTCGTGTCGTGTACCCAAAGGGTAAACACAAATCCGACACTAAATCTCGATCGTGTACTTTCGTGTTCGTGTATTTTCGTGTCGTGTACTCAAAATGTAAATCCAAACACTAAATTTTCGTGTCGTTTTCGTGTCGTGTGGCAAATTGCCGGGTCTAGTTTTAACCTTAAGATAAGATCTTTAACTGGAAAATAGAGCTGAGTTGTTCCATCGGTGATCTCTAAATTAAGAGTTCGAGTCGAAGAAACATCATCTTTGTAGAAATGCAAGGGGACATAAACGACCAACTCCACCCTACCCCCACTACCATCTATTACACTGAAAAAAGGGGTCGGAACGGGATGGTACGGAGACCTAAACCCGTCCCCGCATCATTAACATAGTGTTCGGAGTATTTTGCAATCTGTAGAATATATGAGAGGAAATCAAGAATCGTTTAGACTTCGATAGAGATCCTGACACCTGGATTATCGCTCCACCCAATTGAAAGTTCACCATGATTCCTTCGCGTTTGAATCATAGGTGAAATGAGTGGATAACATAACAAAATTATAATAATTTGTTCCGTAAATGAGAAGAAATGGTTGCAAACATTGTGCTCACAATACTGCTGAGTAAAGACTAGGGGAGGTCTGATACATTACAACGACGTTCCCAAAATACAAGTGAATTCTACATATCAACAGCAGGAATCCTTGGGACAGATAAGATACAAGCAATGAACACATGCCAACACCCCCAAAATAAAATCCTTATTATTCAAATCTCTTGCGATGGTGGTCAAAGAGGCGACTCCCTATTCAAGACAATAGCAATCCGATCGAGACCATCCATCACCGATAACTTTAACAAGGCCTTACGACTTGACATCCACATCTCCGTCCTTCACTATAATAACTCATTCTCAAAATTCATATTTTGACGAATCTCTTATAGCAGTAGAGTACCACCATTAACTTGTCTCGTCCAAATACACGAGGCTCGTTTTCAGTGCCTGCGACAGATATTCATGTCATGATGCACGTATGGAAGACATTATTTTGCGAAGCAGCAGGTCAACTGTTATGAGGAAACATACCTTGATTGAATCTACCAAAAGCTAGGATCAGTTCGTGGCCTTATTTGTTTGATTACCACTCGATGGGGAAGTAGATGGCGTTCCTTGCTCGATGCACTGGTCATAGACGAACGAATTTATTCAGAATAACAATATGACTAAGCCAATACTGCAAACTTTAAGAATGTTTTTTTTTTTCCTTCACCGTGCTTATAAATTCTGCAATTTAACGAACTGGACTTAGAAAATAGGAAAAAAATGTTATCAATAAAGAATCCAGTGACTTTAATAAATGATGGATTTATTTATTATTAATGATCTTTACAATAACAACTCCCAGCTGTTCCCTTGCAAAATAATTCAAAATATGTTTTAGCACAAGCTTTGAAATACTGTTGAATCAAGAGATATTAGTCCACCATGTAGGATAAAATAGACCGACTCACAACTCACTACTTAATATGTTCATAATGCAAAAGTTACTACTCCTAGTTGCAGTACATAAGATGTTGATGTAATCCAAAACACCATTATTTTCCCTTTCTTGATACAAAACCGGGAAACTAATTTGAGCTTTCTCAAATTAATGTAAGGCCTAATCCTAGAAGAATGTCATGGGAAGGGCAAACGGTAACATAAATCCTAACGCTTTCCACTAATGTAGTATAATAATATCAAATACCTGAAGAAGATAATTATGCAACCAATCCAAGGTTTGTGGGAAAGCTGTAGCTGATAAGTTGACAACCGTATAGCCCTGATTAAATTGTTAGAAACACCATGAGCATAAAAAGAAAAAAATGTCTCGTGCATGGCAGTACCATATATCCAATCAAAGGAAATGGTATATTTTGCTTTCATTTTTCTTTTAATCGATTATACAGAGGCAATGTTATACACTAGTCCAGATAAATTTTGAATCAGATATTATCAACATATCAGACCCAATAAGTCTAGTAAAGAACTAAGGTAAAAAAGAAACGGTACGAAAAAGTTGTGGTATTGCATTTCATCGCACAAGGGATGGTTGCTCGAACATTAAGCAAACAACCTACATTATCGCTTCATATTGTTATCTTACAAGTTCTGCCTAGCATGAAAAACAGAAGCAGAATCCACAACCCGAGTTAAGCCATGCTTTCTCAATGAGATGCCAATACATGTTCAGCATTTAATACCTTGCGTAAATATCTCAAATATCATACCTGTGATTTAAACGAACAGAGATAATCCTGGATTGTTTTCAAGTTGCCAATTAACTTATCCTTGTCCTGGAAAAAAAAGGAGATAGAGGTTGACGAAGCTTAATTAAAACCATAGACAACAGGAGCAGGAAACTCACTTAGAGATGTTATATAATCAAATATATACAACAACAACAACATCAGAGCCTTAGTCCCAAAATGCTTTGGGGTCGGCTAATCAAATATATACAATAAAAATAAATATATTCATCATCGAGTTCTAGGTGACTGACATTAAGAGGTCCATTTTACTCAAGACAACTACCACTCAGATTAACATATGCAATTCAAAATATATTGACTATTTCTGTCTAAATGAATAGTGATAGACTCCTGAACATAAATGAGTCTCAATGAATAAATAGCATGCATGGTGGGGTAATTCAGTTCACATTATGATATTATGCAAATATAATCAAGGGACAAGAATCATTGTTTTACGTATTTAACACATATAACATCAACTTATTCCAGAATAAATTGAACATTTATCTTGTGAAATTCACGAGTGTATCAGAATAGTTATGCTTGCATTAGTTCACGGTATAACCTGTATCGGGTACTTTTCACTGCTACGAGTAGATAACCACTCCTCTAGCAAAGCCTGACAGAAAAAGATAGCTTTTGAACTATTGAGATATAAACCTTTGAATTTGGTCACCATCGAAAGCAAAAGCAACTTTTTGGACATACCTTATGATCAAAGTCGGCCATCTTCAGGATGATAGGAATAATAATGGGTTCAGGACCAGATTTGACTTTATTGACTGCAGGAGGTTTAATTGGGTCAGCATCTTTTGCCATTTCACCTGCGATGATAGGTAGAAGACAGAACTTATAGTTAAACTGTAAGCCTACCAAGAAAACGACGAGAAACAAAGAGAAGATAATCTACTACAACAGACTATGGATAATCTAAAATTTAGAAATGGAGTATATCACGAGTTTTCACCTGTACAATCAGGTTTGATGTCCCTTATGTCCATAGAATTTAGATCAGCCGAAACAAGGTCCACATGAGTTGATGTTTCCTCAGACTGAGGGCAAGAAATGTCACTATCTTGATTAGTACATGGAGCAGTACAATCATTCTCAACAGAGCTTCCATTTTTATTCTTTCTCAAGTATTTGTCTTCCTCTTTTGCTGGTGTGCTTGTTAATGATTTATTTTCATCGTCCATTAAGTATATGCTAGGATCCAAATGTATGCCCTGTCATTATTACAAAGAGAAACATTTATCAGCATACTGGTATTTATAAGTTTGCTTCCACAAGCATCTATATCCAGAGTATCAACTAAACCCATGCACACACGCATGCACGCACACGAACACATACACACACACAACGAACCAAAAAGAAACAGAAGAATGAAATTTCACTCCATGAATGAAACTGAAAATAGCAGTTAGTACTGCTGCCTACGATCAAATGGATGGACATCGCCACCTGGTTGCAGGTACTGCTGTCTATGATCAAATAGATGGACGTCGCCACCTTGTTGCAGTATTCACATTGAAGACGAACCCGCTTTTAACCTATAACCGTCCGTCCCTCCATTTATGTTTTATTACTTCTTCTTCTTCTTCTTCTTCTTCTTCTTCTTCTTTTTCCCACCTCTACGTGACAGCAATTCTTTTTTCATCAAGACTCCTCAATTTCTTGTAGGTTTTCTTTTTATTGATGAATAAAAAACAGTATTAAAGATCTGAAAGTGAGACAGGCCTACAGAAATAAATAATCTTGCTCCATCCAGATATTAAAGGTTTATGGGCTACGCTCTCTGGTTCTCTCTTCTTCTCTTGTTTAATTTAGGCAGCTACTTAAGTGAAATTCATTTTGTCCTCGACTCTGTGAGTGCAGATTGGAATGTTTAACCTTAAATCCAGATCTCCACAGGTTTCTTTTACTGCAGCATGCATGCATGCATGTCTTATTTGCTTCATTTAATCAGATAAATTGTCTTTGCATCAATAATCATGAATGTTCTTCATATTGGAGGAATCTTTCTTGCAAGTTAAGGGTTTGAATTTTGAAACTCAATACAACATCTCAGCCTTAATCCCAAAATGATTTGGGTCTGTGAATTGTGAAATCCAATATTGTGAGAAAAACTTCGATTATTTATATCGAGTGACAACCTCAGTGTTATGCAGCTGTACTGGTTAAAGAAACAAATCAGTTTCATAACAAAACCTTGTTATGGTTTGAAAATGAAATGGAGCGAGAAAAAAAACGTAAGACCCGGATCTCACATTCATTGTTATAGTGTGTGTTTTTCATAGTTAGCCCTCCATTGTCTCCAATAATTATTTTTTAGGTCAACACAAAAAAAAAGGGATTTGCGACACAAAATAGAGGTGTGCAACCATGAAGGATTGCTTAAATGTTATGCATTTAATAGAACTGAACTTCACTGGTTGAATGTGCAAAAGTAGAGGTCTTCAATTGTCCAAACTTCAAATTAAATCTGCCAACTATCAACATTTGAAATATCTTGTTAAATGGTTCAGTCCTTGAGTATATAAGACCAAAGATGCCTAGAAAAATGTTAAATAACATCCATTTACAACTCATAGATGCTGATACATACACATTCCATTATGATGTCCTATACATATACTGCATTAAGCTGTCATCCCATGCTTCTTCCTTCTTTCCCATTTTTTGCTTATCTCAAGTGTTGAATAGAATTATCTAAGCATGATTTATTTTCCAAATATAAAGTGTTGGATTTTTATTTAGTGTTTCCAACAGTCTCACATAGTTCAAAATAAGTTGTAAATGATTTAGCTCCCAATATATAGAGAGAAAAAATGGAATCTTCATATAATTAATGGTACACATCACAGTCCTTACTATCATGTAAACCAGAGATCCAAAATGCAGTTTAGCAGGACATGATTTACCTCAATAATAATTGGCTTTCCATCCTTCATTGCTTTCTTCAAATCACCGGCCAAACCTACTCGAAATACAAATTAATGGTACTCATCACAGTCCTTAAAGCACCTCAGAGTTGAACAGTGGAGCTCTTGAATTACCTTTACGGACAATCCGACACTCTCTACAAAATTCAGTTATTAGCTCCTCGGAGGAGCTGAAATCTCGTGCCCATACAGGGGAAGATGTTAATGGTGCACTGTGATGAAATTGCAGACACATCAATAATCTAAGATATGAGGGCATAGCACAAGTTCCTCCAACATTGGATATGTATATCATAATTTCAAGAGAGAATAAAAAAGCACTTTATAATAGACATTACAACTTGCAAGGGTTAGCAATGTAATCAATAGGATGTATAATGCATGGATCTTAAACCGCCATATAAGAATATAGAAATACCCATCTGCACATTCTCAAAAAGTTAAAAGGAAAGTGTTCTTGGATTTAAACCGGCTCCCAATGTGTAATCCATAATAGATGACGATTAACTACATAAGCCTCTTTGACTTGATTCAGGGACATGAGTAAACATGCATAAGACAGACTAAGTTGCATATTAACTCATTACACCTGTCAAGTAACAATCTGAGTTTTAAGGACAGTTTTCAGGAGGTTTCAAAAGAAAGTCAAAAGTCATACTCTGTTGCCGTGCGCAGTAATTCATACACCATATCTGTCTGCAAAATTAACATACTATATAAGAGTAAGTGGAAGAATGAACAAATCCAAAATGCTGGTGGTGGCTCTCAAAGAGAGATGCCAGCAAATATTGCTAATATACAAAAGACCTTCACCTGCAAAACGTTTGGCAGGTTTAGTCTTTGTGCAAGTTGAGTAGCAACGGTGGACTTTCCAACACATGCAGTACCACATACAAGAATAACTAGTGGTACTCTTTGATGGTGAAATCTAAAAGATAAAAAGCGAAACCAGAAGTCAGATAAAGGGAGAAGCATTAGCAGTACGTAAAGCAGTAGTTTCAACATGTCAGATCTCCTCTCCATCTATGAAACAACTAACACGAATGCCATATTTCATTTTCAGAAAACCATTTCCATGTCCTATGAATAAAAACACATATTCAAGTGTTCTGTTTCAAAATGTTATTTTTCACCTCCCAAAACATCCTTACGATGAACTTTTACTTTCAGAATACACTCTCTTTAAATATCCTAGGGATGATTACAATAAATACGCCTGAATTTTGGCCTCCTCACAAAAAATAAAAGAAAAAACAACTCTAGATATTACAAAAACCACCTTAAGTTTTACACCCGTCTTACTTTTTGCACCTGCCACTAGTAGACCTAACGGAAATTGCTAACACCATCACAAGTACATCCCTCTACTAAATATTAGAAATCAAATTCTACTCTTACAGTTTATAATTTCATCTTTCAACTTTTCAAATATTACAGCCAAAGGTATTTACAATATTTAAAAAGGTTGAGGGGTACTTGATGACATTAGCAAATTCTGTCAGGTGGACTAACGGTTGGGGAAAAATGTAAGTCGGAATGAATCTCAAGGTTGGTTTAACAAAATTTCAAAGTAAGCTCGGATTTTTTATTTTTGGAACCAAAGTATACTTCTTATTATCCAAAAACAAGTTCGTACAAACCGATCCGAAGATCCAGGTATACATCAAAAATCACAAAAAACACCCAAAGATGCGATCTCTCAAAAACCGAGACGTACACAGAAACTCCCTAACTTTCTATACAATCTAGCTCGTATCCCACAAGTATGTATAATCTGTTGCACTATGCTCAAAGAAATGTGTCCATCTTGAAACATAACCAAGTTTCTCAAAACCCAACTGGAGTACACTGTTTCGGCTGCCACCATTTTCAGCATACACGCCCTGTTGCTTTTACCCTTGATAGCCACACAAAGCCAAGCTTTCTCCTCAACCCATCCTTTAGGATTCCTAACAATCCCAATCTTCGCAAGCACTTCTTGCCAAACTCGACAAGAGAATGGACAATAAAAAAATAGATGGTCAAGAGTTTCTTCATGGAAGCAAAAGCTACAAATTCCATCCCTATCGACACCATATCTAATAGCTCTATCTCTAGTCATCAATCTATCATGCAAAGCCATCCAAAGTATAAAACAAGCCCAAGGTCTTGCTTTATTCCCATAAAAAGTTTTTCTCCAAGCAATCTTTACCTTATTACCTCGAAGATCATGATAGAACCTCCCGTAGGGAACTTTCCCCCACTCGGCCAGCCCCCTCCTTGCAGCAGCGCCTCTCTTTGTTTCAACATGCCTTTCAAAATCCAAGAGCAATTACTTTTAGGAAGGTAGATCATCACATCACTCGATCGAATGTAATAGGCATGAACCCATCGCACCCAAAGCTTGTCGGCTTTTTCACATAAATTCCACAAAAGCTTCATCATAGTAGCCTTATTCCATTCAACAAGAGAAGTAATATTCAGCCCCCCGGCACTTTTTGGATCGCATACCGTATCCCAAGCAATGGGAGCACGCTATGTAATCTCTTCTTTTCGACTCCATAGAAAAGACCGGCAAATAGACTCAATATGCCTCAAAACTTTCTTTGGTTTTTTTATTAATTACCCCAAATCTGGGAGTAGTTTCTGTAATGTCAGTATATCTTACAATCACTACAAGTCACAAGAATAAATGATATGTGTTGATATTTTCAGTTGATATGTACATTAAGTACCTTTCATTCATTGCCTTATAGTTCGGTGAGTAAGGTTTCACTCAGTTTTGGTATGGTTAGGTAACCTCCGAGGCCGTGCTCAACGCTAAATGTGACCCCACTAATCTCTTAGAACTCTATATGAAAAGGCTTCTACAATAACGATACCAATATACAAATAATTCACCCAAATGCATGATAAAACATCATATACAACTCTTTCAAACATGTTTTGTTCTCTAGAAAAATTCGGAATATACTCTCCCCATATTCCAAAAAGACCCATAATTGTGTCAAACATGGGATATTATATAAAATGACAAAGGGTACGAAGTAGTAAACATATCTCATCGAGCATTCCTTCATGATATCGGCACATAACAAAGAGTAAAAAGATATTGACCTTGTCATCATTTTATATCTGTTTATATACTCTTCCCCATAGCCTCGCCTCTCCATGAGCTGCACGACACAAGGGAAGAATTGAGCAAATAATAGAAGATAACAAAAAGGAGACGGCAATATGAGAATATAATAAAAAAAAAAAAAATACACGCACAGCATCAGCTACACAACATGTTGCTAGTTGAATCCTAAAGCAATACAGAGATATTGCAGTGGTACCCTACAATTCTTTGTATGAGTCTTATTGCATTGATTGCTGCCAGCAAAGATATTTTTCCACAGTAAACATGTAGATAAGAGGTAATGCAGCATGTTATCAAGATTCGTCTTAGCCTCTGAGACTATATACAACATATGTATTCGGACATACTATCTCGACCAATGCATACAACTGAAAGAATTTTTGCAAGCATACGGGAATTACTATAAATGATCTAGCCGCCATCATAATTTGTCCAAAAGACTCAGTTGATACACAAAGTAAATGGCCATGAAAAGCAAAATCTAGTAATAGCTTAAAGTAGCACACCTTAAATAAGTTAACTTCAAGGTCAGACTGCGAGCTGCAAAAAAGATCAACTTAATTAGTGAATACTAGAAAAAAGACAAATGTAACTTCCAAGCAAGATTAATAAATTAAATAAGTAGATTTTAACAAGTAAGAACATACACGTCTAGAAGACTATTATCTATAAGCAGCTTTTTAAGTTCAAGAGCAATCTTAATAGCCACGTGATTCGGAATCTGCAATTAAGAGAGAGAGAGAGAGAGAGAGAGAGAGAGAGAGAGAGAGAGAGAGAGAGAGTACTAATGAAATAAATTTGGGGCCATAATGAAAGATCGAGATACCCCAAAAAAGGGTCTACCTTGGTGACAGTCAACATTCTGCTAAGCAGAAATCGGGAGAGCACGTAATAGTGATCGGCATTATCACCCAACCACACCTTCACCTGAAATTAACAAGTTAACAGGACAAAAAATGAGGCAATAAACATAGACATTAAATTGACGTAAATATAACCTCAACGAAATATGATAATATACTTCAATGAAAAGTTTGATGAAATCTGAACCTTCACAAAATCATATTTGGAAGAAGCATTGCGAGTGGAGAATGGGAGAGCTGCTGCTGATAGCCCAATTTCATTTCGATGATCAAAAAATTCTCCTCCTTCTTCTTCTTCTTCTTCTTGGTTTCTGCTAGGATTTTCTGCTGCAACTTCTTTATCTTTTTTCATTTTCTTCTCTATTTTCGTTTTGCCGATTGTTCTTCTCCGATTCCCCTTTTCTGGATTTTTCAAGCAAGTGACAATATACTTACTCCCCCGTCCTATAACTACCGACACGTTTAACGTTTTTCTAATTTTTTTTTTTTTAATTTTGATGATAAATTTGTTAAAAAAATATTTAATTATGATATGATATTATTAGAGATAAATTTATCATAAAATTTATTTTTAAAAATATTATGATTTTATAATTGTTATAATTAGAAAATTATAAATAATCATGGTCTTTAACCAGAAAAAAATAAATATGACAAACTTAATGGGACGAAGAGAATATACTTTTAGATATTTATTGATGTATAATATTTTTTTTTTGGTTGTTGTTCTTTAAATTATCATCGATGTCTTCCATCCCTATAGTCACTCGAAAAACAATTGTATATACATGGCCATGACTAAAGACCGGAATTTTATGGTATAGTTCATCCAGACACGGAGAGAGATTATCTTTGACTCTTATTTATAATCATATAATAAGAAACCATAAAAGAAAATTGTCTTCGTTATTGGAAGACCAGATGACATTAGTGTAATCCCGAGAATTAAACCTTACCCATATATGAGATTTTACATTCAAATACGTATGTATCAAGTTTCATAATCACAAGTTTCGTCCCAATACATAATCTCACAAAGTAGTCTATATTTCACAATACCATCACATGAGTCCCTACATTCAAATACAATTCAAGATTAGAGAACACAATTTTTGTTGACTCATTATTTTTATGATTGACTCTTGTGAGCGACGCTAAATTTATGAAGGTGCAATCATTGAAAGATTTAGGAAAAATAATTGTTTACTATTGTCGTTTTCTATATACCATTCACATAAAGTACGACAAATTTTTTTATAGCACATATATGCCCTTAAACCAACATTCTCTTATATTATCTAATGTACTTTTTTCTTGATCGTTCTACAAATCCCGGCACCCTGGAATGTATGATTTCCTTTACCAAAATATATATACCAAATTAATTTTGGAATTCACATACTATTTTGGAATATATTTTGATATTATATATATATATATATGTATAATTTTGTGTTTAGTACTATCACCTAGTTATCAAAAAAAATTGAAATTTATATATACATATAAAAATAAATTCACATATATAAATTCATGGTAGTAAAATCATATATCAATAATATGATCTTACTATCATAAAATTTATATATAGACAAAATTTTATATTTATCAAATACACCAGAAATATGATTCTATAACTATAAATCCACCAAAACAAATTTGGCATTCATGTATATCTTATATATATAAAGATTGAGTCCTTAAATTTATGGTGGAGTCTTAATGATATTAATTAATGGATATTTTTACATTTAATATTAATTCATATTAAATTATTTCCTCTAATTTAATATATTAAATAATATTAAGTATTAAATTCATGTCTTAAAGTATTAATTAAAATCCTATAATTCAATTAGCTACCATTTATTTAAAAATTGAGTTTCATGTTAAATCTTTACGGCTTAAATTCCTTTACTTTAATGAACTTGAATGCCCATCACTTCATTTTTATAAAAATCGTTACAAACCTTTTTGGCTTCATCTCATTTTATTGTCCAACTAATTGAATTAAGTTGAGTATTCATGATTTAAATCTTTATGTATTTTGTAATAACATTTGCCATAACTATAGTAATAAGTTAATTTTCTGAACTTTTACAAACACCTTCATTAAAGCTTCATTAGTATTTATACTAAAACCCAAACAAAACCCAAACGGTGGCAAAATTCTTTGAACTCATTTATTAACTCTTTTTCATAAATAGCTTCATTTTGCAAGTAATTAAAATAGACCGTTCATATCCTTATGGAAGGTTACATACTACATATTGTGTATATAAATAGTTTACTTTGCATATCAAACAATATAAATACAAACGAAAACAATACTAATCCAAAAGAAAACAATATTAGTTCACTGATATTAATGGATATTTTACAGGGAGTGTTGTACATTGAACAAAAAAAAGAAAATAATTAGACAAGAGGGCTTCATATATTACAAGAAGGTTTTTACAAACAAAGATGAATACAAATCACGAAAAACATTTAGATAAAAATTGCCAACACATGCGGACATTATTCACGTCAATGTTGATGGTTTAATAAGTACGGTCGCTTCTATGTGTAATTTAAAGGTAGTATATATTAAAATAATAATAGACAAAAATATTATTTATTTTAGTTTATAACAATTATTGTTAAAATATAATGAGAAAGTTTAAAAAATAGAAAAATAAAAGTGATGTCATTTTACGTAATTTTATAAAAAAAACCAGCTAGCTTATCAGCTAATTTGCTAAACATCTACATTAAAATCAGATAGCTTATCAGCTACCTAATCAGCTACATAATCAATTTATCACCACCCAATCACCTACCAAATTGAACTTATAAGCCTACCAAATTTTATCACCAGTTTCTAAACACAATACAAGTACATGTCGGGTCGGATTTTGGGCCATCCTGAACTTGGGCTGGTTCAGGAACTTTGGACGGATGCAAAATTTTTCCTTGTTATCATTTCATTCTTTTTTAAATAATAAAAATAAAAATGTTCTTAATAAGAGAGGTGGGTGTGGAACTTGGGTCAGAAATAGAATATATGGAAGATAAATGATAGGGGAACACCGTGAATCACACTCCCAAATACATTCGTGTTTTATGGGTGTTGTACCGCGTGCTTTACTATTAATTTTATTATAATATTATTATGAATATTTTATCTGTAAAGCATGCGGTACAACACCAATAAAGCACGGGGTGTGTATGAGGTGTAGTTCAGGGTGTTGCCCTATCACCCCTCTATATGGAAATGTGATCTCTTTTATAATAACATTTTAAATAATAAAGGCTTTTAAATAATAATTTTTTTAAATAATAAAAGGAGTGGATAAAGACCTTGGGCCGGATCCGGGTATGGATCTACTGAATCTTGGGCCGGTTGGGGCCGAATCTGTGAATCGAGATAATAAAAAGCCTTTACCAAATTACAGTTGAACTTTGAAATTTACTTAGGCTCTTTTCTTTTGGACTGAATTAATTTGAATCAATTGAATCCGAATCAAGTGAATCGAATCAATCGAATGGATTCGAATCGAATCGAATCAAATTAAGAGTAATTAACAATAATAATAATAATAAAATAACAGTAATAATATAATAAATATTATTAGTAATAATATATTGTAATCAACAAAGCAACAATAATAATCACAATAATAATTATAATCAAGATTATTATTATTATTAATAAAAATTATTATTAATAATAATAACAATAATAATAATCAAGATTATTAATAATAATAATAATGATTTTTATTCTTAATAATAACAATAATAATAATCATGATTTTTATTAATAATAATAATAATATATACTATTATTAGTAATAATAATAGTAATCAACAACATCAACAACAATAATAATAATCAAGATTATTATTAATCATAATAAAAATTATTATTGTTATTAATAATAATAATCCAAATAATAATAATAATAATAACAATAATAATAATAATCCAAATAATAATAATAATAATAACAATAATAATAATAATCAAAATTATTAATAATAATAATATTGTAGTCGACACACAACAATAATAATAATAATCAATAATAATAATAATAATAATAATGATGATGATGATGATGATGATGATGATGATGATGCTGAGGAGGAGGAGGAGGAGGAGGAGGAGGAGGAGAGGGAGAAGAAGAAGAAGAAGTCTGAACTGAACTGAATGGATCTAAACTGAACGGACCTGACCTTAGGGGTGTTCATAACCGCAAGACTGGTTTTCGAATCTGAATTTACGGCACCGGTTATGCGGTAATAAAAATTCGCCCGTGACCCGACCCGAAAAGTCGGTGCACCAAAAACGGTACCTGCTTTTTCGGTCGGGTCATAGGGTACCCGCCCAAAATTTAATACAACTAATTTTAAATTTTTATAAATAATTTGTAATTTTAATATAAATTTATTTTAGAATTTATTATATAAATTAAATCCCCGAGTACTAAATATATTATAAATATTTTCCGTACAATAAGTAAATTTCAAAACTAACTAAATTTTTTTATATATATCATTTTTTTATTATATAATTATGCTTAATTCAATATTCAATTATATATATGAAAGAATATATTATTTTTATTAAAAGATTTTAAAATATTGTAAATTGCCAAACTAGTGAGAATAAATATCATTACTGAAAATACATGAATTCTCATATTAAATATAATTCATATTATTTGAAAGATAAAGTTTCATATAATTACAAATTAAATAATTAAATTTATAAAAAAATAACCATTAAAAATAATCGGGTTTTCGCACCAATTTACACAACAAGTCGGCCCACGACCCTGATTATATGACTTTTTTCCGGTCGTACTGCCCAAAAAATTTATTTTTTTAAAATACCCTAATATTTAGTTCGGTCATCGGGTAGTTGGGCGTAGTTCGGTCGGGTATTTTGAACACCCCTACTCGACTGACTAACGAATCGAATGGACTGAATCGAATCAAAATCAAAATAAGTCCAAAAGACAGGGCCTTACTATTACAACTTCGTATTTCTAGCTAACCCTAGTTATTTTTTGATGTTGTGGGAACCAGCAAAGGGTTCGTGAAATATCTTATCTTATATATATAAAGATTCAGTCCTTAAATTTATTGTTGAGTCTTAATGACTCTAATTTTTATGTCTTACTATTTATTGTTAAGTTGTAATGATATGAAAATTTATTTCGCCTGGGTAAACAAAGGGGATGATGCAGACGTTTATTTGGGCGAAGTAAATGTAACACTCAAGAATCCGAACCATCTTCTATAATATCACTTGTTGTTGTAGTTCTAGGAAAATCAAAAGACTTTTTAATTAGTGATGTTAAGTTTTAAAGAAAATCAAAAGACTCTTTAATTAGTGTTTACATTTGCTTATTAATTGATCAGGAGCCTATAAATAACAACCGAATAAACCTCAGTTTATACCATCATCAGTCGAAACCAAAACGAAAAGGAAAGAAACAAGAAAATAGACTGTGAAGCAGACTCCCATCTCCATCACCAATCTGTTTACAATCACAACAACAACATCATATACTATCCTAATCTCATATTCCTCAACTCACAATCTATACTAAACACAAACAAGACTCGAAAAACAAACACAAAGATCTCAGTCCGTTCACTTTTTGTAACAATCTTTAATGATTTTTTGTGTGTGAACCAAACCCATCATAGATATATAAGAAGAAATACTTCTTATTAAATATTCGAAACTTAAAAGAAAGATCAAAACAAAAGTGTTTCAATCTTACTTTCATTCGGTAAAAAAAAAAGAAACGAAAAACATGAAACCTACCCGAGACCCGAATAGGATCTTGAAGCCAAACCTGTCAACGAATCATGCATGAAAGAGAGTATCAAAGATTTAAGGTTTTGTGTGTTTTGTCTTTGATCTTCGAGGAACAAGGTCTATGTTTTATGTGTTTCTGAGATTAAAATTTAAGATGAAATGACGATATAGATCTTCGATTTGTCTAAAATGAAAGAGTTAGCCTTTGTGTTTTATTCGTGAGTTGTGATAAGAAAATCAAGAAACAAGAATGTTTTTGTGACTGTGATTCGTGTGTTTGGGATTTCGTTGGAAGTAACTAAAAGGAAACAGCTGTGAGATGCGTTTCTTTTTGTTAGATGGCTGCGTAAGATAAGAGAAAAAATTTAGGGAAGGAGACGTGTATTTGTGTAGAGTAAGGATTATGGTTATTTGATTAAGTGTTTTATTTTGGTTTGAGTTATGTATAATGGGCCGGTTATTATGTAGGAAAAATGAGTTTTAATAGTATAGATTTGGCCCATTAACCCATTTGAGAATTAAGCGAATGGATGTGCATATTTTTTAGTTATATTAGATTTTTGGTCATTGCGATTAATTTATAAGATTGATAAATGATTCTCTTATTTTTGGGATGCTTTTATTTGGAAAAAGTTTTGGTCGTGCAAGTAACAGTGTGTTACATAATATTTCTTTTGACTACGAATGAATAAGATGGGGCGGATGTTTTGAGGGTGAGAGGAATATTAGGGTTAAATGTTGCTAAAGATTATTGCATTGCATGATATTTTATTATCGTTAAACTTTGTAGTTAAAATAGTTGAACAAGCTGTTAAATAGTAAAAGAAATCGAAATTTGATGTTATTGCATGTGGAATAAAAGAACATCTTTTTAACAAAGACCTAACATTACGCAATGAACAATTAGATAAAGTCCGTGTGCATCGCACCGGTCTGAATGACTTGTAAATAATAATTTATATTTAATTAACATATCATAAATATGATTTTATTATAATCAAATATTAATATCAAGATAATTTTGTATTTAACAAATATACGGTAAATATAATTTTAATACTATTATATATATATATATATATATATTAAAATAGATTTATATAACTAAGGGCAAATTACATAAAATACCCTTATTGTTTGGGCCAGTTACATATTAGTACTCACAGTTTGAACAATTACATCCACACCCGAATTTCACTTCTGGCGTTGATTTTTGAACGAATTCGTAATTGTTTAAACTGTTTGCCAGCATGAATGCTTTGAACAATTACCATAAATATAATTTTATTATATATATAAAAAATTGGAATTAATATATAATACTTATTTTTTGTGTTTAACTAATATACGATAATATAATTTAGTTATCATAAAATATATTTATCAAGATTATTTTAAATTTAATATATATATATATATATATATATATATATAAACTTTCTTTTGTGTGTTTCAACTATATACCATAAATATATTACGTTTTGTAATTAAAATTAAAATATTTTTTATTAAAACATAATTTTGGATCATCTAATACGTACCGATTATGATATACATAAACAATATTTTATATTTGGGATCTTTAGATTAGGAATCTATAGTTACATAAGTATATATAAAAGAATACTATTTAATTAATATATTACAAAATGAAATATTATTACCATAAAATCTATATTAAAATAAATTCGTTATCAAATATTCCATAATTTCATTTTACTAACATAACACACACACAAACGCGCGCGCGCACACACACACACACACATATAGTGGACCAAATGAGAATGACTTTTGAGTGAGAAATAAGAGTAAGTCTGGATCATTGAGCTTTGTATGATCTACGGTCCAGATTGGCTTATGCATGTAATATATGCATTTCGTGCACTAAAATTACAATGTAGTGAAAGTAATCATTATATGCATTAAAATATTGCATTCTATGCAAACGTTTTCATGAAAATAAATCTCGACCATTTATTTAATCAAGATCTATGGGCCGAATTTATTTTAATTTTTAAGTTAAATCTCATTCTCAACAGAACCACCCTATATTATGTATGTATATAATATATATAACTAATATACCATAAATATAATTTTCTTACGATGAAGTCCGTTGATCAAAACAATTATTGGATTAATATATATATATATATATATATATATATATATATATATATATATATATATTGTAACACCCCAAACTAGGCGAATATTACAGTGACGTAGACCCCCGATTGGGACCCACCAGGTGAATGAAAATTAATGAATTAAATAATATAATTGTATTACCGAACCACATTATATCATCAATTACTCCGATTAGGAGTTTCATTACAACACACACAAGATAATACAGAATACATGTATATTTTATATGGAGATAAAATATACAACACTGAATGAAATGAATATTCAAACGGAAGTCTGCAGCGGAAATAAAATGAAGAAAACACGAGTGACTGAAAAGGACTGGCCCCCCTACTAGTATCACTGGGACTCCTCGTCGTCAATGTTCTCTTCCCATGCCTTAGCCTTGCCATGACCTGAAAACAACATCCCCCAACGGGGTCACTTACACAGAACAACAATCCTCAAGAGTTGAATAAACACAATCATGATATATCTTAATTATGAAATGACGCTGAAGAGAGGCATCATAGTACGCCCGTAATGGTATGTGCAAGTGCACAGGACGAGTGTCCGGACACACCCGTCCTTGTACCTAATTAGTCTCACGGAGGTACGTTACCGTGTGCACGGTCCAATGTGTCGGTGAACCCAACACATGACCATCACGTGCCCGACTAAAAATTCCACACATCCCCACCCGGCCACGCAATATGAACCCAGAAGGTCATATGGACAAGAAATGACCATGAAGAATAATAATGAATAACAATCCGACAAAGTCAAGAATGACTCACCGAGATGAAATGATAGTGAAATGAATGATAGCTCAATGAAATGATTGGAACCGTCATTCCTCGTGAATGAAGTGATTAATTGACAATTACAAGTCTCAATACGGTTAATACATTATGAATGAATTATGATTATGAATGAACAACAACGAAAGGAATGAATATCCTTTTAACCGAGTAAGAATTAACTTACACAACACCGGTGAAGAATGTCCTTCCTCGAACAACGTCCTAAAAGAGATGTCGGTCGCTCGAACAACCTTGAATGACATGGTTACCAACAAACGCTCAATATACGTATCAAACACGATTATAACCAACTCAAACGTCGATACAACAATATCCAAACTCATTGAGACATTCTAACGAATACTTAGCAAACATACATCCTTTGATAATATCCAATCCCGAATATATCGAACCCAAACTCCAAAATGAGTATTTCAAACCAACAAAATAACTTCAATGATATCAATAATCCCATAGGAATCCACAAATCGAGTTAACGACAACATCTAATCGTAAACCCCAAAATATCAAAGCCAACTCTAATGTGTTCTTGAATCAAACCCCAACAATTCATGAAATCCGAAATATATGCCATTAAATCCGTAGGAATACATTTATCCAAGGTAGATAATCCATATCTAACATATTCCAACAACAATCCAAGCTTACACGAAGAAATCGGAAGGAAAAAGCCCAAAATCCGAAATTCTAGATCCAATAGATTATTACCTTGATTAGATGTGATGAAATGATGATTACTCCGAATTATAAGCTTGGAGATGTTGATAGATGATGCATCTCGAAGAACACTCCTCAAGAAGCTCCAAATCGCCCGGAACCGACGAAGGGATGAAAAGAAATGAAGAATGATGAAAAAAAGACTGAACTGTCCTATTTATAGCAACCCCAGTTTAGCGTGCGCTAGCTCCTGTGCGTAGTTTGCGCTAACAGGTGTACTGGGTAGTCCAGTATCCTCTGTTCGCAACGGTAGCGTGCGCTACGTACCTTTTGTAGCGTGCGCTACAACCATATACTTAGACCTGGCAAAATAGGCCCAGGCCCGCGGGCCGGGCCAGCCCGCACGTTTTTGGGCGGGCATTGGGCTTCATATTTTTGGCCCAAAAACCGGCCTTGGCCTGCATTTGGCCCGCCCGTTGCGGCCCGGCCCGCGGGCGGCCCGCCCGACCCAGTTTTTTTTTTTTTTTTTTATATTTATGTTATATGTAATTATAATATTTAAAATTTTTCCTTATTTGTTAGATTAGATTACATCTATATGTTAATTATTGATGTAGTTTTATTTTTTATGGGACTTTGTGATTACTTTGTAGTATCTCATATCAATAATAATATTATTTTATGATTTTTATAAAAAAGTAGTAGTGATAAATGAAATGATGATCAAATAAAAATATTTATATATTTGTCTTTTGATTGTGGTAGTGTAGTAAATAATATAATTATCAAATAAAAATAATTCTACATTTATTTAATTGATTGTGATAGTATAGTGAATAATATAATAATTACGGATCGAAAAATATTTCTATAATTATTCAGAAATAATATTTCAAAAAAAAAAAAAAGTCGAGGCCCGCGGGCCGGGCCCGCCCGGGACGGGCCACGGGCCTAATATTTTTGGCCCAAAAAAAACCGGGCCTTTTTGGCCCGGCCCAGATTTGGCCCGCCCGTTTTTTGCCCGGCCCGTTTGGGCCGAGCCCGCCCGTTTGCCAGGTCTACATATACTTAGCGTGCGTTAACTCAAAATGTTAGCGTGCGCTAACAAATTATATGATGCCCAGTACTGAAGTCCAGAACCTCCTGTTCTCTGATCTGATCGGGATAGCGCGCGCTACACATAAAATTCAATGTGCGCTACTGACACCGATTAGCGTACGCTAATATCTACTCGTAGCGTGCGCTAGGAATTATCCCAATTCAGTCCAGTAGCCACTGGACTCTGCCTGATCCGACCTTAGCGCGCACTACACCGACTGCATAGCGTGCGCTACTTCGACCTTCTAGCGCGCGCTACTTACCATTCGTAGCGTGCGCTACTTACAACCCAACTGCAGTCCAGTGCCTTCTGGACTGCCTGCTTGAACTACATTAGCGTGCGCTAGTGTTGAGAGGTAGCGTGCGCTACCCGAACTCAATTAGCGCGCGCTAAAGAGAGTACGTAGCGTGCGCTACTCCTCACACACAGCCCATTATGAAGATGACAATGATGATAAACACGGCACGATTCTCCAACTAGATTGATGAAAAATGACGATTGATACACGATACAATCATTCTGAACAGTGAATATAATGATTGAATATGAGTGACAAATGATCATTAATGAGTGAAAATTACTGAGTGACAATTACTGAATGATAAATACCGAATGATAATGACTGAATTACAACCGGGTATTACATACACCCCCTTAAAGATTTTCGTCCCCGAAACTAAGGGTCAAACAACTTGGGATAACTCTCCCGCATACTATCCTCGGTTTCCCAAGTAGCCTCTTCGACTCCGTGTCTAGACCACTGAATTTTAACCAAAGGAATCGTCTTGTTCCTCAACTGTTTGATTCGCCGCTCTAAGACTCATATAGGACGCTCCTCATATGAATGATCAGCAGCGATCTCGATTTTGTCGAACTGAAGTATGTGACTCGGGTCGGCAACATACTTCCGTAACTGAGAGACGTGAAACACATTATGAATTCGGCTCAACGGCGGAGGTAAGGCCAATCGATAAGCTAGCTCGCCTACTCGATCCAAAATCTCAAACGGTCCAATGAATCTCGGGCTCAACTTTCCCCTCTTACCAAAACGGAAGATACCTCAACTCGGGGATACCTTGACCAAAACATGGTCACCCGCCTCGAACTCTAATGGCCGACGACGGTTATCTGCATAAGATTCCTGTCGACTCTGAGCGGTCAACAAACGACTCCTGATCAAAGCTACCTTCTCACGGGCGGCTATAAGCATATCGGGCTCGGTGCTGATTGATTCTGATAAGTCATCCCAACACAAAGGAGATCGACAACGACGACCGTACAAGGCCTCGTAAGGTGCCATATTAATCGAAGCATGCCAACTATTGTTGTACGTGAACTCGATCAATGGTAGTTGGGCTTACAAATAATCTTTCCAATCGAGAATACATGCCCTCAACATGTCCTCCAAAGTCTGAATAGTCCTATCTGATTGTCCGTCGGACTGAGGATGAAAAGTTGTACTGAGATTAAGCTGAGTTCCCATAGCATGATGAACTGATTTCCAAAAATGAGACACGAATCGTCCGTCATGATCGGAAACGATACTTTTAGGAGTACCGTGCAGTCTCACTATCTCTTTGATGAACAACTGGGCAAGTCTCTCGGGACCCCACGTATCCTTAATCTCAAGGAAATGAGTTGATTTAGTTAGACGATCCACAATTACCCAAATTGTATTCATGCCACGACGACTCGTCGGCAAACTTGTGATGAAGTCCATTGAAATATCTTCTCACTTCCACTCTGGAATAGGGAGAGGTTTCAGCATACCCGTCGGTCGCTGATGTTCTATCTTGACTTGCTGATAGGTTAAGCATCTCGAAACAAATTATGCGACTTCTCACTTCATATTACTCCACCAGTAATTTTGTTTCAAGTCTTTGTACATCTTGCTAGACCCCGGATGAACGGAATAAGGGGTAGCATGAGCTTCTCTCAAAATCGAGTTTTTCAACTCGTCATTCACCAGTACGCACAACCGATTCTTAAATCGCAAAAGTCCATCCTCGTGGACCACAAACCCAGGGGCTTTCCCCTGAGTCATATCATCTCGAATGCGTAACAAAAATGGGTTCGAACCCTGATTCTCCCTGATCGCCTCCTCAAGTGGCGATGAAATCTCTAACGTACAAAGTTGCCCTTGTACTCGCTGTAACCAGACCTCGATCTCGGGTCTCAGAAATTCTCGCCAAGTTCCTTCGAACCGCATTGAGCAAGCATCCGCTCCCGAACGGACTTACGACTCAAGGCGCGGCGACAACGTCGCCTTGCCCGGTGGTAAAGTATCTCAATATCACAATCTTTGATTAGTTCCAACCACTGCTTACGCCGCATATTTAACTCCTTCTGAGTAAATATATACTTTAAACTCTTATGGTCGGTGAATATCTGACAGGTAACGCCATAAAGATAATGACGCCAAATCTTCAATGCGAATACCACGGCTGCTAGCTCCAGGTCGTGGGTCGGATAATTAACCTCGTAAGGTCTCAATTGTCGTGAAGCATAAGCAATAACTTTCCCATTCTGCATTAGTACACATCCGAGACCCTGTCCGGACGCATCATTATAAACCACAAATCCTTCCGTCCCTTGCGGTAAAGAAAGGACAGGTGCTGAAATTAACCGACTCTTGAGTTCCTCAAAACTCTGCTGAGACGCATCGGACCACGTGTATTTCTTATCTTTCCTTAAAAGGTTCGTCATGGGTTGAGCGATTTTAGAAAATCCTCTCACAAATCGCCGATAATAACCAGCTAATCCGAGGAAACTTCGGATTTCCTTAACATTCTTCGGAGGTTGCCAATCTCAGATAGCCTCCGTCTTCTGAGGGTCGACACGAACTCCATATGATGAAATTACATGTCCGAGAAACGTCACTTCGGACATCCAGAACTCACATTTGAAAAACTTCCCATAAAGTTGCTCTCGTCTCAACACGTCGAGCACCTGACGAAGGTGAAACTCGTGCTCCCCCTGGTCACGAGAATACATTAAAATGTCATCAATAAAGACAACCACGAACTGATCCAAATAGTCGATGAAAACCCGATTTATTAACTCCATGAATACCTCAGGTGCATTAGTTAAACCAAACGGCATTACCACAAACTCATAATGACCATAGCGTGTTCGGAACGCCGTCCTTGCGATATGCGACTCTCGAATTCGCAGCTGATGATATCCAGATCTTAAGTCGATCTTGGAAAATACTGAAGCTCCCTGAAGTTGATCCAAAAGATCATCGATACGGGGTAGAGGATATTTATTCTTGATCGTCACCCGGTTCAATTCCTGGTAATCAATACACAAGCGAAACGAACCATCCTTCTTCTTGACAAATAACACTGGTGCTCCCAACGGGGACGCACTCGGTCGAATATAACCCTTCTCGGTCAAATCCTCTAATTGATTCTTCAACTCCTGCATTTCGGTCGGGGCCATCCGGTACGGTGCCTTCGATATCGGGGACGTACCAGGCTCCAACTCAATCGTGAATTCCACATCTCTCTGTGGAGGCAAACTGGGTAACTCTTCTGGAAATACATCGGCATATTCTCTCACCACAGGAATATCCATCAACATTACTGATGGTTCCTCGGTCTTGGTCATATAGCACCAATAACTGACACACCCCTGACTGAGTAATTTCACTGCTTTCATAAAGTTGATGACTCCCCCAGAACAGCTGGGATTACTTCCCTGAAATACACATTCGACCCCATCGTCTGAAATGATAGTGACCATACGCTTACGGACACTAATGGTGGCATCGTGGAGATCCATCCAATCAATACCCAAGATAACATCGTCTCTCGGTAAATCCACCGCGATTAGGTCTGCTAACCAATCACGGCCATGAAGCTGAATCGGACAATCCTTAATCTCACGATTCCCGATAATTCTTCTACCATCAGGTAGACCAATGACATAAGGATCACAACTAGTAGCACTACCCAGACGTAGTCTACTCAAACATGACTCGGAAATGAATGAATGCGATGCACCCATATCAAAAAGGGTACACACAGGTTGATATAGAATATCGAGTGTACCTGAGATCATCCGGGCCTCTGGATCGTCGGTATTCTTCATCTCATAAATTCGGGGCTTGCCGGCCCCCGAACCGGACGCTCCCGTCTGATAGCTCTTGGCTCCGCCTTTATTTGCTCCTGTCGTTTTGAACGACGCGGACTGAGTGGCCTGATTCTGCACCGCTGAATGTCTCGGGGCCTGAGATGACGCCGGAGTAGGTTTGGAGTCCCTTTGGCAAAAACGGGCCTTATGCCCAGCAATCCCACAGTTATGGCACGTGACAGTCTGCCTCGGGCACTTGGTGCTGAAATGACCCTGTTCTTCACAGTTGAAACAGGTGATGGCCGAACTGGACGCTCGTGACTGAGATTCCGTGGGTCTAGGCGCCATAGGAGGTCGCTCAAAAAAAGTAGAGCCCACACGAGGCTTCTCGAAAGTGGCCTGACTGCCTTCAGACTGATTACGATTCTTTGACTTCTTGCAAACAGATGAAGGTTGTTGCTTAGCAATCTCCTTAGTAGTGAGCTCATAAGTAAGAGCTTTCTCGATGAATTCGGCCAGAGTGGTGCAATTGTGATTAAGCAACTGCATCCGCATACTAGGCTTCAACCTCTTGCTGAAATACTTGATCTTGTCCGCCTCAGAGTGAATAATAGACGAGGCGAAAGGAAGTAGCTCCTGGAATTTCTCGGCGATGGCGAGAACATCATCGTCCTCTGAGAGGTCGGGAGTGAGTAATTCTGACAACTTGGCCTCCCTGAGTGGGGCCGGATAATACCTCTCCATCATGAGAGTCTTGAATTGATCCCAAGTACAAGATCCGTCGGTGGGCTTCAACGATAACCACCATGAATGAGCGCCCTTACCAAGATAGTAAGCCGCAACTGAAACTTTGTGCCCTTCGGGACACTCTACCATTGCAAACAACTTATCGAAATTCTCAAGCCAGTGAACAATATCCGCCGGCTCAGATGAGCCCTCAAAAGTAGGTGGCCTCTGGCGAGAGATGTCGCCAATGATACTGCTTACAGCCCTCTCCTGCCCCTGAGGTGGCGGCGGGGTGATTCTGAGTAGCTGAGTTCTGCATCGTCTCTATGAGGCGTGCCATTTGAGTTATCTGGGCCATCATGCCCTGCATAAAAGCGAGTGGATCAACCCGAACACCTTCTGATTGAGCTGTGTCCCGTGTACGACTCCATGACAGTGAGTGATAATTTCCAGGAGAATGAGTGGCGGCGTCGCTGCTCGATGAATTAGCATTATTCCTCGCGTTCATGCGTGCATTCACACGAGCTCTGATAAGTGTCATTTTTGTATACTTATCCATGGTTTGTATCGATAAAATTTACCCATAATTGAGCTAGTCTACTCGTTTTTTGCTTTTAATTTATTAGTTTTAATAATTTTATTTTTATTGGATGATGATCGGATTAAATAACTGAATTACTCAAGAAACAACATGTTTAATAAATATTCTCTTTATTGAATTTTGATATATTCATGTTGTAGGGCTTTTCGAGACGAATTCGGCAGTCTTTCCGGATTCAAAATCAGAGTTATATATCAAAAGTTATCATCCGAAGAAAATCTGGGGCAAAAACGCAAAGTCTGAGGAATTCTGGGCTGAAAACGTAACTATCAAAGCTTCAAATGAGCAAATTTACGAAGCCACGTTACGGCCGTAACATTCAGGAAGTTACGGCCGTAAGTCACCTCAGTTACGTAACTCCCGAATGTTACTACCGTAACTCTTGACAGATTGCTATGATTTGTCTAATTTTTATACTTTTGTGTATTATTGAGGGGATGGTGGCATTGATCCGATATAATGTAATAATGCTGTAATTTTGGAGCTATTAGATGACTTTAGGTGTATAAATAGACCCTTAGATCCTTCATCATTTACCATTCATCATATAATTTTCCATTTTCTTGTAAACTTTTCTTTTTGTGTGAAGAACACACTTGTGTTCTTGAGTGATCTTTGTAAGTGTGGTGTAGTATATGTTGTTCAGAGTTTATTGCTTCTATCTCCTTTATCTAACTAAGGGAGTTAGGATCAATTCTTTCTCTTGATTCAACTAAGAATGACCACCAAAGCTTGTAATATGTGTAATAAACCCTTTATGGGCTAAGTTTCTTAAGTTGGGATTATAAACAAGGTTAGTCATGTTATTTATGTTTGTATAAAGATATATTATGAATTACTTATTATTGTGTGTGATTTTCATTGTTTTAACAATCTTTATTTATTTGGCCAATTAATGAAGATATTTATGATCTTCATATGTTTCTAAAGAAAATATGTTTGATTAGATCAAATGATCTTCACTCTAAGTTGTTCTAGGGGATAGAAATATACCCCTAGTCCTTAGATGATTCATTGAGTTATTTTCACAAATCCTAATGCTATGTATTGAAGCCAATCAACATAGAAATATAGTGGATTGATTCAATATGTAAGGGGCGTTTTATAGTTCGAAAGAGAAACCGTCTTTTTAAGGAAAATCGAATCTACACAACATAATAAGTAAATTCATCTTATGATCTCCAATACATCTTTTATAACTAATGACGAACTAAGTTTGTAATCCCAACTATTTCATTTTATCGATAATCAATCTATTATTATTGCTATCTTTTTATTTCCTTATAATATTAGAACTATTATTGCAATTTCTTTGCAATTATTAAACCAAACTTTTTAATTGTGTGTTTCACTCATCTTAAGTATCTATAAAAATAGACTAATAGTGTATAATTCAAATTATAACATAACTTCCTTGTGGGATCGATAAACCGGACTCAAAAAGTCCACTTTACTACTTGATACGATATCGTGCACAGAAAAGTTTACAAAAAGTAATTTGTTCCTCAACCAGATCCAGCTCTAGCTAAAATTGTCTGGGTAGAAGATTTTACCGTGAGAAAACGAAAAGTAGATTCATTCCTCTCCCTTTGATAACCCATGACGGACCTCTTGCATTTTTACTTTCTGTCGTGTGTAATAATCGTGCTAAATGATGGCAGCTTAAGGAGTTTCTTCTTGATCTCTTGACGCGCATCTATTCGCGATTTATGTATTGCTGTAATTTTTATTTCGTGTTTTGCTTTTATAAAAACTTTGATGGCAGCGTAAGGCGACTCTTCGGACTTTCTTGATGCGCATCTAAAAAATTATGTTATACTTACGAGTATATTTTATTTTCTTTTGTGTGTGCCTCGTATATTTATTCTCTTGCAGATTCTAAAAGGCGTTAGGCTCAGACATCAACTTTCTTAACAGGGAGTATTCTGCTTTTCTGCATTAATTTTTATTTTATTTTTAAACTGAGGACAGTTTTATTTTCAAGTTTGGGGGTGGTTTGTTTTAGTATTTTGGTGTGTTGTAATTTTGGTGTGGTTTGTTTAATAATTTTGGTGTGTTTTGATTGATTTGGTTATTTGCCTTAATTTTTTTTTATATATATATCTATAGTATTTTGATTTTTGAGATTTTTAGATCTGGCCATAACACCATAAATTAGCTATATACAAACTTCTAAAATCGTTTTAACCGGTAAAAAATTTGTATATTCCAAATTTTTTTTTTTTTTTGAGCCTTAATCTCTCTTTCCAAGCCTTGTAATTATCATATAAAATCGAGTCATTCGTTACCTTGAGAAAAGAAGAATCAATTGGTTGATGAAAAATAAAACTGAAATTTACTTAATTTGTGGAGTTTTTGATTTTTCATGCTTAACTAAAAAATGATTTTCTGCAAAAATTCTATTCCCTAAAAAAAAAAAAAAAGGAGTCATTGGTGAAAAGAGCTACACGTTAGCAAATAACGGTGTGAAAGCTATCACATATAAAAAAATGCTGAAAAGGAGAAGTGTTGAGCAAGAAATACCGCCTAATTTTGGAAGTCTTAAATTTTGCGAAAAATAAAGGACTAACCATTGTTGGTGCGTAGTCATAGCCTCGGAAAATTGGTGAAAAGAGCTACACGTTAGCAAATAACGGTGTGAAAGCTATCACCTTTTTACGAAAAAAAAATGAGATAGAAATTGTGTTAGTGAAAAGAGCTACACGTTAGCAAATAACGGTGTGAAAGCTATCACTAAAAGGGATGTAGTTTATGAGCAGATTTGAATTAATTAGCAGCTGAATTTCAATACACTCAATTTTTTAAAAATCACAATATTTGATGACGCCAATGAAATTCTTCTTCATATTGAGTCGAAAAATAAACGAGTGATCGAGAGCAACCATTAAAGGGAGTCGTGTGTATCACGAGTGGGAAAGAAATAATCAACCTTTTGGGGGGAAAACCTTACATTTTGGAATTACAAAATAAAAACCGTGTTTTAACTTCAAAAACATTAGTAGATTTATTTTGAATCTTGATTCATTTCTATCTACTGTATAAAGCTGGTTGTTGTTTATTAATGGCATTTTGATCTCCTTTTCTCTTTTTATATTTTAATTTATGTGTGTATTAATTTTCTTATTTTTATTTTTATTTTTATTTTTATTTTTGGAGTGTGAATAATAAAGAGTCTTGCTCGGGACTAGCAAGAATTCAAGTTTGGGGGTGTGATAAGTGTCATTTTTGTATACTTATCCATGGTTTGTATCGATAAAATTTACCCATAATTGAGCTAGTCTACTCGTTTTTTGCTTTTAATTTATTAGTTTTAATAATTTTATTTTTATTGGATGATGATCGGATTAAATAACTGAATTACTCAAGAAACAACATGTTTAATAAATATTCTCTTTATTGAATTTTGATATATTCACGTTGTAGGGCTTTTCGAGACGAATTCGGCAGTCTTTCCGGATTCAAAATCAGAGTTATATATCAAAAGTTATCATCCGAAGAAAATCAGCAAAAACGCAAAGTCGAGGAATTCGGGCTGAAAACGTAACTATCAAAGCTTCAAATGAGCAAATTTACGAAGCCACGTTACGGCCGTAACATTCGTGAAGTTACGGCCGTAAGTCACCTCGATTACGGCCGTAACTCCTGAATGTTACGGCCGTAACTCTTGACAGATTGCTATGATTTGTCTAATTTTTTATACTTTTTGTGTATTATTGAGGGATGGTGGCATTGATCCGATATAATGTAATAATGCTGTAATTTTGGAGCTATTAGATGACTTTAGGTGTATAAATAGACCCTTAGATCCTTCATCATTTACCATTCATCATATAATTTTCCATTTTCTTGTAAACTTTTCTTTTTGTGTGAAGAACACACTTGTGTTCTTGAGTGATCTTTGTAAGTGTGGTGTAGTATATGTTGTTCGAGAGTTTATTGCTTCTATCTCCTTTATCTAACTAAGGGAGTTAGGATCAATTCTTTCTCTTGATTCAACTAAGAATGACCACCAAAGCTTGTAATATGTGTAATAAACCCTTTATGGGCTAAGTTTCTTAAGTTGGGATTATAAACAAGGTTAGTCATGTTATTTATGTTTGTATAAAGATATATTATGAATTACTTATTATTGTGTGTGATTTTCATTGTTTTAACAATCTTTATTTATTTGGCCAATTAATGAAGATATTTATGATCTTCATATGTTTCGAAAGAAAATATGTTTGATTAGATCAAATGATCTTCACTCTAAGTTGTTCTAGGGGATAGAAATATACCCCTAGTCCTTAGATGATTCATTGAGTTATTTTCACAAATCCTAATGCTATGTATTGAAGCCAATCAACATAGAAATATAGTGGATTGATTCAATATGTAAGGGGCGTTTATAGTTCGAAAGAGAAACCGTCTTTTAAGGAAAATCGAATCTACACAACATAATAAGTAAATTCATCTTATGATCTCCAATACATCTTTTATAACTAATGACGAACTAAGTTTGTAATCCCAACTATTTCATTTTATCGATAATCAATCTATTATTATTGCTATCTTTTTATTTCCTTATAATATTAGAACTATTATTGCAATTTCTTTGCAATTATTAAACCAAACTTTTTAATTGTGTGTTTCACTCATCTTAAGTATCTATAAAAATAGACTAATAGTGTATAATTCAAATTATAACATAACTTCCTTGTGGGATCGATAAACCGGACTCAAAAAGTCCACTTTACTACTTGATACGATATCGTGCACAGAAAAGTTTACAAAAAGTAATTTGTTCCTCAACCAGATCCAGCTCTAGCTAAAATTGTCTGGGTAGAAGATTTTACCGTGAGAAAACGAAAAGTAGATTCATTCCTCTCCCTTTGATAACCCATGACGGACCTCTTGCATTTTTACTTTACGCCGTGTGTAATAATCGTGCTAAATGATGGCGGCTTAAGGAGTTTCTTCTTGATCTCTTGACGCGCATCTATTCGCGATTTATGTATTTGTAATTTTTATTTCGTGTTTTGCTTTTATAAAAACTTTGATGGCGCGTAAGGCGACTCTTCGGACTTTCTTGATGCGCATCTAAAAATTATGTTATACTTACGAGTATATTTTATTTTCTTTTGTGTGCCTCGTATATTTATTCTCTTGCATTCTAAAAGGCGTTAGGCTCGGACATCAACTTTCTTAACAGGAGTATTCGCTTTTCGCATTAATTTTTATTTTATTTTTAAAGCGAGGACGCTTTATTTTCAAGTTTGGGGGTGGTTTGTTTTAGTATTTTGGTGTGTTGTAATTTTGGTGTGGTTTGTTTAATAATTTTGGTGTGTTTTGATTGATTTGGTTATTTGCCTTAATTTTTTTTTATATATATATCTATAGTATTTTGATTTTTGAGATTTTTAGATCTGGCCATAACACCATAAATTAGCTATATACAAACTTCTAAAATCGTTTTAACCGGTAAAAAATTTGTATATTCCAAATTTTTTTTTTTTGAGCCTTAATCTCTCTTTCCAAGCCTTGTAATTATCATATAAAATCGAGTCATTCGTTACCTTGAGAAAAGAAGAATCAATTGGTTGATGAAAAATAAAACTGAAATTTACTTAATTTGTGGAGTTTTTGATTTTTCATGCTTAACTAAAAAATGATTTTCTGCAAAAATTCTATTCCCTAAAAAAAAAAAGGAGTCATTGGTGAAAAGAGCTACACGTTAGCAAATAACGGTGTGAAAGCTATCACCTAAAAAAAAATGACGAAAAGGAGAAGTGTTGAGCAGCAACAGCTGCCTAATTTTGGAAGTCTTAAATTTTGCGAAAAATAAAGGACTAACCATTGTTGGTGCGTAGCTGCCGTCTCAGGAAAAATTGGTGAAAAGAGCTACACGTTAGCAAATAACGGTGTGAAAGCTATCACCTTTTTACGAAAAAAAAATGAGATAGAAATTGTGTTAGTGAAAAGAGCTACACGTTAGCAAATAACGGTGTGAAAGCTATCACTAAAAGGGATGTAGTTTATGAGCAGATTTGAATTAATTAGCAGCTGAATTTCAATACACTCAATTTTGTAAAAATCACAATATTTGATGACGCCAATGAAATTCTTCTTCATATTGAGTCGAAAAATAAACGAGTGATCGAGAGCAACCATTAAAGGGAGTCGTGTGTATCACGAGTGGGAAAGAAATAATCAACCTTTTGGGGGGAAAACCTTACATTTTGGAATTACAAAATAAAACCGTGTTTTAACTTCAAAAACATTAGTAGATTTATTTTGAATCTTGATTCATTTCTATCTATCGTATAAAGTCGGTTGTTGTTTATTAATGGCATTTTGATCTCCTTTTCTTTTTATATTTTAATTTATGTGTGTATTAATTTTCTTATTTTTATTTTTATTTTTATTTTTATTTTTGGAGTGTGAATAATAAAGAGTCTTGCTCGACTAGCAAGAATTCAAGTTTGGGGGTGTGATAAGTGTCATTTTTGTATACTTATCCATGGTTTGTATCGATAAAATTTACCCATAATTGAGCTAGTCTACTGCTTTTTGCTTTTAATTTATTAGTTTTAATAATTTTATTTTTATCGATGATGATCGGATTAAATAATCAATTACTCAAGAAACAACATGTTTAATAAATATTCTCTTTATTGAATTTTGATATATTCACGTTGTAGGGCTTTTCGAGACGAATTCGGCTCTTTCCGATTCAAAATCGAGTTATATATCAAAGTTATCATCCGAAGAAAATCTGGGCAAAAACGCAAAGTCCGAGGAATTGGCTGAAAACGTAACTATCAAAGCTTCAAATGAGCAAATTTACGAAGCCACGTTACGGCCGTAACATTCCGGAAGTTACGGCCGTAAGTCACCTCAGTTACGGCCGTAACTCCTGAATGTTACGGCCGTAACTCTTGACAGATTGCTATGATTTGTCTAATTTTTTATACTTTTTGTGTATTATTGAGGGGATGGCTGGCATTGATCCGATATAATGTAATAATGCTGTAATTTTGGAGCTATTAGATGACTTTAGGTGTATAAATAGACCCCTTAGATCCTTCATCATTTACCATTCATCATATAATTTTCCATTTTCTTGTAAACTTTTCTTTTTTGTGTGAAGAACACACTTGTGTTCTTGAGTGATCTTTGTAAGTGTGGTGTAGTATATGTTGTTCAGAGAGTTTATTGCTTCTATCTCCTTTATCTAACTAAGGGAGTTAGGATCAATTCTTTCTCTTGATTCAACTAAGAATGACCACCAAAGCTTGTAATATGTGTAATAAACCCTTTATGGGCTAAGTTTCTTAAGTTGGGATTATAAACAAGGTTAGTCATGTTATTTATGTTTGTATAAAGATATATTATGAATTACTTATTATTGTGTGTGATTTTCATTGTTTTAACAATCTTTATTTATTTGGCCAATTAATGAAGATATTTATGATCTTCATATGTTTCGAAAGAAAATATGTTTGATTAGATCAAATGATCTTCACTCTAAGTTGTTCTAGGGGATAGAAATATACCCCTAGTCCTTAGATGATTCATTGAGTTATTTTCACAAATCCTAATGCTATGTATTGAAGCCAATCAACATAGAAATATAGTGGATTGATTCAATATGTAAGGGCGTTTATAGTTCGAAGAGAAACCGTCTTTTTAAGGAAAATCGAATCTACACAACATAATAAGTAAATTCATCTTATGATCTTCAATACATCTTTTATAACTAATGACGAACTAAGTTTGTAATCCCAACTATTTCATTTTATCGATAATCAATCTATTATTATTGCTATCTTTTTATTTCCTTATAATATTAGAACTATTATTGCAATTTCTTTGCAATTATTAAACCAAACTTTTTAATTGTGTGTTTCACTCATCTTAAGTATCTATAAAAATAGACTAATAGTGTATAATTCAAATTATAACATAACTTCCTTGTGGGATCGATAAACCGGACTCAAAAAGTCCACTTTACTACTTGATACGATATCGTGCACTTGCGATAGTTACACAAAAAGCGTGTCAAGTTTTTGGCGCCGTTGCCGGGGAACATAACTAATGACACGCTTTTTGTGTAACTATCGCAAGTGCACGATATCGTATCAAGTAGTAAAGTGGACTTTTTGAGTCCGGTTTATCGATCCCACAAGGAAGTTATGTTATAATTTGAATTATACACTATTAGTCTATTTTTATAGATACTTAAGATGAGTGAAACACACAATTAAAAAGTTTGGTTTAATAATTGCAAAGAAATTGCAATAATAGTTCTAATATTATAAGGAAATAAAAAGATAGCAATAATAATAGATTGATTATCGATAAAATGAAATAGTTGGGATTACAAACTTAGTTCGTCATTAGTTATAAAAGATGTATTGGAGATCATAAGATGAATTTACTTATTATGTTGTGTAGATTCGATTTTCCTTAAAAAGACGGTTTCTCTTTCGAACTATAAAACGCCCTTACATATTGAATCAATCCACTATATTTCTATGTTGATGGCTTCAATACATAGCATTAGGATTTGTGAAAATAACTCAATGAATCATCTAAGGACTAGGGGTATATTTCTATCCCCTAGAACAACTTAGAGTGAAGATCATTTGATCTAATCAAACATATTTTCTTTCAAACATATGAAGATCATAAATATCTTCATTAATTGGCCAAATAAATAAAGATTGTTAAAACAATGAAAATCACACACAATAATAAGTAATTCATAATATATCTTTATACAAACATAAATAACATGACTAACCTTGTTTATAATCCCAACTTAAGAAACTTAGCCCATAAAGGGTTTATTACACATATTACAAGCTTTGGTGGTCATTCTTAGTTGAATCAAGAGAAAGAATTGATCCTAACTCCCTTAGTTAGATAAAGGAGATAGAAGCAATAAACTCTCTGAACAACATATACTACACCACACTTACAAAGATCACTCAAGAACACAAGTGTGTTCTTCACACAAAAAGAAAAGTTTACAAGAAAATGGAAAATTATATGATGAATGGTAAATGATGAAGGATCTAAGGGGTCTATTTATACACCTAAAGTCATCTAATAGCTCCAAAATTACAGCATTATTACATTATATCGGATCAATGCCAGCCATCCCCTCAATAATACACAAAAAGTATAAAAAATTAGACAAATCATAGCAATCTGTCAAGAGTTACTACCGTAACATCTGTGAGTTACGGCCGTAATCGAGGTGACTTACGGCCGTAACTTCCTCGAATGTTACGGCCGTAACGTGGCTTCGTAAATTTGCTCATTTGAAGCTTTGATAGTTACGTTTTGCCCTGCATTCCTCGGACTTTGCGTTTTTGCCCTGCATTTTCTTCTGATGATAACTTTTGATATATAACTCGATTTTGAATCCTAAAGACTGCCGAATTCGTCTCAAAAGCCCTACAACATGAATATATCAAAATTCAATAAAGAGAATATTTATTAAACATGTTGTTTCTTGAGTAATTCATTATTTAATCCGATCATCATCCAATAAAAATAAAATTATTAAAACTAATAAATTAAAAGCAAAAACGAGTAGACTAGCTCAATTATGTTTAAATTTTATAGATACAAACCATGGATAAGTATACAAAAATGACACTTATAACACCCCCAAACTTGAATTCTATATAGTCCCGAGCAAGACACTATATTATAAACACTCCAAAAATAAAAAAAAATAAAAAAAAAAATATGAAAATTAATACACACATAAATTAAAATATAAAAGAGAAAAGTAGATCAAAATGCCATTAATAAACAACAACTGACTTTATACAAGAGATAGAAATGAATCAAGATTCAAATTATATCTACTAATTTTTTTGTATTTAAAACTCTTTTTTTATTTTGTATTTCCAATATTTAAGGTTTCCCAAAAGGTTGATTATTTCTTTCCCACTCGTGATACACACGACTCCCTTTAATGGTTGCTCTCGATCACTCGTTTATTTTTCGACTCAATATGAAGAAGAATTTCATTGGCGTCATCAAATATTGTGATTTTTACAAAATTGAGTGTATTGAAATTCAGCTGCTAATTAATTCAAATCTGCTCATAAACTACATCCCTTTTAGTGATAGCTTTCACACCGTTATTTGCTAACGTGTAGCTCTTTTCACTAACACAATTTCTATCTCATTTTTTTTTTTTTCGTAAAAAGGTGATAGCTTTCACACCGTTATTTGCTAACGTGTAGCTCTTTTCACCAATTTTTCTGAGACGGCAGCTACGCACCAACAATGGTTAGTCCTTTATTTTTCGCAAAATTTAAGACTTCCAAAATTAGCATTTATTCGCTCAACACTTCTCCTTTTTTTTTTTTATTTTTTTAGGTGATTTCTTTCACACCGTTATTTGCTAACGTGTAGCTCTTTTCACCAATGACTCCTTTTTTTTTTTTTTTTTTTTTTGCAGAAAATCATTTTTAGTTAAGCATGAAAATCAAAACTCCACAAATTAAGTAAATTTCGCTTTATTTTCATCAACCAATTGATTCTTCTTTTCTCAAGGTAACGAATGACTCGATTTTATATGATAATTACAAGGCTTGGAAAGAGAGATTAAGGCTCAAAAAAAAAAAAATTTGGAATATACAAATTTTTTACCGGTTAAAACGATTTTAGAAGTTTGTATATAGCTAATTTATGGTGTTATGGCCAGATCTAAAAATCTCAAAAATCAAAATACTATAGATATATATATATAAAAAAATTAAGGCAAATAACCAAATCAATCAAAACACACCAAAATTATTAAACAAACCACACCAAAATTACAACACACCAAAATACTAAAACAAACCACCCCCAAACTTGAAAATAAAGCGTCTCGCTTTAAAAATAAAATAAAAATTAATGCAGAAAAGCATAATACTCCCTGTTAAGAAAGTTGATGTCTGAGCCTAACGCCTTTTAGAATCTGCAAGAGAATAAATATACGAGGCACACACAAAAGAAAATAAAATATACTCGTAAGTATAACATAATTTTTTAGATGCGCATCAAGAAAGTCCGAAGAGTCGCCTTACGCTGCCATCAAAGTTTTTATAAAAGCAAAACACGAAATAAAAATTACAAAGAATACATAAATCGCGAATAGATGCGCGTCAAGAGATCAAGAAGAAACTCCTTAAGCGCCATCATTTAGCACGATTATTACACACGGCAAAGTAAAAATGCAAGAGGTCCGTCATGGGTTATCAAAGGGAGAGGAATGAATCTACTTTTCGTTTTCTCACGGTAAAATCTTCTACCTGCATAATTTTAGCTAGAGTGGATCTGGTTGAGGAACAAATTCATTGAGTTTTTCGATTAGTTCTTCTCGGTGTTGTTGCAACGACTATGATTCGTTTTGCACGCTCGGAAATAAATCCCTTTTCAAAGCGAGTAGTCGATGAAAGACAAGAAACCATCAAAGAAACCATTGACATTAAGCACTCTATTGGTTTTGATGAACATTTAGTGGCTCTGGTAACCACATGAAAAAGTTCCTCAAGTGTGCCAAAACCACCGGAAGGGCGATAAAGGCGCGAATTATTTATCATGTGAGTTATGCGATCTTGCATATTCACAGATCTAAACTCATCTCCAATAGTTGACCGGTAATTTTACTTTCGGCCCGGAGGTTTTGGGATTACTCCCAACACTCTTACTCCTTCCATATAGGCGAAAGCTCGCCCCATTAATCCTAGACTTCCTCCTCCGTAAACTACATGAATGCATTTTTCTCCTAAGGTACGACCCAAGTTGTGGGTGCTTGGTGAAGCATGCCTCTTTTCCGTAACTAGATCCACCAAAAATGCAGATGTGTAAAATTTTTTTGTTGTAGATGATGACTACATTTTTGAAAAGAAAAAAAATTATTTTAATGAGTGAAACAGAGAAAAGTGCAAGTTTGAGGGATGAATGAAAGAAACCAGTAGAAAGTTTATTTATAGAAGAAAAAGAAGGTAAAAATTGTTTAACAAGTTTGTGATTGCGTTTGATTGTGCTTCAACTACTCAATAGAATAATGAAAGCTTTTATCGCGTATCACATTTTTTATTCAAAATCTCACCACACGACAAAAATAAAAGATACTTACGCGTATGTACGGTAGTTGTGATTGTGGCTCACATCTTCCTCGATTTTACGTTCGAAAGCGGCCTAAACGCCTTCTATGAGTCGGGAGAAGCTTCCCATCCAATTTTCTTACAAATTGGCAAACAGGTCTTTTAACGTCGATTCCCAAGACGTTGTTCATATTCTGGTTTGAATTTATTCCACAAACATTGAATTCCGTAATACACAAGTCCACTAGGATGCGTGTCAAGAGAAATTTCGATATTATCTAAATTCTCCTTATTCGACCATCATTAATGAACCGAATTTTATCTTCTCTGTTTGTAGATGGAATTCCTAAAGATCGACATTTTGCATTAGCCCATCTAGCACATTTATAGCAAACGGCTAGAATCTTTGCTCGTCGTTTCTTTGCATATGAACTTTTTCCAAGCCCTGGTAAAAATCTAGTTGGTGTTTCTGTGAATTCACCTTCTATTCTTACTTTGGCTTCGATAATGAATCTTATGTCAAAAGGTATGCTTTTATTCGTAAGCAACCTCATCCTTTCAAGCCTTGTCTTGTAAATTTTTAAAATTGCATTTTTGCTTAGAAAGGGAAATCTTTTTTCAATTTTAAACAATGTTTCATCCATGATAAAAAAAAAACAAAAAAAAAAATAAAAATAAAAAGACAATGAAAATAATTAAAAAAAAAATATATACAAATATCCGTTGTTGTGGGAAACTGAAAAATCCGACTTTAATAGTCACGGAGTACCGTTATCCGCCACTTGACCGGACAAACACAATTTAGTACTAAGTTACAACGTCGAGAAATTTGTACCTACAAAAATAGTTTTATAATGTAAGATTTCAAATATAACTTATACTTCCCCGGCAACGGCGCCAAAAACTTGACACGCTTTTTGTGTAACTATCGCAAGTGCACGATATCGTATCAAGTAGTAAAGTGGACTTTTTGAGTCCGGTTTATCGATCCCACAAGGAAGTTATGTTATAATTTGAATTATACACTATTAGTCTATTTTTATAGATACTTAAGATGAGTGAAACACACAATTAAAAAGTTTGGTTTAATAATTGCAAAGAAATTGCAATAATAGTTCTAATATTATAAGGAAATAAAAAGATAGCAATAATAATAGATTGATTATCGATAAAATGAAATAGTTGGGATTACAAACTTAGTTCGTCATTAGTTATAAAAGATGTATTGGAGATCATAAGATGAATTTACTTATTATGTTGTGTAGATTCGATTTTCCTTAAAAAGACGGTTTCTCTTTCGAACTATAAACGCCCTTACATATTGAATCAATCCACTATATTTCTATGTTGATTGGCTTCAATACATAGCATTAGGATTTGTGAAAATAACTCAATGAATCATCTAAGGACTAGGGGTATATTTCTATCCCCTAGAACAACTTAGAGTGAAGATCATTTGATCTAATCAAACATTTTTCTTTCAAACATATGAAGATCATAAATATCTTCATTAATTGGCCAAATAAATAAAGATTGTTAAAACAATGAAAATCACACACAATAATAAGTAATTCATAATATATCTTTATACAAACATAAATAACATGACTAACCTTGTTTATAATCCCAACTTAAGAAACTTAGCCCATAAAGGGTTTATTACACATATTACAAGCTTTGGTGGTCATTCTTAGTTGAATCAAGAGAAAGAATTGATCCTAACTCCCTTAGTTAGATAAAGGAGATAGAAGCAATAAACTCTCCGAACAACATATACTACACCACACTTACAAAGATCACTCAAGAACACAAGTGTGTTCTTCACACAAAAAGAAAAGTTTACAAGAAAATGGAAAATTATATGATGAATGGTAAATGATGAAGGATCTAAGGGGTCTATTTATACACCTAAAGTCATCTAATAGCTCCAAAATTACAGCATTATTACATTATATCGGATCAATGCCAGCCATCCCCTCAATAATACACAAAAGTATAAAAATTAGACAAATCATAGCACTGTCAAGAGTTACTACGTAACATTGTGAGTTACGGCCAGAATCGAGGTGACTTACGGCCGTAACTTCCTGAATGTTACGGCCGTAACGTGGCTTCGTAAATTTGCTCATTTGAAGCTTTGATAGTTACGTTTTCAGCCCGCATTCCTCGGACTTTGCGTTTTGCCCAGATTTTCTTCTGATGATAACTTTTGATATATAACTCGATTTTGAATCCGAAAGACCGAATTGCCTCGAAAAGCCCTACAACATGAATATATCAAAATTCAATAAAGAGAATATTTATTAAACATGTTGTTTCTTGAGTAATTCAGTTATTTAATCCGATCATCATCCAATAAAAATAAAATTATTAAAACTAATAAATTAAAAGCAAAAAACGAGTAGACTAGCTCAATTATGGGTAAATTTTATCGATACAAACCATGGATAAGTATACAAAAATGACACTTATCAAGCTCTCGGGTTTCGGACCGCACCACAGCCTCTCCCCCCGCGTCCTCTGCCAGCTCTTTCCATACTAAAGTGGAAAGTCAAATGATAATTATATCTCGCATGAATATCACATTATGATTACGTTATGAAATGATGAAAATGAGCATATGCGCTCAAACACAATGATTACATGAATGATCAACTGAAGTGACGTGATTATCTGATGAAATTCTTGAAATGATTATCTTGAACAAGTTAACAAGATTAATGATGTGATCCTCAAGATCAACAACTGAACAATGAAATGAACTGAGTGATTAATGAATTAACATGATCGACTTGATCAAAAATGAAAATGATGAATGAGGATTGTTGACCGTTGAATGATGAATGAGTGATTCTTATTGCCAGAAATCTTACTGTTTTTTGGTCTGAGGGGCTCGTATCTTGCACAAGTCACACGTGACGCGAAAGTCCAATGATACTAGTCTGATGAACGATGATTTCAAATGAGACATGACTCGGAAGGTAGTATTCAAAACCACACTCCGATACCAACTCTGTAACACCCCAAACTAAGCGGATATTACAGTGCCATGGACCCCCGACTGGGACCCACCAGGCGAATGAAAATTAATTAATTAAATAATATAATTGTAGTACCCAACCACATTATATCATCAATTACCCCGATGAGGAGTTTCATTACAACACACCCAAGATAATACAGAATACATGTAAATTTTATATGGAGATAAAATATACAACACTGAATGAAATGAATATTCAAACGGAAGTCTGCAGCGGAAATAAAACGAAGAAAACACGAGTGAATGAAAAGGACTGGGCCCCCCTACTCGTATCACTGGGACTCCTCGCCGTCAACGTTCTCTTCCCCTGCTTTAGCCTTGCCATGACCTGAAAACAACATCCCCCAACGGGGTCATAACAACAATCCTCAAGAGTTGAATAAACACAATCATGATATATCTTAATTATGAAATGACGCTGAAGAGAGGCATCATAGTACGCCCGTAATGGTATGTGCAAGTGCAGGACGAGTGTCCGGACACACCTGTCCTTGTACCTAATTAGTCTCATGGAGGTACGTTACCGTGTGCACAGTCCAATGTGTTGGTGAACCCAATACATGACCATCACGTGCCCGACTAAAAATTCCACACATCCCCACCCGGCCATGCAATATGAACCCAGAAGGTCATATGGACAAGAAATGACCATGAAGAATAATAATGAATAACAATCCGACAAAGTCAAGAATGACTCACCGAGATGAAATGATAGTGAAATGAATGATAGCTCAATGAAATGATTGGAACCGTCGTTCCTCGTGAATGAAGTGATTAATTGACAATTACAAGTCTCAATACAGTTAATACATTATGAATGAATTATGATTATGAATGAACAACAACGAAAGGAATGAATATCCTTTTAACCGAGTAAGAATTAACTTACACAACACCGGTGAAGAATGTCCTTCCTCGAACAACGTCCTAAAAGAGATGTCGGTCGCTCGAACAACCTTGAATGACATGGTTACCAACAAACGCTCAATATATGTATCAAACACGATTATAACCAACTCAAACGTCGATACAACAATATCCAAACTCATTGAGACATTCTAACGAATACTTAGCAAACATACATCCTTTGATAATATCCAATCCCTAATATATCGAACCCAAACTCCAAAATGAGTATTTCAAACCAACAAAACAACTTCAATGATATCAATAATCCCATAGGAATCCACAAATCAAGTTAACGACAACATCTAATCGAAAACCCCCAAATATCAAAGTCAACTCTAATGTGTTCTTGAATCAAACCCCAACAATTCATGAAATCCGAAATATATGCCATTAAATCCGTAGGAATACATTTATCCAAGGTAGATAATCCATATCTAACATATTCCAACAACAATCCAAGCTTACATGAAGAATCGGAAGGAAAAAGCCCAAAATCCGAAATTCTAGATCCAAGAGATTATTACCTTGATTAGATGTGATGGAGATGATGAAATGATGATTACTCCGAATTATAAGCTTGGAGATGTTGATAGATGATGTACCTCGAAGAACACTCCTCAAGAAGCTCCAAATCGCCCGGAACCGACGAAGGGATGAAAAGAAATGAAGAATGATGAAGAAAAAACTGAACTGTCCTATTTATAGCAACCCCAGTTTAGCGTGTGCTAGCTCCTGTGCGTAGTGTGCGCTAATGGGTGTACTGGGTAGTCCGGTATCCTCTGTTCGCAACGGTAGCGTGCGCTACGTATCTTTTGTAGCGTGCGCTACAACCATATACTTAGCGTGCGTTAACTCAAAATGTTAGCATGCGCTAACAAATTATCTGATGCCCAGTACTGAAGTCCAGAACCTCCTGTTCTCTGATCTGATCGGGATAGCGCGCGCTACACATAAAATTCAGCGTGCGCTACTGACACCGATTAGCGAACACTAATATCTACTCGTAGCGTGCGCTAGGAATTATCCCAATTCAGTCCAGTAGCCACTGGACTCTGCCTGATCCGACCTTAGTGCGCACTACACCGACTGCATAGCGTGCGCTACTTCGATCTACTAGCGCGCGCTACTTACCATTCGTAGCGTGCGCTACTTACAACCCAACTGCAGTCCAGTGCCTTATGGATGTAACACCCCGAGATATTCGGAATAATTACAGCGCTGTAAACCCTTTAGGTAAGGATTTACAAGGCTAATTTTTAAAAAGAGTGTAAATATAAACCAATCGTACAACTGAAGTTCAAAGACATATTAGATTCGACCGATCAAATGAGTTAACTTTTACAACCATATCGAAGAGACATTATTAAAACAGACGTACTCGAGTACTAAACGAAACAAGAAGATAACTCTCAACAACAATAACATCAATCACATCACTGAGCCATTTCATCGTCCTGTCGGTACTGTGATTGCCTCCCCGCTCCTCGGCTACCTGAACATCAAAACAATGTCCACCCCCGAAGGGGTTAGCAAAACAATGCTAGTACAAGTATCATCATACAATAAATCATCAATACATCATAAAACATGCAAAACGGACTTCCGCCACCGGAATCCAACGATGCGAATCCTCACGATTCCATCAACACAATACAAGGTAATCCAGCGATCCAGCGCCCTCAGCATAGATCCCCATGATGATCCCGTCGGACCAACGCATGGTGGAAAACCCGTCCAACGATCCAGCGCCCTCAGCATAGATCCCCATGATGATCCCGTCGGACCAACGCATGGTGGACATTCGATCCAGCGCCCTCAGCATAGATCCTCATGATCCCCTCGGATCATTTATACCATAAATCAATCAACTATGCATACACATATGCATTTCAATATGTTCATCAATACGAACCAATAACAATGAATATCACGAGAATTTCCAGAAATACATCTCATATTCAACAATATGAACAAAACCACAAGCATGATAAATCAAACTCGACATATGATACTTGCCTCGAAAATGGCAAGACGAAATACTTCGATGATCTCAACACACTCGAAGGCCACCTCCTTCGATCAACGTAACAAGCTCGAACCTTAACAAAAGGAATGATATATAAATCATCTCAAGTCGAACAATGGCCTAACAATTCGGTCTACGGCCGAAAAGCTCAAAATAAACAATCTGCCTGGATTGCTTAGCGCCGCCACGTACTCTACGTAACGCGCGCTAAGCCGATCGTTAGCGACGCTATCGTATAAGACTAGCGCGGCGCTAGCCACGGATCGGGCATCGACTCACTGGTCTCATAACGCACGCTACGCACGCTTGCGTGCGTTAATCGAACCCGATAGCGCACGTTAACTCACACATGTTAGCGTGCGCTAATCTTGCATGGCGAATCGCAAACCGAAAACTGGGTTGAATGGTGAAGAACTCATGAATTCTACCATGATAATACAAGTTATCCTCGGGCATATCATGCTAATAAGGTTTGTGGAAGTTTTATGGTTATGAAATACGAATATACGGATAGTCAACTCAACATCATAATTCATCTACGATCTCCAAGAAATAATCTAAGTTCCATTCGTTCTACGTTCCAAAACACATGATTCCATCGTGTAAAACGTATCAACTGGGTAAATATCCGATTACTGATCATAAATCGATTTGAACATGCTTAGGAGTCCTTATAATAAGATGGTTCAAAGGTTCATACGATATATAGTGCCGATACGTCAAAAGTATCCTTCTAACATGTGATGACCGATTATAAACGAAATACTTGCTATCAAAACATGATTCAAACTTCCTTAGGAACATTACTAACATCGGTGAAGAATCACCTACCTCAAAGTAGTGAAGAACACGGAGGAAAATGAAGCAATCCAACACCGAAGGCTTGAACACCAATCTCCAATGATATACGATCTTCAATCTCGAATTAGGAGGTTGATACGAAGTGTTTAGGACGAAGGGAGTTATGTTCTAAGTGTAAGAATTCGGTTTATGGGAGGAGAAAGAACTGAAATCACGAATAGGATGCTGTCCTATTTATAATAAATGGCTATTAGCGTGCGCTAGACCCTGCTCGTAGCGTGCGCTAACGGCTCCCTGACTAAACTGTACTCAGCACTTAGCGTGCGCTACGCATATACCTGTAGCGTGCGCTAAGGCGTTGACTCGGCTTTTCCCGAAAGCCGTCTGTACATCCGACACGATCCGACAGGTCCCCCGCCGATCTCACCTACCACACGTCTCAATCGACCGACCATGCACAGCGTGCGCTAATGACCCTCTGTAGCGTGCGCTATGAATCTTCGTTAGCGCACGCTAAACATAGCCGGTAGCGTGCACTACATGCGCAGATTTACAATCTTTAAATCACAACCATGAAATTAAACGCTCGACAACATCGGACTATGAAATACGGAGAATAGTACTCAGACAAAAGTACAATTATTACAATATCATAAGTTCCAATTACATATAAATCTCGGGTATTACATCCTTCCTCCTTTAAAAAGAAGTTTCGTCCGAAACTTAAGATGAAAATAACTCCTGATATCTAGTCTTCATCTGCCCTCCATTTCCCAAGTGGCCTCTTCGACTCCATGTCGTGACTATCAGACTTTAACCAAGTGTATTGGTTTATTCCTCAATTGTTTGATCCGCTCAAGTATCTTGATTGGTCTCTCTTCAAGGTGCCATCATTAGCTATCTCGATCTCGTCGAAATCAATGACGTGATCGGGTCCTACATACTTCCGCAGCTGAGATACGTGAAACACATTGTGAACGTGACTCGGCGATGGCGGTAAGGCCAACTTGTATGCTAAATCCCCAACTCTCTAGGATCTCAAATGGTCCGATATATCTCGGACTAAGCTTGCCTCTTCTCCCAAAACGGAAAATCCTCGTGTAGGAGACACCTTGATGAGTACATGGTTACCAACGTCGAACTCTAGAGGGCGACGACGTATGTCTGCATAAGACTTCGACTCACGACTGGCCAACAGCCTTCCCGAATCAAAGCTATCTTCTCTTGAGTCCGAATAATCAATTCGGTTCCGTCCCGATCAAATCCAAGAATCATCCCAACACAGGGTGATCGGCATCTTCTCCCGTACAAAGCTTCAAATGGTGCCATCTTAATTGAAGCATGCCAACTATTATTGTAGGTGAATTCAACTAATGGCAAATGAACTTCCCAATCGGTTGACCAATCAAGGCACGAGCTCTAAGCATGTCTTCTACGATCTGAATAGTCCTTTCAGATGGCCGTCCCGTTGGGGATGATAAGTCAGTACTAAAGTTTAGCTCGGTCCCCAAAGCCACACTGCTTGCCCTCCATAAGTGCGATACGAAACGACCATCTCAATCTGAAACAATGGTCTTCGGCGTCCCATGCAATCTGACTATCTCCGCAATAAATACTCGCGCCAATCTCTCGGGTCCCCATGTATCTTTGATCCCTAGGAAATGAGCCGACTTGGTTAGTCGATCAACTACAACCCAAATCATGTTCATTCCCGTTCTAGGCCTTGGCATACTGGTGATGAAATCCATCGAAATGTCCTCCCACTTCCATTCAGGGATCGGAAGCGACTTTAACATCCCGGCAGGTCGCTGATGCTCAATCTTAACCTGCTGACAAGTCAAACACTTCGAAACGTACTCCGTTACGTCCTTCTTCATATTCCCCCACCAAAAGTTTTGCTTTAAATCCTTATACATCTTACTGCTGCCCGGGTGAATAGAATAGGGCGCGCTGTGAGCTTCCTTCAGAATAGTCCTTCTCAAATCATCATCATCGGGAACGCAAAGTCAACTCTGAAATCTCAGAACTCCATCATCTTGTATCACGAATCCTAGGGCTTTTCCTTTCTTTACTTCGTCACATAATCGAAGGATCAAAGAATCGTTCAATTGTTTAGACTTGATCTCCTCGACTAGTGATGAAGTCAGTTCCATCACATAAAGTTGCCCTTGGATTCCTGGTGCCCATACTTCAATCCCCTCGCAGATCAGTTCTCGTTGAATACTGGTTTGGGACGTAAGTGCTTCCAACACTCGAAGGGAAACAGGTTTACGGCTCAAAGCATCGGCTACTACATTTGCTTTCCCCGGATGATAGAGAATCTCCAAGTCGTAATCCTTGATCAATTCTAGCCACCTTCTCTGCCTCATGTTTAATTCTTTCTGACTGAAAATGTACTTGAGGCTCTTATGGTCTGTAAAGATCTGACAATGAGTGCCGCACAAATAATGTCGCCAAATTTTCAAGGCAAAGACCACAGCTGCTAGCTCCAGATCATGAGTCGGGTAATTAACTTCGTACGGTTTCAATTGTTGAGAAGCATAAGCAATCACTTTATCCTTCTGCATCAACACACAACCCAAACCCTGATTTGAAGCGTCGCTGTATACCATGAATCCATCAGTTCCCTCGCGGTGCTAATATAGGTGCTGTCGTCAGTCTCCTCTTAAGTTCGTCAAAACCACCTGGCACTTCTCATTCCACGTGAACTTTTGAGTTTTACCTTGGTGAGTGAACGGACGAGCAATTTTGGAAAATCCCTCTACAAAGCGGCGATAATATCCGGCAAGTCCTAAGAAGCTTCGGACTTCTTTCACGTTCTTTGGGAACTTCCCATTCCAAGATTGCTTCGACTTTCTTCTGTCCACCTGAACTCCGTCGGTGATATCACATGCCCAAGGAAAGTTACTTCCTTAAGCCGAACTCACATTTAGAAAGCTTAGCATACAAGCTGTTCCTTTCTCAAGATGCTCAAAACCACACGTAAATGTTCGAGATGTTCCTCTGCGTCCTCGAATATATCAAGATGTCGCCAATGAAAACGACCACAAATTTATCCAAGTAATCCAAGAAAACCCGATTCATCAATTGCATGAATACCGCAGAGCATTGGTAAGTCCAAATGGCATTACTACAAATTCATAATGCCCATACCGGATCTCAAAGCGATTTTGGTATATCCGATTCCTTAATTCTCAACTAGTGGTATCCCGATCGCAAGTCAATCTTCGAGAATATCCTTGCCCCTTGCGGTTGATCAAACAAGTCGTCGATCCGAGGTATAGGATACTTATTCTTGATTGTCATCTTGTTGAGCTCCTGTAATCAATACACGATCGGAGGGATCCGTCTTTCTTAGGACAAAGAGAACAGGCGCTCCCCAAGGAGAAACGCTCGGTTGAATATAACCCTTCGCAACAATTCCTCCGGTTGTTTCTTGAGTTCATACATCTCGGTTGGCGCCATGCGGTATGGTGCTCTGAAATAGGAGCTGCTCCGTGCTCTAATTCGATAGTGAATTCCACTTCTCTGCGGAGGTAATCCGGGTAGTTCGTCAGGAAAAACATCGAGAACTCATTCACAATGAAATAGATGAGAGCTCTACTCCTTCCTCTTTCTTCATGGCATAGCACTGAGTCCCCGACACCCCTGTTTGATAATTTCACGGCTTTCATTGCCTTGATCAATTTTCCCGAGCTTCTGGTCTCCATCCTCGGAATAAGTGTTCGGACCCGTCATCGGCAATGATAGAAATGACTCTCTCTCGGTAATTCGGAATAGCTCCATAACGGTTGAGCCAATCGTCTCAGGAATTAAATCGTCACCGTAAATGTCAACCACAATAAGGTTCGATAGCCAATCTCTCCCTCCCATAGTTACTGGAAAGTCCCTAGCTTCTAGGGTTCCCACAATTTTCTCTCCGCTTGGTAATCCCACAACATAAGGTTCACAATCATACAAGCACGAGATTTTCAAATGATTAACACGGTTCAATGATACAAAAGAATGTGTAGCTCCTAATCGAATAAAACACTAACTGGTTGCAAAAGGATCTGAATTGTACCTGATGCAACAGTGTGTTCGATCATCCTTCTTCATCTCGTAAATACGCGGAGGAACGGACCCGGCCTTTGGATGCCTCTCTCTTCCCATCGTTACACTTTGAAATCCACTCTGTTGCGTCTGGTTCACACTCGTCTCCTTGGGCCCGAGTTGGAGTCGAGTACCAAAAGATCGGGTCGCATTCCCACAAAATGTTGCGCGATGTCCTTCCTGTCCACACTCGAAGCAGTCACACAGTAGCGAAACAATCACGTCGAACATGTCCCGCTTTGCCACGGTTATAACACTTCTTCCTGCGTCAAGCTTGATTGGTGCCGCTCGGAACTTCTTTCCTCCTCGAGAAGGATGCGGAGGTCTCTGGATGAGTGAAAAGAGGGTGACCCGGCGGGCCCGCTATTCTTATTCTCCGTGAAGTTGCCGGACACCTTGTTTCTTTGCTTCGTCGATTTCTCTCTGCTGCTTCCTTCATATCATAGGCCAACGCATTGTCACGATCTTGCCTCAAGGTGGTACAATCAAATCGGACATATATTCTGAATTTCCGGCTTCATTCGCATGTCAAAATGGAAAATCCTTTCCGCCTCGGTCTGACTGTGGCGCACATAAGTCATTTGGTGATTAAAAGTCTTAATCACGTCCGTCACGATTGCTTCAATTTTGCGGTGAGAAAAACTCCCGAACTCGGGCCTCTCTAATCAGGCGAGGACAATCTGCGCCTCCATCATCAATTTGAATTGTCCGATCAACATTATGCTCCTCGGTCGAATGGCCTCCCACCGTCAGCCTCCCTGTCGAGAAGATCTTGGGCGGCCAGGAACCTTCCTATCGTTGGGACAATTAATCCCCGCAAAAATCTTCTCTAATTCTTTCATCCAGTGATCCCAAGAAAGCGTCTCAGTAGAACCATCAAATTTCGGAGGATGCAATTTGACCACCTCGGTAAGCCATTTATCTCCCTGATTATCCACGTTATGCTGCTGTCCCATCGCCGTCTGCATGCGATCCACAACTTGAGCAAACTGGTTTATCTGGGCAACCACTGTGAAGCACTCCGACGCGTTAGGATGCATTATTATTCTTTGATCCTGCATCCCCGGAATGAGAATCCGTTCGACTAGCGGTTATCTGCGGGGTAGATACCGACTCTTCTTGCCTCACGTTTCGCGTCGCGCCACGACCCAGCGTCGCGTCCACGACCTCCTCTCAACATACTGTAAACATAAATACTCAATATCCAGGACAAAATTTCTCAAAGTACATTCATCAATGTTTACAAGACATGAATTAAATAAAACGGTAGTATTCGAGATTAGGAAACTTACAACCACGGTCCACACGACGATGCTGGCTCAGCAGTGATGTTACGAACGACCAAAATCAAATAACCTAAACAGACCCAACCAACCCGACTGCCAAGATATCCATGAATCTTAGCTCCGATACCATATTCTGTAACACCCCGAGATATTCGGAATAATTACAGCGCCGTAAACCCTTTAGGTAAGGATTTACAAGGCTAATTTTTAAAAAGAGTGTAAATATAAACCAATCGTACAACTGAAGTTCAAAGACATATTAGATTCGACCGATCAAATGAGTTAACTTTTACAACCATATCGAAGAGACATTATTAAAACAGACGTACTCGAGTACTAAACAAAACAAGAAGATAACTCTCAACAACAATAACATCAATCACATCACTGAGCCATTTCATCGTCCTGTCGGTACTGTGATTGCCTCCCCGCTCCTCGGCTACCTGAACATCAAAACAATGTCCACCCCCGAAGGGGTTAGCAAAACAATGCTAGTACAAGTATCATCATACAATAAATCATCAATACATCATAAAACATGCAAAACGGACTTCCGCCACCGGAATCCAACGATGCGAATCCTCACGATTCCATCAACACAATACAAGGTAATCCAGCGATCCAGCGCCCTCAGCATAGATCCCCATGATGATCCCGTCGGACCAACGCATGGTGGAAAACTCGTCCAACGATCCAGCTCCCTCAGCATAGATCCCCATGATGATCCCGTCGGACCAACGCATGGTGGACATTCGATCCAGCGCCCTCAGCATAGATCCTCATGATCCCCTCGGATCATTTATACCATAAATCAATCAACTATGCATACACATATGCATTTCAATATGTTCATCAATACGAACCAATAACAATGAATATCACGAGAATTTCCAGAAATACATCTCATATTCAACAATATGAACAAAACCACAAACATGATAAATCAAACTCGACATATGATACTTGCCTCGAAAATGGCAAGACGAAATACTTCGATGATCTCAACACACTCGAAGGCCACCTCCTTCGATCAACGTAACAAGCTCGAACCTTAACAAAAGGAATGATATATAAATCATCTCAAGTCGAACAATGGCCTAACAATTCGGTCTACGGCCGAAAAGCTCAAAATAAACAATCTGCCTGGATTGCTTAGCGCGCTACGTACTCTCGTAACGTGCGCTAAGCGGCTGATAGCGTCGCTATCGTATAAGACTAGCGTCGCTAGCCACGGTCGCGATCGACTTCGCTGGTCTCATAACGTCACGCTACGCACGTTTCGTGCGTTAATCAACCCCCGATAGCGCACGTTAACTCACACATGTTAGCGTGCGCTAATCTTGCATGTGAGAATCGCAAACCGAAAGCTGGGTTGAATGGTGAAGAACTCATGAATTCTACCATGATAATACAAGTTATCCTCGGGCATATCATGCTAATAAGGTTTGTGGAAGTTTTATGGTTATGAAATACGAATATACGGATAGTCAACTCAACATCATAATTCATCTACGATCTCAAGAAATAATCTAAGTTCCATTCGTTCTACGTTCCAAAACACATGATTCCATCGTGTAAAAGCGTATCAATCGGGTAAATATCCGATTCACGATCATAAATCGATTTGAACATGCTTAGGAGTCCTTATAATAAGATGGTTCAAAGGTTCATACGATATATAGTGCCGATACGTCAAAAGTATCCTTCTAACATGTGATGACCGATTATAAACGAAATACTTGCTATCAAAACATGATTCAAACTTCCTTAGGAACATTACTAACATCGGTGAAGAATCACCTACCTCAAAGTAGTGAAGAACACGGAGGAAAATGAAGCAATCCAACACCGAAGGCAGACACCAATCTCGATGATATACGATCTTCAATCTCGAATTAGGAGGTTGATACGAAGTGTTTAGGACGAAGGAGTTATGTTCTAAGTGTAAGAATTCGGTTTATGGGAGGAGAAAGAATCAAATCACGAATAGGATCTTTGTCTATTTATAATAAATGGCTATTAGCGCGCGCTAGACCACCTTTCGTAGCGTGCGCTAACGGCTCCTGACTAAATCAGACTCGGCACTTAGCGTGCGCTACGCATATACCATAGCGTGCGCTAAGGCGTTGACTCGGCTTTCCCGAAAGCCGTCAGTACATCCGACACGATCGGCGGGGTCCCGGCCAGATCTCACCTACCGCACGTCTCAATCGAATTGACCATGCACAGCGTGCGCTAATGACCCTCTGTAGCGTGCGCTATGAATCTTCGTTAGCGCACGCTAAACATAGCCGGTAGCGTGCACTACATGCGTAGATTTACAATCTTTAAATCACAACCATGAAATTAAACGCTCGACAACATCGGACTATGAAATACGGAGAATAGTACTCAGACAAAAGTACAATTATTACAATATCATAAGTTCCAATTACATAGAAATCTCGGGTATTACATCCTTCCTCCCTAAAAAGAAGTTTCGTCCTGAAACTTAAGATGAAAATAACTCCGGATATCTAGTCTTCATACTGTCCTCCATTTCCCAAGTGGCCTCTTCGACTCCATGTCGTGACCATTGTACTTTAACCAAGTGTATTGGTTTATTCCTCAATTGTTTGATCCGGCTCTCAAGTATCTTGATTGGTCTCTCTTCGAAGGTGCCATCATTAGCTATCTCGATCTCGTCGAAATCAATGACGTGACTGGGGTCCGGTACATACTTCCGCAGTTGAGATACGTGAAACACATTGTGAACGTGACTCAGCGATGGCGGTAAGGCCAACCTGTATGCTAAATCCCCAACTCTCTCTAGGATCTCAAATGGTCCGATATATCTCGGACTAAGCTTGCCTCTTCTCCCAAAACGGAAAATCCCTCGTGTAGGAGACACCTTCAGTAGTACATGGTTACCAACGTCGAACTCTAGAGGGCGACGACGTATGTCTGCATAAGACTTCTGTCGACTCTGGGCAGTCAACAGTCTTTCCCGAATCAAAGCTATCTTCTCTTGAGTCTGAATAATCAATTCCGGTTCCGTCCCGATCAAATCCGAAGAATCATCCCAACACAGGGGTGATCGACATCTTCTCCCGTACAAAGCTTCAAATGGTGCCATCTTAATTGAAGCATGCCAACTATTATTGTAGGTGAATTCAACTAATGGCAAATGAACTTCCCAATCAGTTGACCAATCCAAGGCACAGGCTCTAAGCATGTCTTCTACAGTCTGAATAGTCCTTTCGGACTGACCGTCCGTTTGGGGATGATAAGCTGTACTAAAGTTTAGCTCGGTCCCCAAAGCCCTGTGCACTGCCCTCCATAAGTGCGATACGAAACGACCATCTCGATCTGAAACAATGGTCTTCGGCGTCCCATGCAATCTGACTATCTCCGCAATAAATACTCGCGCCAATCTCTCGGGTCCCCATGTATCTTTGATCCCTAGGAAATGAGCCGACTTGGTTAGTCGATCAACTACAACCCAAATCATGTTCATTCCCGTTCTAGGCCTTGGCATACTGGTGATGAAATCCATCGAAATGTCCTCCCACTTCCATTCAGGGATCGGAAGCGACTTTAACATCCCGGCAGGTCGCTGATGCTCAATCTTAACCTGCTGACAAGTCAAACACTTCGAAACGTACTCCGTTACGTCCTTCTTCATATTCCCCCACCAAAAGTTTTGATTTAAATCCTTATACATCTTACTGCTGCCCGGGTGAATAGAATAGGGCGTTTGTGAGCTTCCTTGAGAATAGTCCTTCTCAAATCATCATCATCGGGACGCAAAGTCAACTCAAATCTCAGAACTCCATCATCTTGTATCACGAATCCTGGGGCTTTTCCTTTCTTTACTTCGTCACATAATCGAAGGATCAGAGAATCGTTCAATTGTTTAGACTTGATCTCCTCGACTAGTGATGAAGTCAGTTCCATCACATAAAGTTGCCCTTGGATTCCTGGTGCCCATACTTCAATCCCCTCGCGGATCAGTTCTCGTTGAATACTGGTTTGGGACGTAAGTGCTTCCAACACTCGAAGGGAAACAGGTTTACGGCTCAAAGCATCGGCTACTACATTTGCTTTCCCCGGATGATAGAGAATCTCCAAGTCGTAATCCTTGATCAATTCTAGCCACCTTCTCTGCCTCATGTTTAATTCTTTACATTGAAAATGTACTTGAGGCTCTTATGGTCTGTAAAGATCGACAATGAGTGCCGCACAAATAATGTCGCCAAATTTTCAAGGCAAAGACCACATTTGCTAGCTCCGGATCATGAGTCGGGTAATTAACCCGTACGGTTTCAATTGTCGAGAAGCATAAGCAATCACTTTATCCTTACGCATCAACACACAACCCAAACCACGATTTGAAGCGTCGCTGTATACCATGAATCCATCGGTTCCTCTGGCGGTGCTAATATAGGTCTTGTCGTCGGTCTCCTCTTAAGTTCGTCAAAACCCGGCTGGCACTTCTCATTCCACGTGAACTTTTGAGTTTTACTCGTAATTGAGTGAACGGACGAGCAATTTTGGAAAATCCCTCTACAAAGCGGCGATAATATCCGGCCAAGTCCTAAGAAGCTTGGACTTCTTTCACGTTCTTTGGGAACTTCCCATTCCAAGATCGCTTCGACTTTCTTCGAGTCCACCTGAACTCCGTCGGCTGATATCACATGCCCAAGGAAAGTTACTTCCTTAAGCCAGAACTCACATTTAGAAAGCTTAGCATACAGCTGTTCCTTTCTCAAGATGCTCAAAACCACACGTAAATGTTCAGCATGTTCCTCTGCGTCCCTCGAATATATCAAGATGTCGTCAATGAAAACGACCACAAATTTATCCAAGTACTCCAAGAAAACCCGATTCATCAATTGCATGAATACCGCAGGAGCATTGGTAAGTCCAAATGGCATTACTACAAATTCATAATGCCCATACCGGGATCTGAAAGCAGATTTTGGTATATCCGATTCCTTAATTCTCAACTGGTGGTATCCTGATCGCAAGTCAATCTTCGAGAATATCCTTGCCCCTTGCAGTTGATCAAACAAGTCGTCGATCCGAGGTATAGGATACTTATTCTTGATTGTCATCTTGTTGAGCTCCCTGTAATCAATACACAGTCGGAGGGATCCGTCTTTCTTCCGGACAAAGAGAACGGGCGCTCCCCAAGGAGAAACGCTCGGTTGAATATAACCCTTCTGCAACAATTCCTCCAGTTGTTTCTTGAGTTCATACATCTCGGTTGGCGCCATGCGGTATGGTGCTCTGGAAATAGGAGCTGCTCCTGGCTCTAATTCGATAGTGAATTCCACTTCTCTCTGCGGAGGTAATCCAGGTAGTTCGTCAGGAAAAACATCTGAGAACTCATTCACAACTGAAATAGATGAGAGCTCTACTCCTTCCTCTTTCTTCATGGCATAGCACCAGAGTCCCTGACACCCCTGTTTCAGTAATTTCACGGCTTTCATTGCCTTGATCAATTTTCCCGAGCTTCCTGGTCTCCATCCTCGGAATAAGTGTTCAGACCCGTCATCAGCAATGATAGAAATGACTCTCTCTCGGTAATTCAGAATAGCTCCATAACGGTTGAGCCAATCGTCTCCGAGAATTAAATCGTCACCGTAAATGTCAACCACAATAAGGTTCGATAGCCAATCTCTCCCTCCCATAGTTACTGGAAAGTCCCTAGCTTCTAGGGTTCCCATAATTTTCTCTCCGCTTGGTAATCCCACAACATAAGGTTCACAATCATACAAGCACGAGATTTTCAAACGATTAACACAGTTCAATGATACAAAAGAATGTGTAGCTCCGGAATCGAATAAAACACTAACTGGTTGCAAAAGGATCTGAATTGTACCTGATGCAACAGCGTGTTCGATCATCCTTCTTCATCTCGTAAATACGCGGAGGAACGGACCCAAGATGGATGCCTCTCTCTTCCCATCGTTCTGCTGCTGGAATCCTCTCTGTTGCTTCTGGTTCTCACTCGTCTACTTCGGATCTGGTGCTGGTGTGGGAGTACCATTAGATCGGGTCGCATTCCCAAAAAATGTTGCGCGATGTCCTTCCTGTCCACACTCGAAACAGTCACAACAGCGCGAAACAATCACGTCGAACATGTCCCGCTTTGCCACAGTTATAACACTTCTTCCCTGCGTCAAGCTTGATTGGTGCTGCTCGGAACTTCTTTCCTCCTCGAGAAGGATGCGGAGGTCTCTGGATGAGTGAAAAGAGGGTGACCCGGCGGGGCCCGCTATTCTTATACTCCGTGAAGTTGCCGGACACCTTCTGTTTCTTTGCTTCCGTCGATTTCTCTCTGCCGCTTCCTTCATATCATAGGCCAACGCCTTGTCCTGATCGCCTCAAGGTGGTACAATCAAATCAGGACATATATTGCTGAATTTACGGCTTCATTCGCATGTCAAAATGGAAAATCCTTTCCGCCTCGGTCCTGACCAGGTGGCGCACATAAGTCAGCTGGTGATTAAAAGTCTTAATCACGTCCGTCACAGTTGCTTCTGAATTTTGCGGTGAGAAAAACTCCCGAACTCGGGCCTCTCTAACTGGGCGAGGACAATACTGCGCCTCCATCATCAATTTGAATTCTGTCCAGTCAACATTATGCTCCTCCGGTCGAATGGCCTCCCACCAGTCGAAAGCCTCCCCTGTCAGAAGATACTGGGCGACCGGAACCTTCCTATCGTTGGGACAATTAATCCCCGCAAAAATCTTCTCTAATTCTTTCAGCCAGTGATCCCAAGAAAGCGTCTCAGTAGAACCATCAAATTTCGGAGGATGCAATTTGACCACCTCGGTAAGCCATTTATCTCCCTGATTATCCACGTTATGCTGCTGTCCCATCGCCGTCTGCATGCGATCCACAACTTGAGCAAACTGGTTTATCTGGGCAACCACCTGCTGAAGCACTCCCGGCACGTTAGGATCTGCATTATTATTTGCTGATCCCTGCTGTCCCCCGGAATGAGAATCCGTTCGACTAGCGGTTATCTCTGGGGTAGATACCGACTCTTCTTGCCTCACGTTTCCGCGTCCGCGCCCACGACCGCGTCCGCGTCCACGACCTCCTCTCAACATACTGTAAACATAAATACTCAATATCCAGGACAAACTTTCTCAAAGTACATTCATCAATGTTTACAAGACATGAATTAAATAAAACGGTAGTATTCGAGATTAGGAAACTTACAACCACGGTCCACACGACGATGCTGGCTCAGCAGTGATGTTACGAACGACCAAAATCAAATAACCTAAACAGACCCAACCAACCCGACTGCCAAGATATCCATGAATCTTAGCTCCGATACCATATTCTGTAACACCCCGAGATATTCGGAATAATTACAGCGCCGTAAACCCTTTAGGTAAGGATTTACAAGGCTAATTTTTAAAAAGAGTGTAAATATAAACCAATCGTACAACTGAAGTTCAAAGACATATTAGATTCGACCGATCAAATGAGTTAACTTTTACAACCATATCGAAGAGACATTATTAAAACAGACGTACTCGAGTACTAAACAAAACAAGAAGATAACTCTCAACAACAATAACATCAATCACATCACTGAGCCATTTCATCGTCCTGTCGGTACTGTGATTGCCTCCCCGCTCCTCGGCTACCTGAACATCAAAACAATGTCCACCCCCGAAGGGATTAGCAAAACAATGCTAGTACAAGTATCATCATACAATAAATCATCAATACATCATAAAACATGCAAAACGGACTTCCGCCACCGGAATCCAACGATGCGAATCCTCACGATTCCATCAACACAATACAAGGTAATCCAGCGATCCAGCGCCCTCGGATAGATCCCCATGATGATCCCGTCGGACCAACGCATGGTGGAAAACCCGTCCAACGATCCAGCCTCAAGATAGATCCCCATGATGATCCCGTCGGACCAACGCATGGTGGACATTCGATCCAGCGCCTCAAGATAGATCCTCATGATCCCCTGATCATTTATACCATAAATCAATCAACTATGCATACACATATGCATTTCAATATGTTCATCAATACGAACCAATAACAATGAATATCACGAGAATTTCCAGAAATACATCTCATATTCAACAATATGAACAAAACCACAAGCATGATAAATCAAACTCGACATATGATACTTGCCTCGAAAATGGCAAGACGAAATACTTCGATGATCTCAACACACTCGAAGGCCACCTCCTTCGATCAACGTAACAAGCTCGAACCTTAACAAAAGGAATGATATATAAATCATCTCAAGTCAAACAATGGCCTAACAATTCGGTCTACGGCCGAAAAGCTCAAAATAAACAATCTGCCTGGATTGCTTAGCGCGCGCTACGTACTCTACGTAACGCGGCGCTTAAGCCGATCATAGCGTACGCTATCGTATAAGACTAGCGTGCGCTAGCCACGGACTGGCAGTCTGACTCGGCTAGTCTCATAACGTACGCTACGCACGTTTCGTGCGTTAACTGAACCCCGATAGCGCACGTTAACTCACACATGTTAGCGTGCGCTAATCTTGCATGGCAGAATACTGCAAACCGAAAACTGGGTTGAATGGTGAAGAACTCATGAATTCTACCATGATAATACAAGTTATCCTCGGGCATATCATGCTAATAAGGTTTGTGGAAGTTTTATGGTTATGAAATACGAATATACGGATAGTCAACTCAACATCATAATTCATCTACGATCTCCAAGAAATAATCTAAGTTCCATTCGTTCTACGTTCCAAAACACATGATTCCATCGTGTAAAACGTATCAACTGGGTAAATATACGACATCGATCATAAATCGATTTGAACATGCTTAGGAGTCCTTATAATAAGATGGTTCAAAGGTTCATACGATATATAGTGCCGATACGTCAAAAGTATCCTTCTAACATGTGATGACCGATTATAAACGAAATACTTGCTATCAAAACATGATTCAAACTTCCTTAGGAACATTACTAACATCGGTGAAGAATCACCTACCTCAAAGTAGTGAAGAACACGGAGGAAAATGAAGCAATCCAACACCGAAGGCTTGAACACCAATCTCCAATGATATACGATCTTCAATCTCGAATTAGGAGGTTGATACGAAGTGTTTAGGACGAAGGGAGTTATGTTCTAAGTGTAAGAATTCGGTTTATGGGAGGAGAAAGAACTGAAATCACGAATAGGATGCTGTCCTATTTATAATAAATTGCTATTAGCGCGCTAGACCACGCCGTAGCGTGCGCTAACGGCTCCTCGACTAAATCAGACTCAAGACTTAGCGTGCGCTACGCATATACCTGTAGCGTGCGCTAAGGCGTTGACTCGGCTTTTCCCGAAAGCCGTCCAGGTACATCCGACACGATCCGACAGGGGTCCCCCGGCCAGATCTCACCTACCGCACGTCTCAATCGAATTGACCATGCACAGCGTGCGCTAATGACCCTCTGTAGCGTGCGCTATGAATCTTCGTTAGCGCACGCTAAACATAGCCGGTAGCGTGCGCTACATGCGCAGATTTACAATCTTTAAATCACAACCATGAAATTAAACGCTCGACAACATCGGACTATGAAATACGGAGAATAGTACTCAGACAAAAGTACAATTATTACAATATCATAAGTTCCAATTACATAGAAATCTCGGGTATTACAATGGACTGCCTGCTTGAACTACATTAGCGTGCACTAGTGTTGAGAGGTAGCGTTTGCTACCCGAACTCAATTAGCGCGCGCTAAAGAGAGTACGTAGCGTGCGCTACTCCTCACACACAGCCCACTATGAAGATGACAATGATGATAAACACGGCGCGATTCTCCAACTAGATTGATGAAGAATGACGATTGATACACGATACAATTACTCTGAACGGTGAATACAATGATTGAATATGAGTGACAAATGATCATTAATGAGTGAAAATTACTGAGTGACAATTATTGAATGATAATGACTGAATTACAATCGGGTATTACATATATATATATCTCAAAATAATTTAGTATTAAACTAATATAAAATTTTTATTTCAGGAGAAAGTAAAAGACTGTAAATATGAGTCAATCAATTGTATTCATAACACTGATAGAGGGGCCTTTATATAGGCATTACAATGAGAGTCCTTCCATACATAGGATTCCTAAATAAGGTAAGACATCTAATAGGATCCTACTACCTCTAGAAGGATCTAGAACCTAAATGTATCTACAATCAGTATTAGGTAAGACACATCACGGGAATAATAATTCCCGGAACACTCCCCCCGTGTCGAGCACTAATACAACAATGGTGCAGAAGATGTTGCCTTCGTAAAAACCTATTCCAAGCCAAAACAAAATCCCATGGGAAAAACAAAGGCTTGATGAGGAAAATATTGCAACGCACCAACATAACATGTCATGTATACTCCCCCTGATGTATACGTAACGACTCCCCTGATGAGTACCTCAAATCATAGAAGTTGGATGCCAAGTTGTCCTCACAACTATACAAAGAAAAAACCCAGTGGGAAAAATACCTCTTGGTCTAAGTTGAACAGAAGTACAACACATCATTGTATGGATGTTCTCATAGGTCGCCTCGTCAAAAACCTTTCCAAGTGAAAACCCAATGGGAAAAAACAAACCTTGGTCTACGGATAAAAAGAGCGCGACACATCCAAGGTGCAGAGTCGCTAAAGACTTATCAAGTTTTCCAAAGTCTTGACCTCCATGCACCAAATCAGTCATAACTTCTTCGATTCAATAGGTATCAACGAAACTGTAAGAACTTATGAAAACTAGACACCCATAGCTTTCCATTCACATACAGTACATAACCTAGATCGACTTGAGCAGATCACAAAGCTCCATCGAAGTTGACTCAGCAAATTACCGGACATATCCTATCATACTTTGCAACAATAGTCATATGTCACTCAACATGATGGATGTGATCAAATGGTTGGTTTCTTTGGAAAGTAGACACAAACTTTTACAATGGTACCAATTTCACCATTTTCCAACAAGTGAGCTGCCCTGTAGGTCATATGGGAGATAGACCAACACATTCTGGGCAGATTCGGGTATCGGTTTTCAAGTGTCCTTTTATCGAGATAGAGCGAGCTTCAAGCTTCTTGCTAATCACAGACATTGCGTGTGCGCATCATAGGCCATCGTCATAGTGGCTTTACCGGATTATTACGAATGAGTACATCGAGTCAAACATGAGTACATAATACCGTACTTTTCTCTTAAGACTGCATCATCACTTAAGTGAGCCAAGTCTTATGATGACTTCGACTAATCATCGGGAATCATATAGGCATTACTTTATCGTCTCTTAGGGAAACCGTCCCTTAGATTGCCTTAAACCAATTGATGAATACGCATCATCAAGTGTCCCCAAGATCCTTTCATTCTTAACTTTGGATATAGCGGAATCTCTTAGTCTCACAAGAGTACATCACTATAAACCCTTAGTTTTACACGCAAAAGCTTCATATCTCTTCCAAATCAAGTATATACTTAGTATGCGTTCCCGACAATCACTTGTCAACGCGCTCCGTGGTCAAGAGCCACTTGATTTGAGTGTGATCCACCACGAGATCCTTTTATCACTTAACTTAGTTCCCCACTAAGATAAGATTTAACCACAAGCTGCATGTCAGTATTGCGGAAACTATCTAACTGGAAAGATAGTAGATGCTATAACATTCATTACGATAGCACAACTAATTTTCGTGTCATCATAGTCAATTCCAATGCGTTCATGAGAAACCTCGCGCCATGAGGTGAGTTTAACTCCTTCTCTCACTCGTTTTAATAAAGTATATGGATAGATCTTATCTTTGGAGTGTCGGCACCACTTCAACAAAGGGCTATCACTTTGTTTATACTGGAGTCGCATATGTTTCTATTTTAGGCCAATGCTACAACGTTGTAGATTTTCAACGAAGTATGGTTCGACTAAACTCACATTCCACGTCCTCATGTACCGGCTTTATTCATAGAGTACTCTTTATGAATTAGCATTCATTGAGACGTCCCCCAATGATGACTATAATCCAGTATTACATGAGACTGGATGAGTTCATTTGATCATATGATCAAGTTTTATGTACCAAACTCGCATACATTCTTAGCGAGAGTATTTATCGAACCAAGTGGCATCCCAATACTCGATGAGATCCACGCCCTAGTAACACCGTCTACCACAATTTGTCGTGTTACCATATCTCCATTTATAGGTGACGAACGTCTATGACCGGACACAATCCTTGTAAACATGGTTGCAGCATGTATTTAATCACGTCACTTTAGGGAACTTGGTGAGGCACAGTAGGGACAAACTACGACAATTCCAAGTCATTCTACTAGAACATGATCGTTCGCATCTACCCCTAACTACGGGAAGATTGGCTCATCAAAGTGAGTTACGAGATCGTCTGCCAAGGTATATCTTAAGCGGACTATGTGTAATACCCCAATTCACAAATGGGACATTACACGCCGTAGAACCCCCGTGAGGTCTACCGGGCTAACTCATGACACGTAAACCACAATGATATCCCAAAATATGCACTCAAAAAGTAAATAAGGCCGTGGCCTCGGCCAAAACATTTTAACGGAGTACATGAAACATAAGTTAAATATCAATTCATTGCCCACACAGGGGACTTAAACCATGTTTAAAAATAAACAGTCTAACTCCAGTACTCAACAAATGCAATGACAAAACAGAAAAATACAGACTCGAGCCACATCATCATGCCAGCCCATCCTTTGCATGCGCATCCCGTGCCAGCTCCTCAGCTCGACCAGTACCTGAAATGCATAAGACGCATTTCCCCCATTTAAGGGGTTAGCATTCGAATAGCTAGTGCAAGTACACGATTACACAACATTATATACATACAAGATTCAACGCAAACAAACCATTAGGAAAAGCATTTGAAATCAATATTCCGGAATATCACATTTACATTTAAAAACAGTATATCCTCAAGTTTCCGCACCAAAACCATACACACTTGGTAACTCGCGACTGTACCCATTAGTATCGGTCCCCAGATGTCCCGTCGAACCGTCCCCAGGTGAGAAACCACTTCGGCGGCCGTACCCATTAGTATCGGCCCCCAGAGGTCCCGTCGAACCGTCCCCATGTGGAAGAACATCAACACACGCACCCATGTCCACTTCCGTGGCCGTACCCATTAGTATCGGCCCCAGAGCCCACATGCCATCCCCAGGTGGAAGAGCAACAATCACATTCGTTCAATAATACCATTTACATCATTCGCATCAAAATCATACACACATAACAGAATGTAATACATGTACTTGCCTTGGATAACATGAGGCGAAGAAAACGGTGGAAGGAAAAGGGTTCGGTCCGAACAATCTTCACAAATCCGATCCTAACAACAATAGAGACTCAATCAACTACAATTCCACTGAGAAATCACGAATTAATCGGCGTTCTACCCTAAGGGACAATACGCCGAACACTACGGAGGCATAAGGTTCAAATTCGATCAACGAAGGGGGAAAACTAAACTAGGAATTGATCCGCTAAAGTTCTAGGAAAACATAACACCACGCACTACTACAAAAAGGGGTTTCAACATCGTCCAATTTACATCGGTTATTAAGAAAACCAATGTAAAAAATAAGGCGGTGGTGTAATTGTAATTTATTTTGACGTTCACATCGGTTATTATTAGAACCGATGTGAATTTTTGACGTTTCACATCGGTTTTTATAAAAACCGATGTGAAATGAGCGATTTCACATCGGTTTTCTTGAAACCGATGTGAATTTTATTTTGATTTTGCGGATTCTACACCGGTTCATAAAAAAAACGATGTTAGTTTATGATTATAACATCGGATTTCTTTAGAACCGATGTGAATATATATATATATATATATTTCTAATACTGTCCTGAAGGGTTTGGTCTTTTCTTTTGGAAATCGTCTCTCTCATTTGTCTCTCCCGTTTCATCCCTCCCGTATTTATTTGCTTCTTGTAGTGACGAACGAAGGCGAGAGGATCTAAGGATGGGTGTTCGGATTCACGATTATTTGGGCTCTCTGCAGTGGTTCGCCTGCGACACCAAGCTGTGCAAATCGCCGCTGTGCAAATCGCCGCTTCAGGATTTTTTTTTTTAACTTTTTGTGCTTTTTTCCTAGGTAATGGATGTTTATGATTATTTTCTTCTGGATTGGAGCTCTCTCTGTTGTGTATTTGTAAAGTTTATGTTTTGTGTTATGTGCAGTTTTTTTTTTCTTTCTCTCGGGAGAGGATGACCAAGGTTCTTCAGCCCATTGCTTTGATGATATGTATTTCGAGTCATTTTCGAGGATACTCACCACTTTGTTGGTATTTGCGGTTTAAGAGAGCAGCAATTACTATTCAATGTGCTTGGAGAGCGAAGAAGGCTCGCAGAGAATTGAAAATGCTTAAAATGGTGAGTTTTTTTCTTTTTTTGCTCACTTTTAAGTTTCATGTAGCAAAGTAATGAGGAATGCAATTGTGCTTCTCTGTACTTGTTTAATAATGTTGCAGTATTGTCACAATGTTCGCTCGAATGTACAAATGTAAACTTATGTAAGCTTTGAGCATTGGATTCTTAATGCCAAGGCAAATACCAATTCATCTAGGGTATTACTAAACACCGCCCAAAATTACTAGCCACCGCCCTATAAGATTACCTTTTTATCCATTTCAAGTCTTTCATTATTTCTAAACACCACACCACACCAAAATCTTTCAAGCTCAAGTTTTTCGAATATAACACACAATCAAATATATATCGTCAATATTATCGACAACTACGAAAATGGACGGGAATTCGCATCTGGAGGTAATTTTTCGTAGAAAATGACGCAGGCGTCTGAATATTCCGCCTGTTCCATGGTACAAAGGCCCCCGCATTCCGCTGGACCATGGTACAGCGCGTCTGGTTCGGACGCTCATCCTAGGTCTAGGCGTCTAAACCGACGCCCGAACCATGGTCGGGCGTCCGATTCGACGCTGTGCCATGGCCGAGCGTCCATTCGAGCCTGTCGTGGCCAGCGTCCAAGCCGACGCCGGCCATGGTCCAGCGCAATTTTGACGCTGGACCCTTTTTTGCTCGATTTTAAATATTAATAATAATATTATTGGTATTATTATTAACATTGTGTCAATTAAAAATTTCAGTTATATTGGAAGAATTTGAAGGCGACGGCGTTGATTATAGTGGTTATTTCGTTAATGACGAAATATTCGCTAGTGATTGTGATGCGATTGCTTGGGCGAAAAAATTGCTCTTCAAATTGGTTTCGAGTTGATCATTTCATCGCATAAGAATAAAAAAAGACAAAGCTATTGAGATGTAACCGTGGTGAGCAGTGCAGGGGTATTAAGAGATTTGGATGTCGCTGTTCGAAAAGACACAAAGACGAAAGCATGCAAGTGTACATTTCAGATAAAGGCCGAACAATTGCATGACTTGAGTGGTTGGATAATCAGACCGATCTCTGGGAGTAAGGGTTTGCACAATCACTCATTTATTGTTTATCCGGAGGGGCATCGTCAAATGAGTGGACTGAGTAAATCGGCCAAACAAGTTGTTCGTGAGATGAGTGCTGCTCAAGCCAAGCCGTGTGCCATCTTGGCGGCCATTCAAAATAAATTTCCCGAGGACAAACCGACTAGACGACATATCTATAATTATAGAGACCGCTTGAGGAAGCATGATTTTGAAGAAAGAGATGTCGTCGGTCAGTTTCACCATTTGGCTATGACGAATAACTACGTACATTGGACGCAGGCCGACCCGGATACAAATGCTGTTACCCACGTGTTCATGGCACATCCAACATCAATCAACTTAATCCGGACCTACAGATGGTTCATTGGCATGGATTCCACCTACAAAACGAATAAGTACAAGATGCCATTTCTCGAGATAGTCGGGATGACTCCATGTAACAAGAACTTCCTAATCGCCTATGCAATTATGAAAGATGAGACCGAATCGAGATACGCGTGGGTGTTACAGAAGTTGAAAATTTTGCTTGGGTTTGATGTTTATCCGACGGCTATTGTTACGGATCGCGAGTTGGGATTGATGCGTCCTATTGAAGAGATATTTCCAGAGAGTGCCCACTTACTTTGCACATGGCATATTAATAAGGATGGCTATTGCTGAAGATTTATTCCCTATTGCTACTATTTTCAATGCCGCTGTCATACTATTCGGATTCGGAAACGGTAGATCTTTATTTGCATGTCTCACTGTGCTGCCGTTGAAAGCACCCTCAACGGCAACACGGCCTAGCCAAGAGATTGTCATTTGTCATTTAGGAGATACGTACAAACATTTTATTCGTCTAGATTTAATGCCTAATTTTCTGCATCACCATAGCGAGTAACTGGTTTAGAATCCATGATAGTAGTGTTGGTGGCTGGGAGAATTTGTATACGAGTAGGAGAGAAAAATGGAATAGATTAGTCGGTATGATGTAAAACTTTATTATGTTCCTTAATTAATAAAATTTTCGTTTTTGTTGATCATTATAGTTGATAGTTGATTTTCTTTTATGTTGATCTTGTAAGCAGAACAGAAGAAAACAAACAAAATTAAAGTGCCAAATGCAAAACGAAAGTGTCAATCAATATACAAAATACAAAAAAAAAACGAAAACGCAACACAAAATACCGTCACAAACAAAATATAAAATACAAAATCAGTTGGCCAAATGCCAATCCCTCATGAACTCCTCGAGCATCGCTGCCGCTTCTTCCGTCAGTGCTGGGAAGGTGTAAATACTGATCTTTGGGTAATACCGACGGATCGACTCACCCACCTGTAAAAATAGAGACAATATAATACAATGAGTAATGAATGATGAAATCAAACAAAGTACAAAGTTAAAGAACATACGTAATCGGTCTTTGAACGAGAAGGGATCATCGATCCAGTCTTGCCGCACCGTTGCTCGCAGCCGAGGTGCGAATACCGATAATACCACTCAATGTAATCATCGGTGCAAGCGGCTGATCATGAGTAGCCGCCTCATAGTCACGAGAGGAAGCTGTATGCACCGGAAACATCATCCAAGCATCGATGACATCCGGATGGGATAGTCAACTCGGTACAATCTGCTCGACCACGCCCGAACCGCTTTCTCCCGGTGATCGGAAAGGGATGGTCTCGCACATACCCGAGCCGCCGTAATGCCCGACCGTGCATGTATGGCTCGATAATATCCCGATATCGTAGCCATCCAATGAATTTGGTCCTCGGGACATCCTCACCGGATCGGGGCCATAAGGCAACCATCAGATTCTGCGTACATGTAATCAACAAGTTATACAAGTTATTTTTAAATGAATTGTGAGATTATTAGAAGGAATCGTTATACCTCTGCGGCTGTCAACTGATCAATGCGGCGACGTAAAGACTGGAGGCGGTGCTCGTCCCTACCCTCGGGCTGGACACTCCATGTCGAAGCTCGAGGCTGCGTGGAGTCAACAATCATACGCTCTCGATGAGGTCGAAAGCAGGGAAAATACTCATAAATCCAAGCCTGAACGAGGGTAAGGCATCCACAAATCCCCATGGAGTCGCCGCGACTAGCGATACCGAGCTGACGGTACATGAAAGCCAATGCGGCCGAACCCCATGAATACTGACCGGTAGTATCCATACCGTCCCTCACCTCCAATATGTAGGAAGGCCTAATCCGGTTACCACTCTTGTCAACAAACAAGGTGGATCCAAATAACAACCACATCCAAGCTACGGCCTGGGTGCCCTCCACTCGACCTCCATCGCGACATGACCTGAAAATCGAGTCCATAAGTACGCCGCCACCCCCAGTGAGTACTCAGTAGCTCCAACCGCGATACTACAAGAAACTCCATCACATCCACTCGCAATCGTGTAGATGTGCTATCGGCATCAACCAATCGCCCTCGACAGAATGCGAAGGATTCGCCACACATCATGTAACATGATGGTCATCTCTCCGAACGGCATGTGAAAAGAGTTCGTATCGGGCCGCCACCGCTCAACGAACGCAGAAATCAACGGGGAGTCAATATGTCTCGAACATGGCGTCCGTCGTGGGATAACCCACCCCACCGATCCGACTCACTAAAGAGGGTGACATAACCGAGCGCCATCGACTCAAGCTCGACAAGCGGCCCCTGGTGTGACACTTCAAGAAACCTCTCATATCTCCACCCGGATACGCGCGCGACATGCCCACCAAAACTCGGGATAACGCCGCCGTCGATAGGGCCACCAGCATCTCTTCGTAAACCATCCAAGATGTCTCATCCTCCCCCTACGCCGTTTACTACCGGTAGACCCGTAAGTAACAAACCTCCCCTCTCCCCTTCCGAACCCGATTTAAAATGAAGAAGAATCATCACCGCCTCCCGATCGTCGGCCTCATCGTGCGAATAATACTCGCCGAATCCTCGCACCAAAATCGTATAAGGTACGTCCTCGAATCCCCTACGCCCGCCTCCCGTTGTCTACGAACGGAAGCATCAACACCACGAGCTCGTGTGACGCGCTCCGTAACCCATCAACTCGTGACTAGCGGCATAGATTTTCCCGCTCCTCCTCTCATCCGCATTTAGCAAACAATACAACTAATAAGTAATAATCATAAAAGAATACACATTATTAATTATTAATTGAAAATTTTATTTTTTCCAAAAATATGGTCAAGGCGTCGAACAGACGCTAGAACTACTGATAGGCGTCGTCCGACGCCATTTCGTGGTAGAAGGCCCGAGGCAGACGCTTATCCAGCCAGGCGTCCGATCTGACGCTGCATTACTTGCCTCGGGCGCCCGCCGTGGACGTTTGTATCATAAGTGGCGTCAAGTCGCTGGACGCTGAAGGCGGGATAAAGTGATCGACGGACGCCGTGCATGGCTGTGTGTCATCGCTTGACGCTGTAACAAAATAATCGCGCGCCTGCCGTGCACTCCGTGCATGCGGCGCCAATGAAACAGTAGACGGATGAAAAAATAAAATTACCGGCGCTTTTCCTTTTCCGGACATGGCGGCGGTGCGGCGGCAGACGGCTGCTACGCGGCGGTAAGATGGCGGCGGACGACGGCTTATCGGCGGTAGTGTTGTGGCGGTTCGGCTGCGTCGGATAAGTTGTTTAGAGAGAAAAGTGTTACTAAACTAGGATCCAAAATCTAATTAAACTGAATTAAGGGCAAAAAGGTAATCTTCTAGGGCGGTGGCTAGTAATTTTGGGCGGTGTTTAGTAATCCAGTTCATCTATGATATAAGTGATGTTAGTTTTGGTACTTGTGTTGTTTATAACAGATAACTTTGATCTCAATGGAAGTCCTATTTAGATAACACTTGATTAGGTTGTTTGTGAAACTGCAAAGCATGAATACATTATTTTTTTTAATGGTTCAAAGTTTGAGTCTGAAGTGCTCAATTTTTCTGATTGAATCATATCTCAGGAAAATTCTAAGATGCATTGACGCATTCATACTCAGATGTATATTCACTATTGGATCCATGACAAATAATTTTCATCATGAATCAAATGTGGATATAAATACAGGTATGGTACCTATGTGGGTACTTCAGAACTTCCCCATATCTTATTTGTGCTATCGCGGGGGAAAACGTAAAAAGAAAAAAACTAAAAAAATAGAAAGAAAAAGTAAAAGTGACCTTGTCCTCCTGTGTCAGGCTGCGAAGGAAACATTAGCACTCCAAGAAGCTAAAAACAAGCTGGAAAAGCAAGTTGAAGAATTAACTTGGCGACTGGAGTTGGAGAAACGCATGAGGGTATGTGGAAATTTTATTATATGCTGATAGCGATCAGTTTTGTCACATGTCCCAATTGTTTTTTTTTTCCTTCTTTAGGCCGACATTGAGGAAGCTAAAAGTCAGGAAACTGCCAAACTGCAATCTGCTATGGAAAAAATGCAGGTGGAGTTTCAAGAAACTAAAGAACAGCTGCAGAACGAACTTGAAGCTGCAAAAGACGTAGCTGTGCGAGTTCCTAGCGTAAGAGAGGTGTCTGTTATCGATCAGGAACTGGTTGATAAACTAACAGCTGAAAATGAGAAGCTGAAGGTGAGTTCATAAATATTCAAGTCAGATCTTTTATCTTGACGAGATCTATATTTTGCGACATTTATTGGATGATGTTGAATTGGAAATTCGGGTACACTTTTTAGTGAGTTCTCTGGAAAAGAAAATAGATGAAACCGAGAAGAAGTATGAAGAAACGAACAAACTCAGTGAGGATCGATTAAAGCAAGCTTTGGAGGCGGAGTCGAAGATTATTCAATTGAAGACCGCTATGCAGAGGTTGTTATTGTAGTAAATTGTAGATCACTTAAGAAAACCAGTCAGCTTATTTGGAGAAACTTAATCTTAATTATTTCCTTTGTTTTTTTTTTTTTAATTTTCAAAGAGAATAATTGTATTTCTTTGAACCATGTGTGATTTTGTTGAATTGGAAATATCATGACTTTGTTTATTTTTCTTCTTTAGGCTTGAAGAGAAGCTATCAGATATGGAAACCGAGGACCAGATTCTCAGACAACAAGCTTTGATAAATGCTCCATCTGGAAAAATGTCTGGACACTTGGGTCAAACCACTCAGGTTGGATACAGTCCATTGTCATAATTTTGAACTTTAATTATTTATTATTATAATTTCTTCTCGGGGGTTTGATTCTTATCAATTTGCTTCCTTCTGCAGCCTATGGAGAATGGTGACCATGTAAGTGAACTTTACAAATGACAATTTTGATGGTATTCATTATTCACATTATATATAACATAAACATTACATTGTTTGTATCATATTGATCATGTTAAAAGTTGTTTGTACAGGAACCCCAAAGAGCAACGCCTCTTAAAAGATTTGGCAGTGAATCTTATGACAAGCTGAGGCAATCCAATGTAGAAAGACATCGTGTATGTTATTATCTTTCGGATGTTTAACTTTGTTCGTGGTTTGCCTTTTTCGTGCCGTCTTTGCTTTGACACCAACATTGATGTAGTTAAATTGAAATTTGATGTGAAATTCAATGTTCGAGATAAAAAAGGTCAAATCCTTAATGTATCCCTCTGAAAATTTGTAATGGTGCCACACTAAAATGGTAGAAACTGCATCATTTGTGTCATTGTTGGAGTGCATCAGAAGAGTATATTCGAAAATCACAATGACCTTTAAACTTGTCGTCATCATCATCAACTGCACTTTAATCCCAACTGTTTTGGGTCAGGCATGAAGAATATAGTGTCAATTAATTGTCTAAAATTAGTTAACACTATAATTCATGCGAAAACAAAGTGGCAAAGTTTTACGCCGGATGCCCTTCCTGTCGCAACCTTCATAAGAAGGAGAAATGAGATGAAATTCCAAAACCATCAACATTATAGGTATTTCCAGTTACATGGAAAGTATCATGAGATAGTGACGAGTCGAGATACTACAAACTGGAAAAAATTGCATAGTTCTTTTTTTTTTTTTAAATATTTAAACAAAATGTGTCACATCTATCTTTCCTTCGCTTTTCGAGGATCTAATTTATTATCTTTATTATTGTTATTGTTATTGTTATTGTTTTTTTTTATTATTTCGTGTATTAATATTTCTTACTGTTGGTTCGGCCGTAAATTGTGAATAACCTTTTTTTTTTAACATTTTTTAAATGGTTCCAGGAGAATGTAGATACTCAGTTAATTGCATCGAGACAAGATCTTGGGTTTAGTGAAGGAAAACCGATTCTTTGCAATCACCATTTACAAATGTCTTGTTCATGGAGATCCTTTGAAGTGAGAGAACTAGTGTATTTGATCGGCTAATTCGGATTATAGGTTCGGCAAGAATTGAGGTACAAGATGGAGTATTAAAGTAAATTTGTGACTAATTACTTGGAATTACGTATTTCGGTGATTCTATGGTGTATATTTGACTATTTGAATCCGTCTCCTCCAAAAAAAAAAAAAAGGAAAAAAACACCGATCGGTACTCCATACAGAATTATTCACTTGTTTCCGTTCGGTATTTACAGGATCAACTTGATATATCTGTTTTTAAACTCAACACTCCGTCCGAATGGCGTCACTCTTACTAACATTATGCATTTCGCATCATCTTGGGACGAGGCAAACAATGATTTACATGGCTTCTTGGCTCTCCAACACATCTACACTACTCTTTCTACTTGAGATACTTTAAAAGCCACTGTTTCAACTCTAGGAAACCTCCCCAACCTACCTCATTTTTTGGAAGGATGGCCCAAGTATGACGAGATCTTATTTATTCCAGCATAATAGATTGTCCTTTTTTTAGGAGATTTGTTTATAAATAAAAATATGACTTGTTTTAAGTATTTTTCGCTGGAATTTGAGTTGGAGCAAGAAAGTGATTACATCAGTTTGTTTTCAGGGGTTTCGATCGTCCCCTTCTTCCGACAACCTTCCTGTGGGTGGATTGGATGGTATACGCCAGGTTGAGGCCAGATATCCAGCATTGCTGTTTAAGCAACAGCTAACCGCTTATGTTGAGAAGATTTACGGAATCATTCGTGATAATGCAAAGAAGGAATTATCTTCTCTCCTTTCTCAGTGTATACAGGTTGCATATAATATTTTCGTAGCTTCTTAATCAAAGTGTGTTTTGTGTATTCTGGTTTTAGGCGACACAGCACGGGAGGTGTTAGTAGATTCGTGCCAGGATCTAATGTTTGTATGCCGGATATCGAAACTCCTTTGATCAGGTTGTTACGGCGTTCAGGAGTAGGGAAGGAGAAGAAGTGATCGATGTTGAAAAGTAAGGAGAAAAATCAATGGTTGTTGTCCCTTTGTGCCATATTCTCTCTGTATAAGTCATCATTCGTCGAGGCCTGATATGGTCAGTTTATGAAGTTAAAGCTTTCGAAACTTTTATAAGGACGTATATTTTTGTTTTGTAGTTAGTTGATAATGTTTGTTGTGAACAAATTGAGATTTAATACAAGATGTATGTTTTTGCTTCATAGTTGATAATACATTCATTGCTTCAAAATTATGTTGGGATTGATTTTCATTTGAGATGTTATGCTTGAGGTTTTTTTTGGATAGAAATATGTTGGTGTAGATTTGGCGCAATTTTATATAGGTGGATTTGGCATATTTGTGAGTGCAGTGCAGGGCTGAAAAAAACAAAAAAAAAAAACAATTTAACATCGGTTCTTAAAGAAACCGATGTGAATTAGAAATTTTAACATCGGTTGAAAACCGATGTGAATGACGATATCAACATCGGTTTTAATATGAACCGATGTGAAATATCAGATTTACATCGGTTTTACAAACCGATGTGAATTTTACATCGGTGGATACGACATCGGTTTTAAAACCGATGTGAATCGTATAAAAAACCGATGTTAAAGCCTTTTTTCGTAGTAGTGACGATTTCCCAACTAATATTCATCATCAATCGAAGCAAAAATGAAAGGAAAAATGAATAATAGCTAAGAACCCTAAAATTAGGTATAATGTCCAATTACCTCAATTCAACGATGGAATGGCGGAAGGAAGGTGATTGATTCGTGTTAGAATGTCCAATTCCGAGTTATAAGATGCTAGAGTGCAATATCCGGATGAAATCGCCCAAAATCGGGATGAGGGAGTGGAGAGCCGAGAGGAATGGTGAAAAATGGGGTTAAAACCCATGTCTGTCCTATATATACTGGACAGAACACGGCGCAACAAACGGCCCAAATGGCGCCGTGTTCAGCGCCGTATTGCGGGTCAGCGGGCGACTCCGGTGCGACACGGCGCACAGACACGGCGCAAAATGCCGCGGGTCTTGCACCGTTTCGCAAGGCAGCGGGCACCACCGGGCAACACGGCGCACAGACCCAGCGCAGAATGCCGCGGGTCTTGCGCCGTTTTGCACAGGTCAGGCCATACAGCCTCCAGGCACAAGACGACGCTACCAAAACGGAAAAGACGATAAACCAAAACACGATATGCCGATCCAACGGTCCGGGAAAATTACATGCAACGAGAAACAATATCCAATAACCCGAAACGGTCCGAGGTACACAACCATAATCGAACAAGAAATAAATTCCCTAAACTTATAGAAATTACGAAACGGCCCAAACGTCCGAAAATCACGATACAACGTCGGATTAACAATCCGAAACTCACAACATGCTCCACTCAACCATACGAACTCATGGAAATAGGAAAATGACGAAATCGAACGAGTTTTTACGAGAATTGAATACACAAGCGATAAAATATAACTCAAGATGAAAATACGTAAAAACATCATCGAAACTCGTCCAAACGGAGAAACTCCAAGAACAAAATAGATTCAGAATTCCAAAACAGTGTCAAGCGAGTTGTCCGAAACGAACATACACCAAAAATAGAAATTACCAAAAATAGAAAACACGGATATTACATTCTCTTCCCCTAAAAATAAGTTTCGTCCCGAAACTTACGACGCGAATAACTCGAGGTATCTCGACCTCATACTCTCTTCCGTCTCCCACGTGGCTTCCTCGGATCCATGCCTCGACCATTGCACTTTAACCAAAGGAATGGTTTTATGCCTGAGTTGCTTCACCCGATGCTCTAAGATCTGAATCGGCCTCTCCTCGAAGGTAATGTCGGGCCCCAACTCGATCTCTCCAAAATCAATAATATGGCTAGGGTCCGGTACGTACTTCCTAAGCTGGGAAACATGAAATACGTTATGCACGTGGCTCAGGGACGGCGGCAAGCCTAACCGATATGCAAGCTCTCCAACTCTCTCTAGAACCTCGAATGGCCCAATAAATCTCGGACTAAGTTTACCCATCCGACCGAAGCGGTAAACTCCCCGTGTCGGAGACACCTTAAGCAACACATGGTCTCCCACCTCAAACTCCAACGGCCGACGACGTGTATCGGCATAAGACTTCTGTCGACTCTGAGCCGTCAACATCCTATCGCGAATCAAAGCAATCTTCTCTCTCGTCTCAACTACCATATCAGGCTCGGTGCCAATTAGCTCAGATGTATCATCCCAACACAACAGCGATCTGCACCTCCTACCATATAGTGCCTCAAATGGTGCCATTTTGATCGAGGCGTGCCAATTATTATTGTACGTGAATTCGATCAATGGCAAATGCGACTCCCAATCATCCTTCCAATCTAAAGCGCATGCTCGCAACATATCCTCCAGCGTCTGTATCGTCCGTTCAGACTGTCCGTCTGTCTGAGGGTGGTAAGACGTACTGAGTCTCAACTCGGTCCCCAAGGCTCGATGAACGACCTGCAAAAAATGTGATATAAACCGGCCATCACGATCCGAAACAATACTCTTAGGGGTCCCATGCAACCTCACTATCTCCACAATAAACACTCGCGCTAGTCTCTCTGGCCCCCAAGTGTCCTTAATACCCAGAAAATGAGCTGATTTGGTTAGTCGATCGAAAACGACCCAAATCATGTTCATTCCAGTCCGAGTCTTAGGCATACTGGTAATGAAATCCATAGAAATATCCTCCCATTTCCACTCCGGGATAGGAAGTGGTCGTAAAAGCCCCGCGGGTCGCTGATGCTCAATCTTAACCTGCTGACAGGTCAAACACCTCGACAAAAACTCGCTAACGTCTGTCTTCAAATTACTCCACCAGTAGTTACTCCTTACATACTTGTACATTTTACTCGTACCAGGATGTATGGAGTAAGGTGTGGTATGAGCTTCACTCAAGATCTTCTGTCTCAGCTCAATAACACTCGGTACACATAGTCTGCCGCGAAATCTCAAAACTCCATCATCCTGCACCACAAATCCAGGGGCTTTCCCCTCACTCACATCCTCCCTCAACTGGACCAAAAACGGATCATCATACTGTTTCGCCTTGATATCATCAGTCAAGGACGAAGTGATCTCTAACGCACATAACTGACCCTGAACTCTCTGAACCCAAACCTCGATATTCTGACAAATAAAATCTCGCTGGATCCCACTCTGTGGTGTAAGTACCTCTAACATCTGTAGCGCCATTGGCTTTCGGCTCAACGCATCGGCCACTACGTTAGCCTTACCCGGATGGTAAAGTATCTTGAGGTCGTAATCTTTAATTAGCTCCAACCACCTACGCTGTCTCATATTCAACTCTTTCTGACTGAAGATATACTTCAAACTCTTGTGATCCGTAAAAATCTTACACGACGACCCATAGAGATAATGCCTCCAGATCTTTAAGGCAAAAACGATCGCATCTAACTCCAAATCGTGCGTGGGGTAATTCACCTCATAAGGTTTCAACTGGCGGGACGCATAAGCAATAACCCTATCACTCTGCATCAAAACACATCTGATCCCGAGGCCCGAAGCATCACTATATACCACGAAATCTTCATTCCCCTGAGGCAACGCTAACACGGGTGCGGTAGTTAGTCGTCTCTTCAACTCGTCAAAACTACCCTGTCTGTCTGCGGTCCACTCGAACTTCTGAGTCTTCTGGAGCAACTGAGTGAGTGGTCTAGCGATCTTAGAAAATCCCTCAACAAATCTACGGTAATATCCGGCAATACCCAGAAAAACTCCTCACCTCCTTCACATTCTTAGGCGGCTCCCAAGCCATCACTGCCCCTATCTTCTGCGGATCTACCCGAACTCCCTCTGCTGAAATCACTGTTAGAGATATGCCCTCGAATGCCACTCAGAGGATGAGAGAGTGACAGCATATGTATTGTAATTATGAAAATTTAACAAGGCAATAATTATTTCTATATTATTGTAGAATAATATAGAATAATAGTCCTTGCATTTGAGAGCAAACATTCTACTCCTTATGGAGATAAGGAGATAAGCACTAGAGGTGGTATGTGGGCCGGTCGCAGAAACGGCCGGCACGCAGCAAAACCGGCCGGACGGCCGTTTACTATTTGGCCCGGCCCGGCCCGTGTACATTTAGGTTATGTGGGCCTTAGGGGCCTTTGTTTTAGAGGCCCGGCCCGGACCGGCCCGAGCCCGCCTAAAACCGCTGGCCCGGCCCGGACCGGCCCAGGCCCATGTTAGCCCGTGAACCGGGAAGGCCCGATCCGTTTAGGCCATCTAAAGACCGTGAACTGGGAATGCCCAATAGGATTTTTTATTTCTTTCCTCAATTTATAGCCTGAAAAAGGTACAAAATTCAGTTTTCATTTAGTAAATCACATATTATTATGTCCAAGAGGCATGCAGTAGTGAGAGTACATTTCAGCATTCTATGTCCACTAACATTTCACACCCGATAATAGTCCGATGCACTATAGGAGCACTTATTAATTAACTTGAAGAAGAGTAAAATGAGAGAGAGAGAGGGGGGAGAGAGTTGTTCTTTCTTTATAATAAAGTTCAAGTTCATTTTGTTGGTCTTTGTAATAAAATTTCTGTCTTACAATGAAGAAAAAAAATGTTCAACCCGGCCCGCCCGGCCGTGAACAATGACCGGCCCATGAACATAATGGGTTGTGGGCCGGGCCGGGCCTTATGTTTTGTAAAAAAGACCGGCCCGGCCTGGCAAAAAAGAAGGCCCGGCCCGGCCCGGTCCTTAAATGGAGCGGGCTTTAGCAGCCTGGCCCGGACCGGCCCGGGCCCGGCCCGAATACCACCTCTAATAAGCACTAGAAGTGTTTAGAGCTCGAATGCTTAACTCGTTCGCAAGTCGATAAAACTTAACTGGGCAATAAGTTTAGACAAGACTTGTACAATGTGTACTTTGACATGTAGAGTGCCGGTATTCACTAAGGGTTAGTGGGAGCACACGTTATAGGTATGCTAGTGAGATTAGTATACTCGAACACGACTCACCTCGATTCGGTCACATGGATATCACTCAGGGATTGTCAATGACTGGATCGAAAGGTTGTGATAGGTATACGTGGACCTTTGACTTGAGGTTTCAGTAGGAGATGTGCTTGTGACATTAAGTTAGTCATTAGAGTAGTTCGATCCAATCGCCGGTGGGTGGGGTCAACCTCGAAATGCAACTTAGTGGGCAAGTAGCAGTCTCTACTGAATACCAAGATAGAATTCTTTCTCCTGTAAGTGAGCAGGTAAATGTCCTATGCGGTTAATGGCAAATGAGATTATAAGTCTTTGGCCAAAGCATTTAGAGCTAGTTGTATTTGATACACGAGAGCTCGACGATCTCAGTTTGCATTAACAGAATGCATAGTGTCAAGTTACAGTAGGGTTTGACTTTTCCGTGACCCTAATACTTGACCGGGACATATGATTGAAGGGTTTATACGTATACGGTATTCACGACATAATGGTTTTGGAATGATCCGATCATTCGTTCTTAGTTGGGTTACGGTACGAAGCACTAGACTGGCTAAGTGTTAACCGTACTCCTTGGTTCCTCCCATTGCCGACTAAGACGGACCTACGGAGTCGCACACAAGGATATTTGATGGATAAATATGTATTTATTATCTCTTCATTAATATTGGATATTAGATATCTAATTTGATTTATTTGATAAATCATGCGGTCTAGTGAATTGAAATTAATTACTGGGTAATTAATTTAATTCATAAATAATTATTTCTTGGAAATATATTATTATAATTTTGTATTTGATAAAATTAATTAATTGGATTAATTAATTAAGTATAAATACATTTGGGATAAAACGAAGTGTATTTAATGGACTAGCCACGCGAACGTCCGGTACATGAACCGAGTGGCTCGGCTCGTTTTCTCACCTAAAATCTAGTGGGCCGCCCCCCTCATTTTCCTCCCTTCCTTCCATGTGGTGTGTGTTGTGTATTTAATTGTTTAATGGGTTGAAGACAAAAGGATGAGATTTCATATCTCATCATTTTGATATCATCCCCATTATATAATGTATATATCTTCACATTATGTGATAACTAATCATAACAAACAAACACACTCCAAAATTCAGCCGTGAGAAAGAAAGGGAAGGGAGAGAAAAATTTATTTCTTTTCTTGTTCATCTTTGAGAGAAAGAAAAGGAAGAAGAGAAGAGAAGAAAAATACCGTATCAATTCCTAGCCGTGTTCTTTGAGAACGAATTGATATTTTATTTTTCCGATCAATATCCGACGCGTAATAACGTAGATACATTCGGCATTTTCGGTGTTGGATCATTCAACAAGCTACAACGAATTGGATTCGTGTTCGTGTCGGTAACCGGAGAAAGTTTGTTCGGGTTTCACCTTCGAAGATTATATCATCAAAGGACTACGAGGGTAAGTATTCTTTGATTCTCTTCCTCGTTGTTTTTATTCGTTTATATGATGCTTGATCGGTCCGTTTTTGGGGTTTGGTTTTATCCGGTTGGACCGTTTTATTTTCCGCTGCGTAATTCGATTTTAATTACCGAATCCCAACAATCACATGCCCGAGGAACATCACTTCCTCGAGCCAAAACTCACACTTAGAGAACTTCGCATACAACTGCTCAGCTCTCAAAATGTCTAATACAATCCGGAGATGTAAGGCGTGCTCCTCCCGACTCCGTGAATAGATAAGAATGTCATCGATAAAGACGACTACGAACTTGTCCAGATACTCAATAAAAACTTTGTTCATCAACTGCATGAACACTGCTGGGGCATTGGTTAGCCCGAAAGGCATAACCACAAACTCGTAATGGCCATATCTCGTCCGAAAGGCAGCTTTCGGTATATCACTGTCCCGAATCCTCAACTGGTAGTAGCCCGATCGCAAATTAATCTTCGAAAAGACTGTCGCTCCCTGAAGCTGATCAAATAAATCGTCGATCCTGGGCAAAGGGTATTTATTTTTGATGGTCAAGTTGTTTAATTCTCGATAATCGATGTATAAACAAAGCGATCCATCCTTCTTCTTAATAAAAAGTACAGGCGCACCCCAAGGCGATGCGCTCGGTCGAATATACCCTTTATCTAACAACTCTCCCAACTGATTCTTCAACTCTAACATCTCCGACGGTGCCATACGGTACGGCGCTCGAGAAATAGGGGCCGCATTCGGCTCAAGATCAATAGGAAACTCCACCTCTCGCTGTGGTGGTAATCCCAGCAAGTCATCCGGAAATACGTCGGGATACTCGCTAACAACTGGAATCGACGACATGTCAACCCCACCATCCTCCGCCTGCAGAGCGTAACACCAATAGCCGACACAACCCTGGTTCAGAAGTTTCATCACCTTCAAGGCGCTAATCACACTCCCCGATCTCCCCGGCTTACAACCGACGAGAGTATGCTCGGTGCCGTCCTCGGCCACTATCGAGATGGTACGAGTCCGATAGTTCATGATAGCACCGTGACGATCCAACCAATCGTCCCCGAGGATCAAATCCTCACCCTTAAGGTCTATAACAATGAGATTCGAGGGTCAATCCAGGCTCCCGATCCTCACTGGGCAATCCCTAACTTCCCGGTCCCCAACCATACGATCCCCGCTCGGCGTACCCACTACAAACGGTTCACACTCAAACAAACAGTCAAAACCAATACGACTCACACAATCCGAAGCAATAAAGGAATGTGTAGCACCCGAATCAAAAAGCACTGAAACTGGATGAGTAAGGATCTGAGTGGTACTTGACACCACCGGAACGTCTGCCTCCTTTGTGCGCCTCATCTGGTACAATCGGGGGTGAACTGAACCCGAACTCGATACTGTACGGCGATCCGGCTGACCCCGACCCCTACCACGGCCCGAACTCTGCGGAACATGAGTAGTTGGAGTGCTGTGTTCCCTCTGATCGGTGGTGGTAGTCGTAACTCTAGCGGCCCTGGTGGCCCTCTCACAATGAGCTGCCCGATGCCCGGTCTGTCCGCAAGTGAAGCAAGTAACTAACGGAAATGAGCAATCTTTCATAACGTGCTCGGGCTGACTGCAATTAAAACAAACTCTCCCACCAGGTGCAACAGACTGGACCGAACGGTTACCCTGAGATCCACCGGCCTGATGAAACGGCCTCTTCCCAGATGTAGGAGCAGAACGAGACCTCGAAAGCTGACCACCCTTACCGGCCGAGAATCCGCCAGTAATCTTCTGCTTCTTAGCTTCCGAAACCGACTCGGATTACAGGACGACCATCTCGATCGCTAGAGCGCGATCCTGGTATTCCTTCAAAGTGGCACACATGAGCGGTGCCATACTCTGCCTGATATGCGGCTTCATGTGCATATTGAAGTAACGGATTTTATCAGCCTCCGTCCTCACCTGATCTTTCACGAAACCCAACTGCTAATTGTAAGAGATAATGGCCTGAGAAATCGGCACATCCTGGGGTGTGGCAGTGAAGAGCTCCACAATTCTGCGTTCTTTGACTGGCGACGGACAATATTCTGCTTCCATAGCAGCCCTGAACTCCTCCCAAGTGGCTCGACGGTCTCTGGGCGCAACGGCCTCCCACCATTCCGCAACTTCCTTATCCAGGAGGTACTGGGCAATATGTACCCTCCTGTCTTCGGGACAAGCTACGACATCGAAGGTCCTGGACAACTGAAAGAGCCAATTCTCCCAACCGAGGGAGTCAGAAGATCCGGAGAAACGAGGAGGGTGCATCTTAGTCACCGTCTGAAGCCATTTACTAGCTTCCTCTTCAGGTGTCGGGGGCGGATTCTGGCGTCCACCCAGGCTATTCGAGCAAGGCTGGGCTACTAGCTGGCAAATCGGCGGTAGCCGGCGTCGGCATTATTACCTGACGGCACTGAGTGAGAGGCTGAGTCCGCAGAGGACTGAGAAAGTGAGCCCTCTTCATTATCAGCACCCCGTCCACGGCCTCGGCCGCGTCCCCTAGCTGGTCTACCACGACCTCTCAACATACTGAAGAAGTATCACAATTCTCAATTCCGAACAACGCAAGAAAACGAATTATAGAAGTATAAAAGTTCGAGGAGACTTACAGCCACGGGTCGCACGAAAAGACGGTAGCATGATGATATTAGGCTCAACGACTGACTCTAACGACGCAACTGACAGACCCAAAATTTACCGACAGCCTAGGTATTCAAAACCTAAGCTCCGATACCATAAATGTAACACCCCAATTCACAAATGGGACATTACACGCCGTAGAACCCCCGTGAGGTCTACCAGGCTAACTCATGACACGTAAACCACAATAATATCCCAAAAGATGCACTCAAAAAGTAAATAAGGCCGTGGCCTCGGCCAAAACATTATAACGGAGTACATGAAACATAAGTTAAATACCAATTTATTGCCCACGCGGGGGACTTAAACCAAGTTTAAAAATAAACAGTCTAACTCCAGTACTCAACAAATGCAATGACAAAACAGAAAAATACAGACTCGAGCCACATCATCATGCCAGCCCATCCTTTGCGTGCGCATCTCGTGCCAGCTCCTCAGCTCGACCAGTACCTGAAATGCATAAGACGCATTTCCCCCATTTAAGGGGTTAGCATTCGAATAGCTAGTGCAAGTACACGATTACACAATATTATATATATACAAGATTCAACGCAAACAAACCATTAGGAAAAGCATTTGAAATCAATATTCCGGAATATCACATTTACATTTAAAAACAGTATATCCTCAAGTTTCCGCACCAAAACCATACACACTTGGTAACTCGCGACCGTACCCATTAGTATCGGTCCCCAGAGGTCCCGTCGAACCGTCCCCAGGTGAGAAACCACTTCCGCGACCGTACCCATTAGTATCGGCCCTCAGAGGTCCCGTCGAACCGTCCCCAGGTGGAAGAACATCAACACACGCACCCATGTCCACTTCTGTGGCCGTACCCATTAGTATCGGCCCCCAGAGCCCACATGCCATCCCCAGGTGGAAGAGCAACAATCACATTCGTTCAATAATATCATTTACATCATTCGCATCAAAATCATACACACATAACGGAATGTAATACATGTACTTGCCTTGGATAACACGAGGCGAAGAAAACGGTGGAAGGAAAAGGGTTCGGTCCGAACAATCTTCACAAATCCGATCCTAACAACAATAGAGACTCAATAAACTACAATTCCACAGAGAAATCACGAATTAATCGGCGTTCTACCCTAAGGGACAATACGCCGAACACTATGGAGGCATAAGGTTCAAATTCGATCAACGAAGGGGAAAAACTAGGAATTGATCCGCTAAAGTTCAAGGAAAACATAACACCACGATTACCCAACTAATATTCATCATCAATCGAAGCAAAAATGAAAGGAAAAATGAATAATAGCCAAGAACCCTAAAATTAGGTATAATGTCCAATTACCTCAATTCAACGATGGAATGGCGGAAGGAAGGTGATTGATTCGTGTTAGAATGTCCATTTCCGAGTTATAAAATGCTAGAATGCAATATCCGGATGAAATCGCCCAAAATCGGGATGAGGGAGTGGAGAGCCGAGAGGAATGGTGAAAAATGGGGTTAAAACCCGTGTCTGTCCTATATATACTGGACAGAACACGGCGCAACAAACGGCCCAAATGGCGCCGTGTTCAGCGCCGTATTGTGGGTCAGCGGGCGACCCCTGTGCGACACGGCGCAAAATGCCGCGGGTCTTGCGCCGTTTCGCAAGGTAGCGGGCATCACTGGGCAACACGGCGCACAGACCCGGCGCAGAATGCCGCGGGTCTTGCGCCGTTTTGCACAGGTCAGGCCAGACAGCCTCCTGGTACAAGACGACGCTACCAAAATGGAAAAGACGATAAACCAAAACACGATATGCCGATCCAACGGTCCGGGAAAATTACATGCAACGAGAAACAATATCTAATAACCCGAAATGGTCCGAGGTACACAACCATAATCGAACAAGAAATAAATTCCCTAAACTTATAGAAAATTACGAAACGGCCCAAACGTCCGAAAATCACGATACAACGTCGGATTAACAATCCGAAACTCACAACATGCTCCACTCAACCATACAAACTCATGGAAATAGGAAAATGATGAAATCGAACGAGTTTTACGAGAATCGAATACACAAGCGATAAAATATAACTCAAGATGAAAATACGTAAAAACATCATCGAAACTCGTCCAAACGGAGAAACTCCAAGAACAAAATAGATTCAGAATTCCAAAATAGTGTCAAGCGAGTTGTCCGAAACGAACATACACCAAAAATAGAAAACACGGATATTACACTATGAGTGAAATCGCATGTCATATTCATCATTTATAACCCATCATAATGCGTTGTGGTGATGCACTTTGGCACAGAACATGTGGACGATAAAGGTTTTTCATTGTTAACGCAATCCAGTTAACAAAATGCATACTGTTACACTCGTAACTAAGCAATTGAATGATGATAGGTATAGGTGAATATGACATGTTGACCTATGCTACATAACCGTAGCTACTGGTCTTGAGAATCCAACAAAACCGCCACCATGAACCACTGGGATCGAACATAAAGAAATGATTGAACCGATGATAGGTTGTTGGTTTTATCGAACCTATAGTGCTTTCTTGAAGAGTTCACTCCCTTCACCAGACCCAAGCACATCAAAATTTCGTGAGCATGTATAAACGGGTGTTGAGATTCTAAAACCATCAACCTTGTGGCCAGAAACCGGTCGAAATGACATCGAACTGGTCGTTAGGACGGCTGGTGGTATGTGAAAACTTCATTTAAGTGGTTCACCTCATACCAAGTCTCCAAATGGCACCAAAAGTTGTGATAAGGTAGCCTTGGATGTTAGGAAGTACTCGTTAAATTTTCACTTTAAGACTTGGTCTAAAAGTGGGTGAACCGACCTTTACAATGACTGGTCCGCAAGTTGGACAACCATAAACTCAGGTTTCATCAACTTATGAATCATTGTCAAAGGAATAACATAACCTATAAATGTTATCACTTGAGTGCGACTATTTGTGAACACCATCATAGCATCATAAGCCACCCAGGCTAATACTTGGTGAAAAGGGAGGACTCAGCACCATGCTTATGCGAGTCACTACATTATTCTTTTTAGCATAGGAGGGTGTAATCTCCTAATCGTGCCAAAGAATAAGCTTTAATCAATGAATATGGCTAAGAAGGATCATCGGGGGGGGGGGGGGGGTTCTTTGGCGTCACACATGCTTATGAAAACAAGACGCGGATGACATAAATATCATCATCGGTCATGAGCCCTGCTCACGACTCCACCAACGTACTTTGATGTCTTTGATCCAGCTAGCTTCTTTGTTCAACGAAAAAATGACGTTCATGGCAATACCATGGTATATGGATCATCAATGTCCAAACTCCGGACTATTAAAGCCTAAATGTGCCAATGTCCCAATACATCTTCTTGTTACAAAAATTGATGCAATCCGGACCATATTGACTCATGAATATTTTTCCTTTTCACATATCCAATACAAGTGATGCATAAAATTTTATTCTCACAAATCACAATGAGATGCTATGAGTGATACACTTTGGCATATATGTCATCGAGTCATAATATGGTTTAATTGTTACGGAACATATGTGACTAGAAAACGCCATTCGGCATTCAACAACTTGAGCATTGTACTACTCATTGATTGTGATGACCTAGTCATCATAGTCATAATGGATTTATAATATGAAATCCCAAAATATTGTGTTCCTTGGAAATAGCTTAATACGCACTCAATTTCGCTTTCAAAATTTTACAGACATGAGCATAGCGAACACTCCAACAACATAGAGATTTTATACCTGATACGATCAAAATGATCTATCATATTGAGTGCATAACATGGCAAGATTATATGCCTAAAGGGTAAAATTACGACACAAGCATGGTGTAAGAGCATACGCTCGACCTTCTTATAAGGGTGCGTATTTTGGGCTTCCCCAAGGAAACTGTTTTTCAACATTTGAAAGATGATATTTTAGCGTACAATGCATACCAAAAATCGCATCATATGTGGAAAATTGGGCCAAAAAGAGGTTTAAAAATGTGTTTCATAAGACCGCTTGCAAATTTAAGATGGGAACCAAGTTGGTTGGGACAAAAGTTAGCACAATCACTAGAAATAAAATTTCGCGCAGCTTGACCTTTGTCCACTAAAACAGCGGTAACTCCCTTGTTAGGAAGGCTATGGACGAACAGTCAGATGTTTTGAAAACTAGACTTCCGTATATTTCTATCCATAGGTTGTGAACCACACGGATCATTAAAATCAGATCACAGTGCATGTTTTAATTGGCTGCTTTAGTATTTCCCAAGTTTAGTGAGAAATCAAGGTTAAGACCATATCCAATGGCATAAGTGTTGATGCAAAGATATGACAATGACAGCCATAAGTGCGTTTAAATGCTGTCGGGTGTTCGATTTCTTATCTCGACTAATGATCCTTTCGGTAACTCCAACTTTGTAGACTTGTAGAGAAAGTAGGAATGTCGATACAACTAAGGCTGTTTAAAAACCACTTATTCAAAGCGTAAACAAATACCAAGGAGGATGCGCCTAGTCATGATCAAAAGTATAGACAAAATCCACCAAAGTGCATCAAATCAACCTAGAATTTTAATTCTCAATTTGCAAGTATAAGTCATAATAGCCATGTTATGTGGATGCAATGCGGTGCATCATAATTAAGCATTTTGAACCATGAGACATAATGAATATACCATAACCAACTCGTCTTGACCATCCAATAAGATCGACTAAACATAGTCAAATGTATAAGGCACATGCCTTTACAAATACTTGGAAAAGTATTCGGACCTATAGTCAAATGAACTATAATCGAGGTCAACGAATTCATGTATTTACCGCAATATGCCATTGCTTTACATGTTAAAATTCATGAGAAGTACTCTTACATTCTTTCATATATCATATTGCAAGGAGACGGTGCATGGCTACACCCACATGCAATAGTTTATTTTAATAGGATGAAAGATGGAGTTGTCGAAGTATGGGATTGGGTCAAGATCAACGTGGTGGTCGCTCAATTCAACGTGACAAATCCGTCACAAATCGATTTTAGCCACGACATATCCGTCGCAATCGATGTTTGTCCCATTTATACGTCACAAATCCGTGACTAATCATGAACAAGTCATAACTTTACCATTATCGATAATGTTCGTTTTATTTAATTATTGGTTTAAAATTGACAAAACGGCGACGTCAAATCGCACCCAAGACGTGGTGTATGCAACAACCACAAATATCGACTTTCAACAATTATCCGTGACTCCCCCAGGACCGTCACATAGTTTACTTCGACATACGAGAGTGATACCACCTCTCATAGTCTCATCCACCACAAAGTAGCGTGAGAGGTTAAGAACCCAAATACCTAATTCCCCAAAAAAAATCGCAAAAGAGAGAAATTGAAAAATGGGAAGTTTAATAAAATCTTACGGGTACTTGGTTTCATATTTGCTTTGATCCTTGAACGGGATAATAAATTTGGCTTCTCTCCATATGAGAAACATATTTCCGTAAGTACTCCATTCTATATTTACTTTGATCATTGAACGGGATAACAAATATGGCTTTTCTCTATATGAGCAACATATTTCCGTGGGTACTCCGTTCTATATTTACCTTGATCCTTGAACGGGATAACAAATATGGCTTTTCTCCATAGTGTGCATATCATCATGAGCAACATATTTTTCTATATGCACGTAAAACATAAACATGGTAAGATTCATAAGTGTACAAATCAATGAACAAATGAATCATTAATTAGGAAAAGATGGAGAGTTGAGAAACTCCCGGAAAGGGCTACTGGGCTCGATAATCGGACGAAAAAGGACTCAGGCGTGGCGGTGCAGCAGCTCGGTATTGGGTGAGGTCGGATCTCCAAATTTCCTTATAAAAAACTGCTTCTGTTCGGCAGCAGATTCAGTAAGCGATACTACTCATAATCTCATCTCCACCGTTGAATATATAGATATTTGTGTTGGAAAGTTGCTGTCAAAATTTCACACCGATCTGACGGTTAACGAATCGGAAAATATGATTTTGGTACAACTGCGCTGTCCAGAAAATTTACGCGCGGAAATTCTCGTCTCTCATTTTTTTTTTTCGCGTACAGTTTCATCGAGAAATATTGTTCCGAATCAGATCTTCACCATTAAATTTGTAGTTCTTGCTTCATGGTTGAGAGGGTAAAAAAATTTGATTTGTTGCAGCTGTCGGATCCGATCGGCAGGCTGCAACTGGATCTGGACTGCACAGGAATCAGATCGGACTGCAGCAGCGGGTCGGGTCGATCAACAGCGGGCTGGACTCGCAAACGGGATGGAGGAATCCGATCTGGAGATGACGGGTTGCACGGGTCTGGCTAGCATTAGGCAGACGAATCACAGGGTTGGGGCAGACGAAGGCTGACGACGGCTGGCGACGTGTCGGGCTTACGAACGGAAGTCGCGCGTCGACCGGGCTTAAAGGGGTCGGTCCGTGAACATATCGAGGTTGATGATGGCAGCGATCTAGGTCCGGGAAGACGATGGCAACGACAACCTGGTGCGAGGCGGCGACCGATTTGGTGCAGATTTGGAATCGGGGGTGGCGCGGGGGGATTAGGGTTTCGACCGGGTAAGGGAATAACGGCGGGTTTGCGGAAGAAAATCTGATTTTCATTTTTTTTTTCGGGATTTTTCAGAAAAACGGGAGAAGATTTTTTCTTGCTCAGTTGGGATACTACGTACTGATAACGTGTTTCAGGAGAAAGTAAAAGACTGTAAATACGAGTCAATCAATTGTATTCAACACTGATAGAGGGGCCATTATATAGGCATTACAATGAGAGTCCTTCCATACATAGGATTCTTAAATAAGGTAAGACATCTAATAGGATCCTAACCTCTAGAAGGATCTAGAACCTTCCATCTATGTATCTACAATCAGTATTAGGTAAGACACATCACGAGAATAATAATTTCTGGAATAATTTTGACTTTAGTACCATTAACTATATATATATATATATATCAAAATAATATTGTATTTAGTGCATATACCATAAATATGGTTTACTATCATAAAATCTATGCATCAGATAATTTTAGAATCATATATATAATCAAAACAATCATATTTAGATAATATACCATATAAAGATTTTATTAGCATGAAATATATTATTACCTCTATTTTTTCTCTTATAATTGACATTTGAATTTTACATACTTGCCAAAACACAATTTTGACAAATACTATTTTTAATCTTTTCTACTTAAAAAGCATAAAAATTTCAAATTTTGAAAGTATAATTGAAGATGAATCTAATAAGATCTCATATCACTATATTTTCATATGTATAAATCACGGAAGATAGTCAAAATGAAAAGTGTAATAAACTAATAGTTAATATATTATGATAATAAAAGAACAGAGAAAATATGAATATTATATGTTAAAAAATGTTTTAAATTGATTTGTTTGGTGACCAAAAAATATTTCATGCGTAATCTAGATCTCATCCCGGATAGATATTTATCTAATTTTTTAAATTAATTTTGATTACCGAGAAACTAATGACTAAAATTACTTATTCTATTTGTTTAAGATTAATGATGGGAACATGAAAAGTTTGGTACGAGTATATATTGGACAGTTGACTTCCATTTCGTCATTTTTCTCATTTTTCTCACTTTTCCAATCGGGAGCAGCGGGTTTCGGCGATTTGGAGAGTTCGGAGGCGATCCTTCTTCAGATATCAACATCTTTGGTTGGAGAACAAGGATTTCATAACATCTAATCCATTCCATCTTCCAAATCAAGGTAAAAATCCTTAGAACCCTAATTTTGGGGAATTTTGGGGTTTTTCTTAGATTCGTCCGATTTATCCGTTTTGAAACTTGAGAATCTTGAGATGATGATGCATCTATCCCGTATACATGTTTTTCCTACGATTTTACGGATTTGTTTGTGCCGTGTTCGAACTTGTGAGGGTTTGGGTGATTTTCCAACCTCTAGTTGTTTACCCTTGTATTTTCGTGAATCGTAGACGGGTTTCGGGAGTTTCTTCGTGAGTTATGAGTATGGATTTTTTATTATCATACCCCTTATGATCCGTTTAGGTACCGGAAGTGCGTTCTTGGACCTACCGAACTCATACTCTTTTCCGTTCGATTTCTCGATGTCTCAAAGGCAAGTATATATTTATGATTGTATCTCGACTTTGAAAGTAAGATATATGAATGGCATGTTTAATTATATCCACTCTGGGATGGGCCAACGGGTCCTCTGAGGGTTTCGTAGCCTCTGGTGCGATTACACGGATCATATGAGTTAACCATTCTGGGATGGACCGACGAGTCCTCTGAGGGTTCCGTAGCCTCTGGTGCGGTTCCACGGTTGATCATGCATGTATTGATGTGATGCTATGAGATTTAGTTATTACGGAATACTAGTCTTCAAATGATGAATTGACGGTTACTTCTACTTTATTGTCGAGGAGTATTGTATTTCATATTCGATATACTTGCACTAGCTATTCGACGGCTAACCCCAATATATCAACTATAGTCTAGTGACTTCTGTCGGCTCCGTTAGCGTGCGTTAAGTATACTGTTGCGTGCGCTGACCGCCTTCCTTTAGTGTGCGCTAGCCGAAAATTAGCGTGCGCTATTTGGAAAATGGTGTCCAAAAATTGGAGTCCAGAACCTACTGTCCTCTGCCCTGCTCGAGTCTTAGCGTGCGCTACCGTGATAGCTTAGCGTGCGCTACACAGCACTTATAGCGTACGCTAGCCGAAGCCTAGCGTACGTTATCTGATAGTCCAGACAACCTGACAACTTCACTGCCTCGGCCGACCCAGCCCGTTAGCGTGCGCTACGGACGTATTAGCACGCGGTATTGACCATGAATAGCGTGCGCTAGCTAACTCCTAGCGTGCGCTAATTGCTAGTCCAGAGAGCAGGATGAGTTACTAGTTCTGACCTGGCTGGTCCTTTAGCGCGCGCTACGGCTCAAAGCTAGCGTGCGCTACTCAAGAAGAATTAGCGTGCGTTAGCCTAGGCCTAGCGTGCGCTATTTGTCTGACCCAGAACACTTCCGCAAGGACTAAACAACACGATCATGATCCAAACAAGGTACGAAACTCTATAACAATATCGACAACATCACAAAGAGTTTACAGAGCGATAAAATAGGAAGAACGACAAAGTCAAACAGTTAATAAAAAGTACGGGTATTACAGTATGAATATGATTTGGGTGATTGTGGATCGTCTGACCAAATCATCCCACTTCTTGGTGATTAAAGACATGTGGGTTCCCGAGAGGCTGGCCCAGCTGTTCATTAAAGATATTGTAGGTTACATGGTACTCCCAAGAATATTGTATCAGATCGTTATGTACGTAACACTCATGTGTTAGCGTACGTAAAAGGTTCTAACATACGTTAACCTTTTCCGGTAGCATACGTTATGGCAAATACAGATTATAAAGACATGTCTTGTCTTTCGTTTTTGCACGAACCAAACTCGCACATCCTCACTAGAAATCGTTCCTCTGCATTCCTAAGTCGATTTTATCCCCTTCCATCTTGTCTTGGAGATTCATAACTTCGGTTGGAGCCTAGAAGATTGAAGATTGGGGTGTGTTCTTGAAGTCTTTGGAGATTGTTCTTCATTTTCAAGAGGTTGGTTGTCTAAGCTTATGTAAATTCTGTAATAATGATGATGCTAGTGATGAATATTTCACATGATGTTAAATTGATCAAGTATAACATGTGGATTATTAAGATTATGAACAATTAGTGAAGAACATGATGATGTTATTATTAACTACTTGTTGAATTGTTGAATTGTTGAAAGATAACACAACTATAGTTGATTACTTCGAAAATATGATAAAGAACCTGATGATTAGAACTTATAATTAAGCATGTTCTTAATGCTTAGAGATTTCTAGATGATATTACCTATTTTGGAAAGGTTTAGCTAATTCAAATGAAAGACGATAATGAGTTATGAGATAACCCTTATGATTTTGATATACTCGAGATACACTTGATGAATTGATGAAAGTGCGTTTGCCTAGAACATCATGATCGAATCTAGATAATGTTCTTAAGAGGATTATGACGATATAAGATGATAGTAACACAATGAGATGATTAATTGGAGTTGTTCTCGATAAATTCTTATTCAACGTAATAACAAGAATATATAAAAACATCTTAAAGTTCATGAATTAGGACTTTAATGTCTATTGGGATAGTTGAACCATTCGGTTGATTGGCAGGTGTCGTTTCCTCTGAAATTTCGTTATCGGTGTTGTGTGAATATGTTATTGAATGAGTTGTATTTTCATTCAAGGTTGCTTGTTCAAGTGAGTGTTATTAATCGAGGGCACCGTCCGTTCGTTCGTTCGAAGAAGGATTATTTTCGTCCCCGAATTGAGGCAAGTTATCTTGTATGGTTATAATGATGATTGAATTCTTGTTAACGTTATACACTTCGTATATATATAATGGTTTATGAAACTATGATTCATATTGTGGTATTGTTCTTGATCGTGGTTACCGTTTCGTTGTGGGGTTGTATTCCCAAGTTCACTACCTTTGGTATCGTTAGTCTCGTTGATCATATTGTCAGTTCGGTGAGTTTCTTGATTCTTGGTTGGATGTGTGATTTATTGAGTTTCACTGTCATGTTGTATCATGACATATCTGGAGTCATATCTGCGTGCCGATTGGTTATGTGTAGGATTTTTAGCCAGGCACGTATGGTCATGTGTTGATGTTTTCGTATTGGACTGTGCACACGAGACGTAGTTCGTGAGGCTAACTAGGTATATTGTCCCACGTATATCCTGGATTCCGTATACGGGGTGGACATGTGCACGGACACATTTCCGGATCGGACGTACTGTGATGTCCGTCTTGAGCCATATTGATTGCTCGTTCTTATTCCATGTATGATTGGGTATGTCCGACGGTTTGTGACTGGTTGTTCATATGCCAGAGGGGTATGTTCAATAGTCGGGTTGTTTCCTTGAGATCCAGTATATGTGAATTGTATAATGTCTTGAGAATTATTATCATGTATATCTGAACATGTGGTTTTGGGCGAAATACTTGTATTGTATTTTAGGTCGAGGCTAGGCCAAGGCACGGGAAGAGCACGGTGACGGCGAAGGGTTTGAAAGATACTAGTTTCAGGGGCCCAAGTCTTTTGTTGTTCGTTTATGCTTAAACCGTGTAGTCTTACTTGTCAGTTTTAATAAAATCTTGTTGGTTGTGATAGGACGTCGAATGTACGCTCCCTGAAAACCCGGTTTAAAATATGGAGCAATAAAAGTCCGACCTAAGTCCGACCTCAAGGTCCTTCAGAAGGTCGCCGACCTCAGAGGCCTCACTTAGCTGTAACGTCTGTTAGAAGGGCGCCGACCTCGGAGGCCCCGCTAACCGATGATATCTGATAAAGGTCGCCGACCTCGGAGGCCCTGCTTAGCTGTGACATCTGTTAGAAGGGAGCCGGGAGGTCGAAAAACAAAGGGTACCACGAAAAGTAATACCCATCCTTTCGGATGGGCCGGAGGAAATTGATCAGCAGGAAGACCATGGGGAGAGTTATCCAAAAATATGGGAGCGATCCAGACAGGAAAAAGCGCATGATCCCTTGATATCCAGCATGCAGGACGAGCTGGAAGAGTTGCGACAGAGGGTTGAGGGGAAGGACACAGAGAGTCATCCAGGCCATCCCTTCTCAGAAGGCATACTGCAGGCCGAGCTCCCATATGGGTTTAGGGCTGTCACCTTCACCTACGATGGACTCTCAGATCCTACCCGACATTTATACCGATTCGATAACATGGCGGTACTACAAAGATATTCGGATGCCGTGAGTTGCAGAGCGTTCTTGGCTACACTGACAGAGTCAGCTCAGGATTGGTTCCACCAGATACCCCCTGGGTCAGTCACCAACTTCAAAACTTTCAGCTCCGCGTTCTTGACTCACTTTGCCAGCGCCAGGGTGCACCAAAAGACCTTCATGTCCTTGTTCAATATCAAGCAATATTCTGGAGAAGCGCTGAGAGCTTATGTGACCCGATTCACGAAGGCATGTCTGGAAGTACCCTCGTCGTCAGAGGAAGTAAAAACCAGTGCCTTGACGCAGGGACTGAGGCCGGGGTTGCTACGCACCTCATTAGCTAAAAAACCAGCCAGAACATATGATGAGGTCTTAGCCCGATGCTCTAAATACATTAATGTTGAGGAAACCGAGAAGGATATGGAGGAATTGCAAGAAAAGCCCGAGGATGGGGAAAGGGGGTCCAGCAGATTGATACGACGGGAGGAGTACACCTTTCAAGGAAACTTACCTCGGGAAGAAGTGTCATGGGGAAAAACAGATCGGAAGAAGAACGATATCGTTCTAAGGCGACCAAGATTTGACCAATACAGCCCACTAACAATGAGGAGAGCTCAGGTTTTGGAGGCAGTTGAGGGTAAGATGAGCAGGGTTATCGAGTGGCCTGCATCTCGTCCTAATAGGCCACCTAGCCAAAATCAGAGCTTTATTGTCGATTCCACAATGATTACGGGCATAAAACAGACGAATGCAAGCACCTTAAAGATGAAATCGAGAGGCTGGTCCGAGCGGGACATCTGATGGAGTTCACATATCAACAGAGAAATGGAGGTCGGAGGCAACCACCCATGCCCCAAAGAGGTGCGGGGGTGAAAAGAGAAGCTCCTCGGGGACCCGCTGCTCCCCCGGCTAAAAAAGGAGTGATCCACATGATATCAGGAGGACCAACCGACGGAAGTTCTAATCAGGCTAGAAAAGCCCACGCACGAAAGGCTAGGTGTCATCAACTCAAGGAGGTCGCCTCTGTAGGCAGTGGGCCTATCATTCAGTTCAGCCCCATAGATTATAACGGGATACATACGCCCCACAATGACGCGTTGGTCATCACCGCGGAGATCGCCAGTTACGATGTGCAAAGGGTGTTTATCGATACGGGAAGCTCAGTAGACATCTTATTCTATGACTGTTTCAAATAGATGAACCTGGAAGTGGAATTGAGAAAAGTAGACACCGCGCTCTATGGGTTCTGTATGACCGAAGTGCAACCAGTCGGAGAAGTGGTGCTTCCAGTAGCGCTGGGTCAGATGCCCCATCGGAAGGTCAAGACACTCAGATTTTTAGTGGTAGACACCAAATCGGCCTATAACGCCATTTTAGGACGACCAGGGCTCAACAAATTCGAAGCGGTGGCCTCTACCGCGCACATGAAAGTAAAATTCCCCGTAGGAGGTGAGGTGGGAGAAGTAGCAGGAGATCAGTTTGTAGCCCGTTCTTGTTATCAGACAACGGTGAAGCAAGGAGGGCAGCGCGGAAAGAGGACACCCGAGCTCGGGGGCCCGGATCCGGAGTCTAAAAGGAATAAGCAAGCGAAGGCGCCCGAGAAAGCTGAGGAAGAAGGTGTCAAGCCCAACGAGGAGTTACTAGAAATAGAATTGGTTCCAGGAAAGCCGGAAACAAAGACTCGCATGGGAATTCGGTTGGACGAGGGAATAAAAGAAAGCATCATTAGCCTGCTAAGAAGATTCATGGACATTTTCGCGTTCGCAGCTGAGGATCTGGTGGGAATCAGCCCAACAGTTGCCGAGCACAGGTTGAACATCGACCCAACCATAAGACCAGTAAAGCAGAAGAGGAGGCATTTCGGGCCAGAGATGGATGGGGTCATTGGGGAAGAGGTCGATAAGCTCCTCCGAGCTGGACACATAATAGAGATCCAGTTTTCGGAATGGCTATCCAACGCTGTGATGGTAGGGAAAGGCCAGGGGAAGTGGAGGATGTGCATGGACTTCCGGGACCTAAATATGGCATGTCCCAAGGATCACTACCCGCTACCCCACATTGATCAGCTAGTGGATTCAACCTCGGGGTGCGAATTACTCAGTATGATGGACGCTTCCCAGGGATATCATCAGATTCCTCTCGCACTTTGAGACGTAAAGAGGGTTAGTTTTGTGGTTTCAAAGGGAACTTTTTGTTATGTACGCATGCCTTTTGGATTAAAAAATGCAGGAGCTACATATCAGAGGATGGTCGACAGAATCTTTAAATCCCAGATCGGCAGAAACATGGAGGTATACGTGGATGACATGCTAGTGAAAAGTGTGAAGGCAGGAGAGCATATCAGAGACCTAGAAGAGACGTTCGAGAACCTGCGCGCATACGGAATGAAGCTCAACCCATCAGAATGTTCTTTTGGAGTCAAATCGGGAAAATTCCTGGGGTATGTGGTCACAGAACAAGGAATCGAGGTCAACCTGGAGAAGGTCAAGGCAGTGCTGCAAATGAATCCTCCAAAAAACATCAAGGATATCCAGATACTAACAGGAAGAATAGCAGGGCTGAGCCGTTTCATATCACGCTCGGCCGAGAAGGGATTCCCATTTTTTAAACTCTTAAGAAAAGGGAACAAGTTCGAATGGACCCCGGAAGCGCAAACAGCATTCGGAAAATGAAAGAGTATTTGGCCGAGCTGCCCCTGCTCACCAAACCAGTACCAGGAGAGGATCTTGTACTCTACTTATCCGTGGGAGAAGGAGCGGTTAGCTCGGTCTTGCTAAGAGAAGAAATGAATAAGCAAAAGCCCATTTATTATACAAGCCGAATTTTGCAAGGAGCAGAAAGGAACTACTCCGAGCTAGAAAAAGGGGCGCTGGCGTTAGTGGTTACGGCCAGGCGATTGAGGCCCTATTTCCTAGCCCATAGGATAAAATTGCGAACCAACTTGCCCTTGAGAGAGATATTAGGGCGACCTAATGTGTCAGGTCGTCTGGTGAAGTGGGCGGTAGAAATGGGGGAGTACAACATGGAATATGAGCCGAGAACGGCGATTAAAGCTTAGGCCCTAGCAGACTTTATCCAAGAGGAGGCCATGCCATCGCCACCAGAAGGACAGTGGCTGTTGCATGTGGATGGATCGGCGACAACCAGTGGTTCTAGGGCAGGGATAATCCTTACTACCCCGGAAGGTGAGCAATTAGAATATGCCATAAAATTCGATTTCAGGGCATCTAACAACGAGGCCGAATATGAAGCCCTGGTTAAGGGAATGCAGCTGGGAATAGACTTGGGCGCGCGACGACTCATTGCTTACTCTGATTCCCAACTGGTCACACAACAGGTAGAAGGAAAATTTGAGATAAATGAGGATCGGATGAAGAAGTATGTGGAGGAAGTGAAAGAGGCTGCCAAAAAACTGGGGGAATGGAAGTTAATCCATATCCCTAGGGTGGAAAACGCAAAAGCTGATTACCTAGCAAAGATGGGAAGCTCCTTAGTGGATTGCCGCTCGCGAATGAAGAACGATTCCGGGAGCAATGAGTAGCATCATGAAACAGGTGATGGAGGTGAACGAGATAGCAGATTGGCGAACTCCTTTGTTGGCATACCTAAGAAGGGCAGAACTACCCAAGGAGAGGCAAGAAAGAATGAAAATTGTGCGAAGAGCAGCGAGGTTCTGTTGCATTAATGATGAGCTATACAAGAGGTCCTACCTCGGTCCATACCTACGATGCATTTCGGAAGAAGAAGGGCGAAGTATATTGGAAGAAATCCATGAAGGGTGCTGCGGAGACCATACCAAAGGAAGAGCGCTGATTAGCAAAACTCTAAGGGCTGGCTTCTTTTGGCCAACCATGAGCAAGATAGCAGTGGAAATGGTTAAGCGATGCCAAAAATGTCAAGTGCACGCACCCTTAATTCATATCCCAGCCGAGGATATGATCACCATGGGAGCGCCCTGTCCATTCGCTAAATGGGCAATTGATATCATGGGGCAGTTTACACCTGGCTCGGGAGGAAGAAAGTTCTTAATAGTAGCCATAGACTACTTCAGCAAGTGGGTAGAAGCCGAGCCCGTGGCCACCATAACCGAGCAAAGAATCATAAGTTTCCTGTTTAACAACATTTGCTGCAGGTACGGAGCGCCCCAGATACTCATCTCAGATAATGGAACCCAATTCAATGGGAAGAGAACCCAGTCCTGGTGCGAGGGTATGCATATCAAGCAAAGGTTCGCTGCGGTTGCTCACCCGCAAGCTAATGGGCAAGTGGAGGTAACTAACAGAACAATCTTGCAGGGGATAAAAACCCACTTAGACAAAGTTGGAGGAGGATGGGTGGATGAACTTAGCTCGGTACTATGGTCGTACATGACCACACCTAGATCATCAACAGGAGAAACACCCTTCAGTATGGTATACGGGTCCGAAGCCGTCAGCCCCGCAGAAGTCGGAGAAATGTCCCACCGGGTTCGATGGTTCAACGAGATGGAGAACGAGGAAATGATGAAAGAGGCGTTAGATACCATAAAAGAAAGAAGGGAAGCGGCGGCAGCACGAACAGAAAGATACAAAAGCTTGACAAAAGCAGCTTATGACAAAAGAGTCAGGAAGAGACAATTCCAGGTCGGTTATTTGGTGCTTAGGCGAGCTGATGCCCTCAGAAAAACAGGAAAGCTGGAGCCGAACTGGGAGGGCCCTTACAAGGTAATCCGAATTTATGTGGGGGGAGCTTACGAACTTGAGGATATGGAAGGGCACCTCATCAAAAGACCTTGGAACATACGTCACTTAAAAAGTATTTTGTGTGAAGAGGTGTGGAAAAAAGCAATATGTTGTTTTAATAAAAGTCTATTACAAAAATATATCTCTCTGAATGTGTGGATCAAGTAAAACTAGAAATGACATCTGAACAGGCGAAACGCCTCCAGATCCGAGTAAGGGTGAACCGCCCTCTGACATCTGAACAGGCGAAACGCCTCCAGATCCGAGTAAGGGTGAACCGCCCTATGACATCTGAACAGTCGAAACGCCTCCAGATCCGAGTAAGGGTGAACCGCCCTCTGACATCTGAACAGGCGAAACACCTCCAGATCCGAGTAAGGGTGAACCGCCCTCTGACATCTGAACAGCAACGCCTCAGATCCGAGTAAGGGTGAACCGCCTCGACATCCGAACAGCGAAACGCCCAGATCCGAGTAAGGGTGAACCGCCCTCGACATCCGAACAGCGAACGCCTCGTAACCGAGTAAGGGTGAACCGCCATCTGACATCTGAACAGGCGAAACGCCTCCAGATCCGAGTAAGGGTGAACCGCCCTCTGACATCTGATCAGGCGAAACGCCTTCAGATCCGAGTAAGGATGAACCACCCTACGAAGCTATGACTAAGGGAAATACCCAATCTACACTAAAGATCGGTGAAAAAAGAAAAAGTTAAGTCAAAGTGGTTGGGTTACATTTAGGATATTTCGAATTTTAAAGGTCGGAACTATACTAAGAGAAAAGTCGGGCCATGTCGGAAAATAAGCATATCAAATCAAACAGGCACAAGATACATCAAGGTTACAAGCAACACCGAACTATATCAAACTTGTCATACAAAGCACGCAAACCCCAAGTATATTCAACTCAAAAAATTGTCATTCAAAATAGCTGTGCCAGTACAATAAAAAGAAGAAAAAAATAGAAACAGAAGTAAATACATATACATGTCTACACTAAACTACAGGCTCTGAAGACGGAGGAGGCAACGGAGGAGAAGCATCACGGTCGGTCCCAACCACCTCGGGACTAGGAGTGCTGGCCTTAACAGGTGAGCTGGGAGGAGTAGAAGGCAACTCCAAATCCAAGCCAGATTGCTTTATGGACTCCTCAAGGGCGTCCTTCCACCAAACCGCCTCCGGAGATTCTTCCACATCCCCGGACCAACCCGAAGGAACGGGAGCCCCGTCCAATGCAGCATCCCGGTCCAGCTCGCCCGTGAAACCCAAAGAAGACAGTTGCTCACGAGCACGAGTTAGGGCAAAATCAAAATATTGTGTCGCGGCAGGGGCTAGCTTAACCAGGAACGCGGTAGAATTGTGATACCGGGCCAGGAGGGCGGAACGGTAGGCCTCCAGGAAGGAGTGACCGACGTCACTGGTCAGGAATCGACGTCGGCCATCCGTCGCCCCACGCTCATAAGATGATCCCTCGGATCTAGCCTCGGCTAGTTGAGCCTCCAGTTGGGTCACCTTTTCCGATTCCGCTCTAGCTTGATCTTCGAGTTGGGCGACCTTCTCCAACTCAGCCTTAGCCCGTGCCTCAAGTTGAGCTATCCTCTCGGATTCGGCCCTAGCTTCCGACAACTGAGCCTCGAGCTGGCCCACCTTCTCCGTTTCAGCGGTAGACATGGTCTTCCAAAATTTCAGCTCTTGGTTCAGCTGAACATTGGCCATCTGAGCCCGCTCTAAAACCGCCTCCCGCTCAGAACTTTTCTTAAGGGCAGCATCTAAGCGATACTCCCTCTCTTGAAGCTGAGCCGAGAGATCAGAATTAGCCGACAGGGCGGCCTCCAGGTCGGCTTGCATCTGTGTGAGCTGAGAGGAAGATGTAGTGCCGAGCTTATGAGCCTCTGCGAAGGTCACAAAGGTGGCAAAGAACTGCACAAAAAGTTATATCAGGTCGGCAGAGGGTAATAATAAACATAAAAATAGCCAAAAAGGGTATGAAGGCGAAAAGGGGAATACCTTCCCAAAGTACATCATCATATCATCAAATTTAGGGTCCTCCTCGGCATCTCGTAAGCCCAGCTTATCCTTAACCGAGACCATGGAGCTGAAATAAGGAAGAAATCTATCAAACTCCTTGCATCGGAGAAGAGTCTCCATAGCCAGACCTGGGGGACCCATGGTCTTCGGCCGTTTGGAAGCGGGGGAGCTAGGAGAAGAGGCCCTCTGAGTGACCTGAAGCTGCCGAGACGAGCTCGCAGGGCTTCGTCCGGTGGTCAAGGTAAGAGCCAGGTCGGAGGGGAGAGTTACCCCAGACTTGGGGCGAGAAGGGATCTTCCGTTTAGCTTTGGACGAGCCCTCTGCCCTCTCCTTGGGGAGATTCGTCGACTTAGGGACCTTCTCTTTTATTGGTTCAGCCGGCTTGGAGGCATCCGACTGGTAGGTCTGCATGAACCGATCTACAAAAAAACAACAACACAAACAGTCAGGAAAATAGCTAAAAAGCAAAATAACAAAGATCTGAAAAAAATATATATATATATAAAGCCTACCGATGTCAGGGATAGCCGGGTAGGGATTCGAGCTCAGCCCACAATGGAACAGAAGATCATGGAATTGCGTCAGCTGGAAAGCATTATAGGGAATGGCATTCCATTCCCGAACTTTCTCGACCCACGCAGCCCGGATGGAATTACGCCTAGGAATAGGATCCTGGCTCGGAGTAGCTTGCGTCCATTCCGTAGGAAAGCCCCAAGAATCAGATGAAGGGAGCCGAAGGAAAAAGAAGCGGGACCTCCAGTCCTTCACATTGGAAGGAAGGTGGGTGAAGAAATGGGCGTTATTTCAGGAAGTCAAGTAAAAGGAACCTTTAAAACTCTTTAGTCCAAAACAGAAATAGAAAAAGCCCAGGTCGGGTTCCTCATGTCTGTAATGACACAGCACGAGAAAACCAACCATGTAGCGAAAAGAGTTGGGAGAAAACTGGTTGAGGGGAAGATTGTATTTAACGGAGAGAGAGACAGGGAAGGGATGGGGTGGAAAGCGAAGACCACTGCTCACCTGATCCACAAACCAGGTAATATGCCCCGGGGAGGATGATCAGGGGTATCAGTAGCCTGAGGTGTGACAAATTCCCACCCCGGGGGAAGTCTAAGAAATCTTATAAAACTAGCCAACGCGGTTGGACTAGTCCTCGATAAAGGATGGGGAGGGAGAACTCGAGTCGCTCCTACAACCGTCTGATATGGATCGGCTAAGAGGCCGGTCACAGTTACCTCGTCCATAGGAGGAGGGGAAGGAGGATCTACAATGATTAGGGGGATGCCAGAGGGAGGGATGTCACCTAGCCTGCATCACGCCACGTCACCTAAAGGCTCATCCCTAAGACGGAGGGAGGAACCAGTAGCTCGCCCCGACCTACCCCCCGAATCCCCATCAGAAGAGGAAAGACCTTCTAAAAAAGAGTTCACGGCCGATGCGCCGGAAATATTTTGAGAATCCGAAGCAGACGACATAACAAAAGTAAGAAAAGGGGAGGAAGAAGAAAAGGAAAATATCTGTAAAACAAATCAAAAACTAAAGAGATGTTTAGATGAACATACCCATGGGATTGGGTGGAAGATCGCCGGAGAAAGGTAGAGCAAGTGCGTCGCCGGAGACAGATAGCTGTGATCGCTAGTGTCGCTTGAGATTTTTCGCACCAGAGGTTGAGGGTGTAAATACGCGGAAGTGATAAAGGGGGAAGAAGACCTCCTTTTATAGGAGGGAGGGGCGAAAACCAAGAAGGATAGGGACGATCTGGAGCGTCCGATGCCCTATCCGAAAGAACGGCTGGGATTTGACACCGTCTTATCCGACCTATAGCAGGTCGACACCTGGCTTTGACCGTCGACGTGACGTTTGGGAGGCGGGGAAAGGAAAAGACAGGTTATTATAGCGCACGAAGTCCGAAGAGCCTCGTTATTTGGGAACGGAAGTCCCAAGAATTATTGCGTCAAGGTCGTCCGATTATAAACAAATCTTACTCTACTCGGTCTTACAGCTCGACTAGAGTAGGGGGGACTGGTTGATAGGACGTCGAATGTACGCTCCCTGAAAACCCGGTTTAAAATATGGACCAATAAAAGTCCGACCTAAGTCCGACCTCAAGGTCCTTCAGAAGGTCGCCGACCTCGGAGGCCTCACTTAGCTGTAACGTCTGTTAGAAGGGCGCCGACCTAGGAGGCCCCGCTAACCGATGATATCTGATAAAGGTCGCCGACCTCGGAGGCCCTGCTTAGCTGTGACATCTGTTAGAAGGGCGCCGACCTCGGAGGCCCCCCGCTGAGCTATGATATCCGATAACAGGTCGCCGACCTCAAAGGTCCCGACCTACTGATTTGAATAGGAATGAGCCGACCTAAAAACCACCGAACTCAGGAATGTCGAATTATTGGGAAAGAAGATCCTGACTCACCTGACAGAATCCCTAAGATCCAGGGATTGAGAGCCTATACCTTGCAATCCCGGAAATCCAGGGATGGAAAATCGCAGCATGAATCCCTGGATATCCGGGATTTTCTCTGGGAATCAGGGAAAATCTTAGATAAACAAGGCACCCTCCTCCTATAAAAGGGAGAGAGGGGGTTCCTCAAAAAACAACACACACTCTGAGAATACAGCATACCTTAGAGAGAGAAAGAAAAGAGAGGACTTCATATATTTTGAGTTTTCTTAGCTAAACTTCTAAGATTAACCCGGTTCTTGGTGACCGATCAGCTCGGTTACATCAGGTTGTATTATTATTTTGAGTATATTCCATCTTCATATGGTTTATACTGGTATTGGATCCTGTGTATTGTGAGGTTATTAGTCGTACGATGTGTAAACCCCTAATCGGGGTAATGATTATTATCTTGTGGTTCGGTACCACAAATTATGATATGATTAATTTATATTTTGGTAACGCCTGGTGGGTCCCATTTTGGGGTCCACAGCACTGTAATAGCCACCATATTTGGGTGTTACAATTAGAAATTATTTTTCAAGTATAAATTTAAAATTTATACAATAGATGAAATTCGTTGATAATTTATATCCTCATACCCGTCACAACCCCAATTGAAATTCTATGTGGGCATGTTGATTAATGTTATATTTATTTCAAGTGTTTATTTGATAAAAAAATATACATTAATTGTAAGTGTTTATTTAGGTTCTCCGGTCAGTGGAGTCCACGACACTGTAATAGCCACCATATTTGGGTGTTACAATTAGAAATTATTTTTCAAGTATAAATTTAAAATTTATACAATATATGAAATTCGTTGATAATTTATATCCTCATACCCGTCAAAACCCCAATCAAAATTCTATGTGGGCATGTTGATTAATGTTATATTTATTTCAAGTGTTTATTTGATAAAAAATACACATTAATTGTAAGTATTTATTTAGGTTCTCCCGTCAGTGGAGTCTCAACTAAAACGTATGTAGTATCCATAATTTTAGATAAATATGATTAATAAAACAATTTTTTTTCCGATAAAAAATTATACTATTTATTTGACCAACTTAAAAATTGACCTCGTGGTGCAAAATAATTGTGGAGCAAAAATACACATTGATTCTAAGTATTCATTTAAGTTCTTTAATCGACAGAGTCTCATTTAAAACCGACGTGAGATTCAAAATTTTATATAAATAGAACTAATTTAGTTCCAATAATTAACCAAATTAATTTTTCCAGCAAAGAATTAAACTATTTATTTATCCAACTTAATAATTGGTCAAATAAGATAAAATAAAGATAAAACTATTAAACCAGTGGTGTGGAATACTTATCAGGTGGAAAATTACACATTGAATTCTAAGTATTTATTTAGATTCTGTATTGGTGGAGTTCTATTTAAATCAAAGTAGAATTTAGGGTTTTAGATAAATAGGAATCTAAAATTAAGAAATACCACGTAGAAAAAGAGTTAATGTAGTACTTAGAATCCATAATGCTATCATATATATATAGATATACTAAAACCGTCAATAACCAGTCTAATTAAAAAATAAACTAACAACGGTCCGGTGGTAGTGATTTGTCAATTATATCACTATAGAATTTTCTACAACTTTTTTGTGTTTATTATCATTTGCGGTTCTTCGTTAAACGAACATAAATTTACAATGATCTCAAAGGTATTTCATAAGATAATACTTACTCCATTCAACTTGAAGAGAGTAATTTAGTTATAGTACAATATTTTAACTTTAATCATTTAACTTTGGTGTATATGTCATAGGGTTTTCCCTCTTCTAATATTCACCCAGACAACGCTTCTATCGATTTTATCAGTATAGCGGCAGTGAAGGCAAGTCATAGAGGAGGTGGTCGGGAAGCTATGGAGGAGGACGACAATCTTATCTTTGAGACTTCCAAAGGCGTGGAACCTATTATGAGTTCTGATGATATGAGATTGGATGATGGTCTATTATGAAGCCATCTGCCATTCAACAACTTGTCGTGCCAATTATCTCTGAACGGGACATTATCGCTCGAGCCCCCAATTCTTTGGTCCCAATTATATCTCATAATATGTTTCATTGGTTCTCTTATTTTCCATCTTATGTTTAATCTTCAGAGTATGATCTTCGTCGAACTGTTACATTTTATGCTTCTTAGCATGGGCTTTTGTCACGGTCTGAGAGTTCGCACAGTAGTCCGGTGCGGTATTTAAACAAATAAGTTGTATCGACTTGCTAAGTAAGCTTGAGAAAAGCGAAAAATAAGCATATGGGCACAAATAAAATTTTATTAGATAGAGATGTTTGTACGAGAGAGCTTTATAGTGCTTTGGAGTGCTTGAGTGTTTTTTTGGATGTTGTGGGCTTGTGTAGATAGTTGTGGCTTTTGTGGATGATCTGTCCAAATAAGGCCTCACTCCTTTATATAGTTGTCTCGGAGAGCTATAGACTAAGAACTCTCTAGATAAAACTTTCTAGAGTCTAGCTTACTCTTAAATGTTCTATGATGTACATGTAATGCCCTAAAGCTCTAATGTGTATAAGTATCTTCTAGAACTATGCACAATACTTTTAGATATGTAGAGACTTTCCTCAAATCTTCTTGATTCTTCCGGAATATTCTGGAGTGTTCCGATCATGAGCTACTCTTGGGAGTATATAAGTGCATTTCGGGTCATCCTCGCGCGATTCGTCACATCCTCTCCCACCCAATTTGGCGAAGTCCTGAGCGTGTTCTCCTCTTTAAACCTCCAAATTTATCATTGAAAATGCCAAATTTAGCTCTGAGCCTTGGTTCGTGCCAAACCCAAAACCCCTCGATCAGCCGAGAATTGCACCAAGCTGTCGAGCACCATATGACCAAGCATCGAGCACCATTTGGCCAAGCTTTCGAGGCTATCTCCTGCCAGACCGAGGCCGAGGGTGACTCGATCGAGCTGCCTGACTGAGACCGTATGGAAGTGGCCGATCTTTTGCTTATTTTAAATTTTTTGGGTCAAACTCTAAATAGATGTTTGACCCATTTATTTTACAACTTTTCCTTATTTTTTAGATTTCTAAGAGGGAACCTCTTCCCCTCTCTAATTTTTCTCCCGAATTTTCCCCTCTCTATGAACCCTAATTTTTTTATACGTATATTGTAATTTCAAGTTTAATTTTAATTTCTACTTTCAATTAGTTGTATTGTGTTTTTTTCTTCAATTCCTAATCTATTTCAAGGTTTCATTTCAAGGTTTCCTTTCAACTAGTGAATGAATCATCAATCTTCCATGGGAAATAATTTTCCTATTTAATAAAGAGTCAGACACAAAATATTATATCAAATTAAACACAATAAAGACATAATAAATATAATAATATTATACATCGCATAAGTAGTTTTCATAATCCAAATTGGTGTTGTTCTGACTTGGCTGTAGCTATGTTATGTTCCAACTGGTTTGCAATCTTAGTTCGGTTTGCTACGGCAGCTAAGTCGTCAGTTGAGTCCTTATCAGCAAGTGGGTGACTTCTTCTTGTCGGTTATGTTTGTCATCTTAGCTATTCCTGCATCATCTAAGCATTTGTTTCACAATCTAAGAGTCCAAATTCTCTGGTTAGCTTCAAGAATCTTTCTTTTGGCAAGGGCTTGGTCAAGATATTAGTTAGTTGATATTCAATGCCGACTCTTTTTTGACACGAACCCTCTTGTGTTTAACATGATCCCTTAAATAACGATGCTTGACATCAATGTGCTTTATTTTTTAGTGAAGCACTGGATTGTTGGTTATGACATCTCTCGAAGTCGCATAAATGCGTTGATTAAATTCACACGAATTGACATCTCCATCTAACCTATGTAATTCATTTCCTATTCTTACTTAATCCACAAACTATTATTTTTCTCTGATTATTGAAATATAAATGGAAATAACTTGGACCCTATTTTTTTTTAATATCAATTCATGAAAGATACAAATTATATGACTGGAACATCTTATCCTGGAAGTAGCATGCTGAACTCGATAGCTGAATCGGGGCAATAACTTCTTAAAGGCAAGCAATTCGTTTGTGATTTGGTTATACAATTGTAACAGTCACATACTATACGAACCATCGAGATAAGTTTTGATTTTTTCGTTTCCTTATTTGATATTAATTTGTCTTCTTTATTTTGTATTCTTTATTTATTGTTTACTTTATGCAATTCATTTGTCGTATAAATACAAATATAAATACGTTATACATCCCGATATTTCCAACACTGGGTCAGTGGCATATAGCCCACTTGGATTTGTAACACTCGCGGCGTGCGTGACAGGCGAGTTCTGCCTTCTCCGTCAATTTTTGTGTGTGCGTCTATTTTTGTTGAGTTTTCTGTGGGGGTGTGAGATTGTCGAGGTGGAGAGAGAGTCGAAGGAATGTGTTCCAACTTTTAAGAAAGAAACTAAAACTCTCAATAACTAGTGTCAATTATATCACTACTAGATATAATTCGTGCCATAATAGTTTCAAATATATTGGTTGTTAGGAAAAAATATATTGGTTCCCAGAATTCTATCGACGGGCAAGAGCTTGGCATAAAATAATTTAAAAACTGGCGAAAAATAAGCAGGCGGGCATGGCCTTTAAAGAAACAAAATGATTGGCCATCGAAGAAAAGCAGACCGACAGCCTAGCATTAAAAAAAATTGGTCGGTCGCCGGAGGTGGTCCGCCGGAAAGCAGGCCGATGGCCTGGCGTTAAAAAAAATAGCCGGTCGCTGGAAAACAGACCGACGGTCTGGCGTTTAAAAATAATAGTAATAAATTGGCCGGCGGCCAGAGGTCTGTCGGTGGCGCCCTGCCTGAAATAAATGGTCGGCCGGAGATCCATCGAGATCCCCGAACAAAAAGAATTATTTTTGGAAGATTAATTACACTTTTAATTTAATTTAATATTCTAATAGTATTTTTTTTTTAAATTTTATTGTTGAATAAGTGATATTATTATATAATTCCACACAAAAAGAAGGGAAAAGAGAGAATAGTGGTAGAATGATCGTGTCAGGTGCACACTATCAAAAAACAACATTGACCGTTGTCTCTTATATTATAAATATAATTTATTTTATTATCATTTGCAGCTTTTCCTTAAATGAGCATAAATTTTGAAGATCTCAAAGCTATTTTATAAGATAATTCACTTCGTCCCACTTGTAGGGAGTAATTTGATTAGGTCCAACATTTTAATTTTAGTCATTTTATCAGAAAAGCAACTCATTGTAAACCAGCTATTTTCACTTATTTTTAATATTTTTTGTAACTTTTATCACAAAAAATATTAATTTTAGGAACATTATATAAATTTTAAGATATAAGATTTTATTTTAAAAGTACTCTCATTGGGATAAAATTATGTTCCGAAAATACACACTTCAAGGGGAACGGATGAAATACTAGGAGGGAAAAATTACACTTTGCCACCTCATCCATCTCATGTTTCTTACTTAATCCACAAACTATTATTTTTCTCCGATTACCCTCATAGCTTCTAAAAGCAATTAAAATTTAATTATTTGAAATATAAAAGTTGTTAAAATAACTTATAAGAACCTAAATATTATTAGTAAAAAAATTTATTTAATAATAATAATTTATTTTTAGTTATTTTATTAGTTGAATTAAAAACTGAATATTTCGAATTTGTTTTTTCTCTAAATATATAGATTTAATTTATGAAAAATATATTTTTATTTATAAAAAATTTGTAAGTTCTGATTTTGCCGAAATCATATTTACCGTAATTTTCGAACAGTGAGATTTTTTTTCTAAAAATAATATCTGTAGAATAATTTTAAAATATTAATTTTCAACTTTTTAGAAATAAAAAACTTAATAAAACAATTTTTAGGGAAAATAATTTAATTCTAAGTTTATATGTTATATAATTAATAGTTAAAAAAACTCTGGTTTTCTTAATTTTTTTGGGCTTTTCAAATTTATTTTAACAATATTCAGGTTTAAATATTAGATTTTTTATTTTTTTTCTAAAATAAATTATGAGATAAGAGAATTGGTGGACTTTGGGTCAATTGTATATTTCGCACCAAGCAAATTACATCGACAGCAGTTATTCAATGATTTTATCGATTAGCAGTATGGCTGCGGTGACGCAAGTTAGAGAGGTGGTCGAGGAGTAATGGAGGACGACGACAATCTTGTCTTCGAGACTTCCAAAGGCGCGGAACCTATTATGAGTTTTGATGAGATGGAAATAGATGATGGTATATTACGGGAATTTACTGTTATGGAACTGAGAAAATGCCTGCCATTCAGCAGCGTGACGTGCTTCCGATATTGAGAAGCCATTTACTGTTATGGAATTGAGAAGTCGTCCGCCATTCAGGAACCATCTTTCCCACCCCGACTTCTTTTCTTGATGCATTGGATTTAACACGTCGTTATTGTTTGCATAATAAAAGTTGTGGTGATTCTTGTGTAATATCCTGAATTTTAGGAATACCTACCGACTAAATACGGGACTTGTAAATTTATTTGAATGTATTGGAGATACATTTCTGGTCTTGGAACATTTAAAATAACAAAGGGATAACAGAAATGTTAGTAGAGACAAGATTGGACATTTTCTCGGAGTTGTCGTGGACAAGTATCAACTTTGAAAAATCACCACGAATTTTTGGGATGTTGAAAAATTCTGAAAATTTAAAGTATTATGTATATTTTAGTTAGCTTTCCAACGGTTCAAACGACGAACCAATCGGAGTTCGGACGAAGAAGTTATGATCGAATTAGTGGAAGACTATCAGCTGTCGGGCACCGTGCGTCATCACAGGCGTCGGCGCCGACAGCGTCCGAGAATCCCGCGGCCGAGGCACGGGTCGTCACTCATAATGCCTAGTCATGATGCTGTCTTGACCAACTAGGCGACTTTGAACCCGCAAAGAGTGGCCTTACCTTTAAGCCTTTCCCATAAAACTTATCTAGACTGTAGAAAATTTACATGACTTAAAGGACATACGTTTATATCCTACATTGGAGATTTTTATATCCTCAAAAATGCTCAAAGACTTAGAGAATCGGAGCAGCTTTTTCCAGGATACGCCCGTAGTTGTTTGATGAAACTCTCCGGAGAATCTGTAAATTCCAAATCTGGGTTGCCTTATTTGAACTCGATTATCTCCCAATAGGTAAGTTATTTTACGAATACATCTCGAGCAGATTATAAAGAAAATTCATATAAGTAAAAATTTATTTGACTGTAGGTATTGAGTCGAATACTCGCTAATATGAACTGCTTTATAGTGAGTCACCGATATTTTCAGTCACTTCGAACATTTCTTTTGAAGTTGATCGAGTTGTCTAGTTTGAACACGTATATCTTTAAACCTGCAAGTCTATTTTTGATAAAGTTTCATGAAATTTGTACCGAGATACATGTTATCATAAATCGGTTTTTATTTTGATTTTTATGAACTGTTTACACTCCGTATTTATCAATAAATTACCGAGTCACTCTATATTTTTCATTTGTATCGAACGGGTTGAATACCTTATATTTGTGTTTAAGGATGGAAAATTTAATAACTATGATTATTAATATTTTTCCATATGAAAATCATGAGTTTTCAAAATTGATGACTTTGGAATATTTTTCGTATTTAAACAAGATTTAAGTTTTTATTCGATCAAATAATGGTTATATCGTAAATACAACCGAAAAATATTGAATATTCTTTTTTATATTTAAAATAATATTTTGGAGTTTTAGTAATGAACTTGTTAAAGTTCGGATCGTCACTTTTGAGAAAGAGGAAACAATTATAAAATTGGGATAGCCGTTGATCGTGGAAATCGAATGTCGTAGTATACTGTTATTGATATCGGGATATAAATATTTTGTCAAGGTGTGGGAATCGAACCTCGGGTTGCTTTACCGACCCGGCTATTTGAGGCAAGTGTTTACTTGTTCGGTTGTAATGTTTTGATGAGTAATTCAATTTACATTTCATAAGTATTTTATGTTGTATTGCATATTGACGAATGTTCAGTGATGTTCTAAAAGGATTAGAATGCACAGTTGATGATTGTTGAGATACTTGGACAATCTTGGGAAGATTGTAGTATTCGGATATTGTTGATGTCATTTTTGATATTCTTGGTCTATGGTATGCATTTCGGAAGGACGTCCGGATAGAGGTATATTTTATGGTAATCGTACATAGAGGATTATGTACGAGAAAGTATTCGGTATTGAGGTATTATACGGTATTGTTGTGATACTAGGATTTTTATGGTATTATCGTGATATTGGGATTTTGACGAGAATCGTTGGATTACCGGAGGTGGTAAGGTTATCGTTGAGGTTATTATTCTCATGATGCATGGCATGTGAATATTTATGTTTATGTACTTGCGGTTATTTGTCGGACATTATTGCTGACCCCGTTGTGGGACTTGGTTTTCAGGTATTGAGGACTTTGATGGTTGCGGTCGTGAGGCGAGGATTCCGGACGATACTGGCTATGGCATATTGTTGGGGAATCGTGTATTTTGTTGTGTATATCATTATTGATGTATATGTATCTTGGACTGTATTTCTATCCGCTGCGTGAGTTCTTTCAAATGGCTTTCGGCTTTATGCCAATCGAGTTTGATTTCAAAACCGATTCCCTTAACCGAAGTTTTTGGCCTTGATCGTTTTGACGGTAGTTGGGTGTTTTCAAATAATTTTGTGAGTTTTGGAAAATACTACCGTCATCGGCCTTTGGCGTTTTTGTAAATGATTTTTAGCCTGGTGGGTTCGTAGCGGGGCCCACGGCGTGTAATACTCCAGACGGCGGCCGCCGCAAGACTAACCGGCAGACGTAGCGCACGCCGCTCGGCATCTAGCGCGCGCTACTGGCGAGGGATCACCCAGAGCCTCGGATCGACCATGGTCGCCCGCTAGTGCACGCCGCGGCACGCTTAGCGCACGCTAGGGCTGCCTATATAATTGACCGAGCACTGCTTTCAACCCATTTTTCATTTCAATCTTTTCTTTCCGCGGCCAGAGGTTTTGAGATCAAGGAGGCATGTTATTGAAGAACAAATCCACGAAGTTCTTGAGTTCATAACATCAATAAATCACCCGTTATCATCCTTTGATCCAGCGAATCAAGGTAATCTTCCTTAGAACCCTAATTTCGTGAATTTGGGGGTTTTCGCATTTTTGTCCGATTCGTTCCGTGTTTTTGATTAATTCATGATGGATATGATTAATCTTGGTAGTATTCTTGTGTTTAACATCATTTAATCCATTGTTCTTCGTCGAATCGAAGTATATTTCTTGATTTCCTTCGAATTGACTTTTTTGGGGATTTGTCCTCGATCTCGTTTTTCATCCGTTTTCGATGGATCGATTATGGTTAAATAATGTTGTTAAACATATTCTATGGATTGTATATCCATATTTCAACTTGGAATTCCGTTTTCATGATTTGACGGAACGAATCGTGTTCTTGGCCGTTTTGGGGGAAATCCTTGAACCTTCGTCATTTGTTCCTTGAATTCGGCGGATTTGGGTCATACTTTGGAATTCATTTTCGTTGTTATTGTTTTCGTTCGTAGTTCATTGTTGTGGATTGTCGTTCGGTGGAGTAGGCGAGTTCGTAGTCGGTTCGTGCCAACCTACTTCGGCCGATTCTCCGCGTTGTGGTTATTCGAGGCAAGTACCTTGTGTTGTGTCAAGATTTAACATCTTCCGACCGGCGATCGCCTCCGAGGCCGAGCGACCGACTTACTGCCGAGCGACCAAGACAAGCCTGCCGATCAGCGACCAGGCGACGGAGCCTTAACCCAGCGGACATGCTAGACTGGCCAACCGAAGGTCCCAGGACAAGTCCCGGTGCCGAGCGATCGACCTCAGATACGATCGTCTCTCGGTACTCGGCGACCGACTCCTGGCGACCGACATCTGGCGACCCTCTATCGGCATTTGCCGATCGACCCTTGGTGACCGACCATTGGCGACCTCCATCCACTGGCCGATGACGACCTCGGATGATCAGCCAGGGACGACCGCTCATGTCGATCACCACCGATGGACATCCAGTCGGCAAAGGCCGAGCCTCAAGACTGGCACCATGTGCAAAGGCCAGGACAAGATCCGCGAATCTCGGGCCATTGACCACAGTCTGGCAGATTCTCTCCACCAGCCGACAGGCCGCCGAAAGCTTGTCAGTAGGGCCACATGTTGACTGACTCCGGACACGTGATGGCTCCTTATTGGACCGCCACCGTGGCGCCTTTTCCTTGACTTTAGCCCGACAAACAAGATCTTATTTGGACTTTAGCCCGACAGCCCAGGAGATCGGCACATTATTATAATGGCCGGCAGGCGATCGGCCACTTCAGGACAGGACCCGGCTGCCTCTATATAAACGAAGCCCCCTGCATTTGTAAACTCTCTCTGCACTTGGACACTCCTTCAGCAATATTGCGATTCAAGCACACTATACAGAAGCAAACATTAAGCACTTGGCAAATCTCCAACTCTTGGCAACGGCTTTCTTTCGGTCTTACTTCTCCCGGCCCATCTCCTCGAGCATCGCGGCGGGGACGAAGAACACCGAGCTTCGCTCAAGAGCCGGATTAACGAGTCTTTTACACTCATTGTATTTAGATTTCTCTCATTAATACTTGTATCCACGAATATTTGTATTAATAACATCTCGCGAGAGCATTCAAGCCCGGATTAACAACCCCGGCAAATATTGTGTTATTTATCTTCTCTCAAGTGCTCCCGCAATTGTTGTTTGTTGTCCGTCTTCCACAGATTAATCTTCGGATAAATATTTTGGGCAACAACAATTGGCGCTAGAGGAAGGGGTATCCAACCTCAATTTTTTATACCTACCGTCCCAAGAACACTCACTGTTTCGGGCGTATACTTGAAGTGACACTCACCGCACTTCAAAGAAATCCTTCGAATCATGTCTTCGCATCCGCGTCGAAGAAAGCCGCCGCCGCCGGCACTGCTCCGTCCTGGCCCCACCGAGCCGCAGCCGATGGTGGAAGGTAGCCGCCGCGGCCGGAGGCGCTCGACCACGTCCGGGAAGACGGCCCGAGCCTCTCGCTCGATCGGTTCCGAACCAAGGAACAGATCGAAGGGGCCCTGGCCGTCCTTCAGAGCGACAGAGTGCACTCGACGCGCCTCCAGCTATCACCCCTCGGTCTCCCGCCGAAGATCAAGCGGAAGCTTAAGGCACTACTGGCCGAGCAAGCGCCAGAGGCTCGCCCGCAAGAAGAGGCGCTGCAGCCTGGGCACGCCTCGTCTTCGATCGCCAGGCGCCGACCCGACTCAGCGACCGGGCATCCGGCCTACGAGACGACGGAGTTGGTATCCGTCACCAGGAGCTCGGCCTACCCGGCTCCCACAAGGCGATCCAACCGCCTGGCTCCAGCTCGCCAAATTCCCGAGGTCGGCGGCAGTGGGGTACGGAGGTCGGTACACGATCGCCTCGGCCCCCGCTCCCAAAGCCGATCCGCAAGCAGCCGAGCCGCGGCGATTGCCGCGATGCAACGTCAACTCAACGACATGAAGGCGCTCCTGCAATCCGGGGCAGGCGCCACCAAGACGATCGCCGCCGAGCGAGCCGCCGCGATCGACATCGAGCTCGCCTGCACAAAGACAAGATCGCTCCTCCTCGACACCCGTACTGTGGGCGATCGGACCCCAAGCACACTGCACAAGTTCAACATCTACATGACCGGGTGTGGGGCATCGGACGCGACCAGTGCCGAATGTTCCTCCGACACTTTGGACGACTCGCCACGGTGGTACACCTCGTTGCCACCTCGGTCCATCGGCTCCTTTAACGAGCCGGCGCATGTCTTCACGGAGCACTTCGCCACTAGGGTCGCCCGGCCAGAAGGTCGCCATCGCATGATGCAAATCGTGCAAGGAGAACAGAGTCCGACTCGGACTACATCGACCGGGTTGACATGATCATCCTCAACGGCGAGCCCGTAAGCGATGAGACCGCCCTCTACGCGGTCCTAGGAGGTTTTCAGGGCTTCTCGCCTATGTTCAGGCATCTCACGAAGACCCTACCGACGACCTACGCAGCCTTCCGGGCCAGAGCCGCAGATTTCCTGTCCAGGCAAAGGCTTCTTCTTGGCCTAGGAGTAGAACGATCGGCACCCGCGCGACGACCTCCAGTCTCCCAGCCCGATCGCTACTACCCAGCAGAGCCGGAGGACTCGATCCCCGCCTACAGTCCATTCTAACATGAGTGACTAGCCGCCGCCCGATCGCCAATTTCGACCTACGAATAAAGCGATCGGCCGCCGAGCGACGATCGCCAGTCTTCCGGCCAGATCGCAACATCATCAGCAACCCGGTGGACACGATCGCCATCTACAGTCCAGCATATAACATGACGGACTAAGGCATAAGATCGCCTCCACCGCACATCATAAAGCCATGGCCCTGGCAGTCGATGGAACCGGCTGCTTCGGCCATGCAAGGTCCCTTTCGGCCGAGATCGCCCGCCTTCGTTTAAATACGAGGCCGGCGTAGTCGGAGGGCCCTCCAACATTAATCAGTGGACTCATTCCACAACCCCGTCTCAACGTACACCGTCGAGGTCGGCCATCTCCATGGCTGGCCGAGGTGGAAGCAGAGCTAACAAGCCGCGGCGTGGAGTTGATTCATCCGACGCTGCCCCGCGCAAGGACTCCTCTAGACCGAGACCGCACGCCTTTCGTTTAAAAACAAGGCGAGGCGCAGCCTAACAGAGGACCCTCATAATAAAGTGAGTCACGAGGCACTCATTGTCTTTGTGCACCAAGACACGGTCATGGGGTCGGTCCATCGATCTCCGCGACTGTGCACGATTCGTCAAACAGGCGAAACCACCAAGTTTCCATGGGGGATCGGCCAATGTTGTTTTTTGCAGGTACGAGACCGAAAGATAGCTAAGCCAATCGACTATGATAGCCCAAGTCCGAAATCCTAAGTCAGCTCAGATCGCCCGTCCTCATCCATACACGATCACCGGCAAGAACCACCTCGCCCCATGTCTTCAACATAGGAGCAAGCTGGGGGGCAATTGTTGTGTCAAGATTTAACATCTTCCGACCGGCGATCGCCTCCGAGGCCGAGCGACCGACTTACTGCCGAGCGACCAAGACAAGCCTGCCGATCAGCGACCAGGCGACGGAGCCTTAACCCAGCGGACATGCTAGACTGGCCAACCGAAGGTCCCAGGACAAGTCCCGGTGCCGAGCGATCGACCTCAGATACGATCGTCTCTCGGTACTCGGCGACCGACTCCTGGCGACCGACATCTGGCGACCCTCTATCGGCATTTGCCGATCGACCCTTGGTGACCGACCATTGGCGACCTCCATCCACTGGCCGATGACGACCTCGGATGATCAGCCAGGGACGACCGCTCATGTCGATCACCACCGATGGACATCTAGTCGGCAAAGGCCGAGCCTCAAGACTGGCACCATGTGCAAAGGCCGGGACAAGATCCGCGAATCTCGGGCCATTGACCACAGTCTGGCAGATTCTCTCCACCAGCCGACAGGCCGCCGAAAGCTTGTCAGTAGGGCCACATGTTGACTGACTCCGGACACGTGATGGCTCCTTATCGACCGCCACTGTGGGCAGCCTTTTCTCGACTTTAGCCCGACAACAAGATCTTATTTGGACTTTAGCCCGATGCCCGTGAGATCGGCACATTATTATAATGGCCGGCAGGCGATCGGCCACTTCAGGACAGGACCCGGCTGCCTCTATATAAACGAAGCCCCCTGCATTTGTAAACTCTCTCTGCACTTGGACACTCCTTCAGCAATATTGCGATTCAAGCACACTATACAGAAGCAAACATTAAGCACTTGGCAAATCTCCAACTCTTGGCAACGGCTTTCTTTCGGTCTTACTTCTCCCGGCCCATCTCCTCGAGCAGATCGCCGGCGGGGACGAAGAACACCGAGCTTCGCTCAAGAGCCGGATTAACAGAGTCTTTTTACACTCATTGTATTTAGATTTCTCTCATTAATACTTGTATCCACGAATATTTGTATTAATAACATCTCGCGAGAGCATTCAAGCCCGGGATTAACAACCCCGACAAATCTTGTGTTATTTATCTTCTCTCGGAAGTGCTCCCGCAATTGTTGTTTGTTGTCCGTCTTCCAGCAGTATTAATCTTCGGATAAATATTTTGGGCAAAAACACCTTGTCCATACTATTCTTGTTTTGTGGATATGATAATTAGTGATCATCTTGGTGTGTCGGTTTATTTGTTTGAAATGAGTTTTCAAAAGATTCGGCTAGCCTCGTTAAAGGCTCACTTTCAAAACGCGTGTGTTTTGTAAATTTCGTAGGTTGTAAGTGACTACGTGAATCTTTTAGATATATTTGGTGTTGATGTTTCGCTTGATAATACGTGCGTACGTATATTGCTTATTTCCGCCGCGTTATGGTTGAAGAGCGTGTTGTTATTTATTCGTGTGGTCGTGGACTGACGGATGAATTATGTGAACTGGTGTATTGATTTGATAATTGTTATACGATTGACTGTGTGCTTGATGTTTGTGACAATGTGAATACTTGTTATTGAGAGACGTCATATCCGGGAGCCTCTGAGGGCGGGGCGTGTACTCCGGCCTGGTGTACGCTGCAATGTGCGGCTCCATATGGGTGGTGAACGCCGGTGTTACATAATGCGTGCGTCAAGGGGCGGCTCTTGCGGGAGTGATCGCCGGAGCAGTAACATGTTCAAGGAGCGGCCGACATAGTGGAGTGAACACCGGTGCACAGGTGCGCAGTGGAGGCACCTGGCAGGCTTATTGGTTACGGATATTTGAGTGATAGCTAAGACCCCGTTACCGAATGATTATCGTATTTCAAAATTCTTTCAACTCTTTTCAAATGCTGGTCTCGATATGGACCATGAGTTATGTTTTCTGAAAGTGTGTTTCAACTTGTTTAAAATGTTGGTATCAGGGTTAATTAACCAAGGACATTTGACGAGATCTCCGAGGGTTAATTAATCAGGGGTCTTGAGCGCTTTTGGGCGAACGAAAGGCTGTGTCCTTGATTATACTGTGTTGACATTTTGTGTTTTGGGTTGAGGACCCCGTGTGATGTTGAGATGTTTGATATCGTGTTGATATTATTTGGATTGGGTCGAGAACCCCGTGGGAAATATTTGTGAAGACTCGCTTGTGTTGATTGAATGGTTTTCTTGCAAATAGCTTTCCGCCTATTGGTCGAGGACCCTGTTGATTTTGGAATGAGTAGGATTTGATAACCCTAAATTGCTTTCTATTAAAACTCTCGATGGCACTTTAAACGGTTTTATAAATTGTTTTCCCTTGATTTGCGATCTTTCGGTTTTGAAGTGTTTTACCCAAATTAATGCCTCGGGAAGTACTTTTCGTTATGTTGAATCCTTGAGGATTTCCTGGTTATTGTTATTCGTGAAATGTGAATTGTATGGCTCGTATTTTTACACTTGTACTTGCACTAGCAAAACAGTGGAGTTTTGCTAACCCCCGAGTATTCGGGGGGTGGATGTCTATTTTTGCATTCAGGTTTTGGAGCATAACACAGGGTCGGCACGAAGGATGATGAAAGATGAACGATACTAATCACACGAGGATCCATTGCTGTCGTATTGGTCTAGTTGTATTGTCTTTTCCGCTGCAGTATATTTTCCCCCTTGTTTGGGAGTTTATTGTATTTTGACCCCTGTGTGGGCATGAGTTGTATTTGAGTTGTAAGTATTTATTGAAAGACCAAATCGGTCTACTGAGTCATTTTTTTTGCCTTAAAGGCGATGTTTGATTTTAGTTGTCAGCCTGGTAGATCCTCGAGGAGAGGGTTTACGGCGTGTAATATCCCTAAGCGGATTGGGGGTGTTACATTTATGGTATCGGAGCCCAAGGTTTTGTGATAACCGAGCATGTGTGTTATGTGGCTCTACCGGTGTGGTAGTAGCGTGATGTTTGTGATGTTTTGGAACTGTATGATTTTTGAGTACTGTCGTGGTGATGTGTGGGTTTGGGGATTGTTGGTGTTCCCGAGACCGACGAGGCAGGGAGTGAACGCCGGTGCCGTGGTCATGTGCAATGTGCGGCTCCAATCGGGAAGTGAACGCCGGTGCGAGGCACGTGCAATGTGCGGCTTTCGATGTGGAGTGGAATGCCGGTGATACGTGCATGTGACAAGGAGCGGCTCATGCGCTTTAGGTGAGGAGACACAGCGTCACAGATCCCACAAAACTCGACAAAGGTTGCTCTAAACTTATTGTGGTCTTGGCGGAGACCAATTGTTTTTAAATTGTTATTGATTCTGCTTTGCACTCTTTTTGTGTCGAGATTTTGAAATGGTGTCATATGCTAGTATCACTGAGATCATCGACTTCACGCACTGTAAGTATATTGTTCCAATTGTTCGATAATGATTGTTTACTTTTGGTGATATTGGATTTTCTGATTAAACGGTTGTTTGTAAGAGGATTGCAAGTTTCGAGGACGAAACTTATTTTTAAGGGGGGTAGTATGTAATATCCTGAATTTTAGGAATACATACCGACTAAATACGGGACTTGTAAATTTATTTGAATGTATTGGAGATACATTTCTGGTCTTGGAACATTTAAAATAACAAAGGGATAACAGAAATGTTAGTAGAGTCAAGATTGGACATTTTCTCGGAGTTGTCGTGGACAAGTATCAACTTTGAAAAATCACCACGAATTTTTGGGATGTTGAAAAATTCTGAAAATTTAAAGTATTATGTATATTTTAGTTAGCTTTCCAACGGTTCAAACGACGAACCAATCGGAGTTCGGACGAAGAAGTTATGATCGAATTAGTGGAAGACTGTCAGCTGTCGGGCACCGTGCGTCACTGCGTGCGTCAGCGCCCGACAGGCGTCCGAGAATCCCGCGCGGCCGAGGCACGGGTCGTCACTCATAATGCCTAGTCATGATGCTGTCTTGACCAACTAGGCGACTTTGAACCCGCAAAGAGTGGCCTTACCTTTAAGCCTTTCCCATAAAACTTATCTATACCTGTAGAAAATTTACATGACTTAAAGGACATACGTTTATATCCTACATTGGAGATTTTTATATCCTCAAAAATGCTCAAAGACTTAGAGAATCAGAGCAGCTTTTTCCAGGATACGCCCGGTAGCTGTTTGATGAAACTCTCCAGAGAATCTGTAAATTCCAGTCTGGGTTGCCTTATTTGAACTCGATTATCTCCCAATAGGTAAGTTATTTTACGAATACATCTCGAGCAGATTATAAAGAAAATTCATATAAGTAAAAATTTATTTGGACTGTAGGTATTGAGTCAGAATACCTGCTTAATATGAACTGCTTTATAGTGAGTCAGCCCTGATATTTTCAGTCACTTCCAGCAACATTTCTTTTGAAGTTGATCGAGTTGTCTAGTTTGAACACGTATATCTTTAAACCTGCAAGTCTATTTTTGATAAAGTTTCATGAAATTTGTACCCGAGATACATGTTATCATAAATCAGTTTTTATTTTGATTTTTATGAACTGTTTACACTCCTGTATTTATCAATAAATTACCGAGTCAGCTCTATATTTTTCATTTGTATCGAACGGGTTGAATACCTTATATTTGTGTTTAAGGATGGAAAATTTAATAACTATGATTATTAATATTTTTCCATATGAAAATCATGAGTTTTCAAAATTGATGACTTTGGAATATTTTTCGTATTTAAACAGTACGAAGTTTTTATTCGATCAAATAATGGTTATATCGTAAATACAACCGAAAAATATTGAATATTCTTTTTTATATTTAAAATAATATTCTGGAGTTTTAGTAATGAACTTGTTAAAGTTCGGATCGTCACTTTTGAGAAAGAGGAAACAATTATAAAATTGGGATAGCCGTTGATCGTGGAAATCGAATGTCGTAGTATACTGTTATTGATATCGGGATATAAATATTTTGTCAAGGTGTGGGAATCGAACCTCGGGACTGATTTGCTTTACCGACCCGGCTATTTGAGGCAAGTGTTTACTTGTTCGGTTGTAATGTTTTGATGAGTAATTCAATTTAGGTTTCATAAGTATTTTATGTTGTATTGCATATTGACGAATGTTCAGTGATGTTCTAAAAGGATTAGAATGCACAATTGATGATTGTTGAGATACTTGGACAATCTTGGGAAGATTGTAGTATTCGGATATTGTTGATGTCATTTTTGATATTCTTGGTCTATGGTATGCATTTCGGAAGGACGTCCGGATAGAGGTATATTTTATGGTAATCGTACATAGAGGATTATGTACGAGAAAGTATTCGGTATTGAGGTATTATACGGTATTGTTGTGATACTGGGATTTTTATGGTATTATCGTGATATTGGGATTTTGACGAGAATCGTTGGATTACCGGAGGTGGTAAGGTTATCGTTGAGGTTATTATTCTCATGATGCATGGCATGTGAATATTTATGTTTATGTACTTGCGGTTATTTGTCGGATATTATTGCTGACCCCGTTGTGGGACTTGTTTTTCAGGTATTGAGGACTTTGATGGTTGCGGTCGTGAGGCGAGGATTCCGGACGATACTGGCTATGGCATATTGTTGGGGAATCGTGTATTTTGTTGTGTATATCATTATTGATGTATATGTATCTTGGACTGTATTTCTATCCGCTGCGTGAGTTCTTTCAAATGGCTTTCGGCTTTATGCCAACTGAGTTTGATTTCAAAAACCGATTCCCTTAACCGAGTTTTTGGCCTTGATCGTTTTGACGGTAGTTGGGTGTTTTTGTAATATCCGCAATTTTCGATTTTTGGTAAATTTCTTTTTTCGGCCGGAGTCCGTTTTGACGGCTCGCTCATGACCTTTTCGTCATTCTGAGAATGATTAATTCTACACTTTTTGTCATCCGAGTTCGTTTTGGTGTTGTTTTGTTGAGTTCTGTGGTTTTTAGCGACTTTTCCGCACTTGAGTTCGATTCTTGCGAATCTCGTCCGAAACTGCTGTTTCGAGTTTCCCGCAAGTCCGTTTAACTTTGTTAGACGTGTTGTGAACTTCGGTTTGGTTATTCGATCACGTATCGTGATTTCCGGCGCTTTGGGCCATTTTGTAATTTCTTGAAAATTACGGGTATCCATATCTGTATTTGTCGTCTTGACCCTTTTCTTGGTCGCGTATGATTAATTATTGCATTACGTTTTCATCTCGAGTCGTTGACGCCGTCCGCGAACTTTTCGCCGTGTCCGCCTGCGGCGCTTTCAAATCGAGGCGTCGCGGGCGGCCGAGCACCGGCCGACGGTGCGGGATCGCCGGACGAGTGCCGACATCGCCGAGCAGCACGGCAGAACCGGCGAGCGCACGCCACGGCCGGACGCCAGCGCGCTAGCTCGGCAGCAGTAGCGCATTGCCGAGTCGCCACCAGCCAGACGCTATCGGGCCCGACAGAGGTATTCGAGGTTCTCGACTCGGCCAGATCGGGCGGTAGCGCACGCCATCGCTTGGCCGAAGCGCGCTAACCGGGCAGGGTAGCGACGCCGCCGCCGACTAGCGACGCTCACGGGATGAGTTGTTAGTCCGGGCTATCGGATGCCGCTAGCGCGCAGCTTACGGCCGTAGCGCACGCTAGCGGGAGTCGCGGTCGAGTCACGGTCGGCAGACTGGTCGGTGGTGCCGGTCGTGCGGGCCATGGCCGAGTGTGCTCGGCCGACATCGCCGATAGCGCACGCTAGGTCGGAAGGCTAGCGCACGCTAGTTCCTACCAATATATAAATGATGTATCAAATGACTTTCTCCGTCATTTTTCATTTCATTTCTCTTCGGTCCATGGTGGGTTTCTGAGGAGACGAAACCATGTTGTTGAACAACAAATCCATGAAGTTCTTGAGGTTATATCGTTGATCAATCATCCTATAACATCCTTCGATCCAAATAATCAAGGTTAGATCTTTAGAACCCTACTTTTGGGTGGATTTGGGGATTTTCGCATTTTTGTCCGATTCGTTCGCTTTGTCGATTAATTCATGATGAATATGATTAATCTTGTTGGTATTCTTAGTTTCCCTACGGATTCATGGTATATTTCGTGATTTTTACGGAATCGAGAGGGTTTGGTTGTGGTCCGCCTCGTTGTTGTTTATATACGAATATACATGAATCGTAGGCGGGTTTTCAGTGTATTCCAATTCCGTATTCATTTAGAAATGGTTGTGATTGTATTCTTCGAATCGTTAGGTTCGGTTTCATTGGTTCCTAGCGTTCGTCGGTGACTTCCTTTCCGTTGCGTCAAGGCCAATAATTCAAGGCAAGTATTTTTGGGAACCTTTATGCTTAACGTGAAATGGTAATGTATATTGTTTGTAAATTACTCACCTTGTGTTGATTGACGGGTCAAGGAGGGAAATCTATGCCGCGCCTGGATTTCACGAGTTTCGTCGCTTAGCCAACTCGTTAGTGGTCCTTGCAAGGCCCCGAGTGAGAATGTATGCCGCCGCCTGTTCTCACGGCATAGCGTGTGCGTGGTTTTGTTTTTCTGTAATTGTAGCCAACTCGTTAGGGTCCCTGTGAGGCCCCGAGTGAGAATGTATGCTGCCGCCCTGTTCTCAAGGCTAATTGTTTGACTGTTTATTTTCCGGGAAAGACATGTCTTGTTTTGGTTTTCGAAATGATTTTGGTGCATGTACTATGAAATGTGTAAGCGATTGGTTTGCCTTGAATACTTGTACTAGCGTAATTGCTAACCCCTTCGGGGACCCGTTGTCGGGGAAATTCTTGTTATGGATTTCGTGTTATGTTCAAAGACGAGCGGTGCCGGGATGGTACGAGGAAGATGGCCAAGGTTGTAGACATGTGCAATTGAGTCTTGTTATTTCCCTCTGTCTCTTTTGATGTGGATGTTTTCCAAATTGTAAACTTATAGATTGTACTCGCGAGTACTTAGGCTTTTTCCTTTCGGATTGTGATTGGTGTTCGTTGGAGTTATTGCATTTGTCGGTTTATGTTTATTATGCCGGTTGTACCGGGCGTGTTGATTTATATTCTTGTTGTTAACGATTGTTTCCTTGCTAACCGAGACGGTTAGTCGAGAGGTGTTTTCTTGTGTTAGCCTGGTGGATCCCATGTAGGGGTCCACGGCGCTGTAATACACCTCGAATATCTTGGGGGTGTTACAGAAAATGGTATCGGAGCTCTAGGTTTATGGATACCTAGGCTTGTTGGTTATTTGGGTCTAGTTGGGTTTTGTTTTGCACATTGTCACACCGCTGCCGGCATCTCAGTACATCCAGTGCTCGTAAGTTTTCCTTACTCGATTCTCTTGTTTTCTCGTATTGAAATTCCACTTCTTGAACTGTGATTGCCTCTCTCGTACTTATTGTCGAGTTGTTTCTCGATCCATCCGGTTGTGTACTTTTGATTCTAGTATTGCGCAGTCTTTTATCCCTCTGGAGTATGTGCGCCGTTCTGGGCTTGACCGTTTGTCGTTTTGCGAGCCTTCCATCGCTAAATTTCCTAGCACTGGTGGGATCGTTGGTGATCGAAAGATCCAAATTTTGCTCCTTGGTATATTGTGAGAGGGCTTGACTCTCTAGTCTTTTGTTGTATGATGGAATCTGTGTTTGGTAATTGCGATATACTAAATGTATGTTGAGCCGAATGTACTGATGGGTTGGACACCGAAGGGTGCAGTATGATGTAGAAGTTTTGAACATTGATATGTTCCGGTATAGGTATTAATGGCAGAGTTTGTTGAGAAACTCACATAGCTGGTTTCGACATACGTCCAAATCGGTGATCTTTGGTTACGCTGTCAAACTTGAAGAGATAGTTTGACATATGCTTGGAATTAGTATTCCCGAGTTGCGCTTATCAATCGGTGATTTTTGAATGCCGTATATGCGTGTGTTCGGAAATTGTTGGTACTTGGCTAATTATTGTTATTTACAACCAATGTGTTTCTATTAATAATAATACATGCGTGCATGCTTGAAAATTTCTTAGACTTGATCGTATTGTGGGTTTTGAAAGTGACATGAATTTGGGCGAGCCACCTTGTATTTTCAAATAAAACCTTGAGTCGGTATTTAAAGGTCGTGTTTAAAAGTGTTTTAGGACATTTTATAAAATGCCACCATTTGTTAAGCCCTTGTCGTATTTGAAAGGGTCTTGAAAACGATTTTTAACTTATCGGTTTTATTTTCGAATAACTAAAGTATACGATTTTAAAATCGATTAGCCTGGGAAACCTAGGTCGAGTCAAGTTGTGTTTGTTGAGTTTTGTCTCGTCGGATTTTGTCGACTTAGTCGCATCGCGACGCCGTCGCTTGAGATCATTGGTCGTGATTAGTATCGAGGGTGGTCGTCACTTACGTGCGATCTATGGATGTAAAACTCCATTCCTTGTGTTGTGCCTCGTGTGACACGAGTTATTTGTATGATTAGTCGTTAAATGATGGAATCCTTCGTGGATTTTGATTTCACGATATGTGTTTATTAGACTCTCGTATTTGGTTTATACGAGGAGTGTCAAATCCTTCTTGATGTATTTCGTACCGTATTTTATCCATTGCGTGAGTTCTTTCAAACGGCTTTCGTATTTTGCAACCGAGTTTTATTTCGTAAACCGATTCCTTGAATCAAGTTTTGGCATTTTGGCCTTGAATATTTCATGATGGTTTGACAAATGATTTTGTGAGCTTTGGAAAAATATTACCGTCATTGGTCTTTTTAGCATTTTCGAAATAACATGGGAAATTGTGCTTAGCCTGGTAAATCCTTGTGAGAAAGGTTTACGGCATGTAATTTTCTGGTGTGTTCTGTTGTTGTCTCTGTGGGTCGTTAGCGCACGCTACGCTTTGCAGCTAGCGCGCGCAAGAGTGCGTTGGTAGCACGCTAAGGGGAGGATAGCGCACGCTACCTGGTAGTTCAGGGCAGTCCAGGAGCTACTGGACTGGGCCTGAAGTTCTCGTTAGCGCACGCTAACACTTGGGGTTAGCGCACGCTAACAGTGTATTTTTGGTCAGGAGTTTTGTTTGGTGCCGTGATAGCGCACGCTAACCTTAATGATTAGCGCACGCTAATTGTGTCCAGTATAAATACTGGACACCAGTCTAGAAGTTGCATTTTTTTTTCTTCATTTCTTCTCCTTCCTCCATGAGTTTGAGACGTAGCGACTCGGTTTCGCATCTGGGCTGATTTTTCTTCCATCCAAAGGTGTTTTGGAGTATCCTAGATGATTTCTAACATCATCTAATCCATTGTTCTTCGCCGAATCTAGGTATTTTCTTGAATCCGTAGAGTTGACTTTTTGGAGTTTTGTTCTTGATATCGTTTTCCATCCAGTTTTGATAAACCGATTGTTGTTTTAACGATGTTGTTAAACATATCCTGAGGATTGTATGTCACTGTCGTGATTTTGAGCGATTTGATGCGTGTGATATGATGTGTTTAAGTAAATGTTGATACGTGCGAATTTTGGGCATTTTGGCCTATTGTACTTCTGAAAAACCTTGAGTATCTTAGAAAATAAACCTCGAGACGTACTTTTAAAATAAATTATTTTCTCACAGTGCTCTCAAGATGCCTACTAGTGTCACGCTATGTTTCAAAATTATTCTACTTTGAGGATCAAAATATTTTGAAATATTTCTAATGATTTAGAAATGCATTCGCTTAGACCCGAAGGTCGAATATAGCTGACAAGTTTTAATTTAACGAAAGGTGTCTTCATTTCTTTTTTTTCAAACGCAAGATGATTTTTTTTGTCTCGATGACGATGTTTGTACTACTTTTGATATTTGATACTCAAGATCAACTGGTGCTTGCAAGTTATTTTCAAAAGATGGCTTTGTTTTCAAAACCTATCATTCCTAATTGTGGTCCGGGAATATATGTGTGATGTTCGTGCTCTCGTTAGGGTGTTAACCCCGAGTTGTTGTTGAATTGGTGGTGTGAGCGTTGAGTCGTTCGCCACACCGTTGTCGTGGTAGCCTCTGCGAGGGGTGTGAGATTGGTATTGGATGTTATCGCCTCGTAGCGGTTTATGCGTTATCGCATATATGCGAGCTGTTAGAGATCGGGTTGGTATGATTGTGTGCATCGGTGATTGTTCCGCGTTGTGTCGATTGCTTGTTATATTGTTACCTTGGTTCCGTTGTTGTGAGTTTCGGGGGCGAGGTCAAAAGTAATACCCGTACTATTTTGACTTCTATATCTTCTCTTTCTCCAGTCTATCGATTCGCTCGTGTTCATTGATACCTTCTGAACTTGATCTATACCTTGGTTTCATCATTCGAGCAGTACATGTCTGGTTTGAGTCGATCTGGTTATCGCTGTGACTTTTTCGAATTCGGTTCGACTATTGTGAATCTTGTTCGGAAGTAACATCTTTTGTTTCTAATAGTTCTGTTATTCAAAGTGGATCGGATTTTGAACTTCTGTATTTTTAGCTCTATCAACTCGTTTATGCTCGTTAACATTTCTGAACTTTCCCTATCCCTTGCTTTTGTTGATCGAACGAGGGTGGTATTGTTTCTAATAACTCGTTTGTCGTTGTGGCCTTTCAATCGCTATTCCCTTTCCTGTGGATATTGTGGGAATGCACGTCTTGCTGTTCTCACCAGGTCATCCTGGGAGTTGTTGTTTGAATTTTATTATCCTACGTGTTTCGGACATGATTGTTCGATTTTTGTTGTCTCAATCGTTTGTTTGTTCGGTTTTTGTTCTCGTTTCGTGATTGTTGAGCGTTCAGGCTCCTTCGTAATTCCCTTAAGTTCGGGAAATTTGTCTCGTTTTCGATCTTCCAATCTTTAGGCGGTGGAATTCCGTATTTGTTCAGCGTTTGGCTCGCATTTTGATTGATGAACTGTTGGGTTGGTCAATCATATTGATTTTCGTTCGTTGTGTTTTGTGATTGTTCGGATAATTGACTTGATTGTATTATCCGTTTAATGACGCTTGTCACTCGTTGATTTTATTATGTCTCTACCGGTGACGTTGTGTTAGTCGCCCTAGAGTGTATTTTCTCGCCGTATGTCTCTTTGCGTTCCTTGCAGCGTTTCGCCGTCGGGCGCGAGTCTTCGGTTTTGTGTATCTCATCGAGTTTCACGGCAAGGGATATTGCTTCTCCTACTTATTCTAAGTTTCGGACGAAACTTCTTTTAAGGAGGGTAGAATGTAATATCCGCAATTTTCGATTTTTGGTAAATTTCTTTTTTCGGGAGTCCGTTTTGGCCTTTCGCTCATGACCGTTTCGTCATTCTGAGAATGATTAATTCTACACTTTTTGTCATCCGAGTTCGTTTCGGTGTTGTTTTGTTGAGTTCTGTGGTTTTTAGCGACTTTTCCGCACTTGAGTTCGATTCTTGCGAATCTCGTCAAAGCTATTGTTTGAGTTTCCCATAAGTCCGTTTAACTTTGTTAGACGTGTTGTGAACTTCGGTTTGGTTATTCGATCACGTATCGTGATTTTCGGGCGTTTTGGGCCATTTTGTAATTTCTTGAAAATTACGGGTATCCATATCTATATTTGACGTCTTGACCCTTTTCTTGGTCGCGTATGATTAATTATTGCATTACGTTTTCATCTCGAGTCGTTGACGCCGTCCGCGAACTTTTCGTCGTGTCCGTTCCGTGCGGTTTCGGAAATCGAGGCGTCGGGTCGTGGCGGCTGGCGGTGGCCGGCAGGTGCGGGGCCCGGCCGGACGAGTCTTGGACACCGCCGAAAGCACGGCAGAACCGGCGTAGCGCACGCTTCTGGCCAGGGCCTTCTGTAGCGCTCTTCAGCGATGTAAGCGCCTGTGTCGAGTCGGCCAGCGTCGCTATCGGGCATGGACAGAGGTATTCGAGGTTCTGGACTCGGTCAGATCGGCGGGTAGCGCACGCTATGTCGGTCGTAGCGCGCGCTAACCGGCAGGGTAGCGCACGCCGCCGGCCGACTAGCGTACGCTACCGGATGAGTTGTTAGTCCGGTGGCTACTGGACAGTCGGCTAGCGCGCGCGAGCTTCCGCCGTAGCGCACGCTAGCGGGAGTCGGGCGGTCGAGTCACGGTCGGCGGGGTGGTCGGTGGTGCGGGTCGTGCGGGCCATGGCCGAGTGTGCTCGGCCGATCTTGCCGATAGCGCACGCTAGGCCGGAAGGCTAGCGACGCTAGTTCCGCCCAATATATAAATGATGACCAGCGACTTTCTCCGTCATTTTCATTTCATTTCTCTTCGGTCCTTGGTAGGTTTCGGAGGAGACGAAACCATGTTGTTGAACAACAAATCCATGAAGTTCTTGAGGTTATATCGTTGATCAATCATCCTATAACATCCTTCGATCCAAATAATCCAGGTTAGATCTTTAGAACCCTACTTTTGGGTGGATTTGGGGATTTTCGCATTTTTGTCCGATTCGTTCCGTTTTGTCGATTAATTCATGATGAATATGATTAATCTTGTTGGTATTCTTAGTTTCCCTACGGATTCATGGTATATTTCGTGATTTTTACGGAATCGAGAGGGTTTGGTTGTGGTCCGCCCTCGTTGTTGTTTATATACGAATATACATGAATCGTAGGCGGGTTTTCGGGTGTATTCCAATTCCGTATTCATTTAGAAATGGTTGTGATTGTATTCTTCGAATCGTTAGGTTCGGTTTCATTGGTTCCTAGCGTTCGTCGGTGACTTCCTTTCCGTTGCGTCGTCGCAATAATTCAAGGCAAGTATTTTTGGGAACCTTTATGCTTAACGTGAAATGGTAATGTATATTGTTTGTAAATTACTCACCTTGTGTTGGCCGACGGGTCAAGGAGGAAATCTATGCCGCGCCCTGGATTTCACGAGTTTCGCATCGCTTAGCCAACTCGTTAGGGTCCTTGCAAGGCCCCGAGTGAGAATGTATCTTTGCCGCCCTGTTCTCACGGCATAGCGTGTGCGTGGTTTTGTTTTTACGTAATTGTAGCCAACTCGTTAGGGTCCCCTGTGAGGCCCCGAGTGAGAATGTATCTTTGCCCCTGTTCTCAAGGCTAATTGTTTGACTGTTTATTTTCCTAAAAAGACATGTCTTGTTTTGGTTTTCAAATGATTTTGGTGCATGTACTATGAAATGTGTAAGCGATTGGTTTGCCTTGAATACTTGTACTAGCGTAATTGCTAACCCCTTTGGGGACCCGTTGTCGGGAAAATTCTTGTTATGGATTTGTGTTATGTTCGGCCAGACGAGCGGGCTACTGATGGTACGAGGATGTTGGCCAAGGTTGTTGACATGTGCAATTGAGTCTTGTTATTTCCTACTGTCTCTTTTGATGTGGATGTTTTCCAAATTGTAAACTTATAGATTGTACTCGCGAGTACTTAGGCTTTTTCCTTTCGGATTGTGATTGGTGTTCGTTGGAGTTATTGCATTTGTCGGTTTATGTTTATTATGCCGGTTGTACCGGGCGTGTTGATTTATATTCTTGTTGTTAACGATTGTTTCCTTGCTAACCGAGACGGTTAGTCGAGAGGTGTTTTCTTGTGTTAGCCTGGTGGATCCCATGTAGGGGTCCACGGCGCTGTAATACACCTCGAATATCTTGGGGGTGTTACAGTTTTCAAATGATTTTGTGAGTTTTGGAAAATACTACCGTCATCGGCCTTTTTGGCGTTTTTGTAAATGATTTTTAGCCTGGTGGGTTCCGGCGCGGGGCCCACGGCGTGTAATACTCCCGGTACGGCCGGTCGCTGCGCGCACTAACCGGCAGACGTAGCGCACGCTGCTCGGCATCTAGCGCGCGCTACTACAGGCGAGATCGATCCAGAGCCTCAGGATCGACCATGGTCGGCCCGCTAGCGCCGCAGCGGCACGCTAGCGCACGCTAGGGCAGTCTGCCTATATAATTGACCGAGCAGCCCTGTTTCAACCCATTTTTTCATTTCAATCTTTTTTTTCCGCGGCCAGAGGTTTTGAGATCAAGGAGGCATGTTATTGAAGAACAAATCCACGAAGTTCTTGAGTTCATAACATCAATAAATCACCCGTTATCATCCTTTGATCCAGCGAATCAAGGTAATCTTCCTTAGAACCCTAATTTCGTGAATTTGGGGGTTTTCGCATTTTTGTCCGATTCGTTCCGTGTTTTTGATTAATTCATGATGGATATGATTAATCTTGGTAGTATTCTTGTGTTTAACATCATTTAATCCATTGTTCTTCGTCGAATCGAAGTATATTTCTTGATTTCCTTCGAATTGACTTTTTTGGGGATTTGTCCTCGATCTCGTTTTTCATCCGTTTTTGATGGATCGATTATGGTTAAATAATGTTGTTAAACATATTCTATGGATTGTATATCCATATTTCAACTTGGAATTCCGTTTTCATGATTTGACGGAACGAATCGTGTTCTTGGCCGTTTTGGGGGAAATCCTTGAACCTTCGTCATTTGTTCCTTGAATTCAGCGGATTTGGGTCATACTTTGGAATTCATTTTCGTTGTTATTGTTTTCGTTCGTAGTTCATTGTTGTGGATTGTCATTCGGTGGAGTAGGCGAGTTCGTAGTCGGTTCGTGCCAACCTACTTCGGCCGATTCTCCGCGTTGTGGTTATTCGAGGCAAGTACCTTGTCCATACTATTCTTGTTTTGTGGATATGATAATTAGTGATCATCTTGGTGTGTCGGTTTATTTGTTTGAAATGAGTTTTCAAAAGATTCGGCTAGCCTTGTTAAAGGCTCACTTTCAAAACGCGTGTGTTTTGTAAATTTCGTAGGTTGTAAGTGACTACGTGAATCTTTTAGATATATTTGGTGTTGATGTTTCGCTTGATAATACGTGCGTACGTATATTGCTTATTTCCGCCGCGTTATGGTTGACGAGCGTGTTGTTATTTATTCGTGTGGTCGTGGACTGACGGATGAATTATGTGAACTGGTGTATTGATTTGATAATTGTTATACGATTGACTGTGTGCTTGATGTTTGTGACAATGTGAATACTTGTTATTGAGAGACGTCATATCCGGGAGCCTCTGAGGGCGGGGCGTGTACTCCGGCCTGGTGTACGCTGCAATGTGCGGCTCCATATGGGTGGTGAACGCCGGTGTTACATAATGCGTGCGTCAAGGGGCGGCTCTTGCGGGAGTGATCGCCGGCGCAGTAACATGTTCAAGGAGCGGCCGACATAGTGGAGTGAACGCCGGTGCACAGTTGCGCAGTGGAGGCGCCTGGCAGGCTTATTGGTTACGGATATTTGAGTGATAGCTAAGACCCCGTTACCGAATGATTATCGTATTTCAAAATTCTTTCAACTCTTTTCAAATGCTGGTCTCGATATGGACCATGAGTTATGTTTTCTGAAAGTGTGTTTCAACTTGTTTAAAATGTTGGTATCAGGGTTAATTAACCAAGGACATTTGACGAGATCTCCGAGGGTTAATTAATCAGGGGTCTTGAGCAGTTTTTGGGCGAACGAAAGGCTGTGTCCTTGATTATACTGTGTTGACATTTTGTGTTTTGGGTTGAGGACCCCGTGTGATGTTGAGATGTTTGATATCGTGTTGATATTATTTGGATTGGGTCGAGAACCCCGTGGGAAATATTTGTGAAGACTCGCTTGTGTTGATTGAATGGTTTTCTTGCAAATAGCTTTCCGCCTATTGGTCGAGGACCCTGTTGATTTTGGAATGAGTAGGATTTGATAACCCTAAATTGCTTTCTATTAAAACTCTCGATGGCACTTTAAACGGTTTTATAAATTGTTTTCCCTTGATTTGCGATCTTTCGGTTTTGAAGTGTTTTACCCAAATTCATGCCTCGGGAAGTACTTTTCGTTATGTTGAATCCTTGAGGATTTCCTGGTTATTGTTATTCGTGAAATGTGAATTGTATGGCTCGTATTTTTGCACTTGTACTTGCACTAGCAAAACAGTGGAGTTTTGCTAACCCCCGAGTATTCGGGGGGTGGATGTCTATTTTTGCATTCAGGTTTTGGAGCATAACACAGGGTCGGCACGAAGGATGATGAAAGATGAACGATACTAATCACACGAGGATCCATTGCTGTCGTATTGGTCTAGTTGTATTGTCTTTTCCGCTGCAGTATATTTTCCCCCTTGTTCGGGAGTTTATTGTATTTTGACCCCTGCGTGGGCATGAGTTGTATTTGAGTTGTAAGTATTTATTGAAAGACCAAATCGGTCTACTGAGTCATTTTTTTTGCCTTAAAGGCGATGTTTGATTTTAGTTGTCAGCCTGGTAGATCCTCGAGGAGAGGGTTTACGGCGTGTAATATCCCTAAGCGGATTGGGGGTGTTACATTTATGGTATCGGAGCCCAAGGTTTTGTGATAACCGAGCATGTGTGTTATGTGGCTCTACCGGTGTGGTAGTAGCGTGATGTTTGTGATGTTTTGGAACTGTATGATTTTTGAGTACTGTCGTGGTGATGTGTGGGTTTGGGGATTGTTGGTGTTCCCGAGACCGACGAGGCAGGGAGTGAACGCCGGTGCCGTGGTCATGTGCAATGTGCGGCTCCAATCGGGAAGTGAACGCCGGTGCGAGGCACGTGCAATGTGCGGCTTTCGATGTGGAGTGGAACGCCGGTGATACGTGCATGTGACAAGGAGCGGCTCATGCGCTTTAGGTGAGGAGACACAGCGTCACAGATCCCACAAAACTCGACAGTGCTCTAAACTTATTGTGGTCTTGGCGGAGACCAATTGTTTTTAAATTGTTATTGATTCTGTTTTGCACTCTTTTTGTGTCGAGATTTTTGAAATGGTGTCATATGCTAGTATCACGGGAGATCATCGACTTTACAGACCTGTAAGTATATTGTTCCAATTGTTCGATAATGATTGTTTACTTTTGGTGATATTGGATTTTCTGATTAAACGGTTGTTTGTAAGAGGATTGCAAGTTTCGAGGACGAAACTTATTTTTAAGGGGGGTAGTATGTAATATCCTGAATTTTAGGAATACATACCGACTAAATACGGGACTTGTAAATTTATTTGAATGTATTGGAGATACATTTCTGGTCTTGGAACATTTAAAATAACAAAGGGATAACAGAAATGTTAGTAGAGTCAAGATTGGACATTTTCTCGGAGTTGTCGTGGACAAGTATCAACTTTGAAAAATCACCACGAATTTTTGGGATGTTGAAAAATTCTGAAAATTTAAAGTATTATGTATATTTTAGTTAGCTTTCCAACGGTTCAAACGACGAACCAATCGGAGTTCGGACGAAGAAGTTATGATCGAATTAGTGGAAGATCACACCGTCGGGCACCGTGCGTCACTGCGTGCGTCGGCGCCCGACAGGCGTCCGAGAATCCCGCGCGGCCGAGGCACGGGTCGTCACTCATAATGCCTAGTCATGATGCTGTCTTGACCAACTAGGCGACTTTGAACCCGCAAAGAGTGGCCTTACCTTTAAGCCTTTCCCATAAAACTTATCTATACCTTAGAAAATTTACATGACTTAAAGGACATACGTTTATATCCTACATTGGAGATTTTTATATCCTCAAAAATGCTCAAAGACTTAGAGAATCAGAGCAGCTTTTTCCAGATACGCCCGGTAGCCGTTTGATGAAACTCTCCGGAGAATCAGAATTCCATCTGGTTGCCTTATTTGAACTCGATTATCTCCCAATAGGTAAGTTATTTTACGAATACATCTCGAGCATTATAAAGAAAATTCATATAAGTAAAAATTTATTTGACCGTAGGTATTGAGTCGAATACCGCTTAATATGAATCGCTTTATAGTGAGTCACTGATATTTTCAATCACTTCGGAACATTTCTTTTGAAGTTGATCGAGTTGTCTAGTTTGAACACGTATATCTTTAAACCTGCAAGTCTATTTTTGATAAAGTTTCATGAAATTTGTACCGAGATACATGTTATCATAAATCAGTTTTATTTTGATTTTTATGAACTGTTTACACTCTGTATTTATCAATAAATTACCGAGTCGGCTCTATATTTTTCATTTGTATCGAACGGGTTGAATACCTTATATTTGTGTTTAAGGATGGAAAATTTAATAACTATGATTATTAATATTTTTCCATATGAAAATCATGAGTTTTCAAAATTGATGACTTTGGAATATTTTTCGTATTTAAACGATCTGAAGTTTTTATTCGATCAAATAATGGTTATATCGTAAATACAACGAAAAATATTGAATATTCTTTTTATATTTAAAATAATATTCGAGTTTTAGTAATGAACTTGTTAAAGTTCGGATCGTCACTTTTGAGAAAGAGGAAACAATTATAAAATTGGGATAGCGTTGATCGTGGAAATCGAATGTCGTAGTATCGTTATTGATATCGGGATATAAATATTTTGTCAAGGTGTGGGAATCGAACCTCGGGATTTGCTTTACCGACCCGGCTATTTGAGGCAAGTGTTTACTTGTTCGGTTGTAATGTTTTGATGAGTAATTCAATTTACATTTCATAAGTATTTTATGTTGTATTGCATATTGACGAATGTTCAGTGATGTTCTAAAAGGATTAGAATGCACAGTTGATGATTGTTGAGATACTTGGACAATCTTGGGAAGATTGTAGTATTCGGATATTGTTGATGTCATTTTTGATATTCTTGGTCTATGGTATGCATTTCGGAAGGACGTCCGGATAGAGGTATATTTTATGGTAATCGTACATAGAGGATTATGTACGAGAAAGTATTCGGTATTGAGGTATTATACGGTATTGTTGTGATACTGGGATTTTTATGGTATTATCGTGATATTGGGATTTTGACGAGAATCGTTGGATTACCGGAGGTGGTAAGGTTATCGTTGAGGTTATTATTCTCATGATGCATGGCATGTGAATATTTATGTGTATGTACTTGCGGTTATTTGTCGGATATTATTGCTGACCCCGTTGTGGGACTTGTTTTTCAGGTATTGAGGACTTTGATGGTTGCGGTCGTGAGGCGAGGATTCCGGACGATACTGGCTATGGCATATTGTTGGGGAATCGTGTATTTTGTTGTGTATATCATTATTGATGTATATGTATCTTGGACTGTATTTCTATCCGCTGCGTGAGTTCTTTCAAATGGCTTTCGGCTTTATGCCAAATGAGTTTGATTTCAAAAACCGATTCCCTTAACTGAGTTTTTGGCCTTGATCGTTTTGACGGTAGTTGGGTGTTTTCAAATGATTTTGTGAGTTTTGGAAAATACTACCGTCATCGGCCTTTTTGGCGTTATTGTAAATAATTTTTATCCTGGTGGGTTCCGGCGCGGGGCCCACGGCGTGTAATACTCCCGGTCGGTTTTGGGGGTGTTACATCTTGTATCCTTGATTATATTCTAGCCCATACGTAGGTAGGGCTGGGCACTTGAACCCGAAATCCCGATCCCGTTCCGATCCCGTCCCGAAAACTAGCGGGACGAGACGGGATAGTTTCTTAAAATGGCAATCCCATCTCGTCCCGTCCCGCTCTGTTACTATTCAAATGGGACGGGATGGGATCGGGACCATCCCGATCAATCCCGTCCCGTCCCGTAATATTTAATATAATCAATTTTTTTATATATCATTTAATCATGTAAACCCTAAATTGATGCATGATATATGAAACATCAAAGTTTCAGTTTTAAGTTTTCAGTTTTCAGTTGATGTTTTCTGCACTTTCAATTTGAATTTTATCTTCACGTGTTGATGTTGATGTAATATGCACTATGCAGTTGGATTATTGATCTATTGTCCTTTGTGCGTGTTTACGTTACTATCTATTTTGTTCTGTGTGTTTTTATGTTTCTAATGGATACTGAGGGTCGCTTTTTTTGGAATGACTAGTTTGGATTTTTTTTTAATTTCTACCTCATTCATTTGACAATTCCAAAATTTATAGTTGTCTCATTCGTTTTTTCACAGCTTTTGTCAAGATCAATAAATGTACGGGATATCCCGTCCCGATCCTGACCCGAACCCGAACGGGATCGGGATGTGCGGGATGAATTTCAAAATACGCAATCCCGTCCCGTCCCGCCCCGGTAATTTATTTTCGGGACAGGACGGGATTCGCCCAATCCCGACCCATCCCGTCCCATGCCCACCCCTATACGTAGGGGTGTAAATGAGAGGAGCAACTCGCGAGCTACTCGAGATCGATTCGATCAAAACTCGGTCAACACTCGACTCGAATAAACTCGACTCGAACTCGAGCTCGACTCGACCTACTAACGAGCCAAACCGAGCTACCCGATATTCGACTCGATAAGCTCGTGAGATACTCGAATATATTTTATATATAATAGATTTTATATTATAATTCAAAAAACATAATGTAAACAAATAATAATAATTAATTTAATATAATAATTAAATAATAATACATTCTCCTAAAGTAATAAGATATTCTCCTTTTTAAATTTAATAATAATAAGAATGAAAAATAATAATATTAAGAACGAAAATTTTGATATATAAAACATCTCCTTTTTAAATTTTAAAACCAAACCCACGTGACTTACTCCATCCCTCAATTTTAAGCCACTCAATAACAAAAATCCTAATTGGAAAAGCCGCCTCCTCCAGTTCCAGTTCATGAATTACACATTCAAGCCTCTCTGCTCTCAAGTCTCAACTCTCATCAGTTCATCCTTCTTGCTATCTCCAGATTCTCCACCATATTTTAGACGGCGACGAAGCTACAACCGGGTTTCATACGAATCTCGCACACGACTTCTTCTTTGCCTTGAAATAGTAAGGAATTTAATGGTTTTATGTTCTAGTTTTACTTGCCTAATATAATTTTTTTCACTCTCAATAATCATCTGGTTTGTTTAAATCCTTACCATCTAGATTCTAGAGTATTTTAAATAATATATTAACCCTGTTTTGTTCTTACGATTTGGTTTTCTTACCTTCTCCATATTGTAGAGCAATTTATCTGGTAACGTTTAGTGGAAGGGTTTTTTCGGCTGTTGTGGTTTGCAAGGACGTTTTCGGTTGTTTTCAATATTTTATTGGTATGTACCTCTTCGATTGCTTGTGTTACAATTTTTCGATTACTATTCACTAGTAACAAAACCATTCCCATCAAGCCATTATCATGGGAAAAGATTATTATACTTATTGGAGCCGTGTTTGAAATTTTCTTTGAAAGGCAAAAAAATGGTTATATTTCTGGAACTATAGCAGGAATTGGATGAATTCATTGTAATCAATTTTTATGTTTGGAGTACTTTTTGTTTATATTTGGAGTTTAAAAATTCTCTAGCTATAAGTGGAATCATTTACTTATACATTTACCTGTCATTTAATATTAATTGTTTATATTCGGAGTTTAAGTTTATTTAAATATGCATTTATAATTCCAGAGATGTCTAGTGGACCGCAAGTATCTTCTACGCCAATTGGTGCCTCAAATGAAGATGTCCATGTGATTGTTGATGAAGGATCAAATGAAGGGGAGGATGTATCTATGGAGGTTAATGAAGAGCCTTGTGACCTCCCCCCACCCCTTAACACCACAAGTCAAGAACCTAAGACAGAGAACCCTTTTAGTAACTCTAAAAGACCAAGAAGATCAAAGTGTGGGATGAGTTTTTCGAACCTGAAAAGATTAAAAATCAATGGAAGGTAAAGTGCAAGTATTGTGAAACTCCTATTTCTCTTTTGAAATCTAAGAGCACTACCCATATGCACCGACACTTAGAATCTTGCAATATGAAAGCGAAACACACGAGACAACAAAAAATGATCAATTTTTTGCCATCTGATTCAAGCACTGGTACAATCAATCTGGATTTGTTAGTGCTTTACATAATGGTAAACATGACATGTTAAAGTTGCGAGAAGGGATAGCCCATTGGATCGCTATGCATGAGCATCCTTTTAGTATTGTTGAGGAGGAAGGCTTTAACTTGATGATGAAAAGGGGAATACCTGAATGGAACCGTGTATCCCGAGTTACTATTAGAACAGATTCTTTCCAAGTCTATGAGTTTGAGAAGAAAAAACTAAAAGATTTGTTCAAGAAAGTGGAGCGAATAAGTTTGACTACAGATTTGTGGAAGTCAAAGCCACAAAAAATTGAATACATGGTGATTACGGCTCATTTTGTGGATCTTGATTGGAAGCTTCAAAAGAGGGTGATTAATTTTGTACATTTGCCTCCTCCACGTATAAGTGCAAATATAGCCGATTGCATCTTAACATGCCTAAGGGAGTGGGAAATTGAGGACAAAGTAAGTTCTAATTTGTTTAATATAATGTATATATGTGTTTTTTTTTATTATTTCTATTTTGCTTAATCTTTGTGTATTTGTGTTAGGTTTTCACAGTTTCTGTGGACAATGCATCCGCAAATGATTCGTGTATTACGATTTTGAAGGATAATTTTGAATCAAATGGAAGGCTTATTTGCGGTGGAAGATTATTTCATGTCCGATGTTGTGCCCACATTCTTAATATTATGGTTCAACATGGTCTTCAACAAGTGAAGCACATTATCGAGAAAGTCCATGACACGGTTGATTACTTGAACTCAAGTGAAGCACGTATCAAACGTTTTGGTGAACTTGTAATCCAATACAACATAAAGCATCGAAAGTTAGTCCTTGAATGCAAGACACGATGGAATTCAACATACGACATGCTTGTAATACCCGGTTGTAATTCATTCATTTTCATTCAGTAATTATCAGTCTGTAATTGTCACTCAGTAATTTTCACTCATTAATAATCACTCATCATTCATGATTCATTCATTTGCGTTCACTGTTGGCGTGTTGTAACTGTATATCAGTTATAGATCGTCTTTTCATCTCCGTTTATAGATCGAGACGGGAGTATTATCTTTTTCATCGGGATTGGTAGTCTTGTACTGGGAGTATCATGTTTGGCATGTGTTGGACCTGTTCACTTTCACATTCGTATGATTTGTCGGATCATTCATCAATCGTAGCGAGGAATCGGAGTTGACGGAATTTCATCTTATCCAGCCATGAGTTACGGCCGTAAGGATTTCGGCATACGGCCGTAAGTTAGACGGTACGGCCGTAAGGCTAGCCGGTTACGGCCGTACGTGGTCCAGCAGGCTGCCCAGGCATTTTGGCCGAAGTCGAGTTACGGCCGTAAGGAGGGTTGGATACGGCCGTAAGTGATCTTCTTAAATTCAAGTGTTGTCGGGTAAGGGGGGACTTACGGCCGTAAGGGTTGCGGCATACGGCCGTAAGTCGAGGAAGGTACGACCGTAAGGCTTGGCCGGATATGGCCGTACGTTGCAGGCAAGGTGCCTGTTCATTTTCGACGAAGGGGGCTTACGCCCGTAAGTTTGGCCGGATGCAGCCGTATCATCCGAGTTACGCCCGTAAGGTGTGCGGGTACGGCCGTAAGGATGTCGGCAGGTGTTTTTGACGAAGGCGGGTTATGCCCGTAACTCAGGAGCGGTTACGGCCGTAAGTCTGTCGGCAGGCTTTCGGACGGCGAGTTCTGGCCGTCTGAGTTGTCGATTCTGGCCGTAAGGCCGTTGACTTTGAATGTTACGGCCGTAAGAGGGCCGAGTTACGGCCGTAACTTCCGACAGTATATAAGGATTTGGCCGGGACATTTTTACTCATTTCTTCATTTCTTCAACTTTATCCGAGAGAAATGGTTGGGGGAGAGATTTTGCTATCATCAATCATTTGAGTGTGTAATCTTCATCATCTTCATTCATTTGGGAAGCTTGAATACTCGTTTTAACTCGTGTTCATCGGATCGAAGTGGTTGGATCTTCAAAAGGTAATTTCTTCAACACCTTGGATTTCGATTTTATGTTGAGATACGATGTGTTGGACGTTATAATCATGCTATATGAAGGGATGTGTATATGATTATGAGTTTGTATAAGGATTCATTGGATTATTGAGGAATTATTCAAGAACACTTTGAATATCGAGTTGAAATTGGGGGTTTTCGATTAATTGTTGTTATAATCACGTTTTTGGATATTCATAACGGATTATTGATCGTATTGAAGATGTTTTGTTGGTTTGAAACACTTCTTGGGGATTTGAGGTTGGTATTATTGAGGTTTAGTTGTAATCAATCGAAGTTGGCCACTAAGTGTTCGATATAATGCCCCAATGAACTTGGTTTAATCGTATCGACGTTTTGAGTTCGTTATATTCGTGTTTAATTCGTATATTGAACGGATTGTTGGTAATTGTATTGAATTAAGGTTGTTCGAGCGACCGACACTTCATTTAGGACATTTGTTCGTGGAAGGACATTCTTCATCGGTATTGTGTAAGTTAATTCTTACTCGGTTAAAAGGATATTCATTCCTTTTGTTGTTGATCATTTATAATCATAATTCATTCATCATTGTATTAATCATATTGAGACTTGTAATTTTCGAATAATCATTTCATTAACAAGGAACGGCGGTTCCAATCATTTCATTGAACTATCAATCGCTTCATTATTACTTTCATCTCTGTGAGTCATTCTTGACTTTGTCAGATTATTATTCATTGACACTCATTATGGTCATTCTCGTTCATATGACCTTTTGGGTTCATATTGCGTGGCCGGGTGCGGATGTGTGGAATTTTTAGTCGGGCACGTGATGGCCATGTATTGGGAGTGATACATTGGACTGTGCACACGGTAACAGATTACCTCCGTGAGACTAATTAGGTACAAGGACGGGTGTGTCCGGTCATTCGTCTTGTACACTTGAACAGAACACTACGGGCGTACTATGATACTCCTCTTCAGCGTAATTCATAACTAAGGATATTTCATAACTTCAGTTAAATCATGATTGTATTTTCAACCCTTGAGGATTGTTGTTCTGTGTAACTGACCCCGGCTGGGGATTCTGTTTTTCAGGTCATGGCAAGGCAAAAGCACGGGAATAGCATGTTGACGTCGAGGAGTCTCAGTGATACTAGTAGGGGGCCCCGATCTTTCAGTTATTCATACTGTTGTCATTTATCTTCCGCTGCAGATTTTCATTTGGATACTCCGTTTCATTCAGTGTGGTGTATTTTATCTTCATATAAAATATACTAGTATTCGGTATTGTCCTGGTGTGTTGTACTTAAACTCCTCATCGGAGTATTTGGTAATATAATGTGGTTCGGTACTACAATTATATTATTTAATTCATCATTTTCATTCGCCTGGTGGGTCCCAGTCGGGGATTCACGGCACTGTAATATCCGCCTAGTTTGGGGTGTTACAGAGTTGGTATCGGAGAGTGGTTTTGAATACTACCTTCCGAGTCATGTCTCATTTGAAATCATGGTCATCAGACTAGTATCATTGGACTTTCGCGTCACGTGTGACCTGTGCAAATGCCGAGCCAATCAGACCGAAAGAACTGTAAGATTTCTAACGCCATGGTATAATTTCTGGCAATAGTCATTCATTCATCATTCATCAATTAACAATCCTCGAACATCATCATTCATTGTGATTAGGACGATCATGTTAACTCATTAATCACTTAATTCATTTCATTTCTTAGTTAATGATCAGGACGATCATGTTAACTCATTAATTACTCAATTCATTTCATTACTCAGTTGTCGATCTGAATGATCATATTATTAATCTTGTTAAGTTGTTCAAGATAAACATTTCAAGAATTTCATCAGATAATCATGTCACTTTAGTAAATCATTCATATAATCGCTAAGTTAGAGCATGTATACTCATTTTCATCATCTCATGACATAATCATAATGTGATAATCATGCGGGAAATATAATCGTTATGCGACCTTCCTACTTCAGTATGGGGAGAGCTGTCAGGGGATGCACGGGGAGAGGCCGCGGTGCGGGCCGAAACCCGGGATATAATCACTCGCTGTCGGGAAATCGTACCCAGGACTCGGCTCGATCAGAAGATGTTCGGGTTGATCCACTCACTTTTATGCAGGCCATGATGACCCATGTACAATTGCTCAATCATCATTGCGCCACTCTGGCCGGATTAATCGAGAGAACTCTCCCGTATGAGCCTGCTGCTAAGGAAATTGCTGAACAACAACCTTCATCTGTCAGCAAGAAATCAACGAAGCGTAATCAATCCGAAGGCGGTCAGTCAACCTTCAAGAAGCCTCGTGTGAGTCCTATCGTTTATGAGCGACCTCCTATGGTGCATAATCGTGCGGGATCTCAGTCCCGAGCGGCCAGTTCGGCCATCACCTGTTTCAACTGTGGAGCGCCGGGTCATTTCAGCACTAAGTGTCTGAAACCGTCAATCACGTGCCATAATTGTGGGAATTGTGGGCATAAGGCCCGTTTTTGCCGAAAGGACTCCAAGTTAGCCCCGGCGGCATCTCAGGCCTCGAAGCAATCAGCGTTTCAGAATCAGACTGCTTGTTAACATCGTTTAAGACAAGGGAAGCAAATAAAGTTGGATCTCATATTTATCAGACGGGAGCGTCCGGTTCGGGGGCCGGAAAGTCCCGGATTCATGTGATGAGGAGGATCGACGATCTGGTGGCCCGAATGACTTCAGGTATACTCGTAATTTTTTTCTCAACCTGTGTGTACCTTTTGGATACTGGTGCACCGCATTCATTCATTTTCGAATCATGTTTGAATGGACTTATTTGGGATAGTCCTATTGATTGTGGACCTCATACCATCGGTCTACCTGACGATGGAAGAATTTTCGGAAATCATACCAAATTAAGCTTATGACCGCGATTGGTTGGTGGACCTAATCATGGTGGACTTACCTACGGACGATGTAATATTGAGTACTAATTAGATGGATCGTCACGATACCATCCTAGGTGATCGTAAGCGTTTGGTCACTATCATTTCAGTCGTTGGAGACGAGTGTGTATCTCAGGGAAGTAATCCCCGTTGTTCCAGAAGAATTATTATTATGACGGAAGCAGGGAAATTCCTCAATCGAGTTGTTCAATCATTCATTGTATCATTTTCATCGACTTGCCGTTTTAAGGCAATCAAGATGTTCAATCATTCATTGTATCATTTTCATCGATTGGCCTTTCTAAGGCAATCGAGTTATTCAATCATTCATAGTATCATTTCCATCGATTGGCCTTTCTAAGACAATCGAGTCATTCAATCATTCATTGTATCATTTTCATCGATTGGCCTTTCTAAGGCAATCGAGTTATTCAATCATTCATAAGTATCATTTCCATCGATTGGCCTTTCTAAGACAATCGAGTCATTCAATCATTCATTGTATCATTTTCATCGATTGGCCTCTCTAAGGCAATCGAGTTATTCAAACATTCATTGTATCATTTTTATCGATTGGCCTTTCTAAGGCAATCGAGTTATTCAATCATTCATTGTATCACTTTTTATCGATTGACCGTTCTAGGACAATCGAAACGTTCAATCATTCGTGGTATCATTGTCATCGATTGACGATGTATTTCCAGACGAGTTATCTGGTTGCCTTCACATAGAGTAGTGGAATTCAGGAGTGAGTTGGAGCCGGTACGTCCCAGTTATCGAAGGCACCGTATCGGATGGCCCCGACCGAAATGCAGGAGTTGAAGATTCAACTTGAAGAGTAGTTCGAGAAAGGTTATCTCCAACCGAATGCGTCCCCTTGGGGAGCACCAGTGTGATCTGTCAAGGAGAAGGATGGTTCGTTTCGTGTGTGTATTATTTATCAGGAGTTGAACAGGGTGATGATCAAGAATTGTATCCTCTACCCCGAATTGATGATCTCGTAGATCAACTTCAGGGAACTTCAGTATGTCTCCAAGATCGACTTAAGATCTGGATATCATCAGTTGTGAATTGAGAGTAGGATATCGCAAGGACAGCGTTTCGTACACGCTATGATCAATATGAGTTCGTAGTTATGCCGTTTGGGTTGACTAATGCACCTGCGGTATTCATGGAGTTAATGAATCGGGTTTTCATCGACTTTTTGGATCAGTTTGTTGTTGTCTTCATCGATGATATTTTGATTTATTCTCGTGACCGAGAGGAACACGAGGTTCATCTTCATCAGGTTCTCGACGTGTTAAGATGAGAGCAACTTTATGGAAAGTTTTCCAAATGTGAGTTCTGGATGTCCGAAGTGACTTTTCTCGGACATGTAATTTCATCAGATGGAGTGTGTGTTGATCCTCAGAAGACGGAGGCTATCCAAGATTGGTTACCTCCGAAGAATGTGAAGGAAATCCGAAACTTTCTCGGATTAGCCGGTTATTATCGGCGGTTTGTGGAAGGATCTTCAAAAAAAAAAATTGTTCAGTCAATTCATTCATCACTCAGTTAATCTCATTGTTCAATTAATTCATTCATCACTCAGTTAACCTCATTGATCAATTAATTCATTCATCATTCAGTCAATCTCATTGCTCAGTCAATTCATTCATCACTCAGTCAACCTCATTGTTCAGTCAATTCATTCATCATTCAGTCCATCTCATTGCTCAGTCAATTCATTCATCACTCAGTCAATCCCATCGCTCAGTTAATTCATTATCACTCAGTCAATCTCATTGTTCAATAAATTCATTAATCATTCAGTCCATCTCACGGATCAGTTGTCGATCTGGTGAATCAAATTTTCAACCTTGTGAACTGGTTCAAGGTAATCATTTCAGGAATTTCATCAGATAGGCTTGTCACCTCACTTGATCTTTCTTGCGATCTTATCATATTCTGGCGTCATGTCAACGATCGTTTTATTGTTTTATTAATGCATTCATTGTGTTAGAGTGTGTATGCTCATTGTTATCATTCCGTCTCGTAATCATAATGCAATCTTCATACGAGATCTGTAATTATCACGTGACTTTCCTGCCTCGGTATGGAAAGAGTTTTCATAGGGACATCGGACTCCGACGTCCAAGAAATCGTTTTCTAGTCGTATTCGTGCTGGGAGATCATCTTCATCTCAGACGACGAGTTCGACTGTTGTTTGCTTTAACAGTGATACAACAAGACATTCATCACCGGTTTTGAGCAAGTTAATTCTTGCTCGGTAATAGGATAATCATTCATTTCATCGCCGTTCAATCATTCGCATAGGTCATTCATCATATATCAATCATGTTAAGACTTATAATTATCAACCAATCATTCACTTCACGGGGAACAATGGTTCCAATAATTTCTTTTGACTTATCACTCATTTTGTTATTAGTTCACCTCGACGAGTCATTCTTGATCCTTGTCGGATTTCTAATCATTTATCATTCATCATAGTCACTCTCGTTTTGGTAACCTTTCGGGGGCATATTAAGCGGTGAGTTCAGATTTGGGCCTTCGTTGAATCGTTGGGATCGAGGAGATCGATGATATGGAGGATATCGATGTTGGGTACATTTGAAATATAGCCTTGTCTTCCAGATGACTGTATAACTCAATCCGAGATAATGTATCGTGGTTGTGGATCATATATTGTTGATCTATTTTATAATGATCGTATTTGAGAATCTTGAGATTTTGAGATCGTTTGATGCTTTCCTTTGGTGGAAAATTCAGTGGTCTAGACATGGAGTCGAAGAGGCTACTTGGAAAACCGAGGATAGTATGCGGGAGAGTCATCCCGAGTTGTGTGACCCTTAGTTTCGGGGACGAAACTCTTTTAAGGGGGGGAGAATGTAATACCCGGTTGTAATTCATTCATTTTCATTCAGTAATTATCAGTCTGTAATTGTCACTCAGTAATTTTCACTCATTAATAATCACTCATCATTCATGATTCATTCATTTGCGTTCACTGTTGGCGTGTTGTAACTGTATATCAGTTATAGATCGTCTTTTCATCTCCGTTTATAGATCGAGACGGGAGTATTATCTTTTTCATCGGGATTGGTAGTCTTGTACTGGGAGTTTCATGTTTGGCATGTGTTGGACCTGTTCACTTTCACATTCGTATGATTTGTCGGATCATTCATCAGTCGTAGCGAGGAATCGGAGTTGTCGGAATTTCATCTTATCCAGCCACGAGTTACGGCCGTAAAGATTTCGGCATACGGCCGTAAGTTAGACGGTACGGCCGTAAGGCTGGCCGGTTATGGCTGTACGTGGTCCAGCAGGCTGCCCAGGCATTTTGGCCGAAGGCGAGTTACGGCCGTAAGGAGGGTTGGATACGGCCGTAAGTGATCTTCTTATTTTCAAGTGTTGTCGGGTAAGGGGGGACTTACGGCCGTAAGGGTTACGGCATACGGCTGTAAGTCGAGGAAGGTACGGCCGTAAGGCTTGGCCGGATACGGCCGTACGCTGCAGGCAAGGTGCCTGTTCATTTTCGACGAAGGGGGCTTACGCCCGTAAGTTTGGCCGGATACGGCTGTATCATCCGAGTTACGCCCGTAAGGTGTGCGGGTACGGCCGTAAGGATGTCGGCAGGTGTTTTTGACGAAGGCGGGTTACGCCCGTAACTCAGGAGCGGTTACGGCCGTAAGTCTGTCGGCAGGCTTTCGGACGAAGCCGAGTTACGGCCGTACGAGTTGGCCGGTTACGGCCGTAAGGCCTTTGACTTTGAATGTTACGGCCGTAAGAGGGCCGAGTTACGACCGTAACTTCCGACAGTATATAAGGATTTGGCCGGGACATTTTTACTCATTTCTTCATTTCTTCAACTTTATCCGGGAGAAAGGGTTGGGGGAGAGATTTTGCTATCATCAATCATTTGAGTGTGTAATCTTCATCATCTTCATTCATTTGGGAAGCTTGAATACTCGTTTTAACTCGTGTTCATCGGATCGAAGTGGTTGGATCTTCAAAAGGTAATTTCTTCAACACCTTGGATTTCGATTTTATGTTGAGATACGATGTTTTGGACGTTATAATCATGCTATATGAAGGGATGTGTATATGATTATGAGTTTGTATAAGGATTCATTGGATTATTGAGGAATTATTCAAGAACAGTTTGAATATCGAGTTGAAATTGGGGGTTTTCGATTAATTGTTGTTATAATCACGTTTTTGGATATTCATAACAGATTATTGATCGTATTGAAGATGTTTTGCTGGTTTGAAACACTTCTTGTGGATTTGAGGTTGGTATTATTGAGGTTTAGTTGTAATCAATCGAAGTTGGCCACTAAGTGTTCGATATAATGCCCCAATGAACTTGGTTTAATCGTATCGACGTTTTGAGTTCGTTATATTCGTGTTTAATTCGTATATTGAACGGATTGTTGGTAATTGTATTGAATTAAGGTTGTTCGAGCGACCGACACTTCATTTAGGACATTTGTTCGTGGAAGGACATTCTTCATCGGTATTGTGTAAGTTAATTCTTACTCGGTTAAAAGGATATTCATTCCTTTTGTTGTTGATCATTTATAATCATAATTCATTCATCATTGTATTAATCATATTGAGACTTGTAATTGTTGAATAATCATTTCATTAACAAGGAACGGCGGTTCCAATCATTTCATTGAACTATCAATCGCTTCATTATTACTTTCATCTCGGTGAGTCATTCTTGACTTTGTCAGATTATTATTCATTGACACTCATTATGGTCATTCTCGTTCATATGACCTTCTGGGTTCATATTGCGTGGCCGGGTGCGGATGTGTGGAATTTTTAGTCGGGCACGTGATGGCCATGTATTGGGAGTGATACATTAGACTGTGCACACGGTAACAGATTACCTCCGTGAGACTAATTAGGTACAAGGACGGGTGTGTCCGGTCATTCGTCTTGTACACTTGCACAGAACACTACGGGCGTACTATGATACTCCTCTTCAGCGTAATTCATAACTAAGGATATTTCATAACTTCAGTTAAATCATGATTGTATTTTCAACCCTTGAGGATTGTTGTTACGTATGGCGACCCCGGTAGGATTACATTTTCGGTCATGGCAAGGCAAAAGCACGGGAATAGCATGTTGACGTCGAGGAGTCTCAGTGATACTAGTAGGGGGCCCCGATCTTTCAGTTATTCATACTGTTGTCATTTATCTTCCGCTGCAGATTTTCATTTGGATACTCCGTTTCATTCAGTGTGGTGTATTTTATCTTCATATAAAATATACTAGTATTCGGTATTGTCCTGGTGTGTTGTACTTAAACTCCTCATCGGAGTATTTGGTAATATAATGTGGTTCGGTACTACAATTATATTATTTAATTCATCATTTTCATTCGCCTGGTGGGTCCCAGTCGGGGATTCACGGCACTGTAATATCCGCCTAGTTTGGGGTGTTACAATGCTAGATTGTGCCATCAAGTTTAGACAGGTATTTCCTCGATATACTTTGCATGACTGTAATTATACTTCTTGTCCTAATGAAGAGGAGTGGGGTAAAATTGCAAAGTTGCTCGAAGTATTGAAAGTGTTTAAAGATGCTACTAACTCCATATCTGGATATGAGTATCCAACTTCTAACTTGTTTCTTGCTGAAGTACAAATGATTAAGGTTATGTTGGATAAACAATCTCGATCGGTAGATGATTTTGTATTAATTATGGTAGGGAATATGAAAGAGAGATTTGATAAATATTGGGGGGAATGTAACTTGTTAATGTCAATAGGGACCGTGTTAGACCCTAGATTGAAAATGAGGGCTATAGAGATTGCATGGCCCAAAATGTTCCCTTCAAATTTAGCTCGGGAAAATATTAGTAAAGTCAATGAGGTTATGTATGAGCTTTTGATTAATATTTGAGAATGTATTCTTCTTCCATTGTGGATGAAAGTGGGGAATGTGAATTTGGATCAAATACTCGTGAAGGTAATGATGGATCTAGTGGTTTATCTGAACTTTTGTTGGATGTTTTTAGTGGCGAGACATCGATAACTCGTGTGAAATCTGAGCTTGATATGTATCTTGAAGAGGGGTGTTTCTTTAGTCAAGATTACAAATTTGATGTCTTATCATGGTGGAAGGAACAATCAAACAAATATCGAATTTTGTCTAGAATGGCTGTAAATATCTTGGCTGTTCCTATCACTACTGTGGCTTCGGAGGCAACTTTTAGTGCCGGTGGTCGTGTAATAGATCCTTATAGAGCTTCTCTTGCTCCGGAAACGGTTCAAATGTTGATGTGCACGTGTGATTGGTGTAGATCCCTCCATGGAGTTAAAAGGAAGAATAAGGTAAATGTCTAAATATGATTATTTATTTATCTTCACCTTTAATAACTATGTTAATTTGTTTTTGTTTTTATTGTAGGAGAATGAAGAACAAGCAAAGGAAATCTTCATTTCAGTACCGTTAATGGAACCCGAAAGTTGATGGATTTATAAATTTCTTGGTTTTAATGTTGTAGTTTTCTTGAATCCGTTTTAAATTTGGTTGTAAGTTACAAATAGTCTCGACTTTGTTTTGTATTTGGTTGTAAACTCTAAAATTTCAGTTTTATTTTACTAATACTTCAAAATTATGTTGAACTTTTAATATTGGTATGCATTAATAAGTTTGATCCTGATTCGAGTTCGAGTTCGAGTTCAGTTCGAGCTCGATTCGAGCTCGATTCGAGCTCGGTTTGAGCTCCGTTCGAGCTTGATTCGAGCTCGATTCGAGTTCGAGTTCGAGCTTGGAAAATAGTTATCGAGTCAAGTTCGAGTTTGTATTTTTAAAGCTCGCGAGTTTTCGAGTCGAGTTCGACCTCGAGTATTGGCTATCGAGTTCGAGTCGAGTATAATGATACTCGAGCTCGACTCGCATCATTTACACCCCTACCCATACGGATGCACACTTGCCTCTGAAAGTTCTGGGCATAGGCCACTTGCTCTCGTGGTGGGAACGATAGTTCTTGTTACACTAAGGGACACATAGTGCTGTTATGAGTTGTTGATGCAGCATCACCAACCACTCAAAGAGGCCCTCACGGGTCTTCAAAGCTGTCTTCCACTCATCCCTAGGGCGAATTCGGATCTAGTGATACCCGCTACGAAGATCCAACTTAGAAAATACGGATGAGCCCTGAGGGAGCACCGGTGGGGTGTCATCTGGTTAGCCAATTTTTGAAGTACATTCGCAACTCCAACGTCCGCGTTGTTCCCCTGGCCAGTCTACTGGTCATGCTGACTTTCGGTGTCAGGATGCACCAAGTTAGATAGGCTAGGGTTGGTCGATCCCGCAACGGAACTGAGGGAAGCGGCCGCTCCACGTCCTCGTCCACGTGCACGGCCACGGCCTCGTCCCTACCAGCTGACATGCTGAAGAACACACAAGGCACGTAAGTACAATTCAATTGCACATCACCAAAGTGACCGATTCTCAAAATACCAAAACAGAAGCAAGACGATAAAGGAAACGCCAGAAGAGTAAGAGGTCTTACAAGTACCGGTCGCACTGTGATGATGGCAAAATAGTAATACTGTAGACAAACAATGACTCAATCGACCCAAAAGACCGACATCCTAGGTATCCATAGACCTAAGCTCTGATACCATATTCTGTAATACCCCCAAGTTATTCAGGGCATATTACAGCGCCGTGAGCCCCGCCGGGGGACCCACAAGGCTAAACATACGCGAAACTATAAATTTTGACCGAGAGGGTCTAAACACAATGAAATGAAGAATAATATAAAGGGTATTCAAACCATAACCAATGTATCCAAATACATCACAACACAAATCAATACTTCGGCAACGATGGCCAGAACATCAAGGAAACTGAAAAGCAATACTCGAGTATTCAATATCCATTCCAGTACAACAACACTGAATAGAGGAACACGGAATACAACCAAAGATAAGACACAGTATCACGCTTGCCCATCATCTTCATGCCGACCCGATACCTGCCTGCCCGCTCCCCTGGAACCTGCAATACATAAAAAGTATTTCCCCCATAAAAGGGGTTAGCCGTCGAATAGCTAGTGCAAGTATATCGAATATGAAATACAATACTCCTCGACAATAAAGTAGAAGTAACCGTCAATTCATCATTTCAAGACTAGTATTCCGGAATAACTAAATCTCATAGCATCACATCAATACATGCATGATGAACCGTTGAACCGCACCAGAGGCTACGGAACCCTCAGAGGACTCGTCGGTCCATCCCAGAGTGGTTAACTCATATGATCCGTGGAATCGCACCAGAGGCTACGAAACCCTCAGAGGACCCCTCGGCCCATCCCAGAGTGGATATAATTAAACATGCCATTCATATATCCTACTTTCAAAGTCGAGAACGTACAATCATAAATATATACTTGCCTTTGAGACATCGAGAAATCGAACGGAAACGAGTATGAGTTCGGTAGGTCCAAGAACGCACTTCCGGTATCTAAACGAATCGTAAGGGGTATGATAATAAAAAAATCTATACTCATAACTCACGAAGAAACTCCTGAAACCCGTCTACGATTCACGAAAATACAAGGGTAAACAACTAGAGGTTGGAAAATCACCCAAACCCTCACAAGTCCGAACACGGCACAAACCAATCCATAAAATCGTAGGAAAAACATGTATACGGGATAGATGCATCATCATCTTAAGATTCTCAAGTTTCAAAACGGATAAATTGGACGAATCTAAGAAAAACCCCAAAATTCCCAAAAATTAGGGTTCTAAGGATTTTTACCTTGATTTGGAAGATGGAATGGATTAGATGTTATGAAATCCTTGTTCTCCAACCAAAGATGTTGATATCTGAAGAAGGATCGACTCTGAACTCTCCAAATCGCCGAAACCCGCTGCTCCTGATCGGAAAAGTGAGAAGAATGAGAAAAATGACGAAAGGGAAGTCAACTGTCCAATATATACTCGCCCAGTCTAGCGCACGCTACGCCTCTAATATTAGCATGCGCTAGCGGGGTCACCGGGTAGTCCAGTGGCTTCTATCGGCCCCGTTAGCATGCGTTAAGCATACTGTCGCGTGCGCTAACTGCCTTCCTTTAGCGTGCGCTAGCCGAAAATTAGCGTGCGCTATCTGGAAAATGGTGTCGAGAAATTGGAGTCCAGAATCTACTATCCTCTGCCCTGCTCGAGTCTTAACGTGCGCTATCGTGATAGCTTAGCGTGCGCTATCCGAAGCCTAGCGTACGTTACCTGATAGTCCAGACAACCTGACAACTTCACTGCCTCGGCCGACCCAGCCCGTTAGCGTGTGCTACGGACGTATTAGCGCGCGCTACTGACCATGAATAGCATGCGCTAGCTAACTCCTAACGTGCGCTAATTCCTAGTCTATAGAGTAGGATGAGTTACTGGTTCTGACCTGGATGGTCCCTTAGCGCGCGCTACGGCTCAAAGCTAGCGTGCGCTACTCAAGAAGAATTAGCGTGCGTTAGCCTAGGCCTAGCGTGCGCTATTTGTCTGACCAAGAACACTTCCACAAGGTCTAAACAACACGATCATGATCCAAACAAGGTACGAAACTCTATAACAATATCAACAACATCGCAAAGAGTTTACAGAGCGACAAAATAGGAAGAACGCGACAAGGTCAAACAGTTAATAAAAAGTACGGGTATTACAGTATGAATATGATTTGGGTGGTTGTGGATCGTCTAACCAAATCATCCCACTTCTTGGAGATTAAAGACACGTGGGTTCCCGAGAGGCTGGCCCAGCTGTTCATTAAAGATATTATAGGTTACATGGTACTTCCAAGAATATTGTATCAGATCGTGACGGACGGTTCGTGTCCCATTTCTGGAAAGTAGTTCATCGTGCGATGGGTATGCAGTTGAACTTCAGTACGGTATTTCATCCTCAGACTAATGGCCAGTTTGAGAGGACTATCCAAACTCTGGAGGATATGTTGAGGGCGTGTGCTCTCTATTAGAAGGACAATTGGGAAGCCTAACTACCTTTAGTGGAGTTCACCTACAATAACAGTTGGCATGCTTCGATTCAGATGGCATCTTATGACGCATTGTATGGCCGTCGTTGTAGGTCCCCTTTATGTTGGGACGACCTGTCTGAATCTCTGGGTACGGAACCTGATATGTTGTTATCATCTCATGAGAATATTGCTCTAATTGGGAATCGTTTGTTAACGGCTCAAATCCGGTAGAAATCATATGCAAACAACCGTCGACAACCGCTTGAGTTTGAGATTGGTGACCATGTGCTAGTTAAAGTGTCCCTTACTCGAGTTTTTTTTTGTTTTGGGAATAGGGGCAAGCTGAGTCCGAGGTATATTAGACCGTTGGAGATTTTAGAACGCGTAGGCGACCTAGCCTATCATCTGGCATTGCCACCGGCTTTAATGTAGATTCACAATATGTTTCATGTTTCCGAGTTGAAGAAGTATGTTGCTGATCCGAGCCATATACTTCAGTTCGAAGAGATTGAAATATCCGATGATCACTAGTACGAGTAACGTCCCGTGCAGATACTCGAGAGGAGGATCGTCATGTACGTAACACTTATGTGTTAGCGTACGTAAAAGGTTCTAACATACATTAACCTTTTCCGGTAGCGTACGTTATGGCAAATACAGATTATAAAGAAATGTCTTGTCTTTCGTTTTTGCACGAACCAAACTCGCACATCCTCACTCGAAATGATTCCTATGCATTCCTAAGTCGATTTTATCCCCTTCCATCTTGTCTTGGAGATTCATAACTTCGGTTGGAGCCTAGAAGATTGAAGATTGGGGTGTGTTCTTGAAGTCTTTGGAGATTGTTCTTCATTTTCAAGAGGTTGGTTGTCTAAGCTTATGTTAATCCTGTAATAATGATGATGCTAGTGATGAATATTTCACATGATGTTAAATTGATCAAGTATAACATGTGGATTATTAATATTATGAACAATTAGTGAAGAACATGATGATGTTATTATTAACTACTTGTTGAATTGTTGGATTGTTGAAAGATAACACAACTATAGTTGATTACTTCGAAAATATGATAAAGAACCTAATGATTAGAACTTATAATTAAGCATGTTCTTAATGCTTAGAGATTTCTAGATGATATTACCATATTTTAGAAAGGTTTAGCTAATTCAAATGAAAGATGATAATGAGTTATGAGATAACCCTTATGATTTTGATATACTCGAGATAAACTTGATGAATTGATGAAAGTGTGTTTGCCTAGAACATCATGATCGAATGTAGATAATGTTCTTAAGAGGATTATGAAGATATAAGATGATATTAACACAATGAGATGATTAATTGGAGTTGTTCTTGATAAATTCTTATTCAACGTAATAACAAGAGTATATAAAAACATCTTAAAGTTCATGACTTAGGACTTTAATGTCTACTGGGATAGTTGAACCATTCGGTTGATTGGCGGGTGTCGTTTCCTCTGAAATGAGTTGTGTGAATATGTTATTGAATGAGTTGTATTTTCATTCAAGGTGTCTTGTTCAAGTGAGTGTTAATAGTCGAGGGCACCGTCCGTTCGTTCGTTCAAAGAAGGATTATTTTCGTCCCCGAATTGAGGCAAGTTATCTTGTATGGTTATAATGATGATTGAATTCTTGTTAACGTTATACACTTCGTATATATATATAATGCTTTATGAACCTGTGATTCATATTGTGGTATTGTTCTTGATCGTGGTTACCGTTTCGTTGTGGGGTTGTATTCCCAAGTTCACTACCTTTGGTATCGTTGGTCTCGTTGATCATATTGTCAGTTCTGTGAGTTTCGTGATTCTTGGTTGGATGTGTGATTTATTGAGTTTCACTGTCATGTTGTATCATGACATATCTGTAGTCATATCTGCGTGCCGATTGGTTATGTGTAGGATTTTTAGCCAGGCACGTATGGTCATGCGTTGATGTTTCCGTATTGGATTGTGCATACGAGACGTAGTTCGTGAGGCTAACTAGGTATATTGTCCCACGTATATCCTGGATTCCGTATACGGGGTGGACATGTGCACGGACACATTTCCGGATCGGACGTACTGTGATGTCCGTCTTGAGCCATATTGATTGGTCGTTCTTATTCCATGTATGATTGGGTATGTCCGACGGTTTGTGACTGGTTGTTCATATGCCAGAGGGGTATGTTCAATAGTCGGGTTGTTTCCTTGAGATCCAGTATATGTGAATTGTATAATGTCTTGAGAATTATTATTATGTATATCTGACCCTATGGTTTTGGGCGAAATACTTGTATTGTATTTTAGGTCGAGGCCAGGCCAAGGCACGGGAAGAGCACGGTGACGGCGAAGGGTTTGAAAGATACTAGTTTCAGGGGCCCAAGTCTTTTGTTGTTCGTTTATGCTTAAACCGTGTAATATTACTTTTCCGTTTTATATAAAATCTTGTTGGTTGTATTATTAATTTGAGTATATTCCATCTTCATATGGTTTATACTGGTATTGGATCCTGTGTATTGTGAGGTTATTAGTCGTACGATGTGTAAACCCCTAATCGCGGTAATGATTATTATCTTGTGGTTCGGTACCACAAATTATGATATGATTAATTTATATTTTGGTAACGCCTGGTGGGTCCCAATGTGAGGTCCACGACACTGTAATAGCCACCATATTTGGGTGTTACAATTAGAAATTATTTTTCAAGTATAAATTTAAAATTTATACAATATATGAAATTCGTTGATAATTTATATCCTCATACCCGTCACAACCCCAGTCGAAATTCTATGTGGGCATGTTGATTAATGTTATATTTATTTCAAGTGTTTATTTGATAAAAAAATACACATTAATTGTAAGTGTTTATTTAGGTTCTCCCGTAAGTGGAGTCTCAATTAAAACGTATGTAGTATCCATAATTTTAGATAAATATGATTAATAAAACAATACTTTTCCCGATAAAAAATTATACTATTTATTTGACCAACTTAAAAATTGACCTCGTGGTGCAAAATAATTGTGGAGCGAAAATAAGACATTGATTCTAAGTATTCATTTAAGTTCTTTAATCGACAGAGTCTCATTTAAAACCGACGTGAGATTCAAAATTTTATATAAATAGAACTAATTTAGTTCCAATAATTAACCAAAATAATTTTTCCAGCAAAAAATTAAACTATTTATTTATCCAACTTAATAATTGGTCAAATAAGATAAAATAAAGATAAAACTATTAAACCAGTGGTGCGGAATACTTATGAGGTGGAAAATTACACATTGAATTCTAAGTATTTATTTAGATTCTGTATTAAAGTAAAATTTAGAATTTTAGATAAATGGCAATCTAAAATTAAGAAATACCACATAGAAAAAAGAGTTAATGTAGTACTTAGAATCCATAATGCTATCATATATATAGATATACTAAAACCCTCAATAACCAGTCTAATTAAAAAATAAACTAACAACGGTCTGGTGGTAGTGATTTGTCAATTATATCACTATAGAATTTTCTAACACTTTTTTGTGTTTATTATCATTTGCGGTTCTTCGTTAAACGAACATAAATTTACAATGATCTCAAAGGTATTTCATAAGATAATACATACTCCATTCAACTTGAAAAGAGTAATTTAGTTATAGTACAGTATTTTAACTTTAGTCATTTAACTTTGGTGTATATGTCCTAGGGTTTTCCCTCTTCTAATATTCACCCAGACAACGTTTCTATCGATTTTACCAGTATAGCGGCAGTGAAGGCAAGTCATAGAGGAGGTGGTCGGGAAGCTATGGAGGAGGACAACAATCTTATCTTTGAGACTTCCAAAGGCGTGGAACCTATTATGAGTTCTGATGACATGAGATTGGATGATGGTCTATTAGGAAGCCATCTGCCATTCAACAACTTGTCATGCCAATTATCTCTGAACGGGACATTATCGCTCGAGCCCCCAATTCTTTGGTCCCAATTATATCTCATAATATGTTTCATTGGTTCTCTTATTTTCCATCTTATGTTTAATCTTCAGAGTATGATCTTCGTCGAACTGTTACATTTTATGCTTCTTAGCATGGGCTTTTGTCACGGTCTGAGAGTTCGCACAGCAGTCCGGTGCGGTATTTAAACAAATAATTTGTATCGACTTGCTAAGTAAGCTTGAGAAAAGCGAAAAATAAGCATATGGGTACAAATAAAATTTTATTAGATAGAGATGTTTGTACGAGAGAGCTTTATAGTGCTTTGGAGTGCTTGAGTGTTTTTTTTGGATGTTGTGGGCTTGTGTAGATAGTTGTGGCTTTTGTGGATGGTCTGTCCAAATAAGGCCTCACTCCTTTATATAGTTGTCCGGGAGAGCTATAGACTAAGAACTCTCTACATAAAACTTTCTAAAGTCTAGCTTACTCTTAAATGTTCTATGATGTACATGTAATGCCCTAAAGCTCTAATGTGTATAAGTATCTTCTAGAACTATGCACAATACTTTTAGATATGTAGAGACTTTCCTCAAATCTTCTTGATTCTTCCGAAATATTCTGGAGTGTTCCGATCATGAGCTACTCTTGGGAGTATATAAGTGCATTTCGGGTCATCCTCGCGCGATTCATCACATCCTCACCCACCCAATTTGGCGAAGGCCTGAGTGTGTTATCCTCTTTAAACCTCCAAATTTATCATTGAAAATGCCAAATTTAGCTCTGAGCCTTAGTTCGTGCCGAACGCAAAACCCCTCGATAAGCCGAGAATTGCACCAAGATGTCGAGCACCATATGACCAAGCGTCGAGCACTATTTGGCCAAGCTGTCGAGGCTATCTCCTGCTAGACCGAGGCCGAGGGTAACTCGATCGAGCGGCCTGACTGAGACCGTATGGAAGTGGCCGATCTTTTGCTTATTTTAAATTTTTTAGGTCAAACTTTAAATAGATGTATGACCCATTTATTTTACAACTTTTCCTTATTTTTTAGATTTCTAAGAGGGAACCTCTTCCCCTCTCTAATTTTTCTCCCGAATTTTTCCCTCTGTATGAACCCTAATTTTTTATACTGTTGTGTCAAGAATTAACACCTTCCGACCGGCGATCGACTAGGAGGACGGGCGACCGAGTCACTGCCGAGCGGCCAAGTCAGTTCTGCCGATCAGCAACCTGGCGACCGAGCCTTAGCCCAGCGGACATGCTAGACTGGCCAACCGAAGGGCCCAGGACGAATCCCGGTGCCGAGCGATCGACATCAAGACGATCGCCTCTCAGTACTCGGCGACCGACCCTTGGCGATCGACCGTCTCTCGGCACCTGGCGACCTACCGTTGGCGACCGACCCTTGGCGACCTCCATCCACTGGCCGATGGCGGCCTCCGAAGACCATCCAGGGACGACCGCCTCATGTCGATCACCACCGATGGACATCCAGTCGGCAAAGGCCGAGCACCAGGACTGGCACCATGTGCAAAGGCCGGGACAAGATCCGCGAATCCCGGGCCATTGACCACAATCTGATTCCCTCCACCGGCCGACAGGCCGCAAAGCTTGTCGGTAGGGCCACATGTTGGCCGACTCCGGACACGTGATGGCTCCTTATTGGACCGCCAGTGGCGCCACATTGCATTGACTTTATTCGGACAACAAGATCTTCCTTGGACTTTAGCCTTGATGACCCGTGAGATCGCCCCATTAAAGTATTGGCGCAGACGATCGCGTAATATTAAAATGGCCGGCAGCGATCGGCTAAAGGACAGGACCCATTGTCCCTATATAAGCATGGCTCCCAAAGACTGTAAAAGGATCGAAACCTTGACCACAAAAAGGCTTGACTTCCTTCGCATTTCACACCATACGAAGCAAACATCAAGCACTTGGCTAACATCCAACTCTTGGCAATTTTCTTTCGGTCTTACTTCTCCCGGCCTTTTCTCCTCGAGCAGATTACCGGCGGGACGAAGAACACCGAGCTTCGCTCAAGAGCCGGATCAACAGAATCTTTTTACACTCATTGTATTTAGATTTCTCTCATTAATACTTGTATCCACGAATATTCGTATTAATAACATCTCGCGAGAGCATTCAAGCCCGGGCCTAACAAACCCGGCAAATCTTGTTTTATTTATCTTCTCTCGGAAGTGTTCTCGCATTTGTTTGTTGTCCGTCATCCAGCAGTATTAATCTTCGGATAAATATTTTGGGCAACAACAATTGGCGCTAGAGGAAGGGCATCCAACCCTCGATTTTTTACACCTACCGTCCCGAAGAACACTCACTGTTCTCGGGGCAGATATTTGAAGTGACACTCACTGCACTTCAAAAGAAATCCTTCAGAAATCATGTCTTCCGCCTCCGCGTCGAAGAAAGCCGCTGATCAGCCGGCCAAACCCCCTGTTCCGTCCCAGTCCGAGCCACAGCCGATGGTGGAAGGTAGCCGCCGCGATCGAGACGCTCGATCCGTCCACGGACGGCGGCCAACCTCTCGCTCGATCGGTTCGAACCAAGGAACAGATCGAAGGGGCCCCGCCGTCCCTACAGAGCGACGGAGTGCTCTCGACGCGCCTCCGGCTACCGCCCGGTCTCTCGCCGGAAGATCAAGCGGAAGCTCAAGGCACTACTGGCCGAGCAATCGCCAGAGGCTCTCGCCCGCAACAAGAGGCGCTCGCGGCAGGGCACGTCTGTCTCGATCGCACAGGCGCGACCCGACAGCGGCCGGGCGGTCCGGCCCGGCTACGAGGCGACGGAGTTGGTGTCCGTCACCAGGAGCTCGGCCTACCCGGCTCCCACAAGGCGATCCAACCGCCCGGCTCCGGCTCGCCAAATTCCCGAGGTCGGCGGCAGCGGGGTCCGGAGGTCGGTACACGATCGCCTCGGCCCCGCTCCCAAAGCCGATCCGCCCGGCGAGCCGAGCGGCGATCGCCGCAATGCAACGCCGATCGACGACGACATGAAGGCGCTCCCGCAATCCGGCAAAGCGCCGTGAGGACGATCGCCCCGCCGAGCGAGCCGCTCGCGATCGACATCGAGCTCGCCCGGTGCGGCACACGATCGCCCCTCCTAAGACACCCGTGTACCGGGCGATCGGACCCCAAGCACACTGCACAAGTTCAACATCTACATGACCGGGTGTGGGGCATCGACGCGACAGTGCCGAATGTTCCTCCGACACCGGACGACCTCGCCCACCGGTGGTACACTTCATTGCCACCTCGGTCCATTGGCTCCTTTAACGAGCCGCGCACGTCTTCACGGAACACTTCGCCACTGTGGTCGCCGGCACGAAGGTCGCCATCGCATGATGCAAATCGAGCAAGGAGAACAGGAGTCCGACTCGGACTACATCGGCCGGGTTGACATGATCATCCTCAACGGCGAGCCCGTAGCGATGAGACCGCCCTCTACGCGGTTCTAGGAGGTTTTCGGGGTTTCTCGCCTATGTTCGAGCATCTCACGAAGACCCTGCCGACGACCTACGCAGCCTTAGGGCTAGAGCCGCAGATTTCTGTCGTGCAAAGGCTTCTTCTCAGCCTAGGAGTAGATCGGTCGGCGCCCGTACGACGACCTCCAGTCTTCCGGCCCGATCGCTACTATCCAGAAGAGCCGGAGGACTCGCTCACCGCCTACAGTCCAACATTCTAAATAAGGGACTGGCACCCGCCGATCGCCGATATCCGACCTACGAATAAAGCGATCGGCTGCCGAGCGGCGATCGCCAGCCATCCGGCCAGATCGCAACATCATCAGCAACCCGGTGGACACGATCGCCATCTACAGTCCAGCATATAACATGACGGACTAAGGCATAAGATCGCCTCCACCGCACATCATAAAGCCATGGCCCTGGCAGTCGATGGAACCGGCTGCTTCGGTCATGCAAGGTCCCTTTCGGCCGAGATCGCCCGCCTTCGTTTAAATACGAGGCCAGCGTAGTCGGAGGGCCCTCCAACATTAATCAGTGGACTCATTCCACAACCCCGTCTCAACGTACACCGTCGAGGTCGGCCATCTCCATGGCTGGCCGAGGTGGAAGCAGAGCTAACAAGCCGCGGGCGTGGAGTTGATTCATCCGACGCTGCCCCGCGCAAGGACTCCTCTAGACCGAGACCGCACGCCTTTCGTTTAAAAACAAGGCGAGGCGCGGCTAACAGAGGACCCTCATAATAAAGTGAGCCACGAGGCACTCATTGTCTTTGTGCACCAAGACACGGTCATGCGGTCGGTCAATAGAACTACTCGACATAGCACGATTCCTAAAGCAAGCGAAACCACCAAGTTTCCGTGGGGGATCGGCCAATGTTGTTTTTTGCAGGTACAAGACCGAAAGATAGCTAAGCCAATCGACTATGATAGCCCAAGTCCGAGTCCTAAGTCAGCTCAGATCACCCGTCCTCGTCCATACACGATCACCAGCAAGAACCACCTCGCCCCATGTCTTCAACATAGGAGCAAGCTGGGGGGCAATTGTTGTGTCAAGAATTAACACCTTCCGACCGGCGATCGACTAGGAGGACGGGCGACCGAGTCACTGCCGAGCGGCCAAGTCAGTTCTGCCGATCAGCAACCTGGCGACCGAGCCTTAGCCCAGCGGACATGCTAGACTGGCCAACCGAAGGGCCCAGGACGAATCCCGGTGCCGAGCGATCGACATCAAGACGATCGCCTCTCAGTACTCGGCGACCGACCCTTGGCGATCGACCGTCTCTCGGCACCTGGCGACCTACCCTTGGCGACCGACCCTTGGCGACCTCCATCCACTGGCCGATGGCGGCCTCCGAAGACCATCCAGGGACGACCGCCTCATGTCGATCACCACCGATGGACATCCAGTCGGCAAAGGCCGAGCACCAGGACTGGCACCATGTGCAAAGGCCGGGACAAGATCCGCGAATCCCGGGCCATTGACCACAATCTGACAGATTCCCTCCACCAGCCGACAGGCCGCCGAAAGCTTGTCAGTAGGGCCACATGTTGACACGTGATGGCTCCTTATTGGACCGCCCACTGGGCGCCGCCACCGCATTGACTTTATTCGACAACAAGATCTTCCTTGGACTTTAGCCTGACAGCCCAGGAGATCGCCCCATTAAAGTATTGGCCGGCAGACGATCGGCAGAATATTAAAATGGCCGGCAGGCGATCGGCAGCTAAAGGACAGGACCCGGCTGTCCCTATATAAGCATGGCTCCCAGCACCTGTAAAAAGGATCGAAACCTTGACCACAAAAAAGGCTTCAGCTTCCTTCGCATTTCACACCATACAGAAGCAAACATCAAGCACTTGGCTAACATCCAACTCTTGGCAACAGCTTTCTTTCGGTCTTACTTCTCCCGGCCTTTTCTCCTCGAGCAGATTACCGGCGGGACGAAGAACACCGAGCTTCGCTCAAGAGCCGGATCAACAGAATCTTTTTACACTCATTGTATTTAGATTTCTCTCATTAATACTTGTATCCACGAATATTCGTATTAATAACATCTCGCGAGAGCATTCAAGCCCGGGCCTAACAAACCCGGCAAATCTTGTTTTATTTATCTTCTCTCGGAAGTGTTCTCGCATTTGTTTGTTGTCCGTCATCCAGCAGTATTAATCTTCGGATAAATATTTTGGGCAACAACATATACCTATATTGTAATTTCAAGTTTAATTTTAATTTCTACTTTCAATTAGTTGTATTGTGTTTCTTTCTTCAATTCCTAATCTATTTCAAGGTTTCAATTCAAGTTTTACTTTCAACTAGTGAATGAATCATCGATCTTCCATGGGAAATAATTTTCTTATTTAATAAAGAGTCAGACACAAAATAAATTATATCAAATTAAACACAATAAAGACATAATAAATATAATAATATTATACATCGCATAAGTAGTTTTCATAATCCAAATTGGTGTTGTTCTGACTTGGCTGTAGCTATGTTATGTTCCAACTGGTTTGCAATCTTAGTTCGGTTTGCTACGGCAGCTAAGTCGTCAGTTGAGTCCTTGTTATCAGCAAGTGGGTGACTTCTTCTTGTCGGTTATGTTTGTCATCTTAGCTATTCCTGCATCATCTAAGCATTTGTTTCACAATCTAAGAGTCCAAATTCTCTGGTTAGCTTCACCAATCTTTCTTTTGGCAAGGGCTTGGTCAAGAATCAAGATATTAGTTAGTTGATATTCAATGCCGACTCTTTTTTGACACGAACCCTCTTGTGTTTAACATGATCCCTTATATAACGATGCTTGACATCAATGTGCTTTATTTTTTAGTGAAGCACTGGATTGTTGGTTATGACATCTCTCGAAGTCGCATAAATGCGTTGATTAAATTCACACGAATTGACATCTCCATCTAACCTATGTAATTCATTTCCTATTCTTACTTAATCCACAAACTATTATTTTTCTCTGATTATTGAAATATAAATGGAAATAACTTGGACCCTTTTTTTTTTTAAATATCAATTCATGAAAGATACAAGTTATATGACTGGATCATCTTATCCTGGAAGTAGCATGCTGAACTCGATAGCTGAATCGGGGCAATAACTTCTTAAAGGCAAGCAATTCGTCTGCGATTTGGTTATACAATTGTAACAGTCACATACTATACGAACCATCGAGATAAGTTTTGATTTTTTCGTTTCCTTATTTGATATTAATTTGTCTTCTTTATTTTGTATTCTTTATTTATTGTTTACTTTATGCAATTCATTTGTCGTATAAATACAAATATAAATACGTTATACATCCCGATATTTCCAACACTGGGTCAGTGGCATATAGCCCACTTGGATTTGTAACACTCGCGGCGTGCCTGGCATGCGAGTTCTGCCTTCTCCGTCAATTTTTGTGTGTGCGTCTATTTTTGTTGAGTTTTCTGTGGGGGTGTGAGAATGTCGAGGTGGAGAGAGAGTCGAAGGAATGTGTTCCAACTTTTAAGAAAGAAACTAAAACTCTCAATAACTAGTCTATTAAAAAAAAGTAACAACGATTCGATAGTAGCTATTGTAAATTATATCACTACTAGATATAATTCGTGCCATAATAGTTTCAAATATATTGATTGTTAGGAAAAAACATATTGGTTCTCAGAATTCTATCGACGGGCAAGAGCTTGGCGTAAAATAATTTAAGAACTGGCGAAAAATAAGCAGGCGGGCATGGCCTTTAAAGAAACAAAATGATTGGCCATCGAAGAAAAGCAGGCCGGCGACCTAGCATTAAAAAAAAATTGGTCGGTCGCCGGAGGTGGTCCGCCGGAAGCGAGCCGACGGCACAGCGTTAAAAATAGCCGTTGTTGGTGCAGATCGACGGCCAGCGTTTAAAAATAATAGTAATAAATTGGCCGGCGGCTAGAGGTCTGTCGGTGGCGCCCTGCCTGAAATAAATGGTCGGCCGGAGATCCATCGAGATCCCCGTAAAAAAAGAATTATTTTTGGAAGAATAATTACACTTTTAATTTAATTTAATATTCTAAGAGTATTTTTTTTAAAATTTTATTGTTGAATAAGTGATATTATTACTATTAAATTCAACACAAAAAGAAGGGGAAAGAGAGGATAGGGGTAGAATGATCGTGTCAGGTGCACACTATCAAAAAATAACATTGGCCGTTGTCTCTTATATTATAAATATAATTTATTTTATTATCATTTGCAGCTTTTCCTTAAATGAGCATAAATTTTGAAGATCTCAAAGCTATTTTATAAGATAATTCACTTCGTCCCAGTTGTAGGGAGTAATTTGGTTAGGTCCAACATTTTAATTTTAGTCATTTTATCAGAAAAACAACTCATTGTAAACCAGCTATTTTCACTCATTTTTAATATTTTTTGTAACTTTTATCACAAAAAATATTAATTTTAGGAACATTATATAAATTTTAAGATATAAGATTTTATTTTAAAAGTACTCTAATTAAGTGGGATAAAATTATGTTATGAAAATACACACTTCAAGGGGAACGGATGAAATACTATAAGGGAAAAATTACACTTTGCCACCTCATCCATCTCATGTTTCTTACTTAATCCACAAACTATTATTTTTCTCCGATTACCCTCATAGCTTCTAAAAGCAATTAAAATTTAATTATTTGAAATATAAAAGTTGTTAAAATAACTTATAAGAACCTAAATATTATTAGTAAAAATTTTTATTAAATAATAATAATTTATTTTTAGTTATTTTATTATTTGAAATAAAAACTGAATCTTTCGAATCTGTTTTTTCTCTAAATATATAGATTTAATTTATGAAAAATATATTTTTATTTATAAAAAATTTGTAAGTTCAGATTTTGCCGAAATCATATTTACCGTAATTTTCGAACAGTGAAATTTTTCTAAAAATAATATCTGTAGAATAATTTTAAAATATTAATTTTCAACTTTTTAGAAATAAAAAACTTAATAAAACAATTTTTAGGGAAAATAATTTAATTCTAAGTTTATATGTCATATAATTAATAGTTAAAAAACTCTGGTTTCTTAATTTTTTGGGCTTTTCAAATTTATTTTAACAATATTCAGGTTTAAATATTAGATTTTTAATTTTTCTTTCTAAAATAAATTATGAGATAAGAGAATTGGTGGACTTTGGGTCAATTGTATATTTCGCACCAAGCAAATTACATCGACAGCAGTTATCCAATGTTTTTATCGATTAGCAGTATGGCTGCGCTGACGCAAGTCAGAGAGGTGGTCGAGGAGCAATGGAGGACGACGACAATCTTGTCTTTGAGACTTCCAAAGGCGCGGAACCTATTATGAGTTTTGATGAGATGAAAATAGATGATGGTATATTACGCGGAATTTACTGTTATGGAACTGAGAAGATGCCTGCCATTCAGCAGCGTGACGTGCTTCCGATATTGAGAAGCCATTTACAGTTATGGAATTGAGAAGTCGTCCGCCATTCAGGAACCATCTTTCCCACCCCGACTTCTTTTCTTGATGCATTGGATTTAACACGTCGTTATTGTTTGCATAATAAAAGTTGTGGTGATTCTTGTATCCCTGATTATATTCTAGCCCATGCACGCTTGCCTCTGAAAGTTCTGGGCATAGGCCACTTGCTCTCGTTGTGGGAACGATAGTTCCTGTTACACTAAGGGACACATAGTGCTATTATGAGTTGCTGACGCAGCATCACCAACCACTCAAAGAGGCCCTCATGGGTCTTCAAAGCTGTCTTCCACTCATCCCCAGGGCGAATTCGAATCTGGTGATACCCGCTACGAAGATCCAGCTTAGAAAATACGGATGAGGCCTTAGGAAGCACCGGTGGGGTGTCAGCTGAAGAGCATCCGACGCTCAAGTCAGTAAATAATATTGTATTGAATAAATTGAAATAATTGAATGAAATATGATAAATAGTGGAGCAATTGATGATGTCGATGATATCTGACGGTCAGGCACGTCCGGTGAATGATCGCGATGACGCGGCGTTCGAGAGCGTCAGAGGGTGAATGAGAGGTATTGAATGGTCATAATGGTGATATTGGACGGTCAGGTATGTCCAGTGACTGGTGGGGGTGAAACGACGGTTGAGAGTGCAGGAGAATTAGAGAGAGTTATCAGAGAGCGTAAGTTGAGTAGAGAATGACTTTGAATTCGATGATCCCATTGGATCAGTAGCCTCGTATTTATATATGACGGCTGGGGGTCTCTAGGGTTTCTCTCCCCAACTGTATTATGTTGACCCATTTATTCCTACTCTCGTGGAGCTCGTGGTTTTTGACACGTTCTCAAAAGTCACCTGACCCTTCATATAGATGTGGCTGACGTGGTGAACTCCTAGATCCGGCCTGGTTGGCGAATCTTGACAAGCCAAGGGCCCAACGAATTTATCTTGAATAGACTGTCTGGTCTGTTGGGCTTGTTGGGTTGGTTGGAAAGACTTTGTTGGACTTGGATTGGATTGATGGATTTTTACCCATACAGTTTGTCCCCCACTCTCTAGTCGGAATTTTTCCGGGTAGAGAGATGGTAGAGCGACTGGAGACCCAATAATGAGTCGATTTTTCTTGTCTAAAAATAATTACTAAGGAAGTCGCATATCAATATTGCAGCGGACCGTTGCGTTTTCAGGATGGGTCGCCCAAGTCTTCAAACTTTATATATTAACGGAGGGTAGGTAGGTTTAGTTATTCTACTAGTAATAAAGTACAATTTAAACATTTATATTGATGGAAGTTAGGTAGGTCTAGTTATCCCACTATTAATAAGGTGGAATTTAAACCTTTGTGTTGATGGAGGTTAGGTAGGTCTAGTTATCACACTAGTAATAGAGTGGAATTTAAACCTTTATGTTGATGGAGGTTAGGTAGGTCTAGTCATCCCACTAGTAATAGAGTGGAATTGATGGACTAGAATGATGACCAAGGTGAATATTAGCTGGGCAAGTCGGTTCACTAAACTATAATAATTTGTCGGGGGCGGGTCAATCGACCCTTATATAAATTCTTGCTGTCTTCGTGTCATGTGAGGAGGAGGAAACCGACTTCGTAATATTTATTTTTCTCAAAAAGAGAAGATTGAGTAGTAAATGACATGTACGAGTCGGTCGACTCATTCAGAGTGTTAAATTAAATTCATGCACACATTTGGCTCCATTTCAGTCGGTTGATTCCATCGATTTAAAATTATGTTTAAAAGTAATCAAGAGTATGGCGAGCCGCTCCCTTGTGATAAAGTGTAGCTCAATCTTCATATAAGGACGGAAGTTAGGTCGGTCGACTCCGTGTCGGAAGGCGGGTCGGTTGGCCTTAGTACCCATTATATATGGTTTTTGTCACGTGAAACATGAGAGAGAGAGAGTAGACTACTTTATGATATTCATATTTTTCAAAAACACAGGATGGATAAATAAATGAAATTTATCTGCAAAGATCGGTCGACACACTCTATAGGTCGGTTGAGTCTCTTGACTCAAAATAAAGTGGGACGCCTCTTGAGTCGTTCGGTATAAATTCTTCCGCACTTATGGAGTCAACTTCTAGCAACTCCTAACAACCATTGACTACTTATATATAATCAATTCCTGCAACTCCCAGCAACTCCACATATTGGCCAGAAAATATACTCAAGTGGGGCCTTTTGTAATCAATTCCTAGCAACCACTTACGGTTTACTTATGTTATCATATGTAGTCAAGTTGAAGTGTCTTGATTATATTAACTTGCTTATGTATCTGACCATAAAAGGCAAGTAGGGCCTTTTGTAATTAATTACCTTACTAGTGCTAACCTCTCGAATCAATATACCTGCACCACAATTCACTATCTCTCTATAGCAATCAATATAACAGGCGATTGCTCCCAGGCGGTTGCTTTTTCGCCGACGTGACGTCTTGTCACACCAATTAATATTTTCAAATAGGAAGGTCGGTCAACTGAAGCAAAAGAGGGTCCACGGGTCCGACTGACTGGTAGGTAAGTGAAGGTTTAATGATAAGTTGTCTTTGATAGTAAAAATTGGAAAGGCAAGCAGATGTGTATATTGTATATGTATATATAGGCGGTCGATTGAAGTGTTATTGATCACCCTTTATACGGTCTGGTCAGTCGAGTATATTTTTCCACATCATGATTTATCACCTCATTTCTTATATACTCTTTGTCTTCGTTCCGTCGAGTCGGTTGAGTCAAATCATGTAAGAAGGCTACCCATGTGATGTAGGTTAGTTAATTGCCTTAACAATTAAATAATTTCCATTTCAAAAGGTAGAGGGTATCTAGATTCATGATACTTGTCACACATCCGTCCCTTCATTTGCTAAAAGTAGGCATATTTTCTTTGCTAACCCTCTCATTCTTATATTGCTACTAGGAGATTGAAGTGGAGAGTTTGGAGAGCACAAGGAGTGGAAGATTGTCTTAGAAGGAGTTTCAAGAGGTTAGTTCCTCTTCATTTCTCTCCCTTTGTAATTTTATACATGTTCTTCGAAGTTCTTCGTGTGTTGTTTGCCTAAATCTTGAGGGATGAATGTGTAGTTCTACTTTGATTCAGCATGTTATGTTGTTTGTGCTTGATCCTTGTTAGAAGTAGGAATATGACTTTAATTTGTTTGCCCATGTGTAGATTGATTCCTCGTTTTTTGCATAGTCCATACATCTAGTCTGTCGATTCGACTTTCCTCCATATGTGAAATCTTTTATTTTGCTTCATGAAATGAGGCTTGGGTCGAACGTCGGGTTGGTTCGATGATCACGTTTGCTTATCTTGTAAAATAGCAGTTCAATAGTAATATGAATACTTTGAGTATGCACATGTATTTATGCCTGTTGGGTTGTTTGTAGAACAAAGTATAGGGATTCATTTTGGTACTTTCACTTGTCTGGCAAGTCAAGTGTCTTCTTTGTGAGTTATATAGGAGCTTTTGTTGATACGCCAGTAATCTCATGTTGCATAATATTTGGATAAAATCAGTCGACGTTATTATTCTTAGGTGTTGATATTACCATGTTGTTTCATAACCGAGGCGGTTCGGTTGGTTCCTCTAGCCGGGCTGGAGGGTCTTGTAGTGGGAACGTCAGCTGTGACTGGGATGATATACCCATCGGAGTTGTTAGGGATGCCCTTGAGGTTTGGCAAGATCCCCTTGAGGTTTGGCAAGACCCGGAGGGTACCTCGAATCGTACCGGTCATGGGGTGTCTAGCTCCGGTCCATTTGAAGGGAGTCAGTTTATTGGATTTCTTTTGGGTGAGAATATCGCGAGTAAGTTGAGTCCTAAGAGAATGAGGCAGCTCCGTCGGAACTATGATATTCCTGACTATATCGCTCTACATGTTCTTTCTAAAGAGGTTCGGGCGGACTGGGATCTGCCCGGTATGACTTGTTTAGATGAACTCCCCTTCAAACTGGGGTTTCAGTTTCCTTTACCTAGATTGATACGGGAGGTGTGCGATTTTTACGAAATAGCGCCAGGACAGTTAGTGCTGAACGCATGGCGTATGTTGATGGCCTTGGAGGTATTCTGCGAGATGATAGAAATACCAATCACTATAGAGGAAGTCAGGATGACCTATGCTTTGAAACCCACTAATGCCGATAAGGGAAGGTTTCAGTTAAATGCTGTGTTGCTTGGGTGGCGACTACTTAGTAAGATAGCGGATTGCGGTAAATCTTGGAGAGGGAAGTACTTCTTTGTTTCTTTCAGTGCATTGGGGTTACCACCTGTGCAAAAAGGTATTGCTCCCCCATCGGGTTGTGTTAATCCATGGCTTTTGGTTCTAAAAAGGGTAACGAAATTGTTTCATCGTCTCCTCCTTTGCTTTTTTCTAATTGACTGTTCCTGAGCGGTCTTATGCAAACTATATTATGTCTTTGCCGGTTGAGGTTTTCTTGGGCGGCCTAGATGCCCTTGAACGGATCAAACAGAAAAGGGACTCCTCCGCGGGCGTGAATGTCAAGGGTAAGTCAGTTGTGGGGGCTGCTTCTGCTAGGACAATTAAGAAGAAAAGGCCGGTCCCTACTGACTTGCTCGATTTCTCTAGCGACAATATTCGGGTCAGTTTTCCATCGTCTGCTTCCACCATCTCTGAGTTTGATGTTCACTCATCAGAAGTCCGGAAGCTGCTGTTTCCTGAGGACAGGGAGCATCTACAGAAGTTGGGTGCGGTGGCTACTGCGAAAGCAGCCATTCGAAACTCCTTCCAGGTACTTTGAAGAATGCTTGTTTGTTTAGTGGTTTTGACATGTTATTCTTTACCCTTTTATTCTTTGGATACTCAGGGTATGTCAATGAGCATGTTTCTGGATGAGACCCTTGAGTCCTAAGAAGGAAAGATAAATGAAATGAAGCTAGAGAAAGGAAAGATGCGGAAGGAGATTCAATTGTTGTGGACTGATAAGGCCAACGCGGACAAAGTCCTTGGAGAGTTGCGCGGTCGACTTAATTCAAAGGAATTAGAGCTACGGTCCACTCTGGAAGAAGCAAAATCCTTCAAGGAGTAGGTTGCCGTGATGGGGGATCGAGTTGTCATTGCTGCTTTGGAGGCCGAGATCAAGCTTCGTGTCGAGATGCTACAGGAGTATATTGAGGGTAAAGCTGAGACGTGGGATAGAGAGAAGATTTTCGCCCAGCGTGATGAGTTGCATTTGATGTACGCTCAGGAGACAGCTCAGGTGGATGATCTTGCCAATGGTCTCGGCGAGAAGCGAGCCGGAGATCCACTCAAGGAATGGGATGAGCCACAAGGTCAGGTGGTTCGTATGGATCAGATTGGTCGCGATGACTGATATCTGTACCATCCCCAAAACCGTATGGGAATATTACACGCCGTAGACCCTTTCCACAAGGATCTACCAGGCTAAACATCCATAAACAACCAAATGCTTTCCCGACCAGGGTCAAACAATAAAATGATACAGACCGATATGGTCACTTACACGTGAATACACAGACCGATGAGGTCACACAACCCAATCGATAAAACTGACTTAAATAACATTACCCACACAGGGGTCGAAATACAATACAGCGGAAGACTGAAATCAACTCTGACAACACAACAAAAATCAAAATAACTCTCGACTCATGATTAGTATCGCAGCTCGTCATCCTCTTGTGCCAATCCCGTGATCGCTCCCCGAACTGCATGTACCGGACGCAAACAGACATCTACCCCCGACATCGGGGTTAGTAAACTCCACCGTTTTACTAGTGCAAGTATCAAATCATACGAAATGTAACAAGCAATTAATAATCGTGATCAAATATAATAATCAAGTATCAAATATTCCCGGAGGTTTTCACAAGAGAAGATAAGCTATGAAGCATTCGAAAATAAGATTATCATCTCTGAATTTTTAGAATTTCAAAACCTTAAGACCTCAAGTCCCGATTCACAAAACCTTTCAAAACTTAAGGGCCTTAACCCAAAACTTGTTTCATAATTCAACAGCTTACAATACCTAAACATTTCCATAAATCTCGTGGGGCTCGCCCAACATTCTTTCTTAAAACTTTTCGTAAAACTTTGATTTGAAAAGTATAATGCTCATGACACCGTGATCCACTGTCACGTGTCTCCGTAGGTTCAACAACCCGCACGGACTACATCACGCACAATTAAACAAACATAATCGATTCCGACACCGTGATCCACTATCACGTGTCTCCGTAGGTTCAACAACCCACACGGACTATTAACCAAACATAACCAATTCCGACACCGTGATCCACTGTCACGTGTCTCCGTAGGTTCAACAACCCACACGGACTATTAACCAAACATAACCAATTCCGACACCGTGATCCACTGTCACGTGTCTCCGTAGGCATAACAACCCGCACGGACTATATCAATCACAACAATCACACACACAGTCCTGACACCGTAGTCCACTGCCACGTGTCACCGTAAGCCCCGTCGAGCTCACCCGGTTGGACGCACTGTGTCCGAAACTCATGGTCCACTGCCACGCGTTATCGTAGGCCTCGTCAGACCAGCACGATTGGACCTCAGTACCTCACTAAGTTCTGATCCCGTAGTCCACTGCCACGAATCCTCGTAAGTCCCGTCGAACCAACACGAGTGAACTTAGCGGTCACACACATATTCACATTCACATTACATACAACAATGAGCACAATTAATCAATCACCTTGATCACCACAAAATCGTACATTGCACGCAAATAACACAACCTCGACACTCGCAACAACTATCATCAATCAACGACATTTAACCAACATAACACACATTCGGTACACAATACATTGTACAACCAAGTGTACAACCATCCCATATGTACGTCGCATTCCTGCACAAATGGCACAACGCCTAACACGTATACTGATATAACACCATTATCACAAAGCCTTCAAATTTCGGAAAACACAACCCACTCAAAAGGAACATATTTACGAAGGCAAGCGAAGTCATTATACATCTCATACGTAATTACTAGTCGCAAGATACAAGTCGTATAGTAAGATACTTGCCTTAATAACCGCTACCGAACGCTCCGAAGAACACGGTTCGACCGGGAAGCTCGAACCCCAAGGAAGGCAACGAACGGAAGGGTTCCGACTCGAGTTCTTCACAAGAATTCGCTCCTAAGTCACAACGATGTCAATTCAATCACAATTCTACGAAAACGTATGGAACTTCCCAAGTTCTACTCATTGAAGCATTTTATCGGACACCTTGAGGGCATAGTCCAATTCAATCGATTATTCAAGGTAATACTCAAATTCGTTTCACAAAACTTCAGGTGTAATGAATGATTTCGAGTATACAACCATGTTCTAACAATAATCTAAACTAAAACGAATCAAATCGGCCAAAACATCAAGAAACCTCAAAAATTCCCAAAACCAAGAGTTTAGGTGTTCTTACCTTCGATCCAGGTGGAATATGATGTTAATCCATGAATCAAACTTCCAAAATGTGTTGTTCTATGATTCTCTTACTCAAATCCATCCATTTATGCTGAAGAATCGCGAAGGAACGAAGGAAAAAATGAGAAATGGCCGGATAACTCACCGGTGCCATTAAATAGCCGATTCAGACTGTGTGCCGCGGCACAGACAAGTGTGCCGCGGCCCGGGGCCACCAAAACGCCCAGGAATCAGCTTAGTGCCGCGGCACAGCCTGAGTGTGCCGCGGCACACGGTACAGCCCCTTCAACACCAAAAAGGCACACCGTACAGTCTTGGCTATTTCGACCATAACTCCTTCGTCCGGACTCCGATTGACTCACCATTTGAACCATTGGAAAGCTAACTTGATGCTTTATAATATTGCAAAGATTCAGAATTTTTGGAGTTTCCAAGAATTTATGGTGATTTTTACAAAGCCGAACTCATACTTAGAAAAGTCGTTTAGTAATCCTGAACTCCACAAAACGACACCGAAACCCGAACCTGAATACGAACCGAAGATACGGTTACGAAGTACTCACAAAGACGAATCTAAGAGCTAGTAGAACACACGATCCCGACCACCCAAAGGCTCGAAATTCGACAACGGAAGGTAATTACCCCAAACTTTGGGAAATTACGAAAATGGCCCAAATGCCCGAAAATCACCATACGACAACGAATAATCAAACCGAAGCTCACAACACGTATAACAACGTTAAATGAACTTACGAAAATCCCCAAACGATAGTTTCGAACGAGATTCGCAAGAACCGAACTCAAGCGCGGAAAAGTCGCTAAAAAGCACGGAACTCAACAAAGCAGCACCGAAACGAACTCGGATGATAAAAAGTGCAGAATTAAATATTCTCCGAATGACAAACGGTCAAAAGAGAGTTTTCGAAACGGACCTCCGCCGAAAAATGAAAATTACCGGAAATCCGAAATTGCGGATATTACATTCTACCCTCCTTAAAAGAAGTTTCGTCCCGAAACTTAAAATAAGTAGGGAGAAGCAATATCCCAACAGGAAACCTCAACGAGATACACAAGAACGCATAACTTTCGCCCATTGGCGAAACGTTACAAGCAATGCGAAAGAATATACAGCGTGGAAACACGCCCCACGACGACCATAACAAAGCCACCGGCAATGATTCAAAACAATAACAGTCAATTAACGACGCATCACATACCACATCATATGCACACGTTTAATCAATGAAACGTACGCGACAACAAGTCGCACCCGACTAAAACGGCTATGCGACAGACACAAATAGAGTATTATGATAGAAATCATTCCGATTCTCATCAACAAGAAAATGTCTGATGTCAAAACACAAACAATTCAAGATAACGGAAAACGAGAATACCGGATATTACATTCTATCCTATTAAAATTAAGTTTCGTCCCGAAACTTAAAATAAAACATCATGATAGAATAGAAACAAAACCAAAAAGTTCACGCAACAAATATCAATCTCTACACGAATTACAGCACAAAGTACGATACACAACTACATCACTGGACACCACCGGGCCCTCCCCGAGTAGGAATGAAAACCCGATTCCCGAACATCCTGGCAACGATCTCACAATGCACCGCTTGGTGCCCCAGTTGGCCGCACTTAAAACAATTAACCGGTGGCGAACGACAATTCTGTCTCGCATGGCCTACACGACTGCAGTTAAAGCAGGTCTTCACACTGATCGTCTTACTCGCCTCTGGGGTAAGGTTCTTAGACTGGTCAACCGAACGAGGAGTGCTCCTGCAAGGAAATCAAGCAACAGCTCACGGATCTCACTCCTCCGCCTCTTGAAAATTTCTCGAGGTCTTCTGTCTCTTACTCTCGAACCATTCCGTCACAAAACGGCCATCTCAATGGCTAAAGCTCGGTCTGATATTCCTTCGTGGTGGTACACATGAGCGGAGCCATACTCTCACGGATATGGGGTTTCATGCGCATATTGAAGTATCGGACCTTGTCCGCTTCACTTCTCACTTGATCACGAACATAAGCCAATGTCGATTATAATCGACTATCGCTGGGATATTGACACATCACAGGCGTAGCGAGAAAAATTCAACGATTCTGCGTTCACGAGCGATTAACAGGCAATACTGCCTCCATGGCGGTCTTAAACTCGGCCCATGTAGGTGTATGCAGTGCGAGCACTACAGCGTGCCACCGATCTGCAACTTCTTTGTCGAGTAGGTACTTGAGCAATGGGTACCCTCCTATCATCCTGACAAGCTACGAGATCAAATATTCATCCCAGTGGAAGAGCCGTTTTCCCAACCTAACAAGTCGACGAACCCACAAAACGGCGGCGGTGCATCTTCATCACATCTCGTAACCACTTACTAGTTCCGTTATCTCTATTTGGGTTCTCATCCCGACGTACGGCTGATTCATCTGCACTAACCGATCAACCACCGACGAAGGATGGTGGCGGCGCCAACGTCAACATTAACGCTAGTCGAATATCCCCGATCATGCTTGGTGATTGGTACTCGGCAAGGAGGAGTCGCCCTCTCTGCTCCCGATTACGACCACGACCACGACCACGACCATGACCACGGCCTCGACCTCGACCCCTTAGCATACCGAACGGACATCCAATCGTAATAACAAGATAAAACAAACCTCACATAATCGACATAAGCCCAAAATCGGCGAAGACAATGCAATATTCACACGTTCACATTGACAAAGATGAACGACCTATACCTCAAAGATACGGTTAAAACATTAAGCATACCATTGTGGTCCAACACCGTAATATTTTAAAAAAACAAGTTTAACGAGGTATTTGTTCGAATGATAATATAAAAAAATTCGCGAGTTCGAAAGATTTTGTGGGGTGAAATTTTGAAAGTACTTTGTTTAATACCTCGGTCATTGAAGTGGGGAACGATACCTAACAACGTATCCCGCCACTTGGGCATACAACCCAGATTTTCTGACGAGAATAATAATATAGCAACTCACTGCACGACTTAACCTCAATACATAAACACATAACGTTCTAATTTACGGAAGCCAAAGTTGTTTTGCAAAACAGAAATTTTTCAAAATCCTTTAGTTCATAAGCAAAATGACGGTAATATTTTACAATGTCCGAAGTATTTTAAAACACATTTTTCAAATACCGTCTGATTGTGTCATTTGAAAATACACGGCCCATTTGTCAAAATTTAACAAATTTTAAAAATCCATATAAACCATGGTTTGACCGCACCACCAAAATATTTTTCAAAAATCGATTTCTACAAAATTCTCAAACTGTAAAGTCCTTCAGGAAACATTCACAAACTTATCCATAGCGAACAAAAATTACAACATTCCAAAAACAGTCGAATTTAAAACCACATACTCAAATGACAACCAGGGTCGCCAATTCAATCAAATGCATCTCGTGGTATCAAGTTTAAACACACAGTAAAATCATTCATCGGAGTTTCTCACAAACTCTACCGTTGGTACCTTTTCGAAACCCATCAAGGTTTACAACCTTCACAACATACCACCCCACCCGGTGGTTCAAAGATAAAATAATAATGTGCCCAGTTCTATACACATACTATGTGCCACAAGTATGAAACACAACTATATTACACAATACTGTGTAAATAAAATTATACACCACAATTAACTTACTAAAATAAAATCGAGATACACAGGTATTACGCATAAAGGAGGAGACTTACATCCACAGGTCGCACGGAGGTGACAGTCGCCCACGATACTAATCTCGTCCGACAACATAACCGACACGTTGTGACCACGCACAACTCAACTTGTCACCTGACGACTCGAACGACAAGACAACACATTACTCGACAAAACACGACTTGAAACGACCCGACAGCCTAGGTTTCCGCAAACCTAAGCTCTGATACCATAATTGTAACATCCCCAAAACCGTATGGGAATATTACACGCCGTAGACCCTTTCCACAAGGATCTACCAGGCTAAACATCCATAAACAACCAAATGCTTTCCCACTGTGGTCAAACAATAAAATGATACAGACCGATATGGTCACTTACACGTGAATACACAGACCGATGAGGTCACACAACCCAATCGATAAAACTGACTTAAATAACATTACCCACACAGGGGTCGAAATACAATACAGCGGAAGACTGAAATCAACTCTGACAACACAACAAAAATCAAAATAACTCTCGACTCATGATTAGTATCGCAGCTCGTCATCCTCTTGTGCCAATCCTGTGATGCTCCCTGAATGCATGTACCGACGCAAAGCAGACATCCACCCCCCGATTACTCGGGGTTAGTAAAACTCCACTGTTTTTCTAGTGCAAGTATCAAATAATACGAAATGTAACAAGCAATTAATTATGGTTATCAAATATAATTATCAAGTATCAAATATTCCGGGAGGTTTTCACAAGAGAAGATAAGCTATGAAGCATAAAATAAGATTATCATCTCGGGAATTTTTAGAATTTCAAAACCTTAAGACCTCAAGTCCTGATTCACAAAACCTTTCGAAAAACTTAAGGGCCTTAACCCAAAACTTGTTTCATAATTCAACAGTTTACAATACCGGAAACATTTCCATAAATCTCGTGGGGCTCGGCCCAACATTCTTTCTTAAAACTTTTCCTGTAAAAACTATGATTTGAAAAGTATCATGCTCATGACACCGTGATCCACTGTCACGTGTCTCCGTAGGTTCAACAACCCGCACGGACTACATCACGCACAATTAAACAAACATAATCGATTCCGACACCGTGATCCACTATCACGTGTCTCCGTAGGTTCAACAACCCACACGGACTATTAACCAAACATAACCAATTCCGACACTGACACGCTCTTTGTGTAACTATCGCAAGTGCACGATATCGTATCAAGTAGTAAAGTGGACTTTTTGAGTCCGGTTTATCGATCCCACAAGGAAGTTATGTTATAATTTGAATTATACACTATTAGTCTATTTTTATAGATACTTAAGATGAGTGAAACACACAATTAAAAAGTTTGGTTTAATAATTGCAAAGAAATTGCAATAATAGTTCTAATATTATAAGGAAATAAAAAGATAGCAATAATAATAGATTGATTATCGATAAAATGAAATAGTTGGGATTACAAACTTAGTTCGTCATTAGTTATAAAAGATGTATTGGAGATCATAAGATGAATTTACTTATTATGTTGTGTAGATTCGATTTTCCTTAAAAAGACGGTTTCTCTTTCGAACTATAAAACGCCCTTACATATTGAATCAATCCACTATATTTCTATGTTGATTGGCTTCAATACATAGCATTAGGATTTGTGAAAATAACTCAATGAATCATCTAAGGACTAGGGGTATATTTCTATCCCCTAGAACAACTTAGAGTGAAGATCATTTGATCTAATCAAACATATTTTCTTTCAAACATATGAAGATCATAAATATCTTCATTAATTGGCCAAATAAATAAAGATTGTTAAAACAATGAAAATGACACACAATAATAAGTAATTCATAATATATCTTTATACAAACATAAATAACATGACTAACCTTGTTTATAATCCCAACTTAAGAAACTTAGCCCATAAAGGGTTTATTACACATATTACAAGCTTTGGTGGTCATTCTTAGTTGAATCAAGAGAAAGAATTGATCCTAACTCCTTAGTAGATAAAGGAGATAGAAGCAATAAACTCTCGAACAACATATACTACACCACACTTACAAAGATCACTTAAGAACACAAGTGTGTTCTTCACACAAAAAGAAAAGTTTACAAGAAAATGGAAAATTATATGATGAATGGTGAATGATGAAGGATCTAAGGGTCTATTTATACACCTAAAGTCATCTAATAGCTCCAAAACTACAGCATTATTACATTATATCGGATAAATGCCACCATCCCCTCAATAATACACAAAAAGTATAAAAATTAGACAAATCATAGCAATCTGTCAAGAGTTACGGCCGTAACATTCGGGAGTTACGGCCGTAACTAGGTGACTTACGGCCGTAACCCCCGAATGTTACGGCCGTAACGTGGCTTCGTAAATTTGCTCATTTGAAGCTTTGATAGTTACGTTTTAGCCCAGAATTCCTCGGACTTTGCGTTTTGCCCCATCTTCTTCTGATGATAACTTTTGATATATAACTCGATTTTGAATCCGAAAGACCGCCGAATTCGTCTCGGAAAGCCCTACAACATGAATATATCAAAATTCAATAAATAGAATATTTATTAAACATGTTGTTTCTTGAGTAATTCATTATTTAATCCGATCATCATCCGATAAAAATAAAATTATTAAAACTAATAAATTAAAAGCAAAAACGAGTAGACTAGCTCAATTATGGGTGAATTTTATCGATACAAACCATGGATAAGTGTACAAAAATGACACTTATCACACCCCAAACTTGAATTCTTGCTAGTCGAGCAAGACTCTTTATTATTCACACTCCAAAAATAAAAATAAAAATAAAAAAATAAGAAAATTAATACACACATAAATTAAAATATAAAAAGAGAAAAGGAGATCAAAATGCCATTAATAAACAACAACCACTTTATACAAGAGATAGAAATGAATCAAGATTCAAAATAAATCTACTAATGTTTTTGAAGTTAAAACACGGTTTTTATTTTGTAATTCCAAAATGTAAGGTTTTCCCCCCCCAAAAGGTTGATTATTTCTTTCCCACTCGTGATACACACGACTCCCTTTAATGGTTGCTCTCGATCACTCGTTTATTTTTCGACTCAATATGAAGAAGAATTTCATTGGCGTCATCAAATATTGTGATTTTTACAAAATTGAGTGTATTGAAATTCAGCTGCTAATTAATTCAAATCTGCTCATAAACTACATCCCTTTTAGTGATAGCTTTCACACCGTTATTTGCTAACGTGTAGCTCTTTTCACTAACACAATTTCTATCTCATTTTTTTTTCTAAAAAGGTGATAGCTTTCACACCGTTATTTGCTAACGTGTAGCTCTTTTCACCAATTTTTCTGAGACGGCAGCTACGCACCAACAATGGTTAGTCCTTTATTTTTCGCAAAATTTAAGACTTCCAAAATTAAACAATTCTTGCTCAACACTTCTCCTTTTCGTCATTTATTTTTTTAGGTGATAGCTTTCACACCGTTATTTGCTAACGTGTAGCTCTTTTCACCAATGACTCCTTTTTTTTTTATTTTTTTAGGGAATAGAATTTTTGCAGAAAATCATTTTTTTAGTTAAGCATGAAAAATCAAAAACTCCACAAATTAAGTAAATTTCAGTTTTATTTTTCATCAACCAATTGATTCTTCTTTTCTCAAGGTAACGAATGACTCGATTTTATATGATAATTACAAGGCTTGGAAAGAGAGATTAAGGCTCAAAAAATTTTGGAATATACAATTTTTTTTACCGGTTAAAACGATTTTAGAAGTTTGTATATAGCTAATTTATTGGTGTTATGGCCAGATCTAAAAATCTCATAAATCAAAGTATATATATATATAATAATTAAAAAAAATTAAGGCAAATAACCAAATCAATCAAAACACACCAAAATTATTAAACAAACCACACCAAAATTACAACACACCAAAATACTAAAACAAACCACCCCCAAACTTGAAAATAAAAGCTGTCTCGCTTTAAAAATAAAATAAAAATCAATGCGAAAGCGAGAATACTCTTGTTAAGAAAGTTGATGTCTGAGCCTAACGCCTTTTAGAATCTGCAAGAGAATAAATATACGAGGCACACACAAAAGAAAATAAAATATACTCGTAAGTATAACATAATTTTTTAGATGCGCATCAAGAAAGTCCGAAGAGTCGCCTTACGCCGCCATCAAAGTTTTTATAAAAGCAAAAGACGAAATAAACATTACAAGAATGAAATAAAAATACATAAATCGTGAATAGATGCGCGTCAAGAGATCAAGAAGAAACTCCTTAAGCCGCCATCATTTAGCACGATTATTACACACGACAAAAGTAAAAATACAAGGGGTCCGACATGGGTTATCAAAGGGAGAGGAATGAATCTACTTTTCGTTTTCTCACGGTAAAATCTTCTACCTGCATAATTTTAGCTAAAGTGGATCTGGTTGAGGAACAAATTCATTGAGTTTTTCGATTAGTTCTTACGGTGTTGTTGCAACGACTATGATTCGTTTTGCACGCTCTAAACAAATCCCTTTTCACAGAGTAGTCGATGAAAGACAAGAAACCATCAAAAAAACCATTGACATTAAGCACTCCTATTGGTTTTGATGAACATTTAGTAGGCTCTGGTAACCACATGAAAAAGTTCCTCAAGTGTGCCAAAACCACCGGAAGGGCGATAAAGGCGCCTGAATTATTTATCATGTGAGTTATGCGATCTTGCATATTCACAGATCTAAACTCATCTCCAATAGTTGACCCGGTGATTTTACTTTCACCAGAGGTTTTGGGATTACTCCCAACACTCTTACTCCTTCCATATAGGCGACAGCAGCTCGCCCCATTAATCCTAGACTTCCTCCTCCGTAAACTACATGAATGCATTTTTCTCCTAAGGTACGACCCAAGTTGTGGGCGCTTCAGTGAAGCATGCCTCTTTTCCGTAACTAGATCCACCAAAAATGCAGACTGTAAAATTTTTTTGTTGAAGATGATGACTCCATTTTTGAAAAGAAAAAAAAATTTAGAGAGAAACAGAGAAAAGTGCAAGTTTGAGGGATGAATGAAAGAAACCAGAGAAAGTTTATTTATAGAAGAAAAAGAAGGTAAAAATTGTTTAACAAGTTTGTGATTGCGTTTGATTGTGCTTCAACTACTCAATAGAATAATGAAAGCTTTTATCGCGTATCACATTTTTATTCGAAAATCTCACCACACGACAAAATAAAAGATACTTACGCGTATGTACGGTAGTTGTGATTGTGGCTCACATCTTCCTCTCGATTTTACGTTCGAAACGGCCTAAACGCCTTCTATGAGTCGGGAGAAGCTTCCCATCCAATTTTCTTACAAATTGGCAACAGGTCTTTTAACGTCGATTCCCAAGACGTTGTTCATATTCTGGTTTGAATTTATTCCACAAACATTGAATTCCGTAATACACAAGTCCACTAGGATGCGTGTCAAGAGAAATTTCGATATTATCTAAATTCTCCTTATTCGCACCATCATTAATGAACTGAATTTTATCTTCTCTGTTTGTAGATGGAATTCCTAAAGATCGACATTTTGCATTACAGTTCCATCTAGCACATTTATAGCAAACGGCTAGAATCTTTGCTCGTCGTTTCTTTGCATATGAACTTTTTCCAAGCCCTGGTAAAAATCTAGTTGGTGTTTCTGTGAATTCACCTTCTATTCTTACTTTGGCTTCGATAATGAATCTTATGTCAAAAGGTATGCTTTTATTCGTAAGCAACCTCATCCTTTCAAGCCTTGTCTTGTAAATTTTTAAAATTGCATTTTTGCTTAGAAAGGGAAATCTTTTTTCAATTTTAAACAATGTTTCATCCATGATAAAAAAAACAAAAATAAAAAGACAATGAATATAATTAAAAAAAATATATATATATATATATATACAAATATCAGTTGTTGTGGGAAACTGAAAAATCCGACTTTAATAGTCACGGAGTACCGTTATCCGCCACTTGACCGGACAAACACAATTTAGTACTAAGTTACAACGTCGGGAAATTTGTACCTACAAAAATAGTTTATAATGTAAGATTTCAAATATAACTTATACTTCCCCGGCAACGGCGCCAAAAACTTGACACGCTCTTTGTGTAACTATCGCAAGTGCACGATATCGTATCAAGTAGTAAAGTGGACTTTTTGAGTCCGGTTTATCGATCCCACAAGGAAGTTATGTTATAATTTGAATTATACACTATTAGTCTATTTTTATAGATACTTAAGATGAGTGAAACACACAATTAAAAAGTTTGGTTTAATAATTGCAAAGAAATTGCAATAATAGTTCTAATATTATAAGGAAATAAAAAGATAGCAATAATAATAGATTGATTATCGATAAAATGAAATAGTTGGGATTACAAACTTAGTTCGTCATTAGTTATAAAAGATGTATTGGAGATCATAAGATGAATTTACTTATTATGTTGTGTAGATTCGATTTTCCTTAAAAAGACGGTTTCTCTTTCGAACTATAAAACGCCCCTTACATATTGAATCAATCCATTATATTTCTATGTTGATTGGCTTCAATACATAGCATTAGGATTTGTGAAAATAACTCAATGAATCATCTAAGGACTAGGGGTATATTTCTATCCCCTAGAACAACTTAGAGTGAAGATCATTTGATCTAATCAAACATATTTTCTTTCAAACATATGAAGATCATAAATATCTTCATTAATTGGCCAAATAAATAAAGATTGTTAAAACAATGAAAATCACACACAATAATAAGTAATTCATAATATATCTTTATACAAACATAAATAACATGACTAACCTTGTTTATAATCCCAACTTAAGAAACTTAGCCCATAAAGGGTTTATTACACATATTACAAGCTTTGGTGGTCATTCTTAGTTGAATCAAGAGAAAGAATTGATCCTAACTCCCTTAGTAGATAAAGGAGATAGAAGCAATAAACTCTCTGAACAACATATACTACACCACACTTACAAAGATCACTCAAGAACACAAGTGTGTTCTTCACACAAAAAGAAAAGTTTACAAGAAAATGGAAAATTATATGATGAATGGTGAATGATGAAGGATCTAAGGGTCTATTTATACACCTAAAGTCATCTAATAGCTCCAAAACTACAGATTATTACATTATATCGGATCAATGCCACCATCCCCTCAATAATACAAAAAGTATAAAAATTAGACAAATCATAGCAATCTGTCAAGAGTTACTAGTAACATTCAGGAGTTACGGCCGTAACTAGGTGACTTACTACGTAACCCCCGAATGTTACGGCCGTAACGTGGCTTCGTAAATTTGCTCATTTGAAGCTTTGATAGTTACGTTTTTAGCCCAATTCCTCGACTTTGCGTTTTTGCCCCAGATCTTCTTCGGATGATAACTTTTGATATATAACTCTGATTTTGAATCCGGAAAGACTGCCGAATTCGTCTTGGAAAGCCCTACAACATGAATATATCAAAATTCAATAAATAGAATATTTATTAAACATGTTGTTTCTTGAGTAATTCAGTTATTTAATCCGATCATCATCCGATAAAAATAAAATTATTAAAACTAATAAATTAAAAGCAAAAAACGAGTAGACTAGCTCAATTATGGGTGAATTTTATCGATACAAACTATGGATAAGTGTACAAAAATGACACTTATCAGACACCGTGATCCACTGTCACGTGTCTCCGTAGGTTCAACAACCCACACGGACTATTAACCAAACATAACCAATTCCGACACCGTGATCCACTGTCACGTGTCTCCGTAGGTATAACAACCCGCACGGACTATATCAATCACAACAATCACACACACAGTCCTGACACCGTAGTCCACTGCCACGTGTCACCGTAAGCCCCGTCGAGCTCACCCGGTTGGACGCACTGTGTCCGAAACTCATGGTCCACTGCCACGCGTTATCGTAGGCCTCGCCGGACCGACGATTGGACCTCGCACTCACTAAGTTCTGATCCCGTAGTCCACTGCCACGAATCCTCGTAAGTCCCGTCGAACCAACACGAGTGAACTTAGCGGTCACACACATATTCACATTCACATTACATACAACAATGAGCACAATTAATCAATCACCTTGATCACCACAAAATCGTACATTGCACGCAAATAACACAACCTCGACACTCGCAACAACTATCATCAATCAACGACATTTAACCAACATAACACACATTCGGTACACAATACATTGTACAACCAAGTGTACAACCATCCCATATGTACGTCGCATTCCTGCACAAGTGGCACAATGCCTAACACGTATACTGATATAACACCATTATCACAAAGCCTTCAAATTTCGAAAAACACAACCCACTCAAACGGAACATATTTACGAAGGCAAGCGAAGTCATTATACATCTCATACGTAATTACTAGTCGCAAGATACAAGTCGTATAGTAAGATACTTGCCTTAATAACCGCTACCGAACGCTCCGAAGAACACGGTTCGACCGGGAAGCTCGAACCCCAAGGAAGGCAACGAACGGAAGGGTTCCGACTCGAGTTCTTCACAAGAATTCGCTCCTAAGTCACAACGATGTCAATTCAATCACAATTCTACGAAAACGTATGGAACTTCCCAAGTTCTACTCATTGAAGCATTTTATCGGACACCTTGAGGGCATAGTCCAATTCAATCGATTATTCAAGGTAATACTCAAATTCGTTTCACAAAACTTCAGGTGTAATGAATGATTTCGAGTATACAACCATGTTCTAACAATAATCTAAACTAAAACGAATCAAATCGGCCAAAACATCAAGAAACCTCAAAATTCCCAAAACCAAGAGTTTAGGTGTTCTTACCTTCGATCCGGTGGAATATGATGTTAATCCATGAATCAAACTTCCAAAATGTGTTGTTCTATGATTCTCTTACTCAAATCCATCCATTTATGTCAAGAATCGCGAAGGAACGAAGGAAAATGAGAAATGGCGGATAACTCGGTCAGGCCATTAAATAGCCGATGCACTGTGCCGCGGCACAGACAAGTGTGCCGCGGCCCCAGGCCACCAAAAACATCCAGAATCAGCTTAGTGCCGCGGCACAGCTGAGTGTGCCGCGGCACACGGCATGCCCCTTCAACACCAAAAAGGCACACCGCATGCCTTGGCTATTTCGACCATAACTCCTTCGTCCGGACTCCGATTGACTCACCGTTTGAACCATTGGAAAGCTAACTTGATGCTTTATAATATTGCAAAGATTCAGAATTTTTGGAGTTTCCAAGAATTTATGGTTATTTTTACAAAGCCGAAGTCATACTTAGAAAAGTCGTTTAGTAATCCTGAACTCCACAAAACGACACCGAAACCCGAACCTGAATACGAACCGAAGATACGGTTACGAAGTACTCACAAAGACGAATCTAAGAGCTAGTAGAACACACGATTCCGACCACCCGAAGGCTCGAAATTCGACAACGGAAGGTAATTACCCCAAACTTTGGGAAATTACGAAAATGGCCCAAATGCCCGAAAATCACCATACGACAACGAATAATCAAACCGAAGCTCACAACACGTATAACAACGTTAAATGAACTTACGAAAAGCCCCAAACGATAGTTTCGAACGAGATTCGCAAGAACCGAACTCAAGCGCGGAAAAGTCGCTAAAAAGCACGGAACTCAACAAAGCAGCACCGAAACGAACTCGGATGATAAAAAGTGCAGAATTAAATATTCTCCGAATGACGAAACGGTCAATAGAGAGTTTTCGAAACGGACCTCCGCCGAAAAATGAAAATTACCGGAAATCCGAAATTGCGGATATTACAATATCGACTTACTATATTTCTCTCAATTTCTGAGACATAATTTATTGTTACGTATGTTGGATTTAGTATTTGTATGGCCGATAATTAATGTAATTTGAGTCAGTCGACTCTCTTTATACTGGTTGTTGTAACGTATATTTGGGCGATGCCCCTTTGTTTGCAGGAAGCTACTTAATCAACGTGATGTTGTTGTTGTGGTGTCTTTTTTCATCATTTTTGTGACCATTATATTTATTGGGCTTCGATGAGTTCTTCAAATAATGTCTGTCGTGTCGGGAACTTTCTTGCTCTATAGAAGTTGGGGCTGTCGTGACATGAAAAATGGCGGTGGGCTGTGCATATATGTGGAATGCGTTGACGTTTGAATTTTGCTTGTATGCCTTGTTAATCCTTTACTGTTAAACTACCCGAGGGTAGTAGAATAGGCGGCAATCTAGAAGCTCGAGACTGCCAGATCCGTATCTATGATCATGGCTGGACTGCAAATATTATAGTTTTCCCGCTTCGGAATGAAGATATCATTTTAGGTATGGACTAGATGCCCTTTCACATGACAATATTGGATACCTACCACTTGACTATTTCCATCATGGCTTGCGATGGTACCACACATGTTATCAAAGGTCGAGAACACTTCAGTACGAAAGGGTCTCTCAGCCTTCTTGCATCAGAAGTCTCCTGTAACTCTCAAAAAATGTACTATTGGTGTTATGTTCCCCAATGAATACATCACAACTTTCGGTCGTGAACATCCTGGTGGTGAATGAATTTCCAGACGTTTTTCCCGATGAACTACCAGGGCTGCCGCCGCATCGAGAAGTTGATCGCTCCATTGAACTTGAGCCGGGAACGAGACCTATTTCCAAAGCTCCTTATAGGATGGCGCCAGCCGAGATGAAAGAATTGAAGATACAACTCGAGGATCTGCTGGCGAAGGGATTGATCCGCCAGAGCACCTCGCCATGGGGCGTGCCAGTACTTTTTGTTAAAAAGAAGGATAACTCTCTATGCCTGTGCATTGACTATAGAGGATTAAACAAGGTCACTATCAAGAATCGTTATCCACTTCCTAGGATCGATGATCTCCTAGATCAATTACAGGGGGCAGTTGAGTTTTCCAAGATCGATCTACGGTTCGAATATCACCAATTGAGGATTCGGGAGGAAGATATACCCAGGACTGCATTTCGATCGAGGTACGGACATTATGAGTATATCGTTGTATCATTTGGTTTGACCAATGCCCCAACTGTTTTCATGGAGTTGATGTACAGAGTTTTAATCAATTTCCTTGATAAGTGCATCGTGGTTTTTATTGACGACGTCTTATTTTATTTTCAAAGCCGACAGGAACGCAAAGAACATTTGAGACAGGTATTGAGCGTGTTAAGGCAACACCAACTTTACACAGAGCTTTCCAAGTGCGAATTTTGGATACCGTAAGTAATTTTTCTCGGACATGTTGTCTTGGCGGAAGGCATTAAGGTCGATCCACAAAAGATTGAAACGATAATGAGTTGGGAACCACCAAAGAACGTCAAGGAAGTAAGAAATTTTCTAGGATTGGCGGGTTATTATCGAAGATTCGTCGAGGCTTTTTCCCATATCGCTAGACCACTAACGAACCTACTGAGGAAAAGTACCAAGTTTGTATGGACTACGGACTGTCAGAAAAGCTTTGACGAGCTCAAGAGGAGGCTGACTACTGCTCCAGTGTTAGTGCTACCGCAGGGAACAGAAGGATTCATTATATGCACGGATGCATCTAAACATAGACTGTGATGTGTCTTCATGCAGAACGACAGAGTTACTGCATACGCATCTCGACAACTGAATCCGTACGAAACGAATTACCCGACGCATGACTTAGAGCTAGCTGCAATGGTACATGCCCTCAAGATTTGGAGGCACTATCTTTACGGAGTTACTTGTAAGATTTTCACGGATCATAAGATCTTGAAATATATCTTCACCCAGAGGGAATTAAAGATGAGACATAGGTGCTGGTTGGAGCTAATCAAAGACTACAATGTAGAAATCTCATACTACCCCGGGAAGGCTAACGTCGTAGATGATGCACTTAGTCGGAAAACTACACAAGGAGTAATGTTATCCAGCCTAACGGTTCAACCCGAACTGCAGCAAGACATCAGGAGAAGTGGTACTGAAGTATGGTAAAAACACAGGCAAGGACAATTGTGCTCAATCTATATACACTCGTCCTTACTAAACGAGATACATCTAGCACAGATGGAGGATCCCAAATTACGTACGATCGGTGCGAGGATCGAGGAAGGAAATGTTTCTGACTATAAGATCCAGGGGGACTTAGTGAGGTTCAAGAATAGGATCTGTATTCCACCGAATGATGAACTGAAGCAAACTATACTCAGAGAAGCACACTCCACTACCTACTTCATTCACCTAGGAGCGAGCAAAATGTACAAAGATCTGCGAAAGAGTTTTTGGTGGAAGAATATGAAACAGGAAGTGGCTAGATTCGTTGCCCGATGTATGACGTGCCAACAAGTAAAAATTAAACACCACAGACCAGTCGGAATCATGCAACCCTTACCCATTCCGGAGTGGGAAAGCATATCAATGAATTTTGTTACCAAGTTACCAACAATGGTTGGAGGAAAGGACACAATTTGGGTCATCGTTGATCGATTAATAAAATCAGCACATTTTATCCAATTCAGGAAGCAACCGGAACAGAACATTTAGCCACTATTTTCATCAGGGAGATCGTGAAACTGCACGGCGTTCCCTCATCCATCATATCGGATAGGGACACTAGGAACATGTCCCGTTTTTGGAAAGCCGTTCACAAAGCTATGAGAACCCAGTTGCATTTTAGCATAGCCTATCACCCTCAGAAGGATGGACAGACCGAGCGCACGATACAAACCTTAGGAGATATGTTGAGAGCATATGTGCTCGATTGGGGTAAGGATTAAATTAAGCATCTCGGGTTAGTGGAGCTTTCGTACAACAACAGCTGACATGCGAGCATAGACATGGCACCATTTAAGGCCCTGTATGGGCGAAGATGCAAGTCGCCACTATGTTGGGATGATGCTTCTGACACCATGGTTACTGAGTTAGATCTGATCCAGAAATCCATTAAGAAGATTTCTGTTGTTCGAAAACATATGCTAGTAGCGCAGAGCCGGCAGAAATGATATGCTGAGAACTGGAAGCGACTGTTGGAATTTGCTGTCGGGGATCACGTTTGCGAGGTATCCGGCGTTTTGGCCAGAAGGGCAAGTTAAGCCCAAGGTTCATAGGCCCGTTCGAGATATTGTACCGAGTTGGAAAGCTTGCGTGTCGATTAGCTCTGCCACCGCATTTGGATGGAGTGCATAATATCTTTCACGTCTATCAGTAGAGGAAGTATGTCTATGATCCGAGTCACAAACTCAATTTCGAAGAAGTGGAAATTTCTGACGACGCTACCTTTAGAGAAGTGCCGATCGCTATCTTGGATCAGCGTATGAAAACATTACAAAATAAAGCCATACCCCTTGTGAAAGTTCAGTGGTCGCACCACGGCATGGAAGAAGCAACTTGGGAGACCGAGTCGAGCATGAGGGAAAATCATCTCGAGCTATTTTCTTAGTTTCGGGGCGAAATTATTTTAAGGGGGATGTTATGTAATACCATGGGTATTTCATGCTTTAATTACCGTGTATTTCATGAATTTTGTGATGTTGTCTTCTTATATTATGTGGTTTCATTAAAGTGCTATTGCGATATAATTGTGTGATGTGAATGGGACGGAGGTGATGTACCTTGACGCCGTTGGACAATTTTCGGTGCGAATATGACGGTGGCCAACATCTTGTTCCCCGAGGAATTGATGACGAGTGAAAAGGTAGTCATCCCGAGTTGGTTAAAATGTGATATATGACTAAGGGACTGAGTGACTAACGTACGCTAATTGACATGCATAACATATGTTAGTTCCGCAACATTATGTACGTTAACATCACTTGATTACGTACGTAAGGCTAGAACTGGTCTTACGACCAGAATCTTTCTTTTGTCGCGGATCGGGGTACTTTCGGTGGGCTAGAATACAAACGAGTCAACTACTTGTAACGTACGCTAATTTCCAAGCTTAGCGTATGCTATGGTCAAGTGTCTTACGTACGTTATGACACCCTACGTATGTAATAGGTGGGGACATTCCAGGCAGTAGCCTGTGGACGGCCTTTACGCACGTTAACTTGAGCACATTACGTATGTAATACTCTTTACGTTTGTAAAGTCTTGAGCACTAACATATGTTAACGCGATCGAGTGTTATAAAATAACACTTCCTCCTTCATTTCCCTCGGACAAAAACCCTTGTGAAGACTCCTTGAAGCCTTTCCCATCCCTTATACGATTCTTGGCCTCCCAAAATGCTTGCATTAACATAGAGGAGGGGATTACTCAAGCTCCGGAGAAGATTATCTAGGTTAATCGATCCATTCTTTGTTCCTCCTCGTTGTTTTTTGTTGGTTCGTCATCATTCCTCATTGTTATTCCTTTATTAAGGTAAGTCTATCGATCCTTGAGGTTATCTCTTCGATATTGTTGTTATGCCTATTGGATTACGGGTATTTGGGTAGTTTTGTTAGCTCTCGTAGACAATCTAATCGGATGAACTTGTAGTAATCAAAACTATCGTTGTAAGTATATTTCGTTTTCGAACCATTAATTCATGTATCTTGTTGTATCAATCATGTGCGAAATTTCCATTTCAATCAACCTTGGAAACGTAAACTTGATGAATCAATTGTAGGAGAAATTGCGTTGGGAATCCTATCACCGTATGCTATACTCGTTGTAACCCATTTTGCTAATATGATTATCAATGTCAATTAACTAGGAGGAATCAACTCGATAGTATTACCATCATTAAGAATCGACCATTGAAATCATTGTGTGAAACGGTAACCCACCGAATGGAGAACTCGGTATAGAGAATTGAATTAGTAGTTATGGAATTCAATTATGCTATAGTTGTTTGTTGTCAACCGAAATAATGTTGGGGATAATCTTGTTGAGCAAATTGTTATAACAATCGTTAATCAAAGAATAGAACAACGTAATAATGCGTATTGCTATTGAACTTAGAAGCACGATACTAGTTTTGCAAAATCGAACTATGTTAAGAATTCGGTTAGGAAAGGGAATGGGAAACTTGTTTTATTCGTTGTTATCCATACAAAATGTTAATCGGGGATTATGTGATTAGGTTGAACTCGATCGGTCGTGGAAGTTCAAGTTGACATAAGGCACTTACTGTCAGATTCAAGGCAAGTAAAATATTGCTCGAGAAGTGTTAATTTTATTGGAATATTCGAATGTGCCGTTGTGTTATGAATGCCGAACGATTGTCTTTCTCGAGAAATTGTGTTATGAATGGGCCGATGTGTTGGGGATAAAACCTGAATGGTACCCGTGTGGAAATGTGTTGAGGGATAAGACCTAAAAGGGCACCCACGTTCCGGAGTATTCCTGTGTGGATACTTCTGTGACCGTTGGTTGCGACCTTGGGGTTTATGTGTTAAAACAAGAAAGACAACGTCGACTACACTGTGAATTATCATCTATATGTTATGTGGTACGACACTAATAAACTGTGTATTTCGTTGTGAAATAATGTTATTGATTATCATTCTCTGACCCCGGTTTGTCTGGCATGATTCGTCGTGCCAGGTAAATTTGTTGATATGTGCAGCAGATTCCCGAGGGTTCCGGTCAGGCTTGAATAGTGTTGGGCTACAGTTCTGCTACCACATGTTTTAATTTGATTACCGAAAACTCTGTTTATGTAATAATCGTGTTTTTAATTATGTTTCTTTCAAAGACATTCCGTTTCATGCTATGTAACCATGGAGTCACCCGTTTTATAATACCTTAATTAAAATATTAATTTCCTTAAATAGCCTTGTGGGTCCCACACGGGATTCACGACACTGTAATACCCCGAGAAATTTTGGGGGTGTTGCAGAAAATGGTATCAGAGCGAAATTTCTTTTACTTCCGAAAATTTATTCCAAGTCCAACGCTCCAAGCGACCGTGACTCTTCAGGAAAATGCAAAGTAAGTAGTGTATGTGTTTTCTGTTTGGGTGCAACATTTATAGTGCATAAGATAACTCTGTGTTGAACTGGCCTTTAGATTAATAATGTCTGTAATGGCATGCCGCAGAGATAGGAGGATAGTACAAGATGCTCAGGGTTCCGCCGTGAACCATAATGAAGACAGGAACACTGTCGTGACCGTTCCAGCTGGGGACCAGCCGCTGCCGATTAATCAAAATGATCCGGAGGCAGAACGCCATAATAACAACCCTGGAGGCATGGACCCGGCTTTCGTTAAGGCCCTCGCCCATGCTATTGCCATGTGGATCGCTCAAGTCAACCAAACAGAGCGGGTATCGGTCATGAACGTGGAGGAAAATGCAGGGAGGGACCGATGGCTGGGTGAGAAGTTGAAAGCTAGACCGCCATTGTTTGACGGAGCAGGGGAGAAACACATGGACGACTTCCAAAATGGAGACCTCCTTCGAAGTGATCGATTGTCTAGAAAACCGAAAGGTACCGCTCGGGCTTAATCGGCTCCGCGACACTACTGCCCGCTGGTGGAGAACTTACAAGCCGGAAAACCGAGTAGTCGGGTGGGTCAAATTTTCCCGGCTATTGAGGAACGAGTACTGTCCTAGATCAGCCCAAACCGCTCATGCACGAGACTTTTTCTGTGCCGGACCACAGAATTTGCCATTACCGGAGATCATTCGGGCCTACCGTACTGAGTTAAGTTACGTTTCACATATGGTTCCATCGGAAGATCAATGAATTTGTCACCTCATATGCCGGTACTGTTGTTAACACTGATACCGGACATAATTCGAAGAAGCAGAAGACATCTAATCAGTCAGGGAATACTAACAAGATGAACTCGGGGTCCGTGACTTCTTTTAAGTCACCAGTTTCGTACCAATAGAATGGTGCATCTGATCGGCCTTACCGTAAAGACTGCTTTAGTTGTGGCGTATCTGGACATACCAAGGACCGGTGTCACAAGTCGGCTACCAAATGTTTCTCTTGAAGAAAGAGTGGACACATGTCTCATTACTCCTGGCGAGCCAATCCTGCTCAGAACTCAACTCCTCATCAGAGTCAACACGGCTTTGTACAATCCTCCAGGACACCTGCTATTTCTAACTACCGAACTCCACCCCATCAGACTCAACCACCACCACACGGTGCCGGTCGAGACCGTAGGCGCGGCGGTGATACTGCATCCTTTTTTGAGTCATTGCCGTCCCATGTATTCGAACTGAGGGCTATGGATGGTCAGTCCGCGCCAGCTATCTCAGATATACTTTTTGTTAACTCCCAGTCTGTTCATGTACTATTTGATACCGTATCCACATATTCGTTTATATATATGGAATATGTTGACATTTGAATTTTGCTTGTGTGCCTTGTAAATCCTTTACTGTTAAACTACCCGAGGGTAGTAGAATAGGCGGCAATCTAGAAGCTCGAGACTGCCAGATCCGTATCCATGATCGTGGCTGGACTGCAAATATTATGGTTTTCCCGCTTCGGAATGAAGATATCATTTTAGGCATGGACTGGATGCCCTTGCACAGGACGATATTGAATACCTACCACTTGACTATTTCCATCTTGGCTTGCGATGGTACCACACATGTTATCAAAGGTCGAGAACACTTCAGTACGAAAGTGTCTCTCAGCCTTCTTGCATCAGAAGTCTCCTGTAACTCTCAAGAAATGTACTATTTGTGTTATGTTCCCTAAGGGATACATCACAACTTTCGGTCGTGAACATCCCGATGGTGAATGAATTTCCAGACGTCTTTCCCGATGAACTACCAGGGCTGCCGCCGCATCGAGAAGTTGATCGCTCCATTGAACTTGAGCCGGTAACGAGACCTATTTCCAAAGCTCCTTATAGTATGGCGCCAGCCGAGATGAAAGAATTGAAGATACAACTCGAGGATCTGCTGGCGAAGGGATAGATCCGCCCGAGCACCTCACCGTGGGGCGCGCCAGTACTTTTTGTTAAAAAGAAGGATAACTCTCTACGCCCGTGCATTGACTATAGAGGATTAAACAAGGTCACTATCAAGAATCGTTATCCACTTCCTAGGATCGATGATCTCCTAGATCAATTACAGGGGGCGGTTGTGTTTTCCAAGATCAATCTACAGTCCGAATATCACCAATTGAGGATTCGGGAGGAAGATATACCCAAGACTGCATTTTGATCGAGGTACGGACATTATGAGTATATCGTGGTATCATTTGGTTTGACCAATGCCCCAGCCGTTTTCTTGGAGTTGATGTACAGAGTTTTAATGGATTTCCTTGATAAGTGCGTCGTGGTTTTTAATGACGACATCCTATTTTATTCTCGAAGCCGACAGGAACACAAAGAACATTTGAGACAGGTATTGAGCGTGTTAAGGCAACACCAACTGTACGCAAAGCTTTCCAAGTGCGAATTTTGAATACCGGAAGTAATTTTCCTCGGACATGTTGTCTCGGCGGAAGGCATTAAGGTCGATCCACAAAATATTGAAACGATAATGAGTTGGGAACCACCAAAGAACGTCAAGGAAGTAAGAAATTTTCTAGGATTGGCGGGTTATTATCGAAGATTCGTCGAGGCTTTTTCCTGTATCGCTAGACCACTAACGAACCTACTGAGGAAAAGTACCAAGTTTGTATGGACTACGGACTGTCAGAAAATCTTTGACGAGCTCAAGAGGAGGCTGACTACTGCTCCAGTGTTAGTGCTACCGCAGGGAATAGAAGGATTCATTATATACACGGATGCATCTAAACATAGACTGTGATGTGTCTTCATGCAGAACGACAGAGTTACTGCGTACGCATATCGACAACTGAATCCGTACGAAGCGAATTACCCGACGCATGACTTAGATCTAGCTGCAGTGCTACACGCCCTCAAGATTTGGAGGCACTATCTTTACGGAGTTACTTGTAATATTTTCACGGACCATAAAATCTTGAAATATATCTTCACCCAGAGGGAATTAAACATGATACAGAGGCACTAGTTGGAGCTAATCAAAGACTACAATGTAGAAATCTCATACCACCCCGGGAAAACCAACGTCGTAGATGATGCACTTAGTCGGAAAACTACACAAGGAGTAATGTTATCCAGCCTAACGGTTCAACCCGAACTGCAGCAAGACATCAGGAGAAGTGGTACTGAAGTATGGGTACAACACAGGCAAGGACAATTGTGCTTAATCAATATACACTCGTCCTTACTAAACGAGATACATCTAGCACAGATGGAGGATCCCGAACTACGTGCGATCGCTACGAGGATCGAGGAAAGAAATGTTTCGGACTATAAGATCCAGGGGGACTTGGTGAGGTTCAAGAATAGGATCTGTATTCCACCGAATGATAAGCTGAAGCAAACTATACTCATAGAAGCACACTCCACTCCCTACTCCATTCACCTAGGAGCGAGCAAAATGTATAAAGATATGCGAAAGAGTTTTTGGTGGAAGAATATAAAACAGGAAGTGGCTAGATTCGTTGCCCGATGTATGTCGTGCCAACAAGTAAAAATTGAACACCGCAGACCAGTCGGAATTATGCAACCCTTACCCATTCCGGAGTGGAAATGGGAAAGCATATCAATTAATTTTGTTACCAAGTTACTAACGACGGTGGGAGGAAAGGACACAATTTGGGTTATCGTTGATCGATCAATAAAATCAGCACATCTTATTCCAATTCAGGAACTAACTGGAACAGAACATTTAGCCACTATTTTCATCAGGGAGATCGTGAGACTGCACGGCGTTCCCTCATCCATCTTATTGGATAGGGACACCAGGTACGTGTCCCGTTTTTGGAAAGCCGTTCATAAAGCTATGGGAACCCAGTTGCATTTTAGCATAGCTATCACCCTCAGAAGGATGGACAGAACGAGCGCACGATACAAATCTTGGAAGATATGTTGAGAGCATATGTGCTTGATTGGGGTAAGGATTGGGTTAAGCATCTCGGGTTAGTGGAGTTTTCGTACAACAACAGCTGGCATGCGAGCATAGACATGGCACCATTTGAGGTCCTGTATGGGCGAAAATGCAAGTCGCCATTATGCTGGGATGATGCTTCTGACACCATGGTTACCGAGTTAGATATGATCCAGGAATCCATTAAGAAGATTTCTGTTGTTCGAAAACATATGCTAGTAGCACAGAGCTGGCAGAAATGATATGCTGAGAACCGGCAGCGACCGTTGGAATTTGCTGTCGGGAATCACGTTTGCGAGGTATCCGGCGTTTCGGCCAGAAGGGCAAGTTAAGCCCAAGGTTCATAGGCCCGTTCGAGATATTGGACCGAGTTGGAAAGCTTGTGTATCGATTAGCCCTGCCACAACATTTGGATGGAGTTCATAATGTCTTTTACGTCTATCAGTAGAGGAAGTATGTCTATGATCCGAGTCACAAACTCAATTTCGAAGAAGTAGAAATTTCTGACGACGCTACCTTTAGAGAAGTGCCGATCGCTATCTTGGATCGGCGTTTGAAAACATTACGAAATAAAGCCATACCCCTTGTAAAAGTTCAGTGGTCGCACCACGGCATGGAAGAAGCAACTTGGGAGACCGAGTCGAGCATGAGGGAAAATTATCTCGAGTTATTTTCTTAGTTTCACGGCGAAACAATTTTAAGGGGGATGATATGTAATACCATGGGTATTTCATGCTTTAATTACCGTGTATTTCATGAATTTTTTGATGTTGTCTTCTTATATTATGTGGTTTCATTAAAGTGCTATTACGATATAATTGTGTGATGTGAATGGGACGGAGGTGATGTAACTTGACGCCGTTGGACAATTGTCGGTGCGAATATGACGGTGGCCAACATCTTGTTTCCCGAGGAATTGATGACGAGTGAAAAGTAGTCACCCCGAGTTGGTTAAAATGTTATATATGACTAAGGGACCGAGTGACTAACGTATGCTAATTGACATGCATAACGTATGTTAGTTCCGCAACATTACGTACGTTAACATCACTTGATTACGTACGTAAGGCTAGAACTGGTTTTCCGACCAGAATCTTTCTTTTGTCGCGGATTGGGGTACTTTCGGTGTACAAACGAGTCAACTACTTGTAACGTATGCTAATTTCCAAGCTTAGCGTATGCTATGGTCAGGTGTCTTACGTACGTTATGACACCCTACGTATGTAATAGGTGGGGACATTCCAGGCAGTAGCCTCTGGACGGCCTTTACGCACGTTAAATTGAGCACATTACGTACGTAATACTCTTTACGTACATAAAGTCTTGAGCACTAACATATGTTAACGCGATCGAGTGTTATAAAATAACACTTCCTCCTTCATTTCCCTCGGACAAAAACCCTTGTGAAGCCTCCTTGAAGCCTTTCCCAGCCGTTATACGATTCTTGGCCTCCCAAAACGCTTGCATTAACATAGAGGAGGGGATTACTCAAGCTCCGGAGAAGATTATCTAGGTCAATCGATCCATTCATGTTCCTCCTTGTTGTTCTTTGTTGGTTCGTCATCATTCCTCATTGTTCTTCCTCTATTAAGGTAAGTCTATCAATCCTTGAGGTTATCTCTTCGATATTGTTGTTATGTGTTGTGCGGCGATTTATACGCCTCGACGGCGATCGGCATAAGGGCCGAGCGACCAAGCCAGCATCAAATAATCCAAGGCAGACTTTCCAAGCGAAGAGTCCAGACCGAGATTAGGTACCGAGCGATCGACGTCCAGGGCAATCACCTTTTGGCACCTAGCGATCGACTCTGGTGCCCGACCAAGGATGACCATCCTATGCCACGTGTAAGGCCATCATCCGTCATATCTACGAAGACCGGATCTCGGAGCGAAGACCCACGTGCAGATCCGCGAATGGCGCCGCAGAATAGGGATCTTTGACTCCAGCCCATCAATAGCTGTCAACGACAAGGACTGCCTCACCTACCGACAGACCCGCCGAAAGGTCCTAGGTGGGACCTCCCAAGACAGCGACATAGGACGCGTGTTGTCTTCTCTTTGGTTCGTACATCCGGCTGCCAGCAGCTGCTGCGGACTTTAAGGAGACCAACCCATGTGCTAAAGACGATCGCCCGCTTATTATAATACAGTGAAGGCGATCGCCCAGCTACCTTGACCCCTATAAATAGGAAACCCCCAGCAACTGGAAAAAGGTTTCACAAAAACTGTAGTTTCCATACGAGAGTTCAAAAATTGTTGATTCCACACACGAAACCATCAGACTTCCATCACAGGAATATCAGCTAAATTCACACAGTGAGAGACGGTCGATTTCTCACGGTTGACTACAGCACTCCATCTTTGTTACAAGAACTCACAGAGCATCAGCTCTGGTTCTTCCGGCAATCATCAGCACTCAAGAGCTTGATAACTAGGGTCTTTACACTCATTGTAATTGTACTCTAACATTAATATTTGTACTCCCAAGTATTCGTATTAATAATATCTCGCGAGAGCATTCAAGCTCGGGACTAACAACCCCGTCAAATCTTGTGTTATTTACATTCCCTCGAACGTGCTCTCGCATTTTGTTTGTTACTCATCCATTCCAGCAAACCCTTCCGAATAATATTTTGGGTAACAACATTATGCCTATTGGATTACGGGTATTTGGGTAGTTTTGTTAGCTCTCGTAGACAATCTAATCGGATGAACTTGTAGTAATCAAAACTATCGTTGTAAGTATATTTCGTTTTCAAACCATTAATTCATGTATCTTGTTGTATCAATCATATGTGAAATTCCCATTTCAATCAACCTTGGAAACTTAAACTTGAGGAATCAATTGTAGGAGAAATTGCGTTGGGAATCCTATCACCGTATACTAAACTCGTTGTAACCCATTTTGCTAATATTATTATCAACGTTAATTAACTAAGAGGAATCAACTCGATAGTATTACCATCATAAAGAATCGACCATTGAAATCGTTGTGTGAAACAGTAACCCACCGAATGGAGAACTCGGAATAGAGAATTGAATTAGTAGTTATGGAATTCAATTATGCTATAGTCGATTGTTGTCAACCGAAATAATGTTGGGGATAATCTTGTTGAGCAAATTGTTATAACAATCGTTAATCAAAGAATAGAACAACATAATAATGCGTATTGCTATTGAACTTAGAAGCACGATACTAGTTTTACAAAATCGAACTATGTTAAGAATTCGGTTAGGAAAGGGAATGGGAAACTAGTTTTATTCGTCGTTATCCATACAAAATGTTAATCGGGGATTATGTGATTAGGTTGAACTCGATCGTTCATGGAAGTTCATGTTGACATATCGCACTTATTGTCAGATTCAAGGCAAGTAAAATCTTGATCGAGAAGTGTTAATTTTATTGCAATATTCGGATGTGCCGTTGTGTGATGAATGCCGAACGATTGTCTTTCTCGAGAAATTGTGTTATGAATGGGCCGATGTGTTGGGGATAAAACCTGAATGGTACCCGTGTGGAAATGTGTTGAGGGATAAGACCTAAAAGGGCACCCACGTTCCGGAGTATTCCTGTGTGGATACTTCCGTGGCTCTTGGTTACGACCTTGGGGTTTATGTGTTAAAACAAGAAAGACAACATCGGCTATACTGTGAATTATCATCTATATGTTATGTGGTACGGCACTAATAAACAGTGTATTTCGTTGTGAAATAATGTTATTGATTATCATTCTCTGACCCCGGTTTGTCTGGCATGATTCGTCGTGCCACGTAAATTTGTTGAATATGTGCAGGAGATTCCCGAGGGTTCCGGCAGGCTTGAACGGTGTTGGGCTACAGTTCTGCTACGGCATGTTTTAAGTTGATTTCCGAAAACTCTGTTTATGTAATAATCGTGTTTTGAATTATGTTTCTTTCAAATACATTCCGTTTCATGCTATGTAACCATGGACTCACCCGTTTTATAATACCTTAATTAAAACATTAATTTCCTAAAATAGCCTTGTGGGTCCCACACGGGATTCACGACACTATAATGCCCCGAGAAATTTTGGGGGTGTTATAGAAAATGGTATCAGAGCGAAATTTCTTTTACTTCCGAAAATTTATTCCAAGTCCAACGCTCCAAGCGACCGTGACTCTTCAGGAAAATGCAAAGTAAGTAGTGTATGTGTTTTCTGTTTGGGCAACATTTATAGTGCATAAGATAACTCTGTGTTGAACTGGCCCTTAGATTAATAATGTCTGTAATGGCATGCCGCGGAGCTAGAAGGATAGTACAAGATGCTCAGGGTTCCGCCGTGAACCAGAATGAAGACAGGAACACTGCCGTGACCGTTCCAGCTAGGGACCAGCAGCTGCTGATTAATCAAAATGATCCGGAGGCAGAACGCCATAATAACAACCCTGGAGGCATGGACCCGGCTTTCATTAAGGCCCTCGCCCAGGCTATTGCCATGTGGATCGCCCAAGTCAACCAAACAGAGCAGGTACCTGTTATCAACGTGCAGGAAAATGCAGGGAGGGACCGATGGCTGGGTAAGATGTTGAAAGCTAGACCGTCATTGTTTGACGGAGCAGGGGAGAAACATGTGGACGACTTCCAAAATGGAGACCGCCTTTGAAGTGATCAATTTTATAGAAAACCGAAAGGTACCGCTCGGGCTTAATCGGCTCCGCGACACTACTGCCCGCTGGTGGAGAACTTACAAGCCGGAAAACCGAGTAGTCGGGTGGGTCGAATTTTCCCGGCTATTGAGGAACGATTACTGTCCTAGATCAGCCCAAACCGCTCGTGCACAAGACTTTTTCTGTGCCGGACCACAGAATTTGCTAGTACAGGAGATCATTCGGGCCTACCGTACTGAGTTAAGTTACGTTTCACAGATGGTTCCTGTTGGTCCCCTTTCATTAATTAGACTAGATACAGCCTGGAAATGTTTAAGCAACAGGTTGTATGGTTTTCGAATCTGAGTGCGTAGCGGAAGTCTTTAATACAGTAAGTTGCCGTCGATACAGCAACTCGGTTTAATCTCCTGTTAGCTTGGTGCATACAGGGTTTTGCAATGTATACTTGAATAAATCACAGTTATGAAAACAGTAACGGCGAAAGGTAAATAACACAGTATTTAAGTGGTTCGAGGTAAACCCCTCTACGTCCACTGGTCCTCCACACAGGAGTAAAACGTTTATTATAAATACTGCGTACACAACTACGTATTTATAATCAAACCTATCCTTGTATCGTTCACACAGATTGATACAAAGAATGTCGCTTTCAACCATTCACACAGATTGGTTAAAGCTTCCTTCTTGACTTGCTTCTTCACACACAGTTCCAAAGCTTCGTCTTCTTATTCGTCCCACACAGGTCAGAATAACTTGTTGAGTTCACACAGAGCTCAGTTTTTACACAACGGTAAAATGGTAGGTAACTGTAAGAACGTGACTTTGAATATGGAGTTCTTGAGCCGACGATGGTCGTCCTTGATGTTGAGCATCGTATATCTCTTTTGATCCGATTTGCGTAAAGCTTCGAGATATGTTTTGCTCGATGATAACTTTGATAGCTTGAGTGTTGGATTACTTGTTGGTTCAGATGCGTATATTGATCTTCAAACTCTGAGGATATATATATATATAGCCTTTTTGGATATATCCGTTGAGATAGATCCGTTTGAATGAGATTCCGTTTCAACGGGATTTATAACACGATCCGGATATTACGGGATTTGAAGATCTCTGACAGCTTAAGTATTTAAATACTTTATCCTTTCAGTATTTAAATACTTCTTTATCGAACGGTACTTTGACTTTAGTAAATACCAAAGATTCCTTTCTGAAACGGTCTTGATCTGTTAGATGTGAATGTCAGTATCCATTTGTCTTGTAGGCACATTGGAATAGTCCGTATTGCATGGAAGGGTGCCGTATTGAGGTTTCGAGGCGACTTCCATACTTGGCTTTTTAACTAAGACTTTGTTGTTGTATCTGGGTAGCGCGAGAGCTTTGATGTATGCCGGTGCTATGAGAAGGTCTTCGATACAGATTGCAACTTCAACCGGCTTTCGATACAGGCTTGATGTATCAAGATATGTTTGTTTGGTAATTATCAAAACAACATTATTATACCCAACAATTTCCCCCTTTTTGATAATTTCCAAACTTTCTTTCCAAAATTCTTTGATCAGCCAAGGTCTTGATACCAAACCTCTTCAAGCTGAAATAACTTCTCCTTTGATAACCACTTGTTGGTAACATGAGGAGACTTCAATACAGGAGTTTAATTTTCCCAACAGTTTCCCTCTCTATTTGATGATTTCTTGAGCGGCCTTCTAGATCTTCAGTCAAATGATCTGATCTTCAGCACTTAGTCTAAAAGAAATGTGAACTGCTCGCAGGCATGTTCTAACATAATAGGAAAGTTTATCACATCTTAAACTTATGATTGGTGCGCAGGCACAATCTTACATTTGATCTAGTTAAGTACAACTTAACTTATGAACTGTTCGCAGACGAGTTCTTACAGCAATACACAATAAAATTATCAATCATAATTGATGTCCTGTAGTGTAAATACTGTTTCTATGATTAATATAGTGTTCCCCCTCAAAAGGTACATACAGGATTTAGTTTTTACATACATGTTCGGATTAACACTGTATTTATGGGTCGTACTGCATTCCCCCTTAATTAATGAGTAAAAGCATAAAAACTTACAGGGATTTCTGGCTGTAGCGTTCCCGATTCATGTCGACGCATGAATATCAAGTAACTTTGGGTCCTGGTGCGATAGTGCCTTTTGGTACCCAAATTTGTCGGTCAACAATTGGTTTGTTGTAGGCTACTTTTGGTCCATTATATCGATATCTACGTGGGGCAGGCACGTAGTCGTTGTAATCATGATAATTATAATGCATGAAAAATCGAGAATTATAGTTGTTATTCCAGTACGATTGACGTCTCGGGGGTGGAGCCATTTTCTTAGGCCTAACAGCTTGTCTTCTGGGTCTCCAGTTGGATTCCCGATGCTGTTGTTGATACTGAACCGGCATCTGCTGTCTTGAGGGATAACGGGGCTCCTGTATCCAATACCTCGGCGAGCTGTACTGATAGTACTGCCGTGCGGGCCTTTGGTAGTTGGATACAGCCTTTCTTACGAGCATTGACGCTGTTGATATGCTCTGGGAGCATGCTGTTGAGTGCGCCTCACAGGTTGGAATGGCTTATGATTCCGCTGTCTGGTATAGGATTGCGGGGGCGGAATAGCAGCCTTCGGTTTTCTCGGTACAGCAGGTTCCTTCATGGGACTCGGGATTTCCTTCGATACAGGTATGGGTTCCTCACTCCTGACGAATACCGTACTAGATTTTTCTTTGTTGGAGAACGAGTTGTACCCTAAGCCACGTTTATCATGAGCATGTTGCCCAGTGCTTAGGATCTCTTCCATTCTTTTAGAGGATTTCTCGAAAGACTTCAAGATTGTCTCTAATTCTCCTTCACGTTTCTCGAGTGATTTTACTTTGGCTTCGAGTAGGGCCAAATCATTTGTCTTGCTTTCAAGATGAGACTTAGTCTCATTTAGATTTTGAGCAAGTTGATGATTGCTCTCCATGAGTTTTTCTAAATTGACTTTGCTGTTTTCGCAATCAACTGACATATTTTCGTAATTATCCTTCAGCAAGTCGTTTTCTTCCTTCAGCTCTAAGTTGGAAATTTCAAGCTGGGTGTTTTCTCTTTTCAATATCTCATGGGCCTTTTGAATGTTATTAAATTCATTCAACATATTTTCAAAAGTATGAGATGCATTTATAGGAATAGTTGAGGTAGAGCTTACCTCATCATCGTCGCCGTCTTCATTTTCTTCTTTAACTTCGGCCATAGAGCACACATAGGCTCTATCTTCTAGCTCATCATCTGACGAGTCACTGTCAGTGACCACCTGAAGACATTCTTCGGTCTTTGTTGATGCGGGCGGAGCTTTTGATTCTCCAATGAAGGCTTTGAGTTTGTTCTTCATCCTGTTTCTCCAGTCATCAAACTCATTAATGTGAAACATAGATATCTTATTAGACAAAAAGGTATCCATATTAGAAGATGGGAATTACAAAGACTGTTTTTGAAAATAAGTGATTTTAAGGATCTGATTCAGTTAAAAATGCGACTGATTCTTTTTAGAATCAACCGCTCTGATACCAATTGTTGGTCCCCTTTCAATAATTAGACTCGATACAGCCTGGGAAATGTTTAAGCAACAGGCTGTATGGTTTTCGAATCTGAGTGCGTAGCGGAAGTCTTTAATACAGTAAGTTGCCGTCGATACAGCAACTCGGTTTAATCTCCTGTTAGCTTGGTGCGTACAGGGTTTTGCAATGTATACTTGAATAAATCACAGTTATGAAAACAGTAATGGCGAAAGGTAAATAACACAGTATTTAAGTGGTTCGAGGTAAACCCCTATACGTCCACTGGTCCTCCACACAGGAGTAAAACGTTTATTATAAATACTGCGTACACAACTACGTATTTATAATCAAACCTATCCTTGTATCGTTCACACAGATTGATACAAAGAATGTCGCTTTCAACCGTTCACACAGATTGGTTAAAGCTTCCTTCTTGACTTGCTTCTTCACACACAGTTCCAAAGCTTCGTCTTCTTATTCGTCCCACACAGGTCAGAATAACTTGTTGAGTTCACACAGAGCTCAGTTTTTACACAACGGTAAAATGGTAGGTAACCAGGTAAGAACAACAGCTTTGAATATGGAGTTCTTGAGCTGACGATGGCTGTCCTTGATGTTGAGCACTGTATATCTCTTTTGATCTGATTTGCATAAAGCTTCTGAGATATGTTTTGCTCTGATGATAACTTTGATAGCTTGAGTGTTGGATTACTTGTTGGTTCAGATGCGTATATTGATCTTCAAACTCTGAGGATATATATATATATATAGCCTTTTTGGATATATCCGTTGAGATAGATCCGTTTGAATGAGATTCCGTTTCAACGGGATTTATAACACGATCCGGATATTACGGGATTTGAAGATCTCTGACAGCTTAAGTATTTAAATACTTTATCCTTTCAGTATTTAAATACTTCTTTATCGAACGGTACTTTGACTTTAGTAAATACCAAAGATTCCTTTCTGAAACGGTCTTCAGTCCTGTTCCAATGTGAATGTTGTATCCATTTGTGTTGTAGGCACATTGGAATAGTCCGGCGCTGTATGGAAGGGTGCTGTATTGAGGTTTCGAGGCAGCTTCCATACTTGGCTTTTTAACTAAGACTTTGTTGCTGTATCTGGGTAGCGCGAGAGCTTTGCTGTATGCTGGTGCTATGAGAAGGTCTTCGATACAGGATTGCAACTTTAACCGGCTTTCGATACAGGGCTTGCTGTATCAAGCTATGTTTGTTTGGTAATTATCAAAACAACATTATTACCCAACAGTTCCATCAGAAGATCAATGATTGTCACCTTGCGCAGAGGCTGCAAGAAGATGTACAACGTTATGCCGTCGGATTTCACTGTACGACTCTGAGGGAGTACGAGGACGTAGTCACATCATATGCCGGTACTGTTGTTAAAACTGACACCGGACATAATTTGAAGAAGCAGAAGACATCTAATCAGTCAGGGAGTACCAACAAGACGAACTCGGGGCCCGTGTCTTCTTTTAAGTCACCAGTTTCGTACCAACAGAAGGGTGCATCTGACCGGCCTTACCATAAAGACTGCTTTAGTTGTGGCGTATCTGGACATACCAAGGACCGGTGTCACAAGTCGGCTACCAAATGTTTCTCTTGCGGAAAGAGTGGACACATGTCTCGTTACTGCTGGCGAGCCAATCCTGCTCAGAACTCAACTCCTCATCAGAGTCAACATGGCTTTGTACAATCCTCCAAGACACCTACTATTTCTAACTACCGAACTCCACCCCATCAGACTCAATCACCACCACACGGTGCCGGTCGAGACCGTAGGCGCGGCGGTGATACTGCATCCTTTTCTGAGTCATTGCCATCACATGTATTCGAACTGAGGGCTACGGATGGTCAGTCCACGCCAACTATCTCAGGTATACTTCTTGTTAACTCCCAGTCTGTTCATGTACTATTTGATACCGTATCCACACATTCGTTTATATATGTGGAATGCATTAACGTTTGAATTTTGCTTGTGTGCCTTGTTAATCCTTTAATGTTAAACTACCCGAGGGTAGTAAAATAGGCGGCAATCTAGAAGCTCGAGACTGCCAGATCCGTATCCATGATCGTGGCTGGACTGCAAATATTATGGTTTTCCCGCTTCGAAATGAAGATATCATTTTAGGTATGGACTGGATGCCCTTGCACAGGACGATATTGGATACCTACTACTTGACTATTTCCATCATGGCTTGCGATGGTACCACACATGTTATCAAAGGTCGAGAACACTTCAGTACGAAAGGGTCTCTCAGCCTTCTTGCATCATAAGTCTCCTGTAACTCTCAAGAAATGTACTATTGGTGTTATGTTCCCTAAGGGATACATCACAACTTTCGGTCATGAACATCCCGGTGGTGAATGAATTTCCATACATCTTTCCCGATGAACTACCAGGGCTGCCGCCGCATTGAGAAGTTGATCGCTCCATTAAACTTGAGCCGCAAACGAGACCTATTTCCAAAGCTCCTTATAGGATGGCGCCAGCCAAGATGAAAGAATTGAAGATATAACTCGAGGATCTGCTGGCGAAGGAATTGATCCGCTCGAGCACCTCGCCGTGGGGCGCGCCAGTACTCTTTGTTAAAAAGAAGGATAACTCTCTACGCCTGTGCATTGACTATAGAGGATTAAACAAGGTCACTATCAAGAATCATTATCCACTTCCTAGGATCGATGATCTCCTAGATCAATTACAGGGGGCAGTTGTGTTTTCCAAGATCGATCTACGGTCCGAATATCACCAATTGAGGATTCGGGAGGAAGATATACCCAAGACTGCATTTCGATCGAGGTACGGACATTATGAGTATATCGTGGTATCATTTGGTTTGACCAATGCCCCAGCCGTTTTCTTGGAGTTGATGTACAGAGTTTTAATGGATTTCCTTGATAAGTGCGTCGTGGTTTTTATTGACGACATCCTATTTTTTTCTCGAAGCCGACAGGAACACAAAGAACATTTGAGATAGGTATTGAGCGTGTTAAGGCAACACCAACTTTACGCAAAGCTTTCCAAGTGCGAATTTTGGATGCCGGAAGTAATTTTCCTCGGACATGTTGTCTCGGCGGAAGGCATTAAGGTCGATCCACAGAAGATTGAAACAATAATGAGTTGGGAACCACCAAAGAATGTCAAGGAAGTAAGAAGTTTTCTAGGATTGGCGGGTTATTATCAAAGATTCGTCGAGGCTTTTTCCTGTATCGCTAGACCACTAACGAACCTACTGAGGAAAAGTACCAAGTTTGTATGGACTAAGGACTGTCAGAAAAGCTTTGACGAGCTCAAGATGAGGCTGACTACTGCTCCAGTGTTAATGCTACCGCAGGGAACAGGAGGAATCATTATATACATGGATGCATCTAAACATAGACTGTGATGTGTCTTAATGCAGAATGACAGATTTACTGCGTATGCATCTCGACAACTGAAGCCGAATGAAATGAATTACCCGACGCATGACTTAGAGCTAGCTGCAGTGGTACACGCCCTCAAGATTTGGAGGCACTATCTTTACGGAGTTACTTGTAAGATTTTCACGGACCATAAGATGTTGAAATATATCTTCACCCAGAGGGAACTAAACATGAGACAGAGGCACTAGTTGGAGCTAATCAAAGACTACAATGTAGAAATCTCATACCACCCCGGGAAGGCCAACGTCGTAGATGATGCACTTAGTCGGAAAACTACACAAGGAGTAATGTTATCCAGCCTAACGGTTCAACCCGAACTGCAGCAAGACATCAGGAGAAGTGGTACTGAAGTATGGGTACAACACAGGCAAGGACAATTGTGCTTAATCAATATACACTCGTCCTTACTAAATGAGATACATCTAGCACATATGGAGGATCCCGAACTACGTGCGATCGGTGCGAGGATCGAGGAAGGAAATGTTTCGGACTATAAGATCCAGGGGGACTTGGTGAGATTCAAGAATAGGATCTCTATTCCGCCGAATGACGAGCTGAAGCAAACTATACCCAGAGATGCACACTCCACTCCCTACTCCATTCACCTAGGAGCGAGCAAAATGTATAAAGATCTGCGAAAGAGTTTTTGGTGGAAGAATATGAAACAGGAAGTGGCTAGATTCCTTGCCCGATGTATGACATGCCAACAAGTAAAAATTGAACACCGCAGACCAGTCGGAATCATGAAACCCTTACCCATTCTGGAGTGGAAATGGGAAAGCATATCATTAAATTTTGTTACCAAGTTACCAACGACGGTGGGAGGAAAAGACACAATTTGGGTTATCGTTGATCGATTAATAAAATCAGTACATTTTATTCCAATTCAGGAAGCAACCGGAACAGAACATTTAGCCACTATTTTCATCATGGAGATCGTGAGACTGCACGGCGTTCCCTCATCTATCATATCGGATAGGGACACCAGGTACGTGTCCCATTTTTGGAAAGCCATTCATGAAGCTATGGGAACGCAGTTGCATTTTAGCATAGCCTATCACCCTCAGAAGGATGGACAGACCGAGCGCACGATACAAACCTTGGAAGATATGTTGAGAGCATATGTGCTCGATTGGGGTAAGGATTGGGTTAAGCATCTCGGGTTAGTGGAGTTTTCGTACAACAACAGCTGGCATGCGAGCATAGACATGGCACCATTTGAGGCCTTGTATGGGCGAAAATCCAAGTCGCCATTATGCTGGGATGATGCTTCTGACACCATGGTTACCGAGTTAGATCTGATCCAGGAATCCATTAAGAAGATTTCTGTTGTTCGAAAACATATGCTAGTACCGCAGAGCCGGCAGAAATGATATGCTGAGAACCGGCAGCGACCGTTGGAATTTGCTATCGGGGATCACGTTTGCGAGGAATCCGGCATTTTGGCCAGAAGGGCAAGTTAAGCCCAAGGTTCATAGGCCCGTTCGAGATATTTGACCGTGTTGGAAATCTTGCGTATCGATTAGCCCTGCCACCGCATTTGGATGGAGTGCATAATGTCTTTCACGTCTCTTAGTTGAGGAAGTATGTCTATGATCCGAGTCACAAATTCAATTTCGAAGAAGTGGAAATTTCTGACGACGCTACCTTTAGATAAGTGCGGATCGCTATCTTGGATCGGCGTATGAAAACATTACGAAATAAAGCCATACCCCTTATGAAAGTTCAGTGGTCACACCCCGGCATGGAATAAGCAACTTGGGAGACCGAGTCGAGCATGAGGGAAAATCATCTCGAGCTATTTTCTTAGTTTTGGGGCGAAACTATTTTAAGGGGGATGGTATGTAATACCATGGGTATTTCATGCTTTAATTACCGTGTATTTCATGAATTTTGTGATGTTGTCTTCTTATATTATGTGGTTTCATTAAAATGCTATTGCGATATGATTGTGTGATGTAAATAGGACGGAGGTGATGTACCTTGATGCCGTTGGACAATTGTCGGTGCGAATATGACGGTGGCCAACATCTTGTTCCCCGAGGAATTGATGACGAGTAAAAAGGTAGTCATCCCGAGTTGGTTAAAATGTGATATATGACTAAGGGACTAAGTGACTAACGTACGCTAATTGACATGCATAACATACGTTAGTTCCGCAACATTACGTACGTTAACATCACTTGATTACGTACGTAAGTCTATAACTGGTTTTCCGACCAGAATCTTTCTTTTGTCGCGGATTGGGGTACTTTCGGTGGGCTAGAATACAAACGAGTCAACTACTTGTAATGCATGCTAATTTCCAAGCTTAGCGTATGCTATGGTCAGGTGTCTTACGTACGTTATGACACCCTACGTACGTAATAGGTGGGGACATTCCAGGCAGTAGCCTCTGGACGGCCTTTACGCACGTTAACTTGAGCACATTACGTGCGTAATACTCTTTACGTACGTAAAATCTTGAGCACTAACGTACGTTAACGCAATCGAGTGTTATAAAATAAGACTTCCTCCTTCATTTACCTCAGAAAAAAACCATTGTGAAGCCTCCTTGAAGCCTTTCCCAGCCCTTATACGATTCTTGGCCTCCCAAAACGCTTGCATTAACATAGAGAAGGGGATTACTCAAGCTCCGGAGAAGATTATCTAGGTCAATCGATCCATTCTTCATTCCTCCTCATTGTTCTTCATTGGTTCGTCATCATTCCTCATTGTTCTTCCTCTATTAAGGTAAGTCTATCGATCCTTGAGGTTATCTCTTAGATATTGTTGTTATGCTTATTGGATTACGGGTATTTGGGTAGTTTTGTTAGCTCTCATAGACAATCTAATCGGATGAACTTGTAGTAATCAAAACTATCATTGTAAGTATATTTCGTTTGCGAACCATTAATTCATGTATCTTGTTGTATCAATCATATGCGAAATTCCCATTTCAAACGACCTTGGAAACATAAACTTGACGAATCAATTGTAGAAGAAATTGCGTTGGGAATTCTATCACCGTATGCTAAACTCGTTGTAACCCATTTTGCTATTATGATTATCAACGTTAATTAACTTGGAGGAATCAACTCGATAGTATTACCATCATTAAGAATCCACCACTGAAATTGTTGTGTGAAACGGTAACCCACCGAATGGAGAACTCAAAATAGAAAATTGAATTAGTAGTTATGGAATTCAATTATGCTATAGTCGATTGTTGTTAACCGAAATAATTTTGGGGATAATCTTGTTGAGCAAATTGTTATAACAATCATTAATCAAAGAATAGAACAACGTAATAATTCGTATTGCTATTGAACTTATAAACACGATACTAGTTTTGCGAAATCGAACTAAGTTAAGAATTCGGTCAGGAAAGGGAATGGGAAACTAGTTTTATTCGTCGTTATCCATACGAAATGTTAATCGGGGATTATGTGATTAGGTTGAACTCGATCGGTCGTGTAAGTTCAAGTTGTCGTAAGGCACTTACCATCAGATTCAAGGCAAGTAAAATCTTGCTCGAGAAGTGTTAATTCTATTGCAATATTCGGATGTGCCGTAGTGTGATGAATGTCGAACGATTGTCTTTCTCGAGAAATTATGTTATGATGGGCCGATGTGTTGGGGATAAAACCTGAATGGTACTCGTGTGGAAATGTGTTGAGGGATAAGACCTAAAAGGGCACCCACGTTCCGGAGTATTCCTGTGTGGATACTTCCGTGACCCTTGGTTGCGACCTTGGGGTTTATGTGTTACTGGAAGAATTACGACCGACAAAGAAACTCGAGAGAAAGACAACGTCGGCTATACTGTGAATTATCATCTATATGTTATGTGGTACGGCGCTAATAAACTGTGTATTACATTATGAAACACTGTAATTGATTATCATTCTCTGACCCCAGTTTGTCTGACATGATTCGTCGTGCTAGGTAAATTTGTTGAATATGTGCAGGACATTCCCGAGGGTTCCGTTCAGGGTTGGACGGTGTTGGGCTATAGTTCTGCTACCGCATGTTTTAATTTTATTTCCGAAAACTCTGTTTATGTAATAATCGTGTTTTGAATTATGTTTCTTTCAAAGACATTCCGTTTCATGCTATGTAACCATGGACTCACCCATTTTATAATACATTAATTAAAATATTAATTTCCTAAAATAGCCTTGTGGGTCCCACAGGGGATTCACGACACTGTAATGACCCGGGAAATTTTGGGGGTGTTACATAAGTCCTAAAGAATTATTTGTCCTTAGGTTGAATGAGTAGTCTGCAGCTGGTATTTCAATTGTCTCTTCTGCTTCTTCTTCCTCTGTTATGCTTGGAAGAGTTAGGAGGTGAATCACATCAGGCACCAGCTCAGATGCATGCTCAGGTTGATCTTCAGACTCTGTAGGTGCAGGTGATGAGGGAGGATGCACCTCTTCTACTTCTTCTGATGGATAGTCCACCAGGCCTTTTTGTCTCTTTGGGGACTGATCTGGTGAAGAGATGATGTTGACAAATTTCTCTGTTTCAGGTAACCTTCTTTTTAATTTCTTGTACAGAGGAATGTTGTCTGAATCAGATTCATCTGCAGGTAGCTTCTCAGGTGCAGGTGACTTTTGTGTCTCAACTGCGAAGGGGGCTGAGGTTATCTCCTCTGCGAGTATCTCAGGAGGGTTTTGGGCAGCTGCATCAGAGCGAACTTCGTCTGAGTCCGAAAGTCCTCTGTAGGGATAAGTTCCACTTGTCATCTCCTTAAAAATCTCAGATGCTTTCCTCTGGTCTCCCAACTTCTTCAATGTTTCTTGGTCCAGGTGACCAAGTCTTTTGCTTCCATTAAAGGTATCTGCAGCTCCTTTAGCCTTCCCGAGGAACTCCAAGATCCAACTGATCTGAGTTCCATAAGCCAGTTTTTGTTTGAATTTCTTCTCATCCTTATTCCAGCTAGCTTTGTTAACTTCCCAGACTAACTGCAGTAGATGTAGTCAGGTCAGTTAATCCTCTGCTGCTGGATTAGAGCTCCCATCACTTTGTACTTGGCGGATGACAATTGATCATAGCTGCCTGCCATCCCCATGATGATTTTGCTCGTGATGTCAAGAACATACTTGTATTCCTTTTTAAGGTCGCCTCTCCTTGCCGTAAGTTTGACCTTAGTTGACTCATGTGGTAACTTGATCTCATACTATGTTTTGGTGGAACTTTGCTCCAGCGCTTCGACGGCGATGCCTCTATTCTCCATTTTGAAGGCGTCAGCGATGGTTTGCGGTGTGATATTTATTTCTTCTCCAAAAATTAAGCTCATGATACAGTGCTCGGTGACCTGTGCTTCCTTGTAGAAGCAAATAATGGATTTCTTGAATAGCTGCATAGGATTGATGTCCAGAAAATGGTAGATACCATTCTTTTTCATCCTCCGAATTACATGATTCATTTATCCCGTGTTGTTCCATTCCAGTAATCCCTCAAAATCGACGACGATGCTGAATATTATTTGTCCCTTCACCATCTTGAGATTAACTCTTTCGAAGTACTTGGTAGAGTCCATTTCTGCAAGAATAAGCTTTTCGATTTGAGTGCAGTGAATATTCATGAGTTTTTCTGCTTTTGAAAAATCATGGTTCTAAGAGCTTGAAGACGGTAAATGCTCGTGAAATTATTTTCGCCGTCTTATATACCCAGTTGAAAAGCCCTTTTGAATTTTAATAATTAAATAATCAACCGGCAGTACGATTTTTGATAAATAAAGAATGGCGGTTGAAGTTGATTGGACATCGTAAAGGTAGTGTGATCATGTATTTTTCCACGTGCAAATAAATAATATAATAATTTTAAGTCGGTCTAAGAGTGAGAAACTTAGCTGGTTGACCGTTTGACTTCTGACGCATCTGTGATTCTGCTCTGATCAGGGGACTTTTCTGTCTGTGCTCTGATCAGCTAGCTTTCCTTCATCTTCTGCATCAGATGAGGTATGTCGCATGTGGTTGATATCAGCTAAATTTCTTATCAGTCCTTCGGATCCTCGTCTGCTCTGATCAGGTGGCTTTCCTCGTATCTTGTCTGCTTCAGGTCAGATGACTTTTCTTCAGGTCTCCGCATCAGGTAGCTTTTTCTTCGTCTGGTCTCCGCACCAAGTAGCTTTTTCTTCGTCTAGTCAGGTGACTTTTCCTTCGGGTCAGATGACTTTTGTCATCTGTTTTTTTTTATTTTGATCAGTTGATTTTTCTTGTCCTTTTCCTTGGATCAGGTGACATGTCTTTTCTGTGATTCGTGCAGATCAGGTGACATGTCCCTTCTTCTTTTATGATCAGATAACTTTTCTTGACTTATTCTGATCACGTGACTTTTCTCAACTGCATCTGATTAGGTGACTTTTCTCAACTGCATCTGATCAGGTGACTTCTCTTGTTTGGTTCTGATCAGATGACTTTTTCTTATTAGAGCATTCTTCAGCTAATTTTAAGAATTTCAATTAAGCAATTGATTTCTTGCTGCTGGATAGTCAATGACGGAATCGAAAAGTTGTGATATGTATTCGTGAACCTTCGACTTGAGGATTTAGTAGGGATGTGCTTGTGACGTTAAGATTTTTATTAGAGTAGTTCGACCCAGAAAACCGGAAGGTGGGGGTCAACCTCGACGTGCGTATTGACGGGCAAGTAGCAGGTCCTACTGAATACCAAGATAGAATTCTTTCTCCTGTTAGTGAACCGGTTATATGTCCTATGCGGTTATTGGCAGATGAGATCATAAGTCTTTGGCCAAAGCATTGGAGCTGGTTGTATTGGATACACGATAGCTCGATGATCTCGATTTGCATTAACTCATGCATAGCATCAAGTACAGATAGGGTTTGACTGACCGTGACCCTATAACTTGATCGGGACATTTGAGAGAAGGGTTTATACGTATACTGGTATTCACGACAGAAAGGTTTTGTAATGATCCCCATCATTCGTTCTCAGTTAGGGTACAGTGTAGGCTGCCAGACTAGCTAGGTGGTGCTACTACTCTTTGGTTCCTCCCATTGCTAACTGAGACGGACCTACCGAGTCGCGCAATAGGATTGACGACAGAATGAATCGGCCTTATTCTCTCTTTATAAATATTAGATATTGGATATCTAATTTATTGTACATTGGATGTCTAACTAAATTTTGGGACGTTGGATGTCTAAATTAATTTATTGGATAAATTAATTTACGGTCTAATGAATTAAATATAATACTCGGTGATTAATTTAATTCATGAATATAATTATTTCTTAGAGAAATTATTTATATTATTTTGTATTTGATATGATTAATTAATTGATATAAATACATCGGAACGGAATGGAGTTTATCTGATTGGACTCTCGGGAGTCCGAAATAAACCGAATCATTCGTTTGTTCTAGATGCCCCCCTTCCTCCCACCTTCATTGGTCTTTGTCTTCACCTTAATTGGTGTAAGACCAAGAATAAGATGATGGTTGGTGAGATATTATTTTGATGGAATAATAAAAGGTTACTTGGTCTTGATGTTGAAGAATATAATGAAGTGAAGACTTCACTTCTCTACCCACATAAGAGCATCACACGGTTTGCGAGAGAGAGAGAGAGAGAGAGAGTAAATAGTTTTCCAAGTCTTCATCTTCTTCATCATTTCTTCTTGAGTTTTTCACAGTCCCAATTCAATACATCGATTACATTAGAATGGCCAATCGATAACAACGTACAACGGATGGGAAATGTCTTCGACAGTCCCAATTCAATACATCGAATATCTTAGAACGACCAATCGAATACAACGATACAATGGATGGGAAATGTCTTCGACAGTCCCAATTCAATACATCGATTACCTTAGAACGGCCAATCGATAACAACGATACAGCGTAATGGAAATGTCTTCGACAGTCCCAATTCAATACATCGATTATCTTAGAACGGCCAATCGATAACAACGATACAACGGATGGGAAATGTCTTCGACAGTCCCAATTCAATACATCGATTACCTTAGAACGGCCAATCGATAACAACGATACAACGGATGGGAAATGTCTTCGACAGTCCCAATTCAATACATCGATTAACTTAGAACGGCCAATTGATAACAACGATACAATGGATGCCTCGGCACCTATAATCGGTTACCGACGACGGAGATGATAATCGAACACGTCAATGCCTTCAATCGGCCAACACAACATCAATAACAAAACACCAACATCAATAACAATGATCACAACAATGTCTTAAATCGACATCAATACCAACAACAACAATCGATACATCGATACCACAGACTGACTATCGACAATAACATCAACAACGAGTATTCAATGCCTTGAACGGCTTTTGCCGAACAACAACAATAGTTGGCATAATTTGACGAAGGGTATCGTGTCAAACAATCCCCTAATATCAACAAAATCATAAAGAGATCAAGTCTCGAAATGATACACACATTCATACATATACATGATAACATTAATCTCATTGACTAGTACAAGTATAAAACATGCCTCAAACCAAAGGCGATGAAATCCTCCAACGAACGACGAACGGCGTCCTCCAACAATCACAAGCACTCGAACAACCTTGAATGAAATACAATTCATTCAATAACACGATAGAAATCGAAAACAGCACAAAAGACAACCCCGCAACACGAATCGATCAAACCACACAAACGAATATCATAGTCTCCAACTATGAATTCTAACGTCCTCTGACACCTCAATGATAAATTCACATGATCATTATGTTCTTAACACTTGTGGAAAACAATTCAACGAGGATTATCAAGAACAACACCGAATCAATCATCTCAAAATGATAATATCACCAATATCATCATCAATACCTCAAGAACATCATCGTCACAACAAACATGATGTCTCCACCAAAATCAATCACCAATTCCTCAGAATTTTAGATTAATCAACAAGATTAACTTAACCATTTCAAAATTATGATAATCACCTCCTAATTCATCATAAATCCTTACTAAAATGGTTATAATCTCTCAAGAACACAACCAACAACAATAATCATCTCAAGGCCATGTTAATCATCTAACAATCTTAACATAACTCTTCCTAGACATGATTATAAACCTCCAAGTATTCTTAAACACCAAGAACATAATCAAACTCAAGCTATATCATCATGTTCTTCACCATAAGTTCATCAAAACTATGAAGAACCATACTATCCTCCAACAAATCATCATTACACGAACTACATGACAACAACATCAACATAATCTCGAGTTAAACACAAGATTAACCAACATACCTATAAAAAAAAGGAAGAACAACCTCAAACCATCAAGAATCCACTCCAATCTTCAAGTTCCTAAGCTCCAATCCAAGTTATGAAGCTCCAATTGAAGTTGGAAGAGGCTAAGTATCAAGAACAAGTACAGAGGGACGATTCTAGGGAGAGGAAATCGGTTTTGGTTCGTGAGGAAATGAAATACGAAACCAAGATATATAATCTGACAAGCTCATTACGGCCGCTATAGCACCACCTTAACATACGTTATGCCCATTAATGTACGTTATCGCCTCTACGTAGCATACGCTACGTAGTTCAAAACTCACTGCCTCAAAATGGAGTACCCATTACGTACGTTAACTAAATTACGTACGTAACAAACCTAACCATTACATACGTTAACCTCAAGGTATAGCGTACGTAATGTGCGTTGACCTGCCTGTCCCAATAAAACTCCGCGAATCCAGCCTGGCCCGGTCCCACACACCGAAAGTTAGATGCGATCAGATACCCATCATTACGTACGTAACTCTCTAGGTTTAACGTACGTAAACCTCAGCTCATAGCGTATGTAATGTTAAACATATAGCGTACGTTATGGCCAATATACTTAGCCAAAATTCCAAACTCACCAAGAAACATCCAAACGATGAAACAAAACCGACGACAAGTATAAGTATTTCGATTTCGAAATATCCCAATATAATATACATTGTATCAGTCAAATACAACGACACTTGTACAATTCCAAATGAATACGTACAACACAACAGTGAAACGAAAAAAATTACCCCCGGATATTATATACTCCCCCCCTTAAAAAGAGTTTCGTCCCCGAAACTAAGGGTAAACAAGTCGGGATATGAACTATCCATCAGGATCTGAAAACAACATCTACATAATACTCCTCAATGCAAACCACTTCGCCTGAGTAACTGGGCCAACCCCTAGGGTCCCCGCGTCTCTTCTGCCTGAACACGGCGAAAGTCAAGTGATAAAAACACTCAACCAAGTGCGAGATCAGGCGGACCATGACTCCTCCGCCAGAGACCAGTCAGAAAGTCGTACCAACCGCATGACTCGTAACACCGACGTACACACCCCGCAGGAGCCGCCCATTGTATCAACAATCATTGGTGTACACTTCTCTGTTATCGTCGGCATCGGATGCCCATTCAAACACTGACTCACGCCACGCAAAGATAATAACAACACAGACATAGTCCTCGGGACCATATCAATCGCGCGCCCAAGTCCTCACGACTTGGCATCACAATTCACAACCAAAAATTTACTCAGATTATCACAAAATCTCGGGTACAACACCAAAAGAAAATAAAATCACAACAACCATCTCAGATCTCAAGATTCTCAAATACTATTGTTACAAGATAGATCAACAACAAATGGTTCACAACCACAATACCGTAATACAAACTAAGTTAAACATTAATCCGAAAATCAAAGAAAGGAGTACATAAATTGAGGCTACATCTCAAGTGTACCCAACATCGATATCCTCCAAATCATCTATCTCCTCGATCTCAACGACCCGAGGATGACGCAAATCTGAACTCGCTGCTCCTCCTCGACTGTCCTTACCTCTGGCTCCTAAAGCCCGATATGACCTCTTGAATGAAGTACGGACTGGAGTAACAAAATCTCTCGAGGCCCGTGAGCTCTCTCAAGATCTACTGGGAATAGGACTCCTGCAGTATTTCTGTAGGTGTCCCTGTCTCCCACAAGAACGACAAACACAAGCTGGCACGGTACACCGAGTACTAACGTGCCCTGCTGAATCACAGTTAAAGCAAACAACAATCGAACTCGTCGTCTGAGAGGAAGATGCTTTCCCAGCACGGAGACGACTAAAAAATGACCTCTTGGACGTCGGATCCTGATGTTCCTCTGAATGAACCGGCATCCTAGTCCCCTCACCAGAGGAAACTCAAGAGTTCTTCCGAGCAAGCTCTTTGATCAAAAGCTCTGCTCCAAGAGCCTTCTCAATGAATCCACCAAGTGAGTTACAATTATGATTGAACAACTGCATCCTCAAATGCGGGTTTAGCCTCTTGCTAAAATACTTGATCTTATCCGCTTCAGTATGGATAACAGACGAAGCAAACTGAAGAAGTCAATGAAACTTCTCAGCAATGACAACAACACCCTCGTCCTCGACGGATTTGGGGTTCAAAAACTCTGACAACTTAGCTTCACGAAGTGGAGCCGGATAATATCTCTCTAACATGAGAGTCTTGAACTCGCCCCAAACACAATCATGATCAGTGGGTTTCACGAAAAACCACCAAGAATAAGCGCCCTTACTCAAATAGTACGCCACTACTGCCACCTTACTCTCTTCCGGACACTGAACCATGTCGAAGAGTTTATGAAAATGTTCAAGCCAATGAACAATGTCAGCTGGTTCCGACGAACCCTCAAAAGTAGGCGGCCTCTGACGAGAGATATCGCCAATAATCCGATTCACTCCCCCAGCCTGCCCATGAAACGGCACCTGGAATCCCTGCTGCGATGGACCACGAACCATCGAGGTCTGCATGGTCTTCACTATATGCGTCATCTAAGTCATATTGGCCATCATGCCACTCATAAGAAAGAAAGGTTCGATGTGTACACTCTCAGTCTGATCGACTTCTCGAGTATGACGTCCCAAAGGAGAATCGGTTGCGTAGGTAACACCACCGGCCGAACTCTGATCCATCTCAGCATCCGCATGCGCATAAACGTGAGGTTCTGGGTTTCGGCCTGCTCTGCATCCTTTACCCCCTCTGCCATGTCCTCGGATTCCTCTTTCCATACTGAAAGAATAACGTTCGATCATGATCAAAGCTCAAATACGCCTCAACGGCCAATCCAGAATGCTAAGTCAATAGCCAAACACGAGTATACATACTCAACAGATAAACAATCATATCAATCATGCTAATCATAGCCAATACAGAGCCCACACGCTCCAAAACAAATAATCATGAATCAATCGTAACACGAATTGTCACATACAGTTTTCAACAAAACATGTATAATCAATGACATAATGAATGTATGAACATAAAAGAGAATCGAAACCTTACACAGGTCATACGAAGCTTCGAGGTCTTGCGATACTAGTCTTCACTGACGATGATGACGACTCGATCAAAGAATGACTCATACACTCGTTCAACTATCACGGCTCACAAAACCCGACTGTCCAGATTGTCATAACCTGACAGCCCTACTACTACCGTGTCGGTAGAGCCACATAACTCACATATCAGGGTATCTCACAACCCATTGTTCCGATACCATCTTCTGTAACGCCCCCAAATCCCATTGGGATATTACAGTGCTGTGGACCCCACACCAGGAGATCCACCAGGCGAACACGACTAGAACACAATAAACTGACCAAAAAGGGAAATCACAGTCCCTACTATGATATCCGACTTATTATTCCGATATGGAATGTCAATGACAAAAATAGGCCTTCATGGCCAAATTAAAAATACAACAACATCCAAGAGCCTTGCTCGGATAATACAAAATGACAACAACTGACGAAACTGGAGTACTCCAAACTGTCTGACTGACATGAACACCGAAACAACTCGGACTAGTATCGCTCGAATGCCTCGTCGCCATCGACATGCCCCTGTGTCTAAACTCTCTCCTCGGAAGCACCTAAAACATGAAAACATGTTCCGCCCTCACGGGGTCAGTCATCCAGATAATGAATATCAAATGCATGTATAACATGATATGCATCCAACGGCAGAATAAACAGTACAACAATGGTAATACGAGATGCTCACAAATCAAAGTAAGAACCGAGCATTCGTGAAACACTATGCCCACGGCATACGATCAATACCTGCTCAACAGGTTAGAACACAAGTGCCCAACGACGAATCATCAATATAGAACACAACAATAAATTACCCGAATGTCAACCAAATCAGAGCTGAAATAGATACGAATCACAATACCCGAAGGCTCCACCGAAAATAAAAAAATATCACAATGGCCTGAAGGCCCTCAGCCGAAGCTGCAAAATATCACAATGGCCTGAAAGCCACTCAGTCGAAGCTGCCAATCAACACAATGGCCCAAAGCCAAACAGCCCGAAACTGTATCATCTGAGGGCCGAAGCCACGGCATGAAGCCGTATCACAATGAGGGACGAAGCCACGGCACGAAGCCGTATCACAATGAGGGCCGAAGCTACGACACGAAGCCATATCACAATAAGGGTCGTGGCACGAAGCCGTATCACAATGAGGGCCGAAGCCACGACACGAAGCCGTATCACAATGAGGGCCGAAGCCATGAAACGAAGCCGTATCACAATGAGGGCCGAAGCCATGACACGAAGTCGTATCACAATGAGATCATTCAATGACCGTGACCTGCTGAATTGCAGGTGCTGGGAAACCAACCGCGAAAGTTCAAGCCCCAGACTTACCCATAATGAGATCACCCAGAGACCGTGACCTACTGAACTGTAGGTGTTGGGAAACCAACCGCGAAGGTTCAAGCCCCAAACTTACCCATAATGAGATCATCAACATGACCATGACCTACTGAACTTTAGGTGTTGGGAAACCAACCGCGAAGGTTCAAGCCCCAAACTTACCTATCGAGCACTAGCCGAGACTAGCCTCCAAAATACAATTAATCACAAACGGCAACGATCCCAAGACTACTGAATTCACAAGAATAATGGGTGCTGCCTTGAGTTGTCCAACGCGACAACAATAACTCACAGATGGGCACCGTCCTCGGCGGTTCCAATTCAAATACCTCGACTACCTTGGAATGGCCAATCGATCACAATGACTCAACGGATGGGAACTATCCCCGACAGTCCCAATTTAATACCTGGATTGTCTTAGAATGACCAACTGATAACAATGACTCAACGGATGGGAAATGTCTTCGACAGTCCCAATTCAATACATCGATTACCTTAGAATGGCCAATCAATAACAACGATATAACGGATGAGAAAAGTCTTCAACAGTCCCAATTCAATACATTGATTACCTTAGAACGACCAATTGATAACAACGATACAACGAATTGGAAATGTCTTCGACAGTCCCAATTCAATATATCGATTACCTTAGAACGACCAATCGAATACAACGATACAACGGATGGGAAATGTCTTCGACAGTCCCAATTAAATACATCGATTACCTTAGAATGGCCAATTGATAACAACGATACAACGAATTGGAAATGTCTTCGACAGTCCTAATTCAATACATCGATTACCTTAGAACGACCAATCGATAACAACGATACAACGGATCGGAAATGTCTTCAACAGTCCCAATTCAATACATCGATTACCTTAGAATGGCCAATCGATAACAACGATACAACGGATGGGAATGTCTTCGACAGTCCCAATTCAATACATCGATTACCTTAGAACGGCCAATCGATAACAACGATACAACGGATGCCTCGGCACATATAATCGGTTACCGATGATGGAGATGATAATCGAACACGCCAATGCCTTAAATCGGCCAACACAACATCAATAGCAAAACACCAACATCAATAACAATGATCACAACAATGTCTTAAATCGACATCAATACCAACAACAACAATCGATACATCGATACCACGAACCGGCTATCGACAATAACATCAACAACGAGTATCTGAATGCCTCGAACGGCTTTTGCCAAACAACAATAACATTTGGCATAATTTTCCGAAGGGTATCGTGTCAAACAATCCCCTGATGTCCACAAAATCATAAAGAGACCAAGTCTCGAAATGATACACACATTCATACAATTACATGATAACATTAATCTCATTGACTAGTACAAGTATAAAACTTGCCTCAAACCAAAGGCGATGAAATCCTCCAACGAATGACGAAGGCGTCCTCCAACAATCACAAGCACTCGAACAACCTTGAATGAAATATAATTCATTCAATAACATGATAGAAATCGAAAATAGCACAAAAGAAAACCCCGATTCAACACGAATCGATCAAACCACACAAACGAATATCATAGTCTCCAACTATGAATTCTAACGTCCTCCGACACCTCAATGATCAATTAACATGACATGATCATTATGTTTCTTAAAACTTATGGAAAACAATTCAACAAGGATTATCAAGAACAACATCGAATCAATCATCTCAAAATGATAATATCACCAATATCATCATCAATACCTCAAGAACATCATTGTCACAACAAACATGATGTCTCCACCAAAATCAATCACCAATTCCTCAAGAATTTTGCATTAATCAACAAGATTAACTAACCATTTCAAAATTATGATAATCACCTCCTAATTAATCATAAATCCTTACTAAAATGGTTATAATCTCTCAAGAACACAACCAACAACAATAATCATCTCAAGGCTGTGTTAATCATCTTACAATCTTGACATAACTCTTCCTAGACATGATTATAAACCTCCAAGTATTCTTAAACACCAAGAACACAATCAAACTCAAGCTATATCATCATGTTCTTCATCATAAGTTCATCAAAACTATGAAGAACCATACTATCCTCCAACAAATCATCATTACACGAACTACACGACAACAACATCAACATAATCTCGAGTTAAACACAAGATTAACCAACATACCTCTAGAAAAAATGAATAACAACCTCAAACCATCAAGAATCCACTCCAATCTTCAAGTTCCTAAGCTCCAATCCAAGTTATAAAGCTCCAATTCAAGTTGGAAGAGGCTAAGTATCAACAACAAGTCCAGAGGGATGATTCTAGGGAGAGGAAATCGGTTTTGGTTCGTGAGGAAATGAAATACGAAACCAAGATATATAATTTAACAAGCTCATTACGGCTGTTATAGCACCACCTTAACGTACGTTATGCCCCTTAATGTATGTTATCGCCTCTACGTAGTGTATGCTACGTAGTCCAAAACTCACTGCCTCAAAACGGAGTACCTATTACGTATGTTAACTAAATTACGTACGTAACAAACTTCACCATTACGTACGTTAACCTCAAGGTATAGCGTATGTAATGTGCATTGACCTCCCTGTCCCAATCGAACTCCGCGAATCCAGCCTGGCCCAGTCCCACACGCCGAAAGTTAGATGCGATCAGATACCCATCATTACGTATGTAACCCTCTAGGTTTAATGTACGTAAACCGCAGCTCATAGCGTACGTAATGTTAAACATATAGCGTACGTTATGGCTAGTATACTTAGCCAAAATTCCAAACTCACTAAGCAACATCCAAACGACGAAACAAAACCGACGACAAGTATAAATATTTCGATTCCGAAATATCCCAATACAATATACATTGTATCAGTCAAATACAACAATACTTATACAATTCCAAATGAATATGCAATAGTGAAACGAAAAAAGAATTACCCCCGGATATTACAAATATGACGTTGAAGAGCTTTGTCAACCAATCCATTTCTTTATCCCCTAATCACTTTCATACTTCAATAGGTTTGTTATCAGGACCGACGGCTTTTCCCTTTTAATTCCTTCTAAAAGCCTCGGTAACCTCATTCCTCGTGATTCTCCTATAAAAGTTCCGGTTTAGGTTGTCTCTAGGGATGTTGAGGCTCTCGAAGTTGATAGCTTCCTCACTAGTTACATTAAACAGCTGAGAAAAGTATCTCTTTAATCGCTCATTGAGTTCATCTTCTATTACCAGTACTTTCCCTTACTCATCCTTGATACACCTAACTTGACACATATCTTTTGTATTTTTTATCTCGGGCCTTAGCGAGTCTGAACACTTCATTTTCTCCTTCTCTTGTATCTAGTCGTTTATACAAGTCCTCACAAGCCTTTGTCTTTTCCTCAGCCATCGTCTTCTTCGCTGCACACTTAGCTATCTTATATACCTCTATGCTTACTAAAGTTTTCTCCTTCTGCCACCATTTGAAACATTCCTTTTTATGTTTCAGCTTATCTTGGACTTCACTAGACCACCACCATGCTTCTTTTTGTGCAGGAGACCCTCCTTTTGATTCTCCTAAGATTCTTTTCCCATTCCTTTCTATGCATTCCGCTACTCGGTCCCACATATAATTAGCACTATTAGAAGTTCCACACACATTCTTATTGACCACATTATCTCTAAAACTACAAAGTTTAGCCTCTTTAAGGTTCCACCATTTTGTCAAGTGCCATCTCGAAACCTTACTTTTTCTTTTCCATTTTTGTAGTCTGTTGTTACCTAAAATATTATCCGGAGATAGTATTGCTGGAATGATCGGGTAACAAACAAATGCGAGAACACTTCCGTGAGAAAATAAATAACACAAGATTTGCCGGGGTCGTTAGTCCCGGGCTTGAATGCTCTCGCGAGATGTTATTAATAAATATACTGTGGAGTACAAATATTAATGTTAGAATCTATTACAATGAGTGTAAAGACTTCTAGTTATCTAAGCTGTAGAGTGTGTAGATTGCCGGAAGAACCAGATAGGGAGATATGTGAATTCTTGCTTATTGATGTTCAGTATATGAGAATGTATCTCTCTTGGTATGTTTTGCACTGTATTCATGATGATGTCTTGCTTTTGCTGCCGTGTTATGAGCCTCCTATTTATAGGAGACAAGATTGCTGGGGCATCTCCGGCGATCGCGGGCGACTGCCATTTTCTGTATTATAATAAGATGGCCGATCGTCCCGTCACGTGGGGCTGTTCCCTTAAAGTCTGGGGCTGCTGCTGGCGGCCAGCTGTGCGAGCCAATGGGAAGCCTGCATGCGTCCTGAGTTGCTGTCCGGGGAGGACCCACTTTGTACCTTTCGGCGGCCCTGTCGGTAGGTGAGGTAGGTGACAGGCTGGGGTCAAAGGTCTTATCTGTCGGCGCCTTTTGTGGATCTGCACGTGGGTCACCGTCCAAGATTCGGTCTTCGACGATTTTGACAGATGTTGGGTTTATACGTGGCAGGAGACGATCGTCTCTAGTTGGACATCATAGACGATCGCCAGATACCAAAAGACGATCGCCGCGGGTGCCGACTGCGGGGTGTTTGCCCAGAGTATGTCTTCTGTGGTTGCTCTCAGGTCATTATGCCGATCGTCATCGAGGCGTATTAATCGCCGCACAACAATTACCCCCCAGCTCGCTTCGATGTTGAAAACACGGGGTGAGGTGGCACTGTTGGCGATCGCTAGTGTTTAGACGATAACACGATCTGATTTCAAATTTGGACGATCTCCTTTTGCGCTGGAATCAGCGGGAAATGAAAGTGGGCTCTCGAAACGTTGCAAGGACACGCGTCGCGCTGCTATTGGGGGAGTCCGACAGTTTGTCAGACTTGTCGCCTGGCGTGCCCTTGAAAATACGCGTACGCGGGATTCGAGGGCTGCATTTAATGTGTCCCCTTCTGACGGTTGCACTCCAGACCTCGGGGTTTCGCCTATTTGCATAGAGACCCCTGCTCCCGCCTATAAAAGGGGTTAGGCTATTTCATTTCTCCTCTTCACGCATCCTTGTTTTCTTAGCCGAGACTTTGCAGAATTTTTCCGACGATATTGTGCCGACCGTCCTTTCTTTTAGGTAAGAACATAAATCTTTTCTCCCCCTTTACTTTTTATAACATGTCTGTAGGATCTAAGACCTTCGAGTCCGGAAGCACCTCCGCCTCCGCGGCTTCGCCGGACCGGGAGGAAATTCCCGTGGGACTCTATATGGAAACGGCCGCTGAGGCTATTCGTGCGGGGATTGCACTGGCAGAACTTGAGGAGCTCTTCAACGAGGCCGAAGTGGCGAGATCTGCGGCGACGGAGGAGCAAGGGGGTTCGCCGGTAGATGAAGATAAACTGGTGCGGTTGTCTTGGGAAAAGGATAGCGTGTTCGGCCACGCCTATATGGCTTTCGCTAAGCTTATGGAGGGGATTGCCGGGCCCTGTCCAGAATTTGATTTCGAAGCTTACTCCGCCGCTCATCCCTGCGAACATGTGAAGCGGACTGTGTTCCGGGCCGCCGACCCGTCTCAGTGGACTCTTGGTCAGATCCGGAGTTCGGCGACCCGGAAAGACTTGAACCGTTGGAGTGCCAAATATCATATTCCTTCTGATGTTTCACTGCACGTGCCCTCCGAGAATGAACGTGCCGACCAGCCTCCCGAGGGTATGGTCGCCATTAATGAAATGACCCTGACCGCCGGACTGCGGTTTCCCTTTCCGTTCGCCGTCTCGTATCTGCTGGTCGCTTGGAATCTGGCGCCTCTCCAGTTGACGTCGAACGCCTGGCTGCAGATTATCAGTACATTGAAGTTGTTCGGCGGTCACAGGCTATTTCGTTTGCCTTTTGCGCTGGAGATGAATTATCTTTTTAAGCTAACTGTGCAGAAGGGATCGATCGGCGGCTACCATATTCAAGGTCGCCTGGGTAGGGTGGTCCTCGGGGTGCCGAACAAGGCTCGGGGAGACCTGGCAAAGTGGTGCTGGGTCGGCGGTGCATGGAGTTCGGCGTCGGGCGATAATCCGGAGGAAGAGTTGGATATCCCCACCAATTTTCGGGAGAGGAATCCGAGTAAGGGTTTTAACTCTCCCTTTATTTGGATACTCCTTGGACTGATCTAATTTGTTTCTCTTTTTGCAGGATTCCCTGTTCCAGCGATCGGCGATCTCCCCTTCGATTTCTTGATCGTCTGGGAGCGGATTCGCGCATTGCCGGATTCCTACATAGACGTTCACTCAGTCAGCCACGAACTACACCGGTTGGGAGCTCGACTGTTCCGTTATCCTCTCCACTTGAAGGCCCCTGGTATGACTTTTTATTTACTCTTTCCTGTGTGACGATCGTCTCCAAGAGGTCGCAATGTCTAAGTAGGTGTCTAACTTGTTTGAGTTTCTTCTTTGACAGAGATTCATTTTCCCCGTTACGCCGAGCCACCGCAGGAGATCGCCATGTCTAACCCTGGTCTCATTGGTCGTCTTCACCAGGGTAAGAAGACGGGTCGCGTTGCTGCGACGGCGTCTCGCTCCGTTCCTGTGGTGAGGCCCGCTGTGGTACCGGTCGCCGAGCCAGTAATACAGGAGGAGGAACAACTCCAGCGCAACCGCAAGAGGCGGAGTCCGGAGGGGTCCCTGCCGACAGCTGAGGCGAACTTAACTATCTTGGAGCCGTCGGTTGCTGCTCCCCCTATTTCTGTCGTTCCGATGGTGGAGGGGTCTGGTCCTAGGCCCTCGGCGTCTGGCTCCAGGTCCTCGGCCGGCTTTTTGAAAAAAAGCAGCGATCGCTGAAGCTGAAACTTCTCGGGGCAAGCCCTATTTTGGCCGCGACCCCGAGTTGGTCAACAGGTAAGATCGGATTGATCTTTCCGAGTTAGGCAATTTGAGTAAGGTATATACTAACTCCTTTGTTTTCTTTTTGTTTGTGCTGCAGGGTCCGTCTTGCTGATCCGGACGTCTCGCCGATGGTGCTGGACTTCCTGGCGAGCAAGTCTCCGCAGAAGTCCCTTGATGTCCCTACCTATGTCTCCCAGGCCATCACCTCTCTGCCTAAGGCTTGGACGACCGATCTCGATGCGATCGCTCGTCGGCGGTCTGGAGATGCCATGCAGGCGACCGTTGTCATGGCTCTCCAGACGGCGACGATGGCCGTCCAAGCTGCCAAGGATTACGAGGGGCGACCCTTTAATGCTCGCCTCCATCGAGACCTTGAGGCCGCTCGGAACCAAAACATCGATTTTGCTAACCGGATCCAGGCTATGGAGAAGGAGCACTTAGAGACGGCCAAACGAGCTAAGCAGGATATCGACCGGATGAAGCAGGAGCTGAGCCACTCCAAGGAAGTGGCTGATCGGTTCCGAGACCAGGAGAAAGAAGCTCGCCGGATGCATATGGCCTCGCAGGAGGAGGCGACCGGGATGAAGGCGACAGTGGATCGGCTCAACAGCGAGCTGGAGAAGGCAAAGGGAGAGCTTGAGAAGGCTAAGGGAGAAAAGGCCGCCAAGGTGGTCGAGCTAGCGGAAGCTGAGAAAACGACCACGGAGTTGAGAGGGAAGCTAAAGGCAATCGAGACCGATCCCTACCTCAATGTGGCACTCGTAGTGAGTTTGCCTATTATGTGGCCTACGCCGACGCTGTCCGAGCCGCCAAGAAGGTAGGGATCGAGATCGGTCCTTTGATGGAGAGCTTCAAGGCCTATGCACTCTAGCACCCTTTGCATCTGGAGTTTTCCCTGCCGATCCTTGACCTCGTCGACTTGGGGATCGACTTGAGTTGGTATCCTTTTCCGGATAAACTCATTCATCCTGAGGCCGATGGGGGAGCGCGTGCCGATCCGCCGCTTGAGGGCGAAGACCAGCTGGAGGGACCCTGAGAGATTTCTTTGTCTTTCTTTGCTTGTAACTTTTCGCTTTTTCTTTGTATTGCCTTCGGGCTTTGTATTGTACGAACTCCTTGATAATGAATAAAATACTCCTTTTTTCGCACCAGTTTCTTTTTATGTGGGATCGCCTTTGAATGTTTGCATGCGAATTTTTACAAGTGTGTGTATGATTGCTTCCGATGTCTTGTTTGCCCGACCGATTGTTTGAATGTCGAATGTATTGACATGTTTGGAAATTCTTACTTGTAAATATTGTTGAACAATTCCGATCGTCCTGCGTGTGTTTGAACGAAGCCGATCGGGTACGGTTCCTTCTTTCCGATCGCATTTAGGATTAGATCCCCTCCTTTACCCCCATTGTTTTTTTTTACTTATTGTAAGTAAGGGAACGAAAATAGTATATCTGGTGAGCTATCTTCAGTTTTGCCGATTTTGAGGAACCGTGCGCGGTCGCGGAGTTCGATGGACCGACCTCCACAACCGTGTCTTTGTGTGTGAGGTATATTCCCGCGACTCACTTTATTGTGAGGGTCCTCCGTTAGGCTGCGCCCGCCTTGTATTTAAACGAAAGGTGGGCGGTCTCGGTCTGGAGGAGTCCTTGCACGGGGCGTCGTCGGTTTATTTGACTCCACGTCTGCGGCTTTGTTAGCACTTTTCTACCTCAGGTCGGCATGTTAGATGGCGACCCTCGACGGTATACGTTGTGAAGGGGTAAGGACGCGCCGCCTTGTCCGGGTACATCATGTTAGATGATGTACCTTGAGGGCGTGCGAACTGTTAGGAGTATGCCCTCGAATGCCACTCAGAGGTTGTTGAGTGAGGGCATTGTACTTGTAATTATGTAAACCATTTATATAAGGCAAATGAATGTTTCTTTATTTACTGGTAGTCACTGGCATTCCTAACTCGTAAATAAACATATAGAAACTAGTCCGTGTATTTGAGAGCAAAACGTTCCACTCCTTATTGGATAAGGGGGTCGGCACTGGAAAGGTTATAGCTCAAATACTTAATCGTTCGCAAGTCGATGAAACTTGACTGGGCGTTAAGTTTATGTGAAGACTTGTATGACGTGTTCTTTGACATGGAGAGTGCCTGTCGAACACTAATGGTTAGTGGGAGCACACGTTATAGGTATGCTAATTGGATTAGTATACTCGAACCGACTCACCCTCGATTCGTCACACGGATTTCACTCCGGGACAGTCAATGACGGAATCGAAAGGTTGTGATAGGTATTCGTGAACCTTCGACTTGAGGATTTAGTAGGGATGTGCTTGTGACGTCTAGATTTTCATTAGAGTAGTTCGACCCTGTAAACCGGAAGGCGGGGGTCAACCTCGACGTACATCTTGACGGGCAAGTAGCAGTCCTATCAATACCAAGATGGAATTCTTTCTCCCGTTAGTGAGCGGGTTATATGTCCTATGCGGTTATTGGCAGATGAGATCATAAGTCTTTGGCCAAAGCATTGGAGCTAGCTGTATTAGATACACGAGAGCTCGATGATCTCGATTTGCATTAACGTATGCATAGCGTCAAGTACAGATAGGGTTTGACTGACCGTGACCCTATAACTTGATCGGGACATTTGAAAGAAGGGTTTATACGTTCTTGGTATTCACGACAGAATGGTTCTTGAATGATCCCAATCATTCGTTCTCGCCTGCATACAGTGTAGGCCGCCAGGCTGGCTAGGTGGTGCTACTACTCTTTGGTTCCTCCCATTGCTGACTGAGACGGACCTACCGAGTCGCGCATTAGGATTGACGACGGAATGAATCGAGCTTAATCTCTCATTATAAAATTAGATATTGGATATCTAATTTTGGGACATTGGATGTCTAAATTGATTTATTGGATAAATTAATTTACGGCCAAATGAATTAAATATATTACTCGGTGATTAATTTAATTCATGAATATAATTATTTCTTGGAGAAATTAATTATGTTATTATGTATTTGATATGATTAATTAATTGGATTAATTAATCAATATAAATACATCGAAACGGAATCGGAGTTTATCTGTTTGGACTCACGGGAGTCCGAAACGGACCGAACTCGCCCGGCTCCTTCTAGATGGCCACCCCTCTTTCCTTCCTTTTTCCTTGGTCATAGTCTCCACATGTTGGTGGAAGACTTATGTTCAATCAAGGGGACAAATATCACACCTTGGTGATATTGTCTAAAGTAGGAGATCTTGGGGAGTTGAATAAGAATATAAGTGGAGACAAACTCTCACTTGCAACTACACAAGTCCAGCCGTGAGTTTTGAAGTAGTGAGAGAGAAAATTATTTTTCTTAGTCTTCATCTTCATCTTCTTCTTCACTTTTGTTCTTGAGTTTTCTTGGAGAAAATTCAAGATATATTGAGAGAGACATATTATACACTTAGAGTGTAATAATAATAAAAGCTTCACCACTTGATTCTAGCCGTAACCTTAGAGGTTAATCAAGTGTTGTTGTTCCGGTCGTTTTTCCGGCGCGTGGCAAGTAGAGACGCGGTGTTTTCGGCGTTGGATCGTTCAAGGGCTTGGAGCGGATTGAACTCGTAGAGATCAAACTAAAGCTTGGGGAATAGCTCAAGAGAAGGTTTCCATTTAATCAACGGACTTCGAGGGTTAGTTTCTTACGACTCTTGCTTTTCGTTTATATATTCGCATATACGTAGCTCGATCGATCCTCGTAGGGATTCGGATCGAATTAATTTTCGTTTTACCGCTTCCGCTGGGCCTTCGTTTTAGGCACCGAATCCCAACACGAACGTGTCCACAGATTAGTTTGGAGGGTCCTTCGGCTACGCCCGCCTCGTATTTAAACGAAGGGCGAGCGGTCGCAGTCCAAAGAAACCTTGCATGGGCGAAGATGTCGGTTCCATCGACCTCCAGGACTATGGATGCACTGTTTCTACCTTGGATCGCCATGTTGAACGACGATCCTCGATGGTATACGACGTGTCTGGTGGGGCGATCGCTTGAATAGATGGGATAGAAAAAATCTCATAATATTCTTTGTACATGGGGTAGTTGAAACTGAATACAAAGTTTTCACTGGTATTATTTCTTCAGATGTACGGCGTTCCAGGGATATTGGTCCGGAGTACCGTCAGGGTGTTCAAGTGCGTAGGCTCCCTTAGTTAGCCATTTAGATATCCTGAAGGGGCCTTCCCAGTTTGGACCAAAGACACCTGTGTGGGTCTGGATCTTTTTGAGGACGAGATCGCCCACTTGAAACCGTCTTTCCTTGACCTTCGAATTGAATAACTTCTCGGATCTCCTTTTGTGGATTGTGTTCTTCATTTCTGAGGTCAGTCGTCATTCTTCGAGCATGTCAAGGTTGATCCGCCGGGCCACATCATTGTCTGTCGTCATCTCTTGTTCGGTTCGATGACTGAGGACGGTGATCTCTGAGGGGATCACCGCTTCTGTTCCGAAGGCGAGGGCGAATGGGGTTTCGCCGGTTGAATTTCGGGTCGTCGTTCGATAAGACCACAAAACGTCTGGGAGCTCGCTCGCCCATCGTCCTTGCCTGGATTCGAGTCGTGCTTTAATCGTGTGTTTGAGGATTTTGTTTACGGATTCTACTTGCCCGTTCATCTGAGGGTGGTAGGGAGCCGAGAACAACTTCTTGATTCCCCACTTCTCGCAGAATTGCATGACTTCTAGACCTTCGAACTGCTTTCCGTTGTCAGAGATGATGGCCTGGGGCAGTCCGAATCGGCATATGATGTTTTTCCAGACGAACTTGATTACCTGCTCTTGGCCGATCTTGTTGAGCGGTTCGGCCTCAGCCCATTTGGTGAAGTAGTCGACCCCTACGATGGCAAACTTACAGCCCCCTGGCGCCGTCGGCAAGGGACCAATAAGGTCGATGCCCCATTGGGCGAAAGGCCATGGGCTGTACATTGAAGTGAGCTGCTCGGGGGAGAGTTTGATGTTTGGTCCCATTACTTGACACCTATGACACGATCTGGCATAGGCGATCGTATCCTTCTGAAGTGACGGCCAGAAAAAACCTTGCCTGGTTGTTTTATGGATGAGAGCTTGCCCGCCAGCATGGTTTCCGCAGATCCCATCGTGGATCTCGGCTAAAACAAGTCGACCTTCCTCCGGTGTAATACACTTGAGGAGGGGAAGGCTGAAAGCCCGCTTGTAAAGCCGGTCGTCCAATAGGGTGTATCTGGTCGCACGGAGCTGGAGTTGGCGAGCTCTGATATGGTCGTCAGGCATCGTTCCGTCTTTTAAGTATTTGATGAACGGAGTCATCCAGTTCTCCTCGGCAACGGCATATGTGGTGACCAGGTTTCTGTCGATCGCCGGCCTTGCTGATTTTGTAATTTGGATATTAGAGAAATCGGCTGCCCCATCTGACGATGCTAGCTTGGATAGGGCATCGGCCTGGAAGTTCTGCTCTCTCGGGACTTGTTCGATTAGCACTTCCTCAAATTTCGTGCACATATCGGCGACCAATTCTTGGTATTTAACCATCTGTTCGCCGCGCGCCTCATATTCTCCCTTGACTTGGTTCACGACCAAGAGGGAGTCCATGAAGATATGGAGGCGACGAACATCTAGGGCGAGGGCTAGATCGAGCCCGCCTACCAAGGCTTCATATTCGGCTTTATTGTTGGTCGCACGAAAACCGAAATGCACGGCATTTGTGAAACTTTGTCCATCAGGGCTAATGAGAACGATCCCTGCCCCTGCTCGCGAGTTGGTCGCCGAGCCATCCACGCATGACTTCAGGTGGTGACCGACTGGCCTGACTGTGAGGGAATGTTAATTCCACCACGAAGTCTGCCAGAGCCTGGGCTTTGATCGCCGTGCGAGGAGCGTATGTGATACCGTATTGGGAGATCTCCAGTGACCACTTGAGGAGTCGCCCGTTGGTGTCCGGTCAGTGTAGAACTTGCCTTAGAGGGAGAGTTGTCAGAACCTCCACTTGATGTTCGAAAAAGTAGGCCCTTAGCTTGCGAACACTCATGACAAGAGCGTATGCGATCTTCTCCAGGGGTGTATAACGTGTTTCTGCGTCGTGGAGCGCTTGACTAACGTAGTAGATCGGCAAGTGGACTTGTCCCTCCGCTCGCACCAAAACGGCACTCAGTGCGACCTCCGAGGCCGCTAGGTAAAGGAATAATTTCTCACCGGGGATCGGCTTTGCCAGGATCTGGGGGTTAGATAGATATTCCTTGATTTTGGCGAACGCTACTTGACTCTCCTTCGTCCATGCGAACTTCTTGTTCTTTATGGTCGCGAAGAAAGGCTTACTTTTATCGCCGAGCCAAGATATGAAATGGTTGAGGGTGGCTAGACAACCTGTGAGTCGTTGCACCTGCTTGACATTCCGTGGCTCCTACATGTCGAGGATCGCCTGAATCTTGGTGGGGTTCGCCTCGATCCCCCTTTGGCTCACGATGTGCCCCAGGAATTTTCCGAAGCCCACCCCGAAGTTGCATTTCTTGGGGTTCAATTTCATGTTGAACTTCTCGAGGATGGCGAACGTCTCGGCAAGGTCATTGAGGTGGTCTTCCTTCTTGAGGCTTTTGACTACGATGTTGTCAATGTAGACCTCCATGGTCTTGCCGATCTGATTGGCGAACATCCCGTTGACTAGTCGCTGGTAGGTTGCCCCTGCGTTCTTCAAGCCGAACGGCATTCGGACCCAAAAGTATATGTCTTTCTCCATGTGGAATGATGTGTGTTTTATGTCTTTCTCCGCCATTGGGATTTGATGGTATCCGGCGAAGGCATCCATGAATGACATCATTTCGCAACCTGCTGTGCTATCGACCAAGTGATCAATATGTGGCATTGGAAAGTGATCTTTTGGACATGCCGCGTTGAGGTCGATGAAGTCGATACATAATCTCCAGGAGCTGTTTGGCTTTTTGATGAGAACCGCGTTGGCGACCCACTGTGGTTCGTCTGTAGCTACCCCGATAAGTTTGTTATCGAGTAGCTTTTTGACTTCTATGTCGAGTGCTGCGTACTTCTCAGGACCGAATTTCCTACGTTTCTGGTGAACAGGCTTCCTTGCCGGGTCGATCTTTAGATAGTGGCAAGTGTGTTCTGGACTTATGCCAACCATATCTTGATGCGACCAGGTAAAGACTCCGATGTTCTTACGTAGTAAATTGATCAGATCCTCCTTTAATTTGAGGTCGACGCTTGTGCCGATCTGTACTTGCCGCTCTGGGCGAGCCGGATCTATCGTTATATTTTCCAACTCTTCGATGGGGACGGTTGCCTCTCGTTTGGAATGATTTCCGGACTCGATCTTGGGATCGATTTCGAGGCTTGGCTCGAAACCGATCCTTGGCTCGATGTCGTCCGTCAATCATTGTGAGATGGCGTCCTCTGAGTCGGGTTGGTACGATGTGCTTTGCTCGTCAATCTCCATCGGTTGATTGTCGAGCATCTCAATGTTACAAATAGCATGGGAAGTATTGAAAGAAGTTACGACACAGGAGTAATTCAAACACTTCTTTGCCATTAGCTGATCTCCTTTTACAGTACCGACCGTCCCATCGGCAGTGGGGAATTTGATACAGTAAAAGAAAGAAGAGGCGACCGCCTCGAAGGTTTCTAAAAATGGACGACCTAGGAACCCATTATAGATGCTGGGCCTATATATGATTACAAAATTTAGGTTCCTAGTAATCCTAACCTTGGGATCGTAGTAGCATATTAGCTCGACGGAGAGCTTGATCCTTCCGTAGGCGTGGACTGTGCTGTCGCCGAATCCCTGGAGCACGGTGTCGAATGGCTTGATGAACTTGGTCAGGTTGCCGAGCTGGTCGAGAGCAGATTTGAATATGATGTTGCAAAAGCTCCCGTTGTCAACCAGCATGCGATCGACCATTTTCCCAAGGATACATGCGAAGATCACCAATGCATCCTCTTTGGGGCACTGCACTCCCTCCTTATCCTTGTTGGAGAAGGTGATGAGCGAGTCTTTGGAGATGGTCGGCTCCGGTGGGACCACTACATGGACCCCAGCGAACGCCCTCAGCTCGGCCTTCCGCTTTCTGTTCGACAAGGTGGAAACCGGGGAAAGGCCACCGAGGTTTCCACCTCCCGCTTGAAGCATATTGATCCGACCGCCAGGGTTGATCGGAGGGATTGATTCGTCAGAATACTTCGGTTCGTTCTGCTCGATCCTGGCAACCGGATTTGGAGGGATCCCGTCGTTCTGACGGCGCTCGCGCCCTCCGGTCCTCTCTGTCCGGGGTTCTGGCTTGGTGACCAAGTTGTCCAATTTACCTTCCTCAAACAGTCGCCAGAGTTGTCTGAGGAGGTCGCGGCATTGGCTGGTGTTGTGGCCGGGACTTTTGTGGTAGGCGCAAAATTTGCTGCGGTCTAGGTGACCGTTGTCCCTTATTGGCTTTGGCTTGTTGAGCCACTCGCGCCCCTTGATGGCGTTAAAGATGTGGGCCGGAGATAGATTGAGGTTGTGGAGGAGGTGGACTTCCACATCCTCGAAGGCTTTGAACTCCCCAGGCGGCTTTGCGATCGCCTTTCTGGGCTTGGCGACCGCCTTCTTCTGGATGGGGGATGGCGCCTTCCCTTCTCCGGCAGATCCCTCGCCTAAGCGGAGGGCGAGCATCCTCTGCCTGGCCAGGAAATCAGCGGCCCTGAGGCGGAAGACCGAGTAGGTCGGGGGGATGTCCTTTGTGAGGTGCCTGAACATGGGTGAGTGGCCGTAGAATCCCCCCAGGACTGAGTAGAGAGCGAGCTCGTCACTAATGGGCTCGCCGGTGAGGACTATCTCGTCTACCCGATCGATATAATCTTCGTCTGGCTCGCTTTTCCCCTGCCTGATTTTCATCATGCGGTGGGGACCTTCTGGCCGAGCAACTTTGGCGGCGAAGTATGACGTGAAGTCGTTCGCCAGCTTCTCAAAGCAGTTGATTGAGCGAGGTGGTAGTGAGATGTACCACCTGTGGGCGAGGTCGCCCAATGTTAAGGGGAACATTCGGCACTTTGTCGCGTCCGATGCTCCGCATCCGGTCATGTAAATCTGAAATTTGCTCGAATGGGTCTCCGGATCCGTTCTCCCCTCATATAGAGGTGTTTGTGGGGGAGCGATCTTTGGTTGGACTGGGGCGAGCTCGATCTGGACCGCGAGTGGCTCACTTGGTCCAGCGATCGATCTTCTGGCGCCTGCCCCAGTTTCTAGGAGCGCCTTCATCTCGTCAAGCTGGCGCTGCATGGCGGCCATCACCGTAGCCTGGCTGCTCGCTGATTGGCTACCAGAGCGTGAGCCAAGGCGATCGTGCACTGATCCTCTGGCTCCATGGTGAATGATGAGTTCTCTACCAGCGGGCTCATTTCTTGGGCGAGCGGGGGCCCGCTGATCGGCTTGTCTTCTGGGAGTCGGATATGCCGAACTCCTGGTAACGGATTCGGACTCCGATGTCTCCCGGCTGGGGCCCGAGTGCCCGGGTCGCCATGAGGGATCGCTCCCTAGGCGGCTGAAGACGGAATCATCTCACCTTACGAGAGCCTTCTCCTGTGGCTCGGGGCTTTCTGTCGATTTCTCAACATATATCACCTTGAGTTTCCGCTTGCCTGCTCGGCGGATGGTTGACGGAGTGATGGTGGGCGAGTCGTATGCCCTCCGTCGCTCCCTGAGGATGGCTATAGCCTCCTCAATCTGTTCCGCGGTCTGAAACTGATCGAGTGAGAGGCTAGGACCGTCCCTCGGGGGCGGGAGTGAGAGTCTAGCGTCGCCGCGGTCACCTTCCGCCGTGGGCTGAGATTCGGTCCGGGCCGGAATGAGATTTCCGGCAGATCGTAGGGTGGCTCTCTTGGAATTCGTGGCAGATGTCATGTTTCTGAAGGCTTCTCTATTGAAGAACAGTGAGTGTTTCTTCAAGTATATGTCCGGAGAACAGTGGGTGTTCTTCGAGACGGTAGGAATAAAAATGAAGGTTTAGATGCCCTCCTTCTAGCGCCAATTTTTGTTACCTAAAATATTATCCGGAGATAGTATTGCTGGAATGATCGGGTAACAAACAAATGCGAGAACACTTCAGTGAGAAAATAAATAACACAAGATTTGCCGGGGTCGTTAGTCCCGGGCTTGAATGCTCTCGCGAGATGTTATTAATAAATATACTGTGGAGTACAAATATTAATGTTAGAATCTATTACAATGAGTGTAAAGACTTCTAGTTATCTAAGCTGTAGAGTGTGTAGATTGCCGGAAGAACCAGATAGGGAGATCTGCGAATTCTTGCTTATTGATGTTCAGTATATGAGAATGTATCTCTCTTGGTATGTTTTGCACTGTATTCATGATGATGTCTTGCTCCTGCTGCCGTGTTATGAGCCTCCTATTTATAGGAGACAAGACTGTTGGGGCCTCTCCGGCGATCGCGGGCGACCGCCGTTTTCTGTATTATAATAAGATGGCTGATCGTCCCGTCACGTGGGGCTGTTCCCTTAAAGTCTGGGGCTGCTGCTGGCGGCAAGCTGTGCGAGCCAATGGGAAGCCTGCACGCGTCCTGAGTTGCTGTCCGGGGAGGACCCACTTTGTACCTTTCGGCGGCCCTGTCGGTAGGTGAGGTAGGTGACAGGCTGGGGTCAAAGGTCTTATCTGTCGGCGCCTTTTGTGGATCTGCACGTGGGTCACCGTCCAAGATTCGGTCTTCGATGATTTTGACGGATGTTGGGTTTATACGTGGCAGGAGACGATCGTCTCTGGTTGGACATCATAGACGATCGCCAGATACCAAAAGACGATCGCCGTGGGTGCCGACTGCGGGGTGTTTGCCCAGAGTATGTCTTCTGTGGTTGGCTCTCAGGTCATTATGCTGATCGCCATCGAGGCGTATTAATCACCGCACAACATAGTCTAATATCTAGATTAGGACTAGTACCCTGTGTTGTGTGGCTAAGCTCTCTCCTGGAATTACCTTACAATTTGTACAACTTTGACAATCACTTTTCCTAGAAAGAAAAAAATCAATCTGCGTCTTATTAGTCCCACTTCTATAGGTGATTAAGTGTTCCCCTCTCTTCTTAAACAGGCGTTGGCTATGATAAGATCATACGCAATCGTAAAGTCTAAGATTGATTTCCCCTCGTTATTTCTGCACCCGAAACCATAGCCCCCGTGCACCCTCTCATAACTGAATGCCTCTCTCCCTACATGACCTATTGACTTAAAGTATTTTGATGATGATTGTATTCAAAATATTTAACAAAATCTATCCCATCGAGCTGCTGCATTGAAGGAAAATCATGTTCCTAGCGCACGCTACAGTCTGAATGGTTGCGCACGCTATCGAGGGAAAAGTCACCTGCAGTCAGGCAAGTAATCTGCAGTCTAGTGGAGTCACCTGATGGATACCGCACGCAAAGCAAATAATATCAGCGCACGCTAAAGTTGTCAAACTTAGCACACGCTATTATCTATATATATAGCGCACGCTATCGCACTCAAGGCAGAGAGTCAGTAAGGTCTGGACAGAAAAAGAAAAAGCATTTGCGCACGCTACCGACGTACACTTACATACGCTATTCAGAGGCCTTAGCACACGTTACATGTCAAATCTTGCGCACGCTATCGGAAATCATGTTGGTAGTCCAGTAGGCTCTGGACTCAAATCAAGGAAGCTATTACGTACGCTAAACAAGCTAACGTACGTTATTTGGAGAAGTTGTAGCGCACGCTACAATACATGTGTTAGCGCACGCTAAGCATTCAAATTCCTACCGTTAGTCAACTTATCCGTTTGAAGGCAATCGTCAAAAAGGAGATTCGTAAAATCTGGAAAGCTAACATTAAATAATGTTAGCACATGCTAATGTATATGTACTAGCGCACGCTAAGTATATTCTATCCGTTGGAAAAGATACGTTGGGGAGACAAACTGACAAGATTCAACAGTCAAAAGTGAAGACCTATTGACTGACGATAACGCACGCTACAGAAGACCGACTAGCGCACGACGTGTATTATGACCGTTGGTACAGTTTAATGACCGTTCAGATCAGTTAAGTCAAAGCTCGTTAGTGCACGCTATGAAGGATTATTAGCGCACGCTAATAATACATTTTTCAGTATATGAAGAAGGTCTTGACACTATAAATACTCATAGGACTTGGGTATCTCACACAAAACTTCAAGCATTCAAGTATACAAGCAATCAAAGCATTCTTGAGCTCAGATTTCTATCCATTATTACATTCTAAGTTGTGAGGAAAAAGATACAAAGAGAGATACACATTGTAATATTTAGTATACTTTGTATTCTTTTCATTTGGTTGTGAGTGTTGCATCACTCATACAAGAGCGTTAGAGAAACGAATTAAGAGTCACTAATCCGGTGTTATTAGGATCTTTGATCCGGCATTGTTAGGATTACACTCCAATATTCGTAAAGTGAGGATTATCTAGTTCCGATAGAACACTAGATACAAAAGTTTATTTTTGAGAGTGGTTGTGCTTGGACCAATAGAAGACAAGCAGTTGTAACGGTTGTTGTACTCGGACCGATCGAAGACGAGACAAGTGTGTGGTTGTTCTTGAGCCAATAGAAAAAGAAGTCGGAGAGAGGACGTAGGCAAGTTACCGAACCTCTATAAATCTTTAAGTCTTTTACTTTCCGCACTATTTTCTTTTATTCGCGAGAAAGTTCGATATTCCGCATTACCACTATTCAACCACCCTTCTAGTGGTGAATTTATCCCTTCAGTTGGTATCGGAGCGGGTCTCTTTTTAAGGGTTTAACCACCTAAGGGAAAAAGATCCGCAAATGGCACTTCTTGGCCAAATCGAAGGAAATGCTCTCAACCGTCCTCCCTTCTTCGACGGTTCCAATTTCATGACATGGAAAAAGAAAATGGCTATATTCGTTCAAGCCTATGATATTGAAATTTGGAAAGTCATTATACTTGGTCCGAAACTTGCCAATAAAGAAGATGGATCATTGAAAAAGTTCGACGAGTTCAACGACGAGGACTGGAGGAACACACACATCAATTTCCGTGCTACTCAACTTCTTTATTGTGCCCTTAATCCCGAAGAACTCAATAGGATATCTTCCTACGAAAGCGCAAAGGAAATTTGGGAAATCCTCGAAGTAACTCATGAAGGAACCACCCAAGTTAAGGAGACTAAAATCAACATGCTTCTTCATGACTACGAACTCTTCTCCATGAAGGACGAGGAAACGATCACCAATATGTTGGATCGGTTCTAGGCTATAACCAATGGACTTGCATCATTCAGAAAGCCTATATCTAGTAGCGACAAAGCTAAGAAAATTCTTCGCTCGTTGCCACGTGAATGGGATGCCACGGTTACCGCGATCATGGAGTCCAAAGATGTCAACAAGCTCGAGTTTAGTGCCCTCATCGGGTCACTCATCAATTATGAGATCGTTTTCAAGTCTAGAGTCACCAAACCAAAGCCTCGTGAAAAGGTAGTCGCATTCAATGTTGATAGCGATGTTGAGGAAGATGTTCCCGAGGATGAAGATGATGAGGAACTTGCTCTCTACGCCAAGAACTTTAGAAGGTATAAAAATCTAATTCAAAGAAGGCGAAATTTCCTTGGTCGGGATGGTAAGGCAGAACAAAAGAAGAATAGCGATGTTCCTATAAAGAAGTTAGACAATAATTGTCGGAAATGCGGTCAAGCCAGTCACTATGCCAAGGAATGTCGAGGATCCTATTCAAAGCCTCAAGTCGAAAAATTCAAAAAGAAGGAGGTTCTAATCGCTTCTTGGAGTGATGACGAGGAGGAGATTGAAAGATCTCTCGATGCTAATCTCGCATTTATGGCACTCAAATCTGAAAGCAATATCGAGGTAAGCTCTAAACTTAATGATGATGAATATGATACATTCGACTTTTGCGATTCACAAGAAGTTCATCATAACGATGAGTTATTAAGTGCGTTTGAATCTTTGAACATAGAATACGACGAGATGGTTAAATTAAATATGTCTTTAAAGAAAAAAATAAAATATTTAGAACTCGAAAAATCCTTTCTTCAAAACAAAGGCAAAACTATTGAACTCGACCATACCTTATGCCTTGAAAAGGAAAACATTTTGAAAATCGAGTTGACGAAAACTCAAAAGGAGCTAAAATATATTTTGAACAAATTTACTCTCGGAAACGAGAAATTCGAAAAGCTCTTATCAATTCAAAAATCCCCATTGTTAAAACACGTCCTTGGTTTCGATTCGTTTAAAAGGGAACAATCCCTTATCAATCTTGACAAAATAAAGAAAACCGAAGCTGAGAACTCAAAAACTCCTTTCAAACAACGAGTTCATGATGACGTTCGTTCAAAGTTAAGAACCATCAAAGTTAAACAAATATTGGTTCTAAAAGGGACAATTGTTCCTAATGCTATAAGTATCGTTAACTTTGGAGGACCGAAAAGGGCTTGGGTACCGAAACAACCGAGAAACAATATTTTTGTAGGTACCGGCACCAAGGAAAAGCAAGTGGTACATTGATAGCGGATGCTCAAGGCACATGTGCCACTCCAAGGACTTATTTGAAGATCTCGAATATAAAGAACAAGGACATGTGACCTTTGGCGACAATCAAAAGGGAAAGATCAAAGGCATCGGAAAAGTCGGTAAGGAACCTTCTCCCTCTATCAACAAAGTATTATTTGTTGAAGGTTTGCATCACAATCTACTTAGCATTTCTCAACTATGTGATGAAGGTTTTAAAATTCTCTTCGAGCAAACTCATTGCACGGCATTTAGAAATAATAAAATTGCATTCATCGGTTTGAGATGTGGAAACATTTACTTTGTTGATCTTAATGATAAAAGTTCATTTAATGAAAAGTGCCTTATTACTCTGGATGATAATGCATATTTATGGCATCGTAAATTGGGGCATACATCTCTACCCATCATTTATATTTTATCGAGACACGATCTTGTCCGTGGTTTACCCAAACTCAAATTTGATTGGAAGCATTTGTGTGAATCATGCATAAAAGGGAAACATACTCGAGAATCTTTCAAACCAAAATTCGAGGTTTCCACTAGCCGTATTCTTGAACTTGTTCATATGGATTTGATTGGACCATCTAGATATGTTAGTCTAAATGGTAAGCTTTATACTTTGGTCATTGTTGATGATTATTCCCGTTTTACTTGGGTTAGATTTATTGCTCATAAAGATGATACATTTTCCGAGTTTTCCAAATGGTGTCGTTTGGTGCAAAATGAGAAAAGTCTCTCTATAATTTCTATTCGCACCGATCACGGAGGTGAATTTGATTGCACTCCGTTTGAGCTTTTATGTGACAAATATGGTATTAATCACAATTTTTTGGCTCCTAGAACGCCTCAACAAAATGGAGTTGTTGAAAGGAAAAATCGATCTTTGGAGGAAATGTAAAGGACTATGCTTAATGAATATTCTCTTCCACAATATTTTTGGGCCGAAGCAATTTTTACGGCATGCTATGTGATTAACCGAGTTCATGTTCGTAGAACTAACCTTAAAACTCCGTATGAATTATGAAAGGGCAAAAAGGCAAATATATCTTATTTCCATCCTTTTGGTTGGAATGTGTTTATCCTAAATAATGGTAAGGATAACTTGGGGTTTGATGCTAAATCCGACTCCGGAATATTTCTTGGTTATGCTACAAATAGCAAAGCATATTGTGTTTATAACATTAGAACAAATAAAGTTGAAGAATCCATTCATGTTAAATTCAACGATATGATCTCACCCCCGAGAAAGGTAGAATGTTTTGATGATGCAGGTATTTTTCCGGATTCTCATCCCTCAAACGAAATGGAGAAAATTTCGAAAATCCAAAAGAAGACAATCGAGAGTCTACCGAAAGATTGGAGGAACATCAAAGACCATCCAAAAGATCTTGTGATTGGAAACATTGAAGACGGTGTTCAAACTCGAAGGAGAACCACCGAATATATGGCTCATTGTGCTTTCGTATCCGAAATAGTTCCCAAAAATATATCCGAAGCTCTTGATGATGAAATTTGGATGATGGCAATGCAAGAGGAGCTTGTACAATTCATGCACAATAATGTATGGAATTTAGTTCCCGCTCCTAAAGATAAAACAATTATCAGAACTAAATGGGTGCACAAAATCAAGTGTGACGAAGACGGTTACCCAATTCGAAATAAATCTCGTTTGGTCGCACAAGGGTATAATCAAGAGGAAGGCCTTGATTACGAAGAAAGTTTTGCTCCCGTGGCTCAACTCGAAGCCATTCGTTTGTTATGTGTATTTGCCGCCCACAAAAAGATCAAGCTATTTCAAATGGATGTGAAAAGTGCATTCTTGAATGGCTATATTCAAGAAGAAGTCTATGTCAAGCAACCTCCCGGTTTTGAAGACCATCATTTTCCGGGTCATATCTACAAGCTCAACAAGGCACTCTACGGGTTGAAACAAGCACCCCGAGCATGGTATGATCGTTTAAGTCAATTTTTAATTGCAAATGATTATAAAAGAGGTAAAGTCGATAATACCTTGTTTGTGAAAATATTGAATAATGATATACTTGTTTGCCATATCTATGTTGATGACATTGTTTTTGGAGCTACTAACGAATCATTGTGCCAAGATTTCTCTAATCTTATAAAGGGAGAATTCGAGATGAGTATGATGGGAGAATTAACATTCTTCCTCGGGCTTCAGATCAAGCAATGCAAAGATGGAATCTTTATTCATCAAACAAAGTACTCAAACGATCTCCTAAATAAATTCAAAATGGAGAGTAGCAAGGTGATTTCAACGCCAATGTCTTCATCATTAAAGCTTGAAAAAGGTGAAAATGGCAAATCCGTAGATCAAAAATTATATCGAGGTATGATCGGATCTTTACTATATTTGACTGCTTCTAGGCCAGACATAATATTTGCTACATGCTTATGTGCTCGATTCCAAGCTAATCCTAAGGAATCACATTTAATTGCTTGTAAACGCATTTTTCGTTACTTGAATGGGACCATCGGACTAGGTCTATGGTATCCCTCTTGCTTGGACTTTAATTTGATTGCATATAGTGATGCCGATTTCGGCGGATGAAAAATTGATAAAAAGAGTACTAGTGGTACATGTCATTTCATCGGTTCATGCTTAATATCTTGGGGAAGTAAAAAGCAAACCGGTGTAGCATTGTCTACAGCTGAGGCCGAATACGTTGCTGCAGGGAGTGCCTGTGCTCAGGTACTATGGATTAAAAATCAACTCCGCGACTACGGCATTTATTTTGAAAATACCCCTATATTATGTGATAATACTAGTGCTATTAACTTGAGTAAAAATCCCGTGTTGCACAGTAGAACTAAACATATAGACATTAGACAACATTTTTTACGCGATCATGTGCAAAAGAAAGATATTTGCTTAATTTTTGTCGGGGCGAAGGACCAACTTGCTGATATATTTACGAAACCTCTTCCCGAGGAATCATTTAATAATATTCGTTTGCAACTTGGTATGAGACATCTAGACAATTTTTGAAATTAGCTTTCTACTCGAGAAATCAATATCTTAGAAATGTTCCATTCGCTAGCGCGCGCTAGCTTCATTCTTTTTAACGCGCGCTAACTTTTGTCTTCGATAGCGTACGGTAATCCCTTATCACTTGCGTGCGCTAATTAAAATCTTCTTATTCCGAATTTGCTACTGGACAGTCCAGTGAGCTACCCATATATTCTTAACGTACGCTAACTAACACTCTTTGCGTACGCTAATTTAATCGATTCAGTTCCCTATATAAACCATGTTCAGTCCAGAAACACTCTCACCACTTCATAACGCACGCAAAACACACCAGATCCCCTTTCAGCAAGAACCCTAGCCGAAAATCCGATTCATTCAATCCCGATTTTTTCCTCAAATCTTTCAATCTCTTTCATATTCATGTCTAGCAAGGGCCGCAAAGCTATGGAGAAGACTTACAAAAATGCAAAACGCACTCGCGAGCCAGAATATGATGTATCCCGCTTCGTGTCATATACTGTGTCCAAAGTCTTTTCTGAAATTCTTCCTCAAGAACAATTGACGGACTCTTACTACTTCAACTTTCACAGCCTGGAATGGGTGAATGTTGTTATCTCTGATTTTTTCTCCTCTATTGGAATTGCTCGCTTTGTTGAATGTAAGGAACCTATCTTTCCCGAGCTAGTTCGCAAATTTTACGCAAATCTTCATATTGCTGAAAGTGAAGGTTCCTCATCATTAGTTTTAGGGAGTTTGGTTGGAGGAACGGTAGTGAAAGTCTCTTTGGAGATTTTGACTCAACTTTTTGGTTTGTCGTCCGATGGTTTTTCGTGTTCGGGGAAATCGATTACTGAGGAATCTGGAGTTTCCGAGATTAATGTCAAGGAATTTCTGAGTTCGAAAGCCGTAATCAACAACGATTTTGGGATTAACATCCGACTCCTTTTGGTTGCACTCACAAAGTGTATAATGCCTAAAGTTAACATGCAGCATAAGTTAGTCGGAATCGATAAACATGTTGTGTAGCGAGTGCTAAATGATTTTGGGCGATCCGGCGGTGCTTCGATCAGATCGGGTCAGCAACCGGGTCAGGTACAAACCGGGACGGGCCAAACACGAACTTGATTGCAGTCGGACCTGGAAGATAAGCTGGCCGGGATCTGGGGAAGACGACCGGTGTAGATTTGGATTGGACTGCTGTGCACGGCGGATCGCGGTTGGAATTTAGGCCGATCGGGGCTGGATGACTGGACGAGAAGCTCCTGGGAAGATCGAAAAAAAAACCGAGCAGGGGGCGACGATCTGGACGGGCGACGATCTGCGCTTGAGCGGCGGGCGAAAAACCGAGCAGGGGGCGGGGGCGAGTTGCGCAGGGGAAGAACGACGGGAGCCGGAGGAGTAGGATCTGGTGGTGCAGACGGTTGCGGGCGATGACGTCTGGTTCGGATCTGGTGTAGGTGGGCGGCGATGGTGTCCACTGCGGCGGAGATGGGAATTAGGGTTTCCGATTTTTTTCTTTTTTCTTTTTTTTTTTTTCGGAATTTCTGAATTTCGGACGAATTTTTTTTCTACTCAGTTGAGATACTACGTGCTGATAACGTGTTTGAGGAGAAAGTAAAAGACAGCAAATCAATTGTATTGATAACAATGAATAGAGGGGCCTTTATATAGGCATTACAATGAGAGTCCTTCCATACATAGGATTCCTAGATAAGGTAAGACATCTAATAGGATCCTACTACCTCTAGAAGGATCTGGAACCTTTCATCTATGTATCTACAATCAGTATTAGGTAAGACACATCACGGGAATAATAATTCCCGGAACAATTTTAAAATAATTTTAAAACATACAATATAATTCTTATTTTTTTAGAAATAGAAAAACTAATAAAAACAATTATTTGGGAAATAATTCAATTCTAAGTTTATATGTCATATATATTTTAATAGTTAAAAACTCTGGTTTTCTAATTTCTTAGGCTTTTCAAATCTATTTTAACAATATTCAGGTTTCAAATAATAGATTTTGTTATAAACTTGAGAGAAAAAGAGCGAAATTGGAAGAGAAGGAGAATAATGTGTGTATTCTTATGAGGGCCAAAAACCTTTATTTATAGGTACACATCTAGGGTTTCAGGGGTATAAAGGTCATTCATTAATAAATACATTAATTACAACACTCCCCCTTGAATGACCTTTAATACATGCTGCCTCATTAAAACCTTGTCGGGAAAACCCAGTGGGAAAAAACCCGATCGAAGGAAAAAGAGTACAGCTACTCCCCCTGAAATCAATTACATAAGATCTTTGAGTTGACGCATTCCGATCTTGTGTACTAGTCTTCTGAATGTTGATGTCGGCAACACCTTTGTGAATAAGTTCGCCGACTAATCACTTAAGTGAATATTTAATGTATCTACCTTTGAGATACAAGTGACATCGTCTTCATACAATACTTCCTCTTGAATATTATGATGTTTATGCCTCATCAACTCTTTCGGAAAAACCTTGTGGGAAAAAACCGATAGAGAAAAAGCGTACATAGTATAAATTTGCTCATGTGTTACATTGGTTGCCTCGTTAAAAACCCTAACTAAGAAAACCCGGTGGGAAAAAATTTAGAAAGGGAAAAAGAGTACAACCATTTGGTCTTCAAGACTTTTTGACCTTCAGGGTCGACATAATCTTCAAACTAATTTAAAAGTTATCACTTCTCCCCCTCAAGATAACAATCTTGCACTCCAATACCATGAATATAATTTTCAGACATGGAGAGATTTAGTGAATAAATCTGCTAAATTATCATTATTGCTCTTTTGAAGCTCGTGTGGAAATAAATTTCATCTTACTTGCCCAAACATTATATGCAACACATAAATGGAGAATATTTATCATCATAATAAATAGGCAGTATGAGAACAAATATGAGATCATAATCCCTAATAGCCACCAATATCGAATCTCGATCTCTTTCATGTAATAAACCAATATGGTTAACACCATTCCACATTCTCCTTCCTGGCGAAATATTAAATTTTGCTAGCATGTTAACTTCAAATTGTATATCATGCCTAATAATGTAATACTTCAATAGCATACAAGTACGGAACTTCTGGTCCTCTTATATCTTTGTTATTTTCTTGAGATCTATATGAGTCGGTATCCACTTCAAGTGGTAAGAAAACCTTTAGATAGCTAAATGGATAAAAACTTTCCATCATATATGTTCGATCTACAAGTCGAGACAATACTAATACTTAGTTTTATCTAAGTTTTTCATTTTGAACTTGTCTTTAGACACGAGTTCAAATAATTCACATATATCCTCTTTAGGAGGAATTCACTTAGTCGGTTGATCCACCAGACTATTTCAAAATGTGTAAATATTTATAACTCAAAATAGTACATGTTGCGAATCTCATGTTCCTATTACTTTAGGAACCTCAAGTCCGCCAGGGACTTTCATATAGATATTCGCGTCCAATGACCCATAGAAAAATGTGGTGATGACGTCACTAGTTGAATATCTATATTCATAATAATTGTCATATGTATATTAAATGATGAAATATATTTTTTCAACGGGAAAATATGTTTCGGGTATGCGCTTAAACCCTTGATATGCTGATCTCGCTTATCTTTCACCACTTTATTTTATTCTGCGAGTTAAGCTCTGTCTCAATTGCTTATATTTTATTTAGTGCTTCAGGCACTCCACTAGCAATTGTTGAGACACAAAGTGTTGTCGACAACTATCATTCCTATAAACAATTCTCCCATATTCACAAAGTCCATAACAACTTCAACAAAATCAAATATTAAACATTTTCCATAACATTTAATTTGGTTGTTCCATAATCCCAATACTGTCATTATTTAGTGCACGTGCAAATTAAGGTATTGAGATTCTCGTCTTCGAGACGATCCTCTTCAGGAGGTTTTTGAAGTGATGTTATAGTTTAATCTATTTGTATTTCGCGGATTTTATCTCTAATACCAATAAAGAATACGTCTCTCACGCTTCTGGCATCGAGGAGTATCAACAAATATATTTCGTTCACATTCGACTTTAATTCTTTATGGTACATATACAACTGTTATATGAGATTTCATCACTCATTTGGCAATCAATAACTTGTTGAACTTCGAGTTCATAGTGCGTAAATTTAAATATCCAACCCAACGAGAATTTTCCGACTTTCTTTTATTTATATTTCATATCTCCCCATAATGTCGGAGAAAGTTGGAATTGGATTATAAAATCAATCCTCTTCAGGAGGTGCACTAATAACAGAGGGGGTGACCCAAATATTGTGCCTTTGATATGGATACTTGAATTTAAAATTCATCGCAACATGATCATTGGATAAAATAATATATCGCTTATAATTAATTCGATACTCATTGAATAAAGCTCCTTTTAGAGCCGACAATAAGAATATTGCCATATGAAATTATACCAATCCTTCGGGAATTGTCTTTCCATTCCTCAAGTAGAAATTGAACAAATCAATATGACATAAAGTTATGTATTTTTCATTTGAAATAAATACATGCAACTTCAAATGTAAATTGCTCTCCAGGAGCATGTATTTTTCTTCAAAAATATTAATTGTGCTAACTCAGGAGCAACAATTTAAATCAAAGATAATATTACCGAAAATATAAAGTACTTATCAAGAGTATGTGATATTCTTCAAAAGGATCAATTATGCTACCTTGGGAGCAACAATTTATAAGCATATAACACCCAGAAGATAAAATACTCTAAAGAGTATGTAAATATTAATTAAAAGTATTAATTGTGCTATATCATGAGCAACAATTTATATCAATATGGTGATAATAAAAGCAACTCAATAACACAAGGCCATATAGAAAATATTCAAAATAATACCTTTTTTTGTTTAATATTCTTCAGGAATATTGACTTTAATTGATGTGGTTATCATAAATACTATCATAAAAATATGACTATATATCATTGTGTTTTATCAAGAACATCAACAATTTCTTTTTAATAATCTTCTGGACTATTAAAATTACAAATTCATGTTTCTTCAGGAAACCATTAAAATATATTAATGTAATGTATTAAAAGAATCATTACAAATAATTTTATATCAATGATACAAGTATTATCATCAATATAATATGTAATAACTATCGTTATTACTCTTCTTCCAGAAGAAAGTGCAATAATTATTATGCATTTAATCCAACATTTATGATATTGATGAAAATAGGTCAACTCAAAATAGTACAATTTTAAGTGTATAAATGTACTTTGTGATATTTACCAGTAATTTGTGATATTTATCATACAATATGTGTGGATTTGTATTAATATCTTCAGGATATCATATAGTTAAATAAAATATAAAAATGATATAAATAGACTTTAACACCAAACACGTAAATTTAAACATGTAAATATTGAAAGTATTGGGATTAGTAGACTTCTAGTCTAATAAGTGGTGAATTTTATACGACATTTACATTGGTATTTTCTCTAATACCAATTTCTTTTCTTCAGAAATTGTATATGTCATTTGTCTCACTTGTTATTGCGGAATCATACATATTTCAAGCGATAGTTTAAAAATCCATAGATTTATCGATACTTAGAAGATAATAGTGCATAAACTTCGACCATGTAGGAAGGAATTTAGTAGTTCTTCAAGAACGGTCAATAAATTTAGCACTACCCTTTTTATTTCCATACGAAAAGTATCATTCTAAAGATATCATGCATATTTGCACTTTGATGAGACAATAGATCATGACCACTATTTAATCCCAAGAACTTGGCATTCTATTCACAAAAAGAAGAAATAAGATAAGCCACGAATTTGAATGATATAAATATCTTCAGGATATTTGACCCTTTTATCACTAATTATATAGCAACGATCAATTCAAACCATACTTTAGGTATGACATCATATCTTATATTGATAAAACTCACAATATATCATAAGAGATAATAAAATATTAAACTACACAATATATAAGATTAGATATTGACATAAAATCTTAAGATTATCATTTTCATGTCCTTATCATTAACAGTTGATATATCAACTCCATGAGATAAAATTTATAAATAATTATCCCCTACAAGGATAAACTCTAAATTTTATCTACTTCGGGAGATAAAATTTGAGCCATGTAATATTGAAGTTTTTAATTTAGTATTGTTCACTTTCGGGAACAACTTGATCGGAATATTCGACCACTCACTAATCTTGCTATCATTGGAGCACAATCGGATTATGATTGTGGAGTATATCATATCTTGTACAATCTCGATAGATGATATTCTCAAATCATATTAATATTTTTTATTTGAGATATAAGTTATATTTTCCTTCATGGATAATATCATGTTACATCAAGAGCATAATGATTTAATTATGCTATTATATTTATAAGTAACAAATCAATATTCTTCAGGAATATTGTATCATCGCATAATTCATGTATAAATAAGAATTATTCATTTAGAATAGTAATATTCTTCAAGAATATTACAATTAATTGTGCTACTTCGAGAGCAATAATTTTAAGATCCATAATTGAATATACAAAGGAAAAAAATAGTACGAGAATGAATCAAGGCTCGAAATAACTAAACTAAAATAGTTGCTTCTTCAAGAGCACTTACAATATTCTTCAGAAATATTATTTTGTATTTTTCATTAGGAATTGCCCAAATTATTAGATCTCATAGTGTTCTTCATAAACACATCATATTCAACTAGAATATGACGAGATAACATTGCCATTCTTCAAGAACTACAACAAATTTTTTATCTTAATAATCTTCTGGATTATTAAGTATTGTTGAATTGTGTTTCTTCTGGAAACAAATAGGAATATGATTTGATAATAAATTTTGAGGTCATCATATATATTATTTATATATGATGCACAAAAAAAAATATAAAATTTAATAACTAAATATAATATATTTTTTCTCAAAATCACCATATGCAAGAAAGTTTTTGAAGGAGTAAATAGAATTAATACCGTTCACCAATGTAAAAAAAAAACTATTTCTGCTCGGATTTCTTTTATGTATGCAATACATTTTAGAAACCGATCTCCACCGTTGAATTTGTAGATTTGTTTGTCAGGAAGATACTGCAAAAATTTCATGCTGATCCGACGGTTAACAAAGCGGGAATCACGATTTTAGCGCGGTCTCGCATGCGAAAAAGCTCGCCGCTTTTTTTTTTTTCTTTTTGGATTTCAAAATGGAGAGAAAAAAATTTACTCGTAGAGATCGTCTTGATAACGTGTTATAAACTTGAGAAAAGAGAGAATTGGAAGAGAATGAGAATAATGTGTGTATTGTTATGGCGCTAAGTTCTTTATTTATAGGTGCACATCTGTAGCCAGTGATAAAGATCATTCATTAATAAATACATTAATTACAACATATTTTTAATTTTTCTTTCTGAAATAAATTAAAAATAAGAGAACTAGTGGACTTCGGGTGGAATGTATATTTCGCTCATATAAATGTGCGAGTGACCGAGTAATAACCTAGGGTTTTTTCTCTTGACGTTTTTTATCTTTTTTTTTTTTTTTTCTCTCGACGTTTTTTATCGATTAGCAGTATGGCGGCGGTGACGGCAAGTCAGAGAGGAGGTGATCGAGGAGCAATGGAGGACGACAATCTTGTCTTTGAGACTTCCAAAGGCGTGGAACCTATTATGAGTTTTGATGAAATGGGAATAGATGATGGTTTATTACGGGGAATCTACTGTTATGGAATTGAGAAGCCGTCCGCCATTCAGCAGCGTGCCGTGCTTCCGATTATCTATGGACGGGACGTTATCGCCCAGGCGCAGTCTGGTACAGGAAAGACTACGATGATTGCCCTTGCTGTTTGTCAGATTGTGGACCTCAGATCTTCAGAGTATGGTCTTCTCCACCCAATTCCTTCGCTTACTATTATTTCTCATTTTATTGTTTTTGATGGGCTGTGTCCGAATATGGTCAGATCTGGTTTGAATAGTCTGAAGGATATTAATTGATGATCTTTGAAGGACAGATCTTTGAATGAGTTTGATAACAAATCAGCTCTTGCTGCCTGCTTCACGGTGCCCATTCTGTAGAAAATTCTACTGTGTGTGTATGTGTGTGTGTGTGTATATATATATATATATATATATATATATATTGCTGCTTCTGTTCGCTTCCTTGTTTAGGTGGGATAATTATTTGCCAATTTTCTGCAATTAAAAGATCTACCAAACGAACATTGTGATTAATCCAGTTTTATCTTTTAGGTTGATGCCGTGCATCTTCTAGATAAGGAAAAATGGGTTGAATAGCCTCCACCTCTAAAACATTTGTTTAAATAATCCTTGAACAAAATAAAAATATAAAACAAACAGAAAAAATATATTAATATTTAAAATGACATTTTTATCCTTAATATAATAACGAGATTGAAATCGTTACTATATACACATACAACAACAACAACATCTAAGCCTTAGTCCCAAAATGATTTGGGGTCGGCTAACATGAATCAAACTTTGAAACCGTCAATAATCGTTATATAAATAACATAAAAGGAAAAAAGAGGGAAAAAGTAGAGAAAAAAGAAAATACAAAAAAGAGAATGAATGTTTAAAAAAAAAAATGAAAAATCCTGAAAAATAAATTAAAAGATAACATGAAATAAAAGAAAATAGGAATTAAAAAAAAAAAAAAATCAGACTCCATCCACCATCCGTATTCTTTCCCGCCACATTTGCCTCTCCATCGCCATACTTTCTCCAATTTCAAGAAACCGCATATCATTTTCAATCATCTTTATCCAAGTTTTCTTGGGTCTTCCTCTACCTTTCACAACATTACTTGTTCCCCAACTTTCTAGCCTCCTCACTGGGGCATCAATAGGCCTTCTTCTCACATGACCAAACCATCGTAATCGATTCTCCATCATCTTGTCTTCTATAGACGCAACTCTTATCTTTCTCTCTAATCACCTCATTTCTGAGCCGATCCTTTTTTGTATGACCACACATCCATCGTAGCATACGCATCTCTGCCACATTCATCTTTTGAACGTGACACTGTTTTACAGCCCAACACTCGGCATATATATAACAAGCAGCTTAATTGCCGTGCGGTAAAATTTACCCTTTAATCTATGAGGCATGCCAGGATCACATAAAACCCCTGTGGCACTCTTCCACTTCAACCACCCTGCCTTTATTCTGTGAGCCACATCGCCATCTAGCTCTCCATCCTTTTGGATAATAGATCCAAGATACCGAAAGAAAGTGGATCCATGAACAACTTTCCCATCAAATGTGATCATCCCCGCCTCTCTATCACTGTTTCGCTAAACCTACACTCCATATATTCACTTACTTCGCTCACCCTAAAGCCTCGAGCTTCCAAAGTATCCTCCAAAGTTCCAATTTCACAGCACTCCAACCTTCGTTTCATCAATCAACACAATATCATCTCGCGAACATCATACACCACTAACGTCATTTTGAATTTCTCTTGTCAATTCGCCCATGACTATGGCAAAGAGAAAAGGACTAAGAGCAGATCCTTGATGCACCCCAATCGTAATAGGGAATTCTTCTGTCCTCCCAACATTAGTACGTACACTTGTACTAGCTCCCTCATACATGTCCTTTATAATGTCAATATATTTCCGCGATACACCCTTCTTTGCTAAGGCCCACCAAAGTACTTCTCTTGGTACTTTATCATATGCCTTCTCTAAATCAATAAAAACCATATGCAGATCTTTCTTTTTATCTCGATAATGTTCCATCAATATAGGATAAGATAAATTGCTTCCATGGTCGATCTTCCAGGCATAAATCCAAACTGATTTTCTGTTATCTTCACACATTTCCTGATCCTTTGTTCAATCACTCGTTCCCACAACTTCACAACTTCATGGTATGACTCATTAGTTTAATTCCGCGATAATTAGAACAATCTTGAACATCACCTTTGTTCTTATACAAAGGGACGAGAATACTTTTTCTCCATGCTGATGGCATCTTATTGCTTCTCCAAATCTTATTGAAAAGCGTAGTTACCCATTCGATCCCTCTCTCCCCCAAACACCTCCAAACTTCAATAGGTATACCATCTGGTCCTTCTGCTTTCTTTGACCCCATCTTCTTCAATGCAATTGTCACTTCACCCTTTTGAATTCTTCTCTTAAACTCTCGGTTAACCATACTTGAGGGGATGTTTAAATTCCCAATATCTTGTTCTTGATGGCCATTGAATAGGGTATCAAAGTATGACCTCCATCTCTCTTTTATCTCTTTATCTTGAACCAAAACTTTTTGGTCAGTATCTTTTACACATTTAACTTTTCCAATATCTCGTGTCTTCTTCTCTCTCATTCGAGCAAGTTTATAGATATCTCTTTCCCCTTCTTTAGTATCTAATCTTGCATATAATTCTTGATTGACCTTTGATCGGGCATTTCGCACTGCCTTTTTAGCTTCTGTTCGAGCTTTCTTGTACTTCTCATAATTCTCATCGCTCGAGCATTTACCCAGTACCTTATAACATTCACGTTTGGTCTTTATCGCTTGCTTAACTTCATCATTCCACCAAGATGTGTCCTTACTTGATGGTCTGTTTCCTTTAGATTCTCCTAGGACTTCTTTTGCAACTTCCTTATGCTCCAACAAGTTCCACATCGAATCTATATCCATCTCCGTGCAATCAGACCAAATACCACTATCAGCAATCTTAGCCACAAAAGTATGTCGACTCTCCCCTTGGAGCTTCCACCACTTAATTCGAGGGTCAACTTGTGGTCTTCTCTTTCTTAAGTGCCTCTTACCTCGAAAGTCAAGCACCACAACCCTATGCTGTGTTGCAGCACTCTCACCGGGTATCACCTTGCAATTAGTAAAACTTTTCCTCCAAACATTCCTTACTAAAAAGAAATCAATCTGACTTGCATTACCTCCGTTTCTATATGTCACCAAATGAGAGTCCCTTTTCTCGAACCAAGTGTTCATAATACCCAAGTCATGAGCTAATGCGAAATCCAATATACCATTTCTGCTTCATTCTGTCCCCAAAACCAAAGCCACCATGAATGCTCTCAAAGCCATCTCGCTAACACCGACATGCCCATTGAGGTCACCACCAATGATCAATTTCTCACCCATAGGAATTCGTTCGACCACCTCTTCCAAATCTTCCCAAAATTCTTGTTTAATCGATGCATCCAATCCTACTTGGTGCATAAGCACTTATGATAGTTAGAAACTCATCCCCTATCACAAGCTTAATACTCATTATTCTATCACTCTTTCTTGACACTTCCACCACATCATCAATGAATTCTTTATCAATGACGATACCCACTCCATTTCTACTTCTATCCTTTCCAGTACCAAAGCTTGTAACCCCAAGGAGCTAACACTCTTGCCTTCTCGCCAACCCACTTAGTCTCTTGTAGACACATTATGTGAATTCTCCTCCTTTTCATAACCTCCCCACTTCGCCGATCTCCCACAAAGAGCCAACGCTCCAAGTTCCAAACCGCACCTTACTACCCTTACTAGCCGCAAGAACTAACTTCTCTGTCTGTCCCTCGTCCACGCTGCAAGGATTCTTGCACATTTGACACCACACCCATACTTCGAGGTGGCGCGCCGCTCCGGCGACGACCTAGCAACCTCGCATATTTTCCACTACACCCGGCCTATGAAGTGTAGCGCATCCTTGCTCATTTGACACCACCCTCGGATGTAAAGGTGGCGCGCGCCCGGGCGACGACCTCGCATACTTATCACCGCACCCGGCCTATGAAATGCGGCGCGCCGCTTCGAGGAGACGCCCCAACGATTTTCAATGTTTGATTCATGTCCATGGAATGTGACGAGTTTTACGCTGGCTGCCACTAACCTACCGCAACCCTCCTCTTTTATCCGGGCTTGGGACCGGCAATGGATGTCAAGAAGACACCCACAGGCAGAGTTTAGTTACAGGTAAAAATATTAAAAATAATTTTGAATTGCCTTAAATATGAATTTTTAAAGTCGTTACGGTATACACATAACGATATTAAAGTCGTTACTGATACAAATATTAAAAAAATATTTTTCCTTACTTGATTATATTTAAACTGTCCGTAATAGAGTTCTAAGTCGTTCCTGTGTATTCATAATGATATTTAAGTCATTCCCGCTATCTGTAACGAGTTCTAATTCGTTCTCATGTATCCAAAACGATATACAAATCGTTCCTGTACTTTGCTATTTAATCTGTCCAAAACGATGGATAAGTCTTTTTTTCTTCTTGCATAACGAGATACCTCACTGGAGTGGAAATGACCTATATTGACATCGTTATTGTAGTCGTATAACGATATCTATCTCGTTACATTATATTTACAATAATGCCACTATATGATTTAAATTCAGAAATTGTATGATGTGGTGAAACATTTTTTATCAATATGTAAATCGCTATAACGATTTCTAAGTCGTTTGCAATCTAAAAATCGTTATAGTGAGTAGATAACGAACCTAATATCGTTGGGATTGAAACCAAAACTATAACGATGCTCAAATAGTTTCTTTGATCAAATAACAACTTCGTGTTTAATCTTCTCTCGGGTTAAATGAACCCGTAACTATATCCAAATCATGTTGTTAGAAAAAATACGAACTCGATATCGTTTTATTTAAATATGCACTAACACGTGTTGTAAATCGTTTCTTTGCTCAAGTAACGACTTGTATATCGTTCTTACAAATATTAATCAAAGTCATAACGTGTTCTTTATCGTTTTAATGGAGATCTTGCGAACCCAATATTGTTTCAATATAATTTTAGTTATAACAAGATACATGTCGTGTCTTCATATACAACACGAGTGGTTTATCGTTATGGATTAAAATTGATGATTTCATTGTTCTTTGCCATTCGTTATGACTCCTACATGTGTACACTGAGTGAAAAATATCATAAAAGGTGATTCAATAGAATTTCAAAATGATGATCAATCATTCAAGTTCTCAAGTTCAATTTACATAATTTCTACATTAATAGTTGATCAAATCATGTCTATCTATTTGACAACCATTTTAAAATATATTTGAATCACCTTGTATGATAATTCTTTCTTGTATACACCTGTGGAGTCATGACGGATGGCATGGAACAACCAAATCATCAATTTTAATCCATAACGAAAAACAACTCGCGCTCCATACAAAGGCACGATATGTATCTCCGTATAACAAAAAATTATACTGAAACAATATTAGGCTTGTAAAATCTCCATTAAAATGATATACACCACGTTATGATCTTTGGTCAATATTGTTAAGGTTATTGGAGGAAGCGCTATACCGATGACGAGTGTAAATAAAAATATTAAGCTTTAAAAATTATCGATTAGGTATTATTTTTTTTTCGAAGAACTCTATTTTGTAATTTGTAGAATAATTTCTATGACTTTATATTAAAGGTGTTCGATGGATTTTACATATTTGTGAATGTGAGGCAAATTATGCACCAAACAATTATGTTTGATATTTAACTTAGATATTTTTACTCAGGCATCAAACTACGATCTATTGTTGTGTTACAAAAGTATTCATTTATCTCTTTTATTAAAGAGTACTTTGATGTTTTATTAGACTCCAAAATTAGTTTTATTTACTAAACGATATTTCGTATATAATTTAAAGATAGATATGATTTATCATTTCTTTTTAATTTTTAAAATTATATAATCTGTCTTCTACAATACAACTTCTACAATGATAGATAAATTATCAGTCATTTCTAATTTTAATTTCATCTATTTTCAAATGTACTAGACCCTCTTGTATGATACTTTTTTTATCCATGTATACACTTAGTACCCATTTCAGATGACAACCAACGGTTGAATTATCAATTTAAGCCATAACGAAATTAATATCGTGTTATATATGAAGACACGATATGTAACTCGTTATAATTATATTTTATACTGAAACGATATTGGGTTCGTAAAATTTCTTCTCAAACGATATACAACACATTATCATCAATGTTGTTTTTTTACAAAACGATGATCAAGTTGTTATTTTAGTGAACAAACAATTTGTAACTCATGATAGATAAATTTTGACTGGAATGATCTCGAGTTTTTATAAGTTATAAAGAAACGATATAGGTATCGTTCTGTAATATCTCTACAAGGGAGCATATCGAACTTGAGGTCGTTACATGTTTACAGAAGCGACTTGTAAATCGTTTTAGTTATATTTTCAATTAACACGATTCAAAATTCATTATTTAAAGACTGTAACGATTTTTTATATAGAAACAACTTGGAAGTCGTTATAACTGTAACACCCCCAGGATATCCGAGGTATATTACAGCGCCGTGAATCCCTATATGGGACCCACCAGGCTGAACAGCATCATACACAATGACTCACAGAAACGATAAAATAACACCACGTCATAAAGACGCAAAATGTAACAATCCACCTTGCTCAACCGGCCAATATGACATCATCATCCATCACAACATAATAAGCAACAATACAATTCAAACGAACAAGAACCCCTTAAGTACTCGAGTACAACTATTAGTTCAAAACCACAAAAGACAAAAAGGTAAAGATACTAAAACATCACTCGTGCACCATCATCACGCACGGCCATCATCCGTGTACTGGTCCAGTGCCCGCTCGTCTCGATGAACCTGACCTGAAATTCATAAAACGAATTTCCCCAAAACGGGTCCCCAGAGGGGTTAGCAATTACGCTAGTACAAGTATTCAAGGCAAACCAATCGCTTACACATTTCATAGTACATGCACCAAAATCATTTCGAAAACCAAAACAAGACATGTCTTTTTCCTAGGAAAATAAACAAATAAACAATTAGCCTTGAGAACAGGCGGCAGATACATTCTCACTCGGGGCCTCACAGGGACCCTAACGAGTTGGCTACAAATACGTAAAAACAAAACCACGCACACGCTAAGCCGTGAGAACAGGCGGCAGATACATTCTCACTCGAGGCCTTGCAAGGACCACTAACGAGTTGGCTAGCGATGCGAAACTCGTGAAATCCAGTGGCGGCAAGATAGATTTCCCTCCTTGACCCCGTCGGCCAACACGAGGTGAGTTACACACAAATAACATACATCACCATTTCATGTTAAGCTTAAAGGTTTCCAAAAATACTTGCCTCGATTAATGAAGCGGTGACGCGAACGGAGCGGAAGAATCAAGCACGGCCGTGAGGACCCGACGATTGAACCTAACGATTCGAATAACACAATCACAACCAACTCTAGACGATTACGGAAATGGAATACACCGGAAACCCGCCTACGATTCATGTATATTCGAATAAAATAACAACGAGGGCGGATCACAACCAAACCCTCTCGATTCCGTAAAAATCCACAAAATATCCATGAATGTAGGAAAACTAAAGATACTAACAATATCAATCGTATACATCATGAATCCACCAACAAAACGAAACGAATAAGAAAATCCCAAAACCCCCAAATTATCCAAAAGTAGGGTTCTAAGAGATTACCTTGGATTTAGGATGAGAAACACAAGTGGATGATGTTAGTCTTACTCCAAGAACTCAAGCACAAGAATCTCTCAAGTGATTGGAGGAAGAAAATCGCCTCGAATCGCTCGGAGTCGCTCGTCCGCGGAAGAGGAAGAAATGAGATTTTGTGATTATCTCGGCCAACTCCTGGTTTATATAACCAGGAGTGTTAGCGCACGCTAAGACCTCGAGGTTAGCGTGCGCTAACGGATAGGTTACCAACCTCCTGTTAGCGTCCGAGTCCGTGGCTGTGGTTTTTGCCGTTAGCGTGCGCTACCATGCATGCGTAGCGTGCGCTAATAACCTATCGGTAGCGCGCTATCGACCAATAGCGTGCGCTACTCGAACATCACCGAGTCCAAGAGCTAACCGCCCAAACCTCACCGACCCGTTAGCGTGCGCTACCATACCAGCCAGAGCGTGCGCTAACTAGAATCGATTGAATTCGGTAGTAAAGCGCCCGATCGACAGTCACACTAGCGCGCCATCAACAACTTAACGTGCGCTAGTCTCCCGACATTAGCGTGCGCTAGACAAGATAGCGTGCGCTAATCCGATAGTCCGAGGCACGGGAGTTAAACCGCCATTCCTGTGGCTAGATCGTTAGCGTGCGCTATTTAATTAATCGTAGCGTGCGCTACTAATGGATTTCTAGCGTGCGCTATACAGAAATATAGCGTGCGCTAGATATAGAATATAAACGACCCCAAAATACCTAATATGAACGAAACGTCAAACGAAACACCTCAAACGCATCATAGCATAGAATGAATCCACCAGAACCAAACGGCGGTTCCGCACAACAATTACGAATCGATCAAAAGATAACGGAAAAGTTACATCAAGGATACCCGAGGGTCACTAAAATCGAGAATTACACCTAAATACAATTACAAGGGAAAGAAGAAAAAAATGCGGATATTACATTCTACCCTCTAAAAATAAGTTTCGTCCGAAACTTAAGGAACAAACAACTCGGGGTACCTAGCACGCATGCTATCCCGGTTTCCCAAGTTGCCTCCTCGACACCGTGTCTCGACCATTGCACCTTAACCAAAGGTATGGTCTTATGCCTCAATCGTTTCTCACGATGTTCCAAAATCTTCAAAGGGCGCTCTTGAAAGTAACATCTTGGCGACATCAATCTCACCATAATCGATGATGTGGCTAGGATCCGGACATATCTCCTCAATCGGGAAACATGGAAAACACTATGAACATGACTCAAGGCCGAGGTAACGCCAAACGGTATGCCAACCCACCTACTCGCTCGAGGATCTCGAAGGGGCCGATAAATCTCGGACTCAACTTCCCTTTCTTCCCGAAACGAAAACCCCTTTCGTCGGCGACACCTTTAGCAAAACGTGGTCTCCCACCTCAAATTCCAAAGGTCGACGACGGACGTCGCATACGACTTCGCCGACTCGGGCGCCAACATCCGTTCTCGAATTAACTCTATCTTCCGCCTCGTCTCTAAAACGACATCCGGCTCGGTCCCGACCAAATCGGACGCCTCATTCCAACAAATCGGTGATCGACATCGCCGCCCGTAAAGTGCCTCATACGGTGCCATCCGAATCGACGCGTGCCAACTATTGTTATACGTGAATTCGATCACGGCAAATGTTCCTCCCAGTACTACTCCAATCGAGAGCACGTGCACGCAATAAATACTCGAGCGTCTGGATAGTGCGTTCGACGCCCATCTGCTGGGATGAAAAGAGGTACTCAAACGCAACCGGTACCTAACGCCTTATGCACCGCCGGAAGTGCGATACAAAGCGGCCGTCACGATCCGAAACAATAGACTTTGAGTACCGTGAAGTCTCACGATCTGCGCAATAAACACACGAGCTAACTTCTCCGGCCCCAAGTGTCCTTGATGCCCGGAAAATGTGCCGACTTGGTCAGCGATCAACAATCACCCATACCATATTCATGCCCGACCTCGATCTCGGCAAACTCGTAACGAAATCCATCGATATATCTTCCCATTTCCATTCCGAATGGGAAGTGACTGCAATAACCTGATGGTCTCGATGCTCGATTTTGACTCACGACAAGTCAAACATCTCGCTACAAACCGTGCGACTTCATCCTTCATGTCATTCCACTGAAATTTCTCCTCGTGTCCTTGTACATCTTACTCGTACTGTGATGAACTAATAAGGTGTAGCATGGGCCTCCCGTAAAATACTCGCCTCAACTCTAAGTCGTTCGCACACAAAGCCGACTGAATCTCAAAACACCATCCTCGTGAATCACAAATCCAGAGACTTCCTTTAAGAACGTTCTCTCGGATTTGAGTAATCATCGGATCCTCTAATCGCTTGACTTAATTTCATCGATCAAAGACGACGAAATCTCTAAAGCACAAAGTTGTCCGACGGCTCCCGACAACAAGACCTCAACATCTAACTCGATCAAAGCCCTCCGAAGCTCAGACTGAGATGTAAGGATCTCAAGCGTTCGCAACGCAATCGTTTCGACTCAAGGCGTCGGCCACAACGTCGCCTTGCCCGGATGATAAAGGATTTCGAGGTCATAATCCTTAATCAACTCTAACCACCTCCTCTGCCTCATATTCAACTCTCGCTGAGTAAATATGTATTTCAGACTTTTATGATCAGTAAAAATCTGACATGTGGAGCCGAAAAGATAGTGACGCCAAATCTTGAGCGCAAAAACGACTGCCGCTAACTCCAAATCATGAGTATGGTAGTTCATCTCATACGGCCTCAACTGTCTCGACGCATAGGCAATGGTCTTGCCGTCCGCATTAATACACACCCAAGACCACGACCCGAAGCATCGCTATAAACGGCAAAACCCTCGTTGCCACATGGCAACGCCAAAATCAAATAAGTCAAACGCTTCTTCGATTCCTCAAAACTCGATCGCTCTCGTCATTCCGCATTTAACTTCTGATTTCTGAGCAATCTGCGTAAGTGGTCGAGCCGCCGAGAAACCTCACGAACCTACGGAGTAGCCACCAAACCCAAGAAACTACGGACCTCCTTCACATTTTGGGCGGTGCCCAATCCAATACGACCTCAATCTTCTCGCGGATCCACACGAACCCCTTCTACCAAATCAGTGACCTAAAAACATCACTTCTTTCACCAGAACTCACATTTCGAGAACTTTGCATAGAGTTGCTCGGTCCTTAAAATGTCTAATACTATCCGCAAATGATGGGCATGCTCTTCCTCATTCCTCGAATAAATAAGAATATCACAATAAAGACGACGACGCACTTATCCAAATACTCGATAAAAACTTTGTTCATCAATTGCATGAACACCGCCGGCATTAGTTAACCCGAAAGGCATGACTACGAACTCATAATGTCCGTACCTCGTCCGAAAGGTGTTTTCGGCACATCGGACTCTCTCACCCGGAGCCGATAGTACCCCGATTTCAAATCAACTTTCGAGAATACCGCAGCTCCCTGCAACTGATCGAACAAGTCATCAATTCTCGGCAAGGGATACTTGTTCTTGATGGTCACCTTGTTTAGTTCGCGATAATCGATACACAAGCGTAGCGACCCATCCTTCTTCCGCACAAACAGACCGTGCGCCCCAAGGCGAGGCGCTCCGAACATACCCCGACTCAAGAAGCTCACTCAACCGCTTCTTCAACTCGGACATCTCTCAAGGTGCCATGCGATAGGCGCCTTCGAAATAGGGCCGCACCCGGCTCTAACTCTATAGTGAACTCGACCTCTCGATCCGTGGCAATCCAGAACTCGTCAGAAAAACATCAGAAATTCATTAACGATTGGAATCGACGAAAGCTCGACTCCACCACCCTCCGCCTTCAAGGCATAGCACCAATAACCAATACATCCCTTTCGCATGAGACTCATCGCCTTCAAGGCATTAATGACGAATTTGGTTTCCCCTCTTTCGCCCCGCGAAAGAGTGCTCTCTGCCGTCTCGGCTAACATAGTGATGATTCTCGTGCGGTAGTTCATGATCGCACCATGCCGCTCGAGCTACCATCACCAAGAATCAAATCCTCACCCTCGATACTCACAACAATAAGATTAGAGGGCCAAGTCCTCTCACAAATAAGCACGAGCAGCCTCGAACCTCCCGATCACCAACGATCCTATCACCGCTAGAAGCTTAACGATGAAGGGCTCACAAGGTGTCAAACGGTCGAGACTCAAACGGCGCACACAATCCGAGAGATATGAATGAATGCGTAGCACCTAATCGAAAAGCACACCGACAGGATGAGAAAGAATATAAACGGTACTGCCGCCACGCAGAGCCGCCGGATCATCGGCTCTCCGCATCTCATAGACACGCGGGTGGGCGAGCCAACACCGAAGCTCCCCCTCTTGAGGGTGACCCGACCTCTTCCCCGACTAGCACTCGGCGGATATTGAGGAGCAAACGACCCCCGATTCACACTTGGCTCCAACGGGCCGGTTGAGAAGAACGGGTGCCGCCAAGCCGTTTGACCTGCTCACAAAGGGGCCTTGTGGCCTAGCCGTCCACAAGTATGAGGTAAGCTTCGGGCGAGAACATTGCCGGCTCCTATGGCCTTGCACACCACAGTTAAAACATGTGGGTTCATGAGCGAAGGTTCCGCGGCACCCGAAAGCTCCAGAGAAACGAGCCGAACCGCCCGTAGAAAAATTTGCGCTTGAGATTTCGGCCTCCACTGGGACCGGAAAAATTTCCAACCGACTTCGCTTACTCTCGCGGGCCGCCTCACTCGCCGTCACGCACATATCATAAGCAAGGGCCCTACTCGATAATCCTTCAATGTAGTACATACGAGCCCCGACATATAGTCCCGAATCGGCAACTTCATCCGCCCGGAGAAATGGAAAATCTTGTCACTCTCTCGACAACTTGGGTCTTCACATAACCCAACTCTTTGTTAAAATCGGCAATAGCTTGAGCTACTGGGATATCCCGAGGTTGAGCGTCATAAAAGCATGTACCCGAGCTCATCTGATCGCCACGGCAATATTCGATCTCCATCGACTCTTGAAACTCACCACGTAGCAAGATGGTCCTTGGGCCCAACGGCCTCCCACCAAATCCGTAGGCGTCCCGGTGAGGAAATATTGAGCAATAGGGACTTTACGGTCCCTGGGACGATTAGTGGCAACGAAGACCTTAGACATCTCCTTGATCCACCCTTCCCACCAATCGGGTCCGAAGCTCCCGAAACCGAGGAGGATGCATCTTGATAACATTTTGGAGCCAACGATCCGCTCCGCCCCGATTAGCGTGGGCACGATCCGGGTTCGAACCGCCCGAGCTATCGCCGCCATTTGGTTTACCATTTGTCAGACACGGCCGCTATACCAAGATCGCACGCTCCCGAGAAGAAGCATGGCTATGACGGCCGCGCATCGCGGCCTCAAGACTGTGACGTGGCCGCCCCACCGGCTGCCCCACGTCCCCGGCCGCGTCCACGACCTCTTCCAGCATCCATGCTGGAGTTGAACAAGTAGCAAAAGCCATACGAGGGTAAGTACGAGAGAAGAACAATTACAAGTCGAGAATCAAAGGTACGATACAAGGAAATAATGAACAGAGGAAGGAAAACTTAATGACACTGGTAGTACCTTAATCATGGCAGCGTGACGATGAAGTGCAAAACAAAACACCACAAGACCCACTAAACAAACAAGCAAAGGTATCAATAAACCTAGAGCTCGATACCATTTTCTCGTAACACCCCGGGATATCCGAGGTATATTACGCCGCCGTTAATCCCTATTTGGGACCCACCAGCCGAACAAAGATCATACACAATGACTCACGAAACGATAAAATAACACCACGTCATAAAGACGCAAAATGTAACAATCCACCCGGTTCAACCTGGCCAATATGACATCATCATCCATCACAACATAATAAGCAACAATACAATTCAAACGAACAAGAACCCCTTAAGTACTCGAGTACAACTATTAGTTCAAAACCACAAAAGACAAAAAGGTAAAGATACTAAAACATCACTCGTGCACCATCATCACGCACGGCCATCATCCGTATCTTGGTCCAAATACCATTGTCTCGATGAACTCCGACTGAAATTCATAAAACGAATTTCCCAAAACGGGTCCCCAGAGGGGTTAGCAATTACGCTAGTACAAGTATTCAAGGCAAACCAATCGCTTACACATTTCATAGTACATGCACCAAAAATCATTTCGAAAACCAAAACAAGACATGTCTTTTCCTAAAATAAATACCAAACAATTAGCCTTGAGAACAGGCAAAGATACATTCTCACTCGGGGCCTCACAGGGACCCTAACGAGTTGGCTACAAATACGTAAAAACAAAACCACGCACACGCTAAGCCGTGAGAACAGGCGGCAGATACATTCTCACTCGAGGCCTTGCAAGGACCCTAACGAGTTGGCTAGCGATGCGAAACTCGTGAAATCCAGGGCGGCGGATAGATTTCCCTCCTTGACCCCGTCGGGCCAACACGAGGTGAGTTACACACAAATAACATACATCACCATTTCATGTTAAGCTTAAAGGTTTCCAAAAATACTTGCCTCGATTAATAGACGGTGACGCGAACGGAACGGAAGAATCAAGCACGACCGTGAGGACCCGACGATTGAACCTAACGATTCGAATAACACAATCACAACCAACTCTAGACGATTACGGAAATGGAATACACCCGGAAACCCGCCTACGATTCATGTATATTCGAATAAAATAACAACGAGGGCGGATCACAACCAAACCCTCTCGATTCCGTAAAAATCCACAAAATATCCATGAATCCGTAGGAAAACTAAAGATACTAACAATATCAATCGTATACATCATGAATCCACCAACAAAACGGAACGAATCGGAAGAAAATCCCAAAACCCCCAAATTATCCAAAAGTAGGGTTCTAAGAGATTACCTTGGATTTAGGATGAGAAACACAAGTGGATGATGTTAGTCTTACACCAAGAACTCAAGCACAAGAATCTCAAGTGATTGGAGGAAGAAAATCGCCTCGAATCGCCGGGAGTCGCTCGTCCGCGGAAAGAGGAAGAAATGAGATTTTGTGATTATCTCCAACTCCTCGGTTTATATAACGGGGAGTGTTAGCGCACGCTAAGACCTCAAGGTTAGCGTGCGCTAACGGATAGGTTACCAACCTCTCGTTAGCGTCCGAGTCCGAAGCCGTGGTTTTTGCCGTTAGCGTGCGCTACCATGCATGCGTAGCGTGCGCTAATAACCTATCGGTAGCGCGCTATCGACCAATAGCGTGCGCTACCCGAACATCACCGAGTCCAGAGCCAACCGCCCAAACCTCACCCGACCCGTTAGCGTGCGCTACCATACCAGCGTAGCGTGCGCTAACTAGAATCGATTGAATTCGAGTAAACCGCCCGATCGACAGTCACACTAGCGCGCGCCATCAACAACTTAACGTGCGCTAGTCTCCCGACATTAGCGTGCGCTAGACAAGATAGCGTGCGCTAATCCGATAGTCCGCAGGCACGGGAGTTAAACCGCCATTCCTGTGGCTAAATCGTTAGCGTGCGCTATTTAATTAATCGTAGCGTGCGCTACTAATGGATTTCTAGCGTGCGCTATACAGGAAATATAGCGTGCGCTAGATATAGAATATAAACGACCCCAAAATACCGGAATATGAACGAAACGTCAAACGAAACACCTCGAAACGCATCATAGCATAGAATGAATCCACGGTAACACCGAAACGGCGGTTCCGCACAACAATTACGAGAATCAGATCAAAAGATAACGGAAAAGTTACACTGAAGGATACCCGAGGGTCACTAAAATCGAGAATTACACCGGAAATACAATTACAAGGGAAAGAAGAAAAAAAAATGCGGATATTACAATAACGACTTAGACATCATTGTTAGAATTCATACAATATGTTGGCATTATTATAACTATAATGTAACGATTTTGAATTCGTTATATCAATTGAATAACGATCTAGAAATCGTGCCCAGAAACACATTAAGGGTATTTCAGTAATTGAATACATTATATAATCTATTATTTAAAAAAGGGGCTATATAAACAAAAAATAGAGATTGAGGTCTTTTTAAACAAAAGTTTTGTTTGACTAGACCATCTAAACCAAGAAGCCTCTAGATAATGTGCTAATATGTTGCGTGTTAACGTGTTCAACTAATTTGTCTTCATTGTGTACATGCGAGTTGAACTCTACATTGGTAAGTTGAAAAATGACTATAGACTCATGATAAGTTGGTATTACCTTTGCCTTGATCTATCACGGTTAATAAAATTATCTTTTTGGCAAATGTCTTTAACTCTGAACTTGCTTCATTATTACATCTTGCTCAAACAGAGTCCAAGCTTTGATATTGTCACCTATGAGGGAGTTGGCTGTCCAGACACAGAAAGTTATATTGGCAATCGGTGAATATATAAATGTACAGGCTCATGCTTGCATTGGAGGCAAAAGTGTGGGTGAGGACATAAGAAAGCTAGAGCATGGAGTTCAGGTGGTCTCGGGCACTCCTGGCAGAGTTCTTGACATGATCAAAAGGAGAACATTAAGAACTAGAGCAATCAAATTATTAATTTTGGTGAGGTTATCCATGCCCTGTTTAATGTATACTTGGCATAGTTTTACATGGCTTATTGCTTTCCATATTTCATCCGTGGTCATATTATTTATGTTCATTTTTGCATAGACGTTATAACATCTCCGTTTTCAATTTTTAGGACGAGTCTGATGAAATGTTGAGCCGAGGGTTTAAGGATCAAATTTATGACGTGTACAGATATCTTCCTCCAGATATTCAGGTGACCATTCTTTCATTCTATCCCTCACCTCCTGAAAAATTGTGTCTGCTCAAAATGTAATGGAAAATTGTGTATAGTCCGAGTGTATGAAAATTGGGAAGGTTGTAATGTCTAGTTGCAGAAAAATTACAATTACATTGTCGACGAAGCTTGGGATTATATAGTTTGTTTCGTAAACCTAATGTTACGATAGAAATGTGATGTGTTGTGCTTGCTCATTGACTAGTGTTTTAACAGAGTCGTGCATCATTATTTCGTGACTTAGTGTTGCATTACATATTCATTACGCATACCTTTTTGGGGATGTTTTTTCCTGTACCTTGGCTTCATATGTGACATTCTTTTCTTTAAATACTCAAACGACAAATATCGAAAAGGGGATCTATATTTATGATTATATATGCAAGTGGGTAAAACACACAGATTTGTTTCGAAGATTTGAACTCATGCTTCATATATCTGTTATGCAGTTCTCTTAGTTTATGCATATTGCAAATTACGCATATTTTTAATCTCTGAAATTTGCATTTCAGGTTGTCTTGATCTCTGCGACCCTTCCAAATGAAATTTTGGAGATAACAAGCAAATTCATGACTGATCCAGTTCGGATCCTCACAAAACGTGATGAGTTGACTCTCGAGGTAGGCTTATTTTTCTTTCTTATATTCTGTTGTATGCTGTGCTTGTAAGGCGGTTCAGTGGATTTGAGGAAGGGGTAGCCATATAGATAATTTCCACGCCTTTCGTTTATCAGATTTATTATTACAGCAACCATTTAAAGAAAGTTGCATTTGGTTTTGTCCTTGCAATTGTGGGCCCCAGTTCCAGAGTATCTATATCTTGTTGTCTAGATTGTCTACCTCCTGTGTTCATTTGCCATAATTAATCTCCACACAACTAACTCATGTGCCTGGGGCTGTCGAGAGTTGGATTTACCAGTTCCTTTTGTTTCTGATTTCGTCTGTTACTGTGACAACTGACAGGGCATCAAGCAGTACTTTGTTGCTGTAGAACGAGAAGAATGGAAATTTGATACTCTGTGATGTATATGATGCACTCATGATTGCGCAGGCTGTTGTCTTCTGTAACACGAAGAGGAAGGTAAATTTTGGTGGACCTAGGTTTACATGTATGATATAATGTTACTTCTTTAATATGATGCTTGTGCACATGTTTTATGGTGGATTTGGGCGTTTTTCTCAACACTTCATTCCTGCATTTTTATTCTTTGTTGTTGGTGTATGACAGGTGGATTGGCTCACTGGAAATTTGCGTGAGAATAATTTCACTGTATCGTCTATGCATGGCGATATGCCACAAAGGGAGAGAGATGCTATTATGGGAGAATTTCGATCTGGCCAGACCAGGGTTCTTATTACCACGGATGTTTGGGCTAGAGGAATTGATGTCCAACAGGTAACTATTAACCGCACATTTTCTCGTCTTTCAGCCTTTGTTTGTCGTGTTTTAGGTTTTCGTGCGTTCCTAAAAGGAGGAGGACAAGCTGTAACATTTTGTTACTCTATAGGCCAATCTAGAACCGTATATTTTTCCTCTTGGACTCTCAAATAATATGCATGATAGTTATATTAGTCAATGACCAATTGTGAGTTCTATATAGATTTGTAACACACTTTTTATCTCACTCACCGAAATTCAAAAAAGAAAAAATGTTGAGTTGTTTGTGTATTAAATTGTATAGGTATCTCTTGTGATCAATTGTTTATGTATTAAATTGTACAGGTATCTCTTGTGATCAATTATGATCTTCCTAACAATCGTGAGCTTTACATTCACCGTATTGGACGAACTGGCCGTTTTGGGAGAAAGGTAAGTTCGCTTGCCGTTTTTATTTCCCTTTTGAAGCATAAAAATGTTGGATCAGGATGTGGATGGGGTTTGATTCATATCCCTAATCCATTCATGATCATTTTTAGATCGGATAGTTCCTACACGTTTTTATCCGCTTCCCCCTTGTAGTGATGTGCGGTTACATGTTTGACGTGTAGGGTGTTGCCATAAATTTTGTGAAAAGCGATGACATCAAAATTCTAAGAGACATCGAGCAGTACTACAGTACACAGATTGTGGAATTGCCGGCGAATGTAGCTGATATGATTTGAGCTGTACATAATCCCTGCTGAACATTCACATTCGGTAGAAAGATGTGTACCATGGATGTTGGCCAGTGCATACATATCTGGTACTTTGTCTTGGTGTGGCATCTCAAAGACTATTTAAAACTTAGTTGTTGCTCTTATTATGAAATCCTGTTTCTCTTTGTTCTTGCTTGTAATGTGGAGAGACGAAATAGTAATTATATTGACATAACTGAGCAGAATATTTAATGTTGTTCATTGCTCTAGCTTACGCAGAAAGCTTTCACAACAATTTTAATATCTCATCAAAGATTTCCTTTTGATGGCGAGCAACTTTTAAGCCGTGATTATGCTTTGACAAACATCCAAAGTCATGCGCACAAATGTGGAGACTGAAAGGAAAATTTATACACTATTTCAATATTTAGTTGTGTACCGCAAAGGATCGCAATTACAATGAGGAAGTGAGCTTGCTCGGAGGATTGAAGGACGTTTTAAAATACAACGATAGTATAAATCTTGTGTAATATATGGGAAAGTTGCAAAACTTCAATTATATTATAATTAATGCTGTATGAGTAGATGTGGGTTTACATAGATTTTGGGGGCCTTGTCAAGGGCTTTTAGATTCCATCTATCATATTAAGATTTTAATAGCTTATACAGTATGAAGATCCAACCATCCAAAATCCTAATGTTGTCGTGCCTTTAGTACCCACTTTGGAATCGGGATCCGATTGTGTATAAATTTAATATTTACTTGCATCACGGAATCATCATGTGGAACACACATCTATCATCAACTTCTTAGTCTTCATCTACTGAACGATAATAAGATGGTAAAACTAATAATCATATGCAAAACATCACGCATAAGTATACCATCTCAAGCATAAGTTTACTATCTTAATGTATACCATTTTTAAATATATACGGATGAATATAATCACTCGTTTATATTGCGTATGAAAATCAAACTCAGTATAGAAAAAACAGAGCGTTAAAGTTGTAGGGAAAAAACTTTCAGACAAAAAGAGCATTAATAATTTGGACGTCCTTTATCTGTATCTATATAAAGATTGAGTATCATGTCATAAATGTTAGTATTAATAGTTATTAAATTATAATATTAGTAATAATATTTTTACAAGCCATTTATAAAAGAATTAAATGCATAGGTTTAATATATAAAGTTTGAGTTTCATGTCATAAATGTTAGTATTAATAGTTATAAAATTATATTATTAGTAATAATCTTTTTACAAAAGCGATAAATATAAGAATTTAAAATTATATAAAAGAATTAAATACATAGGTTAAATATATAAAGATTGAGTTTCATGTCATACATGTTAGTATTAATAATTATAATTTATAATATTAGTATTAATATTTACAAAAGTGATAAATATAAGAATTTAGAAATAATATAAGGGGCCGTTTGGAAACATGGAATTGATTTCAAATTTTGGAATTGAATTCCAAAATTTGAAATCTTGGAATTCAATTCCAAATTCTATGTTTGGGAAATCCAATAATTTCAACTCTAGAATTTCAAATCCTAATATGCTGTTTGGAAATTCATTCAATTTCAAATGTTAAATTTCAAATCCTAATATGCTGTTTGGCAATTAAATGCAATTATAGCTTAGGAATTCAATTTAAACATTCATCTTAATACATCTAATAATTGTTTCGAATTACACAATACTAAGAAAAATATTTTAACATCCGAATAAAATAGATTCTTGAGCATTTTAAACTCTTCGACTGTACCATTCATAAACTTTTTCACACCCCTCAAAACTTGACTTCGGGAAATACCATTAACAGCAGATACAACATCATATATCTATTTGACAGAAGGTCTTTCAGGACCTTTTGCTTTACTCACGTACTCACTAAAAGACTCGGCAAATTAAAGTTTTGAAGTGTGAGATTGTCGATTTTTCGAACTTCTAATTTGGTACTTAGTTAGGAATTTTTTAACTTAGAAGATTAAACCTCTATCCAATTTTAAAAAAAATTATTTTTAAACCTTTTCCGACTAGTTTGTTCAATACAATTATATAAAATTATAATGTTTATAAAATCATTGACTTAATTAATATTTTATAGAGTTATACTTTATATTAAGTTAATTAATATTTTGTTATTACTATCTAAATATTAGATATTAGGAAATATTTTATGTTACTAAAAAAATAAGATAACTTTATCATTCAATTAGATTTTTTCTAAATTGAATGAAAATATTTCTATAAGCATCAAATTAAAAAAAAATTTATTTAAATAAAAATATATAATTATATTTATGTAATAATTTTCAGTGCATTGTTTTATGTAAATTAAATATTAGTTTATATAATTTTTATTATGTAATATAATTAAGTAATTATCGATCGTTAATTACTCAGCTAAACGGAACCCGGGTCCCATCTGAGCCAGTATCTGGCCTGGATGGATCTCCATGCAGTCTGGGACGCCCATCGCTGCATAGTGTTCTCTCCCTGGGCGAGGGGGCCCAGAGGTGGTACCGATATATCCCCCTCATTCAATTGAAAGGTGGAGCCAGCTCGCCTCCCCCCTCTAGTCCCACTTTGTCGAGTCCTAGGTAAATATTAACATGCCGAAATCTCCGCAGCTATATCACCGACTGATAAAACATGTTATCAATATGGAGCCATGATCCTGATGCCCTGGTGATCTCCGCAGATTCTGTCCTGCTCAAAAACTTCCTATTCAAGTGGTCGATCAACCAGAATCGGCAAAAGTCATTCCAGGAATTTTAGTAGTGAGCCCGCTCCCGTATCTCAATCGAAGAATCCATGTCGGTTCCCAAGGGTCTCAGAATTCTGCCGCCCTAGAGGCCAATCATGAAGGACCCGTCCCGGCTGGACAAAAAATGGTTCTGTGGACAAAAAATGGTTATGCACCCACCATAACTCATTGTGGCATAAAACTGAGGAATGCCAAGTCCTTGTCAATGCTCTCATCCGAGCTTGCGACGACGACAATCTGAGACGTTTCACCCAAAATCCTAGAGAAGGCGACCGAGGCACAGGTCGCCCCAACTGGACTCCCCAGGGCATCGTGAATGAAATTCTCGTCCTCATCAGCGACAACGAGAAAATTGATGAGAGATCTAACAGTAAGAGAAAGCGGCGACTAAAGAGGCACCCATATCTAATCAACGGGTTCAGGTGCGAGATACCCGGGATGTGGCCTTAATTCAGAAAGCATAGGCGGATCCATAAGATGAAGGCCTGATTTCTTTCAGCGAACGCGGTGCTGAGATGGTCGTGCAACGCACTATGATGCCTTCATTATCACACTTCCCATTTTGGGCACCCCAGCCCACCGGGTTATGGTCGACAATGGGGTGTATGCGAGTTGCCTTTATCTGCAAATGTTTAAATGGATGCACATAGATGAATCATACATACGTTCCTGTACAGAGCAGATCCGGAGATTCGGGGCGAGCGGCACCACCCGGCCAGTAGGCGAGATTGACCTACCTTGCCAATTTAGAGAATATCCGGACACGAGGACGATCATGACCACTTTTAAAATAATTGATGCCCCAAGCGAGCATAATGCCCTTATTGGAAGTCCGGCCCTACATCATCTAAGGGCCACTGAGTCCATTTACAATTTTTATTTGAAATGCAACTCCAGCACACGAGCCCGAGAAATCAATGTTATAGAGAGCTTCATCGGCCCATAATGGTGGAAACAAACCTGGCTGATCCAGAAGACGACCCGGGATGGCAACCTGGGAAGGAGCCAATGAATCCCGCATCTTCCGAGCCCAAACAGACGGAGGATCTGATGGCCGATAGGGACCACCGATCCGAAAAAGATCCGATGGAACCAAAAGATGAAATAGACCCTGGAAAAGAGAAAGAAAAAAGAGAAGGCATGCCGAACAAGTGGAAGAAAGGAAAAGAGAAAGGAAAAAAAGAGAACCGACTGGGTCTCCATTGATGGAGCCAGCCCGACCAGGCAGCTCCGGAGCGGCCACGACCTTGATAAGCCGATCCGAGCAAGCCCAACCCAACAACTTCAGATCGGCCATGACCTTGATGAGCCGATCCAGAGTGAGTTAATTACTTTCCTAAAAGGCAACCCAGACGTCTTTGCCTAGTCACACGAAGATATGTTGGGGAGCAGCTCGACCCATACCTGTCATCGGTTAATCAGTCCGAACTACAAGCACGTTGTTCAAAAAATAAGAAAGATGGGACGTGAAAGACAAGAGGCCCTCGAAGGAGAAGTGTCCAAGTTGGTGGATAGTAAGTTCGTCTACCAAGACAAGTATCCCAAATGGGTGGCGAACCCCATCTTGGTCAGGAAAAACAATAGACAATGGCGGTTATGTATTAATTTTACCGACCTAAACAAAGCCTGTCCCAAAGACAATTATCTTTTGCCTCATGTTAATTATATGGTCAACACAACCGCTAGCCACGAGCTGATGAAGTTATGGATGCCTACTCTAGATACAACCAGATCGGCCTGCATCCGGATGACGAGGAGAACATATTCTTCTCCACCCACGACCTATATTGCTACCAAATAATGACATTTGGCCTCAAAAGTACCGGAGCAACTTATCAGAGGATGGTCAACAAAATGTTTGCCGAGCTGATCGGGTATACGATAGAAGTCTATGTAGATAATATGCTTGTAAAGAGTCTGTATGCTTTCGATAATGTACGTCATCTTAATACATTATTTCTAGTTTTCCGTGATTATGATGTTGAATCCCAAAAAATGCATTTTCGGGTTGCCTAGGCAAATTCGTAGGCTATATGGTAAGCCAAAGAGGTATCAAGGCCAACCCCGACAAAATCAAGGCCGTTCTGGACATAAATCCGCCCAGCTCGGTTAAACAAGTCCAGATCCTAACCGAATGATTGGCTGCTCTGAGCTGGCTTGTCTCTCATTCAACAGATAAATGCCGACCTTTATTCGAGGCGCTAAAAAATATGAAGGACTTTGAATGGACTGAACAGTTTTTGATCGTATTTGAAGCTTTGAAGGATTCACTTGTGCTCGTACCAATCATGTAGAAGCCGAACTGAGCTGAGCCCCTCTGTCTATATCTCACGGTATCTACAAATGTGCTCAGCTTGTTTCTATTGAGGCTCGATTATATCATCGAGCTACAATACACTCTGATAGAGAAACTGGTGTATGCCTTGATCATGTCATGTAGAAAGTTAAGACCTTACTTTCTGGAACATAAGATCACTATCTTAATTAATTTCCTCCTCAAGTAAGTCATGCATCAGCCCCACACTTCAAGTAAAATGATAAAGTGGGCAGTTGAGCTTGGTCAGTTCAACATTAGCTTCAAACCCCGAACTGCTGCAAAGGGCCAAACGTTAGATGACTTCATGGGCAAATTCACTTTCAAAATCGAGGAGTGCTTAAACTGACCCGAAGAATGGTCTTTGTTTGTAGACGGATCCGACATAGCGCACCAAGATGGGTCTAGGATAGTTCTTGTTATCCCTGAAATGATGCTTTTTAGTTCATCAATAAGGCTACAGTTTCGGGCCACCAATAATGAAGTTGAGTATGAGGCAAGCCTCGTCGGTCTAGAAATGAATAGCTCTCTTGGTCTAAGAAAACTACTAATCTATAGCGACCCGCTGCTCGTTGTTAATCAAATTGGGAGATTATAAGGCCAAAGAACCAGAGCTTATCGCATATTTAACGTTGGTTAAGGCAGAGCTGCTCGGTTTAGAGGCAAAAGTGGTCTATGTACCCATATTTGAAAACATTCAGGCCGTCTCTCTGGCCAACCTCGATTCTAGCTCGGGGGCCAAATTTCTGGAAGAAGTGAAAATTGGGCGCCACAAACGTTCACTTCTGGATGTGATGGAAATCAATGCAACCGATTTAGCAAGAATCTAGGACCGAATGTACCCATTTATCCAGTACCTTTAGGACATCGTTCTTCCCGAGATAGAGCTGAAGCTAGGTCGATTAGGACCATGTCGGCCATATTTACCCTTCTAGAAGGAATTTTATACAAAAGAGGCTACTAGGTCCCGTTGCTAAGGTGCATACTGTGATACCCCGTAATAAATAAACCGGGTGATTTTATATTTTGTGAAACGTCGCAGAAATTCGGTCATCGTGTCGGAGTTGAGAACTATGTCGCTCGTATTGTTTAGAGCGACGAACTTGAATTTTTGTAATTGCGGGATGGTACTATATATTTTATATGGGATATTTTGTACGTCACCGTCGTGTCAACAATCATCGGGAAGAGGTAGAGATAATAATCCGGATAGTTACGATGATACATATATGAGATACATACTTTCTAATATATATATATATATATATATGTGTGTGTGTGTGTGTGTGTGTGTGTGTGGGTGTGTATGTGTGTAACCGCCCTATACAAAAAGAGAGAAAGAGGAGATAAGAAGGGTCGCGAAGGACCCTGGAAAACAGAGAAAGAAGAGAGAAGAAGAAAGAAAGGAAAAAGAAAAGAAAAGAAGAAAAGGGATAAGATTAAGAAGGAGAGAGAGAGAGAGAGAGAGAGAGAGAGAGAGAGAGAAGCAGAACAGGAGAATGAAACAAGAAATAAAAAAAAGAAGAAGAAAGAGACGGGGAATGAGATGAAGGGCGAAGAGGATTTCTGAGGTAAAATTTATCAACTTATATATCGATTTGTTCGTCTCAATGAGTAGATCATGATTCTATATTTAGTTTTTCAAACCGAGGCCGGAATAGCCGGAATGGGGCCGAAACCGCCGCTCGACGTCGGGTCCCCGTACGACCGTTCGGGCTGTCGGAAATTGAATCCGTTTACACCGTTAGGGAGCCTCGTGACGAGCTTCATCCTTCTAGTTTTACTTTTCGGATTCGATCGAGTTTTATAGTGTGTTGTGTGTGCGTGAAACGTATGTGTATGTGTGTTGTGCGTGTAGGTGTATGTGTGTGTGTACTGTGTAGGTGCTGTGTGTGTGCGTGTGTGGGTGTGTATATGTGTGTTTGTGTGCGGGTGTGTGTGTTCGTGTGTGTGAGTGTGTGCGTGTTGTGTGCCGATGTGAGTTGAGACCTGGGTATGAGTACGGGCGTGCCGATTTGAGATATAAGTGTTTTGTTACGTGTAATAATGGTATTAGACGATGTTAAAGAAGCTTCCGGTGAGGTTACGATAGACGGGAGACGTGAAAACGACTATTTGATAGTCATATAAAGTTTTGGGGTAGAAAACATAAATTTTGAAAACCCAGGACTATGCCATTTGAGAATTTGAAATAAAGTTGGACCTGATTGAAGTTTTCTAAATCTTCAATTTGACCCCGATACTCTAATATTTTCTTTAAAAGTGTATAACCTTCTTGGTTTCAATCCAAAATGGGTCAAACGACTGCCAAATGGCTCCTAATTCGAAACACAACATTCTTACACCCCAATAACACGCAGAGTGTGTCCGTAATTATGTCTCACCCAGACTCGGCTAAATTAGAATGTAGAGTTCTAACGGTTATATAAATCTTAACCCGTTAATCATATAATATGATCCGTTTTAGGTTGAAGGTCTGGCTAATCGCTCAGTCTAGTTTTCTCATCAATTGAACCTTTTCCATTCGCTGGAATGCCAGGCAAGTACTTTGATTACGTTTGATGTACTTCGTATGAATGAATATGTGAAAAATGTATTTTCTGTGAAATGTGGGAATATCAGAAAATGTGATTTTAGAAAGTGGTGATTTCTGTGGTTTGTGACGTGTGTAATCAGCGGAAGTGTGAAATTGCGAATATTCAGTATCATTGCGCATTGACATGAAATAATATGTCATAAACATGCGTTGCGGAGCGGAAAATAATGAATATGTGAAAAATATGGTTGCGAATATTCAATATGGTTTGTGACATGTGTGATCAATGGAAATGTGAATTTGCAGATATTCAGCATCATTGAGCATTGACATGAAATAATATGTCATAAACATGCATTGCGGACATTACGGAAAGCTGAAAAATCCAAGTAAGCGACTTGGGTTGGCCAAAAGAGCCGAGCAGAATGGGCCCGTGTGCGTGAGTCATGGCATGCATGGGAATTGCATTGCATTGCACATAAAATAATGGTGATTGTGGTATTGTATTCCAGAATATATGTGATGGAAGTGTGATTTGGATGTTTATTCATTTATAGTACATATTCATGAATCGTTATTTGCTGACCCCTTCGGGGGTGAATATATTTGTTGTGTATTCTGGTGCAGGTCTTAATGGCGAACCAGCGCAGGAAGGACACGAGGATGGCGAGCAACACTGATATCATCCTCTATTTGAGTATGTGGTCGTACTGTTGAGAACCTAGTTGTGTTTTGCCTTGTGCTCGCGCGAGTACTGTGGGGTAATGTGGGTTGTTTGTGGTTCAGTCATTTTGATGATGTTATTGTGTCAGTTGGAGTCCCACAGGACAGTGTATTGTTGAGTGCTGAAATGTATATGGTTTGAAGTTGAGTACTGTCAAAGCATGTGTGGATTCATATTAGTTTCAGCCTGGTAGGTTCTCCAAAAAGAATCTACGGCACTGTAATATCTCTGTAAATCACGGGGGCGTTACAGATTGTGGTATCAGAGCCTAGGTTTATGGATACCTAGGTTGTTGGTGTTTTGGGCGGTCAAAGTTGAGTCAGTCGTCTGTTTATGATATCACTGGGTTCCTGCTACCTCGTGCGACCTGCGCTGTAAGTTCCTCTGATCCCCAAAATTATTTTAGTTCTGAGTATATAGATTTTAAGTCCTTTTTGTGAGCCGTATTTTGTTGTGGGCTGTGTTCATTTGCTTCTGATCTTATTAGAACCATGCGGGGAACCAGAGTAATCTATTTATAATTCTTCGAATTGTGCCCATTAATTTTCCTTCGTGTATATGTTTGTGTAACTTGAGCATACTGGCATATGGAGATGGTAAGTCTCTCGATCATAAGTCCCTCTTAGTTGTGCGGTGATTGTGTGGTGCTGATCCGATCAACTCTGGCCGAGGGGTTAGAAGTTGTTGGTGGTATTAGGGTTTTGAGATGGACATTGCGTATGCGGTCCGGGTGAAAATAGTTATACAGTGTATTTTGGAAAATTAAGAATATTATCGATTCCTATATTCTTTTAAGAATGAAATTTTTAAATATAAATTTTAACCGCTGAGGGAGTATGTTTAAAGTAGAGTTTGAAACTCTTTCAAATGGAGAAAAACTACGTTGTGATATCGTTATATGAAACGAGTATGTATTCGATGGAAAATCTTTTCTTTCCGATTTAAACAAGTAGTAGAAGAAGAAGGATCTTCATTTTATCTAAGTTCCAAGTAATTTTTGGAAACATTTCGGATTATAGACGCCTTCGAAAATCTTAAAAGTATAAATCGTTTTGTGCATTATTTAAAAATGATTTCAAGACCGACGTGTAAAATAAAGCCTCCTTTTCAAATAAGAGTAAAGTAACTACAAGTTTTGGCGAAACATAGCTCGCCCTCTTATTCTGCTGGTACCACAGTCGTAAGTTGCGGGATGGTGTGTCATGTTTGGACACGCGTTTGGTTGCGATTCAGATCGTTGCGTGTTTGTGGTCTTAGTGGGGGTATGGTTGTGATGGTGAATTTTGGTTGGTATAGGTATGGCGCGCGCTATTGTGCAGAATTGGCGCGCGCTACCTTGTGGATAGCGCACGCTAATCTGTCCGGCATATAAACCAGACAGCAATCGTGATTTATCATTTCCACTCTTCTCTTTTCTCCGCGGGTGACACCACATTGTGAATCAAAGGCGACTAGGGATCGTGATCTTGGCCGATTTTTGTTCTATTTAAAGGTGTTTTGGAGTATAACATTATCTAATCTATTGCTCTTCGTCGGATCGAGGCAATTCCGTGATTTTCGTGAGGTAACCATTTTGAAGATTTTGTTCTTGATCTCATTTTCAACCCGATTCTGATGAATCAATTGATGTTAAATGTTGTTGTTGGTCGTGTCATATGAATTATATATCAACAACTCTGACTTGTTCAACTCGGTTGACGATTCTAAAGATGTTGAGGAACCATGAACAATTAACGTTCGATCAAATATCCGTAAACTATCGGTGAACAAAGCAAACGATCAAGGGTGTCCCGTACCCCAGATGATGGCAGGTGATGCTTTCATAATACATCGGAATTGTTGATGCTTCCGACAATTGTGGCTTTGATTCTCTTTATCTTCTTGCTTTCCATCTCTAACTTGGTAGTTCTACGTTTCGAGGACAAAACTCCCTTTGAGGGGGAGAAGAGTATAATAATCGGGATTCTTGCGCTTGTACAATGTAGGGCCTTGGATCCTTCTGTTTGACTCTGTAGTTGCGCTACAGAACTTGCGAGTTCGGTGGTACTGCGATGATTGGCTGGATGTCTGAGCCTATTATAATTGTGGTTTCCGTCATGTATTGGTTTCAAGATCTCGTTGTATAACCCCATTGTCGTTGAATATTGAACCATATTTTCTTGGTAACTTATGATCCCACCCGAGCAAATTATATCTAATCGTGTTGTGCTTTGCTTTGATTTCAACCTGTGCCATTAACTGAATCGTGCCACTACTGAGAAACTCTCGTGGTGATTGTGGTCATTTCGCATTCGTCAGAATGCTTAGAGATTTGGTCATTCGACCTTATGAAGTTGCTTGTTATATTATTACCTCATTTTGACTTCTGTATGTTTCCCTCCTATCGACCCACTTATGCTCGTCGATACCTGCTGAATGTGTTATGTTCTTCGGTCTTTGCCGTTCGAACGAGTTGTGACATTGTTTCGGATTAGTCCATTTACAGCTTTGACTTTTCCCAAGTTTGGTGCGGCCCTTGTGAACCCTATGCAAAGTGAATGTCTTGTAATTCTTACAAGCTCACTTAATGTCTTGAGCTGAGGTGTGAACTTCGGAGTTGTTTGATTATTGTCGTCCCGGTTAAGGTTATTCGATTATTGTGATTCGATTGTTGTTGCTCGATCACGCATCGTGATTATCGAACGGCCGATTTCCTTAAGATTCGGGTACTCGTCCCAGTAAGTCATCTTCCAAACCGTTGAAGTTGTTAAAGTTATATACTTGTTCAGCGTAAAGATCGCATTTGATTATTGTACTATTTGGATGACATGGAGTTTGTGTTCGCCGTTGGCAGCAAATAAAGTATGCCATCTAAAGTTTGCTTTACCTTGATTGTTTCATGTCTTAAGTTTTTGGACGAAACTTATTCCAAAAGGAGCAGACGTAATAATTTTATTTCCGTGTAAATTCCTTTTCTGTTGATCTATTTTCATTTCTTCGGTGCGCTAGTCTCGAAGATCAAATATGAGAGATGGTCATCATGTTTTGACATCAAGTGGGAGTATCGAGAGTCCATGAGTGCATCTTTTGGCTTGACCAATATTTTGGTCGTATTCATACCATGGATTAACTCCATCCTTATTATGTATCCTTGCGAGTCTATCACTAAGATATTATTTTTTTATATTATCATTGTTGTGCAAGAGATAATTAACACTGGATGACGGCGTCGCCATAATAGTGGCTACTAGAAACAACTGTAGCACCGCTAGTGCCGTCGACTTAAGATCGGTTTGATATGTATATAAGGCCCTGAGGGGTATTCCCATAATAAACTTAAGGCGCTAACCGAGAAGAAGCAGTTGAATGATCCTGTAAGTATAGATCCTAATAAGCATACCCGTTGCTTATAGCATATCAATTATCTAGAGGCCGTAGCACAATTTTATCGGGACGCGAGTTAGACTGCACAGGAGGCAGCTGCACGAGAACGCGAGCATGCTGCGCAATTAGAAGCTCAGTTGGCTGCAGTATGGCGTACTCTTCGATAGAGGGAGGCACAGTACACCCAGGCGAGAGAAACCCTCCAGGATCAAGTCCAGCAAGAGAGGGCGATGATACGGGCCAACGCTGAGGAGATCCTTGCTATCCTCCCAGCGGCCCCAATTCCGGTTGCAGAAGTTGAAGAGGATCCCGAGGAAGATTCCGAGGAGGACCCGGAAGAAGAGGTCGAAGACAACTCTGTCGTCGTTAACCCATGAGCTATGCTTAATGGGGCATGCTGTGTACCGATGTTTTCTTACTAATATGTACTGATGTAATGCTTACGATTTAAGGATAAAATTATTCATGGAGGTGATCTATAACCCGGATGTATTTCATCAATCTTCTCCTTGTTTCAAGTTTCGAGGACGAAACTTCTTTGTAGGGGGGAAGGGTGTGATACCCCGAAACAAATAAACCGGGTGATTTTATATTTTGTGAAATGTCGCAGAAATTCGGTCATTGTGTCGGAGTTGAGAACTATGTCGCTCGTGTTGTTTAGAGCGACGAACTTGGAATTTTGTAATTGCGGGATGGTACTATATATTTTATATGTGATATTTTGTACGTCACCGTCGTGTCAACATTCATCGGGAAGAGGTAGAGATAATAATCCGGATAGTTACGATGATACATATATGAGATACATACTCTCTAATATATATATATATATATATATATATATATATATATATATATATGTGTGTGTGTGTGTGTGTGGGTGTGGGTGTATGTGTGTAACCGCCCTATACAAAAAGAGAGAAAGAGGAGATAAGAAGGGTCGCGAAGGACCCTGGAAAACAGACAAAGAAGAGAGAAGAAGAAAGAAAGGAAAAAGAAAAGAAAAGAAAAGGGATAAGATTAAGAAAAAAGGAAGGAGAGAGAGAGAGGGAGAGAGAGAGGGAGAGAGAGAGAGAGAGTGACAAGCAGAACGGGAGAATGAAACAAGAAGAAGAAAGAGACGGGGAAGGAGACGAAGGGCGAAGAGGATTTATGAGGTAAAATTTATCAACTTATATATCGATTTGTTCGTCTCAATGAGTAGATCATGATTCTATATTTAGTTTTTCAAACCGAGGCCGGAATAGCCGGAACGGGGCTGAAACCGTCGCTCGACGTCGGGTCCCTGTACGACCGTTCGGGCTGTCGGAACTTGAAACCGTTTACATCATTAAGGAGCCCTCTTGACGAGCTTCATCCTTCTAGCTTTAGTTTTCGGATTCGGTCGAGTTTTATAATGTGTGTTGTGTGTGCGTGAAACGTATGTGTATGTGTGTTGTGCGTGTAGGTGTATGGGTGTGTGTACTGTGTAGGTGCTGTGTGTGTGCGTGTGTGGGTGTGTATATGTGTGTTTGTGTGCGGGTGTGTGTGTTCGTGTGTGTGAGTGTGTGCGTGTTGTGTGCCGATGTGAGTTGAGAAGTGGGTATGAGTACGGGCGTGCCGATTTGAGATATAAGTGTTTTGTTACGTGTAATAATGGTATTAGCCGATGTTAAAGAAGCTTCCGGTGAGGTTACAATAGACGGGAGACGTGAAAACGACTATTTGATAGTCATATAAAGTTTTGGGGTAGAAAACATAAATTTTGAAAACCCAGGGCTATGCCATTTGAGAATTTGAAATAAAGTTGGACTTGATTGAAGTTTTCTAAATCTTAAATTTGACCCCAATACTCTAATATTTTCTTTAAAAGTGTATAACCTTCTTGGTTTCAATCCAAAATGGGTCAAACGACTGCCAAATGGCTACTAATTCGAAACACAACATTCTTACACCCCAATAACGCGCAGAGTGTGTCCGTGATTATGTCTCACCGAGACTCGGCTAAATTAGAATGTAGAGTTCTAACGGTTATATAAATCTTAACCCGTTAATCATATAATATGATCCGTTTTAGGTTGAAGGTCTGGCTAATCGCTCAGTCTAGTTTTCTCATGAATTGAACCTTTTCCATTCGCTGGAATGCCAGGCAAGTACTTTGATTACGTTTGATGTACTTCGTGTGAATGAATATGTGAAAAATGTGTTTTCTGTGAAATGTGGGAATATAAGAAAATGTGATTTTAGAAAGTGGTGATTTCTGTTGTTTGTGACGTGTGTAATCAGCGGAAGTGTGAAATTGCGAATATTCAGTATCATTGCGCATTGACATGAAATAATATGTCATAAACATGCGTTGTGGAGCGGAAAATAATGAATATGTGAAAAATATGGTTGTGAATATTCAATATGGTTTGTGACATGTGTGATCAGCGGAAATGTGAATTTGCGGATATTCAGCATCATTGAGCATTGACATGAAATAATATGTCATAAACATGCATTGCGGACATTGCGGAAAGCTGAAAAATCCAAGTAAGCGACTTGGGTTGGCCAAAAGAGCCGAGCGGAATGGGCACGTGTGCGTGAGTCATGGCATGCATGGGAATTGCATTGCATTGCACATAAAATAATGATGATTGTGATATTGTATTCCAGAATATATGTGATGGCAGTGTGATTTGGATGTTTATTCATTTGTAGTACATATTCATGAATCGTTGTACTTGCACCGGCTATTTGCTGACCCCTTCGGGGATGAATATACTTGTTGTGTATTCAGGTGCAGGTCTTAATGGCGAACCAGCGCATGAAGTACACGAGGATGGCGAGCAACACTGTTATCATGCACTATTTGAGTATGTGGTCGTACTGTTGAGAACCGAGTTGTGTTTTGCCTTGTGCTCGCGCGAGTACTGTCGGGTAATGTGGGTTGTTTGTGGTTCAGTCATTTTGATGATGTTATTGTGTCAGTTGGAGTCCCACAGGACAATGTATTGTTGAGTGCTGAAATGTATATGGTTTGAAGTTGAGTACTGTCAATACATGTGTGGATTTATATTGGTTTCAGCCTGGTAGGTTCTCCAAAAAGAATCTACGGCACTGTAATATCTCTGTAAATCACGGGGGCGTTACACATATCTTAGGAAGATGCCAATTATGCCATAAGGGAAGTGTACGAGTGGATCTGGGGGAACCACACTGGTGGCCAAGACCTCGCTTACAAATTTATTCGCTAAGGATACTATTGGCCCAATTTCAAAAAGGACGCCATCTCCCACATCAAAAAGTGTGACCAATGCCAGAACTTCGCACCTCGGATCTGTTCCCCCAGAGCTTCTCACCTCGATCCTAAGTCTGTGTCCATTCACAAAATGGGAGATTGACCTGATTTGCCCACTGCTCAAAGGAAAGGGCGGGGTGACGCATGCCATAGTTGTTGTCGACTACTTCAAGAAATGGGCCGAAGCCGGGCCACTTGCGACCATAACCAAGCAGAAAATCATAGACTTTGTCTGGAAATACCTCATCATCCAGTTCGACATTCCAAACTCAAGACAGTTTGTTAGGGTGTCTACACATCAAGAACTACTTCTCGGCGCCATACAACCCACAATCAAACATAAAAGTCGAGACGCTAAATAATATCATCAAATAGACTATGCAGATACACCTCGAAAAACTAAAGGGTGGTTGGTCGAAAGAACTCCCCAATGTTCTTTGGTCTTACCGAACTACACATCGGACCGCGATTGAGGAGACCTATTTTTACTAGCCTTTGGGATCGAGGCAATTATCCCAGTCGAAATCAAGGCTCCAACATATCGGGCCCGTCACTTCGATAAGGCCCAAAATGATCTGGCTCTGTCCATTGAGCTCAATCTACTCGAAGAGAAGAGACACCAAGCCGACTTAAGAAACACAAACTACAAGCAGTGATCTGAGAAATACTACAACATTCGGGTCCGATAGAGAAAGTTACATGTCTGGGATCTCGTCCTCAAGAGAGTTACCGGAGCCAAGCCTGTCACCTTTACCTCAAGTGGGAAGGCCCTTACCACATCTTACAAGTTCTTCAAATCGGGCCTACAGGTTAGAATATTTATATGGTTTACAGTTTAACCATCCTTGGAATGCTTGGATTCTCACGAAATATTATCAATAAAAATGTTACTTTCTGAAAGATCGGGTTTCCTTGCCATTTTTTTTGGTTCATTTATGTACAAAGTTTCATTTACAAAGAGAAAAATAAAAAAGTAAACCGAGCCGGACATGATGCGGAGAGGGTGAAAAACCAACCTTGATTCGGAAAAAATAAGGTCATCAGAACCTGACATGATTCAAGAAGGCAAAAACCGACCTAAGAAAAATTACAAATGATCGATCTCAGATCGGCGATATCTAAATGAGCCTTTAAGGCCAAACCAACAAGAATATGATCTAACTGACCTAGAAAAAGTTTGTTACCAGATTTATCTTGCCTTTAATGGAGATAAAAAAACCAAGTTAATTATCTCGACGAACAAATCGGTCCAACACGATCAAGAAACACATGCAAAGTGGATCAGCCCAACCCAATCGAAGAAACATGAAATAAAGTCAGGTTAGCCCAACACCAACCTCACTACACTTAGAGAGTGAAAAAAGGGAAAGAATACAAGATTTTGTTAATGAAAATTCATTGCCAACCCGATCAAGAAATATACAAAAGGAGACCAACCTAACATCGATCTTGAAACACTTGGTATAAAAAATAAGAAGAGAAAAATGCATCAAGGCGCTCCACTAAGAGAGGGGCCGTCAACTCCCCACTGGGCTGAACTCTGACCCTCCTCAGCTCTGTCGGCCGCCTCGGCTTCCCCGTCATCCATATCGGTTTACTCAAAGCTATGAGCGTCCCTGAACTCATTCATCTTAGTCTCAACCGACTCCACTGATCTTTCCGCCTTCAACTCTTTCATGATTCGTCTGCCGGCAGAGGTGTAGTTGATAGACCTCTTGAATTTGTCGGACTCCCGATGCTCTTGGACCCCCAACTCTCCGCCCTGCACCCTGACCGCCTTGACATTAGAACTAGCCTGGGAATCCAGCTCTTTTTGACGCCTCTAGAAGCTCGACCTTGCTTGGGAGAGTTCGAGCTCCGCCTGAGCCATCCTGGCCTCCACTTGAGACGCCCTATCCTCCTCCTGTTTGGCCGTAGTTCCACTTTTCGGGAATCCTGTTCAGCCTTGATGGATCTTCTTCAGCCTCTGGGCGACCTCGACCTGTGGACCCATCTATACCTTCACCAACTCAACCACGACCGAGCAGCCGACATGACCCCCCTGCAAGGTCTCCTTCTGAGCAAGAAGAGAGTCCTTTTTGCAAGGTCTCATTTCGAGCTAGGCATATAGATTAAAAGTAGGAATAGTTGCAGTATTTGAAAGATTGTGTGGTTAGTTAAATGAAGTTTTTCGATATGTGTTGACAAATGGTGGCGAAGAAGAATAGTCCCGGATCAGAAATTTTACTGTTACTCGAACAAGTTGGTAAATAATTAAGGCATGAATCGAGTGAACTGTGGATAGATGAGTATTGATCGGTTGAGGGTGTGGTGTGTTATATTGACTTGTGATATGAAGTGGTAGCGTCTTATGCATTTTGCATACAATGTATCTTCTTGAAGCTTTTAAAATTGTTCTGCATAAAGTGTGTTTTTGTTGGGTCGGTACCGCCACTTGAAGGGGGAGTTGGATAGTGCGGTTAAGAATATAGAATTCTTTTGCGATTGCGGAAGCAATAAAGTGCGGAATGTGTTGTGTTGGGAATTATACACCTCAACAGGCGATCGGCACAGACGACAGGCGACCGAGTCAGAGTCGAATAGATCAAGGCAGACTTGCCGATCGGAGATCCCAGATCAAGCCCAGGTGCCGAGCGATCGACATCTAAGGCGATCTTCTCTTGGCACCTGGCGATCGACTCTGGTGCCCGGCCAATGACGACCGCCCCATGCCACGCGAAGCCAGCATCCATCCAGTCGGCGAAGGCCAAAGTGCAGGACAGAGACCCACGTGCAGATCCGGAAAAGGTGCCATAGGACATGGATCGTTGACCACAGCCTGTCAGCATCTACTCACCTACCGACAGACCCGCCGAAAGGTGCAAAGTGGGACCGCTCGGGACAGCGACTCAAGACGCGTGCAGACTTCTCATTGGTCCGCACAACTGGCAGCCAGCCCATGTTGCGGACTTTAAGGCAACCAAACCACGTGCTGCAAGACGATCGCCCCTTATTATAACACAGGAAATGCGATTGCCCCCCTACGGCCAGTCCTATAAATAGAAGGCCTCCTGCACTTGGAAAAGGGGCTGCTCTCTGGCTGCTGCTCTCTGGCTTTTCTTACGGCTTGGCTTTCACTCTCTTGGCAACGCTATACACTCCGGACATCTTTCTCTCTCACTTTCGAGACCTCTTAATCCATAAGACGGTCGGCAGAAATGAGAACAAGAACACACAAAGCTTCATTCAAGAGCTAGATAATTAGGATCTTTTACACTCATTGTAATTGCATTCTTACATTAATATTTGTACTCAACGTATTCGTATTAATAACATCTCGCGAGAGCATTCAAGCCCGGGCCTAACAAACCCGACAAATCTTGTAGTATTTCCATTCCCTCGGACGTGCTCTCGCAACCTTGTTTGCTGTCCGTCCATTCCAGCAATATCTATCTCCGGATATTATTTCGGGCAGCAACAATTGGCGCTAGAGGAAGGGCATCTAAACCTTCATTTTTACTCCTACCGTCTCGAAGAACACTCACTGTTCTCCGGGGCATATACTTGAAGAGACACTCACTGCTCTTCAAAGAAAGCTTTCAGAATCATGACTTCTGCCTCCACATCGAAGAAAGCCGCTGGCCGATCCGCCGGACGCCTCATTCCGTCTCAATCCGAGCCCCAGCCTATGGCGGAGGGTAGCCGCGGCGACCCGAGACTTTCGATCCCGCCCCAGAGGGACGGACCAAGCCTCAATCAGTTCCAAACTGCGGAACAGATCGAAGAGGCCATGTCCATCCTACGGGAGCGACGGAGAGCATTCAATGCGCCCGCTATAACCCCCTCGGCCATCCGCCGCGTGAGCAAACGGAAGTTCAAGGGGTTACTAGCCGAGCGATCGCCAGGAGGCCCCGATTCGTAAGAAAAGGCACTCGCAAGGCGGGACACCTCCGTCTTCATCCGCCTAGCAAGCGACCCATCGTGGCGACCAGGGCATTCTGGTCCCAGCCATGAGACGACGGAGCCTGAATCCGTCACCAGGAGTTCGGCATACCCGACTCCCAGAAGGCAGGCCGACCATATGACTCCTCGCCAAAGAACCAAGATCGGCGGCAACGACCTCATCGCCCACCGCGGAGCCGGGAGATTGGTACACGATCGCCTCGGCGCCCGCTCCAAGAGCCAAACCACAAGCGACCAATCTACGGCAATGGCCGCAATGCAACGCCAGCTCGATGACATGAAGGTGCTCCTAGAAACTGGGGCAGGCGCCAATAGCAAGATCGCCGGGCCGAGCGAGCCACTCGCGGTCCATATCGATCTCGCCCCCGTGCAGCGTAGGATCGCTCCTCCACAAACACCTTTGTATGAAGGGAGGTCAGATCCCGAGACTCGCCTGAGCAAGTTCCGGATCTACATGACCAGGTGTGGGGCATCAGACGCGACCAGGTGCCGAATGTTCCCGCTAACATTGGGCGACCTGGCCCATAGGTGGTACAACTCATTGCCACCACGATCCATCAGTTCCTTTGATCAACTGGCGAACGACTTCACGTCGTACTTCGCCACCAAGGTCGCTCGACCAGAAGGCCCCCACCGCATGATGAAAATCAGGCAGGGGGAAGACGAATCCGATGCAGACTACATCGACTGGGTGGACGAGATAATCCTCAACGGCGAGCCCGTAAGCGACGAGATCGCCCTATACTTGGTCCTAGGGGGATTCGATGGTCTGTCGCCTATGTTCAGGCACCTTACGAAGGACATCCCCCCGACCTACGCGATCTTCCACGCTAAGGCCGCAGAATTTTTGGCCAGGCAAAGATTAGTTTTACACCTATGAGCAACGCGATCGGCGACCGAACAACGATCCTCAGTCTGCCAGCCCGATCGTCAGAATCAAGCAAACATCTCCGAAAATGGAGGACTCGCTCGCCATCTACAGTTCATCATCTAACATGATGGACTAAGGCACGAGATCGCCTCCCCCGCACAACGTATACCATCGAGGATCGACATCTAACATGACGATCCGAGGTAGAAGAGTGCAGCCATGGTCCTGGTGGTCGATGGAACCGACTGCTTCAGCCATGCAAGCTTCCTTTGGACTGCGATCGCTCGCCCTTCGTTTAAATACGAGGCGGGCGTAGCCGAAGGACTCTCCAAACAAATCAGTGGACACGCTCGCCCGCCCACAAAGGTTCATAATCTAAATTGGTGGGCCCGGACAATGCGACGCGTCCCTACCCCCGTCTCAACGTATACCGTCGAGGGTCACCATCTTAATGGCGGCCCGAGGTAGAAGAAGAGCTAACAAGCCACGGACGTGGAGTTGATTAATCCAACGACGCCCCGCGCAAGGAATCTTCCAGACCAAGACCGCACGCCCTTCGTTTAAATACGAGGCGAGGCGCAGCCTTCGGAGGACCCTACCAATTAAGTGAGTCGCGAGAACTTAGCCATCAGACGGAATGTCGCTCGCGCATAATGATAAGTGTCAGTTTTGTACACTTATCCATGGTTTGTATCGATAAAATTCAACCATAATTGAGCTAGTCTACTCGTTTTTTGCTTTTAATTTATTAGTTTTAATAATTTTATTTTTATCGAATGATGATCGGATTAAATAACTGAATTACTCAAGAAACAACATGTTAATAAATATTCTCTTTATTGAATTTTGATATATTCATGTTGTAGGGCTTTCCGAGACGAATTCGGCAGTCTTTCCGGATTCAAAATCAGAGTTATATATCAAAAGTTATCATCCGAAGAAGATCTGGGGCAAAAACGCAAAGTCTGAGGAATTCTGGGCTGAAAACGTAACTATCAAAGCTTCAGATGAACAAATTTACGAAGCCACGTTACGGCCGTAACATTCAGGAGTTACGGCCGTAAGTCACCCTAGTTACGGCCGTAACTCTTGAATGTTACGGCCGTAACTCTTGACAGATTGCTATGATTTGTCTAATTTTTTATACTTTTTGTGTATTATTGAGGGGATGGCTGGCATTGATCCGATATAATGTAATAATGCTGTAGTTTTGGAGCTATTAGATGACTTTAGGTGTATAAATAGACCCCTTAGATCCCTCATCATTCATCATTCATCTTATAATTTTCCATTTTCTTGTAAACTTTTCTTTTTGTGTGAAGAACACACTTGTGTTCTTGAGTGATCTTTGTAAGTGTGGTGTAGTATATGTTGTTCAGAGAGTTTATTGCTTCTATCTCCTTTATCTACTAAGGGAGTTAGGATCAATTCTTTCTCTTGATTCAACTAAAAATGACCACCAAAGCTTGTAATATGTGTAATAAACCCTTTATGGGCTAAGTTTCTTAAGTTGGGATTATAAACAAGGTTAGTCATGTTATTTATGTTTGTATAAAGATATATTATGAATTACTTATTATTGTGTGTGATTTTCATTGTTTTAACAATCTTTATTTATTTGGCCAATTAATGAAGATATTTATGATCTTCATATGTTTCAAAGAAAATATGTTTGATTAGATCAAATGATCTTCACTCTAAGTTGTTCTAGGGGATAGAAATATACCCCTAGTCCTTAGATGATTCATTGAGTTATTTTCACAAATCCTAATGCTATGTATTGAAGCCAATCAACATAGAAATATAGTGGATTGATTCAATATGTAAGGGCGTTTATAGTTCGAAAGAGAAACCGTCTTTTTAAGGAAAATCGAATCTACACAACATAATAAGTAAATTCATCTTATGATCTCCAATACATCTTTTATAACTAATGACGAACTAAGTTTGTAATCCCAACTATTTCATTTTATCGATAATCAATCTATTATTATTGCTATCTTTTTATTTCCTTATAATATTAGAACTATTATTGCAATTTCTTTGCAATTATTAAACCAAACTTTTTAATTGTGTGTTTCACTCATCTTAAGTATCTATAAAAATAGACTAATAGTGTATAATTCAAATTATAACATAACTTCCTTGTGGGATCGATAAACCGGACTCAAAAAGTCCACTTTACTACTTGATACGATATCGTGCACTTGCGATAGTTACACAAAAAACGTGTCAAGTTTTTGGCGCCGTTGCCGGGGAAGTATAAGTTATATTTGAAAAAATTACATTATTAACTATTGTTATAAATGCAACTTTTTCTTTTTTGTAGATTCCCTTGTCTATGCGAAGGACATACAATCGCGATTTAGTTTTACTAGATCCCGAGATCGAAGCCACATTCAGAAGAAGGCGAAGAGAACAAAAGAAAAACATTATTTCTTCACCATCAATGGCGGATGAACTAAATCCACATCTCCCCCAAGGAAATGATAACGAAAGAATTCCTCCGGTGGGGGGGAATACCTAATGTTCAAAACCTTCAACATCAACAATATCCTATTGTACCGGAAATAGATGAAGACAACATGCTCTTTGGGGAATTCATGAACCCCCCATCTTTGAGCGTTCAATCAAGTGTAATCTATCCACCATTTGGAGTGGACAATTTTCAAATTCGCCCAGATGTCATCAATCTCTTCTCCAACAACAACTCATTCTATGGAAGAACCGACGAAAATCCATATCTTCATATTAACCGTTTTGTGGAAATATGTGGAAATTTCAAATATCCAAATGTAAATGACGAGGCGATCAAAATGAGACTTTTCGTGCACAATTTGAAGGACAGAGCAAGAGAGTGGCTAGATACTTTGCCACCACGAAGCATAACAAATTGGCCCGAATTTGTCCAGAAATTCACCACTAAATACTTTCCACCAATAAAAGTGGCGAAACTCAAATACGAAATCTCTACATTTCGTCAACAAGATTCAGAATCATTCCACGAAGCATGGGAGAGATACAAAGATATGCTACGAAAATGTCCTAACCATGGTTTCAATTTGGGAGCACAAGTCAATTACTTATATTCTGGAATTTTACCTTCATGCCGAGCCAATGTCGATTCATCATCAAATGGCTCACTGGGAAACAAAACTATGAAAGAGGCTTATAATCTTTTTGAGGTTATAAGTGAACAAAGTGCAAGATGGCCAGACAGAAATATCCAAAAGAAACCAAATGGTGTTTTTGAAGTGGATTCTTATTCACTTATGTTGGCAAAAATTGAAGCTCTATCAAAGAAAGTCGAGGAAATGTCTTTTTCAACTCCTCAATTTGTGAAGACGGTGCAAACTCCACAAATTTCAGCTTTTTCATGTGAAATTTGTGGAGCAACTCACAACAGCACTATATGTCCCTTAGTGCAACAAGAACAGTCACCACCACCACCAGAACAAGTGACGTATGCTCAGAATTTCCAAAGGCAAGCATACAATCCTTACGGGCCAACATACAATCCAGGATACAAAAATCATCCAAATTTTTCTTATGCAAATAACAACAATGTGTTGAATCCAACGCATCAAGAAAAGAAGCCCGGATGGGAAGAAGCAATCACGAAGCTAGCTGAACAACAACTGAAGTATCAACAACGCAATGATGCTTCAATTAAAAATCTGGAGACACAAGTTGGCCAAATGGCCAAAATACTTTCAGAAAGATCTCAAGGCATGTTACCTAGCAATACGGAGGTAAATCCAAGGGAAAATGTCCAAGCTATCACAACAAGAAGTGGAGTGCAGTTGCCCGAAATTTCTATGGAAAACCATCTGAAAAAAAAAATAAACAGAATCAAGAATCAGAAAAAGAATCTGATACATGACCTTCATCTCAAAAAGGTCCAATTGCTACAAAATCTTATGTTCCACCTATCCCATTTCCTCAACGGTTGAAGAATCACAAGCTCGATGCTCAATTCGGGAAATTCTTAGAAATCTTCAAAAAGCTACACATCAACATTCCTTTTGCCGATGCTCTAGCACAAATGCCAAGCTATGCCAAATTTATGAAAGATATTGTTTCCAACAAACGAAGGCTTGAAGAATACAAAACTGTCATGCTAACAGAGGAATGTAGCGCAATACTACAAAAGAAGCTGCCACCCAAGCTAAAAGATCCGGGAACTTTCACAATCCCGTGTACTATTGGTGAAGTGAATTTTGGAAAAGCTCTTTGTGATTTAGGGGCAAGTATCAACTTGATGCCCCTGTCAATTTTCAACAAATTGAACTTGGGAGAAGCAAAAGCAACAACAGTTTCACTACAATTAGCCGATCGGTCAATCAAATATCCACGTGGGATAGTTGAAGATGTGCTCGTCAAAGTTGATAAATTCATATTTCCAGCAGATTTTATCATCCTCGACATGGAAGAAGATCAGATATTCCCATTATTTTGGGACGACCATTTCTCACTACAGGACTTGCTCTTATTGACGTCTATGAAGGAAAGCTAATACTCAGTGGAAGACGAACATGTCATCTTCGATGTCTTAAAAACTTTGAATCAACCCTCCACAGATGAGTATTGTCTAAAAATAGACACAATTGAAGCCATGGTGAACAAGTCTTTAGAGAAAATTCTATCTAAAGATCCTCTTGAGACATGTATAGCAAATTCTCTAACCAAAGATGGAAGAAGAATATCACTTGGCCGAAACAGTTAACTATCTAGAAGCACTACCAACCTTAAGAAAGCATCCACATTTTGAAGAATTGGGGACAAGCTCCGCTAAACCCCTCCCTTCTTTACAAGAATCTCCAACACTTGATCTCAAACCTCTACCCACACATTTGAGATACGCTTACTTGGGCGTTTCCTCAACACTTCCGGTCATCATATCTAACATATTGACCAAACTTGAAGAAGGGAAATTACTAAGGGTATTGAGGAATCACAAAAGAGCAATTGGATGGACTATTGCAGACATTAGAGGAATAAGCCCCTCTATATGCACTCACAAAATCTTGATGGAAGATGACTGCAAACCTTCAATTGAGCATCAACGACGTTTGAATCCAAACATGAAGGAAATTGTGAAGGCAGAGATTCTTAAATTACTTGACGCAGAATCATTTATCCAATCTCGTATAGTCCATGGGTGAGCCTGTACATATGGTGTCCAAAAGAGTGTAATCACGATCATTGAGAACGAGCACAATGAACTTATACCAACACGACCGATCACAGGATGGAGAATGTGCATTGATTACAGGAAACTAAACAAGACAACAAGAAAAGATCATTTTCCACTCCCATTTATTGATCAGATGCTAGATAGATTGGCGGGACATTCTTACTACTGTTTTCTCGACGGCTATTCAGGGTACAACCAAATCGTAATAGCCCCGTAAGACCAAGAGAAAACAACATTCACATGCCCTTATGGAACATTTGCCTATAGAAGAATCCCATTCGGATTGTGCAATGCTCCAGCCACATTTCAAAGATGCATGATGTCAATATTCTCAGACATGGTTGAAAAATTCATTGAAGTTTTCATGGACGATTTCTCGGTTTTCGGAGATTCATTTGATAAATGCCTAATTCACTTAGGCATGGTCTTGGAAAGATGTGAAGACACACATCTAGTTCTCAATTGGGAGAAATGTCACTTCATGGTCCAGGAAGGAATCGTACTTGGCCATAGAATCTCACAACATGGAATTGAAGTCGATAAGGCAAAGATCCAAGTGATTGCAAAACTTCCTCCACCAATTTCGGTGAAAGGAGTAAGGAGTTTTCTCGGACATGCAGGATTCTATCGGAGGTTTATAAAAGATTTCTCAAAAATAGCAAAACCTCTCTGTTCTTTGCTTGAGAAAGATACACCATTCCTTTTCACAAATGAATGCCACGTGGCCTTTACAACTTTGAAGGATAAGCTTACATCAGCTCCAATCATCATTTCTACAGATTGGACTATTCCTTTCATTTTAATGTGCGATGCAAGTGATTATGCCGTAGGGGCCGTACTGGGCCAGAAGAAGGACAAAATGATGCAAGTGATCCATTATGCTAGCAGGACTATGAATGATGCTTAGCTGAACTACACAACAACTGAAAAAGAGATGCTTGCAGTGGTTTATGCCTTTGACAAATTTCGATCCTACTTATTGGGATCAAAGGTCATAGTCTATACTGATCATTCAGCTTTGAAATATTTAATGACAAAGCAAGATGCAAAGTCAAGGCTAATCCGATGGGTTCTACTTATGCAAGAATTCGACATAGAAATCAGAGACAGAAAGGGAACAGAAAACCAAGTGGCGGATCATCTCTCTAGACTCGACCAAAACAATGCTCAAGAGAGGGAAATAAATGAAGTATTTCCGGATGAACAACTGTTCCAAATCTCTAATATCCAGGAAAAACAAAATGCACCATGGTATGCTGACATCGTTAATTTCCTTGTTAGTGGAATAATTCACCCAAACTTTTCCCATCATCAAAAGAAAAAATTCTTCTCCGAGTTGAAATACTATCACTGGGAAGATCCTCTGTTGTTCAGACGAGGAACTGATCAAATCATCCGGAGATGCATACCGGAAGAAGAAATGGAGAAGGTATTAGAAAGATGTCATTCCTCTCACTATGGAGGACATTTTGGGGGTTCAAAACAAAGCAAAGAAAATTCTTGAAGCAGGATTCTATTGGCCCACTCTGTTCAAAGATGCACATACACTTGTCTCGAAGTGTGACCAGTGCCAAAGACATGGAAACATGTCAAAAAGAAATGAAATGCCAATGAATTTCATCCTTGAAGTTGAAATCTTCGACGTTTGGGGAATTGATTTCATGGGACCCTTTCCATCATCATTCTCTAATGAATACATCCTTGTAGCTGTTGACTACGTATCCAAATGGGTAGAGGTCAGCATTACCAACAAACGAAGCTAAGGTTGTGGTAAATTTTCTAAAGAAAAATATATTCACTCGCTTCGGAACTCCGAGAGTTATTATCAGTGATGGCGGATCTCATTTCTGCAATCACCAGGTTAAGGCTCTATTGACCAAATTCGGAGTAAAACACCGTGTCGCTACCTCTTATCACCCACAAACAAGTGGACAAGTCGAAGTTTCCAATCGTGAATCAAACGTATACTTGAGATGACAATCGACTCATCTCGGAAAGATTGGTCGAAAAGCCGGATGATGCGCTGGGCTTACGTAATGTACCTATAAGACACCGATAGGCATGTCTCCATTTAAATCAGTTTTTGGAAAAGCTGTCACACCCGCCAAAGAGAACTTGAACATCGAGCTTTTGGGCTATAAAAAAATTAAACTTTGACGAGCAAATGGAAAGAAAAGGTTGTCAGCTTAAATGAGTTGGATGAAATCCGACTTGACTCATATGAAAATGCCAAAATCTACAAAGAAAAACGAAAAGTGGCATGACAACAAAATTCTAAGAAGAGATTTTAAAACAGAGACCAAGTTCTCGCTTTTTAATGCACGATCGCGTCTGCTTCCGGTAAGCTACGATCACGATGGATGTGCCCTTACACGATCAAAGAGGTGTTTTCTCATGGAGTCATGGAGATTTATAATACAACCGACGGAGTTTCAAAGTAAACGGTCAACGGTTAAAGCCATATCTGGGAGGAGAATTCTCGGCAAAGAAAATCAATCATAATGTTGGAAATACCTAATTAATCTGACGAGAAGTCAAGCTAAGGACGTTAAACAAAGCGCTTATTGGGAGGCAACCCAATCTCTATTATTTCACAAATAAGTTTGGGGGTAACACGGAAGGATTCAACAACAACAGCAAGGATCAGATCGTTCATAAAATTCAGGGAGTCTTTCTTTCATTATTCTTACACACAAAAAAAAAAAATATAATATATATATACGGCCGTATCCAAAATAATACGGCCGTAAGTAGAATCAGGATTTTTTTTACGTATGGTTTATACGGCCGTAACTGCTACATGTTACGGCCGTATCTTAAAACAGGTTCTAAAAAAAAAACGAACGTTACATACGGCCATAACTGCTGCATGTTACGGCCGTATCTTAAAACCTATTTGAAAAAACGAAAGCAACTTACGGCCATAACTTGTATAGGTTACGGCCGTAACTAGTAGTCTGTATTAAAAAAAAAAAAAACGTCCTTAAACACTTATCACACACCAGACGAGACACAAGCGGCCGGGAGAGCGATTTTTTCCCCCTATCAATCCCTACTTGCTAAAAAACTCAAAATCACCAATACAATTCATTAACATATTAACATTCACACATAATCATCAGGTTCTCTTTCAATCCTTGTTTCAATTTATATATTCTTGAGTTTTAGTTTGTAGTTTTTCTCTTCATATTTGTTTTTCGATTCTTATTTCCGTATGATTCGTTGATTAAATCTTGTTCATTTGTGAGTATTGTTGATATTTGTATCGTTATTTGATTCATTGATTTGTGGTGGCTTTATGGATTTGAGTTTGAATACGAAAAACTTGTTAAAAAACTATGAACTCAAGGTGTCCGACGAAATGCCACAACGAAAATCTTTGAATTTTTTTATGTTTTTATTGGTTTTGCTTGATGATTATAGTCGTGTGATGAAAAGAAGTTGATTTTGTTAAATTTCAGGGATGGCACCGAAGAAATCAACAAAAGGAAAAGAAAAGGTCGGTTCGTCATCTCAAGGTCCGGCACCGCCACAAAGAAATCAAAACACAAAGTGCATTAAGGAAAGATTGTTCAATCTTGATGATTTCATCGGCCATGCGGATAGAGACACAATCACTACCCCTTTCATCCAAAAATTCTTAGACAACGGCTGGGAGAAATTTGTTTCCGATCTCCCAAATGGTAACCCGACCTTGACCCTAAACTTTTACAATTCTTTCAACAAGTCCATTGGGCAGGTAGGGTCACCTACTTATCATCAGACTACTGTGAATGGGAAATCAATAAATTTTTCACCGGATGTCATTAACAAGTTTTTGCGGGTTAATTGTACTAACGCGGTTGACATTACTATCTTGCCTAATGAAGAGGTGCCGGATGATAGAGTTTTACGCTGGGCGTTAGTAAGCGAGTTGCATGACAGTATTGGGATGATCAAACCCCGATACAACCAGGCGGACCTTATGGATGATGCTTGGTATTTATGGATGTGGGCAGCCGGGAGTATTTACCCGACTTCGACTCTGACGACGGTTTCCATTGGCCACCTGCGAGGTTTATATGCTATCCGCCGAGGGGTAAAAATGGATTTGGGTACTCACATTTACACTACTATTTGTCACTATGCCGGCATGGTCCCGACTAGGCAGAAAATGCCATACCCCTGCCTTATCACCGGTATTTGCAGGAGCCAGAGAGTCAAAATTTCGGCAGGGGGTGATATTTTAACACATGGGGATCGACTGAACGGCCGGAGTAGTATTTTTCGAAGTACTCAATTGAGAAGCAAACGGGCACGTTTGGAACCTAAGAGGAGAGTAGCGAGGAAGAGGTATATGAGGCATAGGAAGATGCCGTTTATGAGTTTACGGCTTTTGAGTTAAATTTGCTTGAAAGAGTTCAGGATTAGAAACATCCCAGTGAAATTATGAGAAATCGAATGAAATACTCGGCGACAATTAGAAACGGAGAAGCGCTTTGAAAAGCTTTTCCGTTTTCTAAACATCCCCGACACACACGGAGGATCACAAAGCTAAAATTTCGGGGAGTTTTCTGCTTTCTCGCATGCTATTATATTTTTTTAAAACTCTGACGTTTTACTTATAAGTTTGGGGGTGATATTTTCGTACTTGTGTGTTTATTTTGTGGTTTTTGAACTATGATTTTTATTTGGATTTTCATTGTGGTATGTTTTGATTAGTGTATTGTGTGGTGTGTTGATTAGGTTTAGTATATATATATATATATATATTTATAGGATTTTGATTTTTGAGATTTTTAGATCTGGCCAAAACACAAATAAATTAGCTATATACAAGCTTCTAAAATCGTTTTAACCGGTAAAAAAATTGTATATTCCAAAATTTTTTTTTGAGCCTTAATCTCTCTTTCCAAGCCTTGTAATTATCATATAAAATCGAGTCATTCGTTACCTTGAGAAAAGAAGAATCAGTTGGTTAATGAAAAATAGAACTGAAATTTACTTAATTTGTGGAGTTTTTGATTTTTCATACTTAAACTAAGAAATGATTTTCTGCAAAAATTCTATTCCCTAAAAAAAAGGAGTCATTGGTGAAAAGAGCTACACGTTAGCAAATAACGGTGTGAAAGCTATCACCTAAAAAAATAAATGACGAAAAGGAGAAGTGTTGAGCGAATAAATGCCTAATTTTGGAAGTCTTAAATTTTGCGAAAAGTAAAGGACTAACCATTGTTGGTGCGTAGTCGCCGTCTCGTAAAATTGGTGAAAAGAGCTACACGTTAGCAAATAACGGTGAAAGCTATCACCTTTTACGAAAGAAAAATAATGAGATAGAAATTGTGTTAGTGAAAAGAGCTACACGTTAGCAAATAACGGTGTGAAAGCTATCACTAAAAGGGATGTAGTTTATGAGCAGATTTGAATTAATTAGCAGCTGAATTTCAATACACTCAATTTTCTGAAAATCACAATATTTGATGACGCCAATGAAATTCTTCTTCATATTGAGTCGAAAAATAAACGAGTGATCGAGAGCAACCATTAAAGGGAGTCGTGTGTATCACGAGTGGGAAATAAATAATCAACCTATTGGGGGGAAACCTTATATTTTGAAATTACAAAATAAAAACCGTGTTTTAACTTCAAAAACATTAGTAGATTTATTTTGAATCTTGATTCATTTCTATCTACTGTATAAAGCTGGTTGTTGTTTATTAATGGCATTTTGATCTCTTTTTCTCTTTTTATATTTTAATTTATGTGTGTATTAATTATCTTATTTTAGTGATTTTTATTTTTATTTTTGGAGTGTGAATAATAAAGAGTCTTGCTCGGGACTAGCAAGAATTCAAGTTTGGGGGTGTGATAAGTGTCAGTTTTGTACACTTATCCATGGTTTGTATCGATAAAATTCAACCATAATTGAGCTAGTCTACTCGTTTTTTGCTTTTAATTTATTAGTTTTAATAATTTTATTTTTATCGAATGATGATCGGATTAAATAACTGAATTACTCAAGAAACAACATGTTTAATAAATATTCTCTTTATTGAATTTTGATATATTCATGTTGTAGGGCTTTCCGAGACGAATTCGGCAGTCTTTCCGGATTCAAAATCAGAGTTATATATCAAAAGTTATCATCCGAAGAAGATCTGGGGCAAAAACGCAAAGTCTGAGGAATTCTGGGCTGAAAACGTAACTATCAAAGCTTCAGATGAACAAATTTACGAAGCCACGTTACGTCCGTAACATTCAGGAGTTACGGCCGTAAGTCACCCTAGTTACGGCCGTAACTCTTGAATGTTATGGCCGTAACTCTTGACAGATTGCTATGATTTGTCTAATTTTTTATACTTTTTGTGTATTATTGAGGGGATGGCTGGCATTGATCCGATATAATGTAATAATGCTGTAGTTTTGGAGCTATTAGATGACTTTAGGTGTATAAATAGACCCCTTAGATCCCTCATCATTCATCATTCATCTTATAATTTTCCATTTTCTTGTAAACTTTTCTTTTTGTGTGAAGAACACACTTGTGTTCTTGAGTGATCTTTGTAAGTGTGGTGTAGTATATGTTGTTCAGAGAGTTTATTGCTTCTATCTCTTTTATCTACTAAGGGAGTTAGGATCAATTCTTTCTCTTGATTCAACTAAAAATGACCACCAAAGCTTGTAATATGTGTAATAAACCCTTTATGGGCTAAGTTTCTTAAGTTGGGATTATAAACAAGGTTAGTCATGTTATTTATGTTTGTATAAAGATATATTATGAATTACTTATTATTGTGTGTGATTTTCATTGTTTTAACAATCTTTATTTATTTGGCCAATTAATGAAGATATTTATGATCTTCATATGTTTCGAAAGAAAATATGTTTGATTAGATCAAATGATCTTCACTCTAAGTTGTTCTAGGGGATAGAAATATACCCCTAGTCCTTAGATGATTCATTGAGTTATTTTCACAAATCCTAATGCTATGTATTGAAGCCAATCAACATAGAAATATAGTGGATTGATTCAATATGTAAGGGGCGTTTTATAGTTCGAAAGAGAAACCGTCTTTTTAAGGAAAATCGAATCTACACAACATAATAAGTAAATTCATATTATGATCTCCATATTTTATAACTAATGACGAACTAAGTTTGTAATCCCAACTATTTCATTTTATCGATAATCAATCTATTATTATTGCTATCTTTTTATTTCCTTATAATATTAGAACTATTATTACAATTTCTTTGCAATTATTAAACCAAACTTTTTAATTGTGTGTTTCACTCATCTTAAGTATCTATAAAAATAGACTAATAGTGTATAATTCAAATTATAACATAACTTCCTTGTGGGATCGATAAACCGGACTCAAAAAGTCCACTTTACTACTTGATACGATATCGTGCACTTGCGATAGTTACACAAAAAACGTGTCACATAAGACACGGTCGTGGAGGTCGGTCCATCGAACTCCGCAGTCGTGCACGGCTCCTCAAGACCGAGATGGACGGCCTTTCGAGGATTCGAAAAAATTTGAAAATTACAGGTACAAGACCGAAGATAGCTCGCCAATCGATCAGATCGCCCAAATCCGAGACCAAAGTGCGCACAACGGGTCGCCCGTCTTTATCCTCAACGATCGCCAGTAAGAACCACCTCACCCCATGTCTTCAACATCGGAGCAAGCTGGGGGGGCAATTGTTGTGTCGGGAATTATACATCTCAACAGGCGATCGACACAGACGACAGGCGACTGAGTCAGAGTCGAATAGACCAAGGCAGACTTGCCGATTGGAGATCCCGGATCAAGCCCAGGTGCCGAGCGATCGACATCTAAGGCGATCTTCTCTTGGCACCTGGCGATCGACTCTGGTGCCCGGCCAATGACGACCGCCCCATGCCACGCGAAGCTAGCATCCATCCAGTCGGCGAAGGCTGAAGTGCAGGACAGAGACCCACGTGCGGATCCGGAAAAGGCGCCGCAGGACATGGATCGTTGACCACAGCCTGTCAGCATCTACTCACCTACCGACAGACCCGCCGAAAGGTGCAAAGTGGGACCGATCGGGACAGCGACTCAAGACGCGTGCAGACTTCTCATTGGTCCGCACAGCTGGCAGCCAGCCCATGTCGCGGACTTTAAGGCAACCAAACCACGTGCTGCAAGACGATCGCCCATTATTATAACACAGGAAAGGCGATCGCCCCCTACGGCCAGTCTTATAAATAGAAGGCCTCCTCCACTTGGAAAAGGGGCTGCTCTCTGGCTGCTGCTCTCTGGCTTTTCTTACGGCTTGGCTTTCACTCTCTTGGCAACGCTATACACTTCGGACATCTTTCTCTCTCACTCTCAAGACCTCTTAATCCATAAAACGGTCGGCAGAAACGAGAACAAGAACACACAGAGCTTCGTTCAAGAGCTAGATAATTAGGATCTTTTACACTCATTGTAATTGCATTCTTACATTAATATTTGTACTCAACGTATTCGTATTAATAACATCTCGCGAGAGCATTCAAGCCCGGGCCTAACAAACCCAGCAAATCTTGTAGTATTTCCATTCCCTCGGACGTGCTCTCGCAACCTTGTTTGTTGTCCGTCCATTCCAGCAATATCTATCTCCGGATAATATTTCGGGCAGCAACAGAATGTAAATGACACAATGATATATATGTAACACCCCCAATCCATTCAGGGATATTACACGCCGTAGAACCTTTCCTCAAGGGTCTACCAGGCTGGTAACAACATCGAACATCTCAACAATGCCTTTAAGGCTAAAATGACTCAGTAGACCGATTTGGTCTTTCAATAAAAACATACATTCAATCTCAATACATGCCCAGGCAGGGGTAAAATACAAAATACTCCCGTACAATGGGGAAAAATATTGCAGCGGAAATAACGTACAACTGAAACAATAAAACAATAAACGGGTCCTCATGTGATTAGTATCGATCATCTTTCATCATCCTTCATGCCGACCCTGTGCTATGCTCCCAAAAACCTGAATGCAATACAGACATCCACCCCCGATTACTCGGGGGTTAGCAAAATTCCACTATTTTGCTAGTGCAAGTACAAAGTGCAAAATACGAGTCATAAAATTCAAGTTCCAAGAATAACAATAATCAGGAATCCTCAAAGATTCGAACACAACAAAAAATACTTCCCGAAGCAAGAGTTTGGGTAAAACATTCCAAAATCGAAAGATCACAATTCAAGAGAAATAATTTATAAAATGGTTTAATAAGCCATCAGGAGTTTTAATAGAAAACAATTTAGGATTATCGAATCCTTCTCTTTCCAAAATCAATAGGGGTCACAGCCCATATGATCGCATGCCATATGTCACCGCATGTCTTATCATCTCACGGTCGGATCAATCACTTGTTGCATCCTGGCCACATGATCACAAGCCATGTGTCACCGTAGATTGTCTTAGGCTCTCACGGTTGGATCAATCACTTGTTGCATCCCGACCACATGATCACATGCCATGTGTCACCGTAGACCTTCGACCATATCCACACATTTACACAAATAATATATCACACCAAGGATATCCAAACAATTCACCCAAAGGAAACAAACACAAAGCACGACACCATTGTCAAATCACAACGTACCAAAATGAGATAATATATGCATATATATTATCAAAGCACAACAACAACACCAAGCATATTCATAGGGATCACTTAACCATTCACGAGACGCAACATTCACAAAACACATGCGTTTTGAAAGTGAGCTTTTGACGAGGCTAAACCAAATCTTTTGAAAGTTCATCTCAAACAATCAAACAAACATACCAAGAAAACCACCGATCATCATATCCACAAAACGAGATATGTATGGACAAGGTACTTGCCTCAAAACCACGATCGCAACGAGACAACGGATGGGATGCGGTCGAACAGTCCCGAACCCCCGAACACTATCAAGAACGCGATAGCACCACGAGTACTATGAGAGTAACACCACACGAAATATGAATCACCAAACGGGATTCAACTCGGAATCCTCGAGCACCTATAATCCTCCGGAAGGAACAATAAAAACAATGAAGATATGATTACAATGAGAATCAAGGTAAAAAACAACGGAAATCCCACCAAACTAACGAAAGGAAACTCATTGGGACATTTAATCGAACACTCAACGTTTGATAACTCCCAAGAACACTCGAATCACCAATCGAGTTGAACAAACTCGAAATATGGATATACAATCCATAGAACACGATTATTAATGCTCAATAACATCAACTGATTCATCAATATCGGACGAACAACGAAAATCAAGAAGGAAATCTCGAAAGTCAATCCTAAGAGATTTCAAGAAATTACCTCGATCCGATGGAAAAACAAGGATTAGATGATAATATAATCGACAAGAATCTTCCAAAATGCCTAGAAATCGAGTGGAATCAACCAAAAACTCCACTCCTCGACTTCTCCCGTCGCCAGCCGCCACCCGGGTGAAGAAATGGGGTAAAAATGAGGTCTGGCCCGTCCCTGGCCTATATATGGCCGACAGAGTTACGGCCGTAACCGGCAGTGCCTTATGGCCGTAACTCGGCCCTTACGGCCGTACTCGGCAGGTCCTTACGGCCGTAACCGGCATTCGTGAAAATCCTGTCCAGCTCCTGCCGATCACTTACGGCCGTAACTAACACCCCCTTACGGCCGTAACCAGCACCGTACGGCCGTAACCAGCACGCCTTATGTAACACCCCCAATCCGCTCAGGGATATTACACGCCGTAGAACCCTTCCTCAAAGATCTACCAGGCTGGTAACAACATATAACAACTCAACCATGCCTTTAAGGCTAAAATGACTCAGTAGACCGATTTGGTCTTTCAATAAATACATACAACTCAAATACAAATCATGCCCACGCAGGGGTCAAAATACAACCACACCCGTACAACGGGAAAAGTATAGCAGCGGAAAATAAAGTACAACTGAACCAATAAACAATATACAGTTCCTCATGTGATTAGTATCGATCATCTTTCATCATCCTTCGTGCCGACCCTATGTTATGCTCCAAAACCTGAATGCAAAAATAGACATCCACCCCCCGAATACTCGGGGTTAACAAAACTCCACTGTTTTGCTAGTGCAAGAACAAAGTGCAAATACGAGCCATACGATTCACATTCCACGAACGATAATAATCCGGAATCCTCAAAGATTCAAATACAACAAGATGAACACTTCCCGAGACAAGAGTTTGAGTAAAGACTTCCCAAATTTCAAGATCAAAATATCAAGGGAAACAATTTATAAAATGATTTGAAATACCATCGGGAGTTTTAATAGAAAACAATTTAGGATTATCAAATCCTACTTTTCAAAACCCAAAAGACAAAAGGGGTCACCGCCCCAAAGGTTTACTCTCCGTAAAAATGACATTTACCAAACCGTTGGGATTTTAGCCCCAAATCCGTAAAATGACTTTTACAAAACCATTGGGATTTTAGCCCCAAATATCATCAACTCACAGTACACGAGAACGACAACAAGGTTCGTCTCCCAACATCAAAATCTACAAATAAAGGATTTAACACAAACAACAAAATACTCTAGTGCCATCCTAGCCAAGTAAGCCAAACGAACAACTTACCTCTTACACACTTAGTCGATGCATGCAATCATGAAAACCGATCAAAAGCACTCATTTCCGGAAATGCCAATATCAAAACACATTTTCCAAAAGCACCACAATTAACCGCGGATCCACGTCTCTGTGGACCCCTACCGAGACCCCGTCGGATCTGACCCATAGTGGTTAAAAGCAAGCTCGCGGATCCACGTCTCTGTGGACCCCTACCGAGACCCCGTCGGATCTAACCCATAGTGAGCATACACACACACACGTTACTCATGCAATACTAATATGCTAAGAATGTAAGTTCATCAAGAATACTCACTAGAGATGGCTACTTACTCGACACCGTTATCAAACTCTTCAAAACACAATAACAAGATCAAATACGCAATACACGATTCCATAACTTTAAACATCAGGGATATCATCAAAGCCTTCAACGATCAAAATGATCAAATCATAATCAATTCCCAAAACACACCGTTCGCAAAAACACACACGCGTTTTGAAAGAGAGCCTTTAACGAGGCCAAAACAATTCTTTTGAAAATTCATTTCCAAAAACCAAACAAACACACCAAGACGATCACCGATCATCATATCCATAAAATAAGAAAAGTATGGGCAAGGTACTTGCCTCGAATAAGAACAACGCGGAGGATCGACCGAAGTAGGTTGACACGAACCGACTACGAACCCGCCGACTCCACCGATCGCCAACTCGCGTTCATAAACTACGAAGTACAATAACAACAATGAAATGAATTCCATAACACGACTCAAAGCCGTTGAATTCAAAGAACGAATGACGAAAGTTCAAGTGTTTTCCCCAAAACGGCCAAGAACACGATTCGTCCCGACAAAACACGAAAACGGAATTCCAAGTTGAAATATGGATATACAATCCATAGAATATGTTTAACAACATCATTTAACCATAATCGATCCATCAAAAACGGATGAAAAACGAGATCGAGGACAAATCCCCCAAAAAGTCGATTCGAAGGAAATCAAGAAATATACTTCGATTCGACGAAGAACAATGGATTAAATGATGTTAAACACAAGAATACTACCAAGATTAATCATACCCATCATGAATTAATCAATCATACGGAACGAATCGGACAAAAACGCAAAAACCCCAAAATTCAAGAAACTAGGGTTCTAAGAAAGATTACCTTGATTCGCTGGATCAAAGGACGATATAGGATGATTGATTGATGATATAACCTCAATAACTTCGAGGATTTTTTGTTAAACAACATGGCTCCATGATCAGCATACCCTCAGCCGCGGAAGAGAAGGAGAAGAAGGAGAAAAATGGCCAAAAAAGCATTGCAGGACCTTAAATAGTGCCACGGTGTGCATGGCCCGGGAGTGTGCCGCGGCACGGGGCCAAAGCTGCGCCCGATGATCGGCGGTGTGCAGCGGCCGGCCGACATGTGCCGCGGCACAATCTGACGGTTTGGCGAAAAATGCAACGAGTGTGCCGCGGCCCTGCCGGCATGTGCTGCCCTCGGTGCGGCTGCTCGGCGGAAGCCGCCGAGCACTACGGCCGTAACTCGTCGATCTTGCGGCATGAGCCCAGATTGCCCGGCCATGACTCGGCCGGGGCCAACTCCGCCGGCCCGAACGACCCCGAAACCCGAACCTGAATACGAATCGAAGATACGGTTACGAAATACTCGCAAAGACGAATTCGAGCACTAAGAGAACACACGATTCCGACCATCCGAAGGCTCGAAATTCGACAACAGAAGTAATTACCCCAAACTTTGGGAAATTACGAAAACGGCCCAAAACGTCCGAAATACACGATACACGATCGAAACACCAAACCAAAGATCGCAGCATGAATAATAACATTAAATGAACTTACGAGAAACTCGAAACAACAGTTTCGGACGAGATTCGCAAGAATCGAACTCAAGTGCGGAAAAGTCGCTAAAAAGCACGGAACTCGACAAAACGACACCGAAACGAACTCGGATGTCAAAAAGTGTAGAATTAATCATTCTCAGAATGACGAAACGGTCATGAGCGAGTCGTCAAAACGGACTCGGGCCGAAAAAAGAAATTTACCGAAAATCGAAAATTGCGGATATTACATTCTACCCTCCTTAAAAGAAGTTTCGTCCCGAAACTTAAAACAAGTAGGGAGAAGCAATGTCCCGCCAGGAAAACTCAACGAGATACGCAAGGAAACGCGTAACTAACGCCCAACGGCGAAACGTTACAAACAATGTAACGGAATTTACGGTGTGAAAACACGCTCCACGATGACCAACACAACGTCGCCGTTAGGGATATAATAAAACCAACAAGTGACAAGCGTCATCAAATGGATAATACAATCAAGTCAATTATCCGAACAATCACAAAACACAACGAACGAAAATCAATACGATTGACCCAACGGTACATCAATCAAAACGCGAGCCAATCGCTGAACAAAATACGGAATTCCACCGCCCAAGGGTTGGAAGGTCGAAATCGAGACTAATTTCCCGAACTTAAGGGAATTAGGAAGGAGCCTGAACGCTCAACAATCACGAAACGAGAACAAAAACCGAACAAACAAACGATCGAGACAACAAAAATCGAACAATCATGTCCGAAACACGAAGGATAATAAAATTCAAACAACAACTCCCAGGATGATCTGGTGAGAACTACAAGACATGCATTCCCATAAGATCCACAGGAAAGGGAATAGCGATTGAAAAGTCACAACGACAAACGAGTTATTCCAAAACAATACCACACTCGTTCGATCAACAAAAGCAAGTGGCAGGACAAGCTCAGAAATGTCAACGAACAAAATGAGTCGACAACGTCGAAAACACAAGAGTTCCAAATCCGATCCACTCCGAATAAAAGAACTAATAGAACCAGATGATGTCACTCCCGAACAAGGATCACAAGAATCGAACCGAACCCGAAAAAGCCACAGCGATAACCAGATCGACCCACAACAAGATCACAGCTCGTTCGGACGATGAAACCGAAATACAGAACAAGTTCATAAAGTATCAATGAACATGGGCGAATCGATAGACTGGAGAAAGAGAAAATACAGAAGTTAAAATAGTACGGGCATTACCTCCGACCTCGTCCACGAAATTCACGAAAACGGGAGCAAGGTAACAAGACATTAAACAACCGACACATAACGGAACCATCACCGATGCACACGGTCATACCAAACCAAGCTCTAACAGCTCGCACATGCGCGACAATGCAGAAACCACTACGAGGCGACAATATTCAATACCAACATCCCACCTCTCACAGAGGGCTAACACAACAAATGTGTGGAAAACGACTCAACGCTGACACCGCCAATTCGATCATAATCGGGAGCAAACATCGTAATGACAACGCGAACACCATACATACATACCCAGCCCTCAAACGGGAATGGATAGGTTTTAAAAACGAAAACCTCATTTTGAAAATAATTAGAAGAACACCGGTTGATCTTGAGTATCACCTTTCAAAAAAAAAAAAAAATACAAACGTGAAACATCGTTATCGAGACTTTGGAGAACCATTTCGCATTTGATAAAATGAGGACACTTTCTCTTAGTGATAAACTTTCAGAATATTCGACCCTCGGGTCTAAGTAAAAGTGTTTCTAAAACATTGAAAATATCTCAAAACATTTTGGTCCTCAATTGGAATAATTTTGAAACATATTGCGGCACTAGAAGACACCTTCAAAGTACCGCGAGAAAATAATTCATTTTAAAAGTACGTCTCGAAATTTATTTTCTAAGATACTCAAGTTTTCAAAATCCAATAGGCCAGAATGCCCAAAACTCACACATATCAACGTTCACTAAAACAACTCCTAGTACACGCATCAAAACGTTTAAAATCAAGACAATACATGTCTTTTAACGGAAAATAAACGGTAAAATACCACAGTTCCAAAACATCAGGGTTTGAATAACCAAAAATCCATATCACAACATCACACTACCACCACACCGGTAGAGCCACATAACACACATGCCCGGTTTTCACAAAACCTAGGATTCGGAAAAAAACCACTGACCCCATTCAAGGCCTCTAAGGACCTTCCCGTACTGGGTAGTGAACAAGTCGAATGCGTATAAGCACAAAGCTTCCACAAGGGAACTTGTAAAACGAGCAAATCGATTCGAAAATCATCAGCAACGGACAAAAACAACAATAAAAATACATCACCAGCGACGACACTCCTCGTATAAATTAAATACGAGAGTCGACTAAATACATATCGTGAAATCAAAATCCACATAAGGATTCCACCACTTAACAAATAATCATAAAAATAGCTCGTGTAACACGAGGCACAACACAAAGAAGGGAGACTTACTTCCACAGGTTGCACGAAGATGATGATCGCCCCACGATACTAATCACGACCAACAAACTCAAACGACGCGTCGCGACATGACTCAGTCAGATAAAATCCGACGAAACAAGACTCAAACAACACGACTTGACCCGACAGCCTAGGTTTCCACAACCTAATCTCCGATACCATTTATGTAACACCCCCAATCCGCTCAGGGATATTACACGCCGTAGAACCCTTTCTCAAGGATCTACCAGGCTGGTAACAACATATAACAACTCAACCATGCCTTTAAGGCTAAAATGACTCAGTAGACCGATTTGGTCTTTCAATAAATACATACAACTCAAATACAAATCATGCCCACGCAGGGGTCAAAATACAACCACACCCGTACAACGGGAAAAGTATAGCAGCGGAAAATAAAGTACAACTGAACCAATAAATAATATACGGTTCCTCATATGATTAGTATCGATCATCTTTCATCATCCTTCGTGCCGACCCTATGTTATGCTCCAAAACCTGAATGCAAAAATAGACATCCACCCCCCGAATACTCGGGGGTTAGCAAAACTCCACTGTTTTGCTAGTGCAAGAACAAAGTGCAAATACGAGCCATACGATTCACATTCCACGAATGATGATAATCCAGAATCCTCAAAGATTCAAATACAACAAGATGAACACTTCCCGAGGCAAGAGTTTGAGTAAAGACTTCCCAAATTTCAAGATCAAAATATCAAGGGAAACAATTTATAAAATGATTTGAAATACCATCGGGAGTTTTAATAGAAAACAATTTAGGATTATCAAATCCTACTTTTCAAAACCCAAAAGACAAAAGGGGTCACCGCCCCAAAGGTTTACTCTCCGTAAAAATGACATTTACCAAACCGTTGGGATTTTAGCCCCAAATCCGTAAAATGGCTTTTACAAAACCATTGGGATTTTAGCCCCAAATATCATCAACTCACAGTACACGAGAACGACAACAAGGTTCGTCTCCCAACATCAAAATCTACAAATAAAGGATTTAACACAAACAACAAAATACTCTAGTGCCATCCTAGCCAAGTAAGCCAAACGAACAACTTACCTCTTACACACTTAGTCGATGCATGCAATCATGAAAACCGATCAAAAGCACTCATTTCCGGAAATGCCAATATCAAAACACATTTGCCAAAAGCACCACAATTAACCGCGGATCCACGTCTCTGTGGACCCCTACCGAGACCCCGTCGGATCTGACCCATAGTGGTTAAAAGCAAGCTCGCGGATCTACGTCTCTGTGGACCCCTACCGAGACCCCGTCGGATCTAACCCATAGTGAGCATACACACACACGTTACTCATGCAATACTAATATGCTAAGAATGTAAGTTCATCAAGAATACTCACTAGAGATGGCTACTTACTCGACACCGTTATCAAACTCTTCAAAACACAATAACAAGATCAAATACGGAATACACGATTCCATAACTTTAAACATCAGGGATATCATCAAAGCCTTCAACGTTCAAAATGATCAAATCATAATCAATTCCCAAAACACACCATTCGCAAAAACACACACGCGTTTTGAAAGAGAGCCTTTAACGAGGCCAAAACAATTCTTTTGAAAATTCATTTCCAACAACCAAACAAACACACCAAGACGATCACCGATCATCATATCCATAAAATAAGAAAAGTATGGGCAAGGTACTTGCCTCGAATAAGAACAACGCGGAGGATCGACCGAAGTAGGTTGACACGAACCGACTACGAACCCGCCGACTCCACCGATCGCCAACTCGCGTTCATAAACTACGAAGTACAATAACAACAATGAAATGAATTCCATAACACGACTCAAAGCCGTTGAATTCAAAGAACGAATGACGAAAGTTCAAGTGTTTTCTCCAAAACGGCCAAGAACACGATTCGTCCCGACAAAACACGAAAACGGAATTCCAAGTTGAAATATGGATATACAATCCATAGAATATGTTTAACAACATCATTTAACCATAATCGATCCATCAAAAACGGATGAAAAATGAGATCGAGGACAAATCCCCCAAAAAGTCGATTCGAAGGAAATCAAGAAATATACTTCGATTCGACGAAGAACAATGGATTAAATGATGTTAAACACAAGAATACTACCAAGATTAATCATACCCATCATGAATTAATCAATCATACGGAACGAATCGGACAAAAACGCAAAAACCCCAAAATTCAAGAAACTAGGGTTCTAAGAAAGATTACCTTGATTCGCTGGATCAAAGGACGATATAGGATGATTGATTGATGATATAACCTCAATAACTTCGAGGATTTGTTGTTAAACAACATGGCTCCATGATGAGCATACCCTCAGCCGCGGAAGAGAAGGAGAAGAAGGAGAAAAATGGCCAAAAAAACGACTGCAGGACCTTAAATAGGCTGCACAGTGTGCCGCGGCCCAGCGGGAGTGTGCCGCGGCACAGGGCCAAAACTGCGCCCAGTGATCGGCAGTGTGCCGCGGCCCGGCCGACATGTGCCGCGGCACAAGGTACAGATGGTTTGGCCGAAAAATGCAACAGAGTGTGCCGCAGCCCTCGGTACGGCCTGCTCGGCCAGAAGCTGCCGAGCACTACCGGCCGTAACTCGGCCAGTGCCGGCCTGGGCCCAGATTGCCCGGCCATGACTCGGCCGGGGCCAACTCCGACGGCCCGAACGACCCCGAAACCCGAACCTGAATACGAATCGAAGATACGGTTACGAAATACTCGCAAAGACGAATTCGAGCACTAAGAGAACACACGATTCCGACCATCCGAAGGCTCGAAATTTGACAACGGAATTAATTACCCCAAACTTTGGGAAATTACGAAAACGGCCCAAAACGTCCGAAATACATGATACACGATCGAAACACCAAACCAAAGCTCGCAACATGAATAATAACATTAAATAAACTTACGAGAAACTCGAAACAACAGTTTCGGACGAGATTCGCAAGAATCGAACTCAAGTGCGGAAAAGTCGCTAAAAAGCACGGAACTCGACAAAACGACACCGAAACGAACTCGGATGTCAAAAAGTGTAGAATTAATCATTCTAAGAATGAAGAAACGGTCATGAGGAAGTCGTCAAAATGGACTCCGGCCGAAAAAAAGAAATTTACCGAAAATCGAAAATTGCGGATATTACACCTTACGGCCGTAACGGGCCTTTGTCCAGCCTATGCCTGCTGATCACTTACGGCCGTAACCGGCACCTTACGGCCGTAACTCGGCCAGGCCATTACCTGCTCTACAAAGTACGACCGTGACTCGACCGTGGCCACTTCCGACGGCCCGGACAACCCCAAAACCCAAACCTGAATAGAGCTGAAGCTAGGTCGATTAGGACCATGTCGGCCATATTTACCCTTCTAGAAGGAATTTTATACAAAAGAGGCTACTAGGTCCCGTTTCTAAGGTGCATACTGTGATACCCCGTAATAAATAAACCGGGTGATTTTATATTTTGTGAAACGTCGCAGAAATTCGGTCATCGTGTCGGAGTTGAGAACTATGTCGCTCGTATTGTTTAGAGCGACGAACTTGAATTTTTGTAATTGCGGGATGGTACTATATATTTTATATGGGATATTTTGTACGTCACCGTCGTGTCAACAATCATCGGGAAGAGGTAGAGATAATAATCCGGATACCTACGATGATACATATATGAGATACATACTCTCTAATATATATATATATATATATGTGTGTGTGTGTGTGTGTGTGTGTGTGTATGTGTGTAACCGCCCTATACAAAAAGAGAGAAAGAGGAGATAAGAAGGGTCGCGAAGGACCCTGGAAAACAGAGAAAGAAGAGAGAAGAAGAAAGAAAGGAAAAAGAAAAGAAAAGAAAAGAAAAGGGATAAGATTAAGAAGGAAGGAGAGAGAGAGAGAGAGAGAGAGAGAGAGAGAAAAGCAGAACAGGAGAATGAAACAAGAAATAAAAAAAAGAAGAAGAAAGAGACGGGGAATGAGATGAAGGGCGAAGAGGATTTCTGAGGTAAAATTTATCAACTTATATATCGATTTGTTCGTCTCAATGAGTAGATCATGATTCTATATTTAGTTTTTCAAACCGAGGCCGGAATAGCCGGAACGGGGCCGAAACCGCCGCTCGACGTCGGGTCCCCGTACGACCGTTCGGGCTGTCGGAAATTGAAACTGTTTACACCGTTAGGGAGCCTCGTGACGAGCTTCATCCTTCTAGTTTTACTTTTCGGATTCGGTCGAGTTTTATAGTGTGTTGTGTGTGCGTGAAACGTATGTGTATGTGTGTTGTGCGTGTAGGTGTATGTGTGTTTGTGTGCGGGTGTGTGTGTGTTCGTGTGTGGGTGTGTATATGTGTGTTTGTGTGCGGGTGTGTGTGTGTTCGTGTGTGTGAGTGTGTGCGTGTTGTGTGCCGATGTGAGTTGAGACGTGGGTATGAGTACGGGCGTGCCGATTTGATATATAAGTGTTTTGTTACGTGTAATAATGGTATTAGACGATGTTAAAGAAGCTTCCGGTGAGGTTACGATAGACGGGAGACGTGAAAACGACTATTTAATAGTCATATAAAGTTTTGGGGTAGAAAACATAAATTTTGAAAACCCAGGACTATGCCATTTGAGAATTTGAAATAAAGTTGGACCTGATTGAAGTTTTCTAAATCTTCAATTTGACCCCGATACTCTAATATTTTCTTTAAAAGTGTATAACCTTCTTGGTTTCAATCCAAAATGGGTCAAACGACTGCCAAATGGCTCCTAATTCGAAACACAACATTCTTACACCCCAATAACACGCAGAGTGTGTCCGTAATTATGTCTCACCCAGACTCGGCTAAATTAGAATGTAGAGTTCTAACGGTTATATAAATCTTAACCCGTTAATCATATAATATGATCCGTTTTAGATTGAAGGTCTGGCTAATTGCTCAGTCTAGTTTTCTCATCAATTGAACCTTTTCCATTCGCTGGAATGCCAGGCAAGTACTTTGATTACGTTTGATGTACTTCGTATGAATGAATATGTGAAAAATGTATTTTCTGTGAAATGTGGGAATATCAGAAAATGTGATTTTAGAAAGTGGTGATTTCTGTGGTTTGTGACGTGTGTAATCAGCGGAAGTGTGAAATTGCGAATATTCAGTATCATTGCGCATTGACATGAAATAATATGTCATAAACATGTGTTGCGGAGCGGAAAATAATGAATATGTGAAAAATATGGTTGCGAATATTCAATATGGTTTGTGACATGTGTGATCAATGGAAATGTGAATTTGCAGATATTCAGCATCATTGAGCATTGACATGAAATAATGTCATAAACATGCATTGCGGACATTACGGAAAGCTGAAAAATCCAAGTAAGCGACTTGGGTTGGCCAAAAGAGCCGAGCGGAATGGGCCCGTGTGCGTGAGTCATGGCATGCATGGGAATTGCATTGCATTGCACATAAAATAATGGTGATTGTGGTATTGTATTCCAGAATATATGTGATGGAAGTGTGATTTGGATGTTTATTCATTTATAGTACATATTCATGAATCGTTATTTGCTGACCCCTTCGGGGGTGAATATATTTGTTGTGTATTCAGGTGCAGGTCTTAATGGCGAACCAGCGCAGGAAGGACACGAGGATGGCGAGCAACACTGATATCATCCTCTATTTGAGTATGTGGTCGTACTGTTGAGAACCTAGTTGTGTTTTGCCTTGTGCTCGCGTGAGTACTGTGGGGTAATGTGGGTTGTTTGTGGTTCAGTCATTTTGATGATGTTATTGTGTCAGTTGGAGTCCCACAGGACAGTGTATTGTTGAGTGCTGAAATGTATATGGTTTGAAGTTGGGTACTGTCAAAGCATGTGTGGATTCATATTAGTTTCAGCCTGGTAGGTTCTCCAAAAAGAATCTACGGCACTGTAATATCTCTGTAAATCACGGGGGCGTTACAGATTGTGGTATCAGAGCCTAGGTTTATGGATACCTAGGTTGTTGGTGTTTTGGGCGGTCAAAGTTGAGTCAGTCGTCTGTTTATGATATCACTGGGTTCCTGCTACCTCGTGCGACCTGCGCTGTAAGTTCCTCTGATCCCCAAAATTATTTTAGTTCTGAGTATATGGATTTTAAGTCCTTTTTGTGAGCCGTATTTTGTTGTGGGCTGTGTTCATTTGCTTCTGATCTTATTAGAACCCTGCGGGGAACCAAAGTAATCTATTTATAATTCTTCGAATTGTGCCCATTAATTTTCCTTCGTGTATATGTTTGTGTAACTTGAGCATACTGGCATATGGAGATGGTAAGTCTCTCGATCATAAGTCCCTCTTAGTTGTGCGGTGATTGTGTGGTGCTGATCCGATCAACTCTGGCCGAGGGGTTAGAACTTGTTGGTGGTATTAGGGTTTTGAGATGGACATTGCGTATGCGGTCCGAGTGAAAATAGTTATACAGTGTATTTTGGAAAATTAAGAATATTATCGATTCCTATATTCTTTTAAGAATGAAATTTTTAAATATAAATTTTAACCGCTGAGGGAGTATGTTTAAAGTAGAGTTTGAAACTCTTTCAAATGGAGAAAAACTACGATGTGATATCGTTATATGAAACGAGTATGTATTCGATGGAAAATCTTTTCTTTCCGATTTAAACAAGTAGTAGAAGAAGAAGGATCTTCATTTTATCTAAGTTCCAAGTAATTTTTGGAAACATTTCGGATTATAGACGCCTTCGAAAATCTTAAAAGTATAAATTGTTTTGTGCATTATTTAAAAATGATTTCAAGACCGACGTGTAAAATAAAGCCTCCTTTTCAAATAAGAGTAAAGTAACTACAAGTTTTGGCGAAACATAGCTCGCCCTCTTATTCTGCTGGTACCACAGTCGTAAGTTGCGGGATGGTGTGTCATGTTTGGACACGCGTTTGGTTGCGATTCGGATCGTTGTGTGTTTGTGGTCTTAGTGGGGGTATGGTTGTGATGGTGAATTTTGGTTGGTATAGGTATGGCGCGCGCTATTGTGCAGAATTGGCGCGCGCTACCTTGTGGATAGCGCACGCTAATCTGTCCGGCATATAAACCAGACAGCAATCGTGATTTATCATTTCCACTCTTCTCTTTTCTCCGCGGGTGACACCACATTGTGAATCAAAGGCGACTAGGGATCGTGATCTTGGCTGATTTTTGTTCTATTTAAAGGTGTTTTGGAGTATAACATTATCTAATCTATTACTCTTCGTCGGATCGAGGCAATTCCGTGATTTTCGTGAGGTAACCATTTTGAAGATTTTGTTCTTGATCTCATTTTCAACCCGATTCGGATGAATCAATTGATGTTAAATGTTGTTGTTGGTCGTGTCATATGAATTATATATCAACAACTCTGACTTGTTCAACTCGGTTGACGATTCTAAAGATGTTGAGGAACCATGAACAATTAACGTTCGATCAAATATCCGTAAACTATCGGTGAACAAAGCAAACGATCAAGGGTGTCCCGTACCCCAGATGATGGCAGGTGATGCTTTCATAATACATCGGAATTGTTGATGCTTCCGACAATTGTGGCTTTGATTCTCTTTATCTTCTTGCTTTCCATCTCTAACTTGGTAGTTCTACGTTTCGAGGACAAAACTCCCTTTGAGGGGGAGAAGAGTATAATAATCGGGATTCTTGCGCTTGTACAATGTAGGGCCTTGGATCCTTCTGTTTGACTCTGTAGTTGCGCTACAGAACTTGCGAGTTCGGTGGTACTGCGATGATTGGCTGGATGTCTGAGCCTATTATAATTGTGGTTTCCGTCATGTATTGGTTTCAAGATCTCGTTATATAACCCCATTGTCGTTGAATATTGAACCATATTTTCTTGGTAACTTATGATCCCACCCGAGCAAATTATATCTAATCGTGTTGTGCTTTGCTTTGATTTCAACCTGTGCCATTAACTGAATCGTGCCACTACTGAGAAACTCTCGTGGTGATTGTGGTCATTCCGCATTCGTCAGAATGCTTAGAGATTTGGTCATTCGACCTTATGAAGTTGCTTGTTATATTATTACCTCATTTTGACTTCTGTATGTTTCCCTCCTATCGACCCACTTATGCTCGTCGATACCTGCTGAATGTGTTCTGTTCTTCGGTCTTTGCCGTTCGAACGAGTTGTGACATTGTTTCGGATTAGTCCATTTACAGCTTTGACTTTTCCCAAGTTTGGTGCGGCCCTTGTGAACCCTATGCAAAGTGAATGTCTTGTAATTCTTACAAGCTCACTTAATGTCTTGAGATGAGGTGTGAACTTCGGAGTTGTTTGATTATTGTCGTCCCGGTTAAGGTTATTCGATTATTGTGATTCGATTGTTGTTGTTCGATCACGCATCGTGATTATCGAACGGCCGATTTCCTTAAGATTCGGGTACTCGTCCCAGTAAGTCATCTTCCAAACCGTTGAAGTTGTTAAAGTTATATACTTGTTCAGCGTAAAGATCGCATTTGATTATTGTACTATTTGGATGACATGGAGTTTGTGTTCGCCGTTGGCAGCAAATAAAGTATGCCATCTAAAGTTTGCTTTACCTTGATTGTTTCATGTCTTAAGTTTTGGGACGAAACTTATTCCAAAAGGAGCAGACGTAATAATTTTATTTCCGTGTAAATTCCTTTTCTGTTGATCTATTTTCATTTCTTCGGTGCGCTAGTCTCGAAGATCAAATATGAGAGATGGTCATCATGTTTTGACATAAAGTGGGAGTATCGAGAGTCCATGAGTGCATCTTTTGGCTTGACCAATATTTTGGTCGTATTCATACCATGGATTAACTCCATCCTTATTATGTATCCTTGCGAGTCTATCACTAAGATATTATTTTTTTATATTATCATTGTTGTGCAAGAGATAATTAACACTGGATGACGGCGTCGCCATAATAGTGGCTACTAGAAACAACTGTAGCACCGCTAGTGCCGTCGACTTAAGATCGGTTTGATATGTATATAAGGCCCTGAGGGGTATTCCCATAATAAACTTAAGGCGCTAACCGAGAAGAAGCAGTTGAATGATCCTGTAAGTATAGATCCTAATAAGCATACCCGTTGCTTATAGCATATCAATTATCTAGAGGCCGTAGCACAATTTCATCGGGACGCGAGTTAGACTGCACAGGAGGCAGCTGCACGAGAACGCGAGCATGCTGCGCAATTAGAAGCTCAGTTGGCTGCAGTACGGCGTACTCTTCGATAGAGGGAGGCACAGTACACCCAGGCGAGAGAAGCCCTCCAGGATCAAGTCCAGCAAGAGAGGGCGATGATACGGGCCAACGCTGAGGAGATCCTTGCTATCCTCCCAGCGGCCCCAATTCCGGTTGCAGAAGTTGAAGAGGATCCCGAGGAAGATCCCGAGGAGGACCCGAAAGAAGAGGTCGAAGACAACTCTGTCGTCGTTAACCCATGAGCTATGCTTAATATGCTGTGTACCGATGTTTTCTTATTAATATGTACTGATGTAATGCTTACGATTTAAGGATAAAATTATTCATGGAGGTGATCTATAACCCGGATGTATTTCATCAATCTTCTCCTTGTTTCAAGTTTCGAGGACGAAACTTCATTGTAGGGGGGAAGGGTGTGATACCCCGAAACAAATAAACCGGGTGATTTTATATTTTGTGAAATGTCGCAGAAATTCGGTCATTGTGTCGGAGTTGAGAACTATGTCGCTCGTGTTGTTTAGAGCGACGAACTTGGAATTTTGTAATTGCGGGATGGTACTATATATTTTATATGTGATATTTTGTACGTCACCGTCGTGTCAACATTCATCGGGAAGAGGTAGAGATAATAATCCGGATAGTTACGATGATACATATATGAGATACATACTCTCTAATATATATATATATATATATATATATATGTGTGTGTGTGTGTGTGTGTGTGTGTGTGTGTGTGTGGGTGGGTGTATGTGTGTAACCGCCCTATACAAAAAGAGAGAAAGAGGAGATAAGAAGGGTCGCGAAGGACCCTGGAAAACAGACAAAGAAGAGAGAAGAAGAAAGAAAGGAAAAAGAAAAGAAAAGAAAAGGGATAAGATTAAGAAAAAAGGAAGGAGAGAGAGAGAGGGAGGGAGGGAGGGAGGGAGGGAGGGAGGGAGGGAGAGAGAGAGAGAGAGAGAGAGAGAGAGAGAGAGAGAGAGAGAGAGTGAGAGTGACAAGCAGAACGGGAGAATGAAACAAGAAGAAGAAAGAGACGGGGAAGGAGACGAAGGGCGAAGAGGATTTCTGAGGTAAAATTTATCAACTTATATATCGATTTGTTCGTCTCAATGAGTAGATCATGATTCTATATTTAGTTTTTCAAACCGAGGCCGGAATAGCCGGAACGGGGCTGAAACCGTCGCTCGACGTCGGGTCCCTGTACGACCGTTCGGGCTGTCGGAACTTGAAACCGTTTACATCATTAAGGAGCCCTCTTGACGAGCTTCATCCTTCTAGCTTTAGTTTTCGGATTCGGTCGAGTTTTATAATGTGTGTTGTGTGTGTGCGTGAAACGTATGTGTATGTGTGTTGTGCGTGTAGGTGTATGGGTGTGTGTACTGTGTAGGTGCTGTGTGTGTGCGTGTGTGGGTGTGTATATGTGTGTTTGTGTGCGGGTGTGTGTGTGTTCGTGTGTGTGAGTGTGTGCGTGTTGTGTGCCGATGTGAGTTGAGAAGTGGGTATGAGTACGGGCGTGCCGATTTGAGATATAAGTGTTTTGTTACGTGTAATAATGGTATTAGCCGATGTTAAAGAAGCTTCCGGTGAGGTTACAATAGACGGGAGACGTGAAAACGACTATTTGATAGTCATATAAAGTTTTGGGGTAGAAAACATAAATTTTGAAAACCCAGGGCTATGCCATTTGAGAATTTGAAATAAAGTTGGACTTGATTGAAGTTTTCTAAATCTTAAATTTGACCCCAATACTCTAATATTTTCTTTAAAAGTGTATAACCTTCTTGCTTTCAATCCAAAATGGGTCAAACGACTGCCAAATGGCTACTAATTCGAAACACAACATTCTTACACCCCAATAACGCGCAGAGTGTGTCCGTAATTATGTCTCACCGAGACTCGGCTAAATTAGAATGTAGAGTTCTAACGGTTATATAAATCTTAACCCGTTAATCATATAATATGATCCGTTTTAGGTTGAAGGTCTGGCTAATCGCTCAGTCTAGTTTTCTCATGAATTGAACCTTTTCCATTCGCTGGAATGCCAGGCAAGTACTTTGATTACGTTTGATGTACTTCGTGTGAATGAATATGTGAGAAATGTGTTTTCTGTGAAATGTGGGAATATAAGAAAATGTGATTTTAGAAAGTGGTGATTTCTGTGGTTTGTGACGTGTGTAATCAGCGGAAGTGTGAAATTGCGAATATTCAGTATCATTGCGCATTGACATGAAATAATATGTCATAAACATGCGTTGTGGAGCGGAAAATAATAAATATGTGAAAAATATGGTTGCGAATATTCAATATGGTTTGTGACATGTGTGATCAGCGGAAATGTGAATTTGCGGATATTCAGCATCATTGAGCATTGACATGAAATAATATGTCATAAACATGCATTGCGGACATTGCGGAAAGCTGAAAAATCCAAGTAAGCGACTTGGGTTGGCCAAAAGAGCCGAGCGGAATGGGCACGTGTGCGTGAGTCATGGCATGCATGGGAATTGCATTGCATTGCACATAAAATAATGATGATTGTGATATTGCATTCCAGAATATATGTGATGGCAGTGTGATTTGGATGTTTATTCATTTGTAGTACATATTCATGAATCGTTGTACTTGCACCGGCTATTTGCTGACCCCTTCGGGGATGAATATACTTGTTGTGTATTCAGGTGCAGGTCTTAATGGCGAACCAGCGCATGAAGTACACGAGGATGGCGAGCAACACTGTTATCATGCACTATTTGAGTATGTGGTCGTACTGTTGAGAACCGAGTTGTGTTTTGCCTTGTGCTCGCGCGAGTACTGTCGGGTAATGTGGGTTGTTTGTGGTTCAGTCATTTTGATGATGTTATTGTGTCAGTTGGAGTCCCACAGGACAATGTATTGTTGAGTGCTGAAATGTATATGGTTTGAAGTTGAGTACTGTCAATACATGTGTGGATTTATATTGGTTTCAGCCTGGTAGGTTCTCCAAAAAGAATCTACGGCACTGTAATATCTCTGTAAATCACGGGGGCGTTACACATATCTTAGAAAGATGCCAATTATGCCATAAGGGAAGTGTACGAGTGGATCTGGGGGAACCACACTGGTGGCCAAGACCTCGCTTACAAATTTATTTGCTAAGGATACTTTTGGCCCAATTTCAAAAAGGACGCCATCTCCCACATCAAAAAGTGTGACCAATGCCAGAACTTCGCACCTCGGATCTGTTCCCCCAGAGCTTCTCACCTCGATCCTAAGTCTGTGGCCATTCACAAAATGGGAGATTGACCTGATTTGCCCACTGCTCAAAGGAAAGGGCGGGGTGACGCATGCCATAGTTGTTGTCGACTACTTCAAGAAATGGGCCGAAGCCGGGCCACTTGCGACCATAACCAAGCAGAAAATCATAGACTTTGTCTGGAAATCCCTCATCATCCAGTTCGGCATTCCAAACTCAAGACAGTTTGTTAGGGTGTCTACACATCAAGAACTACTTCTCGGCGCCATACAACCCACAATCAAACATAAAAGTCGAGACGCTAAATAATATCATCAAATAGACTATGCAGATACACCTCGAAAAACTAAAGGGTGGTTGGTCGAAAGAACTCCCCAATGTTCTTTGGTCTTACCGAACTACACATCGGACCGCGATTGAGGAGACCTATTTTTACTAGCCTTTGGGATCGAGGCAATTATCCCAGTCGAAATCAAGGCTCCAACATATCGGGCCCGTCACTTCGATAAGGCCCAAAATGATCTGGCTCTGTCCATTGAGCTCAATCTACTCGAAGAGAAGAGACACCAAGCCGACTTAAGAAACACAAACTACAAGCAGTGATCTGAGAAATACTACAACATTCGGGTCCGATAGAGAAAGTTACATGTCTGGGATCTCGTCCTCAAGAGAGTTACCGGAGCCAAGCCTGTCACCTTTACCTCAAGTGGGAAGGCCCTTACCACATCTTACAAGTTCTTCAAATCGGGCCTACAGGTTAGAATATTTATATGGTTTACAGTTTAACCATCCTTGGAATGCTTGGATTCTCACGAAATATTATCAATAAAAATGTTACTTTCTGAAAGATCGGGTTTCCTTGCCATTTTTTTTGGTTCATTTATGTACAAAGTTTCATTTACAAAGAGAAAAATAAAAAAGTAAACCGAGCCGGACATGATGCGGAGAGGGTGAAAAACCAACCTTGATTCGGAAAAAATAAGGTCATCAGAACCTGACATGATTCAAGGAGGCAAAAACCGACCTAAGAAAAATTACAAATGATCGATCTCAGATCGCGATATCTAAATGAGCCTTTAAGGCCAAACCAACAAGAATATGATCTAACTGACCTAGAAAAAGTTTGTTACCAGATTTATCTTGCCTTTAATGCAGATAAAAAAACCAAGTTAATTATCTCGACGAACAAATCGGTCCAACACGATCAAGAAACACATGCAAAGTGGATCAGCCCAACCCAATCGAAGAAACATGAAATAAAGTCAGGTTAGCCCAACACCAACCTCACTACACTTAGAGAGTGAAAAAAGGGAAAGAATACAAGATTTTGTTAATGAAAATTCATTGCCAACCCGATCAAGAAATATACAAAAGGAGACCAACCTAACATCGATCTTGAAACACTTGGTATAAAAAATAAAAAGAGAAAAATGCATCAAGGCGCTCCACTAAGAGAGGGGCCGTCAACTCCCCACTGGGCTGAACTCTGACCCTCCTCAGCTCTGTCGGCCGCCTCGGCTTCCCCGTCATCCATATCAGTTTACTCAAAGCTATGAGCGTCCCTGAACTCATTCATCTTAGTCTCAACCGACTCCACTGATCTCCCCGCCTTCAACTCTTTCATGATTCGTCTGCCGGCAGAGGTGTAGTTGATAGACCTCTTGAATTTGTCGGACTCCCGATGCTCTTGGACCCCCAACTCTCCGCCCTGCACCCTGACCGCCTTGACATTAGAACTAGCCTGGGAATCCAGCTCTTTTTGACGCCTCTAGAAGCTCGACCTTGCTTGGGAGAGTTCGAGCTCCGCCTGAGCCATCCTGGCCTCCACTTGAGACGCCCTATCCTCCTCCTGTTTGGCCGTAGTTCCACTTTTCGGGAAGCCTGTTCAGCCTTGATGGATCTTTCTTCAGCCTCTAGGCGACCTCGACCTGTGGACCCATCTAGACCTTCACCAACTCAACCACGACCGAGCAGCCGACATGACCCCCCTGCAAGGTCTCCTTCTGAGCAAGAAGAGAGTCCTTTTTGCAAGGTCTCATTTCGAGCTAGGCATATAGATTAAAAGTAGGAATAGTTGCAGTATTTGAAAGATCGTGTGGTTAATTAAATGAAGTTTTTCGATATGTGTTGACAAATGGTGGCGAAGAAGAATAGTCCCGGATCAGAAATTTTACTGTTACTCGAACAAGTTGGTAAATAATTAAGGCATGAATCGAGTGAACTGTGGATAGATGAGTATTGATCGGTTGAGGGTGTGGTGTGTTATATTGACTTGTGATATGAAGTGGTAGCGTCTTATGCATTTTGCATACAATGTATCTTCTTGAAGCTTTTAAAATTGTTCTGCATAAAGTGTGTTTTTGTTGGGTCGGTACCGCCACTTGAAGGGGGAGTTGGATAGTGCGGTTAAGAATATAGAATTCTTTTGCGATTGCGGAAGCAATAAAGTGCGGAATGTGTTGTATTGGGAATTATACACCTCAACAGGCGATCGGCACAGACGACAGGCGACCGAGTTAGAGTCGAATAGACCAAGGCAGACTTGTCGATCGGAGATCCCAGATCAAGCCCAGGTGCCGAGCGATCGACATCTAAGGCGATCTTCTCTTGGCACCTGGCGATCGACTCTGGTGCCCGGCCAATGACGACCGCCCCATGCCACGCGAAGCCAGCGTCCATCCAGTCGGCGAAGGCCAAAGTGTAGGACAGAGACCCACGTGCGGATCCGGAAAAGGCGCCACAGGACATGGATCGTTGACCACAGCCTGTCAGCATCTACTCACCTACCGACAGACCCGCCGAAAGGTGCAAAGTAGGACCGCTCGGGACAGCGACTCAAGACGCGTGCAGACTTCTCATTGGTCCGCACAGCTGGCAGCCAGCCCATGTCGCGGACTTTAAGGCAACCAAACCACGTGCTGCAAGACGATCGCCCCTTATTATAACACAGGAAATGCGATTGCACCCCTACGGCCAGTCCTATAAATAGAAGGCCTCCTGCACTTGGAAAAGGGGCTGCTCTCTGGCTTTTCTTACGGCTTGGCTTTCACTCTCTTGGCAACGCTATACACTCCGGACATCTTTCTCTCTCACTTTCGAGACCTCTTAATCCATAAGACGGTCGGCAGAAACGAGAACAAGAACACACAGAGCTTCATTCAAGAGCTAGATAATTAGGATCTTTTACACTTATTGTAATTGCATTCTTACATTAATATTTGTACTCAACGTATTCGTATTAATAACATCTCGCGAGAGCATTCAAGCCCGGGCCTAACAAACCCGGCAAATCTTGTAGTATTTCCATTCCCTCGGACGTGCTCTCGCAACCTTGTTTGCTGTCCGTCCATTCCAGCAATATCTATCTCTGGATATTATTTCGGGCAGCAACAATTGGCGCTAGAGGAAGGGCATCTAAACCTTCATTTTTACTCCTACCGTCTCGAAGAACACTCACTGTTCTCCGGGGCATATACTTGAAGAGACACTCACTGCTCTTCAAATAAAGCTTTCAGAATCATGACTTCTGCCTCCACATCGAAGAAAGCCGCTGGCCGATCCGCCGGATGCCTCATTCCGTCTCAATCCGAGCCCCAGCCTATGGCGGAGGGTAGCCGCGGCGACCCGAGACTTTCGATCCCGCCCCAGAGGGACGGACCAAGCCTCGATCAGTTCCAAACTGCGGAACAGTTCGAAGAGGCCATGTCCATCCTACGGGAGCGACGGAGAGCATTCAATGCGCCCGCTATAACCCCCTCGGCCATCCGCCGCGTGAGCAAACGGAAGTTCAAGGGGTTACTAGCCGAGCGATCGCCAGGAGGCCCCGATTCGTAAGAAAAGGCACTCGCAAGGCGGGACACCTCCGTCTTCAGCCGCCTAGCAAGCGACCCATCGTGGCGACCGGGGCATTCTGGTCCCAGCCATGAGACGACGGAGCCTGATTCCGTCACCAGGAGTTCGGCATACCCGACTCCCAGAAGGCAGGCCGACCATATGACTCCTCCCCAAAGAACCAAGATCGGCGGCAACGACCTCATCGCCCACCGCGGAGCCGGGAGATTGGTACACGATCGCCTCGGCGCCCGCTCCAAGAGCCAAACCACAAGCGACCAATCTACGGCAATGGACGCAATGCAACGCCAGCTCGATGACATGAAGGCGCTCCTAGAAACTGGGGCAGGCTCCAATAGCAAGATCGTCGGGCCGAGCGAGCCACTCGCGGTCCATATCGATCTCGCCCCCGTGCAGCGTAGGATCGCTCCTCCACAAACACCTTTGTATGAAGGGAGGTCAGATCCCGAGACTCGCCTGAGCAAGTTCCGGATCTACATGACCGGGTGTGGGGCATCAGACGCGACCAGGTGCCGAATGTTCCCGCTAACATTGGGCGACCTGGCCCATAGGTGGTACAACTCATTGCCACCACGATCCATCAGTTCCTTTGATCAACTGGCGAACGACTTCACGTCGTACTTCGCCACCAAGGTCGCTCGACCAGAAGGCCCCCACCGCATGATGAAAAAATCAGGCAGGGGGAAGACGAATCCGATGCAGACTACATCGACTGGGTGGACGAGATAATCCTCAACGGCGAGCCCGTAAGCGACGAGATCGCCCTATACTTGGTCCTAGGGGGATTCGATGGTCTGTCGCCTATGTTCAGGCACCTTACGAAGGACATCCCCCCGACCTACGCGATCTTCCACGCTAAGGCCGCAGAATTTTTGGCCAGGCAAAGGTTAGTTTTACACCTATGATCAACGCGATCGGCGACCGAACAACGATCCTCAGTCTGCCAGCCCGATCGTCAGAATCAAGCAAACATCTCCGAAAATGGAGGACTCGCTCGCCATCTACAGTTCATCATCTAACATGATGGACTAAGGCACGATATCGCCTCCCCCGCACAACGTATACCATCGAGGATCGACATCTAACATGACGATCCAAGGTAGAAGAGTGCAGCCATGGTCCTGGTGGTCGATGGAACCGACTGCTTCAGCCATGCAAGCTTCCTTTGGACTGCGATCGCTCGCCCTTCGTTTAAATACGAGGCGGGCGTAGCCGAAGGACTCTCCAAACAAATCAGTGGACACGCTCGCCCGCCCACAAAGGTTCATAATCTAAATTGGTGGGCCCGGACAATGCGACGCGTCCCTACCCCCGTCTCAACGTATACCGTCGAGGGTCACCATCTTAATGGCGGCCCGAGGTAGAAGAAGAGCTAACAAGCCACGGACGTGGAGTTGATTAATCCAACGACGCCCCGCGCAAGGAATCTTCCAGACCAAGACCGCACGCCCTTCGTTTAAATACGAGGCGAGGCGCAGCCTTCGGAGGACCCTACCAATTAAGTGAGTCGCGAGAACTTAGCCATCAGACGGAATGTCGCTCGCGCATAATTATAAGTGTCAGTTTTGTACACTTATCCATGGTTTGTATCGATAAAATTCAACCATAATTGAGCTAGTCTACTCGTTTTTTGCTTTTAATTTATTAGTTTTAATAATTTTATTTTTATCAAATGATGATCGGATTAAATAACTGAATTACTCAAGAAACAACATGTTTAATAAATATTCTCTTTATTGAATTTTGATATATTCATGTTGTAGGGCTTTCCGAGACGAATTCGGCAGTCTTTCCGGATTCAAAATCAGAGTTATATATCAAAAGTTATCATCCGAAGAAGATCGGGCAAAAACGCAAAGTCCGAGGAATTCAGGCTGAAAATGTAACTATCAAAGCTTCAGATTAAAAAATTTACGACGCCACGTTACGGCCGTAACATTCAGTAGTTACGGCCTTAAGTCACCCTAGTTACGGCCGTAACTCTTGAATGTTACGGCCGTAACTATTGACAGATTGCTATGATTTGTCTAATTTTTATACTTTTTGTGTATTATTGAGGGGATGGCTGGCATTGATCCGATATAATGTAATAATGCTGTAGTTTTGGAGCTATTAGATGACTTTAGGTGTATAAATAGACCCCTTAGATCCCTCATCATTCATCATTCATCTTATAATTTTCCATTTTCTTGTAAACTTTTCTTTTTGTGTGAAGAACACACTTGTGTTCTTGAGTGATCTTTGTAAGTGTGGTGCAGTATATGTTGTTAAGAGAGTTTATTGCTTCTATCTCCTTTATCTACTAAGGGAGTTAGGATCAATTCTTTCTCTTGATTCAACTAAAAATGACCACCAAAGCTTGTAATATGTGTAATAAACCCTTTATGGGCTAAGTTTCTTAAGTTGGGATTATAAACAAGGTTAGTCATGTTATTTATGTTTGTATAAAGATATATTATGAATTACTTATTATTGTGTGTGATTTTCATTGTTTTAACAATCTTTATTTATTTGGCCAATTAATGAAGATATTTATGATCTTCATATGTTTCGAAAGAAAATATGTTTTATTAGATCAAATGATCTTCACTCTAAGTTGTTCTAGGGGATAGAAATATACCCCTAGTCATTAGATGATTCATTGAGTTATTTTCACAAATCCTAATGCTATGTATTGAAGCCAATCAACATAGAAATATAGTGGATTGATTCAATATGTAAGGGGCGTTTTATAGTTCGAAAGAGAAACCGTCTTTTTAAGGAAAATCGAATCTACACAACATAATAAGTAAATTCATCTTATGATCTCCAATACATCTTTTATAACTAATGACGAACTAAGTTTGTAATCCCAACTATTTCATTTTATCGATAATCAATCTATTATTATTGCTATCTTTTTATTTCCTTATAATATTAGAACTATTATTGCAATTTCTTTGCAATTATTAAACCAAACTTTTTAATTGTGTGTTTCACTCATCTTAAGTATCTATAAAAATAGACTAATAGTGTATAATTCAAATTATAACATAACTTCCTTGTGGGATCGATAAACCGGACTCAAAAAGTCCACTTTACTACTTGATACGATATCGTGCACTTGCGATAGTTACACAAAAAACGTGTCAAGTTTTTGGCGCCGTTGCCGGGGAAGTATAAGTTATATTTGAAAAATTACATTATTAACTATTGTTATAAATACAACTTTTTCTTTTTTTGTAGATTCCCTTGTCTATGCGAAGGACATACAATCGCGATTTAGTTTTACTAGATCCCGAGATCGAAGCCACATTCAGAAGAAGGCGAAGAGAACAAAAGAAAAACATTATTTCTTCACCATCAATGGCGGACGAACTAAATCCACGTCTCCCCCAAGGAAATGATAACGAAAGAATTCCTCCGGTGGGGGGAATACCTAATGTTCAAAACATTCAACATCAACAATATCCTATTGTACCGAAAATAGATGAAGACAACATGCTCTTTGGGGAATTCATGAACCCCCCATCTTTGAGCGTTCAATCAAGTGTAATCTATCCACCATTTGGAGTGGACAATTTTCAAATTCGCCCAGATGTCATCAATCTCTTCTCCAACAACAACTCATTCTATGGAAGAACCGACGAAAATCCATATCTCCATATTAACCGTTTTGTGGAAATATGTGGAAATTTCAAATATCCAAATGTAAATGACGAGGCGATCAAAATGAGACTTTTCGTGCACACTTTGAAGGACAGAGCAAGAGAGTGGCTAGATACTTTGCCACCACGAAGCATAACAAATTGGCCCGAATTTGTCCAGAAATTAACCACTAAATACTTTCCACCAATAAAAGTGGCGAAACTCAAATACGAAATCTCTACATTTCGTCAACAAGATTCAGAATCATTCCACGAAGCATGGGAGAGATACAAAGATATGCTACGAAAATGTCCTAACCATGGTTTCAATTTGGGAGCACAAGTCAATTACTTCTATTCTGGAATTTTACCTTCATGCCGAGCCAATGTCGATTCATCATCAAATGGCTCACTGGGAAACAAAACTATGAAAGAGGCTTATAATCTTTTTGAGGTTATAAGTGAACAAAGTGCAAGATGGCCAGACAGAAATATCCAAAAGAAACCAAATGGTGTTTTTGAAGTGGATTCTTATTCACTTATGTTGGCATAAATTGAAGCTCTATCAAAGAAAGTCGAGGAAATGTCTTTTTCAACTCCTCAATCTATGAAGACGGTGCAAACTCCACAAATTTCAGCTTTTTCATGTGAAATTTGTGGAGCAACTCACAACAGCACTATCTATCCCTTAGTGCAACAAGAACAGTCACCACCACCACCAGAACAAGTGGCGTATGCTCAGAATTTCCAAAGGCAAGCATACAATCCTTACGGGCCAACATACAATCCAGGATACAAAAATCATCCAAATTTTTCTTATGCAAATAACAACAATGTGTTGAATCCAACGCATCAAGAAAAGAAGCCCGGATGGGAAGAAGCAATCACGAAGCTAGCTGAACAACAACTGAAGTATCAACAACGCAATGATGCTTCAATTAAAAATCTGGAGACACAAGTTGGCCAAATGGCCAAAATACTTTCAGAAAGATCTCAAGGCATGTTACCTAGCAATACCGAGGTAAATCCAAGGGAAAATGTCCAAGCTATCACAACAAGAAGTGGAGTGCAGTTGCCCGAAATTTCTATGGAAAACCATCTGGAAAAAAAAAATAAACAGAATCAAGAATCAGAAAAAGAATCTGATACATGACCTTCATCTCAAAAAGGTCCAATTGCTACAAAATCTTATGTTCCACCTATCCCATTTCCTCAACGGTTGAAGAATCACAAGCTCGATGCTCAATTCGGGAAATTCTTAGAAATCTTCAAAAAGCTACACATCAACATTCCTTTTGCCGATGCTCTAGCACAAATGCCAAGCTATGCCAAATTTATGAAAGATATTGTTTCCAACAAACGAAGGCTTGAAGAATACGAAACTGTCATGCTAACAGAGGAATGTAGCGCAATGCTACAAAAGAAGCTGCCACCCAAGCTAAAAGATCCGGGAACTTTCACAATCCCGTGTCAATTTTCAACAAATTGAACTTGGGAGAAGCAAAAGCAACAACAGTTTCACTACAATTAGCCGATCGGTCAATCAAATATCCACGTGGGATAGTTGAAGATGTGCTCGTCAAAGTTGATAAATTCATATTTCCAGCAGATTTTATCATCCTCGACATGGAAGAAGATCAGGATATTCCCATTATTTTGGGACGACCATTTCTCGCAACCGGACGTGCTCTTATTGACGTCTATGAAGGAAAGCTAATACTCAGAGTGGAAGACGAACATGTCATCTTCGATGTCTTAAAAACTTTGAATCAACCCTCCACAGATGAGTATTGTCTAAAAATAGACACAATTGAAACCATGGTGAACAAGTCTTTAGAGAAAATTCTATCTAAAGATCCTCTTGAGACATGTATAGCAAATTCTCTAACCAAAGATGGAAGAAGAATATCACTTGGCCGAAACAGTTAACTATCTAGAAGCACTACCAACCTTAAGAAAGCATCCACATTTTGAAGAATTGGGGACAAGCTCCGCTAAACCCCTCCCTTCTTTACAAGAATCTCCAACACTTGATCTCAAACCTCTACCCACACATTTGAGATACGCTTACTTGGGCGTTTCCTCAACACTTCCGGTCATCATATCTAACATATTGACCAAACTTGAAGAAGGGAAATTACTAAGGGTATTGAGGAATCACAAAAGAGCAATTGGATGGACTATTGCAGACATTAGAGGAATAAGCCCCTCTATATGCACTCACAAAATCTTGATGGAAGATGACTGCAAACCTTCAATTGAGCATCAACGACGTTTGAATCCAAACATGAAGGAAATTGTGAAGGCAGAGGTTCTTAAATTACTTGACGCAGGAATCATTAATCCAATCTCAGATAGTCCATGGGTGAGCCCTGTACATATGGTGTCCAAAAAGAGTGGAATCACGATCATTGAGAACGAGCACAATGAACTTATACCAACACGACCGATCACAGGATGGAGAATGTGCATTGATTACAGGAAACTAAACAAGACAACAAGAAAAGATCATTTTCCACTCCCATTTATTGATCAGATGCTAGATAGATTGGCGGGACATTCTTACTACTGTTTTCTCGACGGCTATTCAGGGTACAACCAAATCGTAATAGCCCCAGAAGACCAAGAGAAAACAACATTCACATGCCCTTATGGAACATTTGCCTATAGAAGAATCCCATTCGGATTGTGCAATGCTCCAGCCAAATTTCAAAGATGCATGATGTCAATATTCTCAGACATGGTTGAAAAATTCATTGAAGTTTTCATGGACGATTTCTCGATTCGGAGATTCATTTGATAAATGCCTAATTCACTTAGGCATGGTCTTGGAAAGATGTGAAGACACAAATCTAGTTCTCAATTGGGAGAAATGTCACTTCATGGTCCAGGAAGGAATCGTACTTGGCCATAGAATCTCACAACATGTAATTGAAGTCGATAAGGCAAAGATCCAAGTGATTGCAAAACTTCCTCCACCAATTTCGGTGAAAGGAGTAAGGAGTTTTCTCGGACATGCAGGATTCTATCGGAGGTTTATAAAAGATTTCTCAAAAATAGCAAAACCTCTCTCTTTGCTTGAGAAAGATACACCATTCCTTTTCACAAATGAATGCCACGTGGCCTTTGCAACTTTGAAGGATAAGCTTACATCACTCCAATCATCATTTCTCCATTGGACTATTCCTTTCATTTTAATGTGCGATGCAAGTGATTATGCCGTAGGGGCCGTCGGGCCGTAAGAAGGACAAAATGATGCAAGTGATCCATTATGCTAGCAGACTATGAATGATGCTCACCGAACTACACAACAACCGAAAAGAGATGCTTGCGTGGTTTATGCCTTTGACAAATTTCGATCCTACTTATCGGGATCAAAGGTCATAGTCTATACCGATCATTCAGCTTTGAAATATTTAATGACAAAGCAAGATGCAAAGTCAAGGCTAATCCGATGGGTTCTACTTATGCAAGAATTCGACATAGAAATCGAGACAAAGGGAACAAAAACCAAGTGGCGGATCATCTCTAGACTCGACCAAAACAATGCTCAAGAGAGGGAAATAAATGAAGTATTTCCTGATGAACAACCTGCTCCAAATCTCTAATAACCAGGAAAAACAAAATGCACCATGGTATGCTGACATCGTTAATTTCCTTGTTAGTGGAATAATTCACCCAAAATTTTCCCATCATCAAAAGAAAAAATTCTTCTCCGAGTTGAAATACTATCACTGGGAAGATCCTCTGTTGTTCAGACGAGGACCTGATCAAATCATCCGGAGATGCATACCGAAGAAGAAATGGAGAAGGTATTAGAAAGATGTCATTCCTCTCACTATGGAGGACATTTTGGGGGTTCAAAAACAGAAGAAAAATTCTTGAAGCAGGATTCTATTGGCCCACTCTATTCAAAGATGCACATACACTTGTCTCGAAGTGTGACTGTGCCAAAGACATGGAAACATGTCAAAAGAAATGAAATGCCAATGAATTTCATCCTTGAAGTTGAAATCTTCGACGCTTGGGGAATTGATTTCATGGGACCCTTTCCATCATCATTCTCTAATGAATACATCCTTGTAGCCGTTGACTACGTATCCAAATGGGTGGAGGTCATTACCAACAAACGAAGCTAAGGTTGTGGTAAATTTTCTAAAGAAAAATATATTCACTCGCTTGAACTCCGAGAGTTATTATCGCTGATGGCGGATTTCATTTACGCAATCACCGTGTTAAGGCTCTATTGACCAAATTCGAGTAAAACACCGTGTCGCTACCTCTTATCACCCACAAACCAAATGGACAAGTCGAAGTTTCCAATCGTGAACTCAAACGTATACTTGATATGACAATGACTCATCTCGGAAAGATTGGTCGAAAAGCCGGATGATGCGCTCTGGCTTACGTAATGGCTATAAGACACCGATAGGCATGTCTCCATTTCGTCTGGGTTTTTGGAAAAGCTCACACCGTCAAGAGAACTTGAACATCGAGCTTTTGGGCTATAAAAAAATTAAACTTTGACGAACAAATAATGGAAAGAAAAGGTTGTCATAGCTTAAATGAGTTGGATGAAATCCGACTTGACTCATATGAAAATGCCAAAATCTACAAAGAAAAAACGAAAAGATGGCATGACAACAAAATTCTAAGAAGAGATTTTAAAAGAGGAGACCAAGTTCTGCTTTTTAATGCACGACTGCGTCTGTTTCCGGGTAAGCTACGATCACGATGGACAGGCCCTTACACGATCAAAGAGGTGTTTTCTCATGGAGCTGTGGAGATTTATAATACAACCGGCGGGAGTTTCAAAGTAAACGGTCAACGGTTAAAGCCATATCTGGGAGGAGAATTCTCGACAGCAAAATCAATCATAATGCTGGAAATACCTAATTAATCTGACGAGAAGTCAAGCTAACGACGTTAAACAAAGCGCTTATTGGGAGGCAACCCAATCTCTATTATTTCACAAATAAGTTTGGGGGTAACACGGAAGGATTCAACAACAACAGCAAGGATCAGATCGTTCATAAAATCCAGGGAGTCTTTCTTTCATTATTCTCACACACACAAAAAAAAATATAATATATATATACGGCCGTATCCAAAATAATACGGCCGTAAGTAGAATCAGGATTTTTTTTACGTATGGTTTATACGGCCGTAACTGCTACATGTTACGGCCGTATCTTAAAATAGGTTCTAAAAAAAACGAACGTTACATACGGCCATAACTGCTGCATGTTACGGCCGTATCTTAAAACCTGTTTGAAAAAACGAAAGCAACTTACGGCCGTAACTTGTATAGGTTACGGCCGTAACTAGTAGTCTGTATTAAAAAAAAAAACCGTCCTTAAACACTTATCACACACCAGACGAGACACAAGCGGCCGGGAGAGCGATTTTTTTCCCCCTATCAATCCCTACTTGCTAAAAAACTCAAAATCACCAATACAATTCATTAACATATCAACATTCACACATAATCATCAGGTTCTCTTTCAATCCTTGTTTCAATTTATATATTCTTGAGTTTTAGTTTGTAGTTTTTCTCTTCATATTTGTTTTTCGATTCTTATTTCCGTATGATTCGTTGATTAAATCTTGTTCATTTGTGAGTATTGTTGATATTTGTATCGTTATTTGATTCATTGATTTGTGGTGGCTTTATGGATTTGAGTTTGAATACGAAAAACTTGTTAAAAAACTATGAACTCAAGGTGTCCGACGAAATGCCACAACGAAAATCTTTGAATTTTTTTATGTTTTTATTGGTTTTGCTTGATGATTATAGTCGTGTGATGAAAAGAAGTTGATTTTGTTAAATTTCAGGGATGGCACCGAAGAAATCAACAAAAGGAAAAGAAAAGGTCGGTTCGTCATCTCAAGGTCCGGCACCGCCACAAAGAAATCAAAACACAAAGTGCATTAAGGAAAGATTGTTCAATCTTGATGATTTCATCGGCCATGCGGATAGAGACACAATCACTACCCCTTTCATCCAAAAATTCTTAGACAACGGCTGGGAGAAATTCGTTTCCGATCTCCCAAATGGTAACCCGACCTTGACCCTAAACTTTTACAATTCTTTCAACAAGTCCATTGGGCAGGTAGGGTCACCTACTTATCATCAGACTACTGTTAATGGGAAATCAATTAATTTTTCACCGGATGTCATTAACAAGTTTTTGGGGGTTAATTGTACTAACGCGGTTGACATTACTATCTTGCCTAATGAAGAGGTGCCGGATGATAGAGTTTTACGCTGGGCGTTAGTAAGCGAGTTGCATGACAGTATTGGGATGATCAAACCCCGATACAACCAGGCGGACCTTATGGATGATGCTTGGTATTTATGGATGTGGGCAGCCGGGAGTATTTACCCGACTTCGACTCTGACGACGGTTTCCATTGGCCACCTGCGAGGTTTATATGCTATCCGCCGAGGGGTAAAAATGGATTTGGGTACTCACATTTACACTACTATTTGTCACTATGCCGGCATGGTCCCGACTAGGTAGAAAATGCCATACCTCGCTTATCACCTATTTGCAGAGCCAGAGAGTCAAAATTTCGCAGGGGGTGATATTTTAACACATGGGGATCGATGAATGACCGGAGTAGTATTTTTCAAGTACTCAATTGAGAAGCAAACGGGCACGTTTGGAACCTAAGAGGAGAGTAGCGAGGAAGAGGAATATGAGGCCGAGGAAGATGCCGGTTATGAGTTGACGGCTTTTGAGGAAAATTTGCTTGAAAGAGTTCAGGGATTAGAAACATCCCAGGCTGAAATTATGAGAAATCAGAATGAAATACTCGAGCGACAATTAGAAACGGAGAAGCACTTTGAAAAGCTTTTCCGTTTTCTAAACATCCCTGACGACACACCTGGAGGATCACAAAGCTAAAATTTCAGGGAGTTTTCTGTTTTCTCGCATGCTATTATATTTTTTTTTAAAACTCGGGACAGTTTTACTTATAAGTTTGGGGGTGATATTTTCGTACTTGTGTGTTTATTTTGTGGTTTTTGAACTATGATTTTTATTTGGATTTTCATTGTGGTATGTTTTGATTAGTGTATTGTGTGGTGTGTTGATTAGGTTTAGTGTATATATATATATATATATATATATTTATAGTATTTTGATTTTTGAGATTTTTAGATCTGGCCAAAACACAAATAAATTAGCTATATACAAGCTTCTAAAATCGTTTTAACCGGTAAAAAAAATTGTATATTCCAAAATTTTTTTTGAGCCTTAATCTCTCTTTCCAAGCCTTGTAATTATCATATAAAATCGAGTCATTCGTTACCTTGAGAAAAGAAGAATCAATTGGTTAATAAAAAATAGAACTGAAATTTACTTAATTTGTGGAGTTTTTGATTTTTCATACTTAAACTAAGAAATGATTTTCTGCAAAAATTCTATTCCCTAAAAAAAAAGGAGTCATTGGTGAAAAGAGCTACACGTTAGCAAATAACGGTGTGAAAGCTATCACCTAAAAAAATAAATGACGAAAAGGAGAAGTGTTGAGCAGCAACAACTGCCTAATTTTGGAAGTCTTAAATTTTGCGAAAAATAAAGGACTAACCATTGTTGGTGCGTAGCTGCCGTCTCAGAAAAATTGGTGAAAAGAGCTACACGTTAGCAAATAACGGTGTGAAAGCTATCACCTTTTTACGAAAGAAAAATAATGAGATAGAAATTGTGTTAGTGAAAAGAGCTACACGTTAGCAAATAACGGTGTGAATGCTATCACTAAAAGGGATGTAGTTTATGAGCAGATTTGAATTAATTAGCAGCTGAATTTCAATACACTCAATTTTCTGAAAATCACAATATTTGATGACGCCAATGAAATTCTTCTTCATATTGAGTCGAAAAATAAACGAGTGATCGAGAGCAACCATTAAAGGGAGTCGTGTGTATCACGAGTGGGAAAGAAATAATCAACCTATTGGGGGGAAACCTTATATTTTGGAATTACAAAAAAAAACCGTGTTTTAACTTCAAAAACATTAGTAGATTTATTTTGAATCTTGATTCATTTCTATCTACTGTATAAAGTTGGTTGTTGTTTATTAATGGCATTTTGATCTCTTTTTCTCTTTTTATATTTTAATTTATGTGTGTATTAATTATCTTATTTTAGTGATTTTTATTTTTATTTTTGGAGTGTGAATAATAAAGAGTCTTGCTCGGGACTAGCAAGAATTCAAGTTTGGGGGTGTGATAAGTGTCAGTTTTGTACACTTATCCATGGTTTGTATCGATAAAATTCAACCATAATTGAGCTAGTCTACTCGTTTTTTGCTTTTAATTTATTAATTTTAATATTTTATTTTTATCGAATGATGATCGGATTAAATAACTGAATTACTCAAGAAACAACATGTTTAAGAAATATTCTCTTTATTGAATTTTGATATATTCATGTTGTAGGGATTTCCGAGACGAATTCGGGAGTCTTTCCGGATTCAAAATCAGAGTTATATATCAAAAGTTATCATCCGAAGAAGATCTGGGGCAAAAACGCAAAGCCTGAGGAATTCTGGGCTGAAAACGTAACTATCAAAGCTTCAGATGAACAAATTTACGAAGCCACGTTACGGCCGTAACATTCAGGAGTTACGGCCGTAAGTCACCCTAGTTACGGCCGTAACTCTTGAATGTTACGGCCGTAACTCTTGACAGATTGCTATGATTTGTCTAATTTTTTATACTTTTTGTGTATTATTGAGGGGATGGCTGGCATTGATCCGATATAATGTAATAATGCTGTAGTTTTGGAGCTATTAGATGACTTTAGGTGTATAAATAGACCCCTTAGATCCCTCATCATTCATCATTCATCTTATAATTTTCCATTTTCTTGTAAACTTTTCTTTTGTGTGAAGAACACACTTGTGTTCTTGAGTGATCTTTGTAAGTGTGGTGTAGTATATGTTGTTCGAGAGTTTATTGCTTCTATCTCCTTTATCTACTAAGGGAGTTAGGATCAATTCTTTCTCTTGATTCAACTAAAAATGACCACCAAAGCTTGTAATATGTGTAATAAACCCTTTATGGGCTAAGTTTCTTAAGTTGGGATTATAAACAAGGTTAGTCATGTTATTTATGTTTGTATAAAGATATATTATGAATTACTTATTATTGTGTGTGATTTTCATTGTTTTAACAATCTTTATTTATTTGGCCAATTAATGAAGATATTTATGATCTTCATATGTTTCGAAAGAAAATATGTTTTATTAGATCAAATGATCTTCACTCTAAGTTGTTCTAGGGATAGAAATATTCCCTAGTCCTTAGATGATTCATTGAGTTATTTTCACAAATCCTAATGCTATGTATTGAAGCCAATCAACATAGAAATATAGTGGATTGATTCAATATGTAAGGGGCGTTTTATAGTTCGAAAGAGAAACCGTCTTTTTAAGGAAAATCGAATCTACACAACATAATAAGTAAATTCATCTTATGATCTCTAATACATCTTTTATAACTAATGACGAACTAAGTTTGTAATCCCAACTATTTCATTTTATCGATAATCAATCTATTATTATTGCTATCTTTTTATTTCCTTATAATATTAGAACTATTATTGCAATTTCTTTGCAATTATTAAACCAAACTTTTTAATTGTGTGTTTCACTCATCTTAAGTATCTATGAAAATAGACTAATAGTGTATGATTCAAATTATAACATAACTTCCTTGTGGGATCGATAAACCGGACTCAAAAAGTCCACTTTACTACTTGATACGATATCGTGCACTTGCGATAGTTACACAAAAAACGTGTCACATAAGACACGGTCGTGGAGGTCGGTCCATCGAACTCCGCAGTCGTGCACGGCTCCTCAAGACCGAGATGGACGGCCTTTCGAGGATTCGAAAAAATTTGAAAATTACAGGTACAAGACCGAAGATAGCTCGCCAATCGATCAGATCGCCCAAATCCGAGACCAAAGTCCGCACAACGGGTCGCCCGTCTTTATCCTCAACAATCGCCAGTAAGAACCACCTCACCCCATGTCTTCAACATCGGAGCAAGCTGGGGGGCAATTGTTGTGTCAGTAATTATACATCTCAACAGGCGATCGACACAGACGACAGGCGACCGAGTCAGAGTCGAATAGACCAAGGTAGACTTGCCGATTGGAGATCCCGGATCAAGCCCAGGTGCCGAGCGATCGACATCTAAGGTGATCTTCTCTTGGCACCTGGCGATCGACTCTGGTGCCCGGACAATGACGACCGCCCCATGCCACGCGAAGCCAGCATCCATCCAGTCGGCGAAGGCTGAAGTGCAGGACAGAGACCCACGTGAGGATCCAGAAAAGGCGCCGCAGGACATGGATCGTTGACCACAGCCTGTCAGCATCTACTCACCTACCGACAGAACCGCCGAAAGGTGCAAAGTGGGACCGATCGGGACAGCGACTCAAGACGCGTGCAGACTTCTCATTGGTCCGCACAGCTGGCAGCCAGCCCATGTCGCGGACTTTAAGGCAACCAAACCACGTGCTGCAAGACGATCGCCCATTATTATAACACAGGAAAGGCGATCGCCCCCTACGGCCAGTCCTATAAATAGAAGGCCTCCTGCACTTGGAAAAGGGGCTGCTCTCTGGCTGCTGCTCTCTGGCTTTTCTTACGGCTTGGCTTCCACTCTCTTGGCAACGCTATACACTTCGGACATCTTTCTCTCTCACTCTCAAGACCTCTTAATCCATAAAACGGTCGGCAGAAACGAGAACAAGAACACACAGAGCTTCGTTCAAGAGCTAGATAATTAGGATCTTTTACACTCATTGTAATTGCATTCTTACATTAATATTTGTACTCAACGTATTCGTATTAATAACATCTCGTGAGAGCATTCAAGCCCGGGCCTAACAAACCCAGCAAATCTTGTAGTATTTCCATTCCCTCGGACGTACTCTCGCAACCTTGTTTGCTGTCCGTCCATTCCAGCAATATCTATCTCCGGATAATATTTCGGGCACCAATAGAATGTAAATGACACAATGATATATATGTAACACCCCCAATCCATTCAGGGATATTACACGCCGTAGAACCTTTCCTCAAGGGTCTACCAGGCTGGTAACAACATCGAACATCTCAACAATGCCTTTAAGGCTAAAATGACTCAGTAGACCGATTTGGTCTTTCAATAAAAACATACATTCAATCTCAATACATGCCCAGGCAGGGGTAAAATACAAAATACTCCCGTACAATGGGGAAAAATATTGCAGCGGAAATAACGTACAACTGAAACAATACAACAATAAACGGGTCCTCATGTGATTAGTATCAATCATCTTTCATCATCCTTCATGCCAACCCTGTGCTATGCTCCCAAAAACCTGAATGCAATACAGACATCCACCCCCGATTACTCAGGGGTTAGCAAAATTCCACTATTTTGCTAGTGCAAGTACAAAGTGCAAAATACGAGTCATAAAATTCAAGTTTCAAGAATAACAATAATCAGGAATCCTCAAAGATTCGAACACAACAAAAAATACTTCCCGAAGCAAGAGTTTGGGTAAAACATTCCAAAATCGAAAGATCACAATTCAAGAGAAATAATTTATAAAATGGTTTAATAAGCCATCGGGAGTTTTAATAGAAAACAATTTAGGATTATCGAATCCTTCTATTTCCAAAATCAATAGGGGTCACAGCCCATATGATCGCATGCCATATGTCACCGCATGTCTTATCATCTCACGGTCGGATCAATCACTTGTTGCATCCTGGCCACATGATCACAAGCCATGTGTCACCGTAGATTGTCTTAGGCTCTCACGGTTGGATCAATCACTTGTTGCATCCCGACCACATGATCACATGCCATGTGTCACCGTAGACCTTCGACCATATCCACACATTTACACAAATAATATATCACACCAAGGATATCCAAACAATTCACCCAAAGGAAACAAACACAAAGCACGACACCATTGTCAAATCACAACGTACCAAAATGAGATAATATATGCATATATATTATCAAAGCACAACAACAACACCAAGCATATTCATAGGGTTCACTTAACCATTCACGAGACGCAACATTCACAAAACACATGCGTTTTGAAAGTGAGCTTTTGACGAGGCTAAACCAAATCTTTTGAAAGTTCATCTCAAACAATCAAACAAACATACCAAGAAAACCACCGATCATCATATCCACAAAACGAGAGATGTATGGACAAGGTACTTGCCTCAAAACCACGATCGCAACGAGACAACGGATGGGATGCGGTCGAACAGTCCCGAACCCCCGAACACTATCAAGAACGCGATAGCACCACGAGTACTATGAGAGTAACACCACACGAAATATGAATCACCAAACGGGATTCAACTCGGAATCCTCGAGCACCTATAATCCTCCGGAAGGAACAATAAAAACAATGAAGATATGATTACAATGAGAATCAAGGTAAAAAACAACGGAAATCCCACCAAACTAACGAAAGGAAACTCATTGGGACATTTAATCGAATACTCAACGTTTGATAACTCCCAAGAACACTCGAATCACCAATCGAGTTGAACAAACTCGAAATATGGATATACAATCCATAGAACACGATTATTAATGCTCAATAACATCAACTGATTCATCAATATCGGACGAACAACGAAAATCAAGAAGGAAATCTCGAAAGTCAATCCTAAGAGATTTCAAGAAATTACCTCGATCCGACGAAGAACAAGGATTAGATGATAATATAATCGACAAGAATCTTCCAAAACGCCTAGAAATCGAGTGGAATCGACCAAAAACTCCACTCCTCGACTTCTCCCGTCGCCAGCCGCCACCCGGGTGAAGAAATGGGGTAAAAATGAGGTCTGGCCCGTCCCTGGCCTATATATGGCCGAAAGAGTTACGGCCGTAACCGGCAGTGCCTTACGGCCGTAACTCGGCCCTTACGGCCGTACTCGGCAGGTCCTTACGGCCGTAACCGGCATTCGTGAAAATCCTGCCCAGCTCCTGCCGATCACTTACGGCCGTAACTAACACCCCCTTACGGCCGTAATTCAAGACTGCACGGCCAGTAACCAAAGACGCCTTATGTAACACCCCCAATCCGCTCAGGGATATTACACGCCGTAGAACCCTTTCTCAAGGATCTACCAGGCTGGTAACAACATATAACAACTCAAACATGCCTTTAAGGCTAAAATGACTCAGTAGACCGATTTGGTCTTTCAATAAATACATACAACTCAAATACAAATCATGCCCACGCAGGGGTCAAAATACAACCACACCCATACAACGGGAAAAGTATAGCAGCGGAAAATAAAGTACAACTGAACCAATAAATAATATACGGTTCCTCATATGATTAGTATCGATCATCTTTCATCATCCTTCGTGCCGACCCTATGTTATGCTCCAAAACCTGAATGCAAAAATATACATCCACCCCCCGAATACTCGGGGGTTAGCAAAATTCCACTGTTTTGCTAGTGCAAGAACAAAGTGCAAATACGAGCCATACGATTCACATTCCACGAATGATGATAATCCAGAATCCTCAAAGATTCAAATACAACAAGATGAACACTTCCCGAGGCAAGAGTTTGAGTAAAGACTTCCCAAATTTCAAGATCAAAATATCAAGGGAAACAATTTATAAAATGATTTGAAATACCATCGGGAGTTTTAATAGAAAACAATTTAGGATTATCAAATCCTACTTTTCAAAACCCAAAAGACAAAAGGGGTCACCGCCCCAAAGGTTTACTCTCCGTAAAAATGACATTTACCAAACCGTTGGGATTTTAGCCCCAAATCCGTAAAATGACTTTTACAAAACCATTGTGATTTTAGCCCCAAATATCATCAACTCACAGTACACGAGAACGACAACAAGGTTCGTCTCCCAACATCAAAATCTACAAATAAAGGATTTAACACAAACAACAAAATACTCTAGTGCCATCCTAGCCAAGTAAGCCAAACGAACAACTTACCTCTTACACACTTAGTCGATGCATGTAATCATGAAAACCGATCAAAAGCACTCATTTCCGGAAATGCCAATATCAAAACACATTTGCCAAAAGCACCACAATTAACCGTGGATCCACGTCTCTGTGGACCCCTACCGAGACCCCATCGGATCTAACCCATAGTGGTTAAAAGCAAGCTCGCGGATCCACGTCTATGTGGACCCCTACCGAGACCCCGTCGGATCTAACCCATAGTGAGAATACACACACACACACACACGTTACTCGTGCAATACTAATATGCTAAGAATGTAAGTTCATCAAGAATACTCACTAGAGATGGCCACTTACTCGACACCGTTATCAAACTCTTCAAAACACAATAACAAGATCAAATACGGAATACACGATTCTATAACTTTAAACATCAGGGATATCATCAAAGCCTTCAACGTTCAAAATGATCAAATCATAATCAATTCCCAAAACACACCGTTCGCAAAAACACACACGCGTTTTGAAAGAGAGCCTTTAACGAGGCCAAAACAATTCTTTTGAAAATTCATTTCCAACAACCAAACAAACACACCAAGACGATCACCGATCATCATATCCATAAAATAAGAAAAGTATGGGCAAGGTACTTGCCTCGAATAAGAACAACGCGGAGGATCGACCGAAGTAGGTTGACACGAACCGACTACGAACCTGCCGACTCCACCGATCGCCAACTCGCGTTCATAAACTACGAAGTACAATAACAACAATGAAATGAATTCCATAACACGACTCAAAGCCGTTGAATTCAAAGAACGAATGACGAAAGTTCAAGTGTTTTCTCCAAAACGGCCAAGAACACGATTCGTCCCGACAAAACACGAAAACGGAATTCCAAGTTGAAATATGGATATACAATCCATAGAATATGTTTAACAACATCATTTAACCATAATCGATCCATCAAAAACGGATGAAAAACGAGATCGAGGACAAATCCCCCAAAAAGTCGATTCGAAGGAAATCAAGAAATATACTTCGATTCGACGAAGAACAATGGATTAAATGATGTTAAACACAAGAATACTACCAAGATTAATCATACCCATCATGAATTAATCAATCATACGGAACGAATCGGACAAAAACGCAAAAACCCCAAAATTCAAGAAACTAGGGTTCTAAGAAAGATTACCTTGATTCGCTGGATCAAAGGACGATATAGGATGATTGATTGATGATATAACCTCAATAACTTCGAGGATTTGTTGTTAAACAACATGGCTCCATGATGAGCATACCTCACGGAAGAGAAGGAGAAGAAGGAGAAAATGGCCAAAAAACGCAGGACCTTAAATAGCCGCATGCTGTGCCGCGGCCTGGCCGGAAGTGTGCCGCGCACCGGGCCAAAATCGCGCCTGATCGGCAGCAGCGCTGCCCGGCCGACATGTGCCGCGCACAAGGCATGATGGTTTGGCCGAAAATGCAACAGAGTGTGCCGCGCCCGCGGCATGTGCCGCGGCCTCAGACGGCTGCTCGGCCAGAGCCGCGAGCACTACCGACCGTAACTCGGCCAGTGCCGGCCTGGGCCCAGATTGCCCGGCCATGACTCGGCCGGGGCCAACTCCGACGGCCCGAACGACCCCGAAACCCGGACCTGAATACGAATCGAAGATACGGTTACGAAATACTCGCAAAGACGAATTCGAGCACTAAGAGAACACACGATTCCGACCATCCGAAGGCTCGAAATTCGACAACGGAAGTAATTACCCCAAACTTTGGGAAATTACGAAAACGGCCCAAAACGTCCGAAATACATGATACACGATCGAAACACCAAACCAAAGCTCGCAACATGAATAATAACATTAAATGAACTTACGAGAAACTCGAAACAACAGTTTCAGACGAGATTCGCAAGAATCGAACTCAAGTGCGGAAAAGTCGCTAAAAAGCACGGAACTCGACAAAACGACACCGAAACGAACTCGGATGTCAAAAAGTGTAGAATTAATCATTCTCAGAATGACGAAACGGTCATGATGAAGTCGTCAAAACGGATTCCGGACGAAAAAAAGAAATTTACCGAAAATCGAAAATTGCGGATATTACACCTTACGGCCGTAACGGGCCTTTGTCCAGCCTATGCCTGCTGATCACTTACGGCCGTAACCGGCACCTTACGGCCGTAACTCGGCCAGGCCAGTACCTGCTCTACAAAGTACGGCCGTGACTCGACCGTGGCCACTTCCGACGGCCCGGACAACCCCAAAACCCAAACCTGAATACGAATCGAAGATACGGTTACGAAGTACTCGCAAAGACGAATCTAAGCACTAAGAGAACATACGATTTCGACCACCTGAAGGCTCGAAATTTGACAATAGAAAGTAATTACCCCAAACTTTGGGAAATTACGAAAACGGCCCAAAACGTCCGAAATACACGATAACGATCGAAACACCAAGCCAAAGCTCGCAACATGAATAATAACAATAAATGAACTTACAAGAAACTCGAAACAACAGTTTCGGATGAGATTCGCCAGAATCGAACTCAAGTGCGGAAAAGCCGCTTAAGAACACGGAACTCAACAAAACGACACCGAAACGAACTCGGATGACAAAAAGTGCAGAATTAATCATTCTCGGAATGACGAAACGGTCACAATATAGCCTCTAAGATGGATTTCCGCAAAAAAAAGAAAATTACCGGAAATCGAAATTGCGGATATTACAATATAGAGGTTCGGCAATGTTCCTAGGGCCTCTCTCCGTATCTTTTTCTATAACACAATAAAGCAATTGTATTGCTTTTCTATTGTACTGATCGTTTTTCCAATCCGTATCATCGTATTCTTTGAAGCTTTTAAGAGAGCCGTTGACTTTGGTAGGAGTCTTTGGACCAAGGCATATTACCTTCCAAAGTTTGATATCATAGGATCGAATGAAGATTGACATCTTTTTCTTCCATGTCATGAAATTTGATCCACCAAAAAATGGAGGTCGGTTTAAGGTGAGGCCTTCGACCGAAAAAAAATAAAGCGCCACTGGATTTTTTTCTCCTTGGATGTTAAGCCGACTATAAGAGCTACCCTCTCTGTTACCAATTGTTAGGTTGGTACTGCCACTTGAAGGGGGATTGGATAGTGCGGTTAAGAATATAGAATTCTTTTGTGATTATGGAAGCGATAAAGCGCGGAATGTAAATGACACAACGCTTTATAGAGGTTCGGCAATGTGCCTACGTACTCTCTTCGTATCTTTTTCTATAGGCTTAAGATAAACCTTCCAGCCTTATCTTCTATTGGTCCGAGGGAAACCGTTACAATCTTATCTTCTACCAGTCCAAGATAAACCGTTACAATCGTGTCTTTATGTTGGTCCAAGATAAACCATTTTCATTTTCTATCAGATAAGGAACAAACCTTTATATCTTTATGTCGGTATTAGAAAAACCTCACTTGGATTTAGATTATGATTCTAACAATGCCGGATCCACGATCCTAATAACACCGAATCCAATCTACAATTCTTTCTTTTCTCTCGCGTTTGGTTGAGTAAATTAAACACTCAAACTCTTATCAACTAAGCTCGATTACAACAACAATAATGTATATAATGATATCTGATGTATATAAACCCGGCTTGAAGTTGTTGTAGCGTGAATACCATATGAAGTGGTATTTTAAAGCCTAAACTAGCCGTTGGTCACTGCCCTCTTCATAGATTACGCTAAATGTCCTCTGTAGCATACGTTAAGCCTGTTACGTACGTTATACGTCGCTCAAAACAGTCCAGTAGCTTTTGCCTCTTTTGTTAGCGTACGTTATCATATCTCCGTAGCGTACGTTAACTCCCATAGATCCGTTGCATGCTTTTTGACCTTCTAGAATCAATCCAACGCATTGACTTCCATTTGATTTCAAATTTCACCTTGCATAGTGTACGTTAAGTACTCAATCTTACGTATGTTAAGGCCCACTCATAGCTTGCGTTATCATCAGCACATAACGTGCGCTAAACATGTCTTTCTCGACTGTCTTCAAATGGGTCTTTGTTACGTACGTTAGCTATGATACATAGCGTACGTTAGCTGTGTTTTATGTTTGAGTGTATTGTATTTCTGTCCAGCTCGTGCGTCTTCAACTGTTGTTGATTAATTGTTATTTTTTATTGTTTATCAAATTATCATCAAAACCTTTAATATGAATGTGTGGAATAAAATGTTCCAACAATCTCGCCCTTTTTGATGATGACAAAACAACAATCTTTGATGAGATTTATACCTGCAAGAAAATACAGTAAACAATATACAGATCAAAGTTTTCGGCTTTGTCTGTTTCGTTGGTTTTCTCCCATTATATCTCCTCAATTTTCTCCCCCTTTTTGCCATTAGAAAAAAGCTTATTTAATCATTAGCATGATACCAATTATTTTGAAAGAAAAGCCCCCCTGAAAATACTAACTCCCCATGTGTTAATTACTAATTTAATTAATTTTGAATTTTGGGGATCCAACCGACTCTTGGTCGTTTTTCATTTGGCAAAAAGGCGATGTTCGGTATTATAGTTCTTTTTGAAATCCATGTTTTTTTTTATTGTTTGTCTTGGGCTTTTACAATTAGTAATATGATGCCCGATTTTCAAATATTTACCACTGGGTATTTTTAAATTTAAGGATTCATTTTTATCACTTGGTTTGAATCATAATCCTTGTTTATTTAATGAAGATTTTGAACAGAAAGTAATTTTTCAAATTTCTTATTTCCGAGAGAAAATTTATTCGTTAAATCTTTAAGTTCGTTTTGAGCTTTTAATAAATTATTTTTCAATTTATTCTTTCTCTAAGCATAGAGAATGATTATTTTCAATAATTTCCCCCTTTTTTCTTGCATTTTGGAGATTTCTTCTTCCAATATTTTATTTTCATTTTGAGAGATTTATTATTACCTTTCAGCGAATTTTGAAAATCCGTATGGCTTAGTTGATCCATGATTTATGTTTCTTATAATTGTTCGAAAGCACTAAAAAGTTCGTCGTGAGACGAGACTTACCTGGCTTTCATTGCCGCTGTTGACAAACGAGCTCCTTGCCATGAGTGCGAGATTATTTTGAATATTTTCATCTTCATCTTCTTCGTCACTCCAGGTGGCTATTAGCACTTCATTCCTAGAAGTCCAGCCACGACAATTTTTTCGCAAAGTCGTCGAGTTTCCCATAATTTCGACAATTATTGTCGAACCGATTTGACTCGTTCCAGACTTGCGAGTTGAAGTCTTTTCTTCTCTGGTTTAATAATTTTTGATACTTATTGATGTGTTTGGCATAAAATGCCGATTTTTATCATCTTCATCAAACGAGATTTCTTCATTTCTAGACATCTTTTTTAGCTTTTAAATCTATCGTCTTCTCCTTGGGCTTCGGTTTGGCATTCCGGGATTTTAACACGATCTCATAGTTTATTAGCGAACCGACAAGGGCGCTAAAACCAAGCGTGTTGAGATATTTCGACTCCATGATATCCGTGACCGTCCCCTCTCATTCCCAAGGTAGTGATCGCAATATTTTTTTTTCACTTTTTCACTACTTGATAATGGTTTCTAAAACAAGCTGGTCTATTTGTGATGACCGAAAATCGATCGAGAATGTTTGTTATGGACTCGTCATTTTTCATCACAAAAAATTCATAGTCGTAGAGAAGCATATTGATCTTTGTATCCTTGACTTGATTCGTTCCTTCGTGAGTTACCTCTAGTATTTTCCTATTTTTTTAGCACTATCACACGAGGAAATACGATTGTGTTCTTCCGAATTTAAAGCACAATAAAGTAATTGTGTTGCTTTGCTATTATAATGATCGTTTTTCCAATCCATATCATCGTATTCTTTGAAGTTTTTGAGAGAGCTGTCGACTTTCGTAGGAATCTATGGACCAAGGCATATTACCTACGTTATCATCAGCACATAGCGTGCATTAAACATGTCTCTCTCGGCTATCTTCAACTGGGTTTTCGTTACATACGTTAGCTATGATAGATAGCGTATGTTAGTTGTGTTTTATGCTTGAGTTCATTGTATTTCTGTCCAGCTCGTGCTTCTTCAACTGTTGTTGATTGATTGTTTTTTTTTATTGTTTATTAACTTATCATCAAACCCTCTAATATTAATGTGTGGAATAAAGTGTTCCAACAATTTTTAGAGACAAGGAAATAATTATGTCAGTATCTTTTGGAAAATATTCATATTTTGGGTGTAATCCCCAATAGAAATTTGAACAATGAGCCTTGTATTCGGCCTTGTCATCCTCATCAGTCTAGAAATGAAGAGCTCTCTTGGTCTAAGAAAACTACTAATCCATAGCGATTCGAAGCTTGTTGTTAATCAAATTGGGGGAGATTACAAGACCAAAGAACCCGAGATTTTCATATATTTAATGTTGGTTAAGGCAGAGATGCTCGGTTTCGAGGCAAAAGTGGTATATGTACCCGTATCTGAAAACATTTAGGCCGTCTCTCTTGCCAACCTCGCTTCCAGCTCAGGGGTCAAATATCTGGAAGAAGTGACATCGGGCACCACAACGGTCCGGCTCTGTATGCGATGGAAATCAATGTAACCAATTTGGCAAGCATCTCGAACTGGATATCCCCACTTATCTGATACCTCTAGAACAACGTTGTTCCCAAGATAGAGGTAAAGCTCGATCAATCATGACCATGTCGTTAATATTTACCCTCCGAGAAGGAATTTTATAAAAAAAGGCTATCCGGTCCCGTTGCTAAGGTGCATCCATAAGGGAAGTGTACGAGTGGATCTGGGGAAATCACACCGACAGCCAGGACCTTGCTAAAAAATTGATTAACTAAGGATACTACTGGCCCAATTTGAAAAAAGACGCCTCTCCCTCGTCAGAAAGTGCGACCGATGGCAGAACATCGCACCTCAGATCCATTCCCCCAGAGCTTCTCACCTCGATCTTAAGTCCGTGGCCATTCGCGAAATGGGAGTTTGATCTGATTTGCCTACTGCTCAAAGAAAAGGGCGGGCTGATGCATGCCATAGTTGCCGTCGACTACTTCACGAAATGGACCGAACCCGAGCCACTCGTGATCATAATCGAGCAGAAAATCATGGACTTTTTCTGGAAGTCCCTCATCTGCCGGTTCAGCATTCCAAACTCAATTGTATCCGAAAACACGAAACAATTAGATAATGAAAATTTCAAGACATTTTTGAGGATCTACACATCAAGAGTTACTTCTCAGCGCCATACAACCCGCAATCATATGGAAAAATCGAGGCAGTAAATAAGATCATCAAATAGACATTTCAGACACACCTCAAAAAACTAAAGGGTGGCTGGTCGGAAGAACTCCCCGGTGTTCTTTGGTCTTACCGAACTACACATCAGACCGCGACTGAGGAGACCTATTTTTACTAGCCTTTGGGATCGAGGGAGTTATCCCCGTCGAAATCAGGGCCCCAACATATCGGGTCCATCACTTTGATAAGGCCCAGAATAATCTGGCTGTGTCCATTGGTCTCCATCTACTCGAGATAAGAGACACCGAGCCAACCTAAGAAATACAATCTACAAGCAGCAATTAGAGAAATATTACAACACTCGGGTCCGATAGAGAAAGTTACAGGTCAGAGATGTCGTCCTCAAGAGAGTTACCGGAGCCAAGCCCGATCACCATTAGCCCAAGTGGGAAGGCCCTTACCACATCTTACAAGTTCTTCAAACCGGGCCTATAGGTTAGCATATTTAGATGGTGTACAGTTAAACCATCCTTGGAACGCTTTGATTCTCAAAAAATATTAACAATGAAAGTGTTACTTTCTGAAAGATCTGGTTTTCTTGCCATATTTTGGTTCAGTCATGTACAACGTTTCATTTACAAAGAGAAAAATAAAAAAGTGAACCGAGCCGGACACAATCCCAAGATGCTAAAAGACCGACTTCAGTTTGGTAAAAGGCAAAAAGCCAATTGAGCCGGACAAGATACAGAGAGGGTCATTAGAACAGGACATGATTCAAGGAGGCAAAAGCCAACCTAAGAAAAATTACAAATGATCGATATCAACATCTAATTGAGCCTTTAAGGCCAAACTAACAAGAACCTGATCTAACCGACTTGGAAAAATTGGTTACCGGATTTATCTTGCCTTTAATGCAGATAAAAGAAAACCAAGCTAATCATCTCGATTAACAAATCGGTCAAACCCAATCAAGAAACCCATGTAAAGTGGATCGGCCCAACCTGACCGAAGAAACAGGAAATAAAGTCAGGTCGGCCCAACACCAGCCTCATCACACTTACAAAATAGAAAAGGAGAAAAAATATAGGCGAGCACCAAATGATTTTGTTAATGAAAATTCATTACCAACCCGATCAAGGAAAATACAAAAGGAGACCAGCCCAAGATGGATCTTGAAATGCATCAAGGCTCTTTACTAAGAGATGGGCCGTCAGCTCCCCCATGGGCTGAACTCTACCCCTCCTTGCTTCCATAGGCCGCCTCGACCTCCCCATCGTCCAGATCGGGGTCCTCAAAGGCAAAGCTATGAGCGTCTTTGAACTTGTTAGGGTATAAGGGTTTTTATGGAGATCCGGATTTTCCAATGGATCGTGTAAACACTTTCCGAACTGATATTTCTACCCTATGCCTGCCATGAAATTCAAATTTGGTGATAATCCAATGGAACCCTTACGAATCCAGACAAACGTAAGTTCAAATTTCTAGAAATTCATGTTTATCGAAAGATAAAGAAATTCGAAAAGGGTGTATCTTGGACTCATGAGGAGAGCCCTATTTATAATGTCGGATTAGGTTACAAGTAGGTCGATTTTAGGTTTTGATGACGGCGCGTCATTAGTGGTCCGAAATTAGGGTTGACGGGTGGCTTAACAAAATTGACGAAATTAATCAATTTTACCACGCTTCCTCTAAAATTCTAAATATCACTAAATCCCAAATCTAAATTTCCGAAGACACTGTAGGGCTCGCCTCGACTCGACATAATCGTACCGGCTTATAATTCGATGTTATATATGTGTGCACTCCGCACATACCCGAACATATATTAGAATACGAATTATAAACTCCTTAGCTCACATATTAGTTCCAATTACACAAAATGAATGGTGACACTAAAATCACCAACAGAACTCATACATCTCGGTCTCAATCGACCCACTGATATTCCCGCCTTCAACTCTTTCATGAGTCATCTGCCGGCAACCACATAGGTGTAGTTGATAGACCTATTGAATTCGTAGGACTCCCGATGCTCTTGGACCCCCAACTCTCGGCCCTGCACCCTAGCCGCCTCGACATTAGAACTGGCCTGGGCCTCCAGCTCTTCTTGATGCGTTTGGAAGCCCGAGCATGTTGGGGAGAGTTCGAGCTCCGCCTGGGCCGTCCTGGCCTTCGCTTGAGCCACCCTATCCTCCGCCTGTTTGGCCGCCAGTTCCACTCTCCGGGACGCCTGCTCAACCTTGAGGGATCTTTCTTCAGCCCTCTGGGCGAACTCGACATGCGGACCCATCTCGACCTTCGCGAACTCCAACGCGACCGAGCATCCGACATGTGCCTCCTGCAACGTCTCGTCCTGATCCAGAAGAGAGTCCCTTTCCGCAAGGCCCTCTGAGCTAGGCACCTATATTAAAAGTAGGAATAATTGCAGTATTTGAAAGATCGTGTGGTTAGTTAAATGAAGTTTTCCGATATATGGTATTGTTGACAAGTGGTGGCGAAGAAGAAAAGTCCGGGATCAGAAATTTTACTGTTATTCGAACAAGTTGGTAAATAATTACGGCACGAATTGAGTGAACTATGGATATATTAGTATTGATTGGTTGAGGGTGTGGTGTGTTCGATTGACTTGTGATATGAAGTGGTAGTGCCTCAAGCATTTTGCATACAACATTTTTTTGAAGCTTTTTAAATTTGTTATGCATAAAGTGTGTTGTTACAGACAAGAAAATAATGATGTCAATATCTTTTGGAAAATATTCATATTTTAGGTGTAATCCCTAATAAAAGAAATTTGAACAATGAGCCTTGTATTCAAACTTTTGGAGCATTGCCATATTCTAAATTTTACGAAAATTTTGTTTGATATTTTTGAACTAAGTGGCGAACTTCTCTAGCAAAATTTTCTTGAAGGAAATAATTTTTGTTGTGAAATCGTGATAACTTTGAAAATGCGTGTTTTGAAATTTTGCTAAACTACGTGCAAGGTGTTGCACTTTGTGTTTGACTAAAAGGTTAATTTTTAGAATGTATGAGTTTTTTGCACTTGAAAGTTTCCATAACTCTCGTGGTAGTGAAGGTGATATTCGTTGACACATTACGCCGTGCCTATAAGAGAAGTGTGTTGAAGATGACGGTATTGATAAGTCAAGATCTAGTTCATCCGTATGTTAATTTCTAGAAAGTTAATTGGGTTGTGTGTACTCTCGAGCATATTATACCGAGTATTTGAATTACAACACAGAATGTCTATATGACTAGATTATGTTTGTGTGGTTGCTAAGTCGGAATATAACAGGACTGACTTCTTGGTAATGTGAGCGCTTGATGGATTAGTTATGATTCTATATGGATAAAAGATTTTATTATTTTAAGCTGGATATAATTAACTTGCCGAATGATATTTTGAAGTTTTGAGTGCGTTTGAAAAGTTTGAGGGTGAAACTTAGTTTAAGGGGTGTAGAATGTAACATCCAGATATTTCATCGTAAATAGACGAATGTATGCTATTCCACTGAATTTTGTTATGTTAAGGAGTACTTTTGAACGGAAATATTTGGAATATTTGGAATTGTATATATCGAGAAATTATCATCGGTTATTTATATATGATGTAACCGAGCTGATCGGTCACCAAGAACCGGGTTAATCTTAGAAGTTTAGCTAAGAAAACCCAAAATATATGAAGTACTCTCTTTTCTTTCTCTCTCTAAAATATGCTATATTCTCAGTGTGTTGTTTTTTTGAGAAACCCCCTCTCTCCCTTTTATAGGAGGAGGGTGCCTTGTTGTTTAAAATTTTCCCTGATTTCCAGAGAAAATCCCGGATATCTAGGTATTCAGGCTGCGATTTTCCATCCCTGGATTTCCGGGATTGCAAGGTATGTGCTCTCAATCCCTGGATCTTAGGGATTCTGTCAGGTGAGTCAGGATCTTCTTTCCCAAGAGTTCGACCTTCCCGAGTTCGGTGGTTTTAGGTCGGCTCATTCCTATTCAAATCAGTAGGTCGAGAGACCTTTGAGGTCGGCAACCTTTTATCAGACATCATAGGTCAGCGGGGCCTCCGAGGTCGGCGCCCTTCTAACAGATGTCACAGCTAAGCGGGGCCTCCGAGGTCGGCGACCTTTTATCAGATATCATAGGTCAGCGGGGCCTCCGAGGTCGGCGCCCTTCTAACAGACGTTACAGCTAAGTGGGGCCTCCGAGGTCGGCGACCTTCTAAAGGACCTTGAGGTTGTCATCCCCTTATCTAAGAACCCAGGTCGGACTTTTATTGGTCCATATTTTAAACCGGGTTTTCAGGGAGCGTACATTCGGCGTCCTATCAACCAGTCCCCCCTACTCTAGTCGAGCTGTAAGACCGAGTAGAGTAAGATTTGTTTATAATCGGACGACCTTGACGCAATAATCCTTGGGACTCCCGTTCCCAGATAACGAGGCTCTTCGGACTTCGTGCACTATAATAACCTGTCTTTTCCTTTCCCCGCCTCCCAAACGTCGCGTCGATGGTCAAAGCCAGGTGTCGACCTGCTATAGGTCGGATAAGGCGGTGCCAAATCCCAGCCGTTCTTTTGAATAGGGTATCGGACGCTCCAGATCGTCCCTATCCTTCTTGGTTTTCGCCCCTCCCTCCTATAAAAGGAGGTCTTCTTCTACCTTTGTCATTTCCGCGTTTTTATATCCTCAACCTCTGGTGCGAAAATTCTCAGGCGACACTAGCGATCACAGCTATCTGTCTCCGGCGACGCGCTTGCTCTACCTTTCTCCGGCGATCTTCCACCCAATCCCATGGGTATGTTCATCTAAACACCTCTTAGTTTTTGATTTGTTTTACAGATATTTTCCTTTTCTTCTTCCTCCCTTTTCTTCCTTTTATTATGTCGTCTGCTTCGGATTCTCAAAATATTTCTGGCGAATCGGTCGTGAACTCTTTTTTAGAAGGTCTTTCCTCTTCTGATGGGGATTCGGGGGGTAGGTCGGGGCGAGCTACTGGTTCTTCCCTCTGTCTTAGGGATGAGCCCTTAGGTGATGTAGACTGGTCCGAGCTAGGTTACATCCCCCCCTCTGGCATCCCCCTAATCATTGTAGATCCTCCTTCCCCTCCTCCTATGGACGAAGTAACTGTGACCGGCCTCTTAGCCGATCCATATCAGACGGTTGTAGGAGCGACTCGAGTTCTCCCTCCTCATCCTCTATCGAGGACTAGCCCAGCCGCGCTGGCTAGTTTTATAAGATTTCTTAGACTTCCCCCGGGGTGGGAATTTGTCACGCCTCAGGCTAGTGATACCCCTGATCATCCTCCCCCGGGGCATATTACACTACGCCATATATGGGCTTCAGTCACACCTAAAAAAGTGTGTTCACAGCCCAAAAAGTGTTGGTAAAAGAAAAAAAACAGGCTACGACTACACTTTGACCAAATTTGAGGGTGTTACAAAAATGGCCGCTACCATAGGGGTCTACGCTAACACTTTTATAGTTTCTCGTAACACTGCGGAAAGGTGTAGCTGTAGACCCCTATGCCAACACTTTTTGGTTCTGTTCCTACACCTTAAGAGGTGTTGTTGTAGACCTACGCCAACACCATTATCTATGTGGTGACACCATTAAAGGTATAGCTGTAGACCTATGGCTACACCTGTTTAGTACTACTGTAACATAAAATTGTGAAACACTTCGATATTGTTGGCAACACCCTTTATCATTATGGCTACACTTGTTTCTTAAACAATTTAATATCTTTGGCTACACTATGTTATTCTTTTGCCAACACGTAGAGAGTATATTTTTGGGGTCAATGACTATACTTTCGCAGGTATTTTATCAACACTCTAAATGCTAAAAATCAACATATGGTATTTAAAAATAGAGTTACCCATTAAAAATAAATTCAAACATCCCAATACATAAAAGATTATCAAACAACCATCCAAATACATAAACCATCCAAAATAACTACATAAATCCAAAATGAATACTAGGATGTTAAGGATCCTATCGCAATAATTCGAATCACCAAAGGGCCGAGTATATCCACCCGTTACACAAAATGGTGATACTCATCACAGTTTGCATCCATGCTAATCTCAACAACACATTCAAAACCTGCAGTAGAAAAAAATTGTCGTTTAGTGTCTGATTATCAAACAGAATCTCAATTCCAATTCCGAAATCTTGAATTTTGAAAACTAAAACGATGAATGTGCTAAATTTCTAGTATTGATAAACAATTTACGAATGTCTGATTTTTTATTTTGCGCTTGACAAATTACATACAATGGCTGCATAGTAAACGCCTTTGTGGGGGACGAGCAGTTTGTCCCTCAACCTATTGTACCCTTGCATCGCGTCTTTCTCTTCGAACAGACGCCTTAGACACTATACAATCATGTTTGTAATTTAGAAAAATATAGTTAGACAATATTTGTAATTTTTAACAGATATAATAGGACTCTTTTTGTAATTAGGCTATACTTCAAGTGTACTATCTGCAATTATAACAAGTCTCTTTTTAGATGTTTGATTTACGTGCACTTGAAGAAAGCGCCACCAGTATGGTATTGCTGCTATAATGTAAGAGAAAGTCTTGAACACGTCGTTTTCTCAGCAGTTGTTCTGCCTCAGTTCGTAGTCTCCCCACCCATAGTAGCAAATGTAAAATTTTAAACTTCTGAAAACAACTGGAAAATAAGAAGAAAAAAATAAAATAGGATACATGGCTTGTAAATTGATAGCAAGAAGTCTGGTAATGAAATCTATAATGATAAATACAAATATTTTTAGCATGAGCAAATATTAGTTTATAAGCTTACGGACTAATTATAAAATTAACCCTGAGCAAGTTGTGAAATCAACAACACACCACCAATAAGCACACAATACCTGTTTTTGAGTGGCGCCGGTGAAGGGTTGCTCTGGCAGAGACACACCCCTTCGACATCAACGACAATCTCAAAAAGAAGTTGTGAAATCAAACCAAAAACACCATATCAACGATTACAAACAAAATAAGAATGGCCCATATCATACCTCACGAAGAGTCTTTCTATGATTCAATGCACATCCCATGTTGCAACTGAAGGTTTTTCAAATTTTCAGACCACGTATCGGTAGGGTCCTGCGGAAGTAAGAGAATAATAAATGAAAAACCAAGAGAAGTGCATTTCTCTTATTTCAGAGGCTAAGTTTGTACATCCAAATTTTTTACTGACAAGATATGTATACAAGGGAACAGTATGTTCATGTTCACAGAATACGGACTAAGAAAAGAAAACTGGCAATCAGAGACTGCCAAAGTTTTCCATCCCAAAGGAATTTGGACATGTAAAGTCATTGATTCCTACAACAGTTCTCATTACTGGCGTGGCCATTCTGGTAATAGAAAAATTAATTATTTAACCTCAAAAAACATGTTTCTCTATCCCTTTATCTGAGGGGAATTAATGTGCCTGTTGCGAGATATAATGTGCATTTGGACATGCCCTCTTTCTTGGGTAAGGGATTTAATGTGAATTTTGTGTGTAGGAATCTGTGGGGATTGCCAAAGCACTTGCAGCAAAGAATGAGTATGACTTGGATTCCAATCAAGAGGTCCGTCTTTGTGGACCTTATCTCTACTATGCTTTTTTTGGTTGCTACATTCCAGATTCTTTTGTCAAAAGACAGGAGAATTTATTTTACTGTTACTATTATAATAATTATTATTATATGCCCTCTCCTATCGACTGAGTCTGTTAATTTGGAACTATTTATGGTTTTACTGTTTTACACACTGATAGTTTGTTTCTGGCAGTTATTTGGTCTTGGTGTGGCAAATATTGCTGGTTCATTCTTTTCAGTGTACCCTACAACTGGTGAGTTTGCTCGTTAATAAGTTGGTTTCTTTGTGGCCAATCAAAATAACTGACCCTGAAAAATCTTGCCTTAAAATAGAGATTGGTTCTCGTCTACATCAAAATTGATAGCCAAATTCTATTACCTGCCCGAAATCAAAGTTTTGGAAATCCGTGTGTTGATTTTACTGATAATGGTAATTTCAAATGTATCGAAAATGCAAACAAAAAAAGGAAAAATAACAAAAACAACAAATAGAATTTAGGAAATTGCGTTGTACCTATTGTTTAGGAACGGAAAAGTGCATAATCGAAGCATCCGGCACTTCCTGTGGCTCACAGTTTATCTGAACTCGCAGGCATATAAAGCAGAGTTACGAAATAAAAAGTACAAAAATCCCTCTTACGTCACCAGAAGAAGAAAACACATTATTCTATATAAATTTTGTCATTGCGGTAAGAGTTGGAGCTTCTCTCTTCAACCTCTTTAGAACCAGAGGTAATGGCCTTAATAAACCCCAAATTTCATAATATCACACAACAATTTCGCATAAATATCACACAAACATCAGGTATAGGCAGGTATGCAAAAAATGGAGAAGGGAATGTTTACCTCGAGGGAGGAGGGATCTTCACGATATTTTATGCTCACCGTGATACAATCTCCCTCGGCATACCTCAGACAATATTCTAGCTCGTCCTATAACCTCATCTTTAGGTAACCTTGTCAACACCTGGATATAGCCAGACGTGTTATATAATGTTTAACAAAGCATTCATATATCCTCTAACCCAATAAGAGATATGAACAATTTTTCTCGCCTCTAGAAATGGGAACTCGATAAAGTATTTATTTTTCTTGAGCACCAGCCCTACTTTGCCGTAGTTAGCAGTAGAAACATGAATGAAATCAATCATCTCTTTTGGAAGCGTGGTCTTTGACAACTTATTCAAGACAAAAATAATAGTCTGTGTTTTAAGTCTCACTGACAGTGCGGCGTATAAAGAATGTGGGGTCAAGTTGTACTCGTGTCAGTTGTACTCGTGCATTGACTCTGGCCTGTCAAATAATACTGACATCAAACTGTATTCCAATACAATTTGGATGGACACAACAAGGAGAAAACAGAGAACAAACTTGAAGTATATTTTTCATGTAAAAAGAATATGATTCAAGCAGTATAAAAGCTATATTTTCCATTTAAACGAAGAAGGTGCTACTGAAGAGTGCACTTCTGTGATCACTTTCTAAAGTACTACCACACAATTTACGACTTGAAACAGTCATCAAAAAAGATCAAATGGAAAGGATGAGTGTTATTCCTGCAAATACTGGTGGTATATTATAATCTCATATGTCATAATATAAAGGATAGTAAAAGATGCATCATTTTACAAACTACGATAAATATTATAAAAAACATTCTTTAGGTGAATAAATATATTATACTGCCCCAAAAATATACTTGCAAACTGGTTCAGCAATCGCAATGAGGAAATCATAGGCCCGTTTATACAACGGAGAGAGTCTGAAGGAAAATTCGACCATCCGCGCAAGCCCACAATGGGCGATTCGCATGACGTTAAAGTTCCAATTTTGTGAAACCCACTTTTTCCCTTCACCTTAAATATATATCAAATATTCAATCAATTTATAATATCCAAATTTTGCAATTCGAAAATCAAAGGATGAAGAATGCGAAAACTTTATTGCTGCAACAGAACACAATTACAACGTACCATCAAGAAGATCATCATCCAAGTCTTCGGTCAAAGGAGAGTCATCGTCCTCAATGGCTGGAGCCTCGTGCTCCTCCCTAAATTCAAAAACATAAAATAAGAAAGTCTCAAAAAAAAGTTTATCAAAGAAAAGTAATAAATAAATCAGTAATAAACAGGTGAAGAAAATAAATGGAGTGCAAATTCTCTAAACCTTGGAATTTAAATGGGCCGACCTATGTCACCTCAAATTCAAATGAAAAGTACATATACCAAATTACCCTTTGCCACCTCGCTAATCCGAAAGGATGAAGCAAGCGAAGATGATGAATTGACGGGAGTTTCTTTAGATACACACTACAAATGATTATAGTAGATTGTTGGTGGGTTCCTAGTGTTATTTGTCTATTTGGTGATTATACGAAATTATTTTGAGACCCTGAACTGTGTTGATGTCTATTTTCTGCACTTAATCGTGGCAGATCGATACCGGACCTGGCAAAACCCTAGCCAATCGGACGTCAGGATCAACATCAAAAAGAAAAAAGAAAAAAAAAAGGAGAAGATGAACAGCATTGGCTATTTACTATCGCCACCTCATCGCCACAAATCCACGGCCAACCATCCAAATACCTGAAACAGCCGGAACAATAGCAACTTGCCACCTTTCTTTTCCGAACGAGATCAAACCACAAAATCCGTTTCTTTAATCGCGAGGCTTCAGTAAGGTAAAAGCATGTTGATTGGTGCAAGGATAATTGCGCCTTTGATTAGGGTTCTTGAGATGGGGAGTGAATTGAGTAGGGAACATGCCACTAGGTAGGTGTTTGATGGAAGTCACAGAGAATTCAGACAATGTGTGGTCCGTTTCCGCACATGGTGGGGTGACTGCCCTGTTGGAGATTTGTGGTAATAAGAGCGGTACAGGTAGCGAATTAATTGTTCTAGTTTGTGGGGTTTCGAGAAATCTTGTCGTGGTTGAAGAAATTAAGAGGTTTATGGTTGAAGAAGGTGCAATATTGGAGCTTATTGAGCTCGCGAGGTCTAAAAAGAAGAAGAAGAGAACGTGTGTTATTCGCATACACAATTTCGACCGGCCGACATACCCTCTTTTAAGATAAAGAAAAATAAAAAAATATATAAAAAGATATAAAAAAAAGAGGATATATATATATATATTAACTTATATTTATTTTTCCTACTTATATATATATATATATATATATACGATACGAAATGTATTTGCCGGTTGGCTGGTCAACGGTCGAGCCGTGAGAAAGTTGAGAGAAAGAGTTGAGAGTTGAGAGTGAATAATTGAAATTTGACCCGCTTAATTAAAATATTTGGACAAAGATTGAGCCCGCCTATTTAATTGACTAATATTCGGACAATCATTGAGCTCGCTATTTTTTATTAATTTTTAAAGACCAACAGCTACACATTTTTTAAAGACCAACGGCTACACCGACTTCAACGTTACCGTAGATACTGAATAACGTCTACCGTAACAGTGATTTATAGGAATGCTAACACCGAAAAAAAGTGTAGGCCTAGATCACTTTCAAGGCATATATGGTTACACTTTTGCTTGTAACATTGAAAAAAACGTTGTTAAAGCCCATATATGGCGTAGTGTTACCTGGTTCGTGGATCAGGTGAGCAGTGGTCTTTGCTTCCCACCCCATCCCTTCCTTGTCTCTCTCTCCGTTAAGTACAATCTTCCCCTCAACCAGTTTTCTCCTAACTCTTTTCGTTACATGGTTGGTTTTCTCGTGCTGTGTCATTACAGACATGAGGAACCCGACCTGGGTTTTTTCTATTTTTGTTTTGGGCTAAAGAGTTTTAAAGGCTCCTTTTACTTGACTTCCCAAAACAACGCCCATTTCTTCACCCACCTCCCTTCCAATGTGAAGGACTGGAGGTCCCGCTTCTTTTTCCTCCGGCTCCCTACATCTGATTCTTGGGGCTTTCATACGGAATGGACGCAGGCTACTCCGAGCCAGGATGCTATTCCTAGGCGCAATTCCATCCGGGCTGCGTGGGTCGAGAAAGTTCGGGAATGGAATGCCATTCCCTATAATGCTTTCCAGCTGACGCAATTCCATGACCTTCTGTTCCATTGTGGGCTGAGCTCGAATCCTTACCCGGCTATCCCTGACATCGGTAGGCTTTTACTATTTTTTCCAGATCTTTGTTATTTTGTTTTTTAGCTATTTCCCTGACCGTTTGTGTTGTTTTTTGTAGATCGGTTCATGCGGACCTGCCAGTCGGATGCTTCCAAGCCGGCTGAACCAACGAAAGAGAAGGTCCCTAAGTCGACGAATCCCCCCAAGGAGAGAGCAGAGGGCTCATCCAAGATTAAACGGAAGCTCCCTTCTCGTCCCAAGTCTGGGGTAACTCTCCCCTCCGACCTGGCTCCTACCTTGACCACCGGACAAAGCCCTGCGAGCTCGTCTCGGCAGCTTCAGGTCACTCAGAGGGCCCCTTCTCCTAACTCCCCTGCTTCCAAACGGCCGAAGACCGCGGGTCCCCCAGGTTCGGCTATGGAGACTCTTCTCCGTTGCAAGGAGTTTGAGAGATTTCTTCCCTATTTCAGCTCCATGGTCCCGGCTAAGGATAAGTTGGGATTACGAGATGCCGAGGAGGACCCTAAATTCGATGCTATGATGATGTATTTTGGGAAGGTATTCCCCTTTTCGCCTTCATACCCTTTTTGGCTATTTTTATGTTTATCATTACCCTTGTCGACCTGATATAACTTGCTTTCTTGTGCAGTTCTTCGCCACCTTTGTGACCTTCGCAGAGGATCATAAGCTCGGCGCTACGTCTTCCTCCCAGCTCACCCAGATGCAAGCCGACCTGGAGGCCGCCCTGTCGGCTAATTCCGATCTCTCGGCTCAGCTTCAGGAGAGGGAGTATCGCTTAGATGCTGCCCTTAAGAAAAGTTCTGAGCGGGAGGCGGTTTTGGAACGGGCTCAGATGGCCAATGTTCAGCTGAACCAAGAGCTGAAATTTTGGAAGACCCTGTCTACAGCTGAAACGGAGAAGGTGGGCCAGCTCGAGGCTCAGTTGTCGGAAGCTAGGGCCGAATCCGAGAGGATAGCTCAACTTGAGGCCCGGGCTAAGGCTGAGTTGGAGAAGGTCACCCAACTCGAAGCTCAAGCTAGAGCGGAATCGGAAAAGGTGACCCAGCTGGAAGCTCAACTAGCCGAGGCTAGATCCGAGGGATCGTCTTATGAGCACGGGGCGACGGATGGCCGACGTCGATTTCTGACCAGTGACGTTGGTCACTCTTTCCTGGAGGCCTACCGTTCCTCCCTCCTGGCCCGGTATCACAATTCTACCGCTTTCCTGGTTAAGCTAGCCCCTGCCGCGACACAATATTTTGATTTTGCTCTAACTCGTGCCCATGAGCAGCTAGCTTCTTTGGGTTTTACGGGCGAGCTGGACCAGGATGCTGCATTGGATGGGGCTCCCGTTCCTTCGGGTTAGTCCGGGGACGTGGAAGAATCTCCGGAGGCGGCCTGGTGGAAGGACGCCCTTGAGGAGTCCATAAAGCAATCTGGCCTGGATTTGGAGCTGCCTTCTACTCCTCCTATCTCACCTGTTAAGGCCAGCACTCCTAATCCCGAGGTGGTTGGGACCGACCGTGATGCTTCTCCTCCGTTGCCTCCTCCGTATTCAGAGCATGTAGTTTAGTGTAGACATGTATATATATTTTCTTCTGTTTTCTTTTTATTATACTGGCACAGCTATTTTGAATGACAACCTTTTGTATGATAGTGATGTGCTTTGTATGACAAGTTGATATAGTTCGGTGTTGATTGTAACCTTGATGTATCTTGTGCCTGTTTGATTTGATATGATTACTTTCCAACATGGCCCGGATTTTTTCTTAGTATAGTCCCGACTATTAAATTTCGAAATATCTTAAATGTAACCCGACCACTTTGACTTAACTCTTTCACCGATCTTTAGTGTTGGTTGGGTATTTCCCTTAGTCATAGCTTCATAGGGTGGTTCACCCTTACTCGGATCTGAAGGCGTTTCGCCTGATCAGATGTCAGAGGGCGGTTCACCCTTACTCAGATCTGAAGGCGTTTCGCCTGATCAGATGTCAGAGGGCGGTTCACCCTTACTCGGATCTGAAGGCGTTTCGCCTGATCAGATGTCAGAGGGCGGTTCACCCTTACTCGGATCTGAAGGCGTTTCGCCTGATCAGATGTCAGAGGGCGGTTCACCCTTACTCGGATCTGAAGGCGTTTCGCCTGATCAGATGTCAGAGGGCGGTTCTCCCTTACTCGGATCTGAAGGCGTTTTGCCTGATCAGATGTCAGAGGGCGGTTCACCCTTACTCGGATCTGAAGGCGTTTCACCTGATCAGATGTCATAGGGCGGTTCACCCTTACTCGGATCTGAAGGCGTTTCACCTGATCAGATGTCATTTCTAGTTTCACACATTGATAGGTGGTAATTTTACCACATTTTTCTAGGATTTTATACTAGGTTTTTATCTCGTTTCGTGATTTATGTGCTCGTATTTGGCATATTTATGATTAGTCGAGCCGTATTACGCGTTTGGGTTGGTTTTAGTGTGTTTGCAGGTTTTTAGAGCCAAAAGGACCCAAAACGAGACAAAGGACCGAGAGTCGAGTCAAACGGACGGAAGAAACAGATTTTTTGCAAAAGTCAGACCACCTATCGGACCAGCCTATTGGCCGATAGGTGCGTCCGATAGGCTGCTCCGCGGGTTCTCGAATTTTGACGGATTGTGACTCTTTTGGATAGATTTTGTTTCCTAGATTAGGGCTAATCGGGAGTTTAACTCCCATAGGCTATATACACCTCATCCTAGACCTAGTTTATAATCCTTTATCATCTTTTTATCAATCTTTTATCATCTTTCATCATCTTTTTTTTCATCTCTAGCACACTTTTACATTTTTTGGGCAAGATTAATTCCTTGGAGACAAGAACTTTTTGGAGAGCAGCAATTATTATTGTTTTTTCTACCTTTTCGGAGATTGAAGACTCAGAGTTCATCCAGAAGGGTTGTAATCTCTCTTTTCATATGAATAATATGCATTCTCCATCTATTTCTTGTTTAATTTCAATTATGTCTAGCTGAATCCATTGATTGATTCTAGGGTTAGTAATTTTAATTGATTTTCACATGATGTTCCTTTGATTACCTTTTTACCTTTCATCCTAGGCTTGTGATCAAGATGTGTTAAATCTCATGCTAGATTAAAGGGCCCTTAATCGATGCATGTTAGCTAATTAATTTTGCCCGGAAGGATTAATTAATTAGTGGAAATACTTGATGCACAATATGATTTAATCTTAAGACCTAAGTGGAGTAAGATAAATCATAGATAAATAAGTTGACGCTTTTTAAGTGATTTAAATTCTTTGAGCCCTCGCGGGGAAAAGGGTTTAAATTAACTATCTTTCTAGGTTGCCTTGATCGGAATTCTAGATCGGCTGAGTGATTATTTCTAGGATTGAATTAAAGTTTGGGGAAAAGGAATCAAGTGAATGGATTGTGTGAACTCAATTAGACGATACTACCCTAGGATCAATTAGCTTTCAACTTGTGATTTTATCTTGTTAATTTGCTTTATTTGCTTGATTTAGATAATTCACTTTATTTTGCTCTCTTTGCATAATACTTGGAGTTCTTATCTTATTGTTCTAGATTTTTTATTTTTAGGATTAATTGTTATTTAATTTTTATTTTTTCGATTTTTGAAGTTAGATAATTAGAAACAAACCAAATTTTCGGATTCCTAAATAGCAGTCAAATTTTGAGTAGAGTTACTTCCTTTATTTTCGACACATCAATTCCCTTGGGTTCGACACCTTGGAAATACTTCGAGGTTTTACAAATTTAAAATTGATCGGATTTGAAAACCATACTACGCGAATTTCAGCGATCAATTTTTGGCGCCGTTGCCGGGGAATTGATAGAAAACTTAAAGGGATAATTCGAAAAAGAAGAGATTGTTACTTTAGGTTGTATACTATTATTATTAATATTCGATCTCGTTTCCTCACATCTTGTTTTCTCTTCCTTGTAGGCGGTGCATGATCACAAGATCCCAAGGAAATGACTTATTTCCTTTGGATCCGGAAATCGAGAAGTCTTTGAGGAGGAAGAAGCAAGAAGCGAGAACCGAGACTATGTCTATACCTATCGTTGATACCATGACCGGCATTGTTGACCCACCACGAGAACTCGCTCGTCCCGAGAAGATCCCTTTGAATGCCCGCTGACCGGCCGACGATTATCATGAAGGAGGTTGGGGTTAGATTGTTGCCTTCAACTTCGTGGTTAAGCCGTCCGTCATCGCTTGGGTGAATTCTCAAACATACGGAGTAGGTGGTTTTGAAGATCCAAACGCTCATCTTGAGTCGTTTTTGGACATATGTGCCACCATCAAGCAAAACGGAGTGCCTCCGGATGTCATTAAGCTCCGCCTATTCCGGTTCTCCTTAGAAGACGATGCGCTAGATTGGTACAAGAGCCTAGATCGGAAGGAAATTGGTACTTGGAGAGAGATGACTCGGTTGTTCTTAGCCGCTTCTATCCTCCCTCGAAGGTGCAAAAACAAATCAACGATATCTTGCAATTCGAGCAATATGAGGATGAATACTTATACGAGGCATAAATCCGATTTAAGAAGCTACTTCGCAAATGCCCACAGCATGGAATTGACAAGGAGGAAATCTACATTCGGTTTTATCGGGGTTTGACGAGGAAGGCTAGAAGAGAGTTGGACTATTCCTCGAAAGGGGGATTTCTTGCTAACGATTATGAAGAGGCCAAGAATCTCATCGAGCTAGCGGTCAACAATGATTACGAGGAGGTGACCGATAGGAAGATGACGAGAAGAAAGGTCCCATCCGGTGACGAGGACGCCTACGGTGATTTGAAGGCGAAATTTGAAAGACAACAAAAAGAGCTTGAGATGCTAAGAAAGAAGACTTTGGGAGTCAATGCGCTTTGAAGAGCTAAACGAGCCTATTGCAATTGAGGAGGATGTAAATTACGTGTAAGGAGGAAACTTCGGCAAGGGGGAATAGGGGAACTATTATCCGAACAATCGAAACCACCCTAATTTCTCCTATGCCAACCCGAACAATGCTCTTCAGCCACCACCGGGATTTAACGTGAAAAACGGGGTTATTCAAGAGCCGATTGCTAAAACACCGATGGAAGAGATGTTGGAACGGTTAGAGGCGAGTCAAAAAGATTTTATTTATAAAGCAGACAAGAGGTTCGGGGCTATCGAGCATAGTGTGACATCTATTGGAAACTCAGTGATAGCCTTGACAAAGCAGATGTCGATGGTGGAGACCCAAATGGGTCAAATGGCGAACGCCCAAGCCGGAATTCATAAGCCGGGCCATTTTCCGAGCAGTACCGAGACCAACCCGAAGACGCAACAATGCAACGCAATCGAGCTTCGGAGTGGGACAAGGTACAGAAATCATGGGGCTGAAGTTGAGAAATCTGGAAACGAGGATGTACTAGAAATGGGAGCCGAGAACGAGAAGGCAGATGAAACGCAGCAGGCCTTTCTGCCAAGACTATCGGCCGATAGGCCCACCCGATACCCAGACAGAATACCAGAAATTGAGCCTATCGACCCCCCTATCGGTCGAAAAACTCCTTTAGGTTCGAATGTGAAGGATTTTGAGGTAAAAGCTCCATTTCCACAGCGATTGGCCCAGTCGAGATATGATGAAAAGCTTCAACGGTTTATCGACATGTTTCAAAAGGTGAATATCAACATTCCACTTCTAGACGCTTTGAGAGACATGCCGGGGTACGTTAAATTCTTGAAAGACGCTGTGGCAAGCAAGAGGAAGTTGGCGAAGTTTGAAACAATAAATTTGACAGAGGAGTGTAGCGCTATCATTCAAAACAAGCTCCCGCTCAAGCAGAAGGATCCGGGACATTTTACTTTGACATGCATGATTGGCGACCAAACGTTCAGTAATGTGTTGTGTGAACTCAGGGCAAGCATCAATCTTATGCCTCTATCCATCTTTAAGAGGTTGAAGATTGGGGAGATGAAGCCGACTACCATTTCTCTACTCATGGCGGACCGGTCGATCTCTTATCCGAGGGGAGTTGTGGAGGATGTGTTCGTTAGAGTCCAACACTTAGTCTTCCCGGACGATTTCGTAGTTCTTGATATGCCCGAGGACGAGAATCAACCATTGATCTTTGGGAGACCGTTTCTAGCGACGGGGAGAGCACTTATCGACGTCCAAGAGGGTGATCTTACCTTTCGGGTTAATGATCAAAATCTGAAAATTTCCATCTATGACGCGATGAAGAAGCCCGAGGATGCGCCCGAGGAATGTTATGAAATTGAGTCTATTATGCCGCCCCCGACCGACTTTTTGGAGCATTGCATTTCACATTCCATTTACTCACATTCCGATCTTGATGAAATTTCCGAGGATTTGCCAGAGTATGTTCGAATGTTGGAGGCGAACGAGTTTCGATCTAATGAGAGGGACGTATGCTATCTTGATGTCAACAAACCCGTTCAAGGGGGAGTTGTCGCTGAAGACCCGGAATGAATGAGGTATCGACTAGCTAAAGACGTTAAAACGTAGCACTTGTTGGGAGGTAACCCAACGTATGTATATTAGTTCGTTTTATTCGTTTGTTTTCGATTGTTCGTTTGCGTGATTTTTGTAGTTTCTAGTTTCGTAGTAGCTTTGTTAGTTTTGTTTAGTTCTAATCCATGCACGCCGAGTTTTGGATACTTGCAGGTCTTTAATCGCCATATCCAAGCGAAAACGGGACCAAGTTTGCGAAATAGAAAAAGTTGAATTTTTTTTTTGAGACAGACGAGCCTATCGGCCGATAGGCCCGGCCGATAGGCTAGGGAAATTAAAAAAATTAAATGTTGCAAGCAGTGGTCGATAGGCAGACCCTATCGACCGATAGGTCCCGCCCGATAGTCAGGTACGTAACTTTCTGTCTGTCCTATCGGCCCAGCCTATCGGCCGATAGGCCAGCCCGAGAGGACATACCCGGTCCAGTATCCGCTTCGACCCGGTTGATTAATAACCCCTTTTATACACTTCTCCCACCCGTTTTTCTCTCACACACACACACATATCGGACGATAAGAACACAAGGGCGATTTTCTCTACTTTTCTTCCTTCAAACTTCGATCAAGGTACTTAATTTCGACACTTAATCCTCTTGTTTTTCAATTCTATACATGTTTTGAAGCACTTTGACGGATTCTTTTTGGAGTTTTGATGAAATTCGAATTGGGGATCCACTTTTTGGGGGCTTTTGTTAGAATTTGATGTTCTTTGAATTTTATGCCCGATTGTTGATAGAATCTTGATGGAAACATGTTATCTATGCTTCAATGTTCATGGGTACTTCGAATTGGGGGATTAATTGATGAAATTGAACGAATTTTGAAAAAAACCCCCCAAATTGGAAGAACCCTAATTTCGAATTTGTTGAAATTGGGTAAATTTGTTGAATTGAATTGTTAATTGGGATTGATATGAGTTGAATTGTTGATGATGATTCGAATTTTGAATGAATTAGATTTGATTGGAGAGAATTTGTCCTAATATGATCGAAGTATGTAGTTTTGTTATTGTGGGATGTGATTTTGATCCTTTGAATATGAAATGGGGGAGTCGAAGTTTGGGGGAGGTCGTGTGATTTGTTGATCGTAGTATATGGCTGTCGGGTCTATGATTTTGATGTTTATTGGACATTATAGGGCTCTTAGTTGATATTGTGGGATTATTGGATTATGTCGACGCTTGTTGAATGTTTGCATTATGAGTTGCTTATCGATATTGATTGGATGGTTGTTTTGTAGGAACTTTGAAATGGCTGGAAAGCAAAGCAAGAAGTCGAAGCCGTGTAAGGCCGGAAAGTCTAAGGCAACCACGAGAAGGAAAGGGCTCCGACGAAGGTAGTGCCGGCTATTCCGATCCATTGCGCCGACCGAAGAAGTTCAAGCTAAGATTGATCGATCCGAGTCTAAAAGAAGGTGGTCGCACCTTATCGGAATGCCACACAAGCATTGCCGATTTTTGCATGAGGAGACGGCTCGGGGTATGGGGATATACGATGATATTATGTTACTAGCAAGACAGTGCGGGTTTGAGCACATTTTTCGGGCACACTATCTCGCTTACCACGTGCTCACCGTGGAGTTTCTGTCCACGCTTGAGGTTTTTAGGGAGCACAGGACTCCGGCATCTATTCGCTTCAACCTCGACAACACAGAAAGGGAGCTCTCGGCCGACGAAGTTAACGCCATTATCAACGGGGCCGAGGACGGGTCATTCCATCAGGGCGATCATGCCAAAGAAAACATAGAGCTGTGGTCCAAGATGATTTACCCCAGGGAGGAGACGCTTCTCATCTATAATCCGACGTATGCCAAGGCCTCCTCGATCAGGAACCCAGTTCTCCGTTATATCCACCATCTGTTCACCTCGACGATTTTGAGCCGTACCGACTCGGGGATGTGCTTGTCCACTGATCTTCACCTTTTACGGTCGGCCTTGAACGGTAGGCGGAAGCACGCTGGATGTTTTCTGATTGAGCACATGGAGAAACAAGCCGGTGGACCGGAAGCAGAGGATTGGGATTGGGGCGTTCGTGACCCCTATCGCGGAGCATTTCGGGGTGCGCATTAGAGGAGAGCCGGTGTCCCGAGACATCTATTTGGATAAACCGACACTGCAGAGGCAAGAGATGCTTGCCTTCACCGAGGGGTTCGACTGGAAATTGCACGGTCGGAACAAAACCGTGTCCCTCTTCCGACTCCCCTCTCCGACCTTGACCTCTGTGATGGGCGACGCGTCCGATGTATATGCGAGGTGGAGTATGAGCTCCGAGGCTCATTTGGCACTTATCCGACCGTTGGATGCGTCTCGTAAGAGGCAACGCCGGGAGGTGACCATTGATGAGCCGTTCTTGGAGGGAGCCGAGGAGGAGCTGGATGATATACCCGAGGGGGGTAGCCGTGACGAGATTCCCACCGGTGGAGGTAGTAGTTTTCAGATGAGAGCTCCGGATTTTGAGACTTTTGAGTCGAGATTTTTTGAGAGAGAGAGAGAGATGCACGAAGAGAGTATGCACGCGCAAGACAATTATCATTTGGCGAGTATGCGTTCTTTGACAACCGAGTTTGGTTCTTTGGGAACTCAGCTGGGCGAGGTTGAGACTCGGGTGGGTGCTGTTGCCACTCGGGTCAATCAGTTGTACGAGCTCGTGGAGAAACGAGCCGAAGAGGACAGAGTGTGGCGACAAGAGGAGATTGCTTGGAGGGAGCAAGAGAGGAAGAGGCAGGAAGATAGGTGGTCCGAGGAGGACCACTACAACCGAATGGTACACGAGATGTACCACTTTGCTCCTTTCCCCGATTCACATTCCCGCTATGATCCGAGCTCGCCGACAAACCCGCCATTTCCACCACAGTGATCATGTACTCCGTTAACAAAGCCACTCCTTTCTCTTTTCAAACTTATTCCTCCTTTGGGATGCGAAATAAGTTTGGGGGAAGTGCGGCTTTGTTAATTTCGGCACGTGTGAGTACCTTGTATGCCTTGTATCATTATTTGCTTGTGTTGGTGCCCATTGTTTTTATTTGTGCTTCTCATATTGGTGTTGCGTGGATTTAGCTTTTGTTGGTTAGTTTTTAGATTTTTTATGTTCATTTTCGTTTGGTGTGTTTGCTAGTTTCTATTTTTTAGGTCGTAGTAGTTTTTTTTTTAGATTTTGTGTTTGCTTTTATTTGCTTTTCGTTGTTTGCTTTGATGCCTTGCTTGTCTTAGTTTTTCTTTATTCGTGAATTTTTCGTGCTTCTATTTGTGTGATACCGATGTTACGACACTATTTTTCTCTCTGAAGAAACGGTCGAGTTTTAGTCGAGTTGTAGTCAGTTATTTCTGTTTTGCATAGTATTCATTTAGGTCCAAAATTTTTCGTGATAGTAGAGGTCTTGGCAGATAAGAGACGATACATACTTGTTTTAAAATCACCATCAATACGTTTGGTTACATCTTCCAGAAAGTGAGTCGTACTGTTTCTTTAGTCGTGTTGGCACTTAGATTGAGTTTAGAGTCGGTCAGTTTTTCCCAAAAGTCGAGATAATGTTGTTCTATGAAGGGAAGTCTAGTAACCGGGGGCATTCGCGTGACCCGTTGTTTACCCTCGCGTAAAACGACGACCCTGATTAGACCAGTGATTTAGATATTTCACATGTGCCAATGATAGGGAACCTAGTAACCGGGGGTATTCGCGTGACCCGCTGTTTACTCTCGCGCAAAACGGCGACCTTGATTCGGACATGCAGAAATTATATATTCGAGTTGCTTCTCCGCTGTAGACGGGAACTTAGTAACTAGAAGCATCCATGTGCCCCATGAGTGTCTTTTACGTCAAACGGTTTTCTAATACATGAGAATGGAAGTTCCACCCTAGGATTACCCCGATGAAACATCCCGAGATCCTAACCTAGTGGTCAACTCGAATCAAATTCTTAAACATATATATAAGGGAATATTGTCCGAGGTTTATTTGTTATGAAACTCGTGAAAATTGTGCCACTAGACTGTGTAACGGGACGAACTAGCTTGTTTATTTTAGCCTTTCATATTGACGGTCGATTTGACTCACGTTTTGTTAATCTTTGAGCTGGATTTTCTTCATGAACGAGTGATTAGGACTGAACTTGATTACTTTGCGGAATCATTATTCGAAAGTGCAGCTCGCTTTTACGACACTCAGATTATTTAGAGAGAATTACAGGATAGTATTGATTAGGTTGAACACTATGAGTTGCACGATGATTCACAACATTCTTTTTCTTTTCTTTTTGTTGTTCGGGACGAACAATTCTCAAGTTTGGGGGGGTTTGATAGGTGGTAATTTTACCACATTTTTCTAGGATTTTATACTAGGTTTTTATCTCGTTTCGTGATTTATGTGCTCGTATTTGGCTTATTTATGATTAGTCGAGCCGTATTACGCGTTTGGGTTGGTTTTAGTGTGTTTGCAGGTTTTTAGAGCCAAAAGGACCCAAAACGAGACAAAGGACCGAGAGTCGAGTCAAACGGACGGAAGAAACGGATTTTTTGCAAAAGTCAGACCACTTATCGGACTAGCCTATCGGCCGATAGGTGCGTCCGATAGGCTGCTCCGCGGGTTCTCGAATTTTGACGGATTGTGACTCTTTTGGATAGATTTTGTTTCCTAGATTAGGGCTAATCGGGAGTTTAACTCCCATAGGCTATATACACCTCCTCCTAGACCTAGTTTATAATCCTTTATCATCTTTTTATCAATCTTTTATCATCTTTCATCATCTTTTTTTTCATCTCTAGCACACTTTTACATTTTTTGGGCAAGATTAATTCCTTGGAGACAAGAACTTTTTGGAGAGCAGCAATTATTATTGTTTTTTCTACCTTTTCTGAGATCAAGACTCGTGAGTTCATCCGTAGGGTTGTAATCTCTCTTTTCATATGAATAATATGCATTCTCCATCTATTTCTTGTTTAATTTCAATTATGTCTAGCTGAATCCATTGATTGATTCTAGGGTTAGTAATTTTAATTGATTTTCACATGATGTTCCTTTGATTACGTTTTTACCTTTCATCCTAGGCTTGTGATCAAGATGTGTTAAATCTCATGCTAGATTAAAGGGCCCTTAATCGATGCATGTTAGCTAATTAATTTTGCCCGGAAGGATTAATTAATTAGTGGAAATACTTGATGCACAATATGATTTAATTTTAAGACCTAAGTGGAGTAAGATAATTCATAGATAAATAAGTTGACGCTTTTTAAGTGATTTAAATTCTTTGAGCCCTGGCGGGGAAAAGGGTTTAAATTAACTATCTTTCTAGGTTGCCTTGATCGGAATTCTAGATCGGCTGAGTGATTATTTCTAGGATTGAATTAAAGTTTGGGGAAAAGGAATCAAGTGAATGGATTGTGTGAACTCAATTAGACGATACTACCCTAGGATCAATTAGCTTTCAACTTGTGATTTTATCTTGTTAATTTGCTTTATTTGCTTGATTTAGATAATTCACTTTATTTTGCTCTCTTTGCATAATACTTGGAATTCTTATCTTATTGTTCTAGATTTTTTATTTTTAGGATTAATTGTTATTTAATTTTTATTTTTTCGATTTTTGAAGTTAGATAATTAGAAACAAACCAAATTTTCGGATTCCTAAATAGCAGTCAAATTTTGAGTAGAGTTACTTCCTTTATTTTCGACACATCAATTCCCTTGGGTTCGACACCTTGGAAATACTTCGAGGTTTTACAAATTTTAAAATTGATCGGATTTGAAAACCATACTACGCGAATTTCAGCGATCACACATTCAGAGAGTTTATAATAGACTTTTATTAAAACAACACAAGCTTTTCTCCACACTTCTTCATACAAAATACTTTTTTAAGTGACATATGTTCCAAGGTCTTTTGATGAGGTGCCCTTCCATATCCTCAAGCTCGTAAGCTCCCCCCGCATAAATTCGGATTACCTTGTAAGGGCCTTCCCAGTTCGGCTCTAGCTTTCCTGTTTTTCTGAGGGCATCAGCTCGCCTAAGCACCAAATCACCTACCTGGAACTGTCTCTTCCTGACTCTTTTGTCATGAGCTGCTTTTGTCAAGCTTTTGTATCTTTCAGTTCGTGCTGCCGCCGCTTCCCTTCTTTCTTCTATGGTATCTAACGCCTCCTTCATTATTTCCTCATTCTCCACCTCGTTGAACCATCGAACCCGGTGGGACATTTCTCCGACTTCTGCGGGGATGACGGCTTCGGACCCGTATACCATGCTGAAGGGTGTTTCTCCTGTTGACGATCTAGGTGTGGTCCTGTACGACCATAGTACCGAGCTAAGTTCATCCACCCATCCTCCTCCAACTTTGTCTAAGCGGGTTTTTATCCCCTGCAAGATTGTTCTGTTAGTTACCTCCACTTGCCCATTAGCTTGCGGGTGAGCAACCGCAATAACCTTTGCTTGATATGCATACCCTCGCACCAGATCGGGTTCTCTTCCCATTGAATTGGGTTCCATTATCTCGAGATGAGTATCTCAGGCGCTCCGTACTGCAAAGAAATGTTGTTAAACAGGAAACTTATGATTCTTTGCTCGGTTATGGTGGCCACGGGCTCGGACTCTACCCACTTGCTGAAGTAGTCTATGGCTACTACTAAGAACTTTCTTCCTCCCGAGCCAGGTGTAAACTGCCCCATGATATCAATTCCCCATTTAGCGAATGGACAGGGTGCTCCCATGGTGATCATATCCTCGGCTGGGATGTGAATTAAGGGTGCGTGTACTTGACATTTTTTGCATCGCCTAACCATTTCCACTGCTCTCTTGCTCATGGTCGGCCAGAAAAAACCAGCCCTTAGCGTTTTGCTAATCAACGCTCTTCCTTTGGTATGATCTCCGCAGCACCCTTCATGGATTTCTTCCAATATACTCTGCCCTTCTTCTTCCGAAACGCATCGTAGGTATGGACCGAGGTAGGACCTCTTGTATAGCTCATCATTAATGCAACAGAACCTTGCTGCTCTTCGCACAATTTTCATTCTTTCTTGCCTCTCCTTGGGTAGTTCTGCCCTTCTTAGGTATGCCAACAAAGGAGTTCGCCAATCTGTTATCTCGTTCACCTCCATCACCTGTTTCATGATGCTACTCCGGGCTGCTCCCAAAATCGTTACTATTCGCGAGCGGCAATCCACTAAGGAGCTTCCCATTTTTGCTAGGTAATCAGCTTTTGCATTTTCCGCCCTAGGGATATGGATTAACTTCCATTCCCCTAGTTTTTTGGCAGCCTCTTTCACTTCCTCCACATACTTCTTCATCCGATCTTCATTTATCTCAAATTTTCCTTCTACCTGTTGTGTGACCAGTTGGGAATCAGAGTAAGCAATGAGTCGTCGCGCGCCCAAGTCTATTCCCAGCTGCATTCCCTTAACCAGGGCTTCATATTCGGCCTCGTTGTTAGATGCCCTGAAATCGAATTTTATGGCATACTCTAATTGCTCACCCTCCGGGGTAGTAAGGATTATCCCTGCCCCAGAACCACTGGTTGTTGCCGATCCATCCACATGTAAGAACCACTGTCCCTCTGGTGGCGACGGCATGGCCCCCTCTTGGATAAAGTCTGCTAGGGCCTGAGCTTTAATCGCCGTTCTCGGCTCATACTCCATGTCGTACTCCCCCATTTCTACCGCCCACTTCACCAGACGACCTGACACATTAGGTCGCCCCAATATCTCTCTTAAGGGCAAGTTGGTTCGTAGTTTTATCCGGTGGGCTAGGAAATAGGGCCTCAGTCGCCTGGATGTAACTACTAACGCCAGCGCCCCTTTTTCTAGCTCGGAGTAATTCCGTTCTGCTCCTTGCAAAATTCAGCTTGTATAATAAATGGGCTTTTGCTTATTCATTTCTTCTCTTAGCAAGACCGAGCTAACCGCTCCTTCTCCCACTGATAAGTAGAGTACAAGATCCTCTCCTGGTACTGGTTTGGTGAGCAGAGGCAGCTCGGCCAAATACTCTTTCAATTTTCCGAATGCTGTGTGCGCTTCTGGGGTCAATTCGAACTTGTTCCCTTTTCTTAGGAGTTTAAAAAATGGGAATCCCTTCTCGGCCGAGCGTGATATGAAACGGCTTAGCCCTGCTATTCTCCCTGTTAGTATCTGGATATCCTTGATATTTTTTGGAGGATTCATTTGCAGCACTGCCTTGACCTTCTCCGGGTTGACCTCAATTCCTTGTTCTGTGACCACATATCCCAGGAATTTTCCCGATTTGACTCCAAAAGAACATTTTGATGGGTTGAGCTTCATTCCGTACGCGCGCAGGTTTTCGAACGTCTCTTCTAGGTCTCTGATATGCTCTCATGCCTTCACACATTTCACTAGCATGTCATCCACATATACCTCCATGTTTCTGCCGATTTGGGATCTAAAGATTCTGTCGACCATCATTTGATATGTAGCTCCTGCATTTTTTAACCCAAAAGGCATGCGTACATAACAAAAAGTTCCTTTTGAAACCACAAAACTAACCCTCTTCTCGTCTAAAAGTAGAGGAATCGATGATATACCTGGGAAGCATCCATCATACTGAGTAACTCGCACCCCGAGGTTGAATCCACTAGCTGATCTATGCGGGGTAACGGGTAGTGATCCTTGGGACATGCTTTATTTAGGTCCCGGAAGTCCATGCACATCCTCCACTTCCCCTGGCCTTTCCCCACCATCACAGCGTTGGATAGCCACTCCGGAAACTGGATCTCCATTATGTGTCCAGCTCGGAGGAGCTTATCGACCTCTTCCCCAATGACCCCATCCATCTCCGGACCGAAATGCCCCCTCTTCTGCTTTACTGGTCTTATGGTTGGGTCGATGTGTTAGGAATATGCCCTCGAATGCCACTCAGAGGATGAGAGAGTGAGAGCAATTGTATTGTAATTATGAATATTATATTATTATTTCTATATTATTGTATATCACTGGCATTGTGATTTGGTATATAGAATAGTAGTCCTTGCATTTGAGAGTGAACATTCTACTCCTTATAGAGATAAGGAGATAGGCACTAGAAGTGTTTAGAGCTCGAATGCTTAACTAGTTCGCAAGTCGATAAAACTTAACAGGACATTAAGTTTTAATAATACTTGTATAACTGATGCTAGGACGTGTGCACGTCTTGATAGCATAGTTATAAGTATATTGGTGGGACCAAGATACTCGAACACGACTCATACTCGATTCACTCACACACGGTATTCACTCCTGAGAGTCGATGACGAATCGAAAGGTTGTGATAGTATACGTGGACCTTTGACTTGAGGGTTCAGAGAAGATGTGTCTCGTGACGTTTAGTTTGTCATTAGAGTAGTTAGACTCATTTTCTTAATTGCCGAGTCGACCTCGAAGTGCGGACTATACGGGCAGTAGCGATCTTTGTCAGACGCCAAGAAAGGATTCTATCTCCCGTTAGTGAGCAAAGCGAATGTCCTATACGGTTAATGGCAAATAAGATCATAAGTCTTTGGCCAAAGCATTCGATATAGTCGTATTAGATACACTATTAATCACTGGTCTTGATTTGCATTAACACATGTATAGAGTTTAGTCAACAGTAGGGTTTGACTTTACCGTGACCCGAAGACTTGACCGACATCCGATGAAGGGTCTATACGTATATAGTATTCACGACATAATGGTTCGGAATGATTCGCTCATTCGTTCTCGCCGGGTTTACAAGGCGGCCCGCCAGTCAAGCAGTGTCGCCCGCACTCATCGGGTTCCTCCCAATGCCTACCGAGACGAACCTACCGAGTCGCGCAATAGGATCATTGATGGATAAATGTGAATTAATAATCTCTCTTATAATATTAGATATTAGATATCTAATTTTGATTTATCGGATAAATTAAATAGCGGTCTTATGAATTGTAAGTAGGTTACTGGGTGATTACTTTAATTCAGAAATTATATTTCTTAGAGACATATATATTTGTGTGTGATATAATTAATTAATTGGATTAATTAATTAGTTCAAACACATTAGAAATAAAACGGATTCGCTTGACGAACATCCGCATACACGAGGGATTTGTTTTGATTTAACATCCAAAGACACGAGCCGAGTAAATTCGACCCGTCTTCTTGGAAATTTCCCTTAAGGCCGACCCCCCCTCCATCTCTTGTCTCTTATATACTTATTTTATGTCACTAGGTGACATATGTGAGGTGTATTTGATACCCTCAATCATGTGTTAAAGGTAGACTTTCATTTTTTTATAAATAAAAGTCTTTAAAAAGGAGTGAGGACAACTTCTTCTTGCTTTAACTCATAATCACGAATTTGAGAGAGGGAGTAAGGTTGAAAACTTCATCTTGATCTTAGAGACAAGATATAAGAAGAATACATTGAGAGAGAAAATTCCTACAAGCTTCCCTAGCTGCATTCTTGAAGAAAGGAAGCTTGTCGATTTTTCCATCAAGTTCCAGCGTGTGAGGTAGAGGCATCTTGCTTTAGGTGCTTGGAACGAAGGGCTCTTCATCATCATCATCATCATCATACGAAGGTTTTTCAGAGACATCATAGGTATGGGACTTTGATTCCTTGATCTTCGTATTTTTCTTTTCGTATATACGTTACTTGATCGATCCTCTTAGGGATTCCGTTTATTCTTCCGTTGCGTTTATTTTCTGTGGAATCCCAACAGTGGTATCGGAGCGAGGTCAAATATATCGTATATACGATCATCTTTGCATTTGGAATGTTATTTGATGATGTTTATGATTTAGAATCATAATAGATATAATCGAAGAAATTTAATCGTTCGTAGTAAGTCAAGTTTCGACTATTTTATGTGAATTATAAATCTGAAAAATTTGATTTTTGTTGATTTATAAGTTCTTCATGAAGTTAAGAAACTTTTTCGCTTTGGAAGCGAGTCGAAAAATGAGAAAAACGGGGTTAAACACGAATACCGCACGAAGACGAAAGCCACGGCAGCAGCCTTATCGGATCGCCGCCGCCGCCGAGAGTGACTCGGTAGGCTAATGTAGCCGCCGCCACCGCTGGCAGCGGGCCGAGAGTGACTCGTCCGGCGGTTGGTTTTCGCCCGATTTTGAATCGGCCGTGGTCGGGCCTCGATACCGGATTTTCCGACTCCATTTTTGTGTTTATATTTCGTTGTAATAATTTCCAAATTTAAATCGATTTAATTAGATTTAATAAAATATTTGGAATATTTTTTAAGGGAAATTATTAGACGAGAATATTGTTTTGGCCGGATTACTTTGAACGGATTAAAATGACGATTATAAATATTAATTTGATTAATATTGTAGAAATTAAATAAATTAATTTTTATATTAATTGGATTAATATATTAATTGATTATTTAATTTCATTTACCGTTACATGTTGTATGGAATGCCTTATGTGATGGTGATATAGCTCGTGGACTTAGTTGTTGATTTGTTCGATTCGATATGGTTGTAAAGGCCATTTTGAGCCTATTTATTTTTACTAGAAAATATGTATAAAAGGACGTATTGTTCAATGATGTAATTATTCATATGGCTATGACGAAGACCGAAGACGACCGACTGGAAGACGAAGAATCAATACTGTATTTTTCTTTTCGTTATTTGGCTTGGCCCAATACTTAGGAAAAAGTCCATGAGCTATATGTTGGTAGTAACTAGGTTGCTATTTATTGTTTTTCATTTTGAATGATTGACAAATCACAAACCGCGCTTATAAACGGATTAATGTGCAAAGTGTAACATATAATCGCGTTAATACTCCCACTTACAAACACTAAGTTATAAAGGTTACGAGGTTTCCTACCCTCCGTCAAACTCATGGAAAATTGAAATCTAAACCGGAATATTATTCTTCCGAGTATGTCGGGGTAATATTTTTGGGGAAAGTTGATAAATTCCTAGAGTGCATTGGGTTGCCGGGTAAGATTCAATTGTCAGACTAATAGGAGTTGACGGTTTAAACTTAGATAGTTCAGCGAGCCATAGAAACCGAATGGGTTGAGGGCAAGTGAACTAGGGGTAAAAGAAGATCGAATCATCCATTAGATGGGTTGGTATTAGACACCACTTTATAAAGAATAATAGAATATAAACCGTATGGGTTGCCCTCTATTAAACTTTGTAACGAAATCGATCACCACTATGAAGTCACCCAAGACTTCCGAATTTAACATGGGAGTGTGTAAATGCCGATAAAATAGTGGGAGCCGAGTTATGAATAAAGAAAGTCCTTAAATTCTTTACTCGGATCATAATTAAACAATCACTAACGAATCTCAAATTATTCTCTCATAGCTAACAAAACTCTCAATATGACAATGAACCCACTCGCTATACTACTTGAAAAGAACGTCCCCGATCGTCCGAACTATGTGGATTGGCTTCGAACTTGAGGATTGTCCTAACTATGGAAATGCCGATACGCTCGAGGCGGACATCCCAGCGGCTCCTGCAAGAACCCAAGCCAATCATGAAGATGTCGATGCCCATGAGAAATGGGTAAAAGACGACATAAGAGTGCGAGGGTACATGTTAGGCTCAATGACCAATGAGCTTCAACGTGCCCATGAAAAGATGACGTCTTCACGAGCCATCTTAGCGCACCTGGCTGAGCTCTATGGAGAGCATAGCCGAACTGCTAGATATGAGATATCAAAGCAATTATTCGGCGCCAGGATGAAGGAAGGAGAAAAGGTTGGGGACCATGTCCTCAAGATGATCTCGATGATTGAGAGATTGGAAGCTCTTGATTTTCAGATGCATGCATCTCTCCAAACTGACCTTATCCTCAGTCACTTCCGACTCCTTTTCCCAATTTGTCATGAACTTCAACCGCAATGAGATTGCATGTAACTTAGCCGGGCTAATGAACAACCGACGACCGCCTGGCCTCGATGAAGACAAAGGGAAAGGAAGTCGCACTTGTGATTTCTTCTAAGACTTGGAAGTCCAAGAATAAGAAGAAAAAGAACAAGAAGCGCTTAGGTCCGATAGCCAAGATCGACAAGGGAAGGGGCAAGGCCCCAATGGTTCAAAAGAGCAAAGGGGCCAAGAAAACGGATGTATGCCTCAATCATGTGAGCTAGGCCACCGGAAGAGGTATTGTCCAAAGCTTGATCGTAATGCGCCTTCAGTACGGAACTATTGGTTTTAGAAACAAATTGTTCTCAGAATCGTATATTCTACTTCTTGGATACTTGATTCCGGTGCGAGTTCTCACATTTGTACAATGAATCAGATCTGGAACGGCGTAGGAAGTCGGATTCGGGGAGGTGATGGTCACCGCTCGGAAGTGGGCATAGTGTCGAGGCTTCGATATCGGATCCCTTATGTTGGATTTAGAATCGGTTTTATTCTCACTTTAGATGATGTACTTGTTTTGCCCAAGGGGCACAAGAATATTGTATCAATTCCGGTCATGGACCGAAAGGGATTTCACTTCTTTATTGGAGATGGGTCCTGTCGTATTTATTTCGTAAATAAATTGGTTGGTATCATACATTATTAAATGGTTTATACCATTTAAATTAAAAGAATAAGACAACCGTGAACACTATAACTAGGAAGCGTGGTAGGGATGAAACGAACCAAGCACTTAAGTGGCATCTTAGACTTGGTCATATCGGTCGGACTCAAGGTTCATAAAATGGAGAAAGATAGGCTTACGGGTCCATTGGGATCGATCCCTATCCAACTTGTGAATCTTGCCTTCAAGGCAAAATGACTAAGTTACCCTTCGCAGGACTTTTGAAAGAGTCCGAAAACTTGGATTGATCCATACCGACGCCTCGTGGCCCTTTGAAGTGGCACGAGACGGCTTTCAAGATTTCATTACATTCACCGATGACCATACCGCATGGATTCGTACTTAATGAAACATAAGTCTCAAGCTTTTGATAAATTCAAGGAATTTAAAGCCCTAGTTGAAAATCAAACAGTAACCGTGTTAAGACTCTTCGGTCGATCGGGTGGTGAGTACATGAGTACCGATTTGATGAGTTCTTAAAAGAACTAGGAATAGTGTCACAATTCACTCCTCCAGCTACTCCACAATTAAATGGTGTATCGAAAGAAGGAACCGAACCTTGTTGGACATGGTTCGCTCCATGCTTAACTATACCGATCTACCGATTTATCTCGGGTTACGCGCTCATCACAGTGCATATATTGAATGATGTCCTTTCAAACTGTTTCCTAAGACTCCCATGAGATGTGGAGAGGTAGGAAACCAAGTCTTAATCACATTAGGATTTGGGGATGCCCCGCTTATGTCAAGAAGACTAAAGTAGAGAAATTGGAAATTAGGTCTGTGAAAGGTCGTTTCATAGGATATCCAGGGGATTCCATGGGATATCTATTCTACAGGCACGAAGATCATAGGATCATCGTTGCTATACAAGCACACTTCCTGGAAGATCAGTTTATTCAGGAAGGAGGGGCAGGTAGAAATATTTTTTTGGAAGAAATAAAAGAAACACCAAATGAGACACCTATGCAAGATACAAGAACCGAACCTTCTGAAATACAAATACAACCTCGCAAGTCTAGTAGAATTTCTCAATTACCTGAGAGGTATGGCTATCTGCATCAAGAGGAACTGGGTGTCCATGAGATGACACAAAGTAGTCAAGAGAATGATCCTTCTACATACGACCAAGCGATGGTAGACGTTGACTCCACCAAGTGGCAAGAAGCTATGGAATCTGAGATAGACTCAATGCATGCTAATCAGGTCTGGACTTTAGTAGATCGTCCTACAGGCATAGTGCCTATTGGAAACAAATGGATCTATAAGAGAAAGACTGGTGGAGATGGCAAGGTTGATACCTATAAGGCCAGGCTTGTGGCAAAGGGTTATTCCTAAAGAGAAGGAATCGATTACTTCGAGACCTTCTCGCCTTTAGCTATGATTAAGTCTATTCACATGATGCTTGCTATAGCAGCCCACTTAGATTATGAAATATGGCAAATGGATGTGAAAACGGCATTCCTAAATGGATTCCTCGAGGAGGAGATTTATATGGAATGTACTAAGGGATTCATATCTCAAACCAATATTCATAAAGTATGCAAACTTCAGTGCCATTTATGGATCAAGCAAGCTTCACGGAGTTGGAATCTTCGCTTTAACGAGACACCAAAGAGTTTGATTTTGTCCAAAACGAAGAAGAGCCCCGTATTTACAAGAAGGTTAGTGGGAGCAAAATTGCGTTCTTAATACTATATGTAGATGACATTCTACTTATAGGAAACGACGTAGAATGCTCGATTGTGAAAGCTTGGCTTTCTAAAGAGTTCTCAATGAAAGACTTGTGAGAAGCTACCTATATTCTCGGTATTCGTCTCTACCGGATAGAGCGAAAAGAATGTTAGGTCTTTCCCAAGCCCTCTACATAGAAAAGATCCTCAAGTGATTTAGGATGGAAGATTCTAAAAGAGGGTTTCTACCTATGCAACATGGTGCAAAACTTTCCTTAGAGATGTGTCCTCAAAGTGAGGAAGATAGAAAGGAAATGAGCAAGGTACCTTATGCTTCAAAAGAGGTAGCCTTATGTATGCAATGATTTGCACTAGACCGACATTGCCTATGCCGTGAGCATAGTAAGTCGGTTTCACCAAATCTGTGGTGAACATCGATCGTCAGTAAAGAACATTCTTAAGTACCTAAGGAGGACTAAAGACTTGGTTCTTACATACGGCGGTGGAGAACTAAGAGTGATGGGTTATACAGACTCAGATTTTTCTGGGGACATGGATGCTCGATGTCCACATCGGGTATATCTTTACTCCGAATGGTGGGGCGCTGAGAAGTGCCAAGCAAAGTTCGATCGCTATCTCCACATGTCAAGCCGAATATCGTGCAACAATGAGGTCGCTAAAGAAGCTTTTGGATAAAGAAGTTCACCGAGGAACTTCAAGTGGTTCCTAACGCAGAAGCCCGTGACACTGCTTTTGTGACAACGACGAGCTGTGCACAGACAAAGCTAAGGAGCCTAGGGCTCACCACAACACCAAACATATTGCGAGAAAATATCATTTTGTTAGAGAAATGGTTCGGGATGGGAATGTTACACTGCAGAGAGTAGACACATCAAATAACGTTGCTGATCCGCTTACCAAGCCACTATCTCAGAAGGTCTTAGAGAGACATTTGGAGAGTATGGGTATTAGATACCATAGTTTGTGGCATTGAGTGCAAGTGGGATATTGTTAGGAATATGCCCTCGAATGCCACTCAGAGGATGAGAGAGTGAGAGCAATTGTATTGTAATTATGAATATTATATTATTATTTCTATATTATTGTATATCACTGGCATTGTGATTTGGTATATAGAATAGTAGTCCTTGCATTTGAGAGTGAACATTCTACTCCTTATAGAGATAAGGAGATAGGCACTACAAGTGTTTAGAGCTCGATTGCTTAACTAGTTCGCAAGTCGATAAAACTTAACAGGACATTAAGTTTTAATAAGACTTGTATAATTGATGCTAGGACGTGTGCACATCTTGATAGCATAGTTATAAGTATATTGGTGGGACCAGTATACTCGAACACGACTCATACTCGATTCAGTCACACGGTATTCACTCTCGGAGAGTCGAGGACGAATCGAAAGGTTGTGATAGTATACGTGGACCTTTGACTTGAGGGTTCAGTAGAAGATGTGTCTGTGACGTTTAGTTTGTCATTAGAGTAGTTAGACTCATTTGCTTAATTGCTGAGTCGACCTCGAAGTGCGGACTATACGGCAGTAGCATCTTCGTACGCCAAGAAAGAATTCTATCTCCCGTTAGTGAGCAAAGGGCGAATGTCCTATACGGTTAATGGCAAATAAGATCATAAGTCTTTGGCCAAAGCATTCGATATAGTCGTATTAGATACACTATTAATCACCGGTCTTGATTTGCATTAACACATGTATAGAGTTTAGTCAACAGTAGGGTTTGACTTTACCGTGACCAAGACTTGACCGGACATCCGATGAAGGGTCTATACGTATATAGTATTCACGACATAATGGTTCTCGGAATGATTCGCTCATTCGTTCTCGCCTGGGGTTTACAAAGGCGGCCCGCCAGTCAAGCTAAGGCCGCCCGCACTCATTGGTTCCTCCCAATGCCTACCGAGACGAACCTACGAGTCGCGCAATAGGATCATTGATGGATAAATGTGAATTAATAATCGCTCTTATAATATTAGATATAAGATATCTAATTTTGATTTATCGGATAAATCAAATAGCGGTCTTATGAATTGTAAGTAGGTTACTGGGTGATTACTTTAATTTATAAATTATATTTCTTAGAGAAATATATATTTGTGTTTAATATAATTAATTAATTGGATTAATTAATTAGTCCAAACACATTGGAAATAAAACGGATTCGTTTGACGAACATCCGGTACACGAGGGATTCATTTTTACGAACATCCAGTACACGAGCCGAGTAAATTCGACCCGTCTTCTTGGAAATTTCCCTTAAGGCCGCCCCCCTCCATCTCTTGTCTCTTATATACTTATTTTATGTCACTAGGTTACATATGTGAGGTGTATTTGATACCCTCAATCATGTGTTAAAGGTAGACTTTCATTTTTTTATAAATAAAAGTCTTTAAAAAGGAGTGAGGACAACTTCTTCTTGCTTTAACTCATAATCACGAATTTGAGAGAGAGAGAGAGTAAGGTTGAAAACTTCATCTTGATCTTAGAGACAAGATATAAGAAGAATACATTGAGAGAGAAAATTCCTACAAGCTTCCCTAGCCGCATTCTTGAAGAAAGGAAGCTTGTCGATTTTTCCATCAAGTTCCGGCGTGTGAAGTAGATGCATCTTGCTTTAGGTGCTTGGAACGAAGGGCTCTTCATCATCATCATCATCATACGAAGGTTTTTCAGAGACATCATAGGTATGGGACTTTGATTCCTTGATCTTCGTATTTTTCTTTTCGTATATACGTTACTTGATCGATCCTCTTAGGGATTCCGTTTATTCTTCCGTTGCGTTTATTTTCTGTGGAATCCCAACACGATGTTCAACCTGTGCTCGACAACTTTTGGGCTGATTCCCACCAGATCCTCAGCTGCGAACGCGAAGATGTCCACGAATCTCCTTAGCAGGCTGATGAGGCTTTTCTTTATTCCACCGTCCAACCGACTCCCCATGCGAGTTTTTGTTTCCGGCTTTCCTGGAACCAATTCTATTTCTAGCAACTCCTCATTGGGCTTGACGCCTTCTTCCTCAGCTTCCTCGGGCACCTTCGATTGTTTATTCCTCTTAGACTCCGGATCCGGACCTCCTAGCTCGGATGTCCTCTTTCCACGCTGCACTCCCTGTTTTACCGTTGTCTGATAACGAGATCGGGCTACAAATTGATCTCCGGCTACTTCCCCTACCTCACCTCATACGGGGAATTTTACTTTCATGTGTGCGGTAGAGGCCACTGCTTCGAATTTGTTGAGCCCCGGTCGCCCTAGAATGGCATTATAGGCCGATTTGGTGTCCACCACTAAAAATCTGAGCGTCTTGACCTTCCGATGGGGCATCCGACCTAGTGCTACCGGAAGCACCACTTCTCCGACTGGTTGCACCTCGGTCATACAGAACCCATAGAGCGCGGAATCTACCTTTCTCAATTCCACTTCCAGGTTCATCTGTTTGAAACAGTCATAGAATAAAATGTCTACCGAGCTTCCCATATCGATAAACACCCTTTCTACATCGTAACTGGCGATCTCCGCGGTGATGACCAGTGCGTCATTGTGGGGCGTATGTATCCCGTTATAATCCATGGGGCTTAACTGAATGATAGGCCCACTGCCTACAGAGGCGACCTCCTTGAGCTGATGACACCTAGCTTTTCGTGCGTGGGCTTTTCTAGCCTGATTAGAACTTCCGTCGGTTGGTCCTCCTGATATCATGTGGATTACTCCTTTTTTAGCCGGGGGAGCAGCAGGTCCCCGAGGAGCTTCTCTTTTCACCCCCACACCTCCTGGGGGCATGGGTGGTTGCCTCCAACCTCCATTTCTCTGCTGATATGTGAACTCCATTAGATGTCCCGCTCGGACCAGCCTTTCGATCTCATCCTTAAGGTGCTTGCATTCGTCCGTTTTATGCCCGTAATCATTGTGGAATCGACAATAAAGCTCTGATTTCGGCTGGGTGGGCCTATTAGGACGAGATGCAGGCCACTCGATAACCCTGTTCATCTTACCTTCAATCGCTCAAACCTCGGCTCTCCTCATTGTTAGTGGGTCAGTATTGGTCAAATCTTGGTCGCCTTAGAACGATATCGTTCTTCTTTCGACCGCTTTTTCCCGTGGCATTTCTTCCCGAGGTAAATTTCCTTGAAAGGTGTACTCCTCCCGTCAGTATCAATCACTGGACCCCTTTCCCCATCTTCGGGCTTTTCTTTCAATTCCTCCATATCCTTCTCGGTTTCCTCAACATTAATGTATTTCGAGCATCGGGCTAAGACCTCATCATATGTTCTGGCTGGTTTTTTAGCTAATGAGGTGCGTAGCAACCCCGGCCTCAGTCCCTGCGTCAAGGCACTGGTTTTCACTTCTTCTGACGACGAGGGTACCTCCAGACATGCCTTTGTGAATCGGGTCACATAAGCTCTCAGCGATTCTCCAGAGTATTGCTTGATGCTGAACAAGGACATAAAGGTCTTTTGGTGCGCCCTGGCGCTGGCAAAGTGAGTCAAGAACGCGGAGCCGAAAGTTTTGAAGCTGGTGATTGACCCAGGGGTATCCGTGGAACTAATCCCGAGCCGACTCACAATGTAGCCAAGAATGCTCGCAACTCACGGCATCCGAATATCGATGTAGTACCGCCATGTTCTCGAATCGGTATAAATGTCTGCAGGATCTCGAGAGTCCGTCGTAGGTGAAGGTGACAACCCTAAACCCATATGGGAGCTCGGCTGCAGATGCCTTTCCGAGAAGGGATGGCCTCGGATGACTCTCCACGCCCTTCCCGCAACCTCTCGCCGCAACTCTTCCACTCGCCCCGCATGCCGGATATCAAGGGATCCTGCTTTTTTCCCCGTCTGGATCGCTCCCATATTCTCGATAACTCTCCCCATGCTCTTACCGCCGATCAATTTCTCCGCCCATCCGAAAGGATGGGTATTACTTTTCGTGGTACCCTTTGTTTTTCGACCTCCCGACTCTTCTGGATTGCACTGGCGATTATGTCGGCTAAGGCTTCCTTCGTCAGTGTAATTGTGCTTGGTGCGACTTCTTCTACAGGGGTGACAGGTGTTTTTTCCAGAGTCGCTTCTCCACCCGCATCTGCTAGTTCCTCTTCTAGATTTCTGGGTATTAACTCCCCTATTCTTTTCTGGTTCATTTCTTCCGCCATCACTAACCTCACGTCTCAACTCAAAGTGACTCGATGCCACACTTCCCACAGATGTCGCCACTTGATGTAACCAATCTGATCGGTCACCAAGAACTGAGTTAATCTTAGAAGTTTAGCTAAGAAAACCCAAAATATATGAAGTACTCTCTTTTCTTTCTCTCTCTAAAATATGCTATATTCTCAGTGTGTTGTTTTTTTGAGAAACCCCCTCTCTCCCTTTTATAGGAGGAGGGTGCCTTATTGTCTAAGATTTTCCCTGATTTCCAGAGAAAATCCCGAATATCTAGGGATTCAGGCTGCGATTTTCCATCCCTGGATTTTCGGGATTGCAAGGTATGGGCTCTCAATCCCTGGATCTTAGGGATTCTGTCAGGTGAGTCAGGATCTTCTTTCCCAAGAGTTCGACCTTCCTGAGTTCGGTGGTTTTAGGTCGGCTCATTCCTATTCAAATCAGTAGGTCGAGAGACCCTTGAGGTCGGCAACCTTTTATCAGACATCATAGGTCAGCGGGGCCTCCGAGGTCGGCGCCCTTCTAACAGATGTCACAGCTAAGCGGGGCCTCCGAGGTCGGCGACCTTTTATCAGATATCATAGGTCAGCGGGGCCTCCGAGGTCGGCGCTCTTCTAACAGACGTTACAGCTAAGTGGGGCCTCCGAGGTCGGTGATCTTCTAAAGGACCTTGAGGTTGTCATCCCCTTATCTAAGAACCTAGGTCGGAATTTTATTGGTCCATATTTTAAACCGGGTTTTCAGGGAGCGTACATTCAGCGTCCTATCAATATACATTCATATCGTTATTCCACGTTTGGAATTCATCAATATTTTGAATAATCATTTTCCAAGAAAGTATTGTGCATTTATATCTATTTTAAAAGATCACCACAAATACTTATGAACTCTAAAATTTCTAAAAATGAATAGCATGTTAGTAAATTTAGTTAACTATACAATGGTTCTAACAGTAAGATAACCGGAGTCTGGATGAAGTAGTTATGGTTAAAATAGTGAAGTGTGTGGTTACCCAAAATATTATCCGGAGATAGTATTGCTGGAATGATCGAGCAACAAACAAATGCGAGAACACTTCCGTAAGAAAATAAATAACACAAGATTTGCCGGGGTTGTTAATCCCGGGCTTGAATGCTCTCGCGAGATGTTATTAATAAGTATACTGTAGAGTACAAATATTAATGTTAGAATCTATTACAATGAGTGTAAAGACTTCTAATTATCTAAGCTGTAGAGCGTGTAGATTGCCGGAAGAACCAGATATGAAGATTTGTGAGTTCTTGCAATGGATGTTTAGTGTATGAGAATGTATATTTCTCTCTCTATTCACCGTGAATTGCCCCCTTAGCCACTGTTATGAGCCTCCTATTTATAGGAGACAAGGTTGCTGGGACCTCTCCGGCGATCGCGGGCGACCGCCGTTTTCTATATTATAATAAGATGGCCGATCGTCCCATCACGTGAGGCTGTTCCCTTAAAGTTCTGGGCCGCCGCCAAGGCCCACTGCGTGCCAATGGGAAGCTCGCACGCATCCCGAGTCGCCGCCCGGGAGGGCCCACTTTGTACCTTTTCGCGGCCCCGCTTGGTAGGTGAGGTAGGTGACAGGCTGGGGTCAAAGGTCCTATCTGTCGGCGCCTTTTGTGGATCCGCACGTGGGCCACCGTCCAAGATTCGGTCTTCGACGACTTTGACGGATGTTGGATTTATACGTGGCACGAGACGACCGCCTCTTGTTGAACATCAGAAGACGATCGCCAGATACCAAAAGACGATCGCCGGATATCAAAAGACGATCGCTGTGGATGCCGACCCTTGGGTGCTTGCCTAGAGTATGTCTTCTATGGTTGACTCTCAGGATATCATGCCGATCGCCACCGAGGCGTATTAATCGCCGCACAACAATTGCCCCCCAGCTCGGCTCGATGTTGAAAACACGGGGCGAGGTGGCACTGTTGGCGATCGCCATTGTTTAGACGATCAGACGATCTAATTTAAAATTTGGACGATCTCTTTTTGCGCTAGGAGAAGCGGGAAACGAAGGCGGGTTCGCGAAACGTTGCAAGGACACGCGTCGTGTTTCTATTGAGGGAGTCCGACGGTTTGTCAGATTTTGTCGTCTGGCGTGCCGTCGAAAAGACGCGTACGCGGGATTCGAGGGCGGCATTTAATGTGTCCTGTCCCCGACGGTTGCACTCCAGCCCTCGGAATTTCGCCTATTTGCATAGAGACCCCCGCTCCCGCCTATAAAAGGGCTTAGGGCTTCTTCATTTTCACTCTTCACGCACCCTTATATTCTAGCCGAGATTCTGCAGAAATTTCCAAAGCTTCTTGTCCCGATCGTCTTTCTTTCTTTAGGTAAGAAAACCAATCTTCTTTCTCCCTTTATTTTTTATAATATGTCTGGAGAACCCAAGACCTTCGAGACCGGAAGCACCTCCACCGCCGCGGCTTCGCCTGACCGGGAGGATATTCCCGTGGGACTTAATATGGAAACGACCGTTGATGCCATTCGTGCAGGGATTGCTCCCGCAGAACTCGAAGAGCTCTTCAACGAGGCCGAAGTGGCGAGAACGGCGGCGATGGCAGAGCAGGGGGGATCGCCGGTGGATGAAGATGACCTGGAGCGGATGACTTGGGAACGGGATAGTGTATTCGGCCCCGCCTATGTGGCTTTCGCCAAGATTATGGAGGGGATCGCCGGGCCCTGTCCAGAATTTGATTTTGAAGCTTACTCCTCCGCTCATCCCTACGAACCTGCGAAGCGGACGGCGTTCCTGGACGCCGACCCGTCTCAGTGGACTCTTGGTCAGATCCGGAATTCGGCGACCCGAAAAGACTTGAGTCGCTGGAGGGCGAAATATCACATTCCTTCTGATGTTTCGCTGCACGTGCCATCAGAAAATGAACGTGCCGATCAACCTCCTGAGGGTCTGGTCGCCGTTAGTGAGATGATTATGGAGGCCGGCCTACGATTCCCCTTACCGTTCACCGTATCCTATTTATTGATCGCCTGGAATTTGGCGCCGCTCCAACTGACGCCGAACGCCTGGCTACAGATCATTTGTACTCTAACACTTTTTGGTGGTCACCGGTTGTTCCGTCTCCTTTCTGCGATGGAGATGAACTATCTCTTCAAACTGGCTGCGCAGAAAGGGTCGATCGGAGGTAATCACATTCAAGGTCGAATGGGAAGAGTGGTCCTTGGTGTGCCGAACAAGACCCGGGGCGACCTGGCAAAATGGTGCTGGGTCGACGGAGCGTGGCGATCGGCATCGAGCGAAAATCCGGAGGAAGAGTTGGATATCCCTACCAGTTTTCGGGAGAGGAATCCGAGTAAGAGTTTTAACTCTCCCTTTATTTGGATACTCCTTGAACTAATCTAATTTTGTTTCCCTTTTGCAGGATCCATTGTTCCAGCGATCGGCGATCTCCCCTTCGATTTCTTGATCATTTGGGAGCGGATTCGTGCCTTGCCGGACTCATATATAGACGTTCGCTCACTCAGTCGCGAAATTCATCGGTTGGGGGCTAGATTATTTCGGTTCCCACGTCATCTGAAAGTTCCAGGTATAAACTTTGCTTCTTCTTCCTTGCTTGACGATCGTATGATTGAAAAGAGGTGTTTAACTAGTCTGAATTTTTTCTTTGATAGAGATTCATTTTCCCCGCTTTGCCGAGCCACCACAGGAAATAGGAATGTCTAACCCTGGGCTTATCGGTCGACTTCACCTGGGAAAGAAGACGGGTCATGTTCCTGCGACGACGTCTCGCCCTGCCCCTGTGGTGAGGCCCGCAGCTGTGCCGGTCGCTGAGCCGGAAATTCAAGAGGAGGAACAACTCCACCGCAACCGCAAGAGGCGGAGGCCGGAGGAATCCCTGCCTACTACTGAGGCGGACTTAGCTATCTTGGAGCCGCCGATCGCGGCTCCCCCCGTTTCTTCCGTTCCGATGGCGGATGGGTCTGGTCCTAGGCCCTCGGCATCCGGCTCCAAGTCATCGGCCGGCTTCTTGAAAAAGGTGGCGATCGCTGAAGCTGAAACTTCTCGGGGCAAGCCATATTTTGGCCGCGATCCCGAACTGGTTAACAGGTAAGATTGGGTTGATCTTTCCGAGTTGGAAAATTTAGTTAGGTATCTTCTAACTCCTTTGTCTCTTTTGTTTGTGTTGCAGGGTCCGTCTTGCTGATCCGGATGTCGCTCCGATGGTGCTGGACTTCCTGGCAAGCAAGTCTCCGCCAAAGTTCCTTGATGTCCCTACCTATGTCTCCCAGGCCATCGCCTCTTTGCCTAAGGCTTGGACGACCGATCTCGATGCGATCGCTCGTCGGCGGTCTGGAGATGCCATGCAGGCGACCGTTGCCCTGGCTCTCCAGACGGCGACGATGGCCGTCCAAGCTGCCAAGGATTACGAGGGGCGACCCTCTAATGCTCGCCTCCATCTGGATCTTGAGGCCGCTCGGAACCAAAACATTGATTTTGCTAACCGGATCCAGGCTATGGAGAAGGAGTACATAGAGACGGCTAAACGAGCTAAACAGGACAACGATCGGATGAAGCAGGAGCTGAGCCTCTCCAAGGAAGTGGCCGATCGGCTCCGCGACCAGGAGAAGGAGGCTCGCCGGATGCACATGGCCTCGCAGGAGGAGGTGGCCGGGCTGAAGGCGACGGTGGATCGGCTCAACCGCGAGCTGGAGGGGGCGAAGGGAGAGCTGGAGAAGGCAAGGGGGAAACGGCCGCTAAGGTGGTCGAACTGTCAGAAGCAAAGAAGGCGACTACTGAGCTGAGAGGGCAGCTGAAAGCGATCGAGACCGATCCTTATCTCAATGTGGCACTCGTCGGCGAGTTCGCCTATTATGTGGCCTATGCCGACGCTGTCCGAGCTGCCAAAAAGGTGGGGATCGAGATCGATCCTTTGATGGAGAGCTTTAAGGCCTATGTACTTGAGCACACTTTGCATCCGGAGTTTTCCCTGCCGATCCTTGACCTCGCCGACTTGGGGATCGACTTGAGTTGGTATCCTTTTCCGGATAAACTCATTCATCCTGAAGCCGAAGGGGGGGCGCATGCCGATCCGTCTCCTGGGGATGAAGACCAGCCGGAGGGGCCCTGAGTGACTTCTTTGTTTTCCTTCACTTGTAATTTTTGCTTTCTCTTTGTATAGCCTTCGGGCTTCGTACTGTACGATCTCCTTGTCATGAATAAAATACTCCCTTTTTGTATATGTGTCTTTATGTGTACGATCGCCTTTGAATGTTTGTATGCGATTTTTTACAAGTATGTGTATGATTGCTTCCGATGTCTTGTTCACCCGACCGATTGTCTGAATGTTTGAAAGTATTGACATGTTTGGAAATTCTTACTTGTAAATGTTGTTGAATAATTCCGATCATCTTGCGCGTGTTTGAACGAAGCCGATCGAGTACGGTTCCTTCTGTCTGATCGCATTTAGGATTAGCTCCCCTTCTCTGCCCCCTTGTTTTTGTTTACTTATTGTAAGTAAGGGAACAAAAATAGTGTGTTTGGTGAGCTATTTTAGCTTTGCCGACTCTGAGGAATCATGCACGGTCGCGGAGTTCGACGAACCGATGTCCACAACTGTGTCTTTGTGTGCGAGGGATATTCCCGCGACTCACTTTATTGTGAGGGTCCTCTGTTAGGATGCGCCCGCCTTGTGTTTAAACGAAAGGTGGGCGGTCTTGGTCTGGAGGAGTCATTGCACGGGGCGTTGTCGGTTTATTCGACTCCACGTCCGTGGCTTGTTAGCTCTGCTTCCACCTCGGCCCGCCATGAGGATGGCGACCCTCGACGGTGTACGTTGAGACGGGGGTAGTGGCACGTCGCATTGTCCGGGTTCACCATGTTAGATGATGAACCTTTGAGGGCGGGCGATCGTGTCCACTGATTATTTTGGAGGGTTCTTCGGCTACGCCGGACTTGTATCTAAACGAAGGGCGGGCGATCTCAGCCCAAAGGAACCTTGCATGGGCGAAGATGTCGGTTCCATCGACCTCCAGGACCATGGCTGCATTGTTTCTACCTCGGATCGCCATGTTTGAATGACGATCCTCGACGGTATACGATATGCCTGGTGGGGCGATCGTTAGAGTAGATGGGATATGAAAAAATCTCATTATATTCCTTGTACATTGGGCAGTTGAAACTGAATACAAAGTTTTCACTGGTAGTATTTCTTCAGATGCATGGCGTTCCAGGGATATTGGTCCGGAGTACCGTCAGGGTGTTCAAGTTCGTAGGCCCCCTTAGTCAGCCACTTAGATACCCTGAAGGGGCCTTCCCAGTTCGGACCAAAGACACCTGTGTGGGTCTGGATCTTCTTGAGAACGAGATCGCCCACTTGAAACCGTCTTTCCTTGACCTTCGAATTGAAGAACCTCTCGGATCTCCTTTTGTGGATAGTGTTCTTCATTTCTGAGGTCAGTCGTCGTTCTTCAAGCATGTCAAGGTCGATCCGCCGGGCCACATCATTGTCAGTCGTCATCTCTTGTTCGGTTCGATGGCTGAGGACGGATATCTCTGAGGGGATCACCGCTTCTGTTCCGAAGGCGAGGGCGAATGGGGTTTCGCCGGTTGAATTTCGGGTCGTCGTTCGATAAGACCACAAAACGTCTGGGAGCTCGCTCGCCCATCGTCCTTGCCTGGATTCGAGTCGTGTTTTAATCGTGTGTTTGAGGATTTTGTTCACGGCTTTCACTTGTCCGTTCGTCTGAGGGTGGTAGGGCGCAGAGAATAATCTCTTGATTCCCCACTTCTCGCAGAATTGCATGACTTCTAAGCCGTCGAACTGCTTTCCATTGTCGGAGATGATGGCCTGGGGTAGACCGAATCGGCATATGATGTTTTTCCAGACGAATTTGATTACTTTCTCTTGGCCGATCTTGTTTAGTGGTTCGGCCTCAGCCCATTTGGTGAAATAGTCGACCCCTACGATGGCAAACTTACAGCCCCCTGGCGCCGTCGGCAAGGGACCTATAAGGTCGATGCCCCATTGGGCGAAAGGCCACGGGCTGTACATTGAAGTGAGTTGCTCGGGGGAGAGTTTGATGTTTGGTCCCATCACTTGACACCTATGACACGATCTGGCATAGGCGATCACATCCTTCTGAAGTGATGGCCAGAAAAAACCTTGCCTGGTTGTTTTATGGATGAGAGCTCGTCCGCCAGCATGATTTCCACATAACCCGTCATGGATTTCGGCTAAAACGAGCCGACCTTCCTCCGGTGTAATACACTTGAGGAGGGGAAGGCTGAAAGCTCGCTTGTAAAGCCGGTCGTCCAATAGGGTGTACCTGGTCGCACGGAGCTGGAGTTGGCGGGCTTTGATACGGTCGTCAGGGACCGTTCCGTCCTTTAAGTATTTGATGAACGGAGTCATCTAGTTCTCCTCGGCAACAGCAACCGTGGTAACCAGGCTTCTGTCGTTCGCCGGCCTTGCTGATTTTGTAATTTGGATATTAGAGAAATCGGCTGCCCCATCCGACGACGCTAGCTTGGATAGGGCATCGGCCTGGGAGTTGTGCTCTCTCGGGACTTGTTTGATTAACACTTCCTCAAATTTCGTACACATCTCGGCGACCAATTCTTGGTATTTGACCATTTGTTCGCCGTGCGCCTCATATTCTCCCTTGACATGGTTCACGACCAAGAGGGAGTCCATGAAGATATGGAGGCGACGAACATCAAGGGCGAGGGCTAGGTCGAGCCCGCCTACCAAGGCTTCGTATTCAGCTTCATTGTTGGTCGCACGAAACCCGAAACGCACGGCATTTGTGAAACTTTGTCCGTCGGGGCTAATGAGGACAATTCCTGCCCCCGCTCGTGAGTTGGTTGCCGAGCTATCAACATACAGCTTCCAAGCAGGGCGGCCGACCTTGATCGGACTGTGAGGGAATGTTAACTCCACCACGAAGTCCGCCAGAGCCTGGCCTTTGATCGCCGTGCGAGGAGCATATGTGATACGGTATTGGGCGATCTCCAGTGACCACTTGAGGAGTCGCCCGTTGGTGTCCGGTCGGTGTAGAACTTGCCTTAGAGGTAGAGTTGTCAAAACTTCCACTTGATGTTCGAAGAAGTAAGCCCTTAGCTTGCGAACACTCATGACTAGAGCGTAGGAGATCTTCTCCAACGGTGTATACCGTGTTTCTGCGTCGTGAAGTGCCTGACTAACGTAGTAGATCGGAAAGTGGACTTGTCCATCCGCTCGCACCAAAACGGCACTCAGTGCGACCTCCGAGGCCGCTAGGTAAAGGAATAATTTCTCACCGGGGATCGGCTTTGCCAGGATCTGGGGGTTAGATAGATATTCCTTGATTTTGGCGAACGCTACTTGACTCTCCTTCGTCCATGCGAACTTCTTGTTCTTTATGGTCGCGAAGAAAGGCTTACTCTTATCGCCGAGTCGAGATATGAAGCGGTTGAGGGCGGCTAGACAACCTGTGAGTCGTTGCACCTGCTTGACATTCCGTGGCTCCTGCATGTCGAGGATCGCCTGAATCTTGGTGGGGTTCGCCTCGATCCCCCTTTGGCTCACGATTTGCCCCAGGAATTTTCCGGAGCCCACCCCGAAGTTGCATTTCTTGGGGTTCAATTTCATGTTGAACTTCTCGAGGATGGCGAACGTCTCAGCGAGGTCATTGAGGTGGTCTTCCTTCTTGAGGCTTTTGACCATGATGTCGTCAATGTAGACCTCCATGGTCTTTCCGATCTGATTGGCGAACATTCCGTTGACTAGACGCTGGTAGGTCGCCCCCGCATTCTTCAAGCCGAATGGCATTCGGACCCAAAAGTATATGTCTTTTTCCGTGTGGAAAGATGTGTGTTTTATGTCTTTCTCTGCCATTGGGATTTGATGGTATCCGGCGAAAGCATCCATGAACGACATCATTTCGCAGCCTGCAGTACTATCGACCAAGTGATCAATATGAGGCATTGGAAAGTGATCTTTTGGGCATGCCGCATTGAGGTCGGTGAAGTCGATGCATAACCTCCATGAGCTGTTCGGCTTTTTGACGAGCACTGCGTTGGCGACCCACTGTGGTTCGTCCGTAGCTACTCCGATAAGTTTGTTATCGAGCAGCTTTTTGACTTCTATGTCGAGTGCTGCGTACTTCTCAGGACCGAACTTCCTACGTTTCTGGTGAACAGGCTTCCTTGCCGGGTCGATCTTTAGATAATGGCAAGCATGTTCAGGACTTATGCCAACCATATCTTGATGCGACCAGGCAAAGACTCCGATGTTCTTACGTTGTAAGTTGATCAGATCCCCTTTTAACTCAAGATCAACGCTTGCGCCGATCTGTACTTCCCGTTCCGGACGAGCCGGGTCTATCGTTACACTTTCTAACTCTTCAATGGGGACGGTCGCTTCTCGTTTGGAACGATTTCCAGACTCGATCCTTGGATCGATGTCGAGGCTTGGCTCGAAACCGATCCTTGGCTCGATGTCGTCCGTTAATCGACGTGAGATGGCGTCCTCTGAGTCGGGTTGGTACGACGTGCTTGGATCTTCGATCTCCATTGGTTGATTGTCGATCGTCTCAATGTTACAAATAGCATGGGAAGTATTGAAAGACGTTGCGACACAGGAGTAATTTAAACATTTCTTTGCCATTAGCTGATCTCCTTTTACAGTACCGACCGTCCCATCGGCAGTGGGGAATTTGATACAGTAAAAGAAAGATGAGGCGACCGCCTCAAAGGTCTCTAGAAATGGTCGACCTAGGAACCCATTGTAGATGCTGGGCCTATCTATGATTACAAAATTTAGGTTCTTAGTAATCCTAACCTTGGGATCGTAAAAGCATATTAGCTCGACAGAGAGCTTGATCCTTCCGTAGGCTTGGACTGTGCTGTCGCCGAACCCCTGAAGCACGGTGTCGAACGGCTTAATGAACTTGGTTAGATTGCCGAGCTGGTCAAGAGCGGACTTGAATATGATGTTGCAGAAGCTCCCGTTGTCGACCAGCACGCGATCGACCATCTTCCCAAGGATACACGCGGAGATCACCAATGCATCCTCTTTGGGGCATTGTACTCCCTCACTGTCCTTGTTGGAGAAGGTGACGAGCGCGTCTTTAGAGATGGTCGGCTCTGGAGGTACTACGACATGGACCCCGGCGAGCGCCCTTAGTTCGGCCTTTCGCTTCCTGTTTAACATGGTGGAAACCGGAGAAAGGCCCCCGAGGTTTCCACCTCCTGCTTGAAACATATTAATCCAACCGCCAGGGTTGATCGGAGGGATCGATTCATTAGAATACTCCAGCTCATGCTCGATCCTGACGACCAGATTGGGAGGGGTCCTTTCGTTTTGTCGGCGCTCGCGCCCTCCGGTCCTCTCTGTCCTAGGTTCAGGCTTGGTGACCAAGTTGTCCAATTTGCCTTCCTCAAACAGTCGCCAGAGTTGTCTGAGGAGGTCGCAGCATTGGCTGGTGTTGTGGCCGGGACTCTTGTGGTAGGCACAGAATTTGCTGCGGTCTAGATGACCGTGGTCTCTTATCGGCTTTGGCTTGTTAAGCCATTCGCGCCCCTTGATGGCATTAAAGATGTGGGCCGGAGATAAGTTGAGGTTGCGGATGAGGTGAACTTCCACATCCTCGAAGGCTTTGAACTCACCAGGCGGCTTTGCGACCGCCTTTCTGGGCTTGGAGACCGCCTTCTTCGGGATGTGGGACGATGCCTTCCCTTCTCTGGCAGATCCCTCGCCTAAGCGGAGGCTGAGCATCTTCTGCCTGCCAGGAAATCAGCGGCCCTGAAGCGGAAGACCGTGTAGGTCGGGGGGATATCTTTTGTGAGGTGCCTGAACATGGGCGAGTGGCCATGGAATCCCCCCAGGACCAAGTGGAGAGCGAGCTCGTCGCTAATAGGCTCGCCGGTGAGGATTATTTCGTCCACCCAGTCAATGTAGTCTTCATCGGTCTCGTCCTTCCCCTGCCTGATTTTTATCATGCGGTGGGGACCTTCCGGCCGAGCAGCTTTGGCGGCGAAGTATGACGTGAAGTCGTTCGCCAGCTTCTCGAAGCAATTGATTGAGCGAGGTGGTAGTGAGATGTACCACCTGTGGGCGAGGTCGCCCAGAGTTAACGGGAACATTAGACATTTCGTCGCATCTGATGCTCCGCATCCGGTCATGTAGATCCGGAATTTGCTCTAGTGGGTTTCCGAGTCCGATCTCCCCTCATATAGAGGTGTTTGTGGGGGAGAGATCTTTGGTTGGACTGAGGCGAGCTCGATCTGGACCGCGAGTGGTTCACTTGGTCTAGCGATCGATCTTTTGGCGCCTGCCCCAGTTTCCAGGAGCGCCTTCATCTCGTCGAGCTGACGCTGCATCGCGGCCATCGCCGTCGCCTGACTGCTCGCTGATTGGCTCCCGGAGCGAGAGCCGAGGCGATCGTGCACTGATCCCCTGGCCCCATGGTGAATGATGAGCTCCCTGCCAGTGGGTTCATTTCTTGGGCGAGCGGGGGCTCGCTGACCGGCTTGTCTCCTGGAAGTCGGATATGCCGAACTCCTGGTAAAGGATTCGGACTCCGATGTCTCCCGGCTGGGGCCTGAGTGCCCGGGTCGCCATGAGGGATCGCTCCCTAGGCGGCTGAATACGGAGTCGTCCCGCCTGACGAGAGCTTTCTCCTGCGGCTCGGGGCTTTCCGTCGATTTCTCAACATATATCCCCTTGAGCTTCCGTTTGCCTGCCCGGCGGATGGTTGACGGAGTGATGGTGGGCGAGTCGCATGCCCTCCGTCGCTCCCTGAGGATGACTATAGCCTCCTCAATCTGTTCCGTAGTCTAGAACTGATCGAGTGAGAGGCTAGGACCGTCCCTCGGGGGCGGGAGTGAGAGCCTTGCGTCGCCGTGGTCGCCCTCCGCCGTGGGCTGGGATTCGGTCCGGGCCGGAATGAGGTTTCCGGCAGATCGCAGGGTGGCTCTCTTGGAAGTCGTAGCAGACGTCATTTTTCTGAAGGCTTTTCTTTTGAAGAACAGTGAGTGTTTCTTCAAATATATGTCCGGAGAACAGTGAGTGTTCTTCGAGACGGTAGGAATAAAAATGAAAGTGCCCTTCTTCTAGCGCCAATTGTTGTTACCCAAAATATTATCCGGAGATAGTATTGCTGGAATGATCGAGCAACAAACAAATGCGAGAACACTTCCATGAGAAAATAAATAACACAAGATTTGCCGGGGTTGTTAATCCCGGGCTTGAATGCTCTCGTGAGATGTTATTAATAAGTATACTGTAGAGTACAAATATTAATGTTAGAATCTATTACAATGAGTGTAAAGACTTCTAATTATCTAAGCTGTAGAGCGTGTAGATTGCCGGAAGAACCAGATATGAAGATCTGTGAGTTCTTGCTATGGATGTTTAGTGTATGAGAATGTATATTTCTCTCTCTATTCACCGTGAATTGCCCCCTTAGCCACTGTTATGAGCCTCCTATTTATAGGAGACAAGGTTGCTGGGACCTCTCCGGCGATCGCGGGCGACCACCGTTTTCTATATTATAATAAGATGGCCGATCGTCCCGTCACGTGAGGCTGTTCCCTTAAAGTCTGGGGCTGCTGCTGGCGTCCAGCTGTGCGTGCCAATGGGAAGCCTGCACGCGTCCTGAGTCGCTGTCCGGGGAGGGCCCACTTTGCACCTTTCGGCGGCTCTGTCGGTAGGTGAGGTAGGTGACAGGCTGGGGTCAAAGGTCCTATCTGTCGGCGCCTTTTGTGGATCCGCACGTGGGCCACCGTCCAAGATTCGGTCTTCGACGACTTTGACGGATGTTGGATTTATACGTGGCACGAGACGACCGCCTTTTGTTGAACATCAGAAGACGATCGTCGGATATCAAAAGACGATCGCTGTGGATGCCGACCCTTGGGTGCTTGCCCAGAGTATGTCTTCTATGGTTGGCTCTTAGGTTATCATGCCGATCGCCACCGAGGCGTATTAATCGCCGCACAACAAAGTGCTCACAACAAAAATTGTAGGAAAAATGCAGCCGTGAGTCCAAATGTTACGGCCATAGTTTCTTCATGAGGTTATTCTTGACATTTAAAAAGAGGCTGATACAAACATATATTGAGGTGGGCCAACCGTAGTATTAAGATACAACCAGGATAAGTGGAAATACGGTCGTAGCTCCTGTCTTTGGTATATTATAACTTTGAGTGATTTTTGAAAGGGAGAAATCACCCCATTCTCATTTCTAGGCGTTTCTTCAGTGATTTACACCTTGAAACACCACTTTGGTGACTCAGAAACATGTTCCTGTCATTTATAAAGGGAGATGGAGAGAAAGAAAGATGGAAAAAAAGAAGGGAATTTCACGAGCGATAAGTTCATTCGTGCAGAAATTCTGCAAACAGAATCTACGGAAATCGAACTGTTGGATCTGTATGAAATTTGGATAGGATGCTCGCAACACTTTGAGGTCCATTATGAATGGTGGGATTTAGTTTGGACTTCCAGTATGTGTTACAATCGAAAATCCGAGAGGTATCTATGTTGGGCAGTTTCGGTATTTTAACGATATCGAACATCTAATAGTTGGATTTGGCATATTTTTGGATATGTTGCTCACGACATCTTGCAGTACATTTTAAATATGGAGTTTATGATCAGACTTCTCTATTTTTAGATTTTATATTCGGACATAAGGGCGTTGGTAGTTATTGAGTTTATAGAACATATCATTAACTATCCGTCATTCTCATCAGAATCAAGGTATATTTATGAATAACTCGAACTTTAGATATTGTGTGTGTGTGGGGGGGGGGGTAGGATTGCATTTCAAATGTTTATTCGATTTATATATTAAATTAGTGTTATTGAATGTTTAGGATTAGACTATTGAAAATCGGATTGGAGGGACTCGGGGAATATTGTTAGTCGAAAGTTTGGTCATGTCAAATCGAGGCAAGTATTCTTAATCACACTTGTTTTATGGATATCTTTTATTGTTGTAAATTGTGAAATGTGATGAATAATGAGCGTTGTGTCAACCTAGGGATGGTCCTACAGAGTCTTCGGGGACCTGTGCTAAGAGGTCTGGCCATGGGCGTGGTATCTCACCAAGGGATAGTTCGACGTAACCGTACATGTTCTAAGGTTCCTGCTCATTGAATTACCCATTGAATGATATTTTATGATTGGTGTTATATCCTTTTACAAAAATGAATATTCCGAAATATTTTTGAAAATATTTTGAACTCAAGAATTTATATGCATGTGATTAAAGTACTTGAATGAGCAAATTCCAGTTGCTTACCCCTTCGGGGATGAACGCCTTTTGTACGTTTCAGGTACAAGTATGATGATGAGTAATTACAGGGGTGACACTGAAGTGGAAGGAATTCCAAGCAATACTAACCAATCTTGAATTTTAAATACACCATAATTATATACTCGTAATGTGGACTCCGATTTTGACGTTCATTTTTTATTTCGTCAATACACGAAATTAAAAAAATTCAGACAAAATCACTATTTTAACTTTATTTTCCCAAAATTCCCAACAACCTTTAAACATATGCATGTGATGTTTTTTCCATCCTGATTATTGCTAGGAAACCCGAGGGCTAGCTATACATTTGTGGTACTTTGGTCGTCGACCTTTCTTCTAACCAACAAAAAAAGGAAGAAAGAAAATACAAACTAGAACACGCACATATAATAAACAAGACTTTAGATATTTATAACGTCTACTAGGTGCCCATAAAGTTGAGTCTGATTGGAATATGCTAACCTAATTAGATCCAATAATATGTAATAAGTCGAGAACATCATAAGAAGTCAAAACAGATAATCCATATTTACATATGATTACAAGACATAACTTTTACCAAAGGTCAGTTGTTGAAGTAATTTACAAATATTTTACAACAGTATTATTTTCACAAAAGTGTGTGACTGCGCATTTAGTCAGTCGAACTTTTTGGCTCTCAATGTGCGTCCTCGTGATGATTTGGGTTCGTCTGTGTTGCTATGTGGAGGTGCTGAAATTTTGCAAACATATTAAGATTTGGTTATTAAAGAGTATGAACTATATTGTGATGATGCAGGGAGGGATGTTGTGAAACATACGGTGTCCGGTATTTTTGGATTTCTTGGATAGTGGCCTGTTAGCAGTATCTATCCTGTCTTGTATTTGAATTTCCTCACTTTTTTTTGGGAAGTCTGGATTTCGAATCATGTAACATATTTGTTTATTTTTTTGTTGAAGAGTGGTTCATTATGTGTAAATATTGAATGAAGCTGGAAAGATTTGTGGATGTAGTATGGTGAACCTGCTAGAGTTTGAGTGGAGGGATTCGAATTTCCAGTGGGCTCATCGATTTCATTGGTTGCGGGGTACGTAATGCATGTGATAAAGGAAAAGTAGATACTTCATATATTTAAGTAAGAGAAGAGCTAAATGTTATTCAACATATTTAGTATTTTAGAATGGAAGCGTATGAAAATGTACCTGAAGAGGAAGAGGGTGGTGAAGGAGATTCATTTCTTGGTCCAGGGACTGAGGCTGTATTTTTACATTCTAATGATTGTACGCTATATGATAATGTAGTAGTGCCGTCCTGTTTCCTAAATTTTTTAGATTGAATCTTTATTTTCAGCATCATCTGTTGAAGCCTGAAGTTGAGCAAAGAGAGTACAAAAGAGGCATCCTGCAAGTTAGATATGTTTAATTTATTAGATGTAGTATTTGTAGCTGTAAATGTAGTGTAGGCAGAGTAGTAGCTATGTCAGGAAATGTATGTCGTTACATTTTTGCAAAAGATTATCGGTTGAAATATTCAGAAGTTTTTCACCTTCATTTCCAAACACCGTAACCTCTATTTCGCCCAGTGTCATCGAAAACTGAAAGAGAGAAGAATATGTATCTATAGATACATGGAATTTTGTGTCATGCTTAGATGAAATGCCACTGCATTTTGGGAAAAAATAATGCAACGGTGATCTGAATATCTTGGAGTTGCTATTTTGGTGATGTGGCAGGATCAGCATTCAAAGAGGGAGCCATAATCTGCAGATGTCAAACAGTGGCAGCGGTCGCAGCATAGGTAGATAAACTTTTGATTAGTTCGTGCCGGGCTGTTTCAAGGAAAATGTTTAGGCCGAGCGAGATTAGTTATTTATTAAATATTCAGGCTATGTTCACCCCAGCTGCTGTAAGGATGGACTGTACGGATATTGTCTCCTGAGTATTCACATTGAAATTTGCGTGTGTTCTTTCGAGTAGACTGTCTTCGTTAAAGAGGTCTGTAATCCGTTTTATATTTAGAGCTTCCCTGGAAGATAAAATTATTAATTACACAAATATTAAATGCATGACCGTTCTATGTCAGACGACATTTGTATATCCACTAAATGAAAAAAATCAAGGAAAATAGACTCGAAATATAGATAGAACACGGAGGCCATTCTAACTATTACCTCAAACAAGCCCAAACCAGCATGGATCTAATATTAACAATAATACAGATACACGTTTATCAATACAACGTTCGGCAAAATTATTTATCAACACTATTCATGTTTTACAGACGAAAAAAAATTCAACCGATTGAACTCGGGCTTTCCCATCAGTTGTTTTTCAAAGAATATTTACACAACACTCTCTCTTACCTTATCGCTCCTAAGCATTCTAGGCTAAAACACACGGCTCGACAACCCTACAAACCTTCTCTTCTTTTATCTAACACAGAAAACATACGGTACTAAAAATCATACCTCAAAACTTATGTGGGCACATGTGAAATTACCATTTTTGAAGTTCTTCGAAACGTTTGTCTTTAAATTGAAGCAGGAGGAGCGAAGAGGACGTTGAACTGAGCGAAACATCTGCGGATAATTAATTTTATGAAGAAAATAATTAGTAAACATCATGTTTTGGTGTGTTTAGAAAGGAGAGAGCAGATTCTTTTGCAGTCAACATGGTGACACAGAGAGGGAGAGGAAAGAGCATATTGCAAAACAGGGACAACATGCAACATCAAAGGTAGGTCTATATATACGAGAACACGCGTAAGAGGAAGGTCACAGAGAATACACGTAACATATAACGACCACGGAATCACACGAAAATTGATCTGATCCAAACGTTTTATTTCCACTAAAGCCTAAAATTTCAGTTTCATGACGTAACCTAGGTATATAGTACGGAAAAAAGGAAATCCAATTTAAATAAACACAAAAAAATATATCATGTAATTTCCTTAAGTTCACAGAACCAGATTTCGGACCTCTTGACACATAAACATACTACCATAGAAACACATACCGCATACAGACACGCAATATATATATATATATACATATATAAAACACAAATTATACAATTATATATAACACACTTTATATATACTTCAGTGTGATCATATAGACACATACCTCAGTATATTGTGTATATATATATATATATATATATATATATTACACACACAGTACTATAACATAACTTATGGTCTGTTTAGAAAGGAGAAAGAATATTACTGTGGTATTTGGTGACATTAAAATTGAGTGCAACTATAACATGCTGATTCTGAACGGAGTCGAGCAAACTGTATATATCATCTGGAATAGCATCATTCCAAAAAGTAATAACAAAAGGCCTGAAACTAAAACAAATTTATGCATTGAAAGTATTATATATTTGTTTTCGATTTGAAATCAAAGAATAATCAATAAGTGTATAGGAAGGTAAATGATATTAGGTATATAGTAGGGGGATGATGGTCAGTTCGTACGCTTCGTCTATTGCCACATATTCACGCAGTGTGTTTTGTCTCCCTCTTGATGATACGGACCTCTGTTCGTGTTTGCTAATTATAACAGCAACATTACCTGTCATTTGGGGGAAAATTTTGAATGACCTGCTTTGGTAATCTAATATTGTATAAATATTTGAAGATAGAACCTGAAATATGTAACACCCCCAATCCACTCAGGGATATTACACGCCGTAAACCCTTCTCTCAAGGATCTACCAGGCTGGTAACACAATTAAATATCTCAACATCGCCTTTAAGGCTAAAAAAAATGACTGAGTATACCGATTTGGTCTTTCAATCAATACATACAACTCAATCTCAATGCATACCCACGCAGGGGTCAAAATACGACACACTCCCGTACAACGGGGAAAATACTGCAGCGGAAATGAAATATAACTAAACCAATACGACATCGTATGGATCCTCATGTGATTAGTATTGATCATCTTTCATCATCCTTCATGCCGACCCTGTGTTATGCTCCCCAAAACCTGAATGCAATACATACATCCACCCCCCGATTTCTCGGGAGTTAGCAAAATCCCACTATTTTGCTAGTGCAAGTACATAATCATACGAAATGTAACAATCAAATAGAAATCACGAATCGAATACGATAATTAGTTACCGAAGCCTTCCCGAGAGATTTTATTAATCAGAAAGCAATCAATGAAGTGTTTGAAAATCAATTCCTCATCTCGGGGATTTTAAAAGTAGAAACCTTGTTGGACCTCAAGTCCTTAGTTGAAAAATAACCATTTCAAGACGAATAGGTCTCGGCCCAAAATCACTTTCCGTAAAATGACCTTTAGAAAACCGTTGGGATCTCATCCCCAAATCTCATCAAATCACAGTACACGAGAACAATAGCAAAGTCCGTTTTCCAACATCAAAACCCCACAACCAAAGGACTAAACACATACGACAAAATACTCTAGTGCCATCCTAGCCAAGTAGGCCAATGAACAATTTACCTCTTACACATTTAGTCAATGCATGCAATCATGAAATCACCGTTCAAAAACACTCGTTTCCGAAAATGCCATAACCCAAAACACATTTATAAAATGCACCACAATTAACCGTTGAACACCCCTCCGTGGACCCCTACCGAGACCCCGTCGGATCTAACCCATAGTGGTTAAAAGCAAAGCTCGTCGATCCACCCCTCCGTGGACCCCTACCGAGACCCAGTCGGATCTAACCCGTAGTGAGCATACACACACACACACACGTCACTCATGCAATACTAATATGCTAAGAATGTAAGTTCATTAAGAATACTTACTAGAGATGGCCACTTACCCGACACCATTATCATACTCATCACAATACCTCCATCATGAAATCAATCACAACAACACAATTAATGCGGATTACACGATTCCACAACATTAAACAAGCGGGGGTATCATTAGAGTCCTTAACGTTCAAAATTATCAAATCATAATCAATTCACACGAATCATATTCATAAGGGTAGACCAACCATCGTAAATTCAACATGTAAACTCTATTTGCAGGACACAAATCGTATAAGAAAAATACTTGGCTCGAAACCACGATCGAAACGAGACGATGAACTGGATGCAGTCGGGCCGCCCCGAACTCCTGAACATAATCAAGAATACAATAGCACCGCAAACACTACGAGAATAACACCACACGAATTACCCACACCAAACGGAGATCAACTCGGAATCCTCGAGCACCTATAATCCTCCGGAAGAAATAACAAAAACATGATTACGACAAGGATCAAGACCAAAACAATGGAGATCGCATCAAACTATCAAAGGAAAACTCATTCGAACATTTAATCGAACATTAAATGTTCACCACACCTCAAAAACACCGAAATCACCCTTCGGGTTGAAACAAACCGAAGATATGGATATACAATCCATAAAACATGTTTAACAACAACATATAACACCAATCGATTCATCTAAACCGGATTGGATTCGGAATCAAGAACAAAACTTCCAAAAAGTCAACTCTATGAATGAAGAAAATACCTCGATCCGGCGAAGAACAATGGATTAAATGATGTTAAACACACACAAATACATCCCAAGATGACGCTTGATGATGAAGATCGCCCAAAATAGCTCCAATAACTTACTCCCGATGAAAAGAGACGAAGAGGGAGAGAAATGACAAAATAAAGGATGCTGTCTAGTATTTATACTGGACAGTTATTAGCGTGCGCTAAACACATCGCGTTAGCACGCGCTAACGGGGTCAGCGCCCCAGGCATTCCGCCCGCAACACTGTTAGCGTGCGCTAGCCAATACGCGTAGCGTGTGCTAACGAGCCAAGAATCCAGTCCAGTAGCTGCTGGACAGATCTGCACCTACCAGGTAGCGTGGGCTAGAAAGGACAGATAGCGTACACTAAGCAGGCGATTGTAACACCCCGATATATTCAAGGTATATTACAGTGCGTGGACCCCTACATGGGACCCAACAGGCTAGACACGAATTACTACGGTAAAATCACACATCATCCATATGAAAATCAAATAACACGCTCGGTACCACCAGTGGAATATTCAACATCGACAACCATAAATAACTTCAATGAATACGAATCACAATTCGAAGAGAAAAGCCTAAGTACTCGCGAGTACAATCTATAAGTTTAGAAAATAGACAACAACCATGTCGAATGGAACAACGGAAATAAAAGGACTCAAATACACATGTCAACGACCCTGGCCAGCATCCTCGTACTGTCCCAGTGCCCGCTCGTCCGCCTGAACGTAACCTGAAATCCATAACAAGAATTTCCCCAAAACGGGTCTCCAAAGGGGTTAGCAATTACGCTAGTACAAGTAATCAAGGCAAACCATTCGCTTACACATTTCATAGTACCATTCGCTTACACATTTCATAGTACAATGCATCAAATCATTTCAAAACCAAAAACCAGACATGTCTTTTCCGGAAACAAACAGTCAATCACATTTGCCTAGGACCGGGACGAAGCCACAAATCCCACTCGAGGCCTCTAAGGACCCTCCCGAGCTAGCCACAATCATAAAACAAATCACGCAAAGGCATCACCTAGGACCGGGATGAAGCCACAAATCCCACTCGAGGCCTCTAAGGACCCTCCCGAGCTGGCTAGCGAAACAAACTCGTGAATCCAGAGTGAAGTCATAGATTCCCTTGAGGCCCCGTTGGACCCTCCCGAGGTGAGCAAAGCATACACAATATACATTACCATTTCATGTTAAGCATAAAGGTTTCCAAAAATACTTGCCTTGAGTAATTGACGACGCAACGAATGGAAAGTAAAATCTCCGACGAACGCTAGGAACCGATAACCACAAACCTAACGAATTGAAGAATACAATCACAACCATTTCTAAATGAATACGGAATTGAAATACTTCCTAAAACCCGCCTACGATTCATGTATATTCGTATAAAATAGTAACGAGGGCGGACCACAACGAAACCCTCTCGAAAACGCAACAACTACGAAATATACCATGAATCCGTAGGGAAACCAAGTGTTAGGAGTATGCCCTCGAATGCCACTCAGAGGTTGTTGAGTGAGGGCATTGTACTTGTAATTATGTAAACCATTTATATAAGGCAAATGATTGTTTCTTTATTTACTGGTAGTTACTGGCATTCCTAACTCGTAAATAAACATATAGAAACTAGTCCGTGTATTTGAGAGCAAAACGTTCCACTCCTTATTGGATAAGGGGGTCGGCACTGGAAAGGTTTATAGCTCAAATACTTAATCGTTCGCAAGTCGATGAAACTTGGTAGGCGTTAAGTTTATGTAAAGACTTGTATGACGTGTTCTTTGACATGGAGAGTGCCTGTCGAACACTAATAGTTAGTGGGAGCACACGTTATAGGTATGCTAATTAGATTAGTATACTCGAACTGACTCACCCTCGATTCGTCACATGGATTTCACTCGGGACGATCAATGACGGAATCGAAAGGTTGTGATAGGTATTCGTGAACCTTCGACTTGAGGATTTAGTAGGGATGTGCTTGTGACGTCAAGATTTTCATTAGAGTAGTTCGACCGTAAACCGGAAGGCGGGGTCAACCTCGACGTGCATCTTGGACGGCAAGTAGCAGTCCTACGAATACCAAGATAGAATTCTTTCTCCGTTAGTGAGCGGGTTATATGTCCTATGCGGTTATTGGCGAGATGAGATCATAAGTCTTTGGCCAAAGCATTGGAGCCAATTGTATTAGATACACGACTCGATGATCTCGATTTGCATTAACGCATGCATAGCGTCAAGTACGATAGGGTTTGGACCGTGACCCTAAAACTTGATCGGGACATTTGAAAGAAGGGTTTATACGTTCTTGGTATTCACGACAGAATGGTTCTTGAATGATCCCAATCATTCGTTCTCGGTTAAGTACAGTGTAGGCCGCAGTGGCTAGGTGGTGCTACTACTCTTTGGTTCCTCCCATTCTTGATCGAGACGGACCTACCGAGTCGCGCATTAGGATTGACGACGGAATGAATCGAGCTTAATCTCTCATTATAAATATTAGATATCGATATCTAATTTGGGACATTGGATGTCTAAATCAATTTATTGGATAAATTGATTTACGGCCTAATGAATTAAATAAATTATGGGTGATTAATTTAATTCATAAATATAATTATTTCTTGGAGAAATTAATTATGTTATTATGTATTTGATATGATTAATTAATTGGATTAATTAATCGATATAAATACATTGGAACGGAATTGGAGTTTATCTGTTTAGACTCACAGAGTTCAAACGGATCGAACTCGTCCGATACCTTCTAGATGGCCCTCCTTCCACCTACTTTCCACCAAGTCTTCAATTCCATTTTATTAATAGATGATTATGACTTGGTGGGGAATCTCATGTGATATGATTTGATTTATGTGGGTTGAATAAGAATGGCAAGATGACAATGATCTCACTTCACTCAACCTTTAGAAAAGGCTTCCAACCGTGAGTAGTGAGAGAGAGAGAAAAATCATTTTCTCAAGTCTTCATCTTGATCTTCTTCTTCACTTTTATTCTTGAGTTTTCTTGGAGAAAATTCAAGATACATTAAGAGAGATATATTATACACTTAGAGTGTAATAACAAAAGCTTCACCACTTGATTCTAGCCGTAACCTTAGAGGTTAATCAAGTGTTGTTGTTCGGCCGTTTTTCGGCGCGTGGCAAGTAGAGACGCGGTGTTTTCGGCGTTGGATCGTTCAAGGGCTTGGAGCGGATTGAACTCGTAGAGATCAAACTAAAGCTTGGGGAATAGCTCAAGAGAAGGTTTCCATTTAATCAACGGACTTGAGGGTTAGCTTCTTACGACTCTTGCTTTTCGTTTATATATTCGTATATACGTAGCTCGATCGATTCGTAGGGATTCGGATCGAATTAATTTTCGTTTACCGCTTCCACTGGCCTTCGCTTTAGGCACCGAATCCCAACAGGGTATCGAGCGTAGGTCTTGCGATCGTATATACGATATTGGCATTTGGAATGCTCGATTAAATGGTGAATGATTTGGAATCATTTTAGTCATAATCGTGGTATATGTTTTTCGTTCGTAATAATTGTATTTTTCGTAAGTTTATGTCTAAATATAAATCTTAAATTTGGGAAATATGATTTATATTGAAGATATGAAAGTCGGAAAATATTGATATTGATATCCGGTGAAAATCTAGCCCCGAATCGTCGTCGGACGACTTTTTGGACAAAAAGGGTATTTTGGCGAGGATGACTCGACCGTGTCTGGTGACACGGTCGTGTCAGCAAAGGTGGCCGAGCCATGCACGGAGACCCGACCGTGTCGAGACACGGGCGTGTCTGGCGAAGTGACTCGACCGTGTCTGGATGACACGGCCGTGTCCGGCATCTGCCAAGTCGCTGAGCGACCCGACCGTGTCTGGGTGACTCGGTCGTGTCTGGCCGGCATCTTCCGAGGTGACTCGCCAAGCCGGGAGTGATCGCCGGTAAGTGCCGAGGGTGACTCGGTCATCTTGGCCGTTTTCACCCGGCTCGATTTTTCCGTGTATTCTTAAAAATTAATCTCCCGCATGTTAAATTGGATTTAATATGATTAAAATGATTTATGGTATTTCATTTTATAAGGGAAATTTGATTAATTGGAATATTTATGGTCGATCAATTATTTTGAACGTTATTACATTACCGATTGTGTGAATCGATTGGATCGGTTCGTATTGTTGATTGGATCAATGTATCTCTACGCTTTCCATTTATTTAGTATTTATTGGATGAATGCTTTTGAATGGGGATGTGGTTCGTGGACTTAGTTTTGAATCGTTCGTTTTATTCGATTGGGTTGTAAAGGCCGTTTTGAGCCTATTTATTTTACTAGAAAAATTTGTATCTAGGATGCAATTTTCAATGTAAAATTTATATGTAATGACGAAGACCGGAGGAAGATCCATTTCGAGAAGACGAAGATTCAAGACGAAGACTTGTAATTAGATTACGGAGTTTTTGTTTTCTAGGAACGGTCCATGAACCACATGTTGGTAGCAACTAGGTTGTGATTGGTTGTTTCATATTGTATGAATGCCACAAACGCGCTTAAACGATTAATGTGCAAAGTGTAACGTTAATCGCGATAATTCTCCACAACAAATAATTAAGTTTATAAGGTTTCAAGGTTTTCCTTCCTCCATCGAAGTTTTCGAAATTGAAATCCAAACCGGATGTGCTATGCTTCCGAGTTATCGGGGTAGTCGTTCGGGAGGACGGATAAATTACCGGAGCGCATTGGATGCCTTCGGTTGGAGCAAATTTTATCCCTAGAAACCTGATAGGTTGCCGGATAAGATTCAATTGTGAAACTGATTTGCGTCGATGGTATAAACTTAACTTGTTCACGAACCATAGAAACCGTATAGGTTGAGGGGAGTGAACAAGGGGAAAAAGAAGATCGAATCATCCATTAGATGGGTTGGTGTTGGACACCACTTTATGAAAATTAATAGACTAGAAACCTGTTCGGTTGCCCTCTATTAAGATTTATAAAGAACTCGATCACCACTATGAAGTAGAGCGACGATACTTCCGGATTTCACATGGGAGTGTGTTATTCCGATAAAAATAGTGGGAGCTGGGTAACAAGAATAGAAAAGACCTTAATTCTATACTCAGATCATAATATAACAAGTCACTAATTAATCTGCTATACTTAATGCGTACATAACTCAATATGACAATGAATCCACTCGCAATTCTACTCAAAAGAACACCTTAATGGGACCTAACTTTGTGGATTGGCTCCATGTCGATGATTGTCCTCGGTATAGAGGCACCGGGATACGTCTTGGAGACGGACATTCCGGCGCCTCCTATGCGGACTCGAGCCAATCAGAAGAGATTGAAAACCACGAAAAGTGGGTTAAGGATGACGTGAAAGTCCGTGCTTATATGATGGCTTCCATGTCTAATGAGCTTCGAGAGCTCATGAGAAAATGACTTCGCTGGGCGATTCTATCTCACTTAACCGAGCTTTATGGTGAGCACAGAATCGCTAGATATGAGATATCCAAGCAAGCTGTCGGTGCAAGGATGAAGGAAGGTGAGAAGGTTGGGAACACGTCCTCAAAATGATATCCATGATCGAGAGATTGGAGGCTCTTGATTTTAAAATGGATACTTCTCTCAAACCGACCTTATCCTACAGTCTCTCCCCGATTCCTTCTCACGGCTTGTTATGAACTTCAACCGCAATGAGATTGCATGTAATTTAACTGGCTAATGAACAAACTTGTGACCGCTCGGTCTCAAATGAAGACTCCGCGGATGAAGGAGTCTCGCTCTTGTGATTTCTTCTGGACCTCGGAGGTCTAAGAATAAGAAGAAAAAGACCAAGAAGCGATCGACCACAAGCTAAGGACCTTAAGGGTAAGGGCAAGGCCCCAATGGTTCCGAAGAACAAGAAGAAAAAGGATACTTGTCTCAAGTGCGGTGAGTGGGCCACTGGGCTAGAGACTGTCCGATTCTTCATGGCACTTCTGTGCAGAACTTTTAGTTTTGGAAACAAATTGTTCTCTTCGTATTTTCTACTTCCTGGATACTGGATTCTCGTGCTAGTTCTCATATTTGTACCGTGAATCGGGATCTGAACAAAGTAGGAAGCTTGGAGCCGGAGAAGTTATGATCACGGTCGAGCGGGCATAGTGTCGAGGCGACCGACATAGGATCACTTCTTTTGGGTTTAGAATCCGGCTTTGTTTTGACTTTAGAAGATGTACTTGTTTTGCCCAAGGGGCACAAAACATTGTATCCATTCCGGTCATGGACCGAAAAGGCTTTTCATTTTTCATTGGTGATGGTTCCCAAAATTTATTTTAGAAATAAACTAGTGGGTACCGCTACATTGTTGAATGGATTGTATCATCTAAATCTCAAAGAACAAAGTAGTTGTGAATACTATGACTAGAAAACGTGGTAGGGATGAAACCAATCAAGTTTTGAAATGGCATCTTAGACTTGGTCATGTTGGTCGACCAAGGTTTACAAGATGGAAAAAGATGGACTTATGGGTCCATTGGGATCGGATCCCTTTCCTACTTGTGAATCTTGCCTTAAAGGCAAAATGACTAAGTCCCCTTCACAGGACTTTTGAAAGAGCCGATAAATCCGGGATTAATCCATACCGACGTATGTGGTGCTTTAGAAGCAAGACGTGACGGATATCAATATTTCATTACGCTTACAGATGATCATACTAGGTATGGTTATGTATACTTAATGAAACATAAATCCGAGGCCTTTGAGAAATTCCAGAATTCAAGGCCCTAGTCGAGAAACAAACCGGTAATCATATCAAAGCACTTCGGTCGGACCGAGGTGGCGAGTATATGAGTACGGAGTTTGACGAGTTCCTTAAGGAACATGGAATAGTTTCACAACTAACACCTCCAGTACTCCTCGCTTAAATGGTGTGTCGTAAAGAAGGAACCGGACCCCGTTGAACATGGTCCGTTCCATGCCGGGCTATACCGACTTGCCGATTTACCCGTGGGGTATGCACTGATCGCCGCGTATATCTTGAACAGATGTCCTTCCAAATCCGTTTCCTAAAACTCCACATGAGATGTGGGAAGGAAGGAAACCAAGTCTTAATCACATTAGGATTTGGGGATGTCCCGCCTATGTCAAGAAGACTAAGGTGGAAAAGTTGGAAGCTAGGTCATGAGGGACGTTTCATAGGATTCCTGCCTGGGACGATGGGATATCTATTCTACATGCCCGAAGATCGAAGGATCGTTGTTGCTTTACAAGCACACTTCCCGGAAGATGAGTTCATTCAGAAGGCGGAGCAGTAGAAGTATTTCTTTAGAAGAATACAATGAAACTTCTCGAGAGACACTGTGCAAGAAACTCGAACCGAACTTTCAAACACAAGTACAACCACCTCGTAGGTCTAGTAGGGTGTCTCATTTACTCGAGAGGTATGGGCTTGTGCACTTGGAGGAGCCGGGTCTCCATGAGGTTCCAAGTCATAGCCAAGAGACCGACCCGACGACCTATGACCAAGCGATGGTGGATGTAGACTCGCGAAATGGCGTGAAGCTATGGAAGCCGAGATAGACTCGATGCATGTCAATCGGTATGGACTCTAGTAGACCGCCCCAAGGGCATAGTGCCTATTGGGAACAAGTGGATCTACAAGAGAAAGACCGATGGTGATGGCAAGGTTGACGCCTATAAGGCCAAAGCTAGTGGCAAAGGGTTATACCTAAGGAAGGAATCGATTACCACGATACCTTCTCGCCCGTAGCCATGATCAAGTCTATTCGCATGATGCTTGCTATAGCCGCCTACCACGATTATGAGATATGGCAAATGGACGTAAAGACGGCTTTCCTTAATGGATTCCTCGAGGAGGAAATCTATATGGAGCACCTAAAGGCTTTGTATCCGAAGTCGATATTCGAAGTGTGCAAGCTTCACGTTCCATTTATGGATCAAGCAAGCGTCGCGTAGTTGGAATCTTCGTTTGACGAGGCAACAAAGAGTTTGACTTCGTGCAAAATGAAGAGGAACCTTGTGTATACAAGAGGGTTAGTGGGAGCAAGATCGCATTCTTAGTACTATATGTAGATGACATTCTACTAATAGGAAATGATGTGGGAATGCTCGGTTACGTGAAAGCTTGTCTTTCGAGTAATTTCTCCATGAAAGACTTGGGAGAAGCTACCTATATTCTTGGTATTCGACTCTACCGGATAGAGCGAAGAGAACAATAGGTCTTTCCCAAGCCCTCTATATAGATAAAATCTTAAAGCGATTTAAGATGGATGATTCTAAAAGAGGGTTCCTACCGATGCGACATGGAATAAAACTCACCTTGAAGATGTGTCCTCAAAATGAGGAACAACGAAAGGAAATGAGTAATATACCATATGCTTCGCCGTGGGTAGCCTTATGTATGCTATGTTGTGTACAAGACCGACATTGCGCATGCCGTAAGCGTGGTGAGTAGGTTTCGTGCAAACCTGTGTAGGGAACATTGGACTTCAGTAAGAACGTTCTCAAGTACTTGAGAAGGACTAGAGATATGATTCGATGTATGGTGGTGGAGAATGGATGTGGTGGGATTCACCGATTCGACTTCCAAGGACTCAAGGACGACTCGATGTCCACTTCTCGCTACATATTTACTCTTAATGGAGGAGCGATTCTTGGCGTAGTGCCAAGCAAAGCGCGATCACGATTCCACCCGTCAGCCGAGTATCAAGCAGCCTCGGAGGCTTCAAGGAAGGGTTCTCGATTAAGAAGTTTCGGGAGAACTTAAAGTGATACCATGTCTTGAGTCCGCTGTCTACTGCATCGCGACAACGACGGAGTCAGAGCGCAGCCAAGGAGCCGAGGTTTCACAACAAGACCAAACATATTGAGAGGAAGTATCATCTCGTAAGAGAATTTGTTCGCAAGGGATACATCAGGCCGCATAGAGTAGACTCGGCCGACAACGTCGCCGATCCACCGACTAAGCCACTATCTTAGACTAGCTTGGAGCGTCATCCTGAGAACATGGGTATTAGATACCATAGTGTGTGGCATTGAGTGCAAGTGGGAGATTGTTAGAGTATGCCCTCGAATGCCACTCGAGGTTGTTGAGTGAGGGCATTGTACTTGTAATTATGTAAACCATTTATATAAGGCAATGATTGTTTCTTTATTTACCGGTAGTTACCGCATTCCTAACTCATAAATAAACATATAGAAACTAGTCCGTGTATTTGAGAGCAAAACGCTCCACTCCTTATTGGATAAGGGGGTCGGCACCGGAAAGGTTTATAGCTCAAATACTTAATCGTCGCAAGTCGATGAAACTTGATCAGGCGTTAAGTTTATGTAAAGACTTGTATGACGTGTTCTTTGACATGGAGAGTGCCCGTCGAACACTAATAGTTAGTGGGAGCACACGTTATAGGTATGCTAATTAGATTAGTATACTCGAACCGACTCACCCTCGATTCGTCACATGGATTTCACTCCGGACATCAATGACGGAATCGAAAGGTTGTGATAGGTATTCGTGAACCTTCGACTTGAGGATTTAGTAGGGATGTGCTTGTGACGTCAAGATTTTCATTAGAGTAGTTCGACCCCGTAAACCTAAGGCGGGGTCAACTCGACGTGCATCTTGACGGCAAGTAGCGTGTCCTATCAATACCAAGATAGAATTCTTTCTCCCGTTAGTGAGCGGGTTATATGTCCTATGCGGTTATCGCGATGAGATCATAAGTCTTTGGCCAAAGCATTGGAGCCAGCTTGTATTAGATACACGATACCGATGATCTCGATTTGCATTAACGCATGCATAGCGTCAAGTACGAGATAGGGTTTGACCGACCGTGACCCTAAAACTTGATCGGGACATTTGAAAGAAGGGTTTATACGTTCTTGGTATTCACGACAGAATGGTTCTTGAATGATCCCAATCATTCGCTCTCGCCTGGGGCAGTGTAGGCCGCCAGCCGGCTAGGTGGTGCTACTACTCTTTGGTTCCTCCCATTCTTGATCGAGACGGACCTACCGAGTCGCGCATTAGGATTGACGACGGAATGAATCGAGCTTAATCTCTCATTATAAATATTAGATATTGGATATCTAATTTGGGACATTGGATGTCTAAATCGATTTATCGATAAATTGATTTACGGCCTAATGAATTAAATAAATTCTTGGGTGATTAATTTAATTCATAAATATAATTATTTCTTGGAGAAATTAATTATGTTATTATGTATTTGATATGATTAATTAATGGATTAATTAATCGATATAAATACATTGGAACGGAATTGGAGTTTATCTGTTTAGACTCACAGAGTTCAAACGGATCGAACTCGTCCGATACCTTCTAGATGGCCGCCTCCTTCCACCTACTTTCCACCAAGTCTTCAATTCCATTTTATTAATAGATGATTATGACTTGGTGGGGGAATCTCATGTGATATGATTTGATTTATGTGGGTTGAATAAGAATGGCAAGATGACAATGATCTCACTTCACTCAACCTTTAGAAAAGGCTTCCAACCGTGAGTAGTGAGAGAGAGAGAGAAAAATCATTTTCTCAAGTCTTCATCTTGATCTTCTTCTTCACTTTTATTCTTGAGTTTTCTTGGAGAAAATTCAAGATACATTAAGAGAGATATATTATACACTTAGAGTGTAATAACAAAAGCTTCACCACTTGATTCTAGCCGTAACCTTAGAGGTTAATCAAGTGTTGTTGTTCGATGCTTTTCCGGCGCGTGGCAAGTAGAGACGCGGTGTTTTCGGCGTTGGATCGTTCAAGGGCTTGGAGCGGATTGAACTCGTAGAGATCAAACTAAAGCTTGGGGAATAGCTCAAGAGAAGGTTTCCATTTAATCAACGGACTTCGAGGGTTAGCTTCTTACGACTCTTGCTTTTCGTTTATATATTCGTATATACGTAGCTCGATCGATTCTCGTAGGGATTCGGATCGAATTAATTTTCGTTTTACCGCTTCCGCTGGGCCTTCGTTTTAGGCACCGAATCCCAACACCAAGAATATCAACAAGATTAATCATATTCATCATGAATTAATCAACCATACGGAACGAATCGGACGAAAAACTCGAAACCCCAAGTTTCCCTAAAAACAAGGTTCTAGGAGTTTACCTCGGATTAAAGACGAAGAACACGATTAGATGTTGATAATACACTCCAAAAACTCAAAGAAGATGATGGCTCGGAGTAACAAGGCTTCAAATCGCCGGGAAATGCCAAGAAATCGCCTTGGAGTCGGAGGGAAGAGAGGAGGAGTGAAAATGACCGAAATCGGTCAACTCCTGGGTTATAAACCCAGGCCGAGTTACGTACATTAGCCACAGGTAGCTAACATACGTTAGCTTGTTAACGTACGTAAGCCCTCCCAAGCTTACGTACGTAATGCAATGGGCAGAACCGCCTGTCCAATTTCCTACATACCATTACGTACGTAACAACATATTGCATTACGTACGTAATGTCCCTTCTTGAGGAGTACATGCCGCTACCAACAGGCAAGGAAGGAACCGAAAAATTGAAATGCAATGGTGAACAAAACACGAGGGTACTAACATAAAGGATTCGAGGCGACGAACTTAAGTGTTGAAGGAAAACATATTCCCGACTACCCGAAAGTTCGGAAAACAACAACAAACGTAATTATCCTAAAACTTTGGGAAATTACAAAACGGCCCAAAACATCCGAAATGTACGATACACGGTCGAAACACCAAACAAAAGCTCACAACACGCATAATAACATGAGATGTATCTTCGGCAACCCCGAAGCGGCGGTTCCGAACGACGATTTATGAGAATACACGAAATAGCGTTGAAAATGACATAAAACACCGAATCGAGTAAAACGAGTCCGAAACAAGCTCGAACGACAAGAAGTCCAATATTAAATATTCTCGAAATGTCAATACGGTTACAAGCGAGTTGCTAAAAATGAAAATACACCAAAAATGAGAATATCGGGAAAAAGAAAAAAAATGCGGATATTACATTCTACCCCTCTAAGAATAAGTTTCGTCCCGAAACTTAAGAAACAAACAACTGGGGGTACCTAGCACGCATGCTATCCTCGGTTTCCCAAGTTTCCTCCTCGACACCATTTCTCAACCACTGCACTTTGACCAAGGGAATGGTCTTATGCCTCAGTCGTTTCTCCCGGTGCTCCAAAATTTTCAGGGGGCGCTCCTCGAAGGTAATATCCTCGGCGATATCGATCTCACCATAGTCGATGACGTGACTAGGATCCAGAACATATTTCCTCAGCTGGGAAACATGGAAAACGTTATGAACGTGACTCAAGGCCGAAGGTAGTGCCAAACGGTATGCCAAGTCACCGACTCGCTCGAGAATCTCAAAGGGTCCAATAAATCTCGGACTCAACTTTTCCTTCTTCCCGAAGCGGAAAACTCCCCTCGTCGGAGACACCTTTATCTAAACGTGGTCTCCCACCTCGAACTCCAAAGGTCGACGACGGACGTCGGCATACGACTTCTGTTGACTCTGAGCAGTCAACATCCATTCTCGAATCAATTCCACTTTCCGCCTCGTCTCTAAAGCGATATCCGGTTCGGTCCCGACCAAATCGTATGCCTCATTCCAACAAATCGGCGATCGACAACGCCGCCCATAAGGCGCCTCATACGGTGCCATCCGAATCGACGCGTGCCATCTATTGTTGTACGTGAATTCGATCAATGGCAAATGCTCCTCCCAGTCACTACTCCAGTCGAGAGCACAAGCACGCAACATATCCTCGAGCGTTTGGATAGTGCGCTCAGAATGTCCATCTGAATGAGGATGAAAAGAGGTACTCAAATGCAAACGAGTACCCAACTCCTTATGCATCGCCTGCCAAAAGTGCGATACAAAACGGCTATCCCAATCCGAAACAATAGACTTCGGAGTACCGTGAAGCCTTACAGCGCAATAAACACACGAGCCAACTTCTCCGGGCCCCAAGTATCCTTGATGCCCAGAAAATGTGCCGACTTGGTCAGACGATCAATAATCACCCAAACCATGTTCATACCCGACCTCGATCTCGGAAAACTCGTGATGAAGTCCATTGATATATCTTCCCATTTCCATTCCGGGATGGGAAGTGACTGCAATAACCCGGCCGGTCGCTGATGCTCGATTTTGACCTGCTGACAAGTCAAACATCTCGCTACAAACTGTGCGACCTCCTCCTTCATATCATTCCACCAGAAATTCCTCATCAGGTCCTTGTACATCTTACTCGATCCAGGATGAACGGAGTAAGGCGTAACATGAGCCTCACGCAAAATACCCTGCCTCAATTCTGAGTCGTTCGGTACACACAGACGACTCTGGAATCTCAATACCCAATCTTCATGAATCACAAATACAGGAGACTTTCCCTTAAGAGCATTCTCTCGGATTTGAATAATCATAGGATCCTCCAGCTGCTTCAGTTTAATTTCATCGATCAGAGACGATGAAATCTCTAAAGCACAAAGTTGCCCTACGGATCCAGGCAACGAAATCTCAACACTCAACTCAATCAAATCCCGCTGAAGCTCGGCTTGAGACATAAGGATCTCAAGTGTCCGCAACGAGACCAGTTTCCGACTCAAGGCGTCGGCCACGACGTTCGCCTTGCCCGGATGATAAAGGATTTCGAGGTCATAATCCTTAATCAACTCTAACCACCTCCTCTGCCTCATATTCAACTCCCGCTGAGTAAATATGTATTTTAGACTTTTATGATCGGTAAAAATCTGACATGCAGAGCCGAAAAGATAGTGACGCCAAACCTTGAGCGCAAAAATAACTTCCGCTAACTCCAAATCGTGAGTAGGGTAGTTGAGCTCATACGGCCTCAACTGTCTCGACGCAAACGCAATAGTCTTTCCGTGCTGCATCAACACGCACCCAAGACCCTGACCTGAAGCATCGCTATAAACGGCAAAACCCTCGTTGCCACACGGCAACGCTAAAATAAGGGCTGAAATCAAACGCCTCTTCAGCTCCTCAAAACTCGACTGCCTCTCGTCATTCTAGACGAACCTCTCGAACTTATAGAGCAACTGTGTAAGTGGCCGAGCTAGTTTCGAGAAAACCTCGACGAACCTACGGTAGTAGCCAGCTAAACCCAAGAAACTACGGATCTCCTTCACGTTCTTAGGCGGTGCCCAATCCAACACTGCCTCAATCTTCTGCGGGTCCACCCGAACTCCCTCGGCTGAAATCACGTGACCTAGAAACATCACTTCCTTCAGCCAAAACTCACATTTTGAGAACTTTGCATAGAGTTGTTCGGTCCTCAAAATGTCTAACACTACTCGCAAATGATACGCGTGTTCCTCATCGTTCCTTGAATAAATAAGGATATCGTCAATGAAGATGACGACACACTTATCCAAATACTCAATAAAGACCTTGTTCATCAACTGCATGAACACCACCGGCGCATTAGTTAACCCGAAAGGCATAACCACGAACTCATAGTGTCCGTATCTCATCCGAAACACTGTTCTCGACACGTCGGACTCCTTCACCCGAAGCTGATAGTACTGCGATCTCAAGTCGATCTTCGAGAATACCGCAGCTCCCTGCAACTGATCGAACAAGTCATCAATCCTCGGCAGAGGATACTTGTTCTTGATGGTCATCTTGTTTAGCTCACGATAGTCGATACATCAACGTAGTGAACCATCTTTTTTCCGAACAAATAAAACCGGTGCGCCCCAAGGCGAAGCGCTCGGTCGAATATACCCCAACTCAAGAAGCTCACTCAACTGCTTCTTCAACTCGGCCATCTATGAAGGTGCCATGCGATACGGCGCCTTCGAAATCGGAGCCGCACCCGGCTCTAACTCGATAGCAAACTCTACCTCACGGTCCGGCGGCAATGTCGGTAACTCATCAGGAAAGACGTCAGGAAACTCATTAACCACTGGAATCGATGAAAGCTCGACTCCACCACTCTCCGCCGTCAAGGCGTAGCACCAATAACCAGTACACCCCTTTCGTAGGAGTCTCATCGCCTTCAGGGCGTTAATTACGAACTTCTGGTTTCTCCTTTGCCCCGTGAAAGAGTGCTCGGTGCCATCCTCGCCTAGTATGGTAATGATCCTTGTGCGGTAGTTCATGATTGCACCATGACGCTCGAGCCAATCATCCCCGAGAATCAAATCCTCGCCCTCAATACCCACAACAATAAGATTAGAGAGCCAAGCCCTCTCACAAATAAACACAGAACAGTCTCGGATCTCTCGATCGCCAATGATTCTATCACCGCTAGGAAGTTTAACGATGAAAGGCTCGCAAGGCGATAAACAGTCAAGACTCAAACGGCGCACACACTCCAGAGAAATCAATGAATGCGTAGCAACCAAATCAAAAAGCACACTGACAGGATGGGAATGGATGTGAACGGTACCTGTCGCCACGGTGGCCGCTGGATCATCGACCCTCCTCATCTCATAGACACGCGGGTGGGCGGAGCCGACACTAGAAGCTCCTCCTCTAACGGGCTGACCCCGACCTCTCCCTCGACTGGCACTCGGCGGAGACTGCGGAGAAAATGAGCCCTGGTTCACACTCGGCTCTCTAGGTGCTGGAAAAGAAGCCTGATCACCAAGAAGCTGTCCAACCCGCTCACAAAAGAAGGCCTTGTGGACCGACTGACCACAAGTATGACAAGTCAAAGGTGGATGTGGACACTCCCGGTTTCCATGGCCTGACCTGCCACAGTTAAAGCATCTGGCATCCCGAACGGAGGCACTAGCAGTACCTCGATAGCCTCCAGAGAAATGAGCCGAACCACCCCCAGGAATATTTGCAGACTGAGATTTCTGCTGGCCTCCACCCTTGTGACCCGAGAAATTTCCAGCGGATTTCTGTTTCTAACTCTCCCGAACCGCCGAATTGGCCGTCACGGACATATCATAGGCAAGAGCTCAACTATGATAATCTTTCAAAGTAGTATAGACGAGCCCAGACATATAGTCCCGAATTTACAGTTTCATCCGTCTGGAAAAGTGAATTTTTTTTCGCTCTCCTCGACAACTTGGGTCTTCACATAGCCCAACTCCTTGTTGAAATCGGAAATAGCTTGGGAGACAGGAATATCCCGCGGTTGAGCATCATAGAAGGCATGGACTCGAGCCTGTCTAACCGGCCACGGGCAATACTTAGTCTACATCAGGTCCTTAAATTCTACCCACGAAGCAATGTGATCCTTAGGCCCAACGGCCTCCCACCAACTAGTAACGTCCACAGTGAGAAAATACTGGGCAATAGGGACCTTTTGGTCCTCGGGACAATTGGTGGCGACGAAGACTTTGGATATCTCCTTGGTGTTAGGAGTATGCCCTCGAATGCCACTCAGAGGTTGTTGAGTGAGGGCATTGTACTTGTAATTATGTAAACCATTTATATAAGGCAAATGAATGTTTCTTTATTTACTAGTAGTTACTGGCATTCCTAACTCGTAAATAAACATATAGAAACTAGTCCGTGTATTTGAGAGCAAAACGTTCCACTCCTTATTGGATAAGGGGTCGCAATCGGAAATGTTTATAGCTCAAATACTTAATCGTCATAAGTCGATGAAACTTGACTGGGCGTTAAGTTTATGTGAAGACTTGTATGACGTGTTCTTTGACATGGAGAGTGCCTGTCGAACACTAATGGTTAGTGGGAGCACACGTTATAGGTATGCTTATTAGATTAGTATACTCAAACCGACTCACCCTCGATTCGTCACACGGATTTCACTCCGGGAAAGTCAATGACGGAATCGAAAGGTTGTGATAGGTATTCGTGAACCTTCGACTTGAGGATTTAGTAGGGATGTGCTTGTGACGTCAAGATTTTCATTAGAGTAGTTCGACCCTGTAAACCGGAAGGCGGGGTCAACCTCGACGTGCATCTTGACGGCAAGTAGCAGTCCTACCGAATACCAAGATAGAATTCTTTCTCCCGTTAGTGAACGGGTTATATGTCCTATGCGGTTATCGCGCATGAGATCATAAGTCTTTGGCCAAAGCATTGGAGCTAGCAGTATTAGATACACGAGAGCTCGATGATCTCGATTTGCATTAACGCATGCATAGCGTCAAGCATGTATAGGTTTGACCGACCGTGACCCTATAACTTGATCGGGATATTTGAAAGAAGGGTTTATACGTATACCGGTATTCACGATGAATGGTTCTTGAATGATCCCAATCATTCGTTCTCGCCTGGCAGTGTAGGCCACCAGTGGCTAGGTGGTGCTACTACTCTTTGGTTCCTCCCATTGCCGATCGAGACGGACCTACCGAGTCGCGCATTAGGATTGACGACGGAATGAATTAAGCTAATTCTCTCATTATGAATATTAGATATCGATATCTAATTTGGGACATTGGATGTTTAAATCAATTTATCGGATAAATTGATTTACGGCTTAATGGATTAAATATATCACCGTTGATTAATTTAATTCATGAATATAATTATTTCTTGGAGAAATTAATTATGTTATTTTGTATTTGATATGTTTAATTAATTGGATTAATTAATCGATACAAATACATCGGAACGGAATTGTAGTTTATCTGTTTGGACTCACGGGAGTCCGAAACGAACCGAACTCGTCCGATTTCTAACATGGGCCGCCCCAACCCCTTCCACCCACCTTCCCATTGTCTTGTTGTTTCCTTTTATATTAAGGAACATGACTTGTGGGGCAAAAATCATATGGGATGATTTATTTTGCATGTGAGTGGAAATAGAATAAAGAGAGGAAGACTTCTCACCTCATTCACTTCATTTCCACATTGATTCCTACATGAATAATAGAGAGGAGAGAGAGATAGAAGTCTTCTTCATCATCTTCTTTATTCATCTTCTTCATTCATCTTCTTCATAACTTCTTAGAGAAATTTTGTGAGGAAATATTGAGAGAGATAGATATTCATACACTTAGAGTGATATTAATATCTATAAAAAGCTTCATCACCTAGATCTAGCCGTATCCTCGGAGGATAGCAAGGTGTTGTCATTCCGTTCGTTTTCCGGCGCGTGGCAAGTAGAGACGCGGTGCTTTCGGCGTTGGATCGTTCAAGGGCTTGAAGCGGAATAGATTCGTAGAGATCAAGCAAAGCTTGGGGAATAGCTCAAGAGAAGGTTATCCATTTAATCAACGGACTACGAGGGTATGTTTCTTGTATCTCTTGTAATTCGTTTTTGATATTCGTATATACGTAGCTCGATCGATCCTCGTAGGGATTCGGATTGAATTAATTTTCGTTTTACCGCTTCTGCTGGGCCTTCGTTTTAGGCACCGAATCCCAACAGTGGTATCGGAGCGTAGGTCTTGCGATCGTATATACGATATTAGCATTTGGAATGCTTGATTAGATGGTGAATGATTTGGAATCATTTTAGTCATAATCGTGGTATATATTTTTACGTTCGTTGTAGTTATATTTTTCGTAAGTTTATGTCTAAATATAAATCTTAATTTCTTGGAAATATAAATTATATTGAAGATATGAATGTTGAAAAATATTGATATCGATATCCTATTTAAAATCGAGCTCCGAATCGTCGTTTGACGATTTTTCGGACAAAGGGCGTGTTGTCGCCAGTGGTGACTGGCCAGAAACCGTGACACGGCCGTGTCGGCGATCCCAGTGCCATCGCCAGCGGACCGACCGTGTCGAGACACGGCCGTGCTGCCGGCACCGCCGATCGTGATCGCCATGCTGCATGTCTGCCGGCATGATGCCGGCAGATGACTCGGCCATGGCAGGCCAATTTCGCCCCGGCTCGATTTTTCCGTGTATTCTTGAAAATTAATCTCCCGCATGTTAAATTGGATTTAATATGATTAAAATGATTTATGGTATTTCATTTTATAAGGGAAATTTGATTAATAGGAATATTTATGGTCGACCGAATTATTTTGAACGTTATCATATTACCGATTGTGTGAATCGATTGGATCGGTTCGAATTGTTGATTGGATCAATGTATCTCTACGCTTTCCATTTATATAGTATTTATTGGATGAATGCTTTTTGAATGGGGATGTGGTTCGTGGACTTAGATTTGAATCGTTTGTTTTATTCGATTGGGTTGTAAAGGCCGTTTTGAGCCTATTTATTTTACTAGAAATGTTTGTATCTAGGATGCAATTTTCAATGTAAAATTTATATGTAATGACGAAGACCGGAGGAAGATCCATTTCGAGAAGACGAAGATTCAAGACGAAGACTTGTAATTAGATTACGAAGTTTTTGTTTTCTAGGAACGGTCCATGAACCACATGTTGGTAGCAACTAGGTTGTGAATGGTTGTTTCATATTGTATGAATGCCACAAACGCGCTAATATGATTAATGTGCAAAGTGTAACGTTAATCGCGAAAATTCTCCCACTATAAATAATTAAGTTTATAAGGTTTCAAGGTTTTCCTTCCCTCCATCGAGTTTTTAGGAAATTGAAATCCAAACCGGATGTGCTATGCTTCCGAGTTATCGGGGTAGTCATTCGGGGAGGACGGATAAATTACCAGGAGCGCATTGGATGCCTTCGGTTGGAGCAAATTTTATCCCTAGAAACCTGATAGGTTGCCGGATAAGATTCAATTGTGAAACTGATTTGCGTCGATGGTATAAACTTAACTTGTTCACGAACCATAGAAATCGTATAGGTTGATGGGAGTGAACAAGGGGAAAAAGAAGATCGAATCATCCATTAGATGGGTTGGTGTTGGACACCACTTTATGAAAATTAATAGACTAGAAACCTGTTCGGTTGCCCTCTATTAAGATTAATAAAGAACTCAATCACCACTATGAAGTAGAGCGACGATACTTCCGGATATCACATGGGAGTGTGTTATTCCGATAAAAATAGTGGGGGCTGGGTAACAAGAATAGAAAAGACCTTAAATTCTATACTCAGAACATAATTAAATGAGTCACTAATTATCTGTTATACTTAATGCAGACAAATCTCAATATGACAATGAATCCACTCGCAATTCTACTCGAAAAGAACACCTTAATGGGACCTAACTTTGTGGATTGGCTCCGCAATCTGATGATTGTCCTCAGTATAGAGGCACTGGGATACGTCTCGGAGACGGACATTCCGGCGCCTCCTATGCGGACTCGAGCCAATCAGGAAGAGATTGAAAACCACGAAAAGTGGGTTAAGGATGACGTGAAAGTCCGTGCTTATATGATGGCTTCCATGTCTAATGAGCTTCAGAGAGCTCATGAGAAAATGACTTCGCTAGGCATTCTATCTCACTTAACCGAGCTTTATGGTGAGCACACAGAATCGCTAGATATGAGATATCCATGCAACTGCTCGGTGCAAGGATGAAGGAAGGTGAGAAAGTTGGGGAACACGTCCTCAAAATGATATCCATGATCGAGAGATTGGAGGCTCTTGATTTTAAAATGGATACTTCTCTCCAAACCGACCTTATCCTACAGTCTCTCCATGATTCCTTCTCACGCTTGTTATGAACTTCAACCGCAATGAGATTGCATGTAATTTAGCCGGGCTAATGAACAACCGTGACCGCTCGGCCTCGGATGAAGACCCCGCGGATGAAGGAGTCTCGCACTTGTGATTTCTTCGGACTTCTAAGTCTAAGAATAAGAAGAAAAAGACCAAGAAGCGGATCGACCACAAGCTAAGGACCTTAAGGGAAAGGGCAAGGCCCCGATGGTTCCAAAGAACAAGAAGAAGAAGGATGCTTGTCTCAAGTGCGGTGAGTGGAACACCGGGCTAGAGACTGTCCCGATTCTTCATGGCACTTCGTGCATGTAACTTTTAGTTTTGGAAACAAATTGTTCTGCTCATCGTATTTTCTACTTCGTGATACTGGATTCTCGTGCTAGTTCTCATATTTGTACCGTGAATCGGGATCTGGAACAAAGTAGGAAGCTTGGAGTCGGAGAAGTCATGATCACAGTCGGTAGCGGGCATAGTGTCGAGGCAACCGACATAGGATCACTTCTTTTGGGTTTAGAATCCGGCTTTATTTTGACTTTAGAAGATGTACTTGTTTTGCCCAAGGGGCACAAAACATTGTATCCATTCCGGTCATGGACCGAAAAGGCTTTTCATTTTTCATTGGTGATGGTTCCCTAAAATTTATTTTAGAAATAAACTAGTGGGTACTGCTAATGGATTGTATCATCTAAATCTCAGCAACAAAGTAGTTGTGAATACTATGACTAGAAAACGTGGTAGGGATGAAACCAATCAAGTTTTGAAATGGCATCTTAGACTTGGTCATGTTGGTCAGACCAAGGTTTACAAGATGGAAAAAGATGGACTTATGGGTCCATTGGGATCAGATCCCTTTCCTACTTGTGAATCTTGCCTTAAAGGCAAAATGACTAAGTCCCCCTTCACAGGGACATTTCAAAGAGCCGCTGATAAACTGGGATTAATCCATACCGACGTATGTGGTGCTTTGGAAGTAGCACGTGACGGATATCAATATTTCATTACGTTTACAGATGATCATACTAGGTATGGTTATATATACTTAATGAAACATAAATCCGAGGCCTTTGAGAAATTCCAGGAATTCAAGGCCCTAGTCGAGAAACAGACTGGTAATCATATCAACGCACTTCGGTCGGACCGAGGTGGCGAGTATATGAGTACGGAGGTTGACGAGTTCCTTAAAAAACATGGAATAGTTTCACAACTAACACCTCCAGGTACTCCTCAGTTAAATGGTGTGTCAGAAAGAAGGAACCGGACCCTGTTGAACATGGTCCGTTCCATGCTGGGCTATACTGACTTGCCGATTTACCTGTGGGGGTATGCACTCCTGACTGCCGCGTATATCTTGAACAAATGTCCTTCCAAATCCGTTCCTAAAACTCCACATGAGATGTGGGAAGGAAGGAAACCAAGTCTTAATCATATTAGGATTTGGGGATGTCCCGCATATGTCAAGAAGACTAAGGTGGAAAAGTTGGAAGCTAGGTCTGCGAAGGGACGTTTTCATTGGATTCCCGTCTGGGACGATGGGATATCTATTCTACATGCCCGAAGATCGAAGGATCATTGTTGCTTTACAAGCACACTTCCTGGAAGATGAGTTCATTCAGGAAGGCGGAGCAGGTAGAAGTATTTCTTTAGAAGAATACACTGAAACTCCTCGAGAGACACCTGTGCAAGAAACTGGAACCGAACTTTCTGAAACACAAGTACAACCCCCTCGTAGGTCTAGTAGGGTGTCTCATTTACCTGAGAGGTATGGGCTTGTGCACTTGGAGGAGCTGGGTCTCCATGAGGTTCCAAGTGATATCCAAGAGACCGACCCAACAACCTATGACCAAGCGATGGTGGATGTAGACTCCGCGAAATGGCGTGAAGCTATGGAAGCTGAGATAGACTCGATGCATGTCAATCAGGTCTGGACTCTAGTAGACCATCCCAAGGGCATAGTGCCTATTGGGAACAAGTGGATCTACAAGAGAAAGACTGATGGTGATGGCAAGGTTGACGCCTATAAGGCCAGGCTTGTGGCAAAGGGTTATACCCAGAAGGAAGGGATCGATTACCACGATACCTTCTCGCCCGTAGCCATGATCAAGTCTATTCGCATGATGCTTGCTATAGCTGCCTACCACGATTATGAGATATGGCAAATGGACGTAAAGACGGATTTTCTTAATGGATTCCTCGAGGAGGAAATCTATATGGAGCAGCCTAAAGGCTTTGTGTCCGAAGTCGATATTCAGAAAGTGTGCAAGCTTCAGCGTTCCATTTATGGACTGAAGCAAGCGTCGCGTAGTTGGAACCTTCGTTTTGATGAGGCGGTCAAAGAGTTTGACTTCGTGCAAAATGAAGAGGAACCTTGTGTATATAAGAAAGTTAGTGGGAGCAAGATCGCATTCTTAGTACTATATGTAGATGACATTCTACTAATAGGAAATGATGTGGGAATGCTCGATTACGTGAAAGCTTGGCTTTCGAGTAATTTCTCCATGAAAGACTTGGGAGAAGCAACCTATATTCTTGGTATTCGGCTCTACCGGGATAGAGCGAAGAGAACAATAGGCCTTTCCCAAGCCCTCTATATAGATAAGATCTTAAAGCGATTTAAGATGGATGACTCTAAAAGAGGGTTCCTACCGATGCAACCTGGAATAAAACTCACCTGAAGATGTGTCCTCAAAGTGAGGAACAACGCAAGGAAATGAGTAATATACCATATGCTTCGGCCGTGGGTAGCCTTATGTATGCTATGTTGTGTACAAGACCTGACATCGCGCATGCTGTAAGCGTGGTGAGTAGGTTTCGTGCCAACCTGTAGGGAACATTGGATCGTCAGAAAGAACGTTCTCAAGTACTTGAGAAGAACGAGAGATATGGTTCTTATGTATGGCGGTGGAGATTTGGATGTGGTGGGATTCACCGATTCGACTTCCAAGGACCGAAGGACGACTCGATGTCCACTGCTACATATTTACTCTTAATGGAGGAGCAGATTCTTGGCGTAGTGCCAAGCAAAGCGCGATCACGATTCCACCGTCAGCCGAGTATCAAGCAACTCGGAGGCTTCCAAGGAAGGGTTCTCGATTAAGAAGTTTCTAGGAGAACTTCAAATGATACCATGTGCCGAGCCGCCTGTCTACTGCATCGCGACAACGACGGAGTCAGAGCACGTGCCAAGGAGCCGAGGTTTCACAACAAAGACCAAACATATTGAGAGGAAGTATCATCTCGTAAGAGAATTTGTTCGCAAGGGATACATTGTCCGCATGAGTAGACTCGGCCGACAACGTCGCCGATCCACCGACTAAGCCACTATCTCGGACTAGCTTGGAGCGTCATCTGGAGAACATGGGTATTAGATACCATAGTGTGTGGCATTGAGTGCAAGTGGGAGATTGTTAGGAGTATGCCCTCGAATGCCACTCGGAGGTTGTTGAGTGAGGGCATTGTACTTGTAATTATGTAAACCATTTATATAAGGCAAATGAATGTTTCTTTATTTACTTGGTAGTTACCGCATTCCTAACTCGTAAATAAACATATAGAAATCGTCCGTGTATTTGAGAGCAAACGCTCCACTCCTTATGGATAAGGGGTCAGACCGGAAATGTTTATAGCTCAAATACTTAATCGTCGCAAGTCGATGAAACTTGACCGGGCGTTAAGTTTATGTGAAGACTTGTATGACGTGTTCTTTGACATGGAGAGTGCCAGTCGAACACTAATGGTTAGTGGGAGCACACGTTATAGGTATGCTTATTAGATTAGTATACTCGAACCGACTCACCCTCGATTCGTCACACGGATTTCACTCCGGGACAGTCAATGACGGAATCGAAAGGTTGTGATAGGTATTCGTGAACCTTCGACTTGAGGATTTAGTAGGGATGTGCTTGTGACGTCAAGATTTTCATTAGAGTAGTTCGACCGTAAACCTAAGGCGGGGTCAACCTCGACGTGCATCTTGACGGCAAGTAGCAGTCCTACCGAATACCAAGATAGAATTCTTTCTCCCGTTAGTGAACGGGTTATATGTCCTATGCGGTTATCGCGTATGAGATCATAAGTCTTTGGCCAAAGCATGGAGCTAGTCGTATTAGATACACGAGAGCTCGATGATCTCGATTTGCATTAATGCATGCATAGCGTCAAGCATGATAGGGTTTGGACCGACCGTGACCCTATAACTTGATCGGGATATTTGAAAGAAGGGTTTATACGTATACCGGTATTCACGATGTAATGGTTCTTGAATGATTCCAATCATTCGTTCTCAGTCGGGGTACAGTGTAGGCCACCAGGCTGGCTAGGTGGTGCTACTACTCTTTGGTTCCTCCCATTGCTGACTGAGACGGACCTACCGAGTCGCGCATTAGGATTGACGACGGAATGAATTAAGCTAATACTCTCATTATGAATATTAGATATTGGATATCTAATTTGGGACATTGGATGTTTAAATCAATTTATCGGATAAATTGATTTACGGCTTAATGGATTAAATATATCACTGGTTGATTAATTTAATTCATGAATATAATTATTTCTTGGAGAAATTAATTATGTTATTTTGTATTTGATATGTTTAATTAATTGGATTAATTAATCGACACAAATACATCGGAACGGAATCGTAGTTTATCTGTTTGGACTTACGGGAGTCCGAAACGAACCGAACTCGTCCGATTTCTAACATGGGCCGCCCCAACCCCTTCCACCTACCTTCCCATTGTCTTGTTGTTTCCTTTTATATTAAGGAACATGACTTGTGGGGCAAAAATCATATGGGATGATTTGTTTTGCATGTGAGTGGAAATAGAATAAAGAGAGAAAGACTTCTCACCTCATTCACTTCATTTCCACATTGATTCCTACGTGAATAATAGAGAGGATAGAGAGATAGAAGTCTTCTTCATCATCTTCTTTATTCATCTTCTTCATTCATCTTCTTCATAACTTCTTAGAGAAATTTTGTGAGGAAATATTGAGAGAGATAGATATTCATACACTTAGAGTGATATTAATATCTATAACAAGCTTCATCACCTAGCTCTAGCCGTATCCTCGGAGGATAGCAAGGTGTTGTCATTCCGTTCGTTTTCCGGCGCGTGGCAAGTAGAGACGCGGTGCTTTCGGCGTTGGATCGTTCAAGGGCTTGAAGCGGAATAGATTCGTAGAGATCAAGCAAAGCTTGGGGAATAGCTCAAGAGAAGGTTATCCATTTAATCAACGGACTACGAGGGTATGTTTCTTGTATCTCTTGTAATTCATTTTTGATATTCGTATATACGTAGCTCGATCGATCCTCGTAGGGATTCAGATCGAATTAATTTTCGTTTTACCGCTTCCGCTGGGCCTTCGTTTTAGGCACCGAATCCCAACACTTGATCCATCCTTCCCAGCCAATCGGGTCCGAGGCTCCCGTAAACTAAGGAGGAGGCATCTTGATGACATCCTGAAGCCAACGGTCAGCTCTGTCCCGAGCAGCATGGGCCGGATTCTGAACCGCCTGGGCTATTGCCGCCATTTGGTTCACCATTTGTTGCATAACAGCCGCAACACCAAGGTCAGCGCCATCTTGAGAAGAAGCATGGCTATGTCGGTCACCGGTGCTGCCGGCTCCCGAAGAATGCGACGTGGCTGCCCCACGTCCCCAGCCGCGTCCACGACCACGGCCTCTTCCAGCATCCATACTGGTGTTAAGAGATAGCAAAAGCAACTCGATGATATGTGAGAGAGAAAAAACATCCACAATTCAAGAAATGGAATTACGTTGCGAGATAACAAAGAATCGAGTAACGAAAACTTACGAGCACTGGAAGTACCAAGATGCTGGCAGCGGTGTGACAATCTGCAACACAAAACACAACTAGACCCAAATAACCGACAAGCCTAGGTATCCATAAACCTAGATCTCTGATACCATTTTCTGTAACACCCCGAGATATTCAAGGTATATTACAGTGCCGTAGACCCCTACATGGGACCCACCAGACTAGACACGAATTACTAAGGTAAAATCACACATCATCCAGATGAAAATCAAATAACATGCCCGGTACCACCGGCGGAATATTCAACATCGACAACCATAAATAACTTCAATGAATACGAATCACAATTCAAAGAGACAAGCCTAAGTACTCGCGAGTACAATCTATAAGTTCAGAAAATAGACAACAACCATGTCGAATGGAACAACGGAAATAAAAGGACTCAAATGCACATGTCAACAACCCTGGCCAGCATCCTTGTACTATCCCAGCGCCCGCTTGTCCGCATGAACGTAACCTGAAATTCATAACAAGAATTTCCCCAAAACGGGTCCCCAAAGGTATTACCAATTACGCTAGTACAAGTAATCAAGGCAAACCATTCGCTTACACATTTCATAGTACAATGCACCAAATCATTTCAAAACCAAAAACCAGACATCTCTTTTCTGGAAACAAACAGTCAATCACATTTGCCTAGGACCGGTACGAAGCCACAAATCCTACTCGAGGCCTCTAAGGACCCTCCCGAGCTGGCCACAATCATAAAACAAATCACGCACAGGCATCGCCTAGGATCGGGACGAAGCCACAAATCCCACTCGAGGTCTCTAAGGACCCCCCGACCTGGCTAGCGAAACAAACTCGTGAATCCAGAGTGAAGTCATAGATTCCCTCGAGGCCCCATCGGACCCTCCCGAGGTGAGCAAAGCACACACAATATACATTAACATTTCATGTTAAGCATAAAGGTTTCCAAAAATACTTGCCTTGAGTAATTGACGACGCAACACACGGAAAGAAAAAATCACCGACGAACGCTAGGAACCGATAACCACGAACCTAACGAATCGAAGAATACAATCACAACCATTTCTAAATGACTACGGAATTGAAATACTTCTGAAGACCCGCCTACGATTCATGTATATATATTCGTATAAAAATAGTAACGAGGGCGGACCACAACCAAACCCTCTCGAAAACGCAACAACTAGGAAATATACCATGAATACGTAGGGAAACCAAGAATATCAACAAGATTAATCATATTCATCATGAATTAATCAACCATACGGAAAGAATCGGACGAAAAATTCGAAACCCCCAAAAACAAGGGTCTAGGAGTTTACCTCGGATTAAAGATGAAGAACACGATTAGATGTTGATAATACACTCCAAAAACTCGAAGAAGATGATGGCTCGGAGTAACAAGGCTTCAAATCGCCTGGAAATGCCAAGAAATCGCCTTGGAGTCATAGGGAAGAGAGGAGGAGTGAAAATGACCGAAATCGGTCAACTCCTGGGTTTATAAACCGAGGCCGAGTTACGTACGTTAGCCACAGGTATCTAACGTATGTTAGCTTGTTAACGTACGTAAGCCCTCCCAAGCTTACGTACGTAATGCAATGGGCAGGACCGCCTGTCCAATTTCCTATATACCATTATGCACGTAACAGCATATTGCATTACGTACGTAATGTCCCTTCCTCAGGAGTACAGGCCGCTACCAACAAGCAAGGAAGGAACCGAAAAATCGAAATGCAACGGTGAACAAAACACGAGGGTACGAACGTAAAGGACTCGAGGCGACAAACTTAAGTGTTGAAGGAAAACATATTCCCGACTACCCGAAAGTTCGAAAAACAACAACAAACGTAATTATCCCCAAACTTTGGGAAATTACAAAATGGCCCAAAACGTCCTAAATGTACGATACACGGTCGAAACACCAAACAAAAGCTCAAAACACGCATAATGACATGAGATGGATCTTCGGCAACCCCGAAATGGCGGTTACGAACGACTATTTACGAGAATACACAAAATAGCGACGAAAACGACATAAAACACCGAATCGAGTAAAACGAGTCTGAAACAAGCTCGAAAGACAAGAAGTCCAATATTAAATATTCTCAAAATGTCAATACGGTTACAAGCGAGTTGCTAAAAATGAAAATACACAAAAAATGAGAATATCGGGAAAAAGGAAAAAAAATGCGGATATTACAACGATAGCGCGCGCTATCTACCAACCGTAGCGTGCGTTAACGAGACTCCAGTCCCAGTCCAGTCGCTTCTGGACTGCCTCGAACTACCAGTTAACGTGCGCTACCAAACCCATAGCGTGCGATAACTACTGCACCTTAGCGCGCTAACCTCCCAGATGTAGCATGCGCTAACAACTGAGAAATAACAGCAACAATACCCTAAAAAATGGGTACGACGATGGATTTCTCCGACCGAATCTTCAAGTTCAAGATACGAACGGAAAGCTCCAGAATATGATCACACTAAGAGCTTGAGCTCTAATCAAACTCACCCGCGGCCATGAAAAGGGTCGAAACAATAAATACGAAGGCGGATACCCACAACTTTGGGAATATAAAATGGCCCAAAATGCCCGAAAATCACGATACGTGATCGAATAACCAAATAAAAGTTCAAAACAGGTCTAACAAAGTTAAACGGACTTACGAGAAATACGAAACAACAGTTTCGAACGAGATTCGCAAGAATCTAACTCAAATGCAGAAAAGTCACCAAAATGCACGGAACTCAGCAAGACGACACCGAAACGAACTCGGATGTCAGAAAGTGCAGAATTAATCATTCTCAGAATGACGAAACAGTCACAAGCGAGCCGTTAAAACGGACTCCTGCCAAAAAAAGAAATTTACCGAAAATCAAAATTGCGGATATTACATACTACCCTCCTTAAAAGAAGTTTCGTCCCGAAACTTAAAAATAAGTAGGGAGGAACAATATCCCACCAGGAACATCTCAACGAGATACACAAGAACGCATAGATTACGCCCATCGGCGATACGTTACAAGAACGCAAAGGAACATACGACGTGGAAACACGCTCAACTACAATCATCACAGTGCCACAAGCAGGGGCATAACACAATTAACAAGTACCAAGCATCACCAAACAGATAATGCAATCAAGTCAATTATCCAAACCATCAAGATACAAAAGGCACCAATTACAAGAAAACACGCACAGTCGAAAAATAGAAATGAAATGTACAACGATCCGCAAAGGTAACCACGGAGAACTCCGACCACGCCGAAATTCTCGAAAACCACACTAGGCATCTCCATGTGCTTTCAGAGTAGAGATGCAAACTCGATCCCCAAACCTCTCAGCTATCGTCTCGCAATGCACGACTCGGTGTACCAACTGACTGCATTCGATCATTGTTGTTCGACCATTCTTCGCGGTACAAGATCAGGCAACAACAATCATACAACCACGATTGAACAATAATGATCGAACAACAATGATCGAACAACAATGATCGAACAACAGCGGTCGAACAACAACGATTGAACAACAACGGTTGAATAACAATGATCGAACAACAATGATCGAACAACAATGATCGAATGACAACGGTCGAACAACGACTCCGAAGTTTACATTTCAACTCAAGACATTAAAAGAACTTGTAGAAACTAAAAGACGTTAATTTCGAACAAGGTTCACAAGAATCGAACCCAGATATCGAACAAGTTCAGAAAGTATCAACGAACACGAGCGAGTTGATAGAATTGAGAAAGAGAAAATGTAGAAGTAAAAAATAATACGGGTATTACATTCGACCTCTTTAAAGAAGTGTCGTCCCCAAAACTCACAACAACGAAAGCAAGGTGACAGCACAACAAGTAACCAATAGAAACATCTTTCAAGGGCCTATCAAAGCCGATCCTGACATCTGTGCTGAAGCTCGTACCCCGGAAGGCTCGGTAACCAACTCGCAAAACTAGATTCTGTGTCCCTTGAGTCTATACTTGTAACACGCTACTAACGGGGAAAGACAACTTGCACGTACATGCCCCGGCACATTCCAGTTGAAGCACCTCGGCATACTGAATATACAACTGCTCGGTACAATAGAATATAACATCTCAAAACAACATACCGGAGATGCCGACTCCACACAACATATCAATGTAAGGCAACCCACATACACAAAATCACAGCAACGACGGCATACATTCGGCGATTTCAACGGCCCGAACGATAACCAACACACAATTACAAAACATCATGAAACAATCATAGATGTACACAATCATATAAACCCAAGCTCTAACAGCTCGCACAGGTGCGATAACGCGCAAATCACCACGAAACGACAACATTAAAGACAAACATCACACCTCTCACAGAGGGCTAACATCCTAATCACAATGCGAACATCATACATATATTCCCGGACCGCACATAGGAATGATAGGTTTTAAAATGAAAACCACATTTTGAAAATAATTTTGGGAACACCAGTTGACCTTGAGTATCATATTTCGAAAAAGTAACACAACCATCATTATCGAGACTTTGAGAAATCGTTTTGCGTTTGGTAAAAATGAAGACATCTTTCTTTTAGTTAAAAACCTACAGAAATATTCGACCCTCGGGTCTAAGCAGATGCATATAGACGTTCCCATCGTCGGGTTCGGGTCCGGGTCATCGGGTCGGCAGGCCAGGACCCGGACCCCACCCGTACATATGAAATGTACGGGTTGGCGGGTCGACGGGTCAGCCACGGGTTCGGGTCCGGGTCCGACCCGTCTCAATTTTTTTTAGAAGTATATAAATTTTTTATTTGTTATCATTTTATACACGAAAAATAACTATAAGTGAACAAGGAAATCATTTGAAAAAATGAGCTTGTATTTAATTTTAAGTTTTTACTTAAAATTAAATTTCCTACGTATCCTCGTGAGGAATCAAAGCTCCACGTAGTTCTTTTACTTGAGAAGAGTTAAAAAAATGGGCTTGCATTTAATTTTAAGTTTTCACTTAAAATTAAATTGCCTACGTATCCTCGTGAGGAATCAAAGCCCTACGTAGTTCTTTTTACTTACCTGACTTACCTTACTTACCTTTAGTCGAAGTCGATGTCGTCGTCGTCTTGATCATCGGTTTAACTCATTTGACCAGACTCTCCTTCAGTAGTGCCCTTTTGATAGGCATCCTGATCCGCTAATAGGTCATCCCACTTATTTTCTTGATCTCGTAACTCGGCTTTTGTTGCGTCTTTAAGTATCATTTTAGCCTCGAGATTTTTTGGCGTCATTCGGGATCTCCGCTCGTCCAACATATAGCCTCCTTCACTAAAAACACTCTCAACGGGGACTGTGGATGCGGGCACTGCAAAAATTTCTTGTGCCATAATGGAAAGTATGGGAAATTCGGTTCCCTTTCTCTTCCACCAATCCAACAGATCAAATGTACCTGCATTGTCATCCTCCGGCACAAAACTAGTTGCATAATATCGACTAAGGTCATTTCTTTGACCGACTTTACTACCACCCCTATTTCTTGAAGAGTTGTTGTTGAAATGAGTTAGTGGGAGTTCTGTCGAATTCCATGTTAAATGTACTTGTAGTCCTAGTTCTTGTTTTTTGAGTTTGAATCTTATCACCATATTTAGAAGAATGTTCAGAAAAAATAGTTTCTAAACTATTTTTTTAAATCAAATTTTACTTGTTCAACGTCAGGAATATTTTCAAATAAATTTTGACTTTCAACACTATCCACAATATTAGGAAAACCCAAATTTTTAAGAATATTATATTATATTTCAAGTAATTGTTCTACTTGAGCTAAATTCAAATCGGGAGATAAAACAACACTAATCAAGAAAACATCATGAATACGATTAAAGTATTTTAGCCATTTTAAACACATTTGTAAATAGCATTCGATAATATTTCGGATTTACTACAATAATCCATTTCATATACAATAAAACAACAATGAAATAAAACTTTAGGAGACGTGGGATAATAACAACTACTTAAATCTTTAGTTGCATTTTCAAAAACCCTTGATAGTTTTATTAAATCTTTAGTATCATCCCAATACATTGGCAACAAATAAAATCCTTCTACGCGAAAATACGTATAAAAAATTCACACAATAATTCTTTATATTCATTAGTTGAATTTAACATCTCATAAGTTGAGTTCCATCTTTGTTTTACGTCTGGAGTAAAATTTTTGGGTTGCATTTGTTTTGACTTTAAAAATTTTACCCATTGTCTAGCTAACTTAGTACGATTATGTAAAAACAAGACACATTTTCTAATTGGTTCTATTGCCTCATCTACAAATTTTAATGCATCTTGTACACATAAATTTAGAATATGACATATACATCTAGTATGAAATAATCGACCCGCTAAAACAGGATTGCAATCTTGTATTAAAGCTGGTATACTTGCAGTATTAGAACTAGCATTATCAAAACCAATTGTGAAAATTTTATCTTTAAAGCAATAAAAAGATAAAATTTTAATAATTGCTCTAGCTATATTATCTGCACTATGTGCATAATTAAATTTTATAAACGCAAGTAATCTTTTGTTTAAACTCCAATTTTCATTAATCCAGTGTATAGTTATTCCCATATAATCATTTTTTTGTTTAAAATCTGCCCAAGTAACCGCAGCTAAAGAAACTCTATGATTTATAGATCTAAAATAAGCTCGTAGTGCAAGTTTATGTTGTTTGGCTAAGTATATTACTTGTCTAGTCATTGTGGTACATGGAATTCTTTTAATAGCAGGATTATAGGCATTTTGCATCCTATATTCCCAACCCGTACTATCCGCAAAATTAAAAAGTAAAGATTCCTGTGCACATAATTTTGCCATTTGTTCTCTAGCAATTTTTTCATTATATTTATAAAGTTGAGATTCAGACATACCTTGATTGCCGGCTCCAGTAGAAGGTTGGAAGTTGAGTTGACTTTGTGACTTTTGTTCTCCGTGGACCGAGGCATGGTTATTCTCAAAATGCCTTTTAAATTTCCATATCCATCCCCGGCTTTATACGGATACTCTTTCGAGCAGTAGTTACAAGATACCTTCATCGAACCATCCGACATTTTTTCCTTTTTAAAATGTTTTGGAAAAAGTTCGGATATCGGTTTCTTTTCTGCAACAGGGGCAGGCTTCTTTCTCGCTTTAGTTTTCTTGCTTCCTCTTCCTTTCATAATTTCTTCCTCCTCGGATGATAACTCCTCAACATAAGGAGGTTCTTCAGCTTGACTTGCCGCAGGACGCTTCGAATTTGATTTTTGCGTCGGAGTTGGTACGCCATAAAGAGTACGCTCGAACGTTGTATATGTTTGATTTACCATAGCTTCATCAATTTCATGGTCTATTTCTTCGTCAATGTTTTGCAGTTGTTGACGATTCGGGATACGTCGAAATCCCCGGGGGTCAATTTCTTCTTCACTGGTAGTTGTTGTACTACCGTAATAGATACTTTCATGTATAGCATCATATTCAAGTTCTTGACTTTCATTTTCAAAACCGGGTGGAGTTTGGTTTTGGGACTCCCGAATAATTATCCCAGATGGTTTCTTCGATTTGCCCTAAAGACCCATTCGCTTGAACTTGGACATTTTGGATTTTTTGGGAGATGTAGCAATACCCTTTCCCTTGTCAGAACTCGACATAATGATTAAATGCGAAAAAAGAGAGAGATTAACTAGTATAGCAATTAGCAATAAGAGTTTGAAAGATAGATTATATTAAAGGTGTGAAAAAAAATGTGTTGAGTAGTGAAGTATTTATAGATAGGATTTTTTTAAAAAACTGAACTAGCCGTTAGACCCACCGGGTCCGGGTCCAACCCGCTGGATCTAACGACCATATTTCAATTTTTTTTTAATTTTCCGTCGGGTCGGACCCGGCGGGTCGCCGGGTAGGCGAAACTTAGACCCGGACCCCACCCGTGTATACTACGGGGCCGGGTCGATGGGTCCGACGTGTCAGCCGGGTTCGGGTCCTGCACGGGTCAGTCGGGTCCGGGTCGGCGGGTCACCCGGCGGGTTGGGTCGTTTTGGGCACCTCTAGATGCGTTCTAAATTACTGAGAATATCTCAAAAATATTTTGGTCCTCAAAGTAGAAGAATTTTGAAGCATATAGTTGCGCTAGTAGGCGTCTTGAAAATGTAATCCATAAAAAAAAATACGTCTCGAAGTTTATTCTTTAAGATACTCATGGTTTGAAAAAAAATCCATTAGGCCAGAATGCCCAAAAACTCATGCGTATCAACATTCGCTTACATATCTCATAGTACATGCATAAAATCGTTCTAAATCAAAACAATACATGTCTTTTACCAGAAAACAAACAGTTAAATATCACAGTCGAAAACCGCCTAGGATCTGGGCGAAACCACTGATCCCATTCGAGGCCTCTAAGGACCTTCCCGAACTGGCTAGCAAACAAGCTCGTGAATCTGGAGTGATATCACGGATTCCCCCGAGGCTTCGTCGGACCCTCCCGGAGTGAGCAAATCAAACGCATATAAGCACAATCCATATTAAGCACAAAGGTTTCACAAGAATACTTGCAAAACGAGCGAATCAATATGAAAAATCATTAGCAACGGACAAAAATAACAGTCGAAAAGACATTAGCAGCGACAACACTCCTCATATAAACGAAATATGAGAGTCAAATAAACACACATCACGAAACCAAGAATCTACACAAAGATTCCATCACTTAACAAATAACCATACAAGTAGCTCATGTCACACGAGGCACAACACAAGAAAGGGAGACTTACATCCACAGGTCGCACGAAGATGATGATCGCCCCACGATACTAATCACGACCAACAAACTCATACGATGCGCGCGACAAGACTCAATCAGACAAAATCTGACAGGACAAGACAAGACAAGACCCGACAACGCACAACTCGACCCGACAGCCTAGGTTTCCGCAACCTAAGCTCTGATACCATTTATGTAACACCCACAATCCACTCAGGGATATTACATGCCGTAAACCCTTCTCTCAAGGATCTACCACGCTGTTAACATAATTAAATATCTCAACATCACCTTTAAGGCTAAAACTAATGACTCAGTAGATAGATTTGGTCTTTCAATCATTACATACAACCCAATATCAATGCATACCCATGCAGGGGTCAAAATACAACACACTCTCGTACAACGGGAAAAATACTGCAGCGGAAATGAAATACAACTAAACCAATAGGACATCGTATGGATCCTCATGTGATAAGTATCGATCATCTTTCATCATCCTTCATGCCGACCCTGTGTTATGCTCCCCAAAACCTGAATGCAATACAGACATCTACCCCTAGGTTTCTCGGGGGTTAGCAAAATCCCACTATTTTGCTAGTACAAGTACACAATCATACGAAATGTAACAATCAAATAGAAATCACGAATCAAATACGACAATTAATTACCGATGCCTTCCCGAGAGGTTTTATTAATCAGAAAGCAATCATGAAGGGTTTGAAAATCAATTCCTCATCTCGGGGATTTTAAAAGTAGAAACCTTGTTGGACCTCAAGTCCTTAGTTGAAAAATAACCATTTCAAGACGAATGGGTCTCGGCCCAAAATCAATTTCCGTAAAACGACCTTTACAAAACCGTTGGGATCTCATACCCAAATCTCATCAAATAACAGTACACGAGAACAATAGCAAGGTCCGTTTTCCAACATCAAAACCCCACAACCAAAGGACTAAACACATACGACAAAATACTCTAGTGCCATCCTAGCCAAGTAGGCCAATGAACAATTTACCTCTTACACATTTAGTCAATGCATGCAATCATGAAATCACCATTCAAAAACACTCGTTTCCGGCAACGCCATAACCCAAAACACATTTATGAAATGCACCACAATTAACCATTGATCCACCCCTCCGTGGACCCCTACCGAGACCCCTACCGAGACCCCGTCGGATCTAACCCATAGTGGTTAAAAGCAAAGCTCGTCGATCCACCCCTCCGTGGACCCCTACCGAGACCCCGTCGGATCTAACCCGTAGTGAGCATACACACATACACACGTCACTCATGCAATACTAATATGCTAAGAATGTAAGTTCATTAAGAATACTTAATAGAGATGGCCACTTACCCGACACCATTATCATACTCATCACAATACCTCCATCATGAACAATCAATCACAACAACACAATTAACGCGGATTACACGATTCCACAACATTAAACAAGCGGGGGTATCATTAGAGTCCTCAACGTTCAAAATAATCAAATCATAATCAATTCACACGAATCATATTCATGAGGGTAGACCAACCATCGTAAATTCAACATGTAAACTCTATTTGCAGGACACAAATCGTATAAGAAAAATACTTGGCTCGAAACCACGATCGAAACGAGACAATGAACGGGATGTAGTCGGGCAGCCCCGAACTCCTGAACATAATCAAGAATACAATAGCACCGCGAATACTACGAGAATAACACCACACGAATTACCCACACCAAGCGGAGATCAACTCGGAATCCTCGAGCACCTATAATCCTCCGGAAGAAACAACAAAAAAATGATTACAACGAGGATCAAGACCAAAAACAACGGAGATCGCATCAAATTATCAAAGGAAAACTCATTCGAACATTTAATCGAACATTAAATTTTCACCACACCTCAAGAACACCGAAATCACCCTTCGGGTTGAAACGAACCGAAGATATGGATATACAATCCATAAAACATGTTTAACAACAACATCTAACACCAATCGATTCATCTAAACCGGATTGGATTCAGAATCAAGAACAAAACTTCCAAAAAGTCAACTATAGGGAATCGAGAAAATACCTCGATCCGGCGAAGAACAATGGATTAAATGATGTTAAACACACACAAATCCCTCCCAAGATGACATTTGATGATGAAGATCGCCCAAAATCGCTCCAAGAACTTGCTCCCGAAGAAAAGAGATGAAAAGGGAGAGAAATGAAAGGATGTTGTCTAGTATTTATACTGGACAGTTATTAGCGTGCGCTAAACACACCGCATTAGCGCGCGCTAACGGGGTCAGCGCCCCAGACATTCTGCCCGCAACACTGTTAGCGTGCGCTAGCCAATACGCGTAGCGTGCGCTAACGAGCCAAGAATCCAGTCCAGTGGCTTTTGGGCAGATCTGCACCTACCAGGTAGCATGCGCTAGAAAGGACAGACAGCGTGCGCTAAGCAGAAGATAGCGCGCGCTATCTACCAATCGTAGCCTGCGCTAACAAGACTCCAGTCCCAGTCCAGTAGCTCCTGGACTGCCTCGAACGACCAGTTAGCATGCACTACCAAACCCGTAGCGTGCGCTAACTACTGCACCTTAGCGCGCGCTAACCACCTGGATGTAGCGTGCGCTAACGATTCAGAAATAACAGCAACAGTACCCTCAAAAATGGGTACGACGATGGATTTCTCCGACCGAATCTTCAAGTTCAAGATACGCACGGAAAGCTCCAGAATATGATCACACTAAGAGCTTGAACTCTAATCAAACTCACACGCGACCATGAAAAGGGTCGAAACAATAAATACGAAGGCGGATACCCACAACTTTGGGAAATTACAAAATAGCCCAAAATACCCGAAAATCACGATACATGATCGAATAACCAAACCAAAGTTCACAACACATCTAACAAAGTTAAACGGACTTACGAGAAATACGAAACAACAGTTTCGAACGAGATTCGTAAGAATCGAACTCAAATACGAAAAAGTCGCCAAAACGCACGGAACTCAGCAAAACAACACCGAAATGAACTCGGATGTCAGAAAGTGCAGAATTAATCATTCTCAGAATGACGAAACAGTCACAAGCAAGCCGTTGAAACGGACTCCTACCAAAAAAAAGAAATTTACCGAAAATCGAAATTGCGGATATTACAAACTATAGGTGTAATAATAGCTCTAATCAGTTACTTACTTATAAGTGTTCTGGTTCCTATTAACCTATGGAAATGATCATAATGTATAAATACAGGTGCCATAGCAGAAGAAACAAATGCGTTCTTTTCAGTTGACAGAATCGCTGTTTTTGCACCGATTATTCATTGGTAGTTGTTATTGCCCAGAGGATTTTCGAATCCTCGTTTGACAGGCCGCACCAGTGCATTTGATATAAGATAAGTTTCATCAACTTTGAAACAATTTTTCAGCAGCTCGACGTCGGCTCTGTATAACATTGCCTCAACTTTATTTCCCTGTTTTATACAGGTTGTAGGCGTATAAGATTAGGAGATATAAAAAAATCTGACAAAAGAGAAGGTTTCGATATAACTAAATATCGTAATAGTAGCCTATTGTACATGTCGCAGTGTTTGGAAAAAGATCTAAGTATTTATGCAATAGCGTTCGAGGCAAAGATTTTTCAGAAGTAATAATAGAGAGAGAGTCTTTTTTTCAAACCTATGTTTATTATCCTATGAAATAAAATTAGTAGGATGGTTTAGAAAAACTGTGGTAGATGGATTATGTTTGACATAAAACTTCACTGAAAAATATCCTAATACACTTATAATTTTAAAAAATCCTTTCATATAAATTAGGAGCTATAAAAAATCAGCAAATCATAGAAAAATAATCCAGGTGCATGTTCGAAATGTTTTCAAGAATAAAACATGTTGTGCGATTAGGGATAGGCGATGGTAAAGAAGGTAAAAGAAAATATGTATAGAATTATCTAATATTCTACGCAGAAGTAATAATGTACAGATGTAAGAAAGGGCTGGCCTGTTCATCTGCGAGGAAATTTTTGGAATCTAATAGGAGTAGTTTGCGATGATGTTCGAGGATTTGTTTTATTGGCAACACAAACTTTTGCAGTCCAGTTTTTCATATCAGGAGTGATGTTGCTGACAGAATATACTTTGGGCTCCATTTAATGCATATAAATTGATATAAAGATTGCAGGTAGTACTCAAATAAAAGAACCATAGAAACTTTCCTCGTCAAAATAGAAAAATTCTCTCATACTATTATTAATACCCATTAGAGAGTTATTTGATCATACGAAGTCTATTAATATATTTATAAGACTGCTGCATCGATAATTTCCTGTACACAATATTTTTCGTGAGATCATCTGGGACGGCGTCAATAGTGGGGGGGGGGGGGTCGAATTAGAATCCTAATATCATTCGCCTTTCTTGCTCGAGAAGAGCAACCTAGAGCTGCCCGTGAGAGAAGACTGGCTCGGGCAGATACATGCCAACTTTATCTAATGTCTGTCCCTGTTACTTATTAAAAGTCATTACAAAACAGAGGTGCAATGGGAATTGATGTCATTTAAATGGAACAGGGCATTTTTGTTTGTCAGATGGTTCGGGAGGTAAACGCGGTATGAAAACCGAATCTCCTGCATGTTGGCCTGAGGCAATTTATGCATAATAGACATTTTCCCCAGATGACGGCATATAAGACGAGTACCATTGCACAGTCCCTCTGAAGGGTTAATATTACACAGGAGCATTATAGGGTAGTTTATTTTGAGTCGAAGCAAGTGTGAAGGTAAACTTGGAGTATGAATTGAGTTCAGAGAATCCTGATAACAAGACTGTTGAAATGGATTGTTGGTAAGTTATGTGCTATAATAATCCACGGCACAACTAAGAAATTTATTTATTAAAAGATCATTAATTTGATCGACGCTGTCGTTCTTTGGAGTCAGAATAGTACGATCAATGAGCATGCTGGGATTGAGAGGATAAACATCGAAGTCTGGGAAAATTTGGAAGAGTAAGTCAGTTAAAGGAGCATCATTGCGTCTATAAGGCAGGCACATATTTGAGGGTAGTTTAATCTCGCCGTACTGATTACAAGGCTCGACTCCATTACCAACTCAGAGCAGAAATTCCTTACAAGTAGGATCATCTTTTGCCCGCATATTTTGAGTAAGGCGGATTTTTGGCATTGATAGCCAGAGAGGAGAATTAATTAGCCAGGAAGCAATAACATCATCACGAGTACCGCCAAGAATTATCGGAATGGTCTGCCTGAAATCGACCCCGAAAACAATGGTTTTTCCGCCAAAAGAAACGTGGGTCTCCATGAGGTCACGTAGTAAAGTGTCAAGTGCCTCAACACTCTTGCGGTGCGCCATCGAAGCCTCATCCCAGATAATAAGTTTGGCTGCAATTATGTGACGGGCATGTACACTCTGTTTGCTGATTGTGTATGATTCATCCTCGATAATTACAAGAAGTTTGAACCGTGAATGTGCTATGCGGCCACCGGGCAGTAGGGATGCTGCTACTCCTGAAGAGGCCACTGCTAGTGCAATGAGACATTTGGAACGAACAGCCGCCAAAAGAGCTCGGTAGAGAAAAGTATTTTTAGAGCCGACTGGTCCATCGGTAAAGAAAACTGCTGGACCGTTTGATTTCTTTAAAAGCCTGATTTTGCATTGAATTCAGTTCTGTGCATGAATGTAGATCTGAGTCAGAGACAATATAGTTTTGCTCTTGTTCAAAATCTCGGTCTTGCTCCTACTCTCTTGATGCTCCCACATTATAGTCGACCAAACCAAAATCATCAATTGTTCGACCCATAGATTGAAAGAACATGTCCATCGACTGAAGTGATTTCAAGAAAGCCTGCTCGTTATTAAATTTTTTCAGAGCAATGTAATCATCTGCGAGGAAAAATTTAAAAACATCCCATAATGCTTGCGGATTGGATGGAGTATTATATAATAGATTGATTGCAAAGAGACGGCGTAATGAGTAGGGCATTTGATAAGAACAAGCCTCAGCTATAGAACTTATAACATATATGTCTGATTCTAACAGACCACATGCTAGAGCACCCGCTCGAAATGTGGGGTATAGTATGCCGTTATACATTTTTAAATAGTCGAAAGAGGTTGGGGCTCGAACATGGTTTAGAAGCAATCGTAAATAATATATTTCAATATCAAGTGGACTGGCATTAACCAAACGGCCAATGCAAGTTCCTTTCACTCTTCGGTGCCAGGTTTTCTTCGATGCATCCCAGACAAAGAAATGAGGGAAATCTTTGTACAGTAAATTCATCTGTGAAACTGCGGTTGAATGTGCATTCATTCTGAAGATCTCACTCAATTGTGTTTTAGATGCGTTTGGATTTGCTATTACCTCAGGTATATAGCGGGAGAGAGATAATAGAATGTGTTGTTTGTTTGGAAGATGAACATGAAGTTGCATTACAGCTGGATATATTTCACTTAATATGAAAGCATAAATTCTCCACATGGCCTCTGGAGCACACAACCATCGAGATGATTGAAACACTGTAATCTCATCATGGCCTGAAATATCTGAATGTGGAACGACATTAAAGGCAATTGTATTGGTGCCCTTGCAAACGTACTTGTACAAATATTTGATGAGCCTTACCCCACACAGATTTCCACATTAATATGGCAGTTGAATTTTAAGTAAGGATCGTACGGAACAACCCACCTGTTGTCCAGGATTTGACGGCGAACATGTGCAGTTCTTCCATCATTTCTCCTCCTGTACATTGGATAAGAGTTGTCGTGCTGAGAGGTACTTTCTACATACTCTTTAGGATACTTACTCTTGCACTTTCTTTCTCGCATGCATATATTTGAAGGATTCAATGGTCGACAAGGGTCGTGCATCATATGTCTGACAACACACACATGAAGGTGTGGATGCAAATCAATATCAGGCAGCTCTACACTGATAAAGTGATCATATGCAGCACAAGAAACTATTTTATAATTTGTCTTTAAAATAAGGATCCAATGAGCATGGGGAAGGCCTCTTTTCTGGAACTCTATAACATAGGTATGCTGCAACCTCACCCAGTAATTTTTTTTTGACAATGTTGTTCTTGAATTCCTCATTTCTTGCTCTGAAAACTCTTGCAACGAGGTCATATCTATCCAGGGCTTCGTCACCAGGCAACAAACCCTCATGTATATCAGGCCAGTTAGGGTTGCACATCATTTTTATGAAGAAATCTGGCTTTCCATATTCGCTCACCAAAGCTAATGCATTTAGATACCGCCGCCGCATGTCTCTGGGACTGCCGATGTATGACGAAGGGAGTACAAATTTTTGCCCGATTTTGTTTTTGCTCAAATTACCCTCGCATGCCATGCTTTTGATAATTCCTTCGGATGATTCAACTCCTAGATCATGTTGTAGCTGCCCACTCCTTAAATAATCCAGTCGCTGAGTTTCAATCTTTACGTAACAATCAATTTGATATTACTGCGCAAGCCTGCCTTTCGAAGTATATTTGTAGCATTGATGGCTCAGCTTTGAAATAGGTAGCAGTAGAACTCTCTGGCAGCAATATTATCTCGTTTCCAGCGATTTGCATCTAAATCTTCCAGAAGAAGAAATAAAACGACTATATAGATGGAAAGCAATGAGCATAACACCCCACGTAATGAAACAGAAATGTATATTTTATTCCATATAATTAAATGAGGTATTATTTAGTACCTATTACGTTCGTAATATTATTAACTAACTCAGATACTGAAATATTCAGTAAAAATCAACGAGCATGGTGCCTCATATTTCAGAAACATTTCTACCCAGAAATGTATACATATATAAATATATAAACACATAAAATTATATGAAATATTAGAGGTGCGTGGCGTTGCTATACCTATCAGACCAGTCCTTCTAAGGAGCCGTAATCGTCCTCCGAAGAGTCCTTTCGATCGCAAGGTTTCCGGCCTATATACCTCTAATCATAAGAAAACTACATTTTCAATTGAAAATAAAATGATGTAATTTCTCGTCATATGATCTCAAAGAGATAAAGGAAATCTACATCAAATGAAAATAAATGGTAAAAAATTGAGTAAAGTGGTTTAAAAGGAGTAGTAATTGTGAACAAGAAACAAAGAAGGAACCTGTAAAGCTGAACATAAATATGTCGAAAGTTGAAATCAAAATACAGATGCACATGATTAGAGGGACGTGGCGTTGTTATACCTATCAGGCCAGGCATTCTAAGTAAGCGTAATCGTCCTCAGAAGAGAATTTTTTGTCGCCAGGTTGCCGGCTTATACAACTATAAATGTACAAAACATTACATGCTCAATTAAATCAGAAAATCCATATGTTCGTAGCCGTAAAACAACAAAAGTATGAGAGCGCACAAACATATGAATAGAGGACATAACATTATTATACCTAACTAATTAGTTGATGTATTATTTGATTAGAGGTACGTGATGTTGTTATACCTATCAGACCAGTCCTTCTAAGGAGTCGTAATCGTCCTTCGAAGAGTCCTTTCAGTCGCAAGGTTGCCGGCCTATATACCTCTAATCATAAGAAAATTACATTTTCAATGGAAAATAAAATGACATAACTTCTCATGACATGATCTGAAAGAGACACAAGAAATCTACAATAATGGAAACTAAATTGTAAGAAATTGAGCAACATGGTTTGAAAGGAGTAGTAATTGTGAACAAGAAACAAAGAAGGAACTGTAGTGCTAAACATGCTCCTTAATCATCCTCCAAAGAGAACTCTTGGTCACAAGGTTGCCGGCTTATACACCTCTAAATGTACAAAACATTACATGCTCGAGTAAATAAAAAAATCCATATGTTCATAGCCATAAAGCAACAATAGAATGAGAGAACATAAACATATGAGTAGAGGTGCGCAACATTGTTATAGCTAACTAATTAGTTGAGATATTATTTAGTACCTATTACGTTCATAATATTATTAAGTAATGAAGATATAGAAATATGCAGTAAAAATCAACAGAACCACTGCCTCATATTTCAGAAACAGCTCTACCTAGAAACATATATGTATACAAATATATAAACACATAAAATTATATGAATGATTAGAGGCGTGTGGCGTTGTTATACCTATCAGACAAGTCCTTCTGAAGAGCTGTAGACTATATATGTCAGTCATACAAAACAGTATAAAGTTTGATACCTTTTTTTTCTTAAAACATACGAAAGATTCTGGCCTTTTTTTTGTCTGTTGGTTTATTCCAGCACGAAGAGAAATATGTAGACTAAATAACATGAAATAATCTGCTCGAGCAAAAGGGAAGCATACTTTCAAGTTCCCGAGCCAAAATAGTTTCCCCACATTGTGCATCATCGAGCGAAACTACATGCTTACCATCCCATCTATTGTACCGGCGGCCTTGATAACGACTATTAACAGGAGGTAATTTTTCAATTCCTATATGCCATCCACTTTCGCCATAAGGAAATAATAATGAATATTGTAGTGGATCGTAGCAGCAGTAATAATAATGCACTAGGTGTGTCTTTCCTGCTAAGGTACACACACGAATGTCATGTGGGTGATATGTTGGAACATCCGTCAGCTCATTCCATATGGCCGCCACCTGATGGGTTGTATGCATACTATAGATCTTCATATTCAAACATTGATCAGCTCGGAGAACGATGTTCTAATCCTGCAAATTGGTTATCTCCCGAAGGCTTTGAAAGAAATTTGCATATGGATTTAATTTCATCATTTCGACAATTTCTTTAAGAATATTGAGATCTAAATTGCCTGATTGAGATAGCCTGTTCTGTAGTTCATTTCTAGTATCATAAAAATAAAGCCGCAGCTGACGGCCATGGCCCTCCCGCGGGATCAAACCCCTCATGAAATAATAAACAGCTCCCTGAACTCGAAGAGTGTAAATACCTTTATTGGATTGAGCTAGAGTGTGATCGTAGGTAATTCCAAGAGAACTAAAGGCAGTTGTATTATTATATGTCCTACAGCGTTTTCGAAAATGAGCGGCAGCAGGCGAACTCATAGACGTATACAAAATCCAGAGCCTTGCTGGCATCTAAGACAAAGACGGCGACACCTCTCCACGCAGACAACAAAAGCCCTTTGACTCTCTTAAGTAGCGTACAACTCCACAGATCTTACAGTCATCAACAGGGGGCAAACATCAGGCCTGCATAGAAATATTTTCCATTCTTTTGAGCGAGCATGATATTTTTCCCTCACTCGCTTTGATCGAGAGGCCCCACCTTTGCAATTGCTAACAAGGCACGTTGCATTATTATATGAAACTGAACAAAGAAATAATAGTCAATGCCTACTACAAATATCTAGCAAAAATGAAGAGACAAATTTACTAAAAGAAGTAATAAAAACAGACCTTGACGTTGTTCAGATGCAGTCCCCCTAGCAAGTAATAGAGATGCTTTCTTATCGACATTCATTGATGAATATACATCGCGTCTTCTGGCATTTCTGACCGAAGAAGTCGATGCAGCAACTGTCAGATTAGGAAATGAAGTGAGGAACAATTTGTAACTACAAATAAGTATTAACGATACAAATAAAGGAAGACAACAGACATATCAGAGTGCAGCACATAAGAGCAGGATGAGCAGAAGCAGGATCCAGACTGAGAAGGATTGAAACAAAATTATTAATAATTTTGTAACAGCATAAAACAAAAAATGGAGCAGAAATTCCACACTATTCCAAAACATACTCAGTATCATGCGGAGTATGCAGTTGTGAAGCTCTCAACATTGACTGCGAAATACATAAAGATCTTAGGTCAATATGGAAGTAGAAATATTATGAAGAAATAACAGTGGAGAAGGTAGAGGAGAACGATTAAATAAGCAGTAAATGAAATCAATGTTGAAATAGTAGTCGTGATTTCAGACAACTAATAATAACCTGAGAAGGGGGTGTGAACTAAAAGAGTGGAGAATGGAAAGCGCAATTTCATTAACGCAGTAATGATAATAAGAGCTGAAAATGTTCCAAACGATCCATGGTAATGTAGTTCACAAGTCATCAGGAATACGTCGAGGGGGGGTGAATGGACTTATGAAACTCTTTTCCTGAATCTCAGGTGAGTTCACTCAGCTGATAAAGTATGCAGCTAATAAAAAACTTAACTGCAGATGATAATGCAGAAGCACATCTGATTGCAATGTAGGTGACTTGTGTCGTCTGCAGGTGACTTATGTCAACTGTAAAACTATGATGTGCGAAAGATAGTTGGCTGCTATATGGAACAGTTAATATGAATGCAGCAGATAAGTATGATGAAGGCAGTAAAACACGCAAGCACTTATAGTGGTTTCAGAGGTGGGGTAATCCTCTACTAGTCCACTTTTCTCCAAACCAGTTGGAGATGAATTTACTATAACTTTCAACCAGTGATAAATGTTAATATTGTAACACCCCAAACTAGGCGACTATTACAGTGCCGTGGACCCCCAACTGGGACCCACCGGGCGAATGAAAACTAAAGACTTAAATAATATAATTGTAGTACCGAACCACATTATATCATCAATTACTCCGACGAGGAGTTTCAAGTACAACACCCAAGATAATACAGAATACATGTATATTTTATATGAAGATAAAATATACAACACTGAATGAAAATGAGTATCCAACTAAATCAAGCGTGAAATAAAATGAAGAAAACGTGAATGACCGAAAGGACTGGGCCCCTACTAGTATCACTGACTCTCGCCAACGTTCTCTTCCCGTGCTTTAGCCTTGCCATGACTGAAAACAACATCCCTAACGGGCCGGGCCATACGTAACGACAATCCTCAAGAGTTGAATAAACACAAACATGATATATTTTTAATTATGAAATTAAGCTGAAGAGGAGTATCATAGTACGGCCATAATGGTATGTGCAAGTGCACAATATGAGTGTCCGGACACACCCGTCCTTGTACCTAATTAGTCTCACGGAGGTACGTTACCGTGTGCACAGTCCATTGTGTCGGTGAACCCGAACACATGACCATCATGTGCCCGACTAAAAATTCCACACATCCCCACCCGGCCATGCAATATGAACTCAGAAGGTCATATGAACTAGAATGACCATGAAGAATATTAATGAATAACAATCCGACAAAGTCAAGAATGACTCACCGAGATGAAATAATAGTGAAGTGAATGATAGCTCAATGAAATGATTTGAACCTTCGTTCCTCGTGAATGAAGTGATTATTCGACAATTACAAGTCTCAATACGGTTAATACATTATGAATGAGTTATGTGAATGAACAACAACGAAATGAATGAATATCCTTTTAACCGAGTAAGAATTAACTTACACAATACCGGTGAAGAAAGTTCTTCCTCGAACAAACGTCCTACACTGAGATGTCGGTCGCTCGAACAACCTTGAATAACATGAATACCAACAAACGCTCAATATACGTATCAAGCACGAATCAAGACCAACTCAAAAGTCGATACAACAATATCCAAACTCATAGAGGCATTCTAACGAATACGTTGTAAACATTCATCCTTGATTATAACCAATCCTAAATATAACGAAACCAATCTCCAAAATGAGTAGTTCAAACCAACAAAATGTCTTCAATGATATCAATAATCCCATAGGAATCCACAACTAGAGTTAACGACAACATCTAATCGAAAAATCCCCAAATATCAAAGTCAACCCTAAGGTGTTCTTGAATCAAACCCCAACATTCATGAAATCCAAAGTATACCCCAATAAATCCGTAGGAATACATGTATCCAAGGTAGATAATCCATATCTAACATATTCCAACATAATAGCAAGCTTACACGAAGAGATCGGAAGGAAAATACTCAAAATCCAAAATTCTAGATCCAAGAATCATTACCTTGATTTGATATGTTGGAGAGGATGAAATGATGATTAATCCGAATGATAAGCTTGAAAATGATGATAGATGGATTCAACCTGAAGAAATCTCTCCAAAACGTCCGAAATCGCCCAAAACGCCCAAAAAACAAAATGATATGTGAGAAATGACGAACCCTGGGCTGACTGTCTTATTTATACTGTTCCAGTTTAGCTCACGCTAATTTAGCGTGTGCTAGCGAGTTAACCGGACAGTACAGTGCCTACTGACTGCCTCGTTAGCGTGCGCTAACAGAATATCTGATGCCAAGTAACTGAAGTCCAGAACCTCCTGTTCTCTGATCTGCTCGCGATAGCGTGCGCTACACCCAAAACTCAGCGTGCACTACTAGACCATTAGCGTACGCTAAAATCTACCCATAGCGTGCGCTATGAATGATTCCAAATCAGTCCAGTACCCACTGGACTCTGCCTGATCGACTTTAGCGCGAGCTACACTGACAGCATAGCATGCGCTACCCAAACTTACTAGCGCGCGCTACTTACCATTCGTAGCGTGCGCTACTGCAACTTAACTGCAGTCCAGTGCCCACAGGACTGTCTGCCTGAACCACGTTAGCGTGCGCTAATGTTGAGAGGTAGCGTGCGCTACCCGTACTCAATTAGTGCGCGCTAAAGAGAGTACGTAGTGTGCGCTACTCCTCACACACAGCCCACTATGAAGATGACAATGATGATAACCACGACTCGATCCTCCAACCAGGTAGAAAGATGAATAATAACTGATACACGATTCAAATACTCTGAACGGTGAATACAATGATTGATTATTAATGAGTGAAAATTACTGAGTGACAATTACTGAATGATAATTACTGAATGATAATGACTGAATTACAACCGGGTATTACATACACCCCCCCTTAAAAGAGTTTCGTCCCCGAAACTAAGGGTCAAACAACTAAGGGATAACTCTCCTGCATACTATCCTCGGTTTCCCAAGTAGCCTCTTCGACACCGTGTCTAGACCACTGGATCTTAACCAAAGGAATCGTCTTGTTCCTCAACTGTTTGATTCGCCGCTCTAAGACTCGTATAGGACGCTCCTCATACGAATGATCATCCGCGATCTCGATTTCGTCGAACTGAAGTATGTGACTCGGGTCGGCAACATACTTCCGCAACTGAGAGACATGAAACACATTATGAATTCGGCTCAACGCCGGAGTTAAGGCCAATCGATAAGCCAGATTGCCTACTCGATCCAAAATCTCAAACGGTCCAATAAATCTCGGACTCAACTTCCCCCGTTTCCCGAAATAGAAAATACCTCGACTCGGGGATACCTTGACCAAAACGTGGTCACCCACCTCGAACTCTAATGGCCGACGACGGTTATCTGCATATGATTTCTGTCGACTCTGAGCGGTCAACAAACGACTCCTGATCAAAGCTACCTTCTCACGGGTGGCTATAAGCATATCGGGCTCGGTGCTGATTGATTCTGATAAGTCATCCCAACACAAAAGAGATCGACAACGACGACCGTAAAAGGCATCGTAAGGTTCCATCTTAATCGATGCATGCCAACTATTATTATACGTGAACTCGATCAACGGTAGTTGGGCTTCCCAATCGTCCTTCCAATCGGGAACACATGCCCTCAACATGTCCACCAACGTCTGAATAGGCCTCTCTGATTGTCCGTTGGACTAAGGATGAAAAGCTGTGCTGAGATTAAGCTGAGTTCCCATAGCACGATGAACTGATTTCCAAAAATATGACACGAATTGCCCATCACGATCAAAAACGATACTCTTAGGAGTACCGTGCAATCTCACTATCTCTTTGATGAACAACTAGGCAAGTCTCTCAGGACCCCACATATCCTTAATCTCAAGGAAATGAGCTGATTTAGTTAAGCGGTCCACAATTACCCAAATGGTATTCATGCCATGACGACTCGTCGGCAAAGTCGTGATGAAGTCCATCGAAATATCTTCCCACTTCTACTCTGGAATAGGGAGCGGTTTCAGCATACCTGCCGGTCGCTGATGTTCTATCTTGACTTGCTGACAGGTTAAACATCTTGAAACAAATTCCGCGACTTCTCGCTTCATCTTACTCCACCAGTAATTTTGTTTCAAGTCTTTGTACATCTTGCTAGACCCCGGATGAATAGAATATGGGGTAGCATGAGCTTCTCTCAAAATCGAGTTTTTCAACTCGTCATTCGCCGGTATGCATAACTGATTCTTAAATCGCAAAAGTCCATCCTCATGGAGCACAAATCCAGGGGCTTTCCCCTGAATCACATCCTCTCGGCTGCGCGACAAAAACGGGTCTGAACCCTGATTCTCCCTGATTGCCTCCTCAAGTGGCGATGAGATCTCCAACATGCAAAGTTGCCCTTGCACTCGCTGTAACAGACCTCGATCTCGGGTCGAAGGAATTCCTGCTGAAGCTCCTTCTGAATTGTTAAACAAGCAAGCATTTGCTCCTGAATGGACTTACGACTCAAGGCATCGGCGACCACGTTCGCCTTGCCCGGGTGGTACAGGATCTCAATATCATAATCTTTGATTAGTTCCAACCACCGCCTCTGTCGCATATTTAACTCCTTCTGAGTAAATATATACTTCAAACTCTTATGATCGGTGAATATCTGACAGGTAATGCCATAAAGATAATGGCGCCAAATCTTCAATGCGAACACCACGGCTGCTAGCTCGAGGTCGTGGGTCGGATAATTAACCTCGTAAGGTCTCAATTGTCGTGAAGCATAAGTAATAGCTTTCCCATTCTGCATTAATACACATCAAAAACCGTGTCCGGAAACGTCACTATAAACCACAAATCCTTCCATCCCTTGCGGCAAGGAAAGGACAGGTGTTGAAATCAAACAACTCTTGAGTTCCTCAAAACTCCGCTGACACGCGTCGGACCACGTATATTTATTATCCTTCCGCAAAAGGTTCGTCATGGGTTGAGCGATTTTAGAAAATCCTTCCACAAATCGCCGATAATAACCAGCTAATCTGAGAAAACTTCGGATTTCCTTAACATTCTTCGGAGGTTGCCAATCTCGAATCGCCTCCGTCTTCTGAAGGTCAACACGAACTCCGTCCGATGAAATTACATGTCCGAGAAACGTCACCTCGGACATCCAGAACTCACATTTGGAAAACTTTCCATAAAGTTGCTCTCGTCTCAACACGTCGAGAACCTGATGAAGGTGAAATTCGTGCTCCTCACGGTCACGAGAATAAATCAAAATGTCATCAATGAAGACAACCACGAACTGATCCAAATAGTTGAAGAAAACCCGATTCATTAATTCCATGAATATCGCAGGTGCATTAGTTAACCCAAACGGCATTACCACAAACTCATAATGACCATAGCGTGTTTGAAATGTCGTCCTTGCGATATCCGACTCTCGAATTCGCAACTGATGATATCCAGATCTTAAGTTGATCTTGGAAAATACTGAAGATCCATGAAGTTGATCCAAAAGATCATCAATACGGGGTAGAGGATATTTATTCTTGATCGTAACTCTGTTCAACTCCCGATAATCGATACACAGATGAAATGAACCGTCCTTCTTCTTGACAAATAACACTGGTGCTCCCCACAGGGACGCACTCGGTCGGATATAACCTTTCTCGGTCAAATCCTCCAATTGATTCTTCAGTTCCTGTATTTCGGTCGGGTCAAATCCTCCAATTGATTCTCTCACTATCAGAATATCCTCCAAAATTATTGACGATTTCTCGGTTTTGGTCATATAGCACCAATAACCAACACACCCCTGACTGAGTAATTTCACTACTTTCATCAAGTTGATGACTCTCCCGGAACAACTGGGATTACCTCCCTGAAATACACATTCGACCCCATCATCTGAAATGATAGTGACCATACACTTACGGACACTAATGATGGCATCGTGACGATCCTTCCAATCAATACCCAAGATGACGTCGTCTCTCGGTAAATCTACCACGATTAGGTCTGCTAACCAATCACGGCCATGAAGCTGAATCGGACAATCCTTAATCTCATGATTCCCAATAATTCTTCTACCATCAGGTAGACCAATGACATAAGGCTCACAACTAGTAGCACTACCCAGACGTAGTCTACTCAAACATGACTCGGAAATGAATGAACGCGATGCACCAGTATCAAAAAGGGTACAGACATGTTGAGATAGAATTTAGAGTGTACCTAAGATCGTTCGTGCCTCTGGATCGTCGGTCTTCTTCATCTCATAAATTTGGGGCTTGCCGGCCCACAAACCGGACACTCCCGTCTGATAGCTCATGGCTCCGCCTTTATTTGCTCCTTTCGTTTTGAACGACACAGACTGAGTGGCCTGATTCTGAACCGCTGACTGTCTCGGGGCCTGAGATGACGCCGTAGTAGGTTTGGAGTCCCTTCGGCAAAAACGGGCCTTATGCCCAGCAATCCCACAGTTATAGCATGTGATAGTCTGCCTCGGACACTTGGTGCTGAAATGCCCCTGTTCTTCACAGTTGAAACAGGTGATGGCCGAACTGGCCACCCGGGACTGAGATTCCGCAGGTCTAGGCGCCATAGGAAGTCGCTCAGAAAAAGTAGAGCCCGCATGAGGCTTCTTAAAAGTTTCCTGACTGCCTTCAGACTGATTATGATTCTTTGACTTCTTGCTAGCAGATGAAGGTTGTTGCTTAGCAATCTCTTTAGCAGTAAGCTCATAAGTAAGAGCTTTCTCGATGAATTCGGCCAGAGTGGTGCAATTGTGATTATGCAACTGCATCCGCATACGAGGTTTCAACCTCTTGCTGAAATACTTGATCTTGTCCGCCTCTGAGTGAATAATAGATGAGGCGAAAGGAAGTAGCTCCTGAAATTTCTCTGCGATGGCGAGAACATCATCGTCCGCTGAGAGGTCGGGAGTGAGTAATTCCGATAACTTGGCCTCTCTGAGTGGGGCCGGATAATACCTCTCCATCATGAGGGTCTTGAATTGATCCCAAGTACATGATCCGTCAGTGGGCTTCAACGATAACTACCATGAATGAGCACTCTTACCTAGATAGTAAGCCGCAACTGAAACTTTGTGTCCTTCGGGACACTCCACCATAGCAAATAACTTCTCGAAATGCTCGAGCCAGTGAACAATATCCTCCGGCTCAGATGAGCCCTCAAAAGTAGGTGGTCTCTGGCGAGAGATGTCGCCAATGATACTACTCACACCCCTCTCCTGCCCCTGAGGTGGCGGCGGAGGAGCCTGTTGATTCTGAACGGTTGAGTTCTACATCGTCTCCATGAGGCGTGCCATCTGGGTCATCTGGGCCATTATGCCCTGCATAAACGCGAGTGGGTCGACCCGAACACCTTCCGAATGAGCTGTGTCCCGGGTACGACTCCCTGACAGTGAATGATCATTTCTGGGTGAATGAGTGGCAGCGTCGCTGCTCGATGAATTAGTATTATTCCTCGCGTTCGCTCGTGTATTCACACGAGCTCTGGGGTTTCGGCCTGCACCGCGGCCTCTTCCCCCGCGTCCTCTGCCTGCTCTCTCCATACTGAAGTAGGAAAGTCACAAGATAATTATAGATCTCGCGTGAATATCGCATTATGATTACGTCATGAAATGATGAAAACGAGCATAGGCGCTCTAACACAATGATTACATAAATGATCCACTGAGGTGACATGATTATCCGATGAAAATCTTGAAATGATTATCTTGAACAAATTAACAAGATTAATGATACGATCATTAAGATCAACAACTGAAAGATGAAATGAAATGAGTGATTAATGAATTAACATGATCGATATGATCAAAATGAAAATGATGATTGAGGATTGTTGATTGTTGAATGATGAATGAGTGATTCTTATTGCCATAAATTATACCATGGCGTCAGAAATCTTACTGTTCTTTGGTCTGAGGGGCTCGGCTCTTGCACAGGTCACACGTGACGAGAAAGTCCAATGATACTAGTCTGATGAACGATGATTTCAATGAGACATGACTCGAAAGGTAGTATTCAAAACCACGCTCCGATACCAACCCTGTTACACCCCAAACTAGGCGACTATTACAGTGCCGTGGACCCCCAACTGGGACCCACCGGGCGAATGAAAACTAAAGACTTAAATAATATAATTGTAGTACCGAACCACATTATATCACCAATTACTCCGACGAGGAGTTTCAAGTACAACACACCCAAGATAATACAGAATACATGAATATTTTATATGAAGATAAAATATACAACACTGAATGAAAATGAGTATCCAACGGAAATCTGCAGCGGAAATAAAATGAAGAAAAACGTGAATGACTGAAAGGACTGGGGCCCCCTACTAGTATCACTGGGACTCCACGCCGTCAACATTCTCTTCCCGTGTTTTAGCCTTGCCATGACCTGAAAACAACATCCCCCAATGGGGTCAGTTACACAGAACGACAATCCTCAAGAGTTGAATAAACACAAACATGATATATTTTTAATTATGAAATTAAGATGAAGAGGAGTATCATAGTACGTCCGTAATGGTATGTGCAAGTGCACAAGACGAGTGTCCGGACACACCCGTCCTTGTACCTAATTAGTCTCACGGAGGTACGTTATCGTGTGCATAGTACATTGTGTCGGTGAACCCGAACACATGACCATCATGTGCCCGACTAAAAATTCCATACATCCCCACCCGGCCACGCAATATGAACTTAGAAGGTCATATGAACTAGAAGGACCATGAAGAATATTATTGAATAACAATCCAACAAAGTCAAGAATGACTCACCTATTGACTCAAAGTATTTTGATGATGATTGTATTCAAAACATTTAACAAAATTTATCCCATCGAGCTGCTACATTGAAGGAAAATCATGTTCCTAGCGTATTCTACAGTCTGAATGGTATCACACGCTATCGAAAGAAAGGTATCTGCAGTCAGGTCAGTAATCTGCAGTCAAGTTGGAGTCACCTGATGGATAGCGCACGCAAAGCCGTAATATCAGCGCACGCTAAGTTGCTAGTCTTAGCGCACGCTATCATCCATCTATAGCGCACGCTATCGCACTCAAGGCAGAGAGTCAGTAAGGTCTGGACAGAAAAAGGAAAATCATTTGCGCACGCTACGGATGTACACTTACGTACGCTATTCAGAGGTCTTAGCGCACGTTACATATCAAACCTTGTGCACGCTACCGAAAATCATGTTGGTAGTCCAGTAGGTTCTGGACTCAAATCAAGGAAGCTATTACGTATGCTAAACAAGCTAACGTACGTTATCTGGAAAGGTCATAGCGCACGCTACAATACATTTGTTAGCGCACGCTAAGCATTCAAATTCCTACCGTTAGTCAACTTATCCGTTGGAACGCAATCGTCAAAAAGGAGATCCGCAAAATCTGGAAAGCTAACATAAAATAATGTTAGCGCACGCTAACGTATATGTACTAGCGCACGCTAAGTACATTTTATCCATTGGAAAAGAGACGTTGGGGAGACAAACCGACAAGATTCAACAGTCAAAAGTGAAGACCTGTTGACCGTCGATAACGCACGCTACAGAAGACCGACTAGCGCACGCTAGACGTGTATTATGACCGTTGGTAGAGTTTAATGACCGTTCAGATCAGTCAAGTCAAAGCTCGTTAGCGCACGCTATGAAAGATTATTAGTGTAACATCCCCAAAACCGTATGGGAATATTACACGCCGTAGACCCTTTCCGCAAGGATCTACCAGGCTAAACATCCATAAATAACCAAATGCTTGCCCGGTCAGGGTCAAACAATATAATAATACAGTCCATATGGTCACTTACACGTGAATACACAGACCGATGAGGTCACACAACTTAATCAACAAAACTTACTTAAACGACATTACCCACACAGGGGTCGAAATACAATACAGCGGAAGACTGAAATCAACTCTGACAACACAACAAAAATCAGATCAACTCTCGACTCATGATTAGTATCGTAGCTCGTCATCCTCTTGTGCCAATCCTGTGACTGCTCCCCTGAATCTGCATGTACCTGGACACAAAACAGACATCCACCCCCCGATTACTCGGGGGTTAGTAAAACTCCACTGTTTTACTAGTGCAAGTATCAAATCATACGAAATGTAACAAGCAATTAATAATCGTGATCAAATATAATAATCAAGTATCAAATATTCCCGGGAGGTTTTCACAAGGGAAGATAAGCTATGAAGCATTCGAAAATAAGATTATCATCTCGGGAATTTTTAGAATTTCAAAACCTTAAGACCTCAAGTCCTGATTCACAAAACCTTTCGAAAAACTTAAGGGCCTTAACCCAAAACTCGTTTCATAATTCAACAGTTTACAATACCGGAAATATTTCCATAAATCTCGTGGGGCTCGGCCCAACATTATTTCTTAAAACTTTTCCTTTAAAAACTTTGATTTGAAAAGTATCATGCTCATGACACCGTGATCCACTGTCACGTGTCTCCGTAGGTTCAACAACCCACACGGACTACATCACGCACAATTAAACAAACATAATCAACTCCGACACCGTGATCCACTGTCACGTATCTCCGTAGGTTCAACAACCCGCACGGACTATTAACCAAACATAACCAATTCCGACACCGTGATCCACTGTCACGTGTCTCCGTAGGCATAACAACCCGCACGGACTATATCAATCACAACAATCACACACACAGTCCTGACACCGTAGTCCACTGCCACGTGTCACCGTAAGCCCCGTCGAGCTCACCCGGTTGGACGCACTGTGTCCGAAACTCATGGTCCACTGCCATGCGTTATCGTAGGCCTCGCTGCATCAAAGACGATTGGACCTCGCACTCACTAAGTTCTGATCCCGTAGTCCACTGCCACGAATCCTCGTAGGTCCCGTCGAACCAACACGAGTGAACTTAGCGGTCACACACATATTCACATTCACATTACATACAACAATGAGCGCAATTAATCAATCACCTTGATCACCACAAAATCGTACATTGCACGCACATAACACAACCTCGACACTCGCAACAACTATCATCAATCAACGACATTTAACCAACATAACACACATTCGGTACACAATACATTGCACAACCAAGTGTACAACCATCCCATATGTACGTCGCATTCCTGCACAAATGGCACAACGCCTAACACGTATACTGATATAACACTATTATCACAAAGCCTTCAAATTGCGGAAAACACAACCAACTCAAACGGAACATATTTACGAAGGCAAGCAAAGTCATCATACATCTCATACTTAATTACTAGTCGCAAGATACAAGTCGTATAGTAAGATACTTGCCTTAATAACCGCTACCAAACGCTCCGAAGAACACGGTTTGACCGGGAAGCTCGGACCCCGAAGAAGACAATGAACGGAAGGGTTCCGACTCGAGTTCTTCACAAGAATTCGACCCTAATAACATAAATTCAATAAATCATCGATCATATGGGGAAGAATAATCGTAGAACGCCCGAAAACCCCTCTATGACATTATACCGGACACCTTCAAGGCGTCGGTCAAGAACTCGACCAAAATAACGAATCGATACGATCCGACCATGGGTTAACAAGGGAAATGATACAATACATCCAAATAATCATCAATCCATCACAATCTTAAGTTAAATCGGATTAAACGGGCGAAATCGAACAAAATACCCAAAATCCCCAAAATTAGATTTCTAGAAAATCTGACCTGATTCGCTCGATCAAGGGATGTTATAGGATGGATGATTGATGATATGAACTCCAAAACTTCATGGATTTGTTGACCAACAAGATCTCTCCATGATAGGAACAACTCCAGCCGCGGAAGAGAAGTGTAAGAAGGAGAAAAATGGCGAGAAAAACGTCTCATTGGCCTTAAATAGCCGCACAGGTGCCGCTGCCTGGCCGAGTGTGCCGCGACAGCCCAAAATGGCTCCCTGGTCGGGCAGGCCGCGGCTCACCGGGCGCAGCCGCGGCACCCAGATACGGTTTGGCGAAATATGCCACAGAGTGTGCCGCGGCCTCGCCAAAGATGTGCCGCGCCCTACGGCAAGACGGCCGCTGCCGGAAGCCGCCGATCACTACCGGCCGTGACTCGCCAGAGATGCCGATCACTACCGGCCGTGACTCGCCAAGACTGCCTGGGCCAGATTGCCCGGCCATGTCGGCCGGCCAACTCCGACGGCCCGAACGACTCCGAAACCCGAACTCCGAATACGAATCGATGATACGGTTACGACGTACTCGCAAGGACGAATCTAAGAGCTAAGAGAACACACACCCGACCACCCGAAGGCTCGGAATCCGACAACGGAAGTAATTACCCAAAACTTTGGGAAATTACGAAAATGGCCCAAAACGTCCGAAAATCACGATACGCGATCGAAACACCAAACCAAAGCTTGCGACAAGAATAATAACATTAAATGAACTTACGAGAAACTTGAAACAATAGCTGACGAGATTCGCAAGAATCGAACTCAAGTGCGGAAAAGCGCCTAAAAGCTCTAACTCAAAGAAACGATACCGAAACGAACTCGGATGACAAAAAGTGCAGAATTAAATATTCTCGTAATGACGAAACGGTCAAAAGAGAGTTGTCAAACGGACCTCCGCCGAAAAATGAAAATTACCGGAAATCAAATTGCGGATATTACATTCTACCCTCCTTAAAAGAAGTTTCGTCCAAACTTAAAATAAGTAGGAGAAGCAATATTCCAACAGAAACCTCAACGAGATACACAAGAAGCGCATAACTTTCGCCCATTGGCGAAACGTTACAAGAAATGCGAAAGAATATACAATGGAAAACACGCCCCACGACGACCATAACAACGCCACCGGCAATGATTCAAAACAATAACAATCAATTAACGACGCATCACATACCACATCATATGCACACATTTAATCAAAGAAACGTACGCGACAACAAGTCGCACCCGACTAAAACGGCTATGTGAGAGAAACAAATAGAGTATTACGATAGAAATCATTCCGATTCTCATCAACAAGAAAATGTCTGACGTCAAAACACAAACAATTCAAGATAACGGAAAACAAGAATACCGGATATTACATTCTATCCTATTAAAATTAAGTTTCGTCCCGAAACTTAAAATAAAACATCATGATAGAATAGAAACAAAACCAAAAAGTTCACGCAACAAATATCAATCTCTACACGAATTACAGCACAAGGTACGATACACAACTACATCACTGGACACCACCGGGCCCTCCCCGAGTAGGAACGAAACCTCGATTCCCGAACATCCTGGCAACGGTCTCACAATGCACCGCTTGGTGCCCCAGTTGGCCGCACTTAAAGCAATTAACCGGTGGCGAACGACAATTCTGTCTCGCATGGCCTACACGACTGCAGTTAAAGCGAGTCTTCACACCGATCGCCTTACTCGCCTCTGCGGTAAGGTTCTTAGACCGGTCAACCGAACGAGGAGCGCTCCTGAAGGAAACGGCGAAGCAACAGCTCACGAATCTCACTCCTCCGGCCTCTTGAAAATTTCTCGAGGTCTTCTCGTCTCTTACTCGAACTGCATTCCGTCACGTAAACGGCCATCTCAATGGCTAAAGCTCGGTCCTGATATTCCTTCGTGGTGGTACACATGAGCGGAGCCATACTCTCACGGATATGGGATTTCATGCGCATATTGAAGTATCGGACCTTGTCCGCTTCACTTCTCACTTGATAACGAACATAAGCCAATCAGCCGATTATAATCGACTATCGCCCGATATTGACACATCCCGGGCGTAGCCGAGAAAAACTCAACGATTCTCGGTTCACGAACAGCAACGGCAATACTGCCTCCATGGCGGTCTTAAACTCAGCCCATGTAGGTGTACGATCTGCAGCACTACAACGTGCCACCACTGCAGCCTTCTTTGTCGAGTAGGTATCGAGCAATGGGTACCCTCCTATCATCCGGACAAGCTACAAGATCAAATATTTTGTCCAACTGGAAGAGCCAGCTTTTCCCAACCTAACAAGTCGACGAACCCACAAAACGGGCGGCCGCATCTTCATCACATCTCGCAACCACTTACTAGTTCCGTTATCCCTATTTGGGTTCTCATCCCGACGCACGGCCCGATTCATCTCGCACTAATCGTCAACCACCCGACGAAGGATGGTGGCGGCGCCAACGTCAACATTAACGCTAGTCGAATGTCCCCGATCCAGATCTAGCTGATTGGTACTCGGCAAGGAGGGAGTCGCCCTCTCCTGCTCCCGATTACGACCACGACCACGGCCACGGCCTCGACCTCGACCCCTTAGCATACTGAACGGACAACCAATCAGAATAACAAGATAGAACAAACCTCACATAATCGACATAAGCCCACCATCAGCAGCACAACGCAATATTCACACGTTCACATTGACAAAGATGAACGACCTATACCTCAGCATACATGGTTAAAACATTAAGCATACCATTGTGGTCCAACACCGGTAATATTTTTAAAAAAACAAGTTTATCGAGGTACTTGTTCGAATGATAATATAAAAAAAAATTCGCGAGTTCGAAATATTTTGCTGGGGTGAAATTTTAAAAGCACTTTGTTTAATACCTTGGTCAATTAATCAAAACCATGTATCTCAACATTTAGAAAACACTAAAACATTTTCTGGCGAGCACAACAACACTACAAACTTATCACAACCACTTAGCCCCAACACATGGACATAAGAAGTTCAAAATCCCAAAAACCAAAAATCGTTCTGCAAAATAAAGATTTCCCGAAATCCTTTAGTTCATAAACAAAACGACGGTAATATTTTACAATGTCCAAAGTACTTCAAAACACATTTTTCAAATACCATCTGATGGTGTCATTTGAAAATACACGGCCCATTTGTCAAAATTTACAAATTTTAAAAATCCATATAAACCGTGGTTTGACCGAACCACCAAAATATTTTCCAAAAATCGATTTCTACAGAAATTCTCAAATCAGAAAGTCCTTCGTAAAATATTCTTAAAGTTACCCATAGCGGACAAAAATTACAACATTCCAAAAACAAATAATTTAAAACCACATACTCAAATGGCAACTGTGGTCGCCAATTCAATCAAATGCATCTCGTGGTATCAAGTTTAAACACACAAAGAAAATCATTCATCGGAGGTTCTCACAAACTCTACCGTTGATATCTTCACAGAACCCATCAAGGTTTACATCTTTCACACCATACCACCCCACACGGTGGTTCAAAAGTAAAACAACAATACGCCCAGCTATACTCATACCATGTACCACAAGTATTAAACACAACTACATCACACAATACTATGTAAACAAAATCATGCACCGCAATTAACTCACTATGATAAAATCGAGATACACAGGTATTACGCATAAAGGAGGAGACTTACATCCACAGGTCGCACGGAGGTGACAGTCGCCCACGATACTAATCTCATCCGACAATATAACTGACACGTTGTGACTACGCACAACCCAATTTGTCACTGACGACTCGAACCACAAGACAACACATTACTCGACAAATCACGACTTGACTCGACCCGACAGCCTAGGTTTCCGCAACCTAAGCTCCGATACCATAATTGTAACATCCCCAAAACCGTATGGGAATATTACACGCCGTAGACCCTTTTCGCAAGGATCTACCAGGCTAAACATCCATAAATAACCAAATGCTTGCCCGGCCAGGGTCAAACAATATAATAATACAGTCCATATGGTCACTTACACATGAATACACAGACCGATGAGGTCACACAACTCAATCAACAAAACTTACTTAAACGACATTACCCACACAGGGGTCGAAATACAATACAGCGGAAGACTGAAATCAACTCTGACAACACAACAAAAATCAGATCAACTCTCGACTCATGATTAGTATCATAGCTCGTCATCCTCTTGTGCCAATCTTGTGACTGCTCCCCTGAATCTGCATGTACCTGGACGCAAAACAGACATCCACCCCCCGATTACTCGGGGGTTAGTAAAACTCCACTGTTTTACTAGTGCAAGTATCAAATCATACGAAATGTAACAAGCAATTAATAATCGTGATCAAATATAATAATCAAGTATCAAATATTCCCGGGAGGTTTTCACAAGGGAAGATAAACTATGAAGCATTCGAAAATAAGATTATCATCTCGGGAATTTTTAGAATTTCAAAACCTTAAGACCTCAAATCCTGATTCACAAAACCTTTCGAAAAATAAGGGCCTTAACCCAAAACTCGTTTCATAATTCAATAGTTTACAATACCGGAAATATTTCCATAAATCTCGTGGGGCTCGGCCCAACATTATTTCTTAAAACTTTTCCTTTAAAAACTTTGATTTGAAAAGTATCATGCTCATGACACCGTGATCCACTGTCACTTGTCTCCGTAGGTTCAACAACCCGCACGGACTACGTCACGCACAATTAAACAAACATAATCAACTCCGACACCGTGATCCACTGTCACGTGTCTCCGTAGGTTCAACAACCACTATTAACCAAACATAACCAATTCCGACACCGTGATCCACTGTCACGTGTCTCCGTAGGCATAACAACCCGCACGGACTATATCAATCACAACAATCACACACACAGTCCTGACACCGTAGTCCACTGCCACGTGTCACCGTAATCCCCGTCGAGCTCACCCGGTTGGACGCACTGTGTCCGAAACTCATGGTCCACTGCCATGCGTTATCGTAGGCCTCGCTGCATCAAAGACGATTGGACCTCGCACTCACTAAGTTCTCGATCCCGTAGTCCACCGCCACGAATCCTCGTAGGTCCGTCGAACCAACACGAGTGAACTTAGCGGTCAGTCACATATTCAATTTCACATTACTTACAAAAACGAGCGCAATTAATCAATCACCTTGATCACCACAAAATCGCATATCGCACGCACATAACACAACCTCGACACTCCAAACAAAAATCATCAATCAACGACATTTAACCAACATAACACACATTCTGTACACAATACATTGCACAACAAAGAGTACAACCAACCCATATGTACGACGCATTCCAGCACAAATGTCACAACGACTAACACGTATAAAGATATAACACAATTAACAAAAAGCCTTCAAATTGGAAAACACAACCAACTCAAACGGAACATATTTACGAAGGCAAGAAAAGTCATCATACATCTCATACTTAATTACTAGTCGCAAGATACAAGTCGTATAGTAAGATACTTGCCTTAATAACCGCTACCAAACGCTCCGAAGAACACGGTTTGACGGGAAGCTCGGACTCAAGAAGACAATGAACGGAAGGGTTCCGACTCGAGTTCTTCACAAGAATTCGACCCTAACAACATAAATTCAATAAATCATCGATCATACGAGGAAGAATAATCGTAGAACGCCCGAAAACCCTCTATGACATTATACCGACATCTTCAAGGCGCTCGGTCAAGAACTCGACCAAAATAACGAATCGATACGATCCGACCATGGGTTAACAAGGGAAATGATACAATACATCCAAATAATCATCAATCCATCACAATCTTAAGTTAAATCGGATTAAACGGCGAAATCGAACAAAATACCCAAAATCCCCAAAATTAGATTTCTAGAAAATCGACTGATTCGCTCGATCAAGGGATGTTATAGGATGGATGATTGATGATATGAACTCCAAAACTTCATGGATTTGTTGACCAACAACATCTCTCCATGATAGGAACAACTCCAACCAGGAAGAGAAGTGGAAGAAGGAGAAAATGGCGAGAAAAAGCGCCTTTGGGCCTTAAATAGTGCCACAGTGCCGCGGCCTGCCCGGAGTGTGTCGGCACAGCCCAAAATGGTGCCGCGGCTCAGCCGGGCGCAGCCGCGGCACCCGCATACGGTTTGGCCGAAAAATGCCACAGAGTGTGCCGCGGCCCGCCAAAGATGTGCCGCGCCCTACGGCACGGCCGCTCGCCGGAAGCCGCCGATCACTACCGCCGTGACTCGCCAGAGCCGCCGATCACTACCGGCCGTTACTCGCCAAGATCGCCTGGGCCTGCATTGCCCGGCCATGTCGGCCGGGGCCAACTCCGACGGCCCGAACGACCCCGAAACCCGAACCTGAATACGAATCGATGATACGGTTACGACGTACTCGCAAGGACGAATCTAAGAGCTAAGAGAACACACAATTCCGACCACCCGAAGGCTCGGAATCCGACAACGGAAGTAATTACCCAAAACTTTGGGAAATTACGAAAATGGCCCAAAACGTCCGAAAATCACGATACGCGATCGAAACACCAAACCAAAGCTTGCAACAAGAATAATAACATTAAATGAACTTACGAGAAACTTGAAACAACAGTTTCGGACGAGATTCGCAAGAATCGAACTCAAGTGCGGAAAAGCGTCTAAAAAGCTCGGAACTCAGCAAAACGATACCGAAACGAACTCGGATGACAAAAAGTGCAGAATTAAATATTCTCATAATGACGAAACGGTCAAAAGCGAGTTGTCGAAACGGACCTCCGCCGAAAAATGAAAATTACCGGAAATCCGAAATTGCGGATATTATAATTAGCGCACGCTAATAATACATTTTTCAGTATATGAAGAAGGACTTGACACTATAAATACCCATATGACTTGGGTATCTCATACACAACTTCAAGCATTCAAGTATACAAGCAATTAAAGCATTCTTGAGCTCAGATTTCTATCTATTATTGCATTCTAAGTTGTGAGGAAAAGGATACAAAGAGTGATACACCTTGTAATATTATACTTTGTATTCTTTCATTTGGTTGTGAGTGTTGCATCACTCATACAAGAGCGTTAGAGAAACGAATAAAGAGTCACTAATCTGGTGTTATTAGGATCTTTGATCCGGCATTGTTAGGATTACACTCCAATATTCGTAAAGTGAGGATTATCTAGTTCCGATAGAACACTAGAGACAAAAGTTCATTTTGAGAGTGGTTGTGCTTGGACCAATAAAAGACAAGCGGTTGTAACGGTTGTTGTACTCGGACCGATCGAAGACGAGTCAAGTGTGTGGTTGTTCTTAAGCCAATAGAAAAATAAGTCGGAGAGAGGACGTAGGCAAGTTTCCGAACCTCTATAAATCTTTGAGTCTTTTACTTTCCGCACTATTTTATTTTATTCACAAGAAAGTTCGATATTCCGCATTACCACTATTCAACCCCCCTTCTAGTGGTGAATTTATCTCTTCAGTTGGTATTGGAGCGGGTCTCTTTTTAAGGGTTTAACCACCTAAGGGAAAAAGATCCGCAAATGGCACTTCTTAGCCAAATTGAAGGAAATACTCTCAACCGTCCTCCGTTCTTCGACGGTTCCAATTTCATGACATGGAAAAAGAAAATGGCTATATTCGTTCAAGCCTATGATATTGAAATTTGGAAAGTCATTGCACTTGGTCCTAAACTTGCCAAGAAAGAAGATGGATCGTTGAAAAAGTTCGATGAGTTCAATGACGAGGACTGGAGGAACACACACATCAATTCCCGTGCTACTCAACTTCTCTATTGCGCCCTCAATCCCGAAGAACTCAATAGGATATCTTCCTACGAAAGCGCAAAGAAAATTTGGGAAATCCTTGAAGCAACTCATGAAGGAACCACCCAAGTTAAGGAGACTAAAATCAACATGCTTCTTCATGAATACGAACTCTTATCCATGAAGGACGAGGAAACGATCACCAATATGTTAGATCGGTTCTCGGATATAACCAATGGACTTGCATCATTCGAAAAGCCTATATCTTGTAACACCCCCAATATATTCGGGAATATTACAGCGCCGTAAATCCTTTACATAAGAATTTACAAGGCTGATTAAAAGAAAAGACAATAACAGATACCGCTTATGAAATTACTGAAGTAAAATACAACCGTCCGGTTCAAAACAAAATAGGAATATCCAATGAAGAGTTATTATTACATCACCAAAATCCAAATCATTATAACGGACGACGTACTCGAGTACTTATTGAAATAACCAACAAATAACAGATAGTGAACCCGGCCAGAACATCACTTTGCACCCTCGTCGTCATACATATCCAGTGGTTGTTTCCCCGCTCTTCTGGATCCTGAACATACACAAATGTTCACCCCCGAAGGGGTTAGCACAACGATGCTAGTACAAGTACAATAATCATACAACAGTGATATAATCAACAATTATATCATAACAAGTTTCTCCAACGAGAATATCCACAACACATATCATAACATAACAGTTCCAACATACTGATGGTATTCCAACGATCCAAACGACACAAATATAGATTCCCATGATGATCCCGCTTGACCAACACATGGTGGAACTACTCCCAACGATCCAACAAGACACAAATATAGATTCCCATGATGATTCCCGTCGGATCAACACATGGTGGACATATATTCACAACATATTTACACGATACAATCACATCATAATTGTCATAATATAAACAATTCTAATTTAGAGTACTTGCCTCGGTTCGTTGACAAGAATAAACTTCCACGAATATCAAAATACCCGAAGGTCGTCCCCTTCGATCAATCACGTGTTAAGATCGAACCTTTAACAAAAGAAATAGTACAGAATTCATTTCGTACCGTACGAACGTCTAACAATTCAATTATTACGGTAGGGAGTCCTTAATAGGCAATCTGTATGGACAGATTAACGCACGCTACGAATCATATGTAGCGTACATTAATGCTACTCGTTAGCGTACGCAGTACACACTGCCTAGCGTACGCTAACCCGGCGTTGTCAGTGCCTCACTGATCAGCCGACTGACTCGGCTGATGATTTAACGCACGCTAAGTCCAAAACGCTATGCGACGCTAAACGTATTTCGATAGCGCACGTTAAATCTCGTATATTAGCGCACGCTAATAATGCATGGCGATTCACCGAGGGCGCAGATTTACACAAATAGTGATGAAGTAAGCGATTTCTTCGATGATTTGATGTTTGTAACTGCCTTCATGTTATGTTCATAACCTTTATGAATGATCTCGAGGATAATATCAACTTCAAGATGCAAATATACGTATAATCATCATGACACCATAATCCATCTTGATTTCAATTCTCATGCGAAGTTGGTGATCTCCGGTTGATGTATTAGATTCTACTATCATTATACATATTCAGACTTCATCTTGAGGTGAACTAACAATTCCGACTTATACGAAAGAATATTTCCTAAGATGATTCTTCCTTTAAGTTCTTATAACATCTCTTCCAAATCATGATCACAAAGATAACATAAATCATACGGATTGTTAACTTCAGAATATCTCTCTCATCATTTGAAGTACTAGGATCCCAACTTCAAGGTTCCAACAATAATATTGTATTTGTAGACATTCCAATCTTCTAAACATGATGTTGTTGAAAATTCACTAATGAAATTCAATACCTCGATAATATGATCATCGTATCCATTGGAAAACCAAATCTAAGACTGGTGATAGGTTGAACATACCTTAGAATGCCGAAATCACGGAACCACGAGGTATAATCCGACTCCGTTTGGTTATGTGCCACTCCAAGGTGTTACTTCTCTTCAATGATCACTCACAAGTGATACTCAATCATTCAATGATCACTAATATATATTCTAAGTGTTTAGAAGGGATATACTTGCTCTCTGGACTCACAAAGGTGAAGTATAGACGAAGGAATTGAAAGCCAAAGCGGTTGCTGTCCCATTTATAATATTCTGCATTATTGACAAGTTAGCGCACGCTACTAAGCATCCCTTAGCGTGCGCTAATAATGGTTGACTTCAGAATTTGTCCGGATGCGTCAGCGGGAATCTTATCCGGACCCATGTCCCGGCTGGCGCATGTGTTAGCTGTCCCGCTCAATAATTGAGTTCTTAGCGCACGCAACTCCTACCTTCATAGCGTGCGCTAATAATGGCCCGATAGCGCGCGTTAAGATACATTCTTAGCGTGCGCTATCACAAGGTTTCTTGAGCAATTTTGCATGATTCTATACTTATGCATAAAGATATCAATGCACTAAATATCATTTTCCAATAATCAAAATCACCAATCCGAAATAATACATGGTTGAATACAGATGAAATACACTGTAATAAATCCGGATATTACATACTCTCCTACTAAAAAGGAGTTTCGTCCCGAAACTCAAGACGAAAATAACTCGGGATATCTAGACTTCATATCAGCTTCTGTTTCCCAAGTGGCTCCTTCCATTCCATGACGTGACCACTGAACTTTGACCAAAACGATTGGCTTGTTCCTCAGTTGCTTAACTCGACTCTCGAGTATCTTGATTGGTCTTTCTTCAAATGTCCCATCCTGCTCGACTTCGATCTCGCCGAAATCAATGATATGACTGGGATCTGGTACATATCTCCGTAACTGGGATACGTGGAACACGTTATGAACATGACACAATGACGGCGGCAATGCCAATCTGTATGCCAACTCCCCAACTCTCTCGAGGATCTCAAATGGTCCGATATATCTCGGACTCAGCTTTCCTTTCCTTCCGAAACGAAAGATTCCCCGAGTAGGAGAAACCTTCAAAAGTACGTGATCTCCAGTACTGAACTCCAATGGACGGCGGCGTACGTCCGCATAGGATTTCTGGCGACTCTGGGCAGTTAACAGCCTTTCACGAATTAAGGCTATCTTCTCTCGAGTCTGCTCGATCAACTCTGGTTCTGTTCCGATCAAGTCCGATGAATCGTCCCAGCATAGGGGCGATCTGCATCTCCTTCCGTATAATGCCTCAAACGGTGCCATTTTAATGGAAGCATGCCAACTATTATTGTAGGTAAATTCAATCAACGGTAGATGAACTTCCCAATCGTTTGACCAATCTAAGGCACAGGCCCTTAGCATGTCTTCCACCGTTTGTATAGTTCTCTCAGATTGTCCGTCACCGCGGTGATAAGTCAGATCAAGTTCAATTCGGTCCCCAAGGCCTTATGAACTGCTTTCCAAAAGTGAGACACAAAACGGCCGTCTCGATCAGAAACAATGGTCTTCGGCGTACCATGCAATCGAACTATCTCCGAAATAAAGACTCGAGCCAACCTCTCTGGTCCCCACGTATCCTTAATGCCTAGAAAATGAGCTGATTTGGTTAAGCGATCAACTATCACCCAAATCACGTTCATTCCTGTCTTGGTTCTTGGCATATTAGTGATAAAATCCATCGATATGTCCTCCCACTTCCATTCAGGAATCGGGAGCGGCTTTAACATTCCAGCAGGCCATTGATGCTCGATCTTAACCTGCTGACAAGTTAAGCATTTCGAAACATAGTCCGCTACGTCTTTCTTCATGTTGCCCCACCAGAAGTTCTGTTTCAAGTCCTTATACATTTTACTGGTGCCCGGGTGGATAGAATAGGGCGAACCATGAGCTTCCTTCATAATCGTCTGTTTCAGAACATCAACATCGGGAACGCAGAGTCGGTTCTGAAATCTTAGAACTCTATCGTCATGAATTATGAATCCGGGGGCCTTTCCTTTGATCACTTCGTCATGCAACCGAATCATCAAAGGATCATCTGTCTGTCTAGATTTGATTTCTTCGGTTAATGACGAAGTTATCTCCATCATGCACAGCTGTCCTTGGACTCTTTGTAACCACACTTCAATCCCTTCACGAATCATCTCTCGCTGAAGGCTAAGTTGGGAGGCCGTCTCCAAAGATCTCGAATAGAGACAGGCTTGCGGCTAAGTGCATCGGCCACTACATTTGCTTTGCCTGGATGATATAAAATCTCCAAGTCATAGTCCTTAATCAATTCCAACCATCTTCTTTGCCGCATGTTCAACTCTTTCTGACTAAATATGTACTTGAGACTCTTATGATCCGTAAAGATCCGATGCTGAGTCCTGCATGCATAATGCCTCCGCATCTTCAAGGCAAAACCACCGCCGCTAGCTATAAATCATGTGTTGGGTAATTCACTTCATAAGGTTTCGCTTATCGCGATGCATAAGCGATCACCTTATCATTCTCGCATCAACACGCACCCAAGTCCTTGGTTCAAGCATCATCAGAACTATGAATCCTTCGGTTCCTCGCGAAGTGATAGAATCGTGCCGTGCCAATCTCTTCTTCAATTCATCAAAGCTAATCGACATAATTCATTCCACTCAAACTTTTGAGTTTTCGCAGAGTCGAGTAAGTGGGCGGAAATTTTAGAAAACCCTTCCACAAATCGACGATAGTATCCAGCAAGTCCCAAGAAGCTTCAGACCTCTTTCACGTTCTTTGGAGGCTCCCAATCCATAATTGCTTCGATCTTCTGAGGATCTACTCGGACTCCTCTAGCTGACACCACATGGCCGAGGAACATTACTTCCTTTAGCCAGAATTCACACTTAGAAAGTTTGGCGTACAATTGCTCGTTTCTCAAAAGCTCCAATACAATCCGCAAATGTTGCGCATGTTCTTCAGACTCTTAGAATATATCAGATGTCGTCAATAAACACGACCACAAATTTATCCAAAATTTAATGAACACACGGTTCATCAATTGCATAAATACAAGAAAGTTAGTGAGACCAAATGGCATCACCACAAACTCATAATGCCCGTAGCGAGTTCTGAACGCTGATTTCGGAACATCAGACTCCTTAATCCTCAGCTGATGGTATCCTGATCTCAGATCAATCTTAGAAAATACCGTTGCCCCTTGCAGCTGGTCAAACAGATCATCAATCCGTGGTTATGGATATTTGTTCTTAATCGTCATCTTGTTCAGCTCTCGATAGTCAATACACAGTCGGAGCGATCCATCCTTCTTTCGGACAAAAAGAACTGGCGCTCCTGTGGTGAAACGCTTGGTCAATATAACCCTTGTCCAAGAACTCCACCACCGCTTCTTGATTCGTACATCTCAAGAGGTGCCATACGATACGGCGCCTTGGAAATCGGTGTCGCTCCGGTTCCACTCAATGGTAAATTCCACATCCCTTCGTGGAGGTAGTCCAGTAACTCGTCAGAAATACATCCGGAAATTCGTTCACCACAGAATGGACGAAAGTTCCACAATTTCGCTCTTCTTTCTTCAATGCATAACACCAATATCCGCATGACACTGCTTCAACAATCGTGACTTTCATCGCTTTGATCAATTTTCCCGAGCTTCCCGGTTTCCATCCTTCGAACAAGACTTGAGCCATCATCAGCGATCACTCAAATATTCCTCTTTCGGTAGTCTACAATTGCTCCATACCGATTAAGCCAATCGTCTCCGAGTATCGTGTCATCTCCTTGCATTTCTATCACGATCGATTTGAGAGCCACTCTCTGCCCCCAAATGATACAGGAAATTTCTAGTTTCTAAATTTCCGACAATCCTTTCTCCACTCGGTAAACCAACAACATAAGGTTCACAAGTATAAAAACCGGAAATATTCAAACGATTTACACAAGACAAAGATATGAAAGAATGTGTAGCTCCTGTATCGAACAAAACACTAATCACGGGAAAAGATTTGGACAAGACTGATGCGACAAAGCAGATCCCGATCATCCGTCCTCCTCATCTCATACAAACGTGGGAACAGATCCGCACTCGATGTCCCCTTTCGGTCCCATTGTCTCGCCTCGCCTGCTGCCAAAATTCCCGAGGCATTCGAACACTTTGCCGCGTCGCTGACACCGGCTTCCTTCTCGAGCCGGGCCGTGATGAGCGGGTTCCATTGTACTTAGTGGCGTCCTTACAAAACGCCGCACGGTGCCCTTCCCGTCCGCACTCAAAACATGTAATCGAGTGCGCAAACAATCACGCCAAAGGTGGCTCAGGCGACCACGCTAAAGCACTTCCTAGCCGTATCCGTCGTGGCCGACATTGTTCCGTAATTCTTTCCGCTCTTAGCCGGGTGTGGAGGTTTCTTGAAAGAAAAGAAGACCTGGCCTTGCGGCCCATCGCTCTTGTGCTCGTAAAAGTACCAGAGACTTTCTGTTTCTTCGACTCCATAAACTTATCCATTGTCGCTTCTTTTATTTCGTACGCCAACGCCTTATCCCGGTATTGGCGGAGAGTGGTACATTCAAAATGGACATGTACCTCTGATTTCTCGGTTTCATCCTCATTTCAAATGAATCATCATCTCTCGCATCTGCTCACCGGATGTCGAACAAATGCTAATCGCCGATTAAACATCTTAATCGTCTGGGATACGGGTTCATCTCGATGGTCGAGCAGAGAAAATTCTCGACTTGGCTTCCTCACAGACGAGGGCAATCTTGAGCTTCCATCATCATTTTAAATTCCGCCAATCGGCATCATGGTCTACAGCCGGATGGCTTCCCACCATTCGGATGCTTCCCCTATCGTAAAATATTGAGCGATAGAGGCTCTCCATTGCTCTGGGCGCTTGATTCCGCAAAGATTTTCTCCGCTTCTTTCAACCAATGATCCTGTGGGAGTCTCAGAAATACCGTCGAATTTGGGTGGTTGCATCTTCGCCACCTCTTGTAGCCACCGGTCACCTCGGTTTCCCATGTCTGGGATTCCTTGCTGTCTCTCTCCCTGCTGTAGTCCCACCGCCACTTGCATTCGGTCCACGACCTGGGCGAACTGAGTCATCTGGTTCACCACTTGACGAAGGATATCTGTACAGCAGATCTGGTTCATTATTAATAGACTGTTGCGGCTCGCCCGAGCTATGACTAGCCTGATTGGAAGGCGACGCTTCCTTTCAAAGATTTCTCGTCGCCCACCACGACCGCGACCACGCCCACGTCCGCCTCTCAACATATCAGAAGCATAAATACTCAATATACAGAAACAACATTGTTCTAATATTCGAGTATAAAGAGATACAATATGCAAGGAATGAGATAGAGTTTAGGAACTTACAACCACTGTTCGCATGAAGACGTAGGCAGTGCAGTGATGTCATTCACGGCCGGTTACCCCAAAAGACATAAATGACCCCTATTTTAACCCAACGGCCAAGATATCCATAATCTTAGCTCTGATACCATATTCGTAACACCCCAATATATTCGGGAATATTACATACCGTAAATCCTTTACATAAGAATTTACAAGGTGATTAAAAGAAAAGACAATAATGTATACCGCTTATGAAATTATCAAGTAAAATACAACCGTCCGGTTCAAAACAAAATAGGAATATCCAATGAAGAGTTATCATTACATCACCAAAATCCAAATCATTATAACGGACGATTTACGAGTACTTATTGAAATAACCAACAAATAATAGATAGTGAACCCGCCGTAACATCACTTTGCACCTCGCCGTCATACATCTCCAAAGGGTTGTTTCCCGCTCTTCTGGATCCTGAACATACACAAATGTTCAACCCCGAAGGGGTTAGCACAACGATGCTAGTACAAGTACAATAATCATACAACAGTGATATAATCAACAATTATATCATAACAAGTTTCTCCAACGAGAATATCCACAACACATATCATAACATAACAGCCCAACATACCGATGGTATTCCAACGATCCAAATAAGACACAAACTATAGATTCCCATGATGATCCCGTCGGACCAACACATGGTGGAACTACCGTCCAACGATCCAAATAAGACACACTATAGATTCCCATGATGATTCCCGTCGGATCAACACATGGTGGAAATATATTCACAACATATTTACACGATACAATCACATCATAATTGTTATAATATAAACAATTCTAATTTAGAGTACTTGCCTCGGTTCGTTGACAAGAATAAACTTCCACGAATATCAAAATACCCGAAGGTCGTCCCCTTCGATCAATCACGTGTTAAGCTCGAACCTTTAACAAAATAAATAGTACAGAATTCATTTCGTGCCGTACGAACGTCTAACAATTCAATTATTACGGTAGGGAGTCCTTAATACGCAATCTGTCTGGACAGATTAACGCACGCTACGAATCATATGTAGCGTACGTTAATGCTACTCGTTAGCGTCGCAGATACACCGCCAGCGACGCTAACCCGGCGTTGTCGAGCCTCGATCACCGATCGACTCGGCTGATGATTTAACGCACGCTAAGTCCAAAACGTTGCGTACGCTAAACGTACTCGATAGCGCACATTAAATCTCGTATATTAGCGCACGCTAATAATGCATGGCGACATCGAGGGCGCAGATTTACACAAATAGTGATGAAGTAAGCGATTTCTTCGATGATTTGATGTTTGTAATCTGTCTTCATGTTATGTTCATAACCTTTATGAATGATCTCCAGATAATATCAACTTCAAGATGCAAATATACGTATAATCATCATGACACCATAATCCATCTTGATTTCAATTCTCATGCGAAGTTGGTGATCTCCGGTTGATGTATTAGATTCTACTATCATTATACATATTCAGACTTCATCTTGAGGTGAACTAACAATTCCGACTTATACGAAAGAATATTTCCTAAGATGATTCTTCCTTTAAGTTCTTATAACATCTCTTCCAAATCATGATCACAAAGATAACATAAATCATACGGATTGTTAACTTCAGAATATCTCTCTCATCATTTGAAGTACTAGGATCCCAACTTCAAGGTTCCAACAATAATATTGTATTTGTAGACATTCCAATCTTCTAAACATGATGTTGTTGAAAATTCACTAATGAAATTCAATACCTCAATAATATGATCATCGTATCCATTGGAAAACCAAATCTAAGACTGGTGATAGGTTGAACATACCTTAGAATGCCGAAATCACTGAACCACGAGGTATAATCCGACTCCGTTTGGTTATGTGCCACTCCAAGGTGTTACTTCTCTTCAATGATCACTCACAAGTGATACTCAATCATTCAATGATCACTAATATATATTCTAAGTGTTTAGAAGGGATATACTTGCTCTCTGGACTCACAAAGGTGAAGTATAGACGAAGGAAATGAAAGCCAAAGCGGTTGCTGTCCCATTTATAATATTCTGCATTATTGACAAGTTAGCGCACGCTACTAAGCATCCCTTAGCGTGCGCTAATAATGGTTGACTTCAGAATTTGTCCGGATGCGCTGGGCCGAATCTTATCCGACCCATGTCACCGGGCGCATGTGTTAGCTGTCCCGCTCAATAATTGAGTTCTTAGCGCACGCAACCCCTACCTTCATAGCGTGCGCTAATAATGGCCCGATAGCGCGCGTTAAGATACATTCTTAGCGTGCGCTATCACAAGGTTTCTTGAGCAATTTTGCATGATTCTATACTTATGCATAAAGATATCAATGCACTAAATATCATTTTCCAATAATCAAAATCACCAATCCGAAATAATACATGGTTGAATATAGATGAAATACACTGTAATAAATCCGGATATTACATATCTAGTAGTGATAAAGCTAAGAAAATTCTTCGCTCGTTGCCACGTGAATGGTATGCCGCGGTTACCGCGATCATGGAGTCCAAAGATCTCAACAAGCTCGAGTTTAGTACCCTCATCGGGTCACTCATTAATTATGAGATCGTTCTCAAGTCTAGAGGTACCAAACCAAAGCCTCGTGAAAAGGTAGTCGCATTCAATGTTGATAGCGATGTTGAGGAAGATATTCCCGAGGATGAAGATGACGAGGAACTTGCTCTCTACGCCAAGAATTTTAGAAGGTATAAATATCTAATTCAAAGAAGGCAAAATTTCCTTGGTCGGGATGGTAAGACGGAACAAAAGAAGAATAGCTATGTTCCTATAAAGGAGTTCGACAATAATTGTCGGAAATGCGGTCAAGCCGGTCACTATGCAAAGGAATGTCGAGGATCCTGTTCAAAGCCTCAAGTCGAAAGATTAAAAAAGAAGGAGGTTCTAATCGCTTCATGAAGTGATGACGAGGAGGACATTGAAAGATCTCTCGATGTTAATCTCGCATTTATGGCACTCGACTCCAAAAGCAATATCGAGGTAAGTTCTAAACTTAATGATGAAGAATATGATACATTCGATTTTGTGAGTCACAAGAAGTTCATCATGACGATGAGTTATTAAGTGCGTTTGAATCTTTAAACATAGAATGCAACGAGATGGTTAAATTAAATATGTCTTTAAAGAGGAAAATAAAATCTTTAGAACTCAAAAAATCCTCTCTTCAAAACAAAGGCAAAACTATTGAACTCGACCATACCTTATGCCTTGAAAAAGAAAAAGTTTTAAAAATCGAGTTGACGAAAACTCAAAAAGAGCTAAAATATATTTTGAACAAATTTACTCTCGGAAACGAGAAATTCGAATAGCTCTTATCAATTCAAAAATCCCCATTGCTAAAACACGGCCTTGGTTTCGACCCGTTTAAAAGGGAACAATCCCTTATCAATCTTGAAAAAATAAAGAAAACCGAAGCCGAGAACTCAAAAACTCCTTTCAAACAACGAGTTCATGATAACGTTCGTTCAAAGTTAAGAACCATCAAAGTTAAACAAATATGGGTTCCAAAAGGGACAATTGTTCCTAATGCTATAAGTATCGTTAACTTTGGAGGACCCAAAAGGGCTTGGGTACCGAAACAACCGAGAAACGCTATTTTTGTAGGTACCGGCACCAAGGAAAAGCAAGTGGTACATTAATAGCGGATGCTCAAGGCACATGTGCGGCTCCGAGGACTTATTCGAAGACCTCGAATATCAAGAACAAGGACATGTGACCTTTGGCGACAATCAAAAGGGAAAGATTAAAGGCATCGGAAAAGTCGGTAAGGAACCTTCTCCCTCTATCAACAAAGTATTATTTGTTGAAGGTTTGCATCACAATTTACTTAGCGTTTCTCAACTATGTGATGAAGGTTTTAAAATTCTCTTCGAGCAAACTCATTGCACGGCATTTAGAAATAATAAAATTACATTCATCGGTTTGAGATGTGGAAACATTTATATTGTTGATCTTAATGATAAAAGTTCATTTAATGAAAAGTGCCTTATTACTTTGGATGATAATGCATATTTATGGCATCGTAAATTGGGACATACATCTCTACCCATCATTTCTATTTTATCGAGACACGATCTTGTCTATGGTTTACCCAAACTCAAATTTGATCGGAAACATTTGTGTGAATCATGCATAAAAGGGAAACATACTCGAGAATCTTTTAAACCAAAATTCGAGGTTTCCACTAGCCGTATTCTTGAACTTGTGCATATGGATTTAATTGGACCATCTAGATATGTTAGTCTAAATGGTAAGCTTTGTACTTTGGTCATTGTTGATGATTATTCTTGTTTTACATGGGTTATATTTCTTGCTCATAAAGATGATACATTTTCCGAGTTTTCCAAATGGTGTCGTTTGGTGCAAAATGAGAAAAGTCTCTCTATAATTTCTATCCGCACCGATCACGGAGGTGAATTTGATTGCACTCCATTTGAGCTTTTATGTGATAAATATGGTATTAATCACAATTTTTCGGCTCCTAGAACGCCTCAACAAAATGGGGTTGTTGAAAGGAAAAATCGATCTTTGGAGGAAATGTCAAGGACTATGCTTAATGAATATTCTCTTCCACAATATTTTTGGGCCGAAGCAATTTTTACGGCATGCTATGTGATTAACCGAGTTCATGTTCTTAGAACTAATCTTAAAACTCCGTATGAATTATGGAAGGGCAAAAAGCCAAATATATCTTATTTCCATCCTTTTGGTTGCAATGTGTTTGTCCTAAATAATGGTAAGGATAACTTGGGGAAATTTGATGCTAAATCCGACTCTGGAATATTTCTTGGCTATGCTACAAATAGCAAAGCATATCGTGTTTAGAACATTAGGACAAATAAAGTTGAAGAATCCATTCATGTTAAATTCAACGATATGATCTCACCCCCGATAAAGGTAGAATGTTTTGATGATGCAGGTATTTTTCCGGATTCTCATCCCTCAAACGAAATGGAGAAAATTTCGGAAATCCAAAAGAAGACAATCGAGAGTCTACCGAAAGATTGGAGGCACATCAAAGACCATCCAAAAGATCTTGTGATTGAAAACATTGAAGACAGTGTTCAAACTCGAAGGAGAACCACCGAATATATGGCTCATTGTGCTTTCGTATCCGAAATAGTTCCCAAAATTATATCCGAGGCTCTTGATGATAAAAGTTGGATGATGGCAATGCAAGAGGAGCTTGTACAATTCATGCACAATAATGTATGGAATTTAATTCCCGCTCCTAAAGATAAAACAATTATCGGAACTAAATGGGTGCACAAAATCAAGTGTGACGAAGACGGTTACCCAATTCGAAATAAATCTCGTTTGGTCGCACAAGGGTATAATCAAGAGGAAGGTCTTGATTACGAAGAAAGTTTTGCTCCCGTGGCTCGACTCAAAGCCATCCGTTTGTTATGTGCATTTGCCACTCACAAAAAGATCAAACTATTTCAAATGGATGTGAAAAGTGCATTCTTGAATGGCTATATTCAAGAAGAAGTCTATGTCAAGCAACCTCCCGGTTTTGAAGATCATCAATTTCCGGATCACGTCTACAAGCTCAACAAGGCACTCTACGGGTTGAAACAAGCACCCCGAGCATGGTATGATCGTTTAAGTCAATTTTTAATTGCAAATGATTATAAAAGAGGTAAAGTCGATAATACCTTGTTTATGAAAATATTGAATAATGATATACTTATTTGCCAAATCTATGTTGATGACATTGTTTTTGGAGCTACTAACGAATCATTGTGCCAAGATTTCTCTAATCTTATGAAGGGAGAGTTCGAGATGAGTATGATGGGAGAATTAACATTCTTCCTCGGGCTTCAAATCAAGCAATGAGAAGATGGAATCTTTATTCATCAAACAAAGTACTCAAACGATCTCCTAAAGAAATTCAAAATGGAGAGTAGCAAATTGATTTCAACGCCAATGTCCTCATCATTAAAGCTTGAAAAAGATGAAAATGGCAAATCTGTAGATCAAAAATTATATCGAGGTATGATCGGATCTTTTCTATATTTGACTGCTTCTAGGCCTGACATAATATTTGCTACATGCTTATGTGCTCGATTCCAAGCTAATCCTAAGGAATCACATTTAATTACTTGTAAACGCATTTTTCGTTACTTGAAAGGGACCATCGGACTAGGTCTATGGTATCCCTCTTGCTTGGACTTTAATTTGATTGCATATAGTGACGCCGATTTCGGCGGATGCAAAATTGATAAAAAGAGTACTAGTGGTACATGTCATTTCATCGCTTCATGCTTAATATCTTGGGAAAGTAAAAAGCAAACCAGTGTAGTGTTGTCTACAGCTGAGGCCGAATACGTTGCTGCAGGGAGTGCCTGTGCTCAGGTATTATGGATTAAAAATCAACTCCGCGACTACGGCATTTATTTTGAAAATACCCCTATATTATGTGATAATACTAGTGCTATTAATTTGAGTAAAAATCCTGTGTTTCATAGTAGAACTATGCATATAGATATTAGACATTATTTTTTACGCGATCATGTGCAAAAGAAAGATATATGCTTAATTTTTGTCGGGACGAAGGACCAGCTTGCTGATATATTTACGAAACCTCTTCCCGAGGAATCATTTAATAATATTCGTCTGCAACTCGGTATGGGACATCTAGACAATTTTTGAAATTAGTTTTCTACTCGAGAAATCAATATCTTAGAAACGTTCCATTCGCTAGCGCACACTAGCTTCATTCTTTTAACGCGCGCTAACTTTTGTCTTCGATAGCGTACGCTAATCCTTTATCTCTTGCGTGCGCTAATTAAAATCTCCTTATTTCGATATATGCTACTGGACAGTCCAGTAAGCTGCCCATATATTCATAACGTACACAAATTATACACCCTTTGCGTACGCTAATTAAATCGGTTCAGTTCCCTATATAAACCCTGTTCAGCTCAGAAACATACTCACTATTTCATAACGCACGCAAAACACACCAGATCCCCTTTCAGAAAGAACCCTAGCCGAAAAACCGATTCAATCAAATCCCGATTCCTTCTTTAATCTTTCAATTCCTTTCAGATTTAAGCCGAGAAAGGGCCGCAAAGCTATGGAGAAGACTTACAAAAACGCAAAACGCACTCGCGAGCCAGAATACGATGCATCCCGCTTCGTGTCATATAACACGTCGAAGGTCTTTTCTGAAATTCTTCCCCAGGAACAATTGACGGACTGTTACTACTTCAATTTTCTAAGCCTGGAACGGGTGAATGTTGTTATCTCTGACTTTTTTCTCCTCTATTGGAATTGCTCGCTTTGTTGAATGTAAGGAACCTATCTTTCCCGAGCTAGTTCGCGAATTTTACGCAAATCTTCATATTGCTGAAAGTGAAGGTTCCTCATCTCTAGTCTTAGGGAGTGTGGTTGGAGGAACCGTAGTGAAAGTATCTTCGGAGACTTTGACTCAACTATTTGGTTTGTCATCCGATGTTTTTTTGTGTTCTGGGAAATTGATTACTAAGGAATCTGGAGTTTCCGAGATTGGTGTCAAGGAATTTCTGAGTTCGAAATCCGTAATCGACATCACCGACGAGGCTTTTGAAGAACAACGATTTAGGAATTAATATCCGACTCCTTTTGGTTGCACTCACAAAATGCACAATGCCCAAAGTTAACACGCATCATAAGATAGTCGGAATCGATAAACATGTTGTGTACCGAGTGCTAAATAATGACCGAGTAGATTTTACCGCGATTGTCACAAGCTGGATGAAAGTTATGTAATATCCGCAAATTCGATTTCCGGTAATTTTTCTTTGTTGGCGAAAGTCCGTTTTGACGACTTGCTTGGGACCGTTTCGTCATCCTGAGAATGATTAATTCTACACTTTTTGTCATCCGAGTTCGTTTCGGTATCGTTCTGTTGAATTCCGTGTTCTTTAGCGACTTTTCCACGTATGAGTTCGACTTTGTTAAATCACCATTAATTTTTGGTGACTCCAAAAATTCTGAATCTTTGCAATATTATAAATCATCGAGTTAGCTTTCTAATGGTTCAAACGGTGAGTCAATCGGAGTCCAGACGAGGGAGTTATGGTCGAAATAGCTAAGTCACTCTCATTTTCCAGATTCGGCCAAATCCGTCTGTACCCTGTGCCGTGGCACACTTCGGCTGAGCCGCGGCACACTGCCGAGCCCTGGGAGCAAATTTTGGTCCTGTGCCGCGGCACAGTTCGACTGAGCCGCGGCACACATGACAGTCAACCCTATATCTGCGTTTTTTTGAGCGGATCACCTCATTTTTTCCCCATTTCTTCACTTAGGCACGAGGGAGAAGGCTTGAGCGAGAGAAGTTTCTTCACCTATCACTTGAGTGTGTGATTTCTCTTCATCTCTTTTCGATTGTGAAGCTCGGATCATTGATCTATCGCGTACTCTTCGAATCATAGTGCTTGGATCTTCAAGAGGTAATTTCTTCAACATTTTGGATTTCGATTTTGTATTGGGTAATGATATTTTGGATGTTAAAATCATGGGGTATGAAGTGATATACGCATGATTATGGACATGTTTGAGTATTCATCGGATTATTGAAAGATTATTCAAGAACACTTTGAATTTTGTGTTGGATTTTGGGGGTTTTCGTAGATTCGTCCGATTTATCCGGTTTGAAGCTTGAGAACCTTGAGATTATGATATATCTATGTCGTATGCGTGTTTTTCTTACGATTTTACGGGTTGGATTGTGCCATTTTCGGACTTGTGGGAGTTTGGGCGATTTCCCAACCTTTAGTTGTTAACCCGTGTATTTTCTTGAATCGTAGACGAGTTTCGGGAGTCTCTTCGTGTAATTTGAGTATGGATAATTAATTATCATATTCCTTGCGAATCGTTTAGGTGCCGGAAGCGCGTTCTTGGACCTACCGAACTCATACCCTTCCTCCGTTCGATTTCTCGATGTCTCAAAGGCAAGTATACATTTATGATTGTACGTTCTCGACTTTGAAAGTAAGAAATATTGATGGCATATTATGAACGAACCGTTTTTACGGCATTCATATATGTATTGTTGGCATGTAATGAACGAACTGTTTTGACGGCATTCCTACATGTATCGGCGTATGAGGTGAACGAACCGTTTCTACGGCATTCACATACGTATCGGCGTATGAGGTGAACGAACCGTTTCTACGGCATTCACATACGTCTTATGAGATTTTAGTTATTCCGGAATACTAGTCTTGAATTGATGAATTTACGGCTACATTTACTTTATTGTCGAGGAGTATTGTGTTTCATATTGATATACTTGCACTAGCTTTTCGACGGCTAACCCCTTTATGGGGGAAATACGTTTCATGTATTTCAGGTTCCAGGAGAGCGGACAGGCGGGTACCGGGTCGGCATGAAGATGATGGGCAAGTGTGATACTGTGTCTTGTCTCCGGTTATCTCTTTTGGTTTCCTCCATTCAGTGTTGTTGTACTGGAATGGATTTTGAATACTCGAGTATTGTATTTCAGTTTCTTTGATGTTCTGGCCTGTGTTGCCGAGGTATTGATTTGTGTAGTGATGTATATGGTTTCATTGGTTATGGTTTTGAATACCATTTGTAGTGTCTTTCTTTCCATTGTATGTAGACCTTCTCGGTCAAGTTTCATAGTTCCGCGTATGTTTAGCCTTGTGGGTCCCACGGCGGGGTTCACGGCGCTGTAATATACCCTGAATAACTTGGGGGTGTTACAGAATATGGTATCAGAGCTTAGGTAAATGGATACCTAGGTCACGGTCTTTTGGGTCGATTGAGTCGTCATTTGTCCACGTATCACTACTCACCATCATCACAAGGCGACTGTACTTGTAAGTCCTCTCACTCTTCTTGTATTTTTCTTAATCGTTTCGTTTATAGCTTGGTATTCTTGGGAATTGGTCACTTCAAGAATGTGCAATTTGGATTATACTTACGCACGTATGTCCCCTTCAGAATGTTGGCTGAAAGTAGGAAGGATCGTGGCCGTGGTCACGGACGTTAACTCTTCCTTGAGATTTTGTTAAATTGCTAATTGCGATATTGGTGTGTATCGGTATTATGTTGAGACTTTGTTTAGGAGTCGCATGCTAGTATCACGGGGGATCTTCGACTTCACAGACTTGTAAGTATGTTGTTCGGATTATTCGATAATTCTTGGTGAATTTGAATTTCCGTTGAAATGTTGTTTGTGCGAGATTGCAAGTTTCGGGGACGAAACTTATTTTTAAGGGGGGTAGAGTGTAATACCCCGATTTTTTGGATATATTTTTTTTCGTTTATATGTTGGATGCCGTTGATGGATAATTGTGCTTGAGGATGATGTGAACGTATGACAATGTTGTTGAATGTGTATATGCATTCATTGTGCCGTATGATCGTTTGGTATGTCGAGATGTTGGTCGAGAATAGCGGAAAATGGCTAAGTACAGCTACGTTAGCGCACGCTACAAGGTATGCCTAGCGCGCGCTAAGATATATACTTAGCGTACGCTACGGTTCATACTTAGCGCACGCTAAGAGGTTCGGTTACGTACGCTAAGGAGGACCCCTAACGTACGTAACGACTTGCTGGGTTAGTTTCGGAAGGCGGCCAACAGGTAGGCCCAGGTTGATTTTTTTTATATTCAGTTAGCGCACGCTAACGCATGTTGGTTAGCGCACGCTAACACCAGATCGCTAATAATGGAACCTTAACTTTCGGTGGGTGGACCCGGCCATGTTCGACGCGTGTCTAGATAAGGTCAACGAGTGTTTGTCGTGTAGAACTAGCGCACGCTAAAACCGTATGATTAGCGCACGCTAATTCCATATCGGTCAAAGGAATCCCAATAATCGCGGATGCTTTCGGCATGTGGGGGCACGATACTGTAGCAAGTCAACGACGATTAGCGCGCGTTAAGGTCGAAGAATAGCGCACGCTACTGAGCATTTCACTGTAGCAAGTCAACGCCTATTTGCGTACGTTAATGCATGGGCATTACGTACGTTAGATGAATTTCGAAGCAATGCAGTAGCTTCTGGACTTCCCGATAGCGCACGCTATCAAGGAAGGATAGCGCACGCTAGTTCTATAGCGCACGCTAAATATAAGGTCTAGCACGCGCTAGTGATGTGTTTTATAGAGGGGATAGACGAGTGCTGAGAGGCATTTTGTCCATTCTCCTTCCTTCAGTCAATAGAGAGAGCCTTGGGAAGTACTTGAAGTTCCTAAACATGAGAGATGATTCTCTTAAACAAGATTAAGATTGGAGAGCTCGGATTTAAGTATTGTCCTTGAAGTTTTTGATGATTCTTGAAATGGAGTTCAATTCTTCTTCTTCGTGGTTCGTTTTTTTAAGGATTACTACTTGGGAGGGAGTATGTTGGGAATCGTGCATTTTGATGTTCGTCTTATTTCAATGTAAATGCATAAATTGGATTGTACTTTTATCCAGTGCGTGAGTATTTTGAAATTGCTTTTGGTATTTTGCCAACTGAATTTTATTTTGTAAAACCGATTCCCTAAACTGAGTTTTTGGCATCTTAGCCTTGATCGTTTTGACGGTATTTGGAAAATGATTTTTTTTAGTATTTGAAAAATATTACCGTCATCGGTCTTTTTGGCATTTTTGAAATGACGTGGAAAATTGTGTTTAGCCTGGTAAATCCTTGTGTGAAGGGTTTACGGCGTGTAATACTCCCAGGAGGATCTGGAGGTGTTACAATTATGGAATCATGTGATAATGTTATACGAGATTTATTGGAATTGTAATAAGAGATTTCGGATGTTGATATGATTATTGAGATCTTCTTCATATGATGATAATGGTTTTGTTGCGATTCTTGAGGTTGTATGAATGACATGATGTAGAAAATGGTAACATGGAGATATATACCTCGGATATGTTGTTCTGAACGTGATTTCGGATATTTCATGTTCTTGAAGAACTCTTGAATTATACGAGGTGATGAAAATTTTTAAGAAGTGTTGATGTTTTGAAAATGAATATAGAATATTCATATCTAGAGCTAAACTATGTGTTGGAAATAATATTCGTATAGGAATACGAATGTGATTATGAGTTTGATGAGACTATTATTCATCTCTGAATTTGGAAGCCCATACGTATGGAGCAAATATTCAAATCGAATGATTGGATTGTTTGATAACCTTTTTAATATGATTATCTATTGTTTTGAACCAGTCGGATGATTCGAATTGATGACGGTCATAAGTAAATTTTAACGATGGATTTACAAAAGGGAACCTTGTCAATTCGTATTTAAGAATTGAGTTTGGAACATTTAGACCCTTATTATTGGTCCGAATTAGTTGCTGATATGATCATCATATTTCGACTCGTATTGTGGACAGGATTTGTAAGTGTCTGAGTTGGATTGTTCAGACTGTGATTAGTCGAGATATGGTGAAACGGTTGAGTTTGTGGTTTGGTGGTGTTGATATTGGTCATCATCGAACCTGTTGATTATTAATCCTTCGTTTTACAATAAGATATGATGTTTGATCAAGGATTATGACTGTTGTGTTGCGGTTGAGGTTGAAGGGTTCGTAGATTAACTTGGTCGAGACTGAGGAACTCGTAAGACGAAATCAACTGAGTTGGTAACAGTTCGTTGTATTGATATCGAGGCAAGTTTTATACTTGTACTAATCAATGAGATTAATGTTATCGTGTAGGTGTACGAATGTGCGTATCATTTCGAGACTCGGCCTCTTTATGATTGTATTGATATCAGGGGATTGTTTGATACGACACCCGTCGACAAATTATGCCAAATATTATTGTTGTTCGTAAATGGCCGATTTAAGGCATTGCGATACTTGTTGGTAATATTTGTCGATAGCCGGTTCGCGGTATCGACGTATCGATTGTTATTATTGATTGATGTTCCATCAAGATATTTTTTGTGAATCGTCGTTATTGATACCAGTGTTTTTCTATTGATGTCGTTTTGGCCGATTGAAGGCATTGACGTATTCGATTATCATCTTCGTTATCGGTAACCGATTAAAGGTGCCGAGACATCCGTTGTATAATTGTTATCGATTGTCCGCTCTAAAGGTAATCGATATATTGAATTGGGATTATCAAAGATAATTCCCATCCGTTGTCAAAAATATTCTCATCCGTTGTATCGTTGTTATCGATTGGCCATTCTAAAGGTAATCGATATATTGAATTGGGATTATCAAAGATAATTCCCCATCCGTTGTCAAAAATATTCTCATCCGTTGTTATCGATTGGCCATTATACGGTAATCGAAGTATTGAATTGGGACTGTCGAGGATAGTTCCCATCCGTTGAATTATTATTGTCGTGTTGGCCGACTCAAAGCAGCACACTATTATTCTTGTGAACTCGGTAATTTTGTGATCGTTGAAGGTTGAGGATTTCCCGGACTGTTGTGTTGTGATCGTTGCTCGTGTTAATCGGTCCTTAGGGATTTTGATCCCAGGATGGTTATGTTGGATATTGTTGGTCGTGTCGATCTTTCATTATTCATGTGTCATCGTTCACTTGGTGAGTCGTATGATCCGTATTGGATATGTTTTCCTTTGAGTTCGTTGTCATGTTGTATCGTGGCATATCTGGAATCATGTCTGCGTGCCGATTGGTTATGTGTAGGATTTTTAGCCCGGCACAAGATGGTCATGCGTGGATGTTTCCGCAATGGACCGTGCACACGAGACGTAGTTCGTGAGGCTAATTAGGTACATTGTCACACGTATATTCTGGATTCCGTATACGGGGTGGACATGTGCACGAACACATTTCCGGATCGGGCGTACTGTGATGTCCCTCTTGAGCCTTATTGTTTGGTCGTTCGTAGTCCATGTTGTATTGGATATGTCCGACGATTTGCAACTGGTTGTTCTTACACCGAGGGGTATGTCCGACAGTCAGGTTTGCTTCTTTGAGATCTGTATTGTGATGATTTATAGCTTTGGGATGTTCGGATTTCAGGCCATCGTGATATACATCTTCGGTTGACGGGCTTTGAAGCCATTGCGATGTATTGGTATTTCTGTTGGAGCCTTCAGAAATTGTGATTCGTATTTACTTCAGTGTTGGCTTGGATTACCTTCGGGTAATGTATTGGTGTGTTCCTTGCAACGTTTCACTATTGGGCGTAAGTTATGCGTTTCTTGTGTATCTCGTTGAGTTTTCCTGGCGGGATATTGCTTCTCCCTAGTTGTTTTAAGTTTCGGGACGAAACTTCTTTTAAGGAGGGTAGAATGTAATATCCGCAAATTCGATTTCCGGTAATTTTTCTTTGTTGGCGAAAGTCCGTTTTGAAGACTTTCTTGGGACCGTTTCGTCATCCTGAGAATGATTAATTCTACACTTTTTGTCATCCGAGTTCGTTTCGGTATCGTTCTGTTGAATTCCGTGTTCTTTAGCGACTTTTCCACGTATGAGTTCGACTTTGTTAAATCACCATTAATTTTTGGAAATTCCAAAAATTCTGAATCTTTGCAATATTATAAAGCATCGAGTTATCTTTCCAATGGTTTAAACGGTGAGTCAATCGGAGACCAGACGAGGGAGTTATGGTCGAAATAGCTAAATCACTCTCATTTTCCAGATTCGGCCAAAACCGTCTGTACCCTGTGCCACGGCACACTTCGGCTGAGCCGCGGCACACTGCCGAGCCCTGGGAGCAAATCTTGGGCCTGTGCCGCGGCACAGTTCGACTGAGCCCCGGCACACATGACAGTCAACCCTATATCTGCGTTTTTTTGAGCGGATCACCTCATTTTTTCCCCATTTCTTCACTTGGGCACGAGGGAGAAGGCTTGAGAGAGAGAAGTTTCTTCACCTATCACTTGAGTGTGTAATTTCTCTTCATCTCTTTTCGATTGTGAAGCTCGGATCATTGATCTATCGCGTACTCTTCGAATCATAGTGCTTGGATCTTCAAGAGGTAATTTCTTCAACATTTTGGATTTCGATTTTGTATTGGGTAATGATATTTTGGATGTTAAAATCATGGGGTATGAAGTGATATACGCATGATTATGGACATGTTTGAGTATTCATCGGATTATTGAAAGATTATTCAAGAACACTTTGAATTTTGTGTTGGATTTTGGGGGTTTTCGTAGATTCGTCCGATTTATCCGGTTTGAAGCTTGAGAACCTTGATATTATGATATATATGCCGTATGCGTGTTTTTCTTACGATTTTACGGGTTGGATTGTGCCGTTTTCGGACTTGTGGGAGTTTGGGCGATTTCCCAACCTTTAGTTGTTCACCCGTGTATTTTCTTGAATCGTAGACGAGTTTCGAGAGTCTCTTCGTGTAATTTGAGTATGGATAATTAATTATCATATTCCTTGCGAATCATTTAGGTGCCGGAAGCGCGTTCTTGGACCTACCGAACTCATACCCTTCCTCCGTTCGATTTCTCGATGTCTCAAAGGCAAGTATACATTTATGATAGTACGTTCTCGACTTTGAAAGTAAGAAATATTGATGGCATATTATGAACGAACCGTTTTTACGGCATTCATATATGTATTGTTGGCATGTAATGAACGAACCGTTTTGACGGCATTCCTACATGTATCGGCGTATGAGGTGAACGAACCATTTCTACGGCATTCACATACGTATTGGCGTATGAGGTGAACGAACCATTTCTACGGCATTCACATACGTCTTATGAGATTTTAGTTATTCCGGAATACTAGTCTTGAATTGATGAATTGACGGCTACATTTACTTTATTGTCGAGGAGTATTGTGTTTCATATTGATATACTTGCACTAGCTATTCGACGGCTAACCCCTTTATGGGGGAAATACGTTTCATGTATTTCAGGTTCCAGGAGAGCGGACAGGCGGGTACCGGGTCGGCATGAAGATGATGGGCAAGTGTGATACTGTGTCTTGTCTCCGGTTATCTCTTTTGGTTTCCTCCATTCAGTGTTGTTGTACTGGAATGGATTTTGAATACTCGAGTATTGTATTTCAGTTTCTTTGATGTTCCGGCCTGTGTTGCCGAGGTATTGATTTGTGTAGTGATGTATATGGTTTCATTGGTTATGTTTTTTAATACCATTTGTAGTGTCTTTCTTTCCATTGTATGTAGACCTTCTCGGTCAAGTTTCATAGTTCCGCGTATGTTTAGCCTTGTGGGTCCCACGGCGGGGTTCACGGCGCTGTAATATACCCTGAATAACTTGGGGGTGTTACAAGTTAAGGGCGACCTCTTTCGGTCGAAGAATTACGCTTCACGGTCCCGCAAGGCTGGAATGCCGTATGGTTCCATCCTAACGACGATCTTCAAATATCATCACGTGGATTTGACGAAGGACAAAGCCATTCCCATTTCACTCGGCCATGAGATCTCGGATTACTCGCTCAAAGCCATGCAATATGTTCGAACGATCAACCGGGGCTGGATTCTCTTTCCATACCTTCATGAAGACGACCAAGTGGAGAAAGGGACTCGTATGCCTACACCGGAAGAGCGAATCACTCGACGAGGGCTACACACCCTTTGGGAAATGCAAACCGGAGAATTCGTGAGGAAGCCCACTTTTAAGGGAAAGCGCCCGATGAGAGAGACTCTTACCGAAGAAGAGGAGAGTGACCTCGTTTCACGGATGTGCAGCATCGAGACTTCACAATTGTAGATCCGTGAACACGTTCGTTCTCTTCGCTCCGAGGTTCAAGGAGTGCGCGGGCTGCTTGAAGATTTCATTCGCTTCACTCATCCATCGTTCCCGCTTCCGCCGCTCTCATCCGAGCATGCACTCTAGTTTTAGGACATTGATTCTCGTTGTAGCGACTTTTATTTAATATGTTTTTGATGTCTCGTGCCTTGGATATTTATGTGTAATGCTTGAACTATTTTCAATGAAATACGCATCTCTCTTCGTTTGGCTTTCATGTAGTTTGGCGTTTGTTAATTATGTGTTTTCGTTTTGGCAAATGGCATTTGGTTGGTATCATGTTTTATATGGAACAACACAGGGGGAGTCCTTTTTGTTTATGTCAAAAAGGGGGAGGAACACTCCAAAAAGCGGAACGTACTAACATATCGAACAAGTTACCTTGATTCGAAATTTTTTAAAACGTTTTTGCAGGTATATATTAAATGTTTTGACATCATCAAAAAGGGCGAGATTGTTGACTCAAAGTATTTTGATGATTGTATTCAAAATATTTAACAAAATCTATCCCATCGAGCTGCTACATTGAAGGAAAATCATGTTCCTAGCGCACGATACAGTCTGAATGGTAGCACACGCTATCGAGGGAAAGTTATCTGCAGTCAGGTCAGTAATCTGCCATCAAGTTGGAGTCACCTGATGGATAGCGCACGCAAAGCTCGTAATATCAGCGCACGCTAAGTTGCTAGTCTTAGCGCACGTTATCATCTATCTATAGCGCACGCTATCGCACTCAAGGCACAGAGTCAGTAAGGTCTGGACAGAAAAAGGAAAAGCATTTGTGCACGCTACGGTTGTACACTTACGTACGCTATTCAGAGGTCTTAGCGCACGTTACATATCAAACCTTGTGCACGCTACCGGAAATCATGTTGGTAGTCCAGTAGGTTCTGGACTCAAATCAACGAAGCTATTACGTACGCTAAACAAGCTAACGTACGTTATCTGGAAAGGTCATAGCACACGCTACAATACATTTGTTAGCGCACGCTAAGCGTTCAAATTCCTACCGTTAATCAACGGATAATGATGTTCGGATCGAGAAAGTTCTATAGATATTCAGTTGGCCGACATATTTATAAAACCTCTCTGTACAACCAGATTCTGTATGCTTCGAAAAGAATTAGGAATGCTACAGCCTTACTCCCTGTAAGTTTTTATGCTTTTACTCATCAATTGAGGGGGAATACTGTAAGATCCTAGAATACAATATCCATCATTAATTAACTGTACACTCAGATAGTCAGACAACATTGTAGGACAAAGAAGGCATAAAACCTTCCTACATCTGACGTGTGCATTAATTAAGGGGGAATACAGTACGACCCATGAATACAGTATTAATCCAAACATTGATGTAAGAATTGAATCCTGTATGTACCTTTTAAGGGGGAATGCTGTATTATTCGCAAATACATCACATACACTGTGGGACATCAATTAAAATTATATTATTATTCTATTTCATACTGAAAATGTTTTAAGACCACATGCTCTGTTTTTACAATTCAAACGTTTTGTCTTTAATGATTTAAACGACATTTGGACTTTATTACCCAAACACCGAGATATTAATAAATTAAAACCGCCGTTTCGTGCTCTAAGGGGAGACGAACTATTAGAAGTGGGACCGGTTATCATTTCAAAAATAGATGGATAAGATGTACCTGTTACTCTAAGTTCATCTTGTTCGGTCTTTTAAAAAGACGGTTCCCATCCCTTCAATCTGACCATTTACTATTTGTAACCCTAATTCTCTCTGCACACTATAAAAGTACTGTCTCTTGCTCCCTTCGACTCTTTATGCTTTCTACAAATTAAACGAGTCTAAGAGCAAACTGTAATATCCGCAAATTCAATTTCCGATAATTTTCATTTTTTGGCGAGAGTCCGTTTTGACGAATCGCTTGGGACCATTTCGTCATTCTGAGAATGTTTAATTCTGCACTTTTCGACATCCGAGTTCGTTTCGGTGTCGTTTTGTTGAGTTCCGTGCTTTTTAGCGACTTTTTCGCACTTGAGTTCGATTCTAACGAATCTCGTTCGAAACTGCTGTTTCGAGTTTCCCATAAGTCCGTTTAACTTTGTTAGACGTGTTGTGAGCTTCGGTTTGGATATTCGATCACGTATCGTGAATTTTGGGCATTTTGGACCATTTTGTAATTTCCTAAAAGTTATGGGTATCCGTATCTGTATTTGTTGTCTCGACCCTTTTTCTTGGTCGCGCATTTAATTATTGCATTATGTTTTCATTTCAGGTCGTTGATGTTGTCCGCGAGCTTTTCGTCGTGTTCGTTCCGTACGTTTTCAGAAATCGAGTCGTCGGGTCATGGCGGCTGAGCAGCTGGCCGGACAGGTGCGGCACTGTCGGAAGTGCTGGGCACTGGCCGAGCAGGCACGGCAGGAACCGGCGTAGCGCACGCTACGGCCGGAAGGCTGCACGCGCTAGCTCGGCAGGTGTAGCGCACGCTGTCGACCGGCCCAGCGTACGCTATCGGGTCTGGGCAGAGGGATTCTGAGGTTCTGGACTCGGGTAGGATCGGCAGGTAGCGCACGCTACTATCAGTCGTGGCGCACGCTAACCGGCAGGGGTAACGCACGCTGTCGTCCGAATAGCGTACGTTACCTGGTCGAGCTGTTTAGTCCAGAGGTTACTGGACAGGTCGGCTAGCGCGCGCTAGCGGGGTCGGGCGGGCAGGTCACGGTCAGCAGGTTTGGTCGGCAATGCCGGGTCGTGCGGGCCCTGGCCGAGGGATCTGGGCCGATACTAGCCGATGGCGCATGCTAGTCCGGGAAGGCTTGCGCACGCTAGTTCCGGCCCAGTATTTATATGACAGAGCAGCCTCATTTTCACTCGTTTTTCATTTCCTTTCTTTTCTGTCCACGGCTGGAGGTTCGGAGGAGGCGAAGCCATGTTGTTAGACAACGAATACACGAAGTTCTAGAGGTTATATCACTGATCAATCATCCTATAACATCCCTCGATCCAGCGAATCAAGGTTAGATCTTTAGAACCCTACTTTTGGGAAGATTTGGGGTTTTTTGCGTTTTTGTCCGATTCGTTCCGTGTTATTGATTAATCCATGATGGGTATGATTAATCTTGGTAGTATTCTTGTGTTTAACATCATTTAATCCATTGTTCTTCATCGAATCAAAGTATATTTCTTGATTTCCTTCGAATCGACTTTTTGGGGGATTTGTTCTTGATCTCGTTTTCCATCCGTTTTTGATGGATCGATTGTTGTTAAATGATGTTGTTAAACATATCCTATAGATTGTATATCCATATTTCATTTTGGAATTCCGTTTTCGTGTTTTGACGGGACGAATCGTGTTCTTGGCCGTTTTGGGGGAAACACTTGAACTTTTGTCATTTGTTCTTTGAATTCAACGGCTTTAAGTCGTGCTATGGAATTCATTTCATTGTTTTTATTGTCCTTCGTAGTATATTGTCGTGAGTTGGCGATCGGTGGAGTCGGCGGGTTCGTAGTCGGTTCCTGCCAACCTACTTCGGTCGATTCTCCGCATTGTTCTTATTCGAGGCAAGTACCTTGTCCATACATTTCTTGTTTCATGGATATGATGATTGGTGATCGTATTGATATGTTTGTTTGTTTGTTTGAAATGAGTTTTCAAAATATTCAGCTAGCCTCGTTAAAGGCTCACTTTCAAAACGCGTGTGTTTTGTAAATTTGTGTGGATTGTAAGTGACTACGTGAATCCTTTGGATATGTTTGGTGTTGATGTTGCGCTTGATAATGCGTGTGTACGTATATTATCTCTTTTCGGGGCGTTATGGTTTGACGTGGTCTTTTGCTAAGTGTTTGATGCCTCTGGGTGAATTGTTTGGATATCCTTGGTGTGATATGTTATTTGTGCTTGATTGTTTCGCTAGACAGCTCGGGAGGGTCCTTCGAGGCCTCGGGTGGAATTTGTGGCTTCGTCCCGGTCCTAGGCGATGCCTGTGTGTGTATGTTTTGTGAATGTGTTTGCTCACCCCGGGAGGGTTCGACGGGGCCTCGGGGGAATCTATGACTTCACTCTGAATTCACGAGTGAAACTTCACAAGTGCGTGTGTATGTTTAGTGAACGTATTTTACTCACCTCGGGAGGGTTCGACGGGGCCACGGAGGGAATTCCAATGGCTTCACCCTGGATTCATGAGTAGAAACGTCACAGGATGGTGTGTATGTTTTGTGAATGTGTTTACTCACCTCGGGAGGGTTCGATGGGGCCTCGGGGGAATCTATGACTTCACTCTGGATTCACGAGTGAAACTTCACAAGTGCGTGTGTATGTTTAGTGAACGTATTTTACTCACCTCGGGAGGGTTCGACGGGGCCACGTAGGGAATTCCAATGGCTTCACCCTGCATTCACGAGTAAAAACGTCACAGGTTGGTGGGTATGTTTAGGGAATGTATTTTACTCACCTCGGGAGGGTTCGACGGGGCCACGGAGGGAATTCCAATGGCTTCACCCTGGATTCACGAGTAAAAACTTCACGAGTGCGTGTGTACGTTTTGTGAATGTGTTTGCTCACCTTGGGAGGGTTCGACGGGGCCACGGAGGGAGTCCAATGGTTTCGCCCTGGATTTACGAGCGAAACTTCACGGGTGCGTGTGTATTTTATGTCCGTCGAGGACGCATGACATGGGTTTTAACCTTGTGTATTGTGATTGGTTTCATTTGTGAAAACAAAACCTTTGGGCTGTGACCCTGTTGATTTTTGGAAAGATAAGGATTTGGTAATCCTAAATTGTTTTCTATTAAAACTCTCAATGGCATTTTAAACCGTTTTATAAATTGTTTTCCCTTGATTTATGATCTTTCGGTTTTGGAATGTTTTACCCAAACTCTTGCCTCGGGAAGTACTTTTCGTTGCGTTTGGATCTTTGAGGATTCCTGGTTATTATTGTCCTTGGAACTTGCATTGTATGGCTCGTATTTGCACTTTGTTCTTGCACTAGCAAAACAGTGGAGTTTTGTTAACCCCCGAGTATTCGCGGGGTGGATGTCTGTTTTTGCATTCAGGTTTGGGAGCATAACACGGAGTCGGCACGAAGGATGATGAAAGATGAACGATACTAATCACACGAGGATCCGTATGATGTCATTGGTTTAGTTGTATTGTATTTCGGCTGCAGTTTTCTTTCCCGTTGTACGGGAGTGTGTTGTATTCGACCCCTGCATGGGCATGTAATGTGTTTGAGTTGTATGTATTTATTGATAGACCAAATAGGTCTACTGAGTCATTTTAGCCTTAAAGGCATTGTTGAGATGTTCGATGTTGTTACCAGCCTGGTAGATCCTTGAGGAAAGGTTCTACGACGTGTAATATCCCTGAGCGGATTGGGGTTTTTACATAAATGGTATCAGAGCGTAGGTTGTGGAATCCTAGGCTGTCGGGTTTAGTGATGTTTGTTGAGTTTTGTCTCGTCGGATTTTGTCTGACTGAGTCGGGTCGTGACACGTCGTTTGAGTTTGTTGGTCATGATTAGTATCGTGGGGCGATCATCATCTTCGTGCGACCTGTGGATGTAAGTCTCCCTTGTTTGTGTTTGTGCCTCGTCTGATGCGAGTTATAGGTATGATTATGAGTTAATTGACGGAATCCTCTTATGGATTTTGATTTCATGATGTGTGGTTATTTGACTCTCATATTTAGTTCATATGAGGAGTAGTGTTGCTGGATTGTGCATGTTGGACTGTATTTCTTTTATCCGCTGCGTGAGTTCTTTAGTAATGGCTTTCGGTATTTTACCGACTGAGTTTTATTTCGAAAACCGATTCCCTAAATCGAGTTTTGGCACTTTGGCCTTGAATGTTTTATGACGGTTTGATAAAGGATTTTGTGAGTTTTGGCCATTCTGGCCTAATGAATTTTCGAAAACCTTGAGTATCTTAGAAAATTAAATTTCGAGACGTACTTTTAAAGCGAATTATTTTCTTGCGGTGTTTTCAAGGTGCTTTCTAATGCCGCAATACATTTCAATTTTCAGTTGAGGACCAAAAATATTTTGAGATATTTTCAAATGCAGTTGCTTAGACCCAAGGGTCGAATATTTCTGAAAGTTTTTCACTAAAAGAAAAGTGTCCTCATTTTTGTTCAAACGCAAGATGGTTTTCAAAGTCTCGATAAGGGTGTTTGTACTACTTTTTGTAAAGTGATAATCAAGATCTACCGGTGTTTCCAAATTATTTTGAAAAGGTGGTTTTCGTTTTTAAAACCCATCATTTCCTGCTTGTGGTCGGAGAAGGTGTGTATGATTGTGTACATACGTGCTTGTTTCGTGATGTTTAGTAATTATATGATGGGTATCGTTCGGGCCGTTGTAATGGTCGAACGATGCCGTGGTTGTTGTGATTTTAGTATGTGTTGATATGTTATGCCAAGTTGGCATCTCCGGTTTGTTGTTTTGCGACGTTATATTTCATTGTACCTAGCAGTTGTATATTCCGGGGGCATGCACGTACCAATTGTCCTTCTCGCTAGTAACGCATTTTATGTGTGGACCCGTGAGACACGGGATCCAGTTTTGCGAGTTGGGTTCCAAGTCTTTCAGGACACGAACTTCACCACAGATATTAGGATCGGCTCTAAGAGGCCCATGGGGAATGTTTCCGTCAACTGCCTTTGTGTTGTTGCCTCCGTTATTGTGAGTTGCGGGGACGACCTTCTTTTATAAGAGGTCGAACGTAATACCCGTATTGTTTTGGACTTCTGCATTTCCTCTTTCTCAAGTCTATCGACTCGCTCGTGTTCGTTGATACTTTCTGAACTTGTTCTGTATTTCGGTTTCATTGTTCGGCCGAGACGTGAACCTGGGAGTTGTTGTTTGAATTTTATTGTTCTTCGTGATTCGAACATGGTAGTTCGATTTTTGTTGTCTCGATCGTTTGATTGTTCGGTTTTTGTTGATCTCGTCTCGTGATTGTTAAACGTTCAGGCTCCTTCGTAATTCCCTTAAGTTCGGGAAATTAGTCTCGTTTTCGATCTTCCAACCCTTGGGCGGTGGAATTCCGTATTTGTTCAGCGATTGGCTCGCGTTTTGATTGATGTACCGTTGGGTTGGTCAATCATATTGATTTTCGTTCGTTGTGTTTTGTGATTGTTTGGATAATTGACTTGACTATATTATCCGTTTGATGACGCTTGTCATTTGTTGGTTTTATTATATCCCTAACGGCGACGTTGTGTTGGTCGTCGTGGAGCGTGTTTTCACGCCGTATATTCCTTCGTGTTGCTTGTAACGTTTCGCCGTTGGGCATAAGTTACACGTTTCTTGTGTATCTCGTTGAGTTTTCCTGGCGGGATATTGATTCTCCCTACTTGTTTTAAGTTTCGGGACGAAACTTTTTTAAGGAGGGTAGTATGTAATATCCGCAAACTCAATTTCCGATAGTTTTCTTTTTTTGGCTAGAGTCCGTTTTGACGACTCGCTTGGGACCGTTTCGTCATTATGAGAATGTTTAATTCTGCACTTTTCGACATCCGAGTTCGTTTCGGTGTCGTTTTATTGAGTTCCGTGCTTTTTAGCGACTTTTTCGCACTTGAGTTCGATTCTTGCGAGTCTCATTCGAAACCGCTGTTTCTAGTTTCCCGTAAGTCCGTTTAACTTTGTTAGACGTGTTGTGAGCTTCGGTTTGGATATTCGATCACGTATCATGAATTTCGGGCATTTTGGGCCATTTTGTAATTTCCTAAAAGTTATGGGTATCCGTATCTGTATTTGTTGTCTCGACCCTTTTCTTGGTCGCGCATGATTAATTATTGCATTATGTTTTCATTTCGGGTCGTTGATGTTGTTCGCGAGCTTTTCGTCGTGTTCGTTCCGTACGTTTTCGGAAATTGAGTCGTCGGGTCATGGCGGCTGAGCAGCTGGCCGGACAAGTGCGGCACTGTCGGAAGTGCTGGGCACTGGCCGAGCAGGCACGGCAGGAACCGGCGTAGCGCACACTACGGCCGGAAGGCTGCGCGCGCTAGCTCGTCAGGTGTAGTGCACGCTGTCGACCGGCCCAGCATACGCTATCGGGTCTGGGCAGAGGGGTTCTGAGGTTCTGGAGTCGGGTAGGATCGGCAGGTAGCGCACGCTACTTTCGGTCGTGGCGCACGCTAACCGGCAGGGGTAGTGCATGCTGCCGGCCGACTAGCGTACGTTACCTGGTCGAGCTGTTTAGTCCAGAGGTTACTGGACAGGTCGGCTAGCGCGCGCTAGTGTCTGCGCAGCGCACGCTAGCGGGGTCGGGCGGGCAAGTCATGGTCGGCAGGTTTGGGCGGCAATGCCGGGTCGTGCAGGCCCTGGCCGAGGGTTCTGGGCCAATACTGGCCGATAGCGCACGCTAGTCCGGGAAGGCTAGCGCACGCTAGTTCCGGCCCAGTATTTATATGACAGAGCATCCTCATTTTCACTCGTTTTTCATTTCCTTTCTTTTCTGTCCGCGGCTGGAGGTTTAGAGGAGGCGAAGCCATGTTGTTAGACAACGAATCCACGAAGTTCTAGAGGTTATATCATTGATCAATCATCCTATAACATCGCTCGATCCAGCGAATCAAGGTTAGATCTTTAGAATCCTACTTTTGGGAAGATTTGGGGGTTTTTGCGTTTTTGTCCGATTCGTTCCTTGTTATTGATTAATCCATGATGGGTATGATTAATCTTGGTAGTATTCTTGTGTTTAACATCATTTAATCCATTGTTCTTCGTCGAATCAAAATATATTTCTTGATTTCCTTCGAATCGACTTTTTGGGGGATTTGTTCTTGATCTCGTTTTCCATCCGTTTTTGATGGATCGATTGTTGTTAAATGATGTTGTTAAACATGTCTTATGGATTTTATATCCATATTTCATTTTGGAATTCCGTTTTCGTGTTTTGATGGGACGAATCGTGTTCTTGGCCGTTTTGGGGGAAACACTTGAACTTTTGTCATTTGTTCTTTAAATTCAACCGCTTTAAGTCGTGCTATGGAATTCATTTCATTGTTGTTATTGTCCTTTGTAGTATATTGTCGCGAGTTGGCGATCGGTGGAGTCGGCAGGTTCGTAGTCGGTTTGTGCCAACCTATTTCGGTCGATTCTCCGCGTTGTTCTTATTCGAGGCAAGTACCTTGTCCATACATTTCTTGGTTCATGGATATGATGATTGGTGATCGTCTTGATATGTTTGTTTGTTTGTTTGAAATGAGTTTTCAAAAGATTCCGCTAGCCTTGTTAAAGGCTCACTTTCAAAATGTGTGTGTTTTGTAAATTTGTGTGGGTTGTAAGTGACTACGTAAATCCTTTGGATATGTTTGGTGTTGATGTTGCGCTTGATAATGCGTGTGTACGTATATTATCTCTTTTCGGGGCGTTATGGTTTGACGTGGTGTTTTGCTAAGTGTTTGATGCCTCTGGTGAATTGTTTGGATATCCTTGGTGTGATATGTTATTTGTGCATGATTGTTTCGCTAGCCAGCTCGGGAGGGTCCTTCGAGGCCTCGGGTGGGATTTGTGGATTTGTCCCAGTCCTAGGCGATGCCTGTGCGTGTATGTTTTGTGAATGTGTTTGCTCACCTTGGGAGGGTTCGACGGGGCCTCGGGGGAATCTATGACTTCACTCTGGATTCACGAGTGAAACTTCACAAGTGCGTGTGTATGTTTAGTGAACGTATTTTACTCACCTCGAGAGGGTTCGACGGGGCCACGGAGGGAATTCCAATGGCTTCACCCTGGATTCACTAGTAAAAACGTCACAGGTTGGTATGTATGTTTTGTGAATGTGTTTGCTCACCTCGGGAGGGTTCGACGGGGCCTCGGGGGAATCTATGACTTCACTCTGGATTCACGAGTGAAACTTCACAAGTGCGTGTGTATGTTTAGTGAACGTATTTTACTCACCTCGGGAGGGTTCGACGGGGCCACGGAGGGAATTCCAATGGCTTCACCCTGGATTCACGAGTAAAAACGTCACAGGTTGGTGTGTATGTTTAGTGAATGTATTTTACTCACCTCGGGAGGGTTCGACGGGGCCATGGAGGGAATTCCAATGGCTTCACCCTAGATTCACGAGTAAAAACTTCACGAGTGCGTGTGTATGTTTTGTGAATGTGTTTGCTCACCTCGGGAGGGTTCGACGGGGCCACGGAGGGAGTCCAATGGTTTCGCCCTAGATTCACGAGTGAAACTTCACGGGTGCGTGTGTATTTTATGTCCGTCAAGGACGCATGATGTGGGTTTTAACTGTTAGGCGTATTTTTATACGCTTATTTATCATTATTTTGTAGTACTTTGGAGTGTGAAATCATCTAAATGAGCTTTTAATGCCTTAATTTTGTATGATTGACAGGAAATTGAAGTCCGGAAGCTTAAACGATGCAAAATGGGCGAAAACGGCAAAACTGGACTATGAGCCGCGGCACAAGGAAGCTGAGCCGCGGCAAAGGAAGACACCACCGAAGGGCGAGTAGTCAGTACTCTGTGCCGCGGCACAGACCCATGTGAGCCGCGGCACAGAAGGATTTAATTACGCCCAGGTATTCAGATTTTGGCGATGTGCCGCGGCACAGGTTCAGTGAGCCGCGGCACACTTAGCGGGTTTGGTACGTCTGCGTGGATTTTGGGCCGTTTCGAAGCCAGTTTCAACCAACTAATACGGACGCGATTTATGGAAGTGCTGAGCTATAAATAGGGCTTAAGACCCTAATTTAATGAGTCTGGGGAATCATTGAATCTAAACCTAAGAGAGCTTAAGCTTGGAGACAGAGAAGAGGAGGAAAGCAGAGGAATTCAAGGGCAGAAGGCGGAAGTCAAGAACGGAGGAATCCGAGCTTCATCTGCGTTTGAATTTTATGCTTTCGTTTATTTATTCTGTATTTTCGTTTTTAGTATGTCGTGCTAAAGCCCTAATCTAGGGTTTTGATGAAACCTTTATTTTGACGAATTGATTGAGGTTATCCAATTTATTACCTTTTTATTGAGTTTTCCCAATTATGTTTAATGCTTGCAATTATCCGCCAATAGTTGTATTGATTTAATCATTCACTTGAATCGGGAGAGGAGATTTGGTGAGGAACTATTGGTGAGGACCGTTTTATTCTGTGAGATAGGAATATACTCATAGGAACTACGTGGCCTTTAGGAGATTTCATGCTTTTTGCCTAGCGACGAGATAATTCACCTAGGGATAGAGTGCGTTAGTCGCCGTTAGATAAATCTATTGACCTCGGGAGAGGCGGTAGAATATATTAGCAATCTCCGCCTTCAATAAATTGGGAAAATTATTTATTACGGATAATCAAGATTAAATTCGGATAAATTAAGGTGGATTCAGAACTCTAGACTTATTTATCATTTGATTCCTTTTATTCAAGCTATCGTTTTCTGTTTAGTCTTTCAGTAATTCTTTTAGTTATTAATCCAAAAACGCAACTTCGATTGTTCAAATAAAATTGGGATACGAAAACGTCGGTAGTTAGAGATTCAATCCTCGTGGGAACGATACTCTACTTATCACTTTATTACTTGTAAACGATGACGTGCACTTGCGTGTAGGAAATATCGCAACATTAACCTTGTGTATTGTGATTGGTTTCATTTGTGAAAACAAAACCTTTGGGCTGTGACCCTGTTGATTTTTGGAAAGAGAATGATTCGTTAATTCTAAATTGTTTTCTATTAAAACTCTCGATGGCATTTTAAATCGTTTTATAAATTGTTTTCCCTTGATTTATGATCTTTCGGTTTTGGAATGTTTTACCCAAACTCTTGCCTCGGGAAGTACTTTTCGTTGCGTTTGGATCTTTGAGGATTCCTGGTTATTATTATCCTTGGAACTTGCATTGTATGGCTCGTATTTGCACTTTGTTCTTGCACTAGCAAAACAGTGGAGTTTTGCTAACCCCCGAGTATTCAGGGGGTGGATGTCTGTTTTTGCATTCAGGTTTGGGAGCATAACACGAAGTCGGCACGAAGGATGATGAAAGATGAACGATACTAATCACACGAGGATCCGTATGATGTCACTGGTTTAGTTGTATTTTATTTCCGCTGCAGTTTTCTTTCCCGTTGTACTGGAGTGTGTTGTATTCGACCACTGCGTGGGCATGTAATGTGTTTGAGTTGTATGTATTTATTGAAAGACTAAATCGGCCTACTGAGTCATTTTAGCCTTAAAGGCATTGTTGAGATGTTCGATGTTGTTACCAGCCTGGTAGATCCTTGAGGAAAGGTTCTACGACGTGTAATATCCCTGAGCGGATTGGGGGTGTTACACAAACAGCCTATCACTACGCCACAAATGGCCTTCAGCAATGCTTATTTCGATGTTACAAGCACAAGTGTTAACATAAATGCCTTAAAATTGATCTACGCTAACACTTTTTTTTAGCGTTACAGTTGATAGTAACCAGGGTTGCCATAGTATCTATGGTAACACCAAATTCGGTGTTACCGTTGATAATAGACCCTTGATAATAGACCTGTTGGTTAAGACAACATGTCTCTTTATTATAAGAGGCCAAATATTAGAAATAACAGGTCTCTAATGTGTTAAAGGGGTCTAATATTTTTTTGAGATAAATTAAAGACTAGTTATTTAAGGTAATGGGTCTATAATGTGTAAGAAAGAAATAAGAGACCCATTGTTTGATCCAACGGGTCTCTAATGTGTAAGAAATAAAGACCCGTTGTTTATTTTTTTTGTTGGTATTAAAGACCCGTTGTTTAATATATGTGGTCTCTTTACCGGTCATTCACATGTAGACCCGGCAATTCACCACACGACACGAAAACACGACACGAAAACGACACGAAAATGTACGGGGCGTTCTGTTTGTATTTTGTTTTGTACTTTCATTTTGCAAAATGTTTTATGTTTTCTGTTTTTATTTTTGTTTTCAAAGTTGTTGAAAACGCGTTCTGTTAAATTTATTTTGCAAAATATTTTTTCTGTAATATTAATATTAAATTCATAAATCTTTATTTTAGACTTATTTTCAAATTAGGATAATCCAAAAAAAAAACTCAAAATGCATTTTGAGTATTTTGAAGATTTTTTGTTGAAATACACACAAAACGCTCAAAACGAGGTTTTGGGCATTTTGCGTTTTGTGTACAAATATTTTTTTTGTTTTCCAAAATGCATTTTCGAAAATGATAAAAAGAACACGTTTTTAGTGTTTTCGAAAATAAAAACAGAAAATGACCTCAAAACAGCAAAGAGAACAGGGCCGTAGTGTTTGTGTTTTCATTTTGAGTACACGAAACAAAAATACACGAACACGAAAGTATACGACCGAGATTTAGTGTCGGTTTTGTGTATACCCTTTGGGTACACGACACGACACGAGGTACACAAAACAAGTAAATATATATATATATATATATATATATATATATATATATAATATTTTATAACATAATTTAAAATTTTATATTTAATTTTATAAAAACATAAATTTTATGAATTCTGTTTGTACTAAACTTCAAAATTCGAAAATATAATGTGAACTTTCAAAAATTTCGTGTAAACATTCGTGTTTTCGTTGCTGTTCGTTTCGTTTCATCGACTAAAACCTATAAAATAATATTAAAATATTAAAATTATGATTTTTTATAATATTTTAATATTTATTTTATATTATGTGCCTGACACGAAAACATGACACGAAACGACCCAAACACACAAAACCCTGAAACCGGAAACCCAAACCCTGAAAAGCTCGAATCTTCTCAAACACACACTCAACACAGTCAAAATCCACGTCTCCTCACACCCTCGTTTCTGGTTCTTCATCGCTTTCCTCTGGGCCGGAGCCCTAATCATGTCCATCGCCTGTGCTCCGTCGCCGTGTTTTCCCGACCGCACCACCACTGTCTCATCCACCGTACCCATCCGCTATGTCCCGCCACAGAATGACGCCGTATCCAACTACACACGACCCCAAGCCCCCTCTCCTCCCTACACCGACGAGTGCCCCTATGATCTTCCTTCCGTTCTGAACAAAGACTTGGTCTTTACCAATTGCGCACACCTAGATCCGTGGAATTGGGAATGCGGGATCATTTCCAACCACGGCTATGGTGTAGCTGCCACCGAGCTCCGCTGCATCTTGCCGGAGGATCTACACAAATCGTGGTACCACACGAATCAGTTCACCTCAGAGGTGATTTTTCACCACCTTTATCAATCAGTTCACCTGAGAAGTGAGTAATCGATAGCCTAATCTCCTTATTTCTTCAAGTTATGGTATCCGATCATCTTACTTTCATTAGTTAAAAGAATAAGTGTTTCCAATTCTTGTAACCTTTTTCATTTCACTGCTTAATTTTAGTGAAATCTCTTCCGATCTTTAACTTTGCTCAAATCTAATAGCGGTATAATATGGCAAGTCACGGTTAGAAATCATATAAAAAATGTGACTACCTACTTTACCCAAGAAGGAATGTGTCTTTAGAACTGAAGGAGATAAATTTTTGATGGTAGGTGTTCAGGCAGCTTATTGGGTCATGCTTGATGAGGGAAGGATCAACAAAACAACGGCCAATCTTCTTATGCGATCTGTTGATGAATCACTTGACCTGATATCTCATGAATCTTTGTGTGATTGGAAGGTTTTAAAATCTTATTTCAATATGCAAAATCACTATAAGTTTCTTCAATCGAGTGTTGTCCCTGCAAAGCTTGTGACATACTTCACAGTTGCCAGATTAGAGTCTGCGTGTTATATTTGTGCTGCCTTTCTTCGTGCACATAGAATTGCAAGACTGCAACTACATGATTTCATTGGTAAGAATTCCTACAATCTTTAGTTTCCGGCAGAGCTAATTCTCCTAAAAATACATAAATTTCAGCTTGCACTCTCCTAGTATATTGACCGTATTTCAGCATATTTGACCAAAATACTCTAACCCTTGCAAGGAAAATCAATCTTTATGTGGTAGATATTATTGTATGTTTCTGAACTAAGGCCTAGCTGTAGGGTAATTTCCAACCCTCGAAGCATCTTTCATAGCTATGGCAGCGTCTCTTTAGCAGGTATTTGCCAAAATTTTCTGAATAAATGGCTACATCTCTACAAAATAGCGCGAGTTGTCCTGGGTAGGACCAATCGGTTGCTTAATTACCGCCTCTGATCTTCATCATGGGTTTGTGTAATGTATTAACTTTGGTTTCACTTTACTGTTTCCTTTGCGAGTATCAGAGCCTACCCTCTTGGGGGAGATGAAGAATGAACCAGTACATAGTGATAGTCAGCTATTTTCTCTAGGACCTCGTGTAGTATACAAGAATACACGTATCTTCCAGACTTTTATTTGACTAATAGTTGCATTTAAGACTTGCCTCCCATTGGTGCAAGTCATTAGGTCTATTTAGGTTTACCTGTTCCATTTTGAGATATTAGCATGCAGTATTTATGTGCCTTATTCATGTGTTTTTTGAGGTTTATGTCCTCTTGTTATCTCTCTTGATTTCATAATGAAACTTATTTTCTTAACATAAAAATTAATCAATTTGTTTGCTCACTTTTAATGCTTTTTATTAAACCAAGATGCCTTTTTTTTTTCTTATTGCTTTAATAACATGCGAAAGCAGAGCTCTCTTATTTTTTTAACTTCTAAATCATGTTGAACTCTTGGCTTACGTATTCATTTAATTGTTATAAAGTAGTGGTAGGTATGTATAAGATGTAATGATACTGTATTCTACACTATCTACAGTGGTCAACAGAGATCTGTGTCCCAAAATTGATTTTCTTATTCTTCCTGGCTTCTGTTTAATTTCCAAGGAGAGGTCAGTGGCCTTAGATCTCCAGTTGGTGAGCAGCAACAGTATTCAAGAAGAAAAGATGGTAAAGGTTTCGAGACGGAAACTGATAGGAGCAGCAGGTGCTAATCATATTAGATAACTCGATCTTCATCTACTTCATCTACGTTTTTATTTTCTGTTCAATCTTCATCTACTTCATCTACATTTTTCTTTTCTGTATTTGGTTTTCTTCTTCCTAGAATCTATTTACGACTATTATGTAAATGTGTGAAATATGGATTTTTGATTTTGCTTTAGCTCACGGAAGAGCTGACAAAGGTGGATGAGAAGCTCAAATTAGCAGAATCTCTTCTAGAAAGCAAGGTACTGGCTGTAGCTTTCTCTTCTCCTTCATCCTTGCTGCGTTTGCACTGCTGTGACATACGTGTTTTACGTGCATTTTTGTATGCAGAATCTTGAAATTAAGAGAATTAATGATGAAAAGAAAGCCTCCATGGCAGCTTAATTTACAGCAGAAGCCACTCTTCGGAGAGTTCATACTGCTCAAAAGGATGATAAAATGCCTCCAATTGAAGCTATCCTTGCTCCATTGGAGACTTAACTGCAAAGTTTCGGGCTCAACTTTAGCAAGAGATAGATGTGAGACTTGACCAAAAAGTTCGAGAGATGATGAAAATTTTAGCTGGCCAGAATCCAGATTTAAGTCTTTGTTAGTATATACATCATCATTCGGATTTTTTCCGGATTGTGATGGTATTAATGCGGTGGTACTGAAGTTAGCTTTTGAATGGTACTAAGTTAATTATTCTATGGCACTTAAGTTATCTTTTGACTGGTTTATTTATGTCGAATGATGATAATGTCGTGGTTTATTTGGATGGCTTGAAAAGCTTTGTTTATGTAAAACTTTGATAGGTTATTTGATTATGGTTTATTTGAATGGTTTTATTATGGTTTAAACTATTACCAAAACAAAAAAGTGTTCACAAAATAAATGTTACAATAATGGAAAAGGGTGTTGCCGAAAACAAAATTGTGTTTCAGCAGCTGGTGTTACAGTAGGGATTAGTGGTGTTGCCATTGGTCTATAATAACACGTTTATGGGTATTGCTACAGAGATATTGGTGTTGCCATTGGTCAACAATAACATTTTTATTGGTGTTGCTACAGAGGTAAAAAGTGTTGGTATTGGGGTCTGTAGCAACACATTTTCCCCGTGTTACCATAAAGTTAAAAAGTATTGGCATATACCTCTATGTAGCGGCCGTTTTTGTAACACCACCAAATTTCGGAAAAGTGTTACCGTAGCATGTTTTTTGCTTCCAGCAACACTTTTTACCCCTTTGAGCACATTTTTTTGGGTGTTGCTGAAGGCCATTTATGGCGTAGTGTATATAGCTTACTGCATTTACTGCTTTCATTGCTACTTCACTTACTTTTCTTCAGTATCAATGGCATCTTCTCAGACATCTTCTCTTTCCCTAAAGAAGAAAGACTCCATTATCGAAGGGCAAATCATCGCCAGATCCATCGTCCTTGAGAGGGTTCACATGGAATCCGATGATGTCGAAAGGATGGAATTGATCATTTCAAGAATCAGGCAACAAGGCCTCTACCACCATGGAAGCCATCACCCTGATCTCTATGATGAGCGTATTGTCGAGTAATTTTATCTCGATGCCTATATTAGGTTCTTCTATCTAAAAAGAGGAGGAAATGTGTCTGATATTTCTGCTACCATCCGCGGAGTTGAGATCTACGTCGATCGGGATCTTTTGGAAAATATTTATAGGCTGTTGTCTGATGGCCTGAAGATGGAAGAGCTTGAGACCTTCGGGTCACAAGAACTTCTCACTGCTTACTCAGGATTATTCATTGGCGATGCTTCGGACAAGAACGTCCATCCATCCTGCCACAAGAAAAGATTTTGTCTACCTTTCGTCTATTTACAAGATTTTTGCTGTCGTGTGATTGAGAACAGATCTGGTGCATTTGAAATTTGCACAAATCTTTATTTCAGAATGATGGTTACTATCATGTCTGGCGAACGAGTGAATTGGTTCCAGATCGTATTTAAGAGGTTACAGGAAGAGGCCGCCAAGCCTGGTACTCAAAAATAGTCTTTTGTCCTTATGCTCAACCACATTCTTACCAAGTGCGATGTGCCACAATCCAAAGGAGCCAAGAATATTCGACCTGCAAAGTACATTGGATGAAGCAAGCCCTCTGCCTACAACAAAGACGGACTGATTGCGACAAGACCCTTTGCCAGAAATTTTCCCATCTCTGATGATCCAAGGGATGTCACTCTCAAGTCCGTGAGTGAAGAGAAGACGAAGAAAAAGAGAATGAGAAGCGTGTCTGACAGCAGGTCACCGCTTTTTGAGAAGAAGAAGCTGAAAAAGGCTACCAAATATAAGGCTACAGTGACTACAACAGTCACTGTAGATGTCCCTACAATGGCGCAACCCACTGAACAAAACCCCATGGGCGCAACCCCTTCGGAAGAAATAATTGCTGCACGAGATGCAGATCCTGAGCTAGTGGCGGCTATGATGGATGATCAATTATTTGCCAAGCCGAAAGGAACTAGCGATTCGGCTTCTCATTCGAATCCGAGAGGTGCCTCTCCTGTAATGGAACCCACACCCATACAGGATCCCTCTCCCATCAGGGTGCCATCCCTTGTTGCGGATCCCCTTCCTATCAGGGTACCAACCCCTGTTAGGATTCCCTCTCCAATACAGGCTTCCACACCTGTTGCGGATCCCATCCCTACAGTAGACCCCAATACTGTAAGGAGACCCTCCCCCACTACTCTTATTAATGAAACTCTTATTCAAGTGCAGATTGAACAAGCTTTCGAGCGATTTGTGTTATGGAAATCGTACAGGGTCGCACCTTATGATGTCCTGTACAATTGGGAAGAGTGGAAGGAGGAAGAAAGTTTTGCTCTGGAAGTCACAGATACCTAGGATATCCGAGTATTAATTCAATGGGAAAACCACTTTTGCTGTAACGCCCCTAAAATTTACCAGAACGTTACAGTGCCGTGAACCCCATGTGGGACCCACAAGGAAAATTTTTAGGATTTTAAAATTTATCCATTAAATAATTTTTATGAAATTAGCTCCACGATGATACAATTACAATATGAAATACTTTAGAAAAATAAGTTCAAATACACGGTTATTACATCAACTTGTAATATTCAAAATTCGGTTCAAGGAAATGAAATAACAGGGCTTCCTCCCAACACCGCTCAAGCCTGATAGGAACCTTCGGGAATGTCCTGCACATATTCAACAAATTTGCCTGACACGACGAATCGTGCCAGCCACCCGGTCAGACAATATGAACGAAAAATCATCAAAAGTATAAGATAAACCTGCAATACAATATCATTATTCGGTTTGGCATTAGTTCACAACATACCCAACATTATCTTTTCTATCAACACATAAACTCCCAAGGTCGCAACCAAGGGTCACAGAAGTATCTACACAGGAATAATCCGGACGTGGGTACCATTCAAGTTTTATCCCTCAACACAGTTTTGTATGGATATATCAACACATAAACTCCCAAGGTCGCAACCAAGGGTCACGGAAGTATCTACATAAGAATACTCCGTACGTGGGTACCATTCAGGTTTTATCCCTCAACACAGTTCTGTACGTATATATCAACACATAAACTCCCAAGGTCGCAACCAAGGGTCACAGAAGTATCTACACAGGAATACTCCGGACATGGGCACTATTCATGTTTTATATCTCAACACATCGGCCCATTAATCAAGTTTCAAGTAAAACGAAATACAATTTCCACGAATAGAGACACACATCAAATTTTGGAATGTATCGTAACATAGACTGAGCAAGGTATCAATTGCCTTAGTTCCGATGAGAGTAACTTACTTGATAACACAACGGCTCGAACGACCACAACCGAGAGCTCAACCTATTACATATTCGTCGATTAATATCTCATGGTGATAATGATGAATAGCGACAATTGCCCCCATCCCGATAGGATTCTAAACCTAATTCATTTCATAATGTCGAAACCAAAATTCTACGTTTAATGCGAATTACTTAAATCCCCTATCCACCAGTTTATCAATTTATCACATCATTTTAACCACAATATTTTTATACACTATTTCTACGTTATGACTACGACTATAACCACCCGTAATCTTGCTAATTACACAAACTCGAAATTCCATAACTCTAGAGTAGAACGGACAAGTACAATTCCCACGAAATCCTAATATTGATTACCTATATAATTCGATAATTGACAACTAATTCGTTAAAGAATTACCAACAAGTTTACCATACGATAATCAGATTACAAACACAATCCATACGTTTAATCCTTATAACACGACTTCCCTTTAGACTCGTCCAGTAATTTCTCGGGGAACAAGATGTTGGCCACCGTTCTATTCGCGCCGATAATTTCTCAATGACATCAAGGTATGTCACCGACATATCATCAACATCATACATTTACATCACAAAACAAATAAATGCCACAAGCTTTATACGTGACAAAACGGTCTGAACATAACGTATAAAAGTACAAGCATCGAGAGGTGGAGTACAATGTTAAATCGTTGAAAATGAAGTACACGATGTTTTTAACAGCATGGGATACCCGTGGTATTACATAGCATCCTCCTTAAAATAGTTTCATCCTGAAACTAAGAAAATAACTCGGTGTGACTCTCTCTCATGCTCAACTCAGTCTCCCAAGTTGCTTCTTCAATGCCGTGATGTGACCAATGAACCTTCACAAGGGGTATAGCTTTATTCCTTAGAGTCTTTATGTGACGATCTATAATCGCGATTGTCACGTCTCTGAAGGTAGCATCATTCGAAATCTCTACTCCTACAAAATTGATCTTGTGACTCGGATCGTAAATGTACTTCCTCAACTGGGAGACGTGGAAGACATCATGCACTCCGTCTAATGAGGCGGCAGTGCTAATCGATAAGCGAGTCTACCAACACGGTCGAAATCTCAAATGGGCCGATAAATCTCGGGCTCAACTTGACCTTCTAGCCGAAACTTCGGATGCCTCACATCGGCAATACTTTGACCCAAACGTGATCCCTAACTAGAAATTTCAACGGTCGCTGGCGATCCGTAGCGTATGACTTCTGGCGGTTCTGCACTGCTAACATGTGTTTCCGAACAACGAATTTTTTTAAATAGATTCCTGGATCAGAACTAACTCGGTAGCAACGACATCAGAAGCATCATCCCAACATAGGGGAGAGTTGCATCTACTACCGTACAAGGCTTCGAAGGGTGCCATGCCTATGCTTGCATGCCAACTGTTGTGTGAAAACTCCGCTAAGAAGAGATGTTTAACCCAGTCCTTTCCCCAATCGAGTACACATGCTATCAACATATCCTCCAGGGTCTGTATCATACGTTCTGTCTGTCCGTCTGTTTGAAAATGTACAAGGATCTGCGGAAGAGCTCGTCATTTGGCGGGATACATATCCTGTTCTTAAACCTCACCAAGCCCCCTTGGATCCTGTAGTCCGAGATAATTCCCCCATCGGTCCTTGCACCAATCGCACGCAGTTTGAGGTCTTCCATATGTGTTAGACGTATCTCATCCAACAAGGATGAATAAATATTAATTGAGCACAACAGTCCTTGGAGGTGTTGTATCCATACTTCAATACCATTCCTACTGAGGTCCTGTTGCAGTTCTGATTGTACCATTAAACCAGATAGCGTCATCTCTTGCGCAGTCTTCCAACTAAGTGCATATGCTACGACGTTGGCCTTTCCAGGGTTATATAAAATCTCAACGTCATAATCCTTGATTAGCTCTAGCCAACGCCTATGCCTCATGTTTAACTCTCTTTGGGTGAAAATATATTTTAAACTCTTATAGTCCGTAAAAATCTTACAGGTAACCCCATAAAGGTAGTGTCTCCAGATCTTAAGAGCGTGGACCACTATAACCAGTTCCAAGTCATGCGTCGGGTAGTTCACCTCATACGGATTAAGTTGTTGAGAGGTGTATGCAATAACTCTATCGTTTTGCATGAAGACATATCCTAGTCCCAGTTTAGATGTATCTGTGTATATTACGAATCCCTCTGTGCCCTGCGGTAATACTAACACCAGAGCAGTAGTCAGTCTCCTTTTTAGTTAATCGAAACTCTCCTAACAATCCATTGTCCAGATAAACTTAGTACTCTTACTTAGTAGGTTCGTCAACGGCCGAGCGATACAAGAAAAAGACTCGACGAACCGTCGATAATAACCTGCCAATCCCAAAAAACTCCTTACTTCTTTGACGTTCTTTGGTGGTTCCCAAATCATCACTGTGTCGATCTTTTGTGGATCTACCTTGACGCCTTCTGCTGAAATAACATGTCCCAGAAAGGTCACCTCTGACATCCAGAACTCGCATTTAGAAAGTTTTGCATAGAGTTGGTGTTTCCTCAATACACTTAACACCTGCCTCAAGTGTTCCTCATGCTCATGTCGGCTCCGGGAATAAATTAAACTGTCGTCAATAAAAACCACCACACACTTATCGAGAAAATCTGTCAGAATCTTGTTCATCAATTCCATAAAAACAGCTGGGGCATTAGTCAAGCCTAACGACGGCACCATGTACTCATATTGTCCATATCTTGATCGAAATGCTGTCTTTGGAATATCCTCCTCTCGAATCCTCAGTTGGTGATATCCGGACCGTAAATCAATTTTTGAGAACACAGTCGCCCCCTGTAATTGATCCACTAGATCATCAATCCTTGGTAGTAGATAACGGTTCTCGATAGTGACTTTGTTTGGCTCTCTGTAATCGATATACAGGTGTAGGGAGTTGTCCTTTTCTTCACGAAAAGGACCGGCGCACCCCACGGCGAAGTACTCGGACAGATTAGTCCCTTCTTTAACAGTTCTTCGAGTTATATTTTTAATTCCTTCATTTCAGCTGGTGCCATCCTGTATGGTGCTTTGGAGATAGGCGTCGTTCCCGGCTCAAGCTCAATCGAGAGATCAACCTCCCATCGTGGCGGCAATCCTGGAAATTCAAGGGGAAAGACGTCTGGAAATTCGCTCACCGCGGGAATATTAACAGCCAATAGTTTCGATGTATCCTCCTGAAGAACATAACACCAGTAATACGTTTCTCAAGGGTCACAAGATACTCCCATTGTAATGAGGCTGAGAGACCCTTTAGTACTGAAGTGTTCTCGACCCCTGATTATGTGAGTGGCACCGTCACGAGTCATAATGGAAATGGTCAGACTAGGCATAAAGAAAACAGAGGATCCCCGTGCCAAAGCAGGCATCTTTCTTGGATATCCTTTTGGCCAAATCTTTTCTCTCGTGCGGGGTCATACAGTCCATACCCAAAATGATATCTTCGTCCTGAAGTGGGAAAACCATGAGGTTCACTGTCCAGTCCCGATCATCAATACGGATAGGACAGTTTCGAACTTCAAAATTGCCCCCAACTCTGATACCCTCGGGAAGTTCAACAGTAAAAGATTCAAAAGGTACACAAGGAAGTTTCAAATGATTAACACATTCCACAGATGTAAACGAGTGTGTCGCTCCAGTATCAGACAGTACATGAACATGTTGGGAATTAACAAGAAGTGTACCTGAGACAGCAGGTGCGGTTCGGTCATCAGTAGCCCTCAATTCGAACACGCGGGATGGTAGTGTCCTAGATGAGGGTTCAGTGCCTCCCCCGCGTCCACGTGCTCTTCCGACACCGTATGGTGGGGGTTGAGTTTGGTAAGGTGGAGCTCGATAGTCAGAAGTGGTGGGTGCCCTGGATGTCTGTACTGAACCTTGCTGACTTTGAGAAGCTGGATTTGGTGTAAAATTGACCCGCAAACAGTAGCGAGACATATGCCCACTCTTTCCGCATGAAAAACACTTCCTAGCCACCTTACGACACTGACTCATGGTATGTCCAGCTATGCCACAATTGAAACAGCTCCGGCAGTGGGACTAGTCGGATGTGCCCTTCTGTTGGTACGAAACCGCTGGTTTAGAGGAGAACCCAGTTCCCGAGTTCATTCTACTAGTGCTCCCAGACTGGTTAGACATCTTCTGCTTATTCTGGTTATGCCCGGTGTCAGAACTAACGACAGTGTCGGCATATGCCGTGACTACATCCTTATATGCCCTTAGAGTTGTGCAGTGAAATCCAGCTACGTAACGTTAAACCTCTCTGGCAACCGTTTCGCAAGGTGACAGATTCGCTTATCTTAGGATGGAACCATCAGCGAGACATAGCTTAGTTCGGTCCTATAGGCTCGAATGATTTCTAGCACCGGCAAGTTCTGTGGTCCTGCACTGAAGAAACTCTGTTCACGAGCAGTTTGAGCTGACCTGGGACAATACTCTTCTCTCAATAGTTTGGAAAACTCGGTCCACCCGACTACCCTGTCCTCCGGCTTATATGTCAGCCACCATTGGGCTGCAGTGTCGCGGAGCTGGTTGATTCCCAGTGGTACCTTTCGATCCCCTGGGCAACCGATTACCTCGAAAGCAGTCTCCATTTCGAAGATCCAGTCATCCACATGTTTATCTCCCGAACCGTCGAATAATGGTGGTCTAGCCTTCAGCATCTCTCCCAGCCATCGGTTCTTCGCGGCATTTTCTTCCACATTAAAGACTGGTACCCGCTCTGCTTGGTTGACCTGAACCATTCCCATTGCAATGGCCTGGGCAAGAGTCTGAATGAAATCCGGATCCATTCCCCCGTTGTTATGGTTTTCTGCCTCCTGCTCATTCAGATTATTGGACGGTGGCTGGTTTCCGGCTGTAACGGTTTCAGCAGTGTTCTTGTCTTCCTGCTGGTGCACAGCGGAGCCCTGAGCGTCATTCACGATTCTCCTAGCTCAACGACGTGCCATTGTGATAATTGTTCGATCTAGAGAGTCAGTTCAATACAATTATTCTTTGAGTTCTACTGAATTTAAACTTCATACCTGATTCTCAAGAAACATACGTGTTCCTTATTTTCACATTCCCCTAGGAGTTACGGTCGCTTCGAGCATTGGACTTTGAAACCCTTAAACAATTTCAAAATGTTTTGGTAAAACTTTCAATGTTGATGTTTCGCCTCTTATACCATTTTCTATTACGTACCGAAACATTACAGTACCGTGAATCCCATGTTGGACCCACAAGGCAATTTTTTAGGATTTTAAAATTTATCCATTAAATATTTTTTATGAAAGTAGCTCCACGATGATACAATTACGATACGAAATACTTTAGAAAAATAATTTCGAATACACGGTTATTACATCAACTTGGAATATTTAGAATTCAGTTTAAGGAAGCGAAATAATAGGGCTTCCTCCCAACACCGCTCAAGCCTGATTGGAACCTTCGGGAATGTCCTGCACATATTCAACAAATTTGCCTGACACGACGAATCATGCCAGCCAACCTAGTTAAGATAATATGAACAAAAAATCATCATAAATATAAGATAAACCTACAATACAATATCATTACCCGGTTTGGCATTAGATCACAACATACCCAACATTATCTTTTCTATCAACACATAAACTCCCAAGGTCGCAACCAAGGGTCATGGAAGTATCTACACAGGAATACTCCGGACGTGGGTACCATTCTGGTTTTATCCCTCAACACAGTTCTGTACGGATATATCAACACATAAACTCCCAAGGTCGCAACCAAAAATCACAGAAGTATCTACACAGGAATACTCCGGACGTGCGTAACATTCAGGTTTTATCCCTCAACACAGTTCTGTACGGATATATCAATACATAAACTACCAGGGTCGCAATCAAGGGTCACAGAAGTATCTACACATGAATACTCCGGACTAGGGTACCATTTAGGTTTTATCCCTCAACACATCGGCCCATCAATCAAGTTTTCAAGTAAAACAAAATACAATTTCCACGAATAGATACACACATCAAATTTTGGAATGTATCGTAACATAGACTGAGCAAGGTATCACTTGCCTTAGTTAAGACGAGACTAACTTCCTTGATAACACAACGGCTCGAACGCCCACAACCGAGGCTCAACCTATTACATATTCGTCGATTAATACCTCATGGTGATAATGACGAATAGCGACAATTGCCCCCATCCCGATAGGATTCGAAACCTAGTTCGTTTTTTAATGTCGAAACCAAAATTCTAAGTTTAATGCGATTACTTAAATCCTCAATCCATCGATTTTCAATTTATCACATCATTTTAACCACAATGTTTTTATACACTATTTCTACGTTATGACTACGACTATAACCACCCGTAATCTTGCTAATTACTCAAACTCGAAATTCCATAACTCTAAGGTAGAACGGACAAGTACAATTCCCACGAAATCCTAATATTGATTACCTATCCAATTCGATAATTGACAACTAATTCGTTAAAGAATTACCAATGAGTTTACCATACGATAATCGGATTACAAACACAATCCATAATATGACGGTTGCATGGTGTTTGTGATTTACAAGTTCAATCATGAGTTTTACAATCCAACTATGTTTACTACCACAAGTCATACAAAACACTAGCTTGATAGGTCTCGTTTAACAATTATGATTAGTTTCACCAGTTCGATCATCATCAAAGGTTCTAAACTACCCAAAACATCCGAAATCTAGTACAACTTAACTAACAACACTGAGATGGATACAAAGGTTTGATAAACTTACCTTACTTGATGAGGTACGAGGAAGAACAACAAAGGACGATGAAGAACGAGAGGACAACACCTTCAAATCTTCTTCGGAGCTTGATCAATCCACTCTTACTATGATAACACGCGGCTAGGGAGGCTAGAATTCGATTAGGAGGGCTGGAGAATGATATTTGGGAGAGGATAAATGTTTAAGGGTCGGAAGAAGTGAAAGAGGAGATGTTATTTTATAACACCAGGATGGCATTACGTACGTTATGCCCAAGGGTTTAAGTACGTAAACTTCGTTACGTATGTTATTGCCAAAAGGTTAGCATACGTAAGGGGTTATCATAGCCAACTGCTCGAAATGACATTGTCCATTACGTACGTAATGTATTACTGAGTTACATACGTAAAGCTCAGTTGACTTGTTATCGTTATCACGCGAAAGTTGTACTGACCACGCGGGATCAAGATTCTCGTACGAAGACTGAAGACTACATTATGTACATAAGGCCTAAGCTTTAACGAACATAACGCGATGAGACTAGCGTCCGTAATGCGATTCGGTTAACCTACGTAAGGTTCGTTTAATACACTACGTTATACTATCACGTTTAATCCTTATAACACGACTTCCCTTTAGACTCATCCAGCAATTTCTCGGGGAACAAGACGTTGGCCACCATCATATTCGCACCGATAATTTCTCAACGACATCAAGGTATGTCACCGACATATCATCAACATCATACAATTACATCACAAAAACAAATAAATGCCACAAGCTTTATACGTGAAAACACGGTCTGAACATAACGTATAAAAGTACAAGCGTCGAGAGGTGGAGTACAATGTTAAATCGTTAAAAATGAAGTACATGATGTTTTTAACAACACGGAATACCCGTGGTATTACATTTGCCGCGATCTGATTTCCAATTTTTACTTGGCAAAAGAAAAGACTCGATTGAAAGGGAAGTCAAAATCCAATGACGAAGCTCCTGACAGCCACAGGTCCGATCCCGACTCAGACGACGATAATGACGCTCTGTAAGCTAGTCTGAGAATGAGTCACGAAGAGGCTCAGGAAGGGGAGATATTGTTCGCTATATTTTTAAACATTCCGCAAGTGTACGGAGTAAATGTAGAAAGCGGCGAGCAAGGTCGTATTCCACAGAGACTAAATATTCGTAATGTGTTGAGTACTAGATTATAATGATTCCGGTTTTATCTAGACGATCGAAAGGTGAATGGATGGTTAACGAAATAGAATAAAATGATGATAATTAGTTTAAAACAAATGAAAATCTCCGAACTAAAGAGAATTGAAAGAGTTTTGAAAGATAGATTCCAAGGATAGGTTTCCATTGATCACTAAGTTTAGTCGGGATTGATGTCGAAGGGTTCTAAGTGCGTTTCCAAAATAATAATCACAACAATATTCTAAAGTCCCTCTCGAGATGCATTAAAATGTATATTAAACAACCTATAACAACATCTCCGTTTACTATAAATTATCTAACGCCAAAACGTTCATAAGATTTAATACCATCATAGATTATCACCGATTTCTCAATCTCGTAATTTACTACGTCAAATACTCGAATTATGATCAGTTAAGTTAAACATGCAAAAACATTGATCAAGTGTTCTAACAAGAATTAAAACCAAGTATTTGATAAAGAAATCACACTAGATATATATAATCATCAATCCCTCAAAACCATAGCAAATCAACGTACTCCCATGCCCAGAATCTAACGAGTTTAGCCGGACATGGTAATGAAAGAAAGATTAATAATCATCATGTTCATCATGTTCATGCTAAATAAAACAACAAAATGTATAAAAGATAGGAATAAGATAAAACTCGGATGGTGTCTTGAGTGAACTCGGATCAAGCCTTCAAGTGTTCTTCCTTTTTCTTCCTTCAAAGTCCCCTTCTTTTGGTAAGTTTCTTTCTCAATCTTATGTTTTTCTTCCCTCACCAACTCTCCAAGACTCCCCAAATCAGAATCCCCTTTCTTTTTCCTGATCCAAGGCCTTTTATCAACCCCAAGAAGCCACATTTTCTGGTTCAAATCTTGCAAAAATGTCAAAAAGTTATTTTCCACCGAAAAGTGACACGGACCGTGTCAAATGACACGGTCTGTGTCACACTGCTCTAGAAACAGCAAAAGGCACTAGACAAGGAACCCGACCGTGTCAGTTGACACGGCCGAGCAAGTGACACGGCCCGTGTCAAATGACACGGCCGTGTCTGTGTTGGTCCATCTCGACTTCGTTTTTCTTTCTTTTTCGGCTTGATATTTCGTTTCCGCATTGCTTGATATGTATTGGGGGTTAAGACTTTGTTCTTGCTTGATTAATGTCCTTAAAATACCTATAAAATAAATTAAACGTACCCAAGCGTGATCGAGTCCAATAAACACAATATGAGCACAAACGACACAATTCTACACATTTTAGGATCCTAAAATCCGGAAAAGCTTTGCAAAAATATGTGTAAAAATGAGTGTTATCAAAATCCCCCAAACTTGAACGTTGATCGTCCCGAGCAATGCACTTCAAAATCACCACTCTTAATGGAAATCATTCCTCAACACACCTCAAAGGATCATTTTGAAAATTCATCAATGCGCCTCAAGAAATAAATAAGTCGAGTTCTAGATAGTATTCAAATCTCTGGGGTGCTTCCTTAACATCATAGCCAATACTTGGAAAATATAAACCTCACCGGTCAAGTGTATTTACTCACTCTCAAAGTGTATAAAGGGATATGTGTACGCTCAAAACTCATTCGATGAAATAAGAATCCCCATAGGCTTGCCAATCGTCTACATCTCTACCACTATTTGTGCATGCAAATTTGGTGAATGAAAAAGGACTTTATTGGTTGTAATGTAGGCTTTTTGGTCGGGGTAGGATAAGTATGGCTAAAGTGACTTGACTTAAGCAAATTAGAACTACATCCCAATAATCACTTCGCTCAATTAGAAGCTCAAGATTTTTTTTTCTGGAATTTGCTTCCTTCAACCTCTTGATTTTAATATAATCGCAATAATTGCTATTGAAGGTGAAAATCACAACCTTATTCCTCCTTATCGCTCCATTTATTTTATTTTTTTTATTTTTATACTCTTTGTCTTTATCTTTTCATGTGGTGGACAACATCGTCATTATAATCGCACCATTCTTCCTTCAAATTTATTTTGATAAATCATCGCAATTGAACCAACAATCTTTCGAATCGCCTCCACACACCTTTTCATTCTTTTGCCAATTTGTTCTAATAAGCTCAAGTATAAGGACAAAAGTTTATAGTGGAGCGGAAAGCTCATAATGTGGCTAACAAGAAATAGACTTTAAGCTCAATTAGGCTAACTAGGGAATTAACAATTGTCGGGTTGGCCAAAAGGTTTGAAGGGCTAACACTTAAAAATCGCCTAAAATCACTTTGACTAATTTGCATGCACGCTTGTAGTTTCGAATAAGATACCAAGGCGAGTTCTAGAGTCTTAAAAGATGAATGATACAATCGACAATGAAACTTGCATATTTAATGATGCACGAAGTCTCAAAAGCTCACAAGTTAGATTTGTTCATATTTCCAAGATATTAAACTATTTATTCAATTTCACACCCTTTTGATTATTCTACAATTTTTCCTCTTCAAATTATCCTCGGTTTGCATATCAAAATAATAAAATAAATACCGAGGCATCCAAGACATGAGTTCATTCTTTTGAGTTTCATCCAAGTACATGATACTCAAAACACACCAAGTTCAATCTCGAAATGTTCACACCAAAAATTCAAAATAAAAACAAACAAAGATAAATAAGAAACACCAAAAATGATTAAAAATAAGCAAAACCACAAACTAAGTATTTCTTGACCCAATCTCTCCCCCCAAACTTGAATTAAAGAATATACGGATGAAGGGGGTATAGAATTTAAACAAAAACAACCACGGATCAAGAAATACTTACAACCGGTCCTACTGATGGGGCGGAGGGAAATGGCCTTGCTGGACATGCCATTCATGAATTCTGCTTATATACCCTCGAACGAAACGGCCCGTGTCATACCTGCTCAGAAAAATGGAGAATAGTCTGTCCGCCTGACCCGACCGTGTCAAATGACACGGCCCGTGTCGTACTAGCCTAGAAAGTGCGATTTTTGTTTTCGGGTCATTTTCCTGCAAATTGGACACTGATTAACAAATTAAATACTCGCAAGTGTACGAATCACTTTTATAGGAAGCAGCAAGTAACTCCGAGGTCGATCTCACAAGGAGTTGGAAACGATTTGAAGTTCGATAATGTACGGAAAATAGTCGAATAAACAAAAGTAAAGTAAAGTAAAATACACCAAAGATTTGATAGGATGACAATCACAACGCGAAAAATTTAAATAAATGAAACGTTAATAACACCGAATTAAAGGTTGGATATTGAGAGATTACAATTATGAGAATGATATGGGAGTTTAGAATCACCAACACACACGTAATCAATTATTAGTTCCGATACTCAAAGAAATAAGGTTTGAAATTATCGATTGCTCACGATTAAAAGAAATTCATTTGATGGCGGTAATTCTAAAAATCACGATTGTTCTTTACGAAAATAAGAGACACTCCTTTGATGGGGACGAATCTCTACTAACAATCGACAAGCTAATACCTTTGATGGGGTAATTCGTTAAAAGATCGGGGAAAAAGGTTTAGAACATTCACAATCACTTCTATCGGGTCGTTTAATGGCAAACACCGACAAAAACCCTCGATTTGAATAATAATAACAAATATGAAATAGGTTTGATGATCTAAATCAAAAATTCTTATGCGAAGAACAAACAAAGAGGAACAATCCCAAACTCTACCCGGAAAATCAATAGAAACTAACAATCGATAACATGTGCGTGGCTCAATCTAAAAACCCATATGAAAAGATTAGCTACACATGATTATTTCAACAATAATAGTGAAAATTGTAAAACAAAGCATGGTAGAAACTTCCTTTGTAAAAGCCGAAATCGAATTCCCGATGAAGGTTTGATAATCTTCCTTCAAGAATTCACAACAAATCATAAAAGAAATTATAATTACTCACAAAATGTATTTTTCTTCAAGATGAACATACAAAGAAGATTTTGAAAAATCTCTCTTTCCTCCCTATTTTGGTGTTTCTCTCTCTAAATCATGTGTTTTTCCACCCCATATCTCACTCAAGATCAAAATATTCCATCTTAAGGTCTCCAACACCTTTTTATAAAGCCAAAAGACCAAGAAAAATGCTCCAAATCATGTAAAATTGTCAAAGAAATGGACTTGCACCGAAAAGTGACACGGCCCGTGTCCAACTGCTCTAGAAAATGCAAAAGTTCACTGTCCAATGGACCCGGCCGTGTCGAACTACTCTAGAAATGAAAATCTCACTGGATGCGTGACCCGACCGTGGTCTAGAAGCCACATCTCCCTCAATACACCTCGTAATTTAGTGTATAATATACCGTTGCGAAGACGATTTCACGAGGAATCCATACATATTTGAACACATCCTAAGTCGAATTAATGAATCTGGAAATTAGAAAATACGACTGATATTGCTTCAATCTTTATCGTTTTAGGCCCTGTTCTTTGCTCTTGATCGTCATAAACTCCAATATTGGCCAGAAAAGCGCATATTTCACCACAATCTTCGTCCGGATACCTACAAAACAAAAACACAACATACCACATGTAAAAAGAGCAAAAACACTTAAAAACAAATGAAAGCACGACTCGATAGAACGGAATGAGACGATCAAAAAACGACTCATCAAATCCCCCCAAACCTAAACTTTGCTTTCCCTCAAGCAAAAAAAAATAAAACACACGACAAATCAACGAGGAGGATTGAATAATCAAGTTAATCATCGGGTATACATACAATCAACCGAGAATGTAAAAGTATCGTAAAGTCTCATAATTCATCATGGAAGCCTAAACTCACAAATGAGTGGAAAGCAATGGCACTTGATCGAACATGCAAGAAAACAAGTCTTAGTAGTCCCTCACTGAATTATATCGATTCAATCATCTCTCAAGTGTTTTGATAGGTCAATACGCTCAACTCGATTCAAATGGAAAGTTCTACTATATGCTTGCACTTCTTCTCTTCATCAAACGCATCAATATTCACAAAACACGAGTCATAGGGTCTTACTTTGGGTTGTAATGTGGTTGTGGCTCAGGTTGGGAAACTTTGGCTAGTAGTTACAAGTTCAGTCCAAGTAGAGGATATACGATCCTCACATGTATGAAATAAACACTCAAAGAAAGATCAATCATTCTACTTCAATTCTCCCGTATATATATCTCTTTTTTTTTTCCTAGGCCTTGTTAAGCGCAATTCTTATGATATTGGCCTATTCTCACAACCCAACAAATTCCCTTTTGTTTTTCTTAGGCTCACTCCTCTCCTCCCCTATCTTTTCTATCCCATTATTATTTTTAGGATTGCCCCATTTTTTTGTGGGGCTTATTATTTTTAGGGGAACGAGAGAGAAGATTTTTGCCTCTATACACCACAAACTTTGCACCCCTTCGTTTTTCAAATATACCCTCTCATGCTCTTACGTGGACCAATACTTGGGTAAGTTATGGCTTTTGGATATGGAGCTTTAAGACGCGGGTTTTTCAAATAAAATTATGGCTAAATGCTCAACGGGGCTAGCAAAGGATATTGATATGAAATGGTGGGTATTTTAAGATAAGTAGATTCAAGACAAAAAATGGGCAGCCCTAATCATTTCTCGTGTAGTAAATATCAACACATCATCCGACAGAATCATGCAAGTTCTAAAGAATAAAATCTATAAGAAGAGAAATCATACATGAAAGAATTTTTACCGCTAAAAGTGAACGGTTCAATTAGGCACAAGAACTCACGGCTTTTGGACTACCATACTCATTCATTACACATCAAATCCAGCAAAACTATACATTCACACGCAAGGTCAAACAATCAATTAGATTTATAAAACTCTACGAGCCAAGTACAAACACGATTAATCATCCATATACCCAACAGTTAACAAGGTTATTATAATCCAACTACGACATCACGCAAGAAAAAAAAATAAAGAAAGGAAACAAAAATCACGCAAACTAAAAACAAAAAAAATCGAAGAAATTGCACCCCCCAAACCTAAACCTTTGCTTGTCCCCAAGCAAAAATATTAAGTCAGGAAAAATACGAAAACGCAAATTAAAAAGAAAGAAAATAAAACTACCGGATTAAAAAGGGTGGTTTTTTATCGCGGGCACCATGCTTTTGTGCTCGGGTCTCAACTTTCAATAGGTCAGGCTACTTCCTCCCATAAATACCTCCTTTTTAGATTACCTACACACACCACATACAAAAACAAATAAAAGCAATAATAATAATAATAAAAGCGATAAAAAAATAAAAACTCCCTTGGGTTGCCTCCCAAGCAGCGCTTTTTTATAGTCTTTAGCTCGACTCTCCAGCTTCTACTATCCTAGATTAAATGGAAACGTGTCACTTCCATCCACATAGCTCGTCATTTTTCTCTCGTTTTCCTTCGTCAGGATATGGATAGTGGTTCCATGGATTTCCATTGTGAGCGCTTTTGTCACCATTTCAATTTTCATTATGATTGTCACCATGAAATGTCTTCCTTGAAGAATAAGTGACGTGATTTTTGTTGGTGATGTTTCTTCTATGTTTGGTATCACGAAATCCATCGGGGCTATCACCTCCCCCAAACCTGGTTGCGAGAATATTGGTTTTTGCGTTAAATGAATACCCGCTCCTAAGTTCGCAGTGGGAACTTCTTTCTCCATGAAAAGAACTTCTATGTCAAAGCTTTCTAGGTCCTCCTTATGTTAGGAGTATGCCCTCGAATGCCACTCAGAGGTTGTTGAGTGAGGGCATTGTACTTGTAATTATGTAAACCATTTATATAAGGCAAATGAATGTTTCTTTATTTACTGGTAGTTACTGGCATTCCTAACTCGTAAATAAATATATAGAAACTAGTCCGTGTATTTGAGAGCAAAACGTTCCACTCCTTATTGGATAAAGGGGTCGGCACTGGAAAGGTTATAGCTCAAATACTTAATCGTTCGCAAGTCGATGAAACTTGACTGGGCGTTAAGTTTATGTGAAGACTTGTATGACGTGTTCTTTGACATGGAGAGTGCCTGTCGAACACTAATGGTTAGTGGGAGCACACGTTATAGGTATGCTAATTGGATTAGTATACTCGAACCGACTCACCCTCGATTCGTCACATGGATTTCACTCCGGGACAGTCAATGACGGAATCGAAAGGTTGTGATAGGTATTCGTGAACCTTCGACTTGAGGATTTAGTAGGGATGTGCTTGTGACGTCAAGATTTTCATTAGAGTAGTTCGACCCTGTAAACCGGAAGGCGGGGGTCAACCTCGACGTGCATCTTGACGGGCAAGTAGCAGGTCCTACTGAATACTAAGATAGAATTCTTTCTCCCGTTAGTGAGCGGGTTATATGTCCTATGCGGTTATTGGCAGATGAGATCATAAGTCTTTGGCCAAAGCATTGGAGCCAGTTGTATTAGATACACTACAACTCGATGATCTCGATTTGCATTAACGCATGCATAGCGTCAAGTACAGATAGGGTTTGACTGACCGTGACCCTATAACTTGATCGGGACATTTGAAAGAAGGGTTTATACGTTTACTGGTATTCACGACAGAATGGTTCTTGAATGATCCCAATCATTCGTTCTCAGTCGGGGTACAGTGTAGGCCACCAGACAGGCTAGGTGGTGCTACTACTCTTTGGTTCCTCCCATTGCTGACTGAGACGGACCTACCGAGTCGCGCATTAGGATTGACGATGGAATGAATCAAGCTTATTGTCTCATTATAAATATTAGATATTGGATATCTAATTTATTGGACATTGGATGTCTAAATTGATTTATTGGATAAATTAATTTACGGCCTAATGAATTAAATATATTACTGGGTGATTAAATTTAATTCATGAATATAATTATTTCTTGGAGAAATTAATTATGTTATAATGTATTTGATATGATTAATTAATTGGATTAATTAATTGATATAAATACATCGGAACGGAATCGGAGTTTATCTGTTTGGACTCACGGGAGTCCGAAACGAACCGAACTCGTCCCGGCTCCTTCTAGAAGGCCACCCCATACCTAACCCCTCCCTTGGTCTTGGTCTTCTCCTTGTTAGGTGGAAGACATATGGCCACCAAGGGGACAATATCATATTAAATATGATATTAGGTGATATTGTCTAAAGGGAGATATCTTGGGGAGTTGAATAAGAAGATAAATAAGACTCACCTCACTCACAACAACAAGCTGCCAGCCGTGAGTTTTGAAGAGTGAGAGAGAATTTCTTTTTTTCCAAGTCTTCATCTTCTTTTTCCATTTTTGTTCTTGAGTTTTCTTGGAGAAAATTCAAAATATATTGAGAGAGATATATTATACACTTAGAGTGTAATAATAAAAGCTTCATCACTTGATTCTAGCCGTAACCTTAGAGGTTAATCAAGTGTTGTTGTTCCGGTCATTTTTCCGGCGCGTGGCAAGTAGAGACGCGGTGTTTTCGGCGTTGGATCGTTCAAGGGCTCGGAGCGGATTGAACTCGTAGAGATCAAACTAAAGCTTGGGGAATAGCTCAAGAGAAGGTTTCCATTTAATCAACGGACTTCGAGGGTTAGTTTCTTACGACTCTTGCTTTTCGTTTATATATTCGTATATACATAGCTCGATCGATTCTCGGAGGGATTCGGATCGAATTAATTTTCGTTTTACCGCTTCACTGGCCTTCGATTTAGGCACCGAATCCCAACAAAGGGTATCGAGCGTAGGTCTTGCGATCGTATATACGATATTAGCATTTGGAATGCTTGATTAGATGGTGTATGATTTGGAATCATAATCGTATTAATCGTTGATTTTCTATTGTTCATCTAAAAATTAATTTTTCATGATTTTATGTTACAATATAAATCTATTTTTCTTTTGAGAAACTGATTTAAATGAGTAATATAAAGATTAGAAAAATATTATTTTTGGAATCGGCGAAAAACGAGCCAAACGTAAACGGACCCGGCTGAGCTGCCAGCCGCCAGGCACCTGTCTGCAGCGGAGGAGCGAGTCCTGGTCGGCAGCATCCGGCCGTTCTCGGCACTCTGCGAGCCACCTTTCGGTCATTGGCAAGGCGTGTCGGCCCGGCTGTGTTTTCCGACTCCGTTTTTTATATTTCGTTCGATAATTAATTTCCCACAAATTAAATTGGATTTAATTTGACTAAGATTTAATTATGGTAATTTTATTCTTAGGGGAATTAATTTAATAAAATATTTTCTCGTCCGGAACAAGTTAAAATTAACGGTTGTTTGAATTAATTGGATTAATTCATTTTGGATGGATTGTTTTATATTGATTGGATCAATATTCAGATTCATTATGAATGCCATTTATTTAATGTGTTGGATGCATTATTTTTGAATGGTGATGTGGTTCATGGACCTAGTTTTTGAATCATTCGGTTTTATTCGATTGGGTTGTAAAAGTCGTTTTGAGCCTATTTATTTTACTAGAAATATTTGTATCTAGGATGCAATTTTCAATGTAAAATTTATATGTAATGACGAAGACCGGAGGAAGATCCATTTCGAGAAGACGAAGATTCAAGACGAAGACTTGTAATTAGATTACGGAGTTTTTGTTTTCTAGGGACGGTCCATGAACCACATGTTGGTAGCAACTAGGTTGTGAATGTTTTTTTTTCATATTGTATGAATACCACAAACGCGCTAATATGATTAATGTGCAAAGAGTAACGTTAATTGCGAAAATTCTCCCACGACAAATTATTAAGTTTATAAGGTTTCAAGGTTTTCCTTCCCTCCATCGAGTTTTCGGGAAATTGAAATCCAAACCGGATGTGCTATGCTTCCGAGTTATCGGGGTAGTCGTTCGGGGAGGACGGATAAATTACTGGGAGCGCATTGGATGCCTTCGGTTGGAGCAAATTTTATCCCTAGAAACCCGATAGGTTGCCGGATAAAATTCAATTGTGAAACTGATTTGCGTCGATGGTATAAACTTAACTTGTTCATGAACCATAGAAACCGTATAGGTTGAGGGGAGTGAACAAGGGGAAAAAGAAGATCGAATCATCCATTAGATGGGTTGGTGTTGGACACCACTTTATGAAAATTAATAGACTAGAAACCTGTTCGGTTGCCCTCTATTAAGATTTATAAAGAACTCGATCACCACTATGAAGTAGAGCGACGATACTTCCGGATTTCACATGGGAGTGTGTTATTCCGATAAAAATAGTGGGAGCTGGGTAACAAGAATAGAAAAGACCTTAATTCTATACTGTAACATAATATAACAAGTCACTAATTAATCTGTTATACTTAATGCAGACATAACTCAATATGACAATGAATCCACTCGCAATTCTGCTCGAAAAGAACACCTTAATGGGACCTAACTTCGTGGATTGGCTCCGAAATCTGATGATTGTCCTCAGTGTAGAGGCACTGGGATACGTCTTGGAGACGGACATTCCGGCGCCTCCTGTGCGGACCCGAGCCAATCAGGAAGAGATTGAAAACCACGAAAAGTGGGTTAAGGATGACGTAAAAGTCCGTGCATACATGATGGCTTCTATGTCTAATGAGCTTCAGAGAGCTCATGAGAAAATGACTTCTGCTAGGCAGATTCTATCTCACTTAACCGAACTTTATGGTGAGCACAACAGAACTGCTAGATATGAGATATCCAAGCAACTGTTCGGTGCAAGGATGAAGGAAGGTGAGAAAGTTGGGGAACACGTCCTCAAAATGATATCCATGATCGAGAGATTGGAGGCTCTTGATTTCAAAATGGATACTTCTCTCCAAACCGACCTTATCCTGCAGTCTCTCCCTGATTCCTTCTCACAGTTTGTTATGAACTTCAACTGCAATGAGATTGCATGTAATTTAGCTGGGCTAATGAACAAACTTGTGACCGCTCAGTCTCAGATGAAGACTCCGCGGATGAAGGAGTCTGCTCTTGTGATCTCTTCTGGACCTCGAAGGTCTAAGAACAAGAAGAAAAATACCAAGAAGCAAACTGGACCACAAGTTAAGGACCTTAAGGGTAAGGGCAAGGCCCCGATGGTTCCGAAGAACAAGAAGAAAAAGGATGCTTGTCTCAAGTGCGGTGAGCTGGGCCACTGGGCTAGAGACTGTCCGATTCTTCATGGCACTTCAGGTACAGAACTTTTAGTTTTGGAAACAAATTGTTCTGCTACTGTATTTTCTACTTCCTGGATACTGGATTCTGGTGCTAGTTCTCATATTTGTACCATGAATCAGGATCTGGAACAAAGTAGGAAGCTTGGAGCTGGAGAAGTTATGATCACAGTCGGAAGCGGGCATAGTGTCGAGGCGACCGACATAGGATCACTTCTTTTGGGTTTAGAATCCGGCTTTGTTTTGACTTTAGAAGATGTACTTGTTTTGCCCAAGGGGCACAAAAACATTGTATCCATTCCGGTCATGGACCGAAAAGGCTTTTCATTTTTCATTGGTGATGGTTCCTGCAAAATTTATTTTAGAAATAAACTAGTGGGTACTGCTACATTGTTGAATGGATTATATCATCTAAATCTCAGCAACAAAGTAGTTGTGAATACTATGACTAGAAAGCGTGGTAGGGATGAAACCAATCAAGTTTTGAAATGGCATCTTAGACTTGGTCATGTTGGTCAGACCAAGGTTTACAAGATGGAAAAAGATGGACTTATGGGTCCATTGGGATCGGATCCCTTTCCTACTTGTGAATCTTGCCTTAAAGGCAAAATGACTAAGTCCCCTTCACAGGACATTTGAAAGAGCCGCCGATAAATCCGGGATTAATCCATACCGACGTATGTGGTGCTTTGGAAGCGAGACATGACGGATATCAATATTTCATTACGTTTACGGATGATCATACTAGGTATGGTTATGTATACTTAATGAAACATAAATCCGAGGCCTTTGAGAAATTCCAGAATTCAAGGCCCTAGTCGAGAAACAAACCGGTAATCATATCAAAGCACTTCGGTCGACCGAGGTGGCGAGTATATGAGTACGGAGTTTGACGAGTTCCTTAAGGAACATGGAATATTTTCACAACTAACACCTCCAGTACTCCTCGCTTAAATGGTGTGTCGAAAGAAGGAACCGGACCTTGAACATGGTCCATTCCATGCCGAGCTATACTGACTTGCCGATTTACCTGTGGGGGTATGCACTCCTGACTGCCGCGTATATCTTGAACAGATGTCCTTCCAAATCCGTTCCTAAAACTCCACATGAGATGTGGGAGGGCAGGAAACCAAGTCTTAATCATATTAGGATTTGGGGATGTCCCGCCTATGTCAAGAAGACTAAGGTGGAAAAGTTGGAAGCTAGGTCTGCGAAGGGACGTTTCATTGGATTCCCGTCTGGGACGATGGGATATCTATTCTACATGCCCGAAGATCGAAGGATCATTGTTGCTTTACAAGCACACTTCCTGGAAGATGAGTTCATTCAGGAAGGCGGAGCAGGTAGAAGTATTTCTTTAGAAGAATATAATGAAACTCCTCAGGAGACACTGCAAGAAACTGAATCAACCTTCTGAAACACTAGTACAACCACCTCGTAGGTCTAGTAGGGTGTCTCATTTACCTGAGAGGTATGGGCTTGTGCACTTGGAGGAGATGGGTCTCCATGAGGTTCCAAGTGATAGCCAATAGACTGGCCCAACAACCTATGACCAAGCGATGGTGGATGTAGACTCCGCGAAATGGCATGAAGCTATGGAAGCTGAGATAGACTCGATGCATATAAATCAGGTCTGGACTCTAGTAGACCGCCCCAAGGGCATAGTGCCCATTGGGAATAAGTGGATCTACAAGAGAAAGACTGATGGTGATGGCAAGGTTGACGCCTATAAGGCCAGGCTTGTGGCAAAGGGTTATACCCAAAAGGAAGGGATCGATTACCACGATACCTTCTCGCCCGTAGCCATGATCAAGTCTATTCGCATGATGCTTGCTATAGCTGCCTACCACAATTATGAGATATGGAAAATGGACGTAAAGACGGCTTTCCTTAATGGATTCCTCGAGGAGGAAATCTATATGGAGCAGCCTAAAGGCTTTGTGTCCGAAGTCGATATTCAGAAAGTGTGCAAGCTTCAGCGTTCCATTTATGGACTGAAGCAAGCGTCGCGTAGTTGGAACCTTCGTTTTGACGAGGCGGTCAAAGAGTTTGACTTCGTGCAAAATGAAGAGGAACCTTGTGTATACAAGAAGGTTAGTGGGAGCAAGATCGCATTCTTAGTACTATATGTAGATGACATTCTACTAATAGGAAATGATGTGGGAATGCTCAGTTCTGTGAAAGCTTGGCTTTCGAGTAATTTCTCCATGAAAGACTTGGGAGAAGCTACCTATATTCTTGGTATTCGACTCTACCGGGATAGAGCGAAGAGAACAATAGGCCTTTCCTAAGACCTCTATATAGATAAGATCTTAAAGCGATTTAAGATGGATGATTCTAAAAGAGGGTTCCTACCGATGCAACATGGAATAAAACTCACCTTGAAGATGTGTCCTCAAAGTGAGGAACAACGCAAGGAAATGAGTAATATACCATATGCTTCGGCCGTGGGTAGCCTTATATATGCTATGTTGTGTACAAGACCTGACATCGTGCATGCTGTAAGCGTGGTGAGTAGGTTTCAGGCAAACCCAGGTAGGGAACATTGGATCGTCAGAAGAACGTTCTCAAGTACTTGAGAAGAACTAGAGATATGGTTCTTATGTATGGCGGTGGATATTTGGATGTGGTGGGATTCACTGATTCGGACTTCCAAGGACTGAAGGATGACTCGATGTCCACTTCTGGCTACATATTTACTCTTAATGGAGGAGCAGTGTCTTGGCGTAGTGCCAAGCAAAGCGCGACCACGATTCCACTGTCAGCCGAGTATCAAGCGGCCTCGGAGGCTTCCAAGGAAGGGTTACGGATTAAGAAGTTTCGGGAGAACTTCAAGTGATACCATGTGCCGAGCTACTGTCTACTGCATCGCGACAACGACGGAGTCAGCGCAGGCCAAGGATCCGAGGTTTCACAACAGCACCAAACATATTGAGAGGAAGTATCATCTCGTAAGAGAATTTGTTCGCAAGGGATACATTGTGCTGCACAGAGTAGACTCGGCCGACAACGTCGCCGATCCACTGACCAAGCCACTTTCTCAGACTAGCTTGGAGCGTCATCTGGAGAAAATGGGTATTAGATACCATAGTGTGTGGCATTGAGTGCAAGTGGGAGATTGTTAAGAGTATGCCCTCGAATGCCACTCAGAGGTTGTTGAGTGAGGGCATTGTACTTGTAATTATGTAAACCATTTATATAAGGCAAATGAATGTTTCTTTATTTACTGGTAGTTACTGGCATTCCTAACTCGTAAATAAACATATAGAAAGTAGTCCGTGTATTTGAGAGCAAAACGTTCCACTCCTTATTGGATAAGGGGGTCGGCACTGGAAAGGTTATAGCTCAAATACCTAATCGTTCGCAAGTCGATGAAACTTGACTGGGCGTTAAGTTTATGTGAAGACTTGTATGACGTGTTCTTTGACATGGAGAGTGCCTGTCGAACACTAATGGTTAGTGGGAGCACACGTTATAGGTATGCTAATTGGATTAGTATACTCGAACCGACTCACCCTCGATTCGTCACATGGATTTCACTCGGACAATCAATGACGGAATCGAAAGGTTGTGATAGGTATTCGTGAACCTTCGACTTGAGGATTTAGTAGGGATGTGCTTGTGACGTCAAGATTTTCATTAGAGTAGTTCGACCTCGTAAACCTAAGGCGGGGTCAACCTCGACGTGCATCTTGACGGCAAGTAGCGAGTCCCATCAATACTAAGATAGAATTCTTTCTCCCGTTAGTGAGCGGGTTATATGTCCTATGCGGTTATCGAGATGAGATCATAAGTCTTTGGCCAAAGCATTGGAGCCGATTGTATTAGATACACTACTCGATGATCTCGATTTGCATTAACGCATGCATAGCGTCAAGCACGTATATGGTTTGACCGACCGTGACCCTATAACTTGATCGGGACATTTGAAAGAAGGGTTTATACGCCATCGGTATTCACGATGAATGGTTCTTGAATGATCCCAATCATTCGTTCTCGGAGTACAGTGTAGGCCACCGCATGTGCTAGGTGGTGCTACTACTCTTTGGTTCCTCCCATTGCTGACTGAGACGGAACTACCGAGTCGCGCATTAGGATTGACGATGGAATGAATCAAGCTTATTGTCTCATTATAAATATTAGATATTGGATATCTAATTTATTGGACATTGGATGTCTAAATTGATTTATCGATAAATTAATTTACGGCCTAATGAATTAAATATATTACTGGGTGATTAAATTTAATTCATGAATATAATTATTTCTTGGAGAAATTAATTATGTTATAATGTATTTGATATGATTAATTAATTGGATTAATTAATTGATATAAATACATCGGAACGGAATCGGAGTTTATCTGTTTGGACTCACGGGAGTCCGAAACGAACCGAACTCGTCCCGGCTCCTTCTAGAAGGCCACCCCATACCTAACCCCTCCCTTGGTCTTGGTCTTCTCCTTGTTAGGTGGAAGACATATGGCCACCAAGGGGACAATATCATATTAAATATGATATTAGGTGATATTGTGTAAAGGGAGATATCTTGGGGAGTTGAATAAGAAGATAAATAAGACTCACCTCACTCACAACAACAAGCTGCCAGCCGTGAGTTTTGAAGAGTGAGAGAGAAAATTTTTTTTTCCAAGTCTTCATCTTCTTTTTCCATTTTTGTTCTTGAGTTTTCTTGGAGAAAATTCAAGATATATTGAGAGAGATATATTATACACTTAGAGTGTAATAATAAAAGCTTCATCACTTGATTCTAGCCGTAACCTTAGAGGTTAATCAAGTGTTGTTGTTCCGGTCGTTTTTCCGGCGCGTGGCAAGTAGAGACGCGGTGTTTTCGGCGTTGGATCGTTCAAGGGCTCGGAGCGGATTGAACTCGTAGAGATCAAACTAAAGCTTGGGGAATAGCTCAAGAGAAGGTTTCCATTTAATCAACGGACTTCGAGGGTTAGTTTCTTACGACTCTTGCTTTTCGTTTATATATTCGTATATACGTGGCTCGATCGATTCTCGGATGGATTCGGATCGAATTAATTTTCGTTTTACCGCTTCCGCTGGGCCTTCGATTTAGGCACCGAATCCCAACACCTTATTTATCACTTTACCGCTCCGAAGGGTGGTGATAGATTGAGATTGCTCGGGCTAACTTGGTAGTTTACCCATTTCTTGTCTACGTGCCTCGGTTGCAAGTTGCCCAATTTGTGTAACACCCCAAACTAGGCGGATATTACAGTGCCGTGAATCCCCGACTGGGACCCACGAGGCGAATGAAAATGATGAATTAAATAATATAATTGTAGTACCGAACCACATTATATTACCAATTACTCCGATGAGGAGTTTAAGTACAACACACCAGGACTAAACCGAATACTAGTATATTTTATATGGAGATAAAATACACCACCCTGAACAATTAAACATCTCAAACGGAATTTGCAGCGGAAAATACAAATGACGGAAATGACTGAAATGACTGAAATAAACGGAATGACTGGGGCCCCCTACTAGTATCATCGACTCGCCGCCAACATGCTCTTCCCGTGCCTTTGCCTTGCCGTGACTAAACAAAATCCCAACGGCCGCCATACGTAACAACAATCCTCAAGGGCTGAAAATACACAAACAAGATTTAACTGAAGTTATGAAATATCCTTAGTTATGAATTACGCTGAAGAGGAGCATCATAGTACGCCCGTAGTGTTCTGTGCAAGTGTACAATACGGATGACCGGACCCACCCGTCCTTGTTCCTAATTAGTCTCACGGAGGTAATCGTTACCGTGTGCACAGTCCAATGTATCACTCCCAATACATGGCCATCATGTGCCCGACTAAAAATTCCACACATCCGCACCCGGCCACGCAATATGAACCCAGAAGGTCATATGAACAAGAATGACCATAATGAATATCAATGAATAATAATAATCCGACAAAGTCAAGAATGACTCACCGATATGAAAGTGATAATGAAGTGATTGATAGTTTTCAATGAAATGATTGGAACCGCCATTCCTCGCTAATGAAATGATTATCCGACAATTACAAGTCTCAAAATGATTAATACAATGATGAATGAATTATGATTATGAATGATCAACAACAAAAGGAATGAATATCCTTTTAACTGAGTAAGAATCAACTTACTCAATACCGATGAAGAATGTCCGTCCACGAACAACGTCCTAAGTGAAATACCGGTCGCTCGAACAACCTTGAATAACAATAATTACCAACAACCGTTCAATACACGTATCAAGCAACAAAACACGACTAACCCAAAGGTCAAAACAACGATAATCAAACTCATAGGGGCATTCTAACGAATACGTAACCAACCACACGACTTCGAAAATATCCAATCCCGAATATATCAAAACCAACACCAAAATGAGTATATCGAACTATCAAAACACTTCTATGATATCAATAATCCATTAGGAGTCCACAATTCGAGATTACAACTACATCAATCGGAAAATCCCCAATTAACCGAAGTCAACCCCAAGGGTTCTTGAAATAATTCCGAAAATAACCATTAAATCCGTAAGAATATACTTATCCAAGGTAGATAATCCATATATAACGTATTCCAATGATAATCCAAGCTTACACGAAGAAATCGGAAAGAAAACCCAAAAATCCGAAATTCTAGATCCAAGAGATTAATACCTTTGATTCGATGTTAAGGAGATGATGAAGTGATGATAATCCAACTCAAAGACTTGAAGATGATGATGGATGATAGAAGCTCGAAGAGAACTCTCCAAAATGCCCAAAATCGCCCGAAACCGATGAGGGAATGAGAAAGGATGATAAAATGACGAACTCAGGCTAACTGTCCAATATATAGCCAATCCAGGTTAGCGTGCGCTAGCCCTTGTGCGTAGCGTGCGCTAACGGGTAATTTGGGTAGTCCAGTACCCACTGCCCGAACACGGTAGCGCGCGCTATGTACCTTTTTGTAGCGTGCGCTACGGCCATACCACTAGCGTGCGTTAAAACCCATTGTTAGCGTGCGCTAACGAATTATGTGATGCCCGATCGGAATCCGTAAACCTGTCGCCCTCGATTCGACTTCGGTAGCGTGCGCTACAACCAACAAGTAGCGTAGGCGACTCTACCGTTTGCGTACGCTAAATATCACTCATAGCGTGCGCTATGAATTAATCGATGCGATCCGGAGCCACCGGACTCAACCCGATCCGTCCTTAGCGCGCTACTCCACATATTTAGCGTGCGCTACTACAACCCACTAGCGCGCTACTTACCATTCGTAGCGTGCGCTACTAATAACTCACCGCATCCAAGACCTTCGGATCACAGCTGTGGTAACATTAGCGTGCGCTAATGCTGAGTGGTAGCGTGCGCTACCTGTACTCAATTAGCGTACGCTAAAAAGAGTACGTAGCGTGCCCTACTCCTCACGCACAGCCCACAACGAAAAATGGCAACGATGATAAACACGGCACGAAACTCCAATTAGATTAGTGATGAATGACGATTGATACACGATACAATTACTCTGAATGATGAATACCATGATTGAATATGAGTGACAAATGATCATTAATGAGTGAAATTACTGAGTATCAATTACTGAATGATAAATACTGAATGATAATTACTGAATTACAACCGGGTATTACATACACCCCCCCTTAAAAAAGTTTCGTCCCCGAAACTAAGGGTCAAACAACTCGGGATAACTCTCCCGCATACTATCCTCGGTTTCCCATGTAGCCTCTTCGACTCCGTGTCTAGACCACTGAATTTTAAACAAAGGAATCGTCTTATTCCTCAACTGTTTGATTCGCCGCTCTAAAACTCGTATAGGATGCTCCTCATATGAATGATCGTCGGCGATCTCGATTTCATCGAACTGGAGTATGTGACTCGGGTCGGCAACATACTTCCGCAACTGAGAGATGTGAAACACATTATGAATTCGGCTTAACGCCGGAGGTAAAGCCAATCGATAAGCTAACTCGCCTACTCGATTCAAAATCTCGAACGGTCCAATGAACCTCGGACTCAACTTCCCCCGTTTTCCGAAACGGAAAATACCACGACTCGGGGATACCTTGACCAACACATGGTCACCAGCCTCGAACTCTAATGGTCGACGACGGTTATCTGCATATGATTTACGCCGACTGAAAGTCAACAAACGACTCCTGATCAAAGTTACCTTCTTACGGGCGGCTATAAGCATATCGGGCTCGGTGCCGATTGATTCTGATAAGTCGTCCCAACACAACGGAGATCGACAACGACGACCATACAAGGCCTCGTAAGGTGCCATCTTGATCGAAGCATGCCAACTATTATTATACGTGAACTCGATCAAAGGTAGTTGGGCTTCCCAATCGTCTTTCCAATCGAGGACGCATGCCCTCAACATGTCCTCTAATGTCTGAATAGTCCTCTCTGATTGCCCGTCGGACTGAGGATGAAAGGCGGTACTGAAATTAAGTTGAGTTCCCATAGCACGATGAACTGATTTCCAAAAATGAGACACAAACCGTCCGTCACGATCGGAAACGATACTTTTAGGAGTACCGTGAAGTCTCACTATCTCTTTGATGAATAACTGGGCAAGTCTCTCGGGACCCCAAGTATCCTTGATCTCAAGGAAATGAGCTGATTTAGTTAAGCGGTCCACGATGACCCAGATCGTATTCATGCCACGATGACTCGTCGGCAAACTCGTGATGAAATCCATAGAAATGTCTTCCCACTTCCACTCGGGAATAGGAAGAGGTTTCGATACCCACGGCCGCTGATGTTCAATCTTAACTTGTTGACAGGTTAAGCATCTCGAAACAAATTTTGCGACTTCTCGCTTCATATTACTCCACCAGTAATTTTGTTTCAAGTCCTTGTACATCTTGCTAGACCCCGGATGAACAGAATAAGGGGTAGCATGATCTTCTCTCAAAATCGAGTTTTTCAACTCGTCATTCGCCGGTACGCACAACCGATTTTTAAATCTCAAAAGTCCATCCTCGTGGACCACAAACCCATGGGCTTTCCCCTGAACCACATCCTCACGGATGCGTAATAATGATGGGTCCGAACCCTGATTCTCTCTGATTGCCTCCTCAAGTGACGATGAGATCTCCAACATACAAAGCTATCCCTGAACTCGCTGAAGCCAGACCTCGATCTCGGGTCTAAGGAATTCTCGCCAAGCTCCTTCGAATCAAGTTAAACGGCAAGCATCCGCTCGAACGGACTTACGACTCAAGGCGTCGGCGACAACGTTCGCCTTGCCCGGGTGGTAAAGGATCTCAATATCATAATCTTTGATTAATTCCAACCACCGTCTCTGTCGCATATTTAACTCCTTCTGAGTAAATATATACTTTAAACTCTTATGATCGGTGAATATATGACAGGTAACGCCATAAAGATAATGATGCCAAATCTTCAAAGCAAACACCACGGCTGCTAGCTCCTGGTCGTGGGTCGGATAATTAACCTCGTAAGGTCTCAATTGCCGTGAAGCATAGGCAATAACCTTCCCGTTCTGCATGAGCACACGTCCGAGACCCTGTCCGGACGCATCACTATAGACCACAAATCCTTCCATCTCCTGCGGCAAGGAAAGTACAGGTGCTGATATTAACCGGCTCTTGAGTTCCTCAAAACTCCGTTGACACGCGTCGGACCACGTGTATTTCTTATCCTTCCGTAAAAGGTTCGTCAAAGGTTGAGCGATTTTAGAAAATCCTTCCACAAATCGCCGATAATAACCCGCTAATCCGAGGAAGCTTCGGATTTCCTTAACATTCTTTGGAGGTAGCCAATCACGAATAGCCTTCGTCTTCTGAGGATCGACACGAACTCCGTCTGATGAAATTACGTGTCCGAGAAACGTTACTTCGGACATCCAGAACTCACATTTAGAAAACTTCCCATAAAGTTGTTCTCGTCTCAACACGTCGAGCACTTGATGAAGGTGAAACTCATGTTCCTCTCGGTCACGAGAATAAATCAAAATGTCATCGATGAAGACAACAACAAACTGATCCAAAAAGTCGATGAAAACCCGATTCATTAGCTCCATGAATACCGCAGGTGCATTTGTCAATACAAACGGCATAACCACAAACTCATAATGACCATAGCGCGTACGAAACGCTGTCCTCGCGATATCCGACTCTCGAATCCGCAACTGATGATATCCAGATCTTAAGTCGATCTTGGAAAATACTGAAGCTCCCTGAAGTTGATCTAAAAGATCATCGATACGGGGTAAGGGATACTTATTCTTGATTGTCACCCTGTTCAACTCCCGATAATCAATACATAAGCGAAATGAACCATCCTTCTTCTTGACAAACAACACTGGTGCTCCCCACGGGGACGCACTCGGTCAGATATAACCTTTCTCGAACAACTCCTCAAGTTGGTTCTTTAATTCCTGCATTTCGGTCGGGGCCATCCGGTATGGTGCCTTCGATATCGGGGACGTACCAGGCTCCAACTCAATCGTGAATTCCACATCCCTATGTGGAGGCAAACCAGGTAACTCGTCTGGAAAAACATCGGCATATTCCCTCACCACCGGAATATCCGTCAACATTACTGATGACTCCTCGGTTTTGGCCATATAGAACCAATAACCGACACATCCCTGATTGAGTAATCTCACTGCTTTCATTAAATTAATGACCTTACCAGAACAGCCGGGATTACCTCCCTGAAACACACATTCAACCCCATCGTCTGAAATGATATTGATCATACGCTTACGGACACTAATGATGGCATCATGACGATCCATCCAATCAATACCCAAGATGATGTCGTCTCTCGGCAAATCTACCACGATTAGGTCCGCTGGCCATACACGACCATGAAACTGAATCGGACAATCCTGAATCTCATGATTACCGATAATTCGTCTACCATCAGGTAGACCAATGACATAAGGCTCACAACTAGTAGCACTACCCAGACGTAGTCTACTCAAACATGACTCGGAAATGAATGAATGCGATGCACCAGTATAAAAAAGGGTACACACAGTTTGAGATAGAATATCGAGTGTACCTGAGATCATTCGGGCCTCGGGATCATCGGTCTTCTTCATCTCATAAATCCGGGGCTTGCTAGTCCCGGCACCGGACGCTCCCGTCTGCTGGCTATAGGCTCCACCTTTAGTCGCTCCTGTCGTTTTAAACGACGCTGATTGAGTGGCCTGATTCTAAACGGCTGACTATTTAGGGGCCTGAGATGACGTCTGAGTAGGTTTGGATTCCCTACGGCAAAAACGGGCCTTATGCCCCACAATTCCACAGTTATGACACGTGACAGACTGTCTCGGACACTTGGTGCTGACATGACCAAGATCCCCACAGTTATAACAGGTGATGGCCGAATTGGCCGCTCGCGACTGAGATTCCGCGGGTTTAGATGATACCGGAGGTCGCTCAGAAAAAGCAGAGCCCGCACAGGGTTTCTTGAAGGTTGTCTGACCGCCTTCAGACTGGTTACGATTCTTCGGTTTCTTGCCACCAGACGAAGGTTGCTGCTTAGCAATCTCCTTAGCAGTAAGCTCATAGGTGAGAGCTTTCTCGATGAATTCGGCCAACGTGGTGCAATTATAATTAAGCAACTGAAGTCTCATACGGGGTTTCAGCCTCTTGCTGAAATACTTGATTTTATCCGCCTCTGAATGAATGATGGATGAGGCGAACGGAAGAAGTTCCTGAAATTTCTCGGCAATGGCGAGAACATCCTCGTCTGCTGAGGGGTCGGGGGTGAGCAGTTCTGACAGCTTGGCCTCTCTGAGTGGGGCCGGATAATACCTCTCCAGCATGAGAGTCTTGAACTGATCCCAAGTACATGATCCTTCGGTGGGCTTTAACGACAACAACCAAGAGTGAGCCCTCTTACCCAGGTAGTAAGCCGCAACAGAAACTTTGTGTCCTTCAGGACACTCTACCATAGCAAACAACTTCTCGAAATGCTCGAGCCAATGAATAATATCCGCCGGCTCAGACGAGCCCTCAAAAGTAGGTGGCCTCTGGCAAGAGATATCGCCGATGATATTACTCACATTCCTCTTTTGCCTCTGAGGTGGCGGCGGAGGAGCCTGTTGATTATGATTGACGGAGTTATGCATCGTCTCCATCAGCTGTGCCATCTGGGTCATTTGGGCCATCATGCCCTGCATGAAAGCGAGTGGGTCAACCCGGACACCTTCTGACTGAGCCGTGTCCCGGGTACGACTCCCCGAAAGTGAATGATCGCGTCCAGGTGAATGAGTGGCAGCGTCGCTGCTCGATGAATTAGCATTATTTCTCGCGTTTGCACGTGTATTCACACGAGCTCTCGGGATTCGGCCCGCTCCACGGCCTCGTCCTCCACGTCCTCTTCTTGCCCTCTCCATACTGAAGTAGGAAAGTCACATGATGTATATATTCCCCGTATGAATAACACGTTATGATTATGACATGAGATGATGAAAATGAGCTTACGCGCTCTAACACAGTGATTACATGAATGATTAATTGAGGTGACATGATTATCTGATGAAATTACTGAAATGATTATCTTGAACAAGTCAACATGATTAATGATTCGATCTTCCTGATCAACAACTGAACAATGAATGAATTGAGTTATTAACGAGTTAACATGACCGTCCTGGTCAAATGAAAATGATGGTTGAGGATTGTTAACTGATGAATTATGAATGAATTGATTCTTGCCAGAAATTATACCACGGCGTTAGAAATCTTACAGTTCTTGGTCTGATTGGCTCGGCATTTGCACAGGTCACACGTGACGCGAAAGTCCAATGATAGTAGTCCGATGACAATGATTTCAAATGAGACATGACTTGGAGGGTAGTATTCAAAACCACGCTCCGATACCAACTCTGTAACACCCCAAACTAGGCGGATATTACAGTGCCGTGAATCCCCGACTGGGACCCACCAGGCGAATGAAAATGATGAATTAAATAATATAATTGTAGTACCGAACCACATTATATTACCAATTACTCCGATGAGGAGTTTAAGTACAACACACCAGGACTAAACCGAATACTAGTATATTTTATATGGAGATAAAATACACCACCCTGAACAATTAAACATCTCAAACGGAATTTGCAGCGGAAAATACAAATGACGGAAATGACTGAAATAACTGAAATAAACGGAATGACTGGGGCCCCCTACTAGTATCACTGGGACTCGTCGCCGTCAACATGCTCTTCCCGTGCCTTTGCCTTGCCGTGACCTGAAAACAAAATCCCCTAACGGGGTCAGTTACACAGAACAACAATCCTCAAGGGCTGAAAATACACAAACATGATTTAACTGAAGTTATGAAATATCCTTAGTTATGAATTACGCTGAAGAGGAGCATCATAGTACGCCCGTAGTGTTCTGTGCAAGTGTACAATACGGATGACCGGACCCACCCGTCCTTGTTCCTAATTAGTCTCACGGAGGTAATCGTTACCGTGTGCACAGTCCAATGTATCACTCCCAATACATGGCCATCATGTGCCCGACTAAAAATTCCACACATCCGCACCCGGCCACGCAATATGAACCCAGAAGGTCATATGAACAAGAATGACCATAATGAATATCAATGAATAATAATAATCCGACAAAGTCAAGAATGACTCACCGATATGAAAGTGATAATGAAGTGATTGATAGTTTTCAATGAAATGATTGGAACCGCCGTTCCTCGCTAATGAAATGATTATCCGACAATTACAAGTCTCAAAATGATTAATACAATGATGAATGAATTATGATTATGAATGATCAACAACAAAAGGAATGAATATCCTTTTAACTGAGTAAGAATCAACTTACTCAATACCGATGAAGAATGTCCGTCCACGAACAACGTCCTAAGTGAAATACCGGTCGCTCGAACAACCTTGAATAACAATAATTACCAACAACCGTTCAATACACGTATCAAGCAAAAAAACACGACTAACCCAAAGGTCGAAACAACGATAATCAAACTCATAGGGGCATTCTAACGAATACGTAACCAACCACACGACTTCGAAAATATCCAATCCCGAATATATCGAAACCAACACCAAAATGAGTATATCGAACTATCAAAACACTTCTATGATATCAATAATCCATTAGGAGTCCACAATTCGAGATTACAACTACATCAATCGGAAAATCCCCAATTAACCGAAGTCAACCCCAAGGGTTCTTGAAATAATTCCGAAAATAACCATTAAATCCGTAAGAATATACTTATCCAAGGTAGATAATCCATATATAACATATTCCAATGATAATCCAAGCTTACACGAAGAAATCGGAAAGAAAACCCAAAAATCCGAAATTCTAGATCCAAGAGATTAATACCTTTGATTCGATGTTAAGGAGATGATGAAGTGATGATAATCCAACTCAAAGACTTGAAGATGATGATGGATGATAGAAGCTCGAAGAGAACTCTCCAAAATGCCTAAAATCGCCCGAAACCGATGAGGGAATGAGAAAGGATGATAAAATGACGAACTCAGGCTAACTGTCCAATATATAGCCAATCCAGGTTAGCGTGCGCTAGCCCTTGTGCGTAGCGTGCGCTTAAGTGTAATTTGGGTAGTCCAAGATCCACCGCCCGAACACGGTAGCGCGTACGCATTTTTGTAGCGTGCGCTACGGCCATACCACTAGCGTGCGTTAAAACCCATTGTTAGCGTGTGCTAACGAATTATGTGATGCCCAAGATCGGAATCCGTAAACCGTCATCCTTCCGATTCGACTTCGGTAGCGTGCGCTACAACCAACAAGTAGCGACGCTACTATACCGCTTGCAGACGCTAAATATCACTCATAGCGTGCGCTATGAATTAATCCAAAGGTACCAAAGAGCCACCGGACTCAACTCGATCCGTCCTTAGCGCGCTTACTCCACATATTTAGCGTGCGCTACTACAACCCACTAGCGCGCTACTTACCATTCGTAGCGTGCGCTACTAATAACTCACCGCGGTCAAGACCTTTTGGATCGCAGCCTGTGGTAACATTAGCGTGCGCTAATGCCGAGTGGTAGCGGCGCTACTCAGACTCAATTAGCGTACGCTAAAAAGAGTACGTAGTGTGCGCTACTCCTCACGCACAGCCCACAACGAAAAATGGCAACGATGATAAACACGGCACGAAACTCCAATTAGATTAGTGATGAATGACGATTGATACACGATACAATTACTCTGAATGATGAATACCATGATTGAATATGAGTGACAAATGATCATTAATGAGTGAAATTACTGAGTATCAATTACTGAATGATAAATACTGAATGATAATTACTCAATTACAACCGGGTATTACAATTTGAATCTCCATTTTCTTCACCGAAGCTTCTAAATATTCGAACCTTTTATTGCTTTCCTTATTGAATGCCATAATACTCTCCTCAAGAGAGTTCCTTTGCTGTGGAGGTGGTTCACTTTGTGTTGTTTGTTGGGCTCGATTTCCTCCGTGGTATTGGGCTTGGGAGCTTGTGTCGTATGGCATCGGGTTGTTGTTTCTCCACGAAAAGTTCGGATAGTTTCTTAGCCCAGGATGATAAGTGTTCGGGAGTGGTGCGTTTCTTGCGTTTCCTCCATAATTATTTCTCCTCTCCTCCCACTCAGGCGTTTCTTCATTATGCCACATAGCCCAATAAGATTGCTCTGGTTCTTGCTCGTAGTCATAGCTATATGGGCAAACATTAGCTCCGTGCCCATTCATTCCATATGCATAACAAACTTTTCTTCGTTGATGTTCAAATTCCTGGAAATTATGATCATAATAACTCATTCCACAATCCCGATAACTGTAATTCTTCTCGTAGTCCATCTCGCAACGTGTTAGTCTTCTCGGGTGTGCTCCAACTGTATAGCATTTGTTGATCAATAGTATAAGCAGATTCCCAACGATCTTCTACCGAGCGCTGCAATATCAAAGAGCTAGAACAAATTTTTTAGAGAATAAAGGAAACGAAAATAATAAAAACAAAGAAAATAAATAAAGCGAAAATAAATAAATAATAAATACAGGCCAAAAACACGAAAAATAAATAGTTCAACTATTATTAAAATAAAATAAAAAATTAAACGCCAACTCTCCGGCAACGGCGCCAAAAACTTGATGAACAAATTAAATACTCGCAAGTGTACGAATCGCTTTTGTAGGAAGCGACAAGTAACTCCGAGGTCGATCTCACAAGGAGTTGGAAACAGTTTAAAGTTTGATAATGTTCGGCAAATAGTCGAATAAACAAAAGTAAAGTAAAGTAAAATACACCAAAGATTTGATAGGATGACAATCACAACGCGAAAAATTAAAATAAATGAAACGTTAATAACAGCGAATTAAAGGTTGGATAATTGAGAGATTATAATTATGAGAATGATATGGGAGTTTAGAATCACCGACACACACGTAATCAATTATTAGTTCCGATACTCAAAGAAATAAGGTTTGGAATTATCGATTGCTCACGATTAAAAGAAATCCATTTGATGGCGGTAATTCTAAAAATCACGATTGTTCTTTATGAAAATAAGAGAAACTCCTTTGATGGGGACGAATCTCTACTAACAATCGACTAGCTAATATCTTTGATGGGGTAATTCGCTAAAAGATCGTGGAAAAAGGTTTAGAACATTCACAATCACTTCTATCAGGTCGTTTGATGGCGAACACCGACAAAAACCCTTGATTTGAATAATAATATATAACAACTATGAAATAGGTTTGATGATCTAAATCAAAAGTTCTTATGCGAAGAACAAACAAAGAGGAACAATCCCAAACTCTACCCGGAAAATCAATAGAAACTAACAATCGATAACATGTGTATGGCTCAATCTAAAAACCCATATGAAAAGATTAGCTACACATGATTATTTCAACAATAATAGTGAAAATTGTAAAACAAAGCATGGTAGAAACTTCCCTTGTAAAAGCCGAAATCAAATTCCCGATGAAGGTTTGATGATCTTCCTTCAAGAACTCACAACAAATCATACAAGGAATTATAATTACTCACAAAATGTATTATTCTTCAAGATGAACATACAAAGAAGATGATGAAAAATCTCTCTTTCCACCCTATTTTGGTGTTTCTCTCTCTAAATCATGTGTTTTTCCACCCCGTATCTCACACAAGATCAGAATATTCCATCTTAAGGTCTCCAACACCTTTTTACAAAGCCAAAAGACCAAGAGAAATGCTCCAAATCATGTAAAAATGTCAAAGAAATGGACTTGCACCGAAAAGTGACACGGCCCGTGTCCAACTGCTCTAGAAAACGCAAAAGTTCACTGTCCAATGGACCCGGCCGTGTCGAACTACTCTAGAAATGAAAATCTCAATGGATGCGTGACCCGACCGTGGTCTAGAAGCCATATCTCCCTCAATACACCTCGTAATATAGCGTATAATATACCGTTGCGAATCTGATTTCACGAGGAATCCATACATATATAGAACAGATCCTAAGTCGAAGTAATGAATCTGGAAATTAGAAAATACGATCGATATTGCTTCAATCTTTATTGTTTCTTTGCTCATGATCGTCATAAACTCCAATGTTGGCCATAAAAGCGCATATTTCACCACAATCTTCGTCCGGGTACCTACAAAACAAAAACACAACATACCACGCATAAAAAGAGCAAAAACACTTAAAAACAAACGAAAGCGCGACTCGATAGAACGGAATGAGACGATCAAAAATCGACTCATCAGACACCTACAGTTGAACCGGTCAGTTCTACAACAAGAAAAAATAAAAATATAGTGCAAAAAAGAACAAAACTAAAAAGAAAAAAAGAACTATTGGGTTGCCTCCCAATTAGTGCTAAGTTTAACGTCTTCAGCCACACGCAAGCGTTGGGTTGCCTCCTAACCAGCGCTAAATTTAACGTCTTCAGCCAGACGCATGTTTCCTTCATCCCGGATCACTCGACGAGCTCTTACAATCCGGTTTACGTGCAATTTTATCAGGAGGTTCTCCATTTGTCAATCCATTAAATCGAGGGGTCATCAAAAATACAACATTTTCACCATGCATCCTAATCATCAATTCTCCTCGGTCTACATCAATTAATGCTCGTGCAGTGGCTAAAAACGGGCATCCAAGTATTACTAGACCCTCTTTCTTCCCCTCATCATCGAGCACTATAAAATCAATGGGGAAGGCAAATTTATCAATCTTTACAATCACGTCCTCCACTATTCCCCTTGGGTACGCCAAAGATTGATCTAAGAAGTGTAATTGCACTGGAGATGACTTCAATTCTCCTAATCCAAGTGTCCTGAAAATAGATAAAGGCAATATATTAACACTGAACCGTGATCACAAAATACATCTTTTAATGAATATTAAAAAATAGAGCAATTAATTGAAAAACTCCCTGGATCCTTAAGCTTTGGCGGTAGGCGCTCCAATTATTTTTTCTTTGACGCCATGGCTTGCACGAAAACCTCAAAGTTTTTCTTCTCCTCAATATGCTCAATATCGGACCGATCCTTCTCCTCATTAATGGAAATTATCAAATCAGCTTTATTAGACGACACGATTGCATCTTCATCTTCATTCTCCGATTCCGGTAGCTCTTCATTCACAGTATATGAAAAAATAGTATTGCATTGTGCTTTTGGGTTCTCATCGGTGTTGCTTGGAAATTGGCCCTTTTGATGTTGGCTTCCTACGATCTTAGCCAATTGACCGATTTTTGTTTATAGATTTCTCATTTGAGCTCCAACGGTGGTTGCTAATCGAGTCACATGATTTTCAATCCGATCAGGCTTTTCTTCATCTCGAGTAAATCGACTTTTTGTTTCCATCATAAAAGTAGCCAAAATATTCTCTAGATTAGAATTTGGCTTAGACTCTTCTATCACCTCACCATTAGACACTTTAAATCCCATCTGTGGTTGCAACACATTTCTCGAATTCCCATAACTAAGATTCTCGTTATTCCTATTTGAAGGATGATAAAACCCCGGATGAGGATTATTTCGAAAGTTATTGAAATTATGGATATTGATGTAATGAGCTTCCTCCAACGGGTCCGGTGGTGGTGCACTTCCTTTAGGAGTTATTTTTTTACTTGCACTCTTTGTCAGAGCTCACAAATGGTTGGTCAAAATCGACATTTGTGCAGTTAAAGCCTTTATAGGATCCGAGTCTGAAACTTCAGCCACTCTACGAACATTAGTCCTGTTGGTAGGCCATTGATAGCTATTCATGGCCATCTCCTCAATCAATTCATATGCGTCCTCTGCGCTTTTGGCTAGTAGTGCTCCTCCAGCCGATGCATCAACAAGATTTCTCATTTCTCCGGACAACCCATTGTAAAAGAAACACATTCGTTGGTCTTCCGGAAAACCATGACGAAGACATCTTCTTAACAAATCCTTGAAGCGTTCCCACGCCTCATATAACATTTCTGAATCCATTTGTTGGAACTGCATGATTTCGCTCTTTAATCTCATAGTCTTGTTGGGCGGGAATAATTTGAAAAGAAACTTTTCGCCCAACTCATTCCATGTACTTATGCTCCCCGAAGCAAGAGTTACAAGCCAACGACGAGCCTTTTATCTCAAGGAGAATGGAAATAGCATTAATCTTATTTCATTGTTTGGCACCCCATTCATTTTCATGGTATCACAAATTTGAATAAAGTGGAATAAATGGGCGTGCGGATCTTCTGTGGCAAATCCCCCAAACTGATTTTGTTGAACCATTGATATTAATGAAGGCTTCAATTCAAAATTGAGGGCGTTGATAGGAATATGAGAAATTTCCCCAAAATTTTGGTCAAGCTTCGGCCGAGATTCATCCCGAATGGATTGAATTCGAACTGCGGGCTGCTCAACCCATACGCCTTCGTTATTTGGATTTTGGGCTGCTGCATTTTCATTGCCCGCATTGGTAATCTCTCCCGCTCCCACCATTTCGTCAAATATATCCCTTTGTACTTTCCCCGTAGCAACACTTGTTCTTCGAGCAAATGCTTCTACTTCGGGAATAAAATTTTCCAAAGGTTCTCGTGATGAGCGGGTGTTCATGTACGTCCTGCAACATGACCAAAAACAATACGGAAGTGACAAAATAAAATAAAACAGAAAAATTGTCTAAAGTAAGACCGGAAACACTTATCATAATATCAACACTAATAAAAATAAATTAGTCCCCGGCAACGGTGCCAAAAACTTGTTCGTTAGATTTTCAAACAATCCGCAAGTATGCAGAGTAAATGTAGAAAGCGGCGAGCAAGGTCGTATTCCACAGAGACTAAATATTCGTATTGTGTTGAGTACTAGATTATAATGATTCCGGTTTTATCTAGACGATCGAAAGGTGAATGGATGGTTAACGAAATAGAATAAAATGATGACAATTAATTTAAAACAAATGAAAATATCCGAATTAAAGAGAATTGAAAGAAGTTTGAAAGATAGATTCCAAGGCTAGGTTTCCGTTGATCACTAAGTTTAGTCGGGATTGATGTCCAAGGGTTCTAAGTGCGTTTCCAAAATAATAATAACAACAATATTCTAAAGTCCCTCTCGAGATGCATTAAAACATAGATTAAACAACCTATAACAACGTCTCCGTTTACTATAAATTATCTAACACCAAAACGTTCATAAGATTTAATATCATCATACCTTATCACCGATTTCTCAGTCTCATAATTTACTACATCAAATACTCGAAACCTATTAATGCCCTCTTCTCTCGAATTATGAGCATTTAAGTTAAACATGTAAAAACATTGATCAAGTGTTCTAACATGAATTAAAACCAAGTATTTGATAGAGAAATCACACTAGATATATATAATCATCAATCCCTCAAAACCATAGCAAATCAACGTACTCCCATGCTCGGAATTTAACGAGTTTAGCCGGACATGATAATGAAAGAAAGATTAATAATCATCATGTTCATCATGTTCATGCTAAATAAAACAACAAAATGAATAAAAGATAGGAAGAAGATAAAACTCAGATAGTGTCTTGAGTGAACTCGGATCAAGCTTTCAAGTGTTCTTGAGGTGTTCTTGCTTTTTCTTCCTTCAAAGTCTCCTTCTTTTGGTAAGTTTATTTCTCAATCTTGTGTTTTTCTTCCCTCACCAACTCTCCAAGACTCCCCAAATCAGAATCCCCTTTCTTTTTCCTGATCCAAGGCCTTTTATCAACCCCAAGAAGCCACATTTTCTTGTTCAAATCTTTCAAAGATGTCAAAAAGTGATTTTCCACCGAAAAGTGACACGGCCCATGACATACTGCTCTAGAAACAGCAAAAGGCGCTGGACAAGGAACCTGACCGTGTCAGTTGACACGGCCGAGCAAGTGACATGGCCAATGTTAAATAACACGGCCATGTCTGTGTTGGTCAGTTTCGACTTCGTTTTTCCTTCTTTTTTTGGCTTGATCTTTCGTTTCCGCATTGCTTGATATGTATTAGGGGTTGAGACTTCGTTCTTGCTTGATTAATGTCCTTAAAATACCTATAAAATCAATTAAATGTACCCAAGCATCATCGAGTCCAATAAACACAATATGAGCACAAACGATACAATTTTACACATTTTAGGATCTTAAAATCCGGAAAAGCTTTGCAAAAATATGTGTAAAAACGAGTGTTATCAGATATCCCGAGTGCAAAACCAACAGGGTCATAGGACCTTCGGAAGAAGTCAGTCCCTCACCCCTCCACAGAAAGCTGCTCGAGATCAGGAGGTCCCTCCTGTCACTGAAAAACAACCGACAGTTCCTAAAGAGGCTTCCGAGCATGTATCTGTTTCAGAAGAAGAAGCCCGTGCCATCCGACGAGAGGAATCAGTCCCTCTACCACAGCAGGCGGAAGCTGAGAGTCAACAGGAGGATTCAGTCCCTCCTGTATGCCCGACTGCAGATAACCAAACAGATCAGGAGGAATCAGTCCCTCCTGTCCTCGAGACTGAAGAAGCCGCACAACATTCCGAAGCACCTGCTTCTGAAGCACCTGCCGCTGATGAGCCCGCACAAGATGCCCCTGCATCTCCCACCTCTGCCAATTCAAAATCAAATTATGATGACGGATTCTTGCCTGACAATAGACCACGACGTCCTCGTCATAGTGTGGTTATTCGTCAACTCAACTAGCCCGAAGATGAAAAGTTAGCACACTCTGGCTCCCCGCGCACTGAGGCCCGGATCGAGCAACTCCACGCAATCAGCCGCCAAATAGTCTTCATGCAGGATGCAGTGAAGGAACTATATGATGTTGGCAAAGAGCTAGATTGGATGCGTGAGACTGCCCAGGATGAGCTGTATGGTTTGAAAAGAGAAGTTACCAAGGTTGAGGACGCATTTCGCATTCTGCCTAGCGCATTGTGTCAAGCGCTTACTCAGCTACAAAAGTGTGAGGAGCAGGAGCAGATATTAAAGCAAGAATAGGAGAAGCTCTGTGTATCCGAAGCCAAGACTATCGCCGCCCTCAAAGAGACTGGATCCAGACTATCAAGACATGATAAGAAAATAAACGGCATGTCTCTGATCCTCAGTTCTCTTGTTGACAAAATCACGAATCTGGAGACCAAACAGAACGATACTATGAAGATCCTTGAAAGGATTGATGCAAAGGTCCCAGATCTTGATGATGCCAAAAAGGGGGAAGAAACCAGAGAGGCTGGCCGACAATGGAGGATGGAAAGAGAGAAAGAGATAGACGCCGCTTTAGAAGAAAGCATCACTGCTCCAATTGGCCGCCTGGCCGCACCTGCAAGAGGATACAGGGTATCTGGTTCTCATCCAGCGTTCCATGATTTCAATGTACCCTGGAAAAACAACGTACAATAACCAACCGAGATTCTTTTGCCAACTCACCGACATCCTACAGTTGATGAAGTGAAAAACTGGAGGAAGAACGAACTGATGAGATACTTTGTTAAACTCATCAGGGATTCCGCCATTTTCAACATGTTCAAATCGCTAGCGGATGCTGCAGAAGAATTCACGAAGATGCTAGCAGAAGGAAAGCTTCCTATGCAAATTCTGATGAAGTCAAGGCACCGGAAAGGTGATCGGCTCACCCATCTAGACGACTGGATACTTGCTTTCAACCAATCCGCTGAAGGAAGAGCGATCTACCAAGATTGGTGGAGAGGAACCGAGAATGATCCTGACAGGAGACCGTGGAGGCATTCTCAGTATAGGAATTAGCATATCTCTTCTCACCGCATCCGTTTTATCCTTGCAGTATGCACTCTCTGTACCTTTTTCTTTCAAGCATTGTAATTTTATGATTCTTATCAATAAAATTCAATCTCTCTTGAAAGATTACAGCTAGTAATCTAAGCTTAATGTTTTTACTATTTTGATTACTAATTTATTTTCTGCAAAAAAATAAGTATAGAACTTGTCTTAAAGATGTAAGAAATTGTCTGCAAATAGTTCATAGGTTAAGTTATATTCAACATAGATACACTGTAAGATTGTGCCTGCGCGCCAATCATAAGTTTTAAGTTGTAATATACTTCCCTGTATGATACTTTTAGTTTCTTAGAACTCTCCTGCGAGCAGTTCAAATTTTTAGACCAAGTGCTAAAGATTAGATCATTCGACAGAAAACTAAGAGTCCGCCTCTTTCGATCAAGAAGTTATCTTAAAGAGGTTTTGGCATTATCAAAAAGGGGGAAATTGTTGGGATAAACAATCCTATTTTGATAAAGTGCCAACATACACCAAGTAGACCCAAAGAAGATCATAAATTGTTGGGATAAAACTTCTCATGGAAGCTGTTCGAACTCATCACACAGCAAAGGAGTCGAAAGAGCTGAAATGCCGCTAAGTATGGAAACTTTCTGGAGACAGCCCCTTCCATACAGCATTGAAGATCATACAGTCTATCCTACAGAGTCTACAGCTACAGCAAAGAGACGTAACATGTTGGATACATCATACAGGCTTAAAGTGTTGGGAAAACTAAAACACTTATCTAACAGGACTAAAGACTATTGTGAGAATCTACTTTATTCACAAAAGTCAAAACACCGTTTTGAAAGAAGTATTTAAATACTGATTGGATAAACTATTTAAATATCAACCGACGAGGATCTTCAGATAAGGAGCAAAATCCGGATCAAGCATCTTGAAAGTCAAACATTCTGAAAAGAGCCAATGAGAATGGACTTTTGCTCACCATCCAGCCAACGGACATATTTATAACGGATTATTCCAAAGTTGTAAAGTCCATACAAGAAAAAAATATGATTGACTCATTCATTCTCGCAGAAACTCAGAGAAGATTATTCTGTCAATCAAGCTTACAAGAGCAAATATATTTCTTCAAGTGTATAACAATATTTGAGAGAAGAAATATACAGTCAACGTGAACAGCACATCATCAGCCTAAGATCATCAAGTGTTCAAGATGTTGTTCAAACCCGTGATTTCACCATTATTACCATTGAGTAAACTTAGCCCTGTGTAGACTAAGAGAAAGATATTCTGACCTGTGTGGGACGAATAGGACAAAGCTTCAATCTGTGTGAGAAGATGCAAGTCAAAGAAGCTTACAGCCAATCTGTGTGAACGATTGAAAGCTACAATCTTTGTATCAATCTATGTGAACGATACAAGGATAGGTTTGACTAATGTCACGTAGTTGTGTACGTAGTGATTTTAATAAACATTTTACTCCTGAGTGGAGGACCAGTGGACGTAGAGGGGTTTACCTCGAACCACTTTAAATTGCATGTTATTTACCTTCAGTCTTTATTGTTTTCTTTACTGTGATTTATACAAGTATACATTGCAAAACCCTGTATGCACTAAACAAATAGGAGAAACCTTAGTTTCTATATTTACAGCAACTCACTTAAACAAACTTCCACAACGCACTCACATTCGAAAATCGTACAGCTTGTTGTACTATCACTTCCCATGCTGTATTCTATATACTTAGTGGCCAACAATATTGAACTTGAGTATGATTTATGCTTCTCTTTTCACCATGTGCGGCTAAACTTGTTAGATTCTGAATAGGGGAGTACATTGTTTGTGATGAATTGTTAGGATCGACTACTTAATTTATCATCTACTTGAATTCCTTCTTCAATTACTTGGTTGAATTCATGTATAACATCTGATTAAGGTTTTACATGTTTAACTTAATATCTCATAATTCGGAAGATAGGGGCATTAATAGGTCTTAGGTATTTGACATAATTGATTACTGGATCGAGAGATCGGTAATTGATTATGATGAACTAATGGTCTTGTGAGCTTTTGTAGTTAGAAAATCTATGGTAGATGGAGACATCATTATAGGTCATTTAATATACATTTAATTCCACCCCGAGAGGTACTTTAAAATACTTTTGTGATCGTCATATTATGAAGACAAGTGGAATATTGAACACAAGTAAAATTATTTTAATCATGGCAAAGAATGAAAACTTATATTGGAATCTACTTTCCATTACATAAAGAGTAAATTACACGAATCGTCCCTCGTCCAGGTGCTAAAAGGCACGTTCAGTCCCTCTTTTCAAAAATTAACTTGGACCGCTGCTAGGATGCCATTTCCTTGCACGCTTAGTCCCTATCGTCGTTAGCCATTAGTGGTTGCCGTTTAAGTGCCCCACGTTCTTTGCACACAGGGGTAGTTTCGTCTTTCCAGGTCTAATCCTTCTTAGAGTTGTCTTTTCTGCGTAGTTGATCCTCTTTCAAACCATTTCATTACGCAAAAAAAAAAAACTAATACTCTACACTGACGACGATGGTGAAGATGAATATTAGGAATGATATGGAGGAATATGATCTGAAAGCTTCATACAGTAATATATTATGTTTCCCCTAATATGTTAGACAACATTGCAAACTATTACTCAAAAGCTTGAATTTTTCCTTTTGCAGCTGATCATCCATCGCTGTTTAGCATATGATTGTACTATGGAGGGGAGGTTACTAAATTTCCAGGCCGCATATACATAAAGGGTATGGTGAAATACGTATACGAGATCGACATTGACCTATTTTAGATACATGATATCGATGAGGTAATGGAGAAACTTGAGCGTGTGGAAGAAGGTAAACTGATTTACTATCACTTCAAATGACCTTTATGGGATTTAGATTTTGGTTTATTTGCCTTGGCTAGTGACCAAGATGTAAACCACCTTAGGTCATATATGTTTGAACATAAGTTGATAGATGTGTATACAGACTTATCGAAAACCAAATTGCATACATATGGCATGTCCTCAAACCCTGCAAAGGTCACTATACAAGAAATTTCAGAGGCTTCTTCTTCTAGAAGGTTATACTTGAAATGGTCTGACTCAACTACAGGTGATGCTCCTAATCAACAACCCCCTGTTTCAGAGCATGTTTAAAATGTGGACCAACCCTCTGACACTTTAACCGAAACAAGGTTGGACCAACCCCCTGCTGCATTGAGTGAAAGTTTAGTTGAATCAAACCCTACATTTGACTCAACCTCTGTTTAAATACCAACATGACAAGTCCTTTCCATGAACCAATTGTGGGAATCTCAAATGTTGAACCTAATTTTGAGCCTGATGTTGAACATTGGGCTGATACTTATCAATGGTTTGAACCCCAAAGTGTAACAACACCATATGTGGAACCTATGATGAAATGATGCTTCATATCAATATGCTTAGTTCGCGAGTGCAATACAGGATTGTGCGTTATTGCAATTGCACTCGTGCTATCGCACATGATCGGTGTTTCTTTGGCAATGATTCCATAGTCCGGTAATTGCTGTTGCATCCACAGAATCTACATACAACAACTTCCAGTGGCACAGTATTCCGACTCAGTTGTAGAAAGCGAGTTGGCCAATTATTTCTTACTGAGCCATAACACAAGTCTAGGTCCAAGAAAGTGACAAGTACAACTTGTACTCTTCCTATCCAACTTACATCCTCCGAGATCCGAGTCGCTATAGCCAACTAAATTGGATCCACTTTCCTTAGGATGCCACAATCCTACATCAACTGTTCCTTTTACGTACTTAAGGATTCGTTTGGCTGTTGTGAAGTGTCACTACTACAAAACTGGGCCTTTAACAGCAGTTCTGGAGCCACATTAATAGCGGTTCCAGAACCGCTGTTAAAGGTGGTGCTGTTAATTTAACAGCGGTTCGGCAGAAACCGCTGTTAATTTTGCAGTGTAAATTTAACATCGGTTTTTACGGGAACCGCTGTTAAATTTACACTGCAAAATTAACAGCAGTTTCTCCTAAGAACCGCTGTTAATTTTTTTTTTTAAATACCAAGTTTGTTGTTTTATTTCCAACCTGTATACACATACACATAAAACAGCATCCTAAACACCAAAAACATCATCCAACCACAAAACATCAAATAAAACCTCAACAACACAACTTTATTTCATCCATTCACCAATACAACTAAACAACTTTTATCCAACCATCAAATACAATAACATTCTATCCAATACAAAAAAAATACAACACAATTCAAGTATAGCGGCAACAAACAACAAGAAGCAAAATCAAGCACAAGTAAAAGCAGAAAAGGAAGAAGAAGAACACAACAACGAATACAATGCCCGAAAAATATCAATCAATGAGAACATATCAATCAAAAAGCAACTGCCCTTTAAGGATTTAATGAGAACATATCAATCACAAATTGTGGCTTCACACATAAATTACCAAATTCTTGAAGCACCCCATTCAGAAAAAAAAGGCAATGCAGAACAACTGATTCAGGTCTTAGGAATACCCCTGCACAAAACACCAATTTGGGGGCAAAAGGATATCTAGAAAATTTCACGGGTAAGTAAATTTCCCTACAACCATGAACCAGAAAAGAAACTGAATCTTCAAGTACAACAATGGTATTCTTACAAAATTAAATGTCAAAGGTCTACGCACATAAACGGTCCGTAACCTCCAAAAATTGTTTTGCCCATTCGATTCGAATTGCACGAATACTCTCTATAGTAAGTGCCGCAACATCATCAAACATCTGTACATATAAACATATATATAAATTAACAAACTCATCAACTTAAATGAATCACTTTTAAACTGAAATAATTTAAAAAACTGAAATTAATTTAAATAATTTAATAAACTGAAATAAAAGTTTATCACCTCCATCCATCCATCGATAATACGAGCTCGGACAATAGTCGATATCCAGTGCATGACGTAATACCCACACTCCCAACCTCCGTTTTGTTTATTACACTAAAAAGAATATGTTGCTCAATTATATAATATATAATATATAATAATATATACTTATATAGCTAATATATGATTGAATGTATTACTTACTTTGGGATATATCCAAGTAATCATCTGTTTGGATCTACTTGTATGCATACCCCCCATCACCTTATACGCGGTCACGGCACAGTTTAAAAGAAGTAATAATGTATTATGAAATGAAAACATTGAGTATGTTGTCAACACATCAGCCCACATTAATACTGCCATATCCAAATCGTATAGTTCGTATTTATTCCCTCACAAATAAGACGTTCACGAATTATGTCAGCTTCATGTCGTCTCCCGTTCATACACTTGACACAAGGGCAAAAATATCTTTCATCGGGTTCCGGGCAATTTTGTCGGGCGAACTCAAGAAATTGTTCGATTCCATTATCATACTCATCACTGTTACGACTTGCATTCATCCAACTTCGATCCATTTTTCTTCTTTTCTGTTGTACACATAGTGAAATTCAATTTGCAATTCCTTTAGTTAGAACCAGCCACATTTAGTGTTATTTTAATCTTTTACCAAAAACATATACGACAACTAAGACTTAGTCCATACTATTTATATGATATGTAATGTCTTTGAGTCTTCAGACTACAAATCATGGAAATCATATTAAGTAATAATGTACTATTTGTATCAATTATAATTTTCTATGTATAAATTTTTTAAAGTTCCTAGCACAGTGACAATATCATGTAAAATGATCATTAAAAATATGGGCAGCTGAGTTTCTTCAGCGTTTGTGTGGGGATTTTTTCCTTCTTCTTCATATGTTTTATAATAAAGACACTTTAAGTTGTTGATTTACAACATTAATAAGAGCTTAAGTTCATTTTATTGTTCAATTTTCCAACCATATGCATTTTCTATAAATAAACCATTATTATTTTTAACACGCTAAAAAATATTGCGAAAATTTCTAAAATTCTGCACGCAGCGGGTGCTTCAAACTTGTAGGCAATAAATAGAAGGAACATAACTATTTGAAACTTAACGAACTCACAATTATGAGACTGCCCACCTGCTACAAGCTAGGAGATCCACGCCTTCTTGAATTAAATTCTATGAATTGATGGAAAAAAACACAAATAAGTGTCAAAGCATAAATGTCACACATAACCTGTACAGGTAGGCACCATAACTACTCAACCACTTTAAATGCAAGATCCAAAAGCTGCATACAGACTAAAAATAGAAACACAAGTTCAGAATTCATATATGTACTTCACAAACTACTACTCCCTTAGCAAGAATATGAGCCCTTACAAACTACTATTGTTCCCTTGTCAACCGATCTAGATCAATAACATTGCTGCTCCAAAACATGTAGCACAACATCCAGAACAAAAAATAAACCATGACAAAAAGCAAAATTTCCAGTTTTGTTTTACTGTGGTTAAGCAAGAAACTTCCTTTTCACCTATCTTTCTACATATAACCATACTTACTAGAAACATAACAAAGGTTGGTATAAGAATGAGCCTTAAGTAGAGGAAAAAAAATTTAAATTGGAGATATACATTATGTAGAAAACCTCAATATGTCAGGAGGACAAACCTTCGAATGTGAGACATGGATAGCCAAGCACTACACTAGAATCATCTATCGTGTGTCAAACAAATCAAGCCATTAAAAAATTAGAGGTCACTCGCAATCAAGCCAGAACCAAAATCCATGAGGAGAAAAAAAAACAGCAAAATTTCATGAGAAAAAACAGAATCCATATTGTTTAAGCTTTTGACGGGTAAAAATTAATAAAAAAAAGTTACCTTGTAGGGGCAATTCCTCAAATCTGGAGAGCTGCTTGAGACTATTTACGGAGTAGAAGGTGTGGCGACGGGAAGGGCGGACAAGGCGACGGGAAGGGCGGCGATGGGAAGGGCGGACAACAGCGACGGGAAAGGCGGACAACGACGACGGGAAGCAGCGATGGGAAGGGCGAACAACAGAGACGGGAAGGCGATGGGAAAAATATGGGAGTGAATTAAGTACAGGGTAGAGAGAGGCGGAGGAAAAAAATAAAACTGTGAACTGTTTTTTAATGATCAAACAACAGCGGTTGTTAAGCAACAACCGCTGTTAAATGTATGTGCAAACAACAGCGGTTTTTTCAACCGCTGTTTCCAGTGTTTCTTTAACAGCGGTTATTACCTAAAACCGCTGTTAAATATAGTTTTTTTTAGAAAAAAATTAACAGCGGTTATCATTTAAACTGCTGTTAATTATCACTTATTTAACATCGGTTTTCCTTAAAAACCGATGTTAAATTGCAAGTTCATTTTGTTTTTAATTTTTCGGGATAAATTTAACATCGGTTATTATAAAACCGCTGTTAAGTTGCTATTTTAACATCGGTTATTTAAATATCTGCTGTTAATTTATTGCACACTATTTACAAGTATGCCACCGCGTCATTTTAACAGCAGTTTTCGAACAACCGCTGTTAAAAGGGCGCTGTTAAAGGCTAGTTTTGTAGTAGTATGTGACTCTTTAGGTGCTACTTGGTACCGAGCACACACTCCTACAGCAAACTGGATATCGGGTCTGCTAGCCGTTAGGTACTGGAGTGAGCCAATAAGGTTCCTGTAAATGGAAGTGCTCAACGGGGTTGACGAGGATTTGGAGTTATTCATCCCAAACTTGTTGAGAAGCTCCTTGTTGTACTTCTCTTGGTTGATAAAGATTCTTGTAGGTAGTTGCTTCACCTGCAATCCTAGGAAATAACTAAGTTCCCCCATCATACTCATTTCAAATTTACTTTGCATGAGATGAGAGAACCTTTGACATAAAGCAAGGTTGGTGGAACCAAATATAATATCATCTACATAGATTTGAACCATTAACAGGTCATCTCCTTCCTGTATCTTAAATAGAGACTTGTCCACAACACATTTCTCAAATCCACTATTAGTTAGGGACAGGGTTTCGTACCATGCTCTAGGGCTTGCTTAAGTCTATACAGAGCTTTCCGTAGTCTGTATGCAAGGTCTCCGCCTTCTGTGTTGACAAACCCTGGTGGTTGTTCAACGTAGACTTCTTCGGAAAGGTCTCCATTCAAGATTGCGCTCTTAACGTCCCTCTGATATACTATGAAGCTTTTATAGGTGGCAAAAGCTAAAAATATCCTGATGGCTTCTAGTATGGCTACAAAGGCACAAGTTTCATTGTAGTCTATGCCTTCTTCCTGTCTATAGCCTTGTGCGACTAGACGGAATTTGTTCCTGATAACAAGTCCATTCTCATCCTTCTTGTTTCTAAATACCTATTTGGTTTCAAGTACAGCTTGATGCCATACATTGTTTCTTTCGAAACCATTAATATCTTCTTCCATAGAAGTGATCCAGTGAGAAACAGGTTCAGATTGAGCTAAGAATACAGCTAGGGTGCACATGGCAAGTCTTCTAAGTTCTGCTTGAGATTTCCATACAGGAAATGGAGATTTCTCAAATTCGGATTCTTCTTGCGCACATAGTACAGTTCCTTGTGTACTCTTTATTCTTCTGCGGGTAGATACTCCAGCATCAATATCTCCTATGATTAACTCCTGTGGATGATCTTTCAACCATCTCCTGTCAGGTTCTAGTTTTGCGTCCCGTACTGTATCTTGTGGTGCTGTAGTTTCAGCTTCATCTTGTACAGCATCAGCTTCAACTACCTATGTTCTTACAACTGCGGGGTTGATCTCTAAATCTACGACAAGTTCTGTTGGAGTTTGAGGGTCATTAATGGAGAGTGTTTGGATATTCTGAGTCAAGTCTTCTACTCCTGTAGGATCATGGTGAGGTTCATCGAACACTACATGGACAGATTCTTCGATTGTAAGCTTCTTTTTGTTAAAGATTCTGAAAGCCTTGCTGACTGAGGAATATCCTACAAATATCCCTTCATCCGACTTCTCGTCGAAAGTCTTGAGTTGGTTTTTCCCATTATTCAGAACATAAAATCTACATGCAAATATGTGGAAATATGAAATTAGTGGAATTTTGTTGTTCCATACCTCGTATGCTATTTTGTTGTGATGCTTATTGATGATACAACGGTTTTGTGTATAGCATGCTGTATTTGTTGCTTCACCCCATAAACGCTGCGGCAACTTGCTTGCGGCGATCATGGTTCTTCTTGCTTCTTTGAGTGTTCTAGTCTTTCGCTCGGCAACACCATTTTGTTGAGGAGTACGGGCTGCTGAGTATTCATGCTGCATTCCATTGTCCGAACAGTATTGATCTATAAAACGGTTAGTGAATTCAGTGCCTCTGTCGGAATGAATGGACACGATACTCAACCCTTTCTCATTTTGTAGCTTTCTCAAGTGCTCGGGCAGCTTTGTTGTGGTGTCTTTCTTCTTGCTCAGAAAGATTGTCCAAGCATACCTGGAATAATCATCAACAATAACTAGACAATATTTCTTACCTCCCAAACTTATAGGGTCTACAGGACCATAGAGACCCATATGTAGCATATCCAGAATTCTGTGAGTGGACAGGTATGATTTGCCTTTCAGGGTGGTTTTGACTTGTTTGCGTTTTTGACAAGGTCCGCGGACGCTATGTTTTCGGAATGTCACATCAGGCAAATCTCTAACCATTCCCTATCTGGCGAGCTTGTTGGTTGTCTTAAAGTTGATATGAGACATCCTCTTGTCTTCCAGTCAGCAATATACATGTTAATTGACCTGCTTCATGTGAGCACAACTTCTTTGGTCAGGATCTTCTTGACTCTACAGTGATCTATATAGAAGTTCACCGAGAACTGTTTGTCACAGAACTGGCCGATACTAAGTAGATTGTACAATAAGCCTTCAACATAAGCTACATCGGTGAGTTTGAACTTTCTTACAAGTAGGGTTCCCTTCCCTCCTGTTCTTCCTTTGGACTTATCACCGAAGCGCACTTTTGGACCGCGACCTTCTACATAATCTGACAGTTTGCTGATATCTTCTGCCATATGCCGAGAACATCCGCTGTCGAAGTACCAGATGTCCTTCTCTTCAATGTCCTTTAAGTAAAGAAATTAAGTAGATTTAGGTCCCCTTTGATTGTTGGGTCATGGTACGTTAGTGCCTTTTGGTACCCAAATTTTCCTGACAGCAATTGGCTTGCTGTAGGTTACTTTTGGTCTATTTTTCCGATGTCTACATGGGGCAGGCACATAGTCGCTGTAACCTTGATTATGATGCATGTCAAAACAAGGGTTATTATTATTATTCCAGTACGAATGTTGTCTCAGAGGTGGAGCCATTTTCTTAGACCTTACAGCTTGCCTACTGGGTCTCCAGTTGGATTCCCAAAGCTGTTGCTGATATTGCGGGGTGACCTGCTTTCTGGATGGATATCGGGGCTCCTGTATCCAATATCTAGGTGCACTGTACTCTTGGAAGCACTATTGTGCAGGCCTTTGATATTTAGATACAGCCTTCTTTCTGAACGGTTGTTGGCGCTTCTGATATGCTCGGGGAGCATGCTGTTGGTTACGCCTTATAGGTCTGGGAGGCTGAGGTTTCCACTGTCGATGATATGAACAGGATGGCAGAATTGCAGCCTTTGCTGTACGTGGGGATACTGTTATGTTTACGAGACTCGGAGTCTCTTTATGTACAGGAATGGGTTCCACACCCCTGACGAATACCGTACTAGTTTTCCCTTTGTTGGAGAATGAGTTATATCCTGAGCCACTTTTATCATGGGCATGTTGCCCAGTGCTTGGAATTTCTTCCATTCGTTTAGAGGATTTCTCGAATGATTTGAAGATGGTCTCTAGTTCTCCTTCTCGCTTTTCAAGAGTTTTTACTTTGACTTTCAGTAGAGAGAAATCATTTGTCTTGCTCTCATTACGAGACTTGGTCTCATTTAGATCGTGGGCAAGTTGATGATTGATCTCCATGAGTTTTCCAAGTGTGACTTTGCTGTTTTCACAATCGATGGACATATTTTCGTAGTTATTTTTCAGCAAGTCATTTTCTTCTTTCATCTCTAAGTTAGAAATTTGGAGCTATATATTTTCTCGTTTCAATGTCTCATGGGCCTTTTGAATGTTTTTAAATTCATTCATCATGTTTTCAAAAGTATGAGATGCATTTTCAGGAGTAATTGATGTTGAGCATACCTCATCATCGCTATCTTCATCGTCCTGTATTTCTTTGGCCATAAAGCGCATATAGGCTTTATCCTAGATCTCAACGTCCGACGAGTCACTGTCAGTGACTGCCTGAAGGCATTCCTTGGTCTTGGTTGGTGCGGGTGAGGCTTCTGATTCGCCAATTAGGGCTTTGAGCTTGTTCTTCCAAGCACTCCTCCTTTCATACTTTTCTTTTTGCTCTGCTTCCGGCAACTTTTGGACTTTTGGGTGCGGACACTTATTCGCATAGTGCCCGAGTTTCCTAAAGTTATAGCACAAGTTAGAATCACCAGAGTGAGAAGATTCAGAACTTACCTTGTGAAAAGGCTTGGGCTTGTAGGGGGTCTTTCCATACTGTTTGATGAACTTTTTGAATTTGTGCATGAGAAGGTCCATTTCATCGTGTGACAGGATATCGTCGTCACTGTTTGCAGTCATATGGGCAGATTTGGATGTGCTGGGTGTGCTATGTCTCCTGTTAGATACAACGGCTAGTGCTGTAGTCTTGGCAGGTGACTCTTCGGCCTTCTCTCTCCTGTCAATATCGTACTCGAAAACTTTTAGGTCAGAGAAGAGGTCGAAAGTAGAAATATCATTAAGATTACACGACACATGCATAGTTGTAGTCTTAATGTCCCATCGAGCAGGGAGTTATTTAAATATTTTCATAATTTTCTCCTTTTGGGTATACACTTTATCCAATGCTTCAAGTTTACCGACAATGCCAGTGAATCTGAGGTCAAGCTCCTCAAGAGTTTCGGAAGATTTCATTTCAAATGATTTAAATTGCTGAGTGAGTTTTGAAATCTTATTTCTTTTGAGAGCTCAGTTCCCTTGCAAATCATCTTGAGTTTCTCCCAGATTTCATTAGCTGTCTTACAGCTCTTTACCTTCGAGAGTGTGCCTTCGTCGAGAGTGACAAATAACACATTCTTAGCAACATTGTCTAGGTTCACACGTTTGCGATCATCTGTTGTCCATTGCTCATGCTACTTCTCGAGCATTTCAGCATGAGGTTGTCCTTCTATCCGTGCGGCGGGATTAACCTTCATTATCTTTATGGGGCCTTCTTGGATGACAAATATCATCTCCTTGTGCTTGGCGGCAAGATGGGATTCCATCCTGATTCTCTAATCATCAAATTCGTTAATCGAAAACATAGGAACCTTGTTTATCATTGAGGTATCCATGTAAGAGAATAGGAAAGATAAGGACTGTTTTAAAAAATAAGTGATTTGGATATGATTCTTTTTAGAATCAACCGCTCCGATACCACTTGTTGGCTACTAAGTATACAGAATACAACTTGGAAAGTGATAGTATAACAATCTGTATAATTTTCGAATGTGAGTGCGTAGCGGAAGTTTGTTTAAGTGAGTTGTTGAATATAGCAACTAGGCTTTCCCCTGTTTGCTTAGTGCATATAGGGTTTTGCAATATATACTTGTATAAATCACAATAAAGAAAACAATAAAGACTGAAGGTAAATAACATGCAATTTAAAGTGGTTCGTGGTAAACCCCTCTACGTCTACTGGTCCTCCACACAGGAGTAAAATATTTATTAAAATCACTACATACACAACTACGTGACTTTAATCAAACCTATCCTTGTATCGTTCATACAGATTGATACAAAGATTTTAGCTTTCAACCGTTTACACATATTGGCTGTAGGCTTCTTTGGCTTGCTTCTTTTCACACAGATTGAAGCTTTGTTCTATTCGTACCACACAGGTCAGAATATCTTTCTCTTAGTCCAAACAGGGCTAAGTTTACTCAATGGTAATAATGGTAAAATTACGGGTTTGAACAACAGCTTGAACACTTGATGATGTTAGGCTGACGATGTGCTGTTCACGTTGACTGTATGTTTCTTCTCTCAAATATGGTTATATTCTTGCAGAAATATATTTGCTCTTGTAAGCTTGATTGACAGAATAATCTTCTCAGAGTTTCTGCGAGAATGAATGAGTCAATCATTTGTTTTTTCTTCTTGTATGGACTATTTATAACTTTGGAATAGATCCGTTATAAATATGTCTGTTGGCTGGTTGGTGAGCAAAAGTCCTTTCATTGGCTCTTTTCAGAATGCTTGACTTTCAAGATGCTTGATCCGGATTTTGCTCCTTGTCTGAAGATCCTTGTCGGTTGATATTTAAATACTTTATCCAATCAGTATTTAAATACTTCTTTCAAAACGGTGTTTTGACTTTTGTGAATAAAGTAGATTCTCTCACAACGGTCTTCAGTCCTGTTGGATAAGTGTTTTAGTTTTCCCAACACTTTCAGCATGTATGTTGTATCCAACATGTTACGTCTCTTTGATGTATCTGTAGACTCTGTAGGATAGACTGTATGATCTTCAATGCCATATGGAAGGGGCTGTCTCCAGACAGTTTCCATACTTAGCGGCATTTCAGCTCTTTCGACTCCTTTGCTGTATGATTAGTTCGAACAGCTTCCATGAGAAGTTTTATCCCAACAATTTATGATCTTCTTTGGGACTACTTGGTGTATGTTAGAACTTTATCAAAACAGGATTGTTTATCCCAACAAACATGTTGCAATTAAAGGTAATAAAAAGAATAGAAAGTAAGAAATTATGAAGATAAATCTAGTACGATGATCTGTCGATCTTGATCCAATCCTCGTACTTGATATCCCTTGATGTCTTCGATTATCTCTTGATGGTATTTTTATCCTCCTAAATTATTCTTAGACTTTAGAATCCCGAAATATGGCCTTTGCGTTCCTTTTATAGCCGCTAAATAGGGTCCAAGGCTCTTAAAATGCGTCAAACTTGTCAAACAAGGAAATCAGCACCGCTCAGTGACTCGGCCATGAAATGACACAACCCATGTCGAATTACTCCAGAAACTAAATTTTCATCTGTACTAAAACAATACCGGGGCCACGAACGTGTCATTTGACATGGTCGTGTCGATTGACACGACACTACCCAATGTCATCTGTTTAGGTTCATTTTTTGGTCCTTTTCAGCTCGTTCTTTTATCCGTGCATCGTTGATCTGTGTCGGGTGTAGGGACTTCATTTATGCTTGATAATAGCCTTAAAAATGCCTGGAAACACAATGAAAAATGCCAAAGTGTAATCGAGTCCAACAAATGGAGAAATAAGCATAAACACTACAATTACACACGTTCAAGATCACTAAGTACCAGAAATGTACTATAAAAAGATCTAAAAATTTTAGTGTAAACAAAATAATGTTTATTTTTGTCTTAGAGTAAACAAATATTTTGGCTGAGGCCACAACCTGAGTATTATTTCTGACGTATATTTTTTTGGGATTGTGTATACATATGTGATGTGGTTAGCCTAATAGACTTATGTGCAAGGTTCTACAGCGTGTAACAGCCATTGTGTTGTTTAGGGTGTTACCTTTATGGTACTAGAGCTTAGGTATTGAATACCTAGGTTGTCGGTCAAGTTGGGTCTTTCGATCCGATCGTAAGAGTCAGTTATTAAGCCTAACATCATCATGCTACTATCTATCCATGTAACCCTTGGTTGTAAGTCTTTCCAACTTTTATGTTCCTTTGATGATCCTTATGTGAATTAAAATTGTGAGTTGAAGTGCTCGACGATGTAAATTATGAAATTTGCTAATCTTATTCCATTTTGTTTTCTTATTTCTTCAGTATGTTGAGAGGTCAAGGCAGACTAGCCTCGGGATGTGACTGAGGCCGTGCTCGGACTCCGATGATAACTATGACACAGAGAGAGCCTAGTGGAAACCAGAAGGCCTTCATTTCTCGGACTCCGCAGAGTTTAGGTCTTGGTCAAGGTCGGGAAACCAGACTATCAGGGAGTGTCGAGATCGTATCAACACATACTCTCCTCTCTCTCAGATGAGGCATGTGTATGCCATCGACGTTTCAGTGGCAGTAGATACCACTTGGATCCTTTCTAATCCAGTTTCTGTATTGCTCAATTCGGGTGCCACCCATTCTTTTATTACATTGAATTATATTTTCATCATCTTGGTATTGATTATTTATTCAAGTGGAGCCATTTGCAGTGGGTATGCCTAGTTGGGATCGTATTATTTGGGAATCGGGACGTCAGAGACTGTCCAGTTAGAATTAGGAATCAGGATTGGCCCTTGAATCTCATTGTTGTAGATTTGAAGGGTGAGGATTTAATCCTCAGGGACTACTGGTTAGATCCTTATGGTGATGTTATCAATAATGAACTCGTACTATTTCTATAGTGGTTGAAGATAGCACCGAGCATACTTTTGTGGATCGTAATCTGGGTAGATTGAAGAGTGGGATCAGCGCCATGAAAGCGAGGAAACTTATGAACCATGGTTATGTCTGTTGTTGGTGCTATGCCATGAAGGCATAATATGAGGAGGTCGAGCTGTTGTCGATCTCAGTCGTTAGTGAGTACACTGATATGTTTCCGGATGATTTACCAAATTTACCACCATAGCAGGAGGTTGAGTTTTATATCGATTTAGAGCCAAATGCGGCTCCTGTTCTCACTCACCGATCATATGGCACCATTGGACATGTTTGGAGTTGGAGAAATAGTTGAGAGAACTGTTGGACAAGGGGTATATTAGACAGAGCATGTCTCATTTGGACGCACCGATAATGTCTGTCAAAAGGAATGATGGATCGCTTCGTTTATGTACCGACTATCTTGAATTAAACAAGCTAACCATAAAAAATAAATACCCTTTACCATGAATTGATGACTTATGTGATCAGCTGCAAGGAGCAACAGTCTTCTTGAAGATTGATCTGCGGTTAGGCTATTATCAGTTGAGGATTCATGATACTGATACTCAAAAGCTTCCTTTCGAATGAGGTATGGACACTATGAGTTTGTGGTTATTCCATTCGAAACCGTGTTCATGTAACTGATGAACAATGTGTTTATCGATTATCTCGATAAGTTTGTCATTAATATTCATTAAAGATATTCTTGTCCACTCCTGGAATCAGCAGGAGCATGTCGAGCACCTCAGTATCATATTAGACATTTTAAGAGCTGAGCGGTTGTACACGAAGTCTTCCAAATGTGACTTTTGGCTCAAGGAGTTACATTCCTTGGGCAAGTGATTTTGGTTGAAGGAGTTCGGGTAGGTCCTTAGAAGATATAAGCGGTTTTGACATGGGAACTGCCTAAGAATGTGAAGGAGGTGCAGAGTTTTCTAGGACTACTAGGTATTATCGTAGGTTTGTCGAGGGGTTCTCCAAAATATCCTGCACTTATGTAGTTACTTTAGAAAGTACAAAAGCTTGAGTAGAACATGTAGAAACATAATAGCTTCGATGAGTTGAAGAAGCACTCACTACGGCACCAGTTTTAACTCTGCCATAGGGGACTGGTGATTCTTGGTATAAAATGATGCCTTAGGACTCGAGATGGGTTGCATTCTGTTCTGACAGAGGGTGATAGTTTATGTATCTCGATAGTTGAAACCGTATGAGGTAAATTATCCTACTCATGATTTAAGAGTTAGTTGCAGTCGCTTTTGCTTTGAAAATTTGGAGGCACTATCTTTACAGCTCGTAATATTTATATTGACCATAAAATCTTGAAGTATATTTTTAGCTAGAAGAAGCTGAATATGAGGTAACACATATGGTTGGAATTGATCAAGGAGTATGGCCTTGATTTTCGCTACCACCAGGGTAAGGCAAAAATTATGGCTGATGTACCGAGTCCTGAGCCAGTATCACTTCAGATATTGAAGTTACTTACGCTTTAGTTGATGATCAATTAGGATTTGATAAGACGAGGTATCAAGGTATGGCTTCATAGGATCGAGGGATATTTATGCACTTTATAGATCACTTCATCATTGATTGATAACATCAAGGCGAAGCAGTCTGAGGATCCACTTTTAGTTCTATTATGAGAAAACGCGGTAATTGTTAAATCCCCTTGATTTGTGGTCCAACACGATGGTGATTTGAGGTTTCGAGGTATGATATAGGTATCATCTAATCTTGAGGTGAGGTAAACAATTTTAGCGGAAGCTCGGAATGTACCTTATTCCATTCATCCTGGTACGAGTAAAATATATAAATATGTAAGGAGTAACTTTTGGTGTAGGAACTTGAAGAATGATGTCAGCAAATCTGTATCGAAATGTATGACCTACCAACAAGTTAAAATCGAGCATAAGCGACCCACGGGGTTGTTGAAACCACTCCCTATTCTGAGTGAAAGTGGGATGACATTTCTATATATTTCAATACTAGTATGCCTAGGACCCAAACCAGAATGAACATGATTTGGTTCATTGTCGATAGACTAACCAAATCGGCGTGTTTTCAGTGTATTAAGGATATATGGGGACCCAAGAGACTAGCACGTGCGTTTGATGCCGAAATCTTGAGGTTGCATGGGACTCTAAAGAGCATTATTTTCTGATATGGTTGATTCGTATCACATTTCTGGAAGGCTGTTTATTGAGCATTTGGAACTGAGTTGGGACTTAGTACATCATATCACCCTTAGGCATACGGAAATTCTAAGCGGACGATTCATACTCTTGAGGATATGTTGAGAGCTTGTGCTCAAGACTGGAAGGATGATTGAGAGTCGCACATACCGCTGATCGAATTTACGTATAGTTGGGATGCCTTGATTAAAAATCGCTTCATTTCGGACCCTATATAAGAGGAGATGCATCGTTTTATTGGGATGATTCACTAGAGTTGATTGGCTCAGAGCCCGATATGATATTCAGGATGAGAGAAAAGATTGCCTTGATTCACGATAGACTGTTGACTGCTCAGAGTCGACAGAAGTCATATTCCATATACATTGCCGCCTGTTACAATTTGAGGTCAGGACAATATTTTGCTGAAGGTGTCGCCGACTTTGGGAGTCTACTGCTTTGGTTGGAAGGTTAAACTTAGTCCGAGTTTCTGAGTCTGGGATCTTGCTTACTGATTAGGTTTGTCGTCGTACTTGAGTTACGTGTATAATGCATTCCATGTTTCCCAATTTATGAAATACGTACCGAATCCTAGTCACATTATCAATTTTGGAGAGATTGAGGTGGGCCCGACATCACCTTCGAAGAGAGACAAATTCGATTATGGAGCATTGGGTTCCAACAACTTAGGCATAAAATAATCTCTTTGGTTAAAGTGCAATGGTAGAGACAAAGTCGACGAAGCAACTTGAAAAGAGAAAATACGTGCAAGATACCCCCAGCCTTTTGTTTCTTGAGTTTCGGGATGAAACTTCTATTTAGAGGGGGAGAATGTAATATTTGTATTTTATTTTTCATATTTTTTTATTTTGGTGACTCGTTTGTAGTTGTTATGATTTTTATGACATGTTATTTTTCAGTTTTTTGTTATCCGGGAGAGTTTTGTGGTTATTTTGGATTATTTCATGAATTTTGCCTTTTTCGTCATAATGGTGAACATGGCATTGGATCTCGTTTTCTTGTCTTTTCTCCACATTTTCTCCCTGCGCGACAGTTAGAGACATTTGGAGGATTTGAAGCACGGGAATTGGCGATTTTACAGCATCTATCATCTAGCTTGACTTCCGAGTAAAGATTAAACACCATTTAATCTTCCTTCATCGTCCTAATAGAGGTAAATCTCCTGGAACCCTAGTTTTCGGAAATCTGGGGGTTTTCATTTGATTTCGCCTTCCTAGTATGTTTAGACTAGATTAATGGTAGAATTTTGTTTGAGTAGTCATGTTCTATTATCTTTCCTAGAAATTTGTGTAGAAATCCCCGAAATTCTCATCTCCAAATATACTGCATGACGTGTGCCCTCGTAATGTCCGGTTAGTGGTTCCAATGGGTATGTGTATGAAATCCCTTATTTTTTAGTATTGTTATGGTTGATTTAATATTGTTATGTGTTAAGATCGAATCTTCGGGAAGAGTTCAGATAGACGTCATTTCCGTTCACCATTGTCTTACGTAATATCAATCAGGCAAGTAAATGGATTACATTATGTTATGTATTATGTTACTTCAACGTGACTGATGATCTATGAAAGTTTTTAGTGTGTGTGAGTGGCTCATCCACACGGGGACAGGTCTGATGGGGCCTCTAAGGGTCTATGCTAAGGGCACTGGATCACTGACGTAGTTTCCCATATATGGATGGTTCGATGGGACCTCTATGTGTCAATACTACGGGGCATGTCTGCGGGTTACCTTGTGTGTTGTTATTCTTGATGATGTTGTGTTTGGGGTGTTATAACATTCCAGAATATTTCTTTGCAAATGTTTACCAAAATGTGAAAATTGAAATTTGAAATGTACATGTATATAATGCTTTGTAGTTGTGTAGTTGCACTAGCTATTCGAATGCTAACCCCTTAAATAGGGAAATATCTTTTATGCACTTCAGGTGATGGTAAGTTCGAGGAGCAGGCCCGGAAAGCGCATACGAATGATGGTCAGCCATGATGCTATTAGGCTTGAGTCTTGGGGTCCAACCCTAACATGATATATTGTTTGATGGAGTCGGTTAAGTAAACTATGTTTATTTTTAGACTATCGTTGAAGTCCCCTTAGTGCAAAAGTTATTGCTCTATTTTATTTTTTCTTGTAGTAAACAAATTATTTTGGCTAAGGCCACGGACTGAATATTATTCTTGACATATATCTTTTTGGGATTGTGTATACGTATGTGAGGTGGTTAACCTAGTAGACTTCTGTGGGAGGTTCTATGACGTGCAACGACCCTTGTGTTATTTGGGGTGTTAAAGTTAGATGATGAAGAAGCGCGCCGAGTCACCTCCAAGTCGCTGCACTCTCTCTCTCTCCAATCGATTTTATTGTAAGTAATGAGAAAAATGCAAAAAATGTTGTTGTCTGCGAATATATACATTGTCCATTTAGCGTGCGCTAAACTTACATTTAGTATGCTACAACAAGCCTAAAAATCAGAGAGTTCTGGCACGGCCCGTTAGCATGCGCTAACCAGTGCATTAGCGTGTGCTAACACTGCAAAAAGTGCATGCTAACATGTTGTTTTGCGTGCGCTAAGCCTCATGTACAACAGCACAACAGTGTAGCTTGGGCATCCCAAACACGACCGGGACGATGCAAAACACGAAACATCGAGGCGCTTACGTATGAGACCGATATATGAACTCAAGTGCTAATCAAACTCTAGAAAACATCAACTCGGAATACAAGATCATTCACTATTTCTTGAAGCTCGATTGCAAAAATGATAAAAATAGTGAAATCAAGCAATAATTCAAAATAACTACTAAAATCGTCCAACTTACAAAATGTGAATGAGAGAACACATCATAAAACTAATAACAAGTATAAGCGAGTCGCTGAAATCGGAAGAACACTAAAAAACTGCAGACGGACGGGACAGTAAAATTATTCTCGCGCAAATTTTCCGCCAGCCAATCCACCGTTCATATGCCACAAGAAAGAATAAAAATGCAGGGATGAAGTGTTGAGCACCATGCCCAAATCCACCATAAAACATGTGCACAAGCATCCTATTAAAGAAGTAATATTATATCATTCATGTAAACCTAGGTTCACCAAAATTTACCTTCCTCTTCGTGTTACAGAAGACAACAGCCTGCGCTATTATGGGCGCATCATATACATCACACAAATAATCAAATTTCCATTCTTCTATTTCTACAGCAATAAAGTACTGCTTGATGCCCTTTCACAGTAACGGACGAATATTAGGAACAAAAGGAACTGGTAAATCCAACTCTCACATCCCCAGACACGAGTTTGGTGTTTGGATTTTTTATGGCAAATGAACACGAGATAGACAACCTAAACAACAAAATATAAATACTCTTGAACTGGTGGCCACAATGGCAAGAACAAAACCAATGCAATTTTCTTTAAAATGGTGGTTGTTAATAATAAATCTGATAAACGAAAGGCGTGTAAATTATCTATATGGGTATCACTTCCTCAAATCCACTGAACCGCCTCACAAGCACGGCATAAAACAGAATATAAGAAAGAAAAAGGAGCCTACATCGACGTCAAAATCACGCTTTATGAGGATCTGAACTGGATCGGTCATGAATTCGCCTGCAATGGATATCTGCTGTTTGAGTATTTAAAGAAAAGAATGCCATGTAGGAAGCCTAGGTAGAAGAAAAAAGTCCCTTAAAAGGTATGCATATGAATATGTAACACAGACCTGTTCTTTTGGACTTATTCTTCAATTTTTAGTCGATTGATTCAGTTCGGTCAGATTCGATTGATTCGATTCAGCCTGATTCGATTCGTCATCAAGTCGATTCGATTGATTCAATTAAGTTCAGTTCTTATTGTTGTTGTTATTAATAATAATAATAATAATCTTTATTATTGTTGTTGTTGTTGATTATTAGTATTATTATTATATTATAGTTATTATTATTTATTATTATTTTATCATCATTATTATTATTTTATTATATTGATTATTTTTAATATTTATTATATTATTATTATTTACTCCTAATATATATTTTAGTTGATTCGATTACATTGTCCATTCATTCAGATTCACTTGATTCGATTAAGTTCGTATCCATTTAGTTGATTCGATTCAATTAATTCGATTAATTGATCAAAATAATACAAATAAGTCATGAAATAATGAGCGCAACTTTGTTAAAACACTAGTCCACGAGTAGGCACAAACACATTGCATTTATGTCGTAACGTTAGGTTTACAAAACGAGCTATATACTTCCAAGCTATGTCCATAATGTAATTGTGAGTTTTTCTGCAACTTGACTTTACAACCTTCCCATTTTTCATAGACACTCGGCCTATACATATACATTACGCTTTGAACAGATAAGATTTTTCAGGAGGTGAGGGATAGGACGAAACAATGGTCACCTGAATCACTAGAGTAACATATTTGTACACATCACAAATTTGATCCGTAAACCCTCGACAACATTTCACCAGACTCGTCCTAACAACTGAAAACAGAGACATTATAACATTTACGTAAATAATATAACAACTGGATGAAGCAGTGGCGGATCCAAAATTTTCCAAGACTAGGGGCACAATTTTTATTACCGTAATAAAAAAAATAATAACGAAGTACAATATCATTATAAAGGTGAAACAAATTATATATTACAGTTGTTCTCTACGAAATTTCATCTTTTGAAAGCGATTCATTACATCTTCATTCGTAACATCGGCAAGTCCTTCTTTTTCGTAAAAATTTATATAAATACCAAACACAAAGAAAAAAATTAGCAGCACACTTCGATCGGAAAGGAGAGACGAGAGAGAGAGAGAGAGAGAAATACCTCAAAGAGGGTCTGGTGGGTTGGGGCGGGGCGGGCGGCTCTTCGCTGGGTGCTGGATGGCAGGATGGGCGTCCGGGTGTGCGGTGATTTTTTGTCTGGGCGTGGCTGGGCGGACGTCCGCACTCCGCAGTCAGTCTCAAGAAACAGGTAAAGAAAAGAATAAAAGAAAAGAAAAAGAAAAAAAAAAAAAGAAAACCGTAACTAGAGGATAAGGAATAGAATAGTTATATATATATCATAAGAGTCTATCAACGTCGTACGCCTCCTCTCTGTTTCACCACGCTCTCTCCTGTTTCTCTTCTTCTTCTTCTTCCACGTATCTGCCGCCTCCTCTCTATTCTTTTCTTTATCTTTAGTATTTCGCTTGAGCTTTCTATTTTTCTCCTCCCGCACGCGGAACTAGGGTTTCTCTTCTCCTCAATTTGTAAGCGCTCACTTTTGGTTTTTCTCTTGCCGCGACCGCAGGTAGGGTTTCCGTCATATTCCCTTTATCCTTGGTAATTCGCTTGAGCTTTCTATTTTCCTCCTCCCGCTAGGGTTTCTCTTCTTGTCGATTTGTAAGCCCTCACTTTTGGTTTTCCTCTTGCCGCGACCGAAGGTAGGGTTTCCGTCATTTTCTTTAATTTTTTTTCCTTTCTCCTGTTTATACTGATTATATGTATGCTGATTATTGTTGATTTTGTTTCTCAGATTTATTTTCTTCTTGGCTGCTGATTGTGCTTTGTGTGTTTTTTTTTCCAGGTATGGGTTGTTATTTTATCAGGTCTGCTTGGTGGGATTCATTTGTTTACACTTCTCCGTTTTAGGATTTCATCTCAGGTTTGAGTTATTATTTTTTCTGGTCCGATTTGTAGGTTCGTTCATATATATATTTGTTCAGCTCCGATTATTTTTGGGCTGCTTTATTGTGTTTGTTCTTGGTTCTACCGGACATTGCCTGCTGTTTTATAAAAAATAGATTGCTGCTTCATATTTGTCATAGTGTCAGTTTTTGCTGATTTTTTCCGTTGTATTATTTGATGAGCTATGTATTATGAGGCATTTGTTCGGCCGCAATATGGCTGTCTCACTTTCGCCTGCCCTTATATTGTCTCTAATATTGTCTCTAATATGAGTTTGCTGTTTTATTGTAGTTTGTCTGTTGATCAGTCACGGTTTCTTGGTTATAATAGGTTAGGAAAATCCCTCCAAGTTGGCTTACCTTATTTCCTCATTTGATCTGCCCTTATTTTTCCCGGGGCTTACTCATCAATGCTTTTAGGCTCCTATTTAGTTCGTTACATGCTTCTGTCGGTGTAACTGATGAGTTTCTGGAATTTTTTATTGGCCAACATTATTATATGTCTGCTTCCATTTGGAGTTCATTCATTTCTTTCGGTGATATTGGGTTTTTGCTGTTTTGCAGGTCATTTTTTCTTTCCTGGCTGCTTTCGGTGATATTTTTATTTTGGTTTTTTTTGTTTCAGCTATTTTGTTTCTTAATACAAATATCGCTTCTACTTTATAGTCATTCTGCTGGCTCCATGACCTGCCTAAATTAGATGAAATTTTTATTATCATACAAATCATCTATGTTTGGTAATTTAGAAGAATTTTTTTTTCCTAAATATTGTTTTGATAAATTTACAAGTGAGGATATTTTTTATTACATTTTTAAATTGGTCTATTATATTTTAAATGTCATAAAGTTTATGATATAAGTGAATATTAAGTGATGTTAAAAATTGTTTTGAGATTTCTTGGTATGGTTTATATTTACAAAAACTAAACTTGTTTCTGAAAAATATTTTTGGAATTCTAATATGGCACTGCGGCCGAAATCTTTGTAATACCCGGTTGAAATTCATGTCATTTCAAATCGCCTCATTGTTCAAATTGTGTTTTGTTGGGCGAACCCTTGTAATTATTGCTTGTAATCACCGTTTTGGGATTTCCGTACTTCCATTTCGTGTTATTGTTTCCCAGATATTGAGTCCTATTGCTTTTATTCTCTTCCCGGGTCATTTTTCATCATTTTAGGACCCGATGGGGGTGTGGGCCGCGGCACAAGGAGTGTGCGCCGCGGCACACACATTTTCTAGACCTGGCCGAGCGGACTGTACCTGGTGCCGCGGCACACTGCCGAGTCACTGCCGCGGCACACCTGTCCGGGCCGCGGCACACTCGTCTGGCATCTACAGCCAAACACCGATCAGATTGCCGGTGCCGGCGCCACGCCCGGCCGGGCCGCGGCACCGCGAGCCACAGGAGCAGTTTTGGGCTCGTGCGCGGCACACCTCGGCTGAGCCGCAGCACACAATGCGGTCAACTGCATAATTTATGCTTTTGAGCGAGATGCAGCTCATTTCCTCCATTTTCTTCAACCCACGCGAGAGAGAGAGCTTGAGGAGAGAATTTGGCATCATCTACCTCTTGAGTATTGAATTTTTATCAATTTCATTCGGTTGGGAAGCCCGGATCATCGATCTATCGCGTATTCTTCGGATCATAGAGCTTGGATCTTCAAGAGGTAATTTCTTCAACATCTTGGTTTTCGATTTTATATTGGGTAATGACGTTTTGGATGTTAAAATCATGGTGTATGAAGTGATATACACATGATTATAGGCATGTTTGATTATTCATCGGATTATTGAAAGATTATTCAAGAACACTTTGAATATGGTGTTGGATTTTGGGGTTTTTCGTAGATTCGTCCGATTTATCCGATTTGAAGCTTGAGAACCTTGAGATTATGATGTATCTATACCGTATACATGCTTTCCTACGATTTTTCGGACTTTCGGGAGTTTGAGCGATTTTCCAACCTCTTATTGTTTACCCGTGTATTTTCGTGAATCGTAGACGGGTTTCGGGGATTTCTTCGTGTAATTTGAGTATAGATATTTGACTATCATATTCCTTGTGAATCGTTTAGGTGCCGGAAGCGCGTTCTTGGACATACCGAACTCATACCGTTTTTCCGTTCGATTTCTCGATGTCTCAAAGGCATGTGTGATACTGTGTCCTTTTTCCAGTTATGTTTTGAGTTTTCCATTCAGTGTTGTTGTACTGGATTGGCTATTGAATACTCGAGTATTGTTTTCCATTTTCCTTGATGTTCCGGCCTGTGTTTGCCGAAGTATTGATTCGTGTTGTGATGTCTGTGGATACATTGGTTATGTTTTGAATACCTTTGTATTGTTTTTCATTTCCTTGTGTGTAGACCTTCTCGGTCAAAATTTATAGTTCCGCGTATGTTTAGCCTTGTGGGTCCCATGGCGGGGCTTACGGCGCTGTAATATTCCCTGAATAACTTGGGGGTGTTACAGAATATGGTATCAGAGCTTAGGTCTATGGATACCTAGGCTGTCGGTCTTTTGGGTCGAGTGAGTCGTCATTTGTCCACAGTATCACTACTCTGACATCATCACCGTGCGACCGGTACTTGTAAGACCTCTTACTCTTCTGATGTTTCCTTAGTCATTATGCTTCTTTTATTGGTATTCTTGAGAATCGATCACCTTAATGACGTGCGATTGAATTGTGCTTACGTACCTTGTGTGTTCTTCAGTATGTCAGCTGGTAGTGGCCGTGGCCGTGGACGAGGAAGAGGTCGTGGCGCGGCTGTTTCCATCAGTTCAGTTGCGGGGTCGACCAACCCCAGTTGGTCGAACTCGGTGCATCCCGACACCGAAAGTCAGCACGACCAGTCAGACGGTCAGGGGAACAACGCGGACGTTGGAGTGGTGAATGCACTTCAACAATTGGCTACTCAGATGACTATTTTGGCCCAAACTATTCAGCTGAATAACCCGAACCCAAACACGGATGCCTTGCTTCAGAATGTGATCCGTATGCACCCTCCACGGATGGCTGCACTGCGTTAGTCGGGAAGATTGGCTAGCGGAATTGGAGAAGATTTTCGAGGCGGTTGATTGCCCCGAGGTGAGGAAAGTACCGATTGCTCAGTATTTCCTCACTAAGGTGGCCGCTACTTGGTGGAAGGTCATCAAGCCACAGGATCGTATTGCCTCGTGGGATGAATTTAAGGAGCTTTTGGAGGCCGAGTTTTGTCCTTGGCCGGTGCGAGAGGGCCGAATCCGAGCCTTTTTCGAAGCTAAACCACAAGATATTCCCGTTTCGCAGGCGATCGTGGAGTACAACCAACAATTGATCCATGTGAAGGATCAAGTGCGTAACGAACGTGATAAGATCCGTTATTTTGATATGCGGATGAATTTGGACTTACGGCGGTACATGGACGGATTTGCTTGTACCACACTGAAAGAGTATCAGGACAGAGCTTTAGCCCATGATATGTTGAGCCCCGACAACGATACCGTTGAAGAACCGAAGAAGCAAAAAGTCGCGGGAAACTTTTCTAACTCTAGGAGTGGCAACTTTCAGAGGTCACAGACGACTAACCGTTCTGCTGGACAGTCGTCACGTTCAAATAAAGGAAAGAGGGGCTACCGTCCTACTCTGGGTACCTCAAATCGCACGGTGACTTGCTATAATTGTGGCCGTTCAGGCCACGTTAATTTGGAATGCCACTTTCCACCATTGAAGTGTCACACGTGCGGACAGATGGGGCATAGAGCGGCTTATTGTTCCGAACCGAACCAGACTCTGGACACTCGGGCTTATGCCCCAGCACCACTTGATCAAAGTATGAATCAACGACAATCTTTTGGTCAACCTTAGCAGAATTTCGGCAGGGGCCGGGGACGGGGTCAGAATGCTGGAGGGGGGAATTCTAGCTTCAGTTTGGTACAACCTCGGGTTTATGAGATGCGTCGAACAGACGAACCCGACGCGGCGGTGGCTTCAGGTACCATCCATATTTTATCTTATCCAGTCCGTGTACTTTTTGATACGGGTGCTACACATTCTTTTATATCTTTGGAGTGTGTATGCCGTTTGAATATAACTTGTTTGACTGCTTGCGATCCCTTTATCGTGAAACTGCCTAGCGGGGATAGGATTGTGGGGAATCGGGAGATTAGAGATTTTCCGGTGATTATATCCGGTATGGAGTGGTTATCGAATCTGATTGTAGTTGATATGGAAGGCGAGGACGTGATCCTCGGCGAGGATTGGCTTGATAATCACCAAGCGATTATGAATTACCGTACCAAGGTTATCATCATGATGACTAAAGACAGATCCGAGTACTCATTTTTGGGACGTAAGTCGGGCCAATCCAAATTACTTATCAATGCCATGAAGACCGTAAAACTTTTGAATAAAGGTTGTACGGGCTATTGGTGTTATGCTTTAAAAACGGAAGGAAACGAAGTCGATTTCTCTTCGATTCCAGTTGTTAATGAGTATCCCGATGTTTTTCCGGATGATCTCCCGAGATTACCGCCAGATCGAGAGATAGAATTTACCGTAGACTTAGAGCCAGATGCGGCTCCGATTTCTAAAGCACCTTATCGGATGGCACCTTCCGAGATGCAGGAATTGAATACTCAGTTGGGAGAACTTTTGGAAAAAGGGTACATCAGACCGAGCGCTTCGCCTTGGGGTGCGCCTGTCCTCTTCGTGAGGAAGAAGGATGGTTCACTACGTTTGTGCATCGACTACCATGATCTGAACAAAGTAACCATCAAGAACAAATATCCTTTGCCTCGTATAGACGATTTATTTGATCAATTGCAAGGGGATGCGGTTTTCTCGAAGATTGATTTAAGATCCGGGTATTATCAACTCATGGTGAGGGAGTCCGACATTCCGAAGATGGCGTTTCGGATGAGATATGGGCATTATGAATTTGTAGTTATGCCTTTTGGGTTGACTAATGCGCCGGCAGTATTCATGCAGTTAATGAATAAAATATTCATCGAGTACCTCGATAGGTGTGTAGTCGTCTTTATTGACGACATCTTGATCTATTCTCGAGATAAGGAGGAACATGCCCGACACTTGCATTTGGTTTTAGACATTTTGAGAACCGAGCACCTCTATGCAAAATTCTTGAAATGTGAGTTTTGGTTGGAAGAAGTTATGTTTCTCGGCCATGTGATTTCGGCCGAAGGGGTTCGTGTAGACCCGTAGAAGATTGAGGCAGTGATAGATTGGACACCGCCTAAAAATGTTAAGGAAGTTCGTAGATTTTTGGGCCTTGCTGGTTATTACCGTCGATTTGTCGAGGGGTTCTCGAAACTCGCTCGACCGCTTACGAAATTGCTCCAGAAGACCGAAAAGTTTATTTGGACGGATGAGAGACAACAGAGTTTCGATGAACTGAAGAGACGATTGACTTCAGCGCCGATTCTAACTTTACCACATGGTAGCGAAGGCTTTGCAGTTTATAGTGACGCTTCGGGTCAAGGCCTGGGCTGTGTTCTTATGCAGCATGATAAGACAATAGCTTTTACGTCACGACAATTAAAGCCTTATGAGATGAATTATCCTACTCACGATTTAGAGTTGGCCGCAATAGTCTTCGCACTCAAGATTTGGCGGCATTATTTGTATGGTTCACCGTGCCGGATTTATACCGATCACAAGAGCCTGAAGTATATTTTCAGTCAGAAGGAGCTGAATATGAGACAGAGGCGTTGGTTAGAGTTGATAAAGGATTATGATTTGGAAATTCTTTACCACCCCGGAAAAGCCAATGTCGTTGCGGATGCTTGGAGCCGCAAATCGGCTTCTCTTCAAATGCTCGAGGTTCTTACATCCCAGACGAAAATTCGTCAGGATTTAATTGAGCAAGGGATAGAAGTTTGGCTTCAACGAGTACATGGACAATTATGTGCTCTCGAAATTACATCGTCCTTAGTTGATGACATCAAAGGGAAGCAGTGGAGTGACCCGATGATTTCTCAACTGAAGGAAGATATAATTAAAGGAAAAGCTCCTGGCTTTATGGTTCACGAGGATAGTATTCTGAGATTTCAGGGCAGGCTTTGTGTTCCGAACGAATTAGAGTTGAGACAGAGAATTCTCCGAGAAGCTCATGCTACGCCTTACTCAATCCACCCCGGGACGAGTAAGATGTATAAAGATTTGAAGCGCAATTTTTGGTGGAATAACATGAAGAAGGATGTTACGGAGTTTGTACTACGGTTCTTGACGTGTCAAGATCGAACATCAACGACCAGCGGGGTTGTTGAAACCACTTCCCATTCCCGAGTGGAAGTGGGAAGACATCTCGATGGATTTCATCACTGGCATGCCGAGAACTCGGGCCGGAATGAATATGATTTGGGTAATTGTCGATCGGTTGACCAAGTCTGCACACTTCTTGGGTATTAAGGATACTTGGGGACCGGATAGACTGGCTCGAACCTTTATTGCTGAGATCGTGAGGTTACACGGTGCCCCCAAGACCATTGTTTCTGATCGAGACGGCCGTTTCGTATCGCATTTTTGGCAGGCCGTTCATCAGGCTCTGGGTACGGAGTTGAGATTGAGCACTTCCTTTCATCCTCAGTCGGACGGTCAGACAGAGAGGACGATTCAGACGTTGGAAGATATGTTACGGGCTTGTGCCTTGGATTGGAGTAATGATTGGGAGCTTCACTTACCGTTGATCGAGTTTGCTTACAATAATAGTTGGCATGTGTCGATCAAAATGGCACTCTTCGAGGCACTCTATGGTAGGCGATGTAGGTCGCCATTATGTTGGGACGAGGCTTCTGAGCTAGTTGGGACGGAGCCGGATATGTTGATGGAGACTAAGGAAAAGATTTCTATTATCCGGGATCGATTGCTAGCTGCCCAGAGTCGTCAGAAATCTTATGCTGATACTCATCGTCGACCTTTGGAGTTTGAGGTGGGAGATCATGTCTTGCTCAAGGTGTCGCCGACCAGGAGAGTTTTCTGCTTCGGGAAAAAGGGGAAACTTAGTTCGAGGTACATCGGACCCTTCGAGATTTTAGACAGAGTTGGAGATTTAGCATATCGCTTGGCGTTGCCTCCAGCGTTGAGTCACGTCCACAGTATTTTTCATGTGTCTCAGTTGAGGAAATACGTACCGGATCCGAGCCACATTATCGACTACAGTGAGATTGACGTAGCCGAGGATATTACCTTTCCGGAGAAACCCGTGAAGATCCTTGAGCGCCGCGAGAAACAACTTCGGCATAAGACCATTCCACTGGTTAAAGTGCAATGGTCGAGGCATGGAGTCGAGTAGTCGACTTGGGAGACGGAAGAGAAGATGCGGGTGGAATACCCCGAACTATTTATTTCTTAAGTTTCGGGACGAAACTTCTTTTTAGAGGGGGAGAATGTAATACCCGGTTGAAATTCATGTCATTTCAAATCTCCTCATTGTTCAAATTGTGTTTTGTTGGGCGAACCCGTGTAATTATTGGTTGGAATCACCGTTTTGGGATTTCCGTACTTCCATTTCGTGTTATTGTTTCCCAGATATTGAGTCCTATTGCTTTTATTCTCTTCCCGGGTCATTTTTCATCATTTTAGGATCCGAGGGGGGGTGTGGGCCGCGGCACACACATTTTCTAGACATGGCCGAGCGGACTGTACCTGGTGCCGCGGCACATGCCGGCAGGGCCGCGGCACACTGCGGAGTCATTGCCGCGGCACACCTGTCCGGGCTGCGGCACACTCGTGTGGCATCTACAAAAACCGATCAGATCGGTGCCGCGGCAAGACGCTGCCCCGGCCGCAGACACCGCGAGCCACAGGGAGTTTTGGGCCTGTGCCGCGGCACACCTCGGCTGAGCCGCGGCACACAATGTGGTCAACTGCATAATTTATGCTTTTGAGCGAGATGCAGCTCATTTCCTCCATTTTCTTCAACCCACGCGAGAGAGAGAGCTTGAGGAGAGAACTTGGCATCATCTACCTCTTGAGTATTGAATTTTTATCAATTTCATTCGGTTGGGAAGCCCGGATCATCGATCTATCGCGTATTGTTCGGATCATAGAGCTTGGATCTTCAAGAGGTAATTTCTTCAACATCTTGGTTTTCGATTTTATATTGGGTAATGACGTTTTGGACGTTAAAATCATGGTATATGAAGTGATATACGCATGATTATGGGCATGTTTGATTATTCATCGGATTATTGAAAGATTATTCAAGAACACTTTGAATATGGTGTTGGATTTTGGGGTTTTTCGTAGATTCGTCCGATTTATCCGATTTGAAGCTTGAGAACCTTGAGATTATGATGTATCTATACCGCATACATGCTTTCCTACGATTTTTCGGACTTTCGGGAGTTTGAGCGATTTTCCAACCTCTTATTGTTTACCCGTGTATTTTCGTGAATCGTAGACGGGTTTCGAAGATTTCTTCGTGTAATTTGAGTATAGATATTTGACTATCATATTCCTTGCGAATCGTTTAGGTGCCGGAAGCGCGTTCTTGGACCTACCGAACTCATACCATTTTTCCGTTCGATTTCTCGATGTCTCAAAGGCAAGTGTGATACTGTGTCCTTCTTCCAGTTATGTTTTGAGTTTTCCATTCAGTGTTGTTGTATTGGATTGGCTATTGAATACTCGAGTATTGTTTTCCATTTTCCTTGATGTTCCGGCCTGTGTTTGCCGAAGTATTGATTCGTGTTGTGATGTCTGTGGATACATTGGTTATGTTTTGAATACCTTTGTATTGTTTTTCATTTCCTTGTGCGTAGAGCTTCTCGGTCAAAATTTATAGTTCGGCGTATGTTTAGCCTTGTGGGTCCCACGGCGGGGCTTACGGCGCTGTAATATTCCCTGAATAACTTGGGGGTGTTACAATCTTGTCGTCAGAACGAGGTTCCTTTACGGAGCTGTGTTAGAGTTGTCTGATTTGATTTATTAGGTTCTCCCAAAGATCCTATAAAACTGGACTTAATGTTGCTTTCATTATTTGCCGTAAAAATCAGAGGACATCAACTCATTTGGTTGCCTTTTTAGTGGTGTATGTGTATGTATGTGTGTATGTACTAACTCCTGTTTAGCGCTATATAGATTCATCGGTCTTCATTTTCTTTTTATTGAAGGAGGTAGGTGTACATATACACATACATACATACATATATATTCATCTATGTACACGCAAGAAAAAAAAGGGGCGATGTATATATCTTATATATTGATGTTTTGAGTGGTGCCTCCTGTTCAGCACTATATAGATTCATAAGTGTACTCATATTGTATGTGTATGTGTTTGAGTGGATATGTGTATGTCTATTCAAATATTCATATATGTCTGCTCATATATATATATATATATATATATTCCTACATATATATTCATGTTGACTCTTATGATATATGGTAAATTCCTACATATATATTCATATTGGAGTTATTAAAGGGCTGATGTATCTTGTATATTGATGTTCTGAGTGGTAGCTCCTGTTCAGCACTATATAGATTCATCGGTCTTATTTATATGGATTCATCAGTCTATTCAGTCTGGTCAGCACTATATAGATTCATCAGTCTTCATTTTCAACTAATATGATATGACTGGCTTTCAACTAATATATATATATTCCTACATATAGGGGTGGGTTATGGAGTGAAATGGTATAAGTGTAAGAAATAGGAATGATTGTAAGCCATTAATCCTTGGAGATTAATGACCCAGATTTCGTTCTGGTGTGCTAACACGGGAAACTAGGAGTGCTAACGAATTTAATTATTGGGGGTACCAATGTAATTTGACTAATTTATCTTATGGGAAGTTACTAAAATCATGGGAAGTTCCTATATTCATGGGATTTCATATTTTAGGTTAATATCTATTTTTTATGGGATTTCATATTTTTTAGTCGTTCAAATATTTTATATTTTTGGTGTATTTATTTTTATTTTTTTAAAAACTAACATTATCTTTTTTTATTTGATTTGTATTTTTAAAAATCGGAATCATTGTGCTAATCATTTGTTTTGTGTGTCCGCAAATTGGAAAACAGAGTGCGGTTCTCGTTATATTCCAATTATATGATTTTTTTTTTATGCTTTATTGTGTACAATACAGTCAATTTTGATACAATGTGTTGTGCTTTATTTTTTTGGAAGATAAATAATCATACTCGTTTTCAAGTATAGGTACAAAATGATTTTCGCGTCATTTACTAAAAAAATACAATAAATACAATAAGACTCCATTTGTAAATCCCATAAACTGCTATGCAAGCATTACATACCATATGTGCTAGTATTACCTATTAAATGTGCTAATACAAATAACATTTTAATGCTAAACTATACTATTAAAACATTAACAGAAATACAATGTATTAACAATACAAAATTTTACATATTTAAGTGCTAACTATCACACAAATGACATCACAATAATTATCAAAACAATATTATCAAAGGTGCTAAAATTTGGGAAGAGATAAGAAGTGGGATATGAAATCCCATGATTGTAGGAAATACCAAACATAAAATCTGTATAATTACAAAAATATCCCCTCAAAAATATTCCGCGTAGCACACTTAGGCTAACTCTTTAGCACAACGTGCACAAATCACAGCCATTAATCACCAAAGATCAAGGGCCCAAAATCATTCTTATTTCTTACGGAAAAAAGCTTTCCTACCTGAACCTATCCCCCTACATATATATTTATGATTTGAGTGGTGTACCTCCAATATGAATATATGCTGATGAATATATAGATTCATCAGTCTATTCATATATTTATAACTCCTGTTCAGCACTATATAGATTCATCAGTCTATTCATATAAGAGAAACTTACAGTATAGGATACGACTCTATTCATATTTAGCCTTGCTTATATATAAATAAGATTCATGCGTCTTTTGCAAATGTACCTCTAACCGTTCTTGTGAGTGTGGCATTGCCATCAACATTTACATATGATGTCTATTTAAGGCCTACATATCTGCTGTTTGTTGGGACTTGGACTAAATTTTGGCTTCGTACACAAACTGCAAAACATATTTCAATTTGGTTGGAAATTTATGCTACCCATTTGTGACAACTACCTAAAAACTAACATCATTGAGTTTATTTGTATTATACTGTAAATCATATTCCAGTTTGATTTGAACCTCCACACTAACTATCTGTCCAGTTCTTTAGGTTTTCCAATATATTCTCCGCTACTATAACCTGATCATGATGGAGTCACATCTTGCAAAACTGCTCGAGGAAATGAATCAACTGTCAAATTCTCCTACCTTGGTTGGATCTGCTACTGATATAGCTGAATGTATTAGAGTCTTGGAATATTATCAACCAGACTCAATCGAGGATTTGGAAGAGCGGGCTATTACTGAGATAGGCCTGCAGATTCCGGAACTGAGAAATATTCTTCGTTCTGAGAAAAGCACCCAGCACAAGTGAGATGAATATGATGCCTTGACTTTATCAGCTAAATATGCTGAGTATGAACTGCCATCTCAATATCCGCCAAACACTCCTGTCGAGGCCTGTGATGACCTTTGGGTTAGGGTTTTTAGTCCAAGAGTACAGATTAGACATCTCTATGACAAATTATATTCGAATGTCCGAGCACGAAATATCTTGTACTATACTGGCAATCGATGGGATCAGCCCTGTGGGTACCTTGATGAGACACCTGCATACAGGCCCCTGTTGGAGGATTACGATACAATCCAGCACCGTCTTGAGCTTCAACATTCGATTGCCGATATTTATTGTGTTCCCTATTTGACTAACTACATTTTCAAAAGAGAGATTGGATTGGGATTTCCTAAACTTAGAGCCAACGAGGGTGGCTAAATTGCGTGTGCAATCAGTGTGGCTATCTAGCTATAGAATTGCATGTTTTCTTGCTTTTCTGGCGCTGTTGTGGTTTGGCGATGCCTTATTCCTTTCTTGTTTTTTTGCTTTTTTGGCACTGTTGTAGTTTGGCGATGCCTTTTTCCTTTCTTGTTTTTTTGTGCATTATTGATTTCGAGTGGATTTGTTCAGTTATGTTGTATAAAGAATATAGAAACACCGTTTCTCCATCAGCCTGCAATTCATACAGTTATACTTTGTCGCTGTGTATTTGTCTTTGTGTCCTCATTTGTGCAATATTTATTTTTTTCTTTTTGGTTTTTATTTCTTTCCTGCTCAACCTCCACAGCACATTTGCAGCTCTGTCTGATAGCTGCTCTGGTGCGATAGTTCTTGTTAGACTCGGTTAGTTCTATGCTTCTGTTTATCTTTCATACAATTAACTTGTCGACTTTCTGAAATTTCTTATTACATACTGTGTTGCTTGCTGCCTACGTTCTTTATTGAAGATAGGATATTTCAGTCCATGTCATTATTACATATGTTCTCTAATATAAACCGGCTTCTATTTTCTTTTTTTTTTTCGCCTGCCCTTTTAAAACCTTACAGTATTAATTGATTTGGTTTGTTTTTCTCTATCATCTTCGAGATTTTAGTTATTAGTTGTTAGAATGTCAGACTCAGCTTTTACTATTTTCTTTCTCAGATTTGCGCTCTTCTCTGACATCGAGAGTTGCTGCACGGTTCTCATTGTTGGGTATATTTTCATATTAGCACTATTTTTTCAGTGTTGGGAATATTCTGTTATGTTATATTTGTAGGGATGGGGTTATAACATGTTAATTTACAATCACTCTAGCTGAGCTCCATCTTATCTCGGGTTGCTTGTCGATGTGCTATTACATTTCTCATCTGCATATTCCTATGTTGTTCTATCTCTTCTAAGTTATTACACAGGAATATTGAATATATCGCTATGCTCCCTAATTGGTATGTTCCCTAATTGTACGGCCTGGATATATTGGCCTCACTCACTCTTTATTAACCTCATTGGTTTTTGCTGATGCCATTCGTCAGAACAGCAGTCGCTCGTTGCGACCTCGATTCCTCAGACGTATGATATCATTAGTAGGAGCAAAGTTGTTTTTTTAGAATATTCTGGTGTCCGAAATAAATAGCGGAATCCAGTAACTTTGGGAGACCTCTGCACGTCTGGCCTCCCGATTTTGACTATTCCAGAGATGTTTAGATGAGGCCACCGAGATTTTCCTTGACTCTACATTATCTCAGATGCGTGCTACCATAATTGGTGTGGGAAATTTTCGTCTCCTACTATCATTACTGCAGTACCTTCTCAGGTTCTTCTTAGTTGTCTGATATCAGAACTGCTCCATTATTAATGATTTCATTTACTGCTTACCTAATCGTTATTCTCTACCATCTGCACTGTTTTTTCTCCGTAATATTTCTGCCTCAATATTGACCTCAGATCTTTATCTATTTTACAGTCAATGTTGAGAGCTTCCCAAGTACATACTCCACACGATACCAAGTATGCTTTGGAATACCGTCAAATTTCCGCTCCAATTTTCCATTCTATGCTCCTCCAAAATTTTTATTAATTTGGTTTCAATGCTTCTCAGTCCAGATCCTGCTTCTGCTCATGCTTCCTGCTCTGATGTGCCTCACTCTGGTAAGTCTGTTGTCATCCTTTATTCTTATCGTTAGTACTCCATATTTGTAGTTACAAATTGTTCTCACTTGATTTCCTATTCTGGCAGCTGCTGTAACTGGCTCCTCAAGCAGAAATATGAGGAGACGCGCTGTATATTCATCAATGAATGCGGATAAAAAGGCATCTCTATTACTTGCTAGGAGAAGTGCATCTGATCAACATCAGGGTCTGTTTTCGTTACTTATTCTTACCAAATGTCTCTTCTTTCTGGTCAGATACTTATAGTAAACATTGAATATTATTTGTTTGTTCAGCTTCCTCGAATAATACAACGTGCCTTGTGGGCAATTATGGCATCAGCACCTCTCGAGCAAAACGAGCAAGACCAAAAAAAACATGCTAATGCCAATCTCCTCAAAAGAATGGAAAACATTTCTGCGCACGCCAAGGACTTGCCCCCAGTTGATGAATGTCGTATCTGTGGAGCTGCACGCTACTTAAGAGAGTCGAACGGTTTCTGTTGTATGGGTGGGCAGGTATCGTTAGCTTTGCCTCAGATGCCATCAAAGCTCTGTATTTTGTATACATCTACGAATTCACCTGCTGCCGCCCATTTCCGAAAACGCGGTAGGACATACAATAATACAACTGCCTTTAGTTCTCTTGGGATTACCTATGATCACACTCTAGCTCAATCCAATAAAGGTATTTACACTCTTCGAGTTCAAGGAGATGTTTATCATTTCATGCGGGGTTTGGTCCCACAGGAGGGCCCTGGGCGCCAGCTGCAACTTTATTTTTATGATACCGAAAATGAACTACAGAACCGGCTATCTCAGTCGGGCAATTTAGATCTCAACATTCTTGAAGAAATTGTCGAAATGATGAAATTAAATCCATACGCAAATTTCTTTCGAAGCCTTCGGGAAATAACCAATTTGCAAGATTACAGCATCGTTCTCAGAGCTGATCCATGTTTAAATATGAAGATCTACAGTATGCCTACGACCCATCAGGTAGCATCCATATGGAATGAACTGACGGATGTTCCATCAAATCATCCACATGACATTCATGTCTGTACCTCAGCAGGAAAGACCCACCGAGTGCATTATTATTACGGCTACTACGATCCGCTCCAATATCCACTATTATTTTCTTATGGCGAAAGTGGATGGCATACGGGAATTGAAAAATTAACTCCTGTTAATAGTCATTATCAAGGCCGCTGGTCTAATCAATGTGATGGTCAGCATGTAGTTTCGCTCGGTGATGAACAATATGGAGAAACTATATCGGCTCAGGAACTTCAAAGTACGCCTCCTTTTTGCTTGCGCAAATTACCTCATGTTATTCAGTCTAAATATTTCTCTTCATGCTGGAATAAACTGAAATATGAGGCACCAGCCTCCGTGATTTTACTTCATACTTCGGTCATGTTTGTAGGTTTTATGTGCTCTTATTATTTGATTGTTTTATGACTCAACATATGGATTTCCCGATTTACTGCAGCATTTAATCTTTTCTACATTTGGAGATGAATAAGCCAGCAATCTTGTGACCAGGAATTCTCTTCGGAGAATGTTTAGGAAGGCGGTTTAGCACTACAGGTTCCTTCTTTGTTACCTGTTCATAATTACTACTCTTTTTCTGTTCATAATTACCACCCTTTTCAAATCATATTACTCAATATTACTATTTATTTTCCAGTCCTATAAATTTCCTGTATCTCTTTGAGAAATATAGTTTTCTTCTGATTAGAGGTATATAGGCCAGCAACCTTGCAGCCGAAAGGACTCTTCGGAGGGCGATTACGGCTCCGTTGAAGGACTGGTCTGATAGGTGTAACAACGCCACGTACCTCTAATCTTTCATATAATTCTCTGTGTTTATACAGGATTTTACTTCATAATTCGGTAATGTTTCTAGGTAGAGCTGTTTCTAAATAATGGGTCCTCAATATTAACTGAACTGTTTAACTGGTTATAACAATGTTGCGCACCTCTACTCATATGTTTATGTGCTCTTATTCTTTGCTTGTCTTATGACTCAACATATAGATTTCTCGATTTACTGGAGCATTTAATGTTCTGCACAGTTGTAGATGAATAAGCCAGCAATCTTCTGACCAGGAGTTCTCTTCGGAGGACGCTTTCGCTCAATTTCTTATTATTAAAAATGTACTTTTTTTATGATTAGAGGTATATAGGCCGGTAACCTTGCGGCCGAAAGGACTCCTCGGAGGGCGATTATGGCTCCGTGGATGGACTGGTCTGATAGGTGTAACAACACCACGTACCTCAAATCAAATTATATCTAAACTATGAGTTATTGGTTTACCCGAAATAATTACCAATTTTTATTCTAAAAGGTAGATAGATATTGATCTTTCTCTATAAATTAAATAACTTTTTGAAAATTATACTCGAGTTAAAAGTATTTATATTGAGCATTACAGGTTCCTTCTTCGCAAGTCTATATTATTTATTTGCCACTGCTGTAAATTTCCCGTATCTCTTTGAGATCATATCACTATAGATTACATCATTTTATTTCCAAGTCTTCGGACACATTACCTCATGTTATTTAGTCTTGAGATCATATCACTATAGATTACGCCATCTTATTATCTTCTGACCAGGAGTTCTCTTTGGAGGACATTTAGGAAGGCTGTTTAGCACTACAGGTTCCTTTTTTGTTACCTGTTCATAATTACTACTCTTTTCCTGTTCATAATTATTGCCCTTTTCAAATCGTTGTGCTCGATATTACTATTTATTTTTCAGCACTTTAAATTTACTGTATCTCTTTGAAAAATACAGTTTTCTTCTGATTAGAGGTATATAGGCCGGAAACCTTGCGGCCGAAAGGACTCCTCGGAGGGCGATTACGGCTCCGTGGATGGACTGGTCTGATAGGTGTAACAACGCCACGTACCTCAAATCAAATTATATCTCAACTAAATAAAATCAGAATTGAATACACGCTTCTAGGGCAACATCTATAAAGTATGACCTACTCTTCTTATTAGGTAAACTATGAGTTATTGGTTTACCTGAAATAATTACCAATTTCTATTCTGAAATGTAGATAGATATTGATCTTTCTCTATAAATTAAATTACTTTTTGAAAATTATACTCGAGTTAAAAGTAATATGAAAATAATGAAATGCCATTCTTTCTAAAAGATCGAAAACGTTTAAAATAAAATCTATACAAATATATGGATTTCCTTATTTTACTGAACATATCATGCGCATCTTTATTTTGATTTCAGCTTTCGACCTATTTATATTGAGCATTACAGGTTCCTTCTTCGCAAGTTTATATTATTTATTTGCCACTGCTATAAATTTCCCGTATCTCTTTGAGATCATATCACTATAGATTACATCATTTTATTTCCAAGTCTTCTGACAGATTACCTCATGTTATTTAGTCTTCAGATCATATCACTATAGATTACGCCATTTTATTATCTCGTGACCTGGAGTTCTCTTTGGAGGACATTTAGGAAGGCTGCTTAGCACTACAGGTTCCTTCTTTGTTACCTGTTCATAATTACTACTCTTTTCCTGTTCATAATTAGTGCCCTTTTCAAATCATTGTGCTCGATATTACTATTTATTTTTCAGCGCTATAAATTTACTGTATCTTTTTGAAAATACAGTTTTCTTTTGATTAGAGGTATATAGGCCGGCAATCTTGCGGCCGAAAGGACTCGGCTCCGTGGAAGGACTGGTCTGATAGGTGTAACAATGCCACGTACCTCTAATCTTTGGTATCATTCTCTGTGTTTACACATTTGTATATGGTAAATTGCCGGGTAGAGTGATTTTACTTCATACTTCGGTAATATTTGTAGGTAGAGCTATTTGTAAATAATGGGCCCTGAATAATAACTCAACTGCTTAATTAGTTTTAACAATGCTGCGCACCTCTATTCATATGTTTATGTGCTCTTATTCTTTACTTGTCTTACGACTCAACATATGGATTTTCCGATTTACTGGAGTTCTCCTCGGAGGATGTGTAGGGAGGCTGTTTAGCACTACAAGTTCCTTTTTTCTTACCTGTTCATAATTACTACCCTTTTCAACTCGTTCTGCTCAATATTAACATTTGTTTTCCGGTGCTATTAATTTCATGTATCTCTTTGAGAAATACAGTTTCCTTCTGATTAGAGGTATATAGGTCGGCAACCTTGCGGCCGAAAGGACTCCTCGGAGTGCGATTACGGCTCCGTGGATGGACTGGTCTGATAGGTGTAACAACGCCACGTACCTTAAATCAAATTATAACTCAACTAAATAAAATCATAATTGAGTACACACCTCTAATGCAACATCTATAAAGTATGATCTACTCTTCTTATTAGGTAAACTATGAGTTATTAGTTTACCAGAATTAATTGTCATTTTCTAATCTGAAATGTAGATAGATATTGATCTTTCTCTATAAAATAAATTACTCGTTGAAAATTATACTCAAGTCTTTATTTTATTAAACATGTCATCTGCATCTGTATTTTGATTTCAACTTTCGACCTATTTATATTGAGCATTAGAGGTTCCTTCTTCGCAGGTCTATATTATTTATTCGCCGCTGCTGTAAATTTCCCGTATCTCTTGGACATCATATCACTATAGATTACATCATTTTATTTTCAAGTCTTCATAGGGCGATTACGGCTCCATAGAAGGACCGCCTCAAATCAATTATTACCTCAACTAAAGAGTTTAAGTATAATGATGTTGTGTTTCTCTCATACTTCTGTTGTTTTATACCTGTGCACATATGGATTTCCTGCTTCTATTGAACATGTCTTGTGCATCTGTATTTTCATTTCAACCTTGACGATAGATCACATCATTTTATTTTCAAGCAAAAAAGCATTTTTCTTCCGATCAAAGGTATATAGGCCGGCAACCTTGCGGCCGAAAGGACTCTTCGGAGGGCGATTACAACTCCGTAGAAGTACTGGTCTGATATGTGTAACAACGCCACGTACCTCAAATCAATTAATATCTCATCTAAATACTTAGGTATAATGATACTGTGTAATTCTCATAATTCTGTTCTTCTGCTGGCAGATCTAAATGCAAATCGGTGGAAGCGGGATAATATTGCTGCCAGAGAGTTCTACTGCTACCTATTTCAAAGCCGAGCCACCGATACTACAAATATACTTCGAGCAGGCAGGCTTGCACAGCAATATCAAATCGATTGTTACGTAAAGATTTAAACTCAACGACTGGATTATTTTAGGAGTGAACAACTTCAACATGATCTACGAGTTGAATCATTCGAAGGCATTATCGAAAGCATGGCATGCGAGGGTAATTTGAGCGGCAACAAAATCGACCAAAAATTTGTGCTCCCTTCGTCACACATCGGCAGTCCCAGAGACATGCAGCGGCAGTATCTAAATGCATTAGCTTTGGTAAGCGAATATGGAAAGCCGGATTTCTTCATAACAATGACGTGCAACCCTAACTGGCCTGAAATACGTGAGGGCTTCTTGCCTGGTGATGAGGCCCAGAAAAGTTTTGACCTCATCGCAAGAGTTTTCAGTGCAAGAAATGAGGAGTTCAAGAACGACATTGTCAAAAACAGGTTACTGGGTGAGGTTGCAGCATATCTTAATGTTATAGAGTTCCAAAAAAGAGGTCTGCCTCATGCTCATTGGATCCTTATTTTAAAGCCAAATTATAAAATAGTCTCCTCAGGTGCATATGATCGCTTTGTTTGTGCAGAGCTGCCTGATATTGATTTACATCCACACCTTCATGCCTGTGTTGTCAGACATATGATGCACGGACCTTGTGGCCTACTTAATCCCTCAAATATATGCATGCGAGAAAGTAAGTGCAAGAATAGATATCCTAAAGAGTATGTAGAGAGTACCTCTCAGCACGATGACTCCTATCCAATGTACAGGAGGAGAAATGATGGACGAACTGCACATGTTCGGCATCAAATCCTTGACAACATGTGGGTCGTGCCATACAATCCTTACTTGCTCGCAAAATTCGACTGCCATATTAATGTCAAGATCTGTGTTGGAGTACGGCTCATCAAATATTTGTACAAGTACGTTTGCAAAGGCACCAATAAGATTGCATTTAATGTTGTCCCACATTCAGAGATTTCAGCCCCTGATGAGATTACAGCATTCCAATCAGCCCGCTGGTTGTGTGCTCCTGAGGCCATGTGGAGAATTTACGCTTTCATATTAAGCGAAATATATCCAGCTGTAATGCAACTTCATGTTCATTTGCCAAACAAACAACATGTTCTATTCTCTCCGTCCCGCTATTTACCTGAAGTGATAGCAAATCCAAATGCATCTAAAACACAATTAACTGAGTTCTTCAGAATGAACGCACAATCGGCCGCAGTTTCGCAGATGAATTTACTATATAAAGATTTCCCTCGTTTCTTTGTCTGGGATGCATAAAAAAACCTGGCACCGGCGACTCAAAGGAACCTGCATTGGCTGTCTGGTAACCGCCAGTCCACTTGATGGTGAGAGATATTATTTACGATTGCTTGTAAACCATGTTCGAGCACCGACTTCTTTCGACTATTTAAGAACGTTTGCCGGCATACTATACCCTACATTTCGAGCAGCCGCCCTCGCACGTGGGCTCTTAGAATCAGATATAGATGTTACAAGTTCTATAGCTGAGGCCTGCTCTTATCAAATGCCCTGCTCATTACGCCGCCTCTTTGCAATCATTCTGTTATACAACATTCTATCCAATCCGCGAGCATTATGGGATGTCTTCAAATTTTTTCTCGCATATGATTACATTGCTCTGAAAAAATTTACTAACGAACAAGCTTTCTTAAAATCACTTCAATCGATGGACATGTTCTTACAATCTATGGGTCGAACAATTGATGATTTTGGTTTGGTCAACTACAATTTGGGAGCCTCAAGAAAGCAAGTGCAAGACCGAGATTTTGAACAAGAGCTGAACTATATTGTATCTTAGTCGGATCTGAAATCATGTACGCATTTGAATTCTATGCAGAATCAAGCCTTTACAGAAATCATGCAAACCATTGACAGTAACGATCCAGCAGTTTTCTTCATCGATGGCCCAGGCGGCTCTGGAAAAACATTTCTCTACCGAGCTCTTTTGGAGGCTGTTTGTTCCAAACACCTCATTGCATTAGCAGTGGACTCTTCAGGAGTCGCAGCATCCCTACTGCCCGGTGGCCGTACAGCACATTCACAGTTCAAACTTCCTGTAATTATCGAAGATGAATCATGCACAATCAACAAACAAAGTGTACATGATCGCCTCATAATTGCAGCCAAACTTATTATCTGGGATGAGGCTTCGATGGCACATCGCAAGAGTATTGAAGCGCTTGACGCTTTGCTACGTGACCTCATGGAGACCCACATTTCTTTCGGCGGCAAAACCATTGTTTTCGGATCCGATTTCAGGCAAACCATTCCGGTAATTCCTGGCGGTAGTCGTGATGATGCTATTGCATCCTGCCTAATTAATTCTCCTCTATGGCTCTCAATGCGAAAAATTCGTTTGACTCAAAATATGCGCGCAAAGGATGATCATACTTTTAAGGAATTTCTGCTCTGAGTTGGTAATGGCACCGAGCCTTGTAATCAATATGGAGTGATTAAACTACCCTCAAATATGTGCGTGCCTTATAAACACAATGATACTCCTTTAACTGACTTGCTATCCCAAATTTTCCCCACTTCAATATTTCTCCTCTCAATCCCACCATGCTCATTGATCGTGCAATTCTGACTCCAAAGAACGACAGCATTTACGAAATTAATGATCTTCTGATCAATAAATTTCCTGGTTGCGCCATTGATTATTATAGCACAGATCTCACCAACGATCCATTTCAACAATCTTACTATCAAGATTATCTGAACTCAATTCACACTCCAGGATTACCCTCACACTTGCTTCGGCTCAAAATAAACTGCCCTATAATGCTGCTATGTAATATTAACCCTTCAGAAGGCTTGTGCAATGGTACTCGTCTTATATGCCGCCATCTGGGAAAAAATGTCCTCTCTGCAGAAATTGTCTCAGGCCAACATGCAGGAGATTCGGTCTTCATACCCCGTATACCTCTCGAACCGTCTGACAAACAAAAATGCCCTATTCCATTTAAACGACATCAATTCCCAATGCGCCTCTGTTTTGCAATGACGTTTAACAAGTCCCAGGGACAGACATTAGATAAAGTTGGCCTGTATCTGCCCGAGCCTGTCTTCTCTCATGGCCAGCTCTATGTTGCTCTTTCTCGAGCAAGAAAGGCAGCTGATGTTAGAATTCTAATTCGACCCCCCACTATTGATGCCATCCCTGATGATCTCACCAAAAATATTGTGTACAAAGATATTATCAATGCAGCAGTCTTATAAATCTTTTAACAGACCTGATATAAATCTAATCTAATCAGATAACTTTCTAATGTGTATTAATGATAGAATGAGATAGTTTTTCTTTTCTGCCGAATAATTCTTCTATGGCTCTTTCATTTGAGTACCATCTGCAATTTTCATTATAATTTATATGCAGCCAATGAAGCCCAAATTATATTCTGTCAACAACATCACTCCTGATATGAAAAACTGGACCGCCAAAGTTTGCGTTGTCAATAAAACAAACCCTCGAACATCATCACAAACTACCCCTATTAGATTCCAAAAATTGCTCCTCGCAGATGAACATGTCAGCATTTTCTCGCATATATCCATTATTATTTCTGCGTAGGCTATTAGATATTTCTCTACATTTTTTTCCCCACCTGTACGTACAATACTAGACATTACCTCTGCGTAAAATATTACACATCAACCACAACCTCTATATCATCCTACAAACTACTGCCTAAAATCTTCACCTCGATCACTGTTGGATAAATATTTATTTCTTTCTCCAAACACTGCAACATGTGCAACAACCTACTATTACGATATTTACTTATATCGAAACCTACTCTTTTGTCAGATTTTTTCATATCTTGTAATCTTATACGCCTACAACATGTCTGAAACAGGGAAATAAAGTTGAAGCAATGCTATACAGATCCGATGTCGAACTGCTGAAAAATTGTTTCACCGTTGATGAAACTTATCTTATATCAAATCTACTGTGCGGCTGTCAAACGAGAATTCGAAAATCCTCTGATCAATAACAACTACCAATGGATAATCGGTGCTAAAACAGCAATTCTGCCAACTGAAAAGAAAGCGTTTGTTTCTTCTGCTCTGGCTCCTGTATTTACACATTACGATCATTTCCAAAGGTTAATAGGGACAAGAACACTTATAAGTAAGTAACTAATCAGACTTCTTATTGCACCTATATTTTAGCCCCTACCTTAAAATATTTATACAATAATAAATTAACAAAGTAGGTCATTCAATTTTTTCACCCAACTGACAGGTACTGTTGCTGTTATAATAAGCAAGCACTCATCCAGATCTGTTTCATCAAGAGGCAGAGAAAACACATTGCGTGAATATGTTGCAATAGACGAAGCGTACGAACCAATCATCCTCCCCTTGCTATATACCTAATATCAAATCAAAAACAAATATATAATAATCTCCATGCAAAAAATTGTTTTAGTTGCAGGCCGTTCGTTATTACTTTTTGGAACGACGCTATTCCAGATGATGTGTACACTCTGATCGACTCCGTTCAGGATCAGCATGTTATAGCTGCACTCAATTTTAATGTTACCAAATACCATAGTGATATTCTTCCTCCGTTCTAAATACACCATGCGTTATGCTGGACTAAATGTGTGATATATATACAATATACTGAGGTATGTGTTTTATATATATATATATATATATATATATATATATATATATATATATGTTCTTGATTTAGTTCAGAGTCATTGATGATTATTAGTTTTTATTTACAAATCTCTGTTCTTGATTTAGTTCAGAGTCATTGATGATTATTAGTTTTTATTTACAATTTCTGAACTCCTGCTAATTTTTTAACGCCTTTAATTTTCATTCTTGTATGAGGTTATGAGCTGTCAAAGTTAATAGTGCCAGGGGTATCGGGGTACCATATTACGGGGCTGGTTTTGGTCTATTTTCAGTATCCTAATCCTAAGAAATTAGATACCATTTCCAAGCTCACTTTATTGTCTTTCAAACGACACTTCCGACGGGTAAATCGAACTTCGGCTGACAGAAAAATGCGCAAGCGAATTGGGATGTCGGTTGAATTGGGGTCCTGGTAAGGTTGTACAGAGTCCAACCATAACTTCACTTCCAAGAATCAAATGCTGCATTAATCGTGATTGATATCGGGAACAGAGTTCTGTTTATTTAAATTGGGTTTCCTTTGTTTCGCATTATATACCTTGTTCTATATGTTTCACAATATACACTCCCCTTTCTAAACACACCAAAACATGCCGCATACTGATTATTTCCTTCGTTAAATTATTATTCCGCAGATATCTCGCTCAGTTCAACATCCTCTTCGCTTGTCCTCCTTCAATTTAAAGACAAACGTTTTGAAGAACTTCAGAAATGGTAACCTCACATCTAGCCACATAAAATTTGAGGATTTTTTTTATTTGAATTGAAGAACACTTGACGCAAAAGCCCGAAATTATTCCGTTGATTTTTTTGTTTTCCTTCTGGACCACATGAATAGTGTATTGATAAACGTGCATCTGTATTACTGTTAATATCGGATTCACATTGGTATCGTCTTGTTTAACATAATAGTTATACTGCACCTGCCATCTCTTATAAAACGCTCATGCAATTTATTTTTGTATAATTATTAATTTTATACTTCCAGGCAAGCTCTAAATACAAAACGGATCGCTGACCTCTTGGACCAAGACAGCGTACTCGAAAGGGCGCACACAAATTTAAATTTAAATACTCAGGATATAATGTCCGTACACACCATACTTGCAACAGCTGAGGTAAACACAGTCCGAATATTCAGTTATTAAGTACTCTCGGACAACCTAAACATTTTCCTTTAAACAGCCCGGCAGGTTTGATACTGTTGTTCGTGCAAAGATAATGCGAACTAATCAAAAGTTCATCTACCTATGCTGCGACCGCTGCCACTGCCTGACATCTGCAGAATATGGCTCCCTCTTTCAATGCCGATCCTGCCACATCAACAAAATAGCAAGTGCAAGGTATTCATATCACCATTGCTTTATTTTTCCCAGGTTGCTCTGACATTTTATCCAGGCCTGATACAAAATTACATGTATCTACAGATACAAATTCTCTCTTTTGCTTTTCGATGACACCGGCGAAATAGAGGTTACGGTGTTTTGAAATGAAGGTGAAAAACTTCTGAATATTTCAGCCGATTATTTCTGGCAAAAATATAATGACGTACACCTCCTGACAGAGTCACTACTCTACCTACACTGCATTTATAACTAGAAATACTACATGTAATAAATTAAACATATCTAACATGTAGGATCCCTCTTCTGTACTGTCCTTGCTGAACTCCAAACTTGAACAACTGACGTTAAAAATAAGGATTCAATCTAAAAATTTTAAGAAACAGGACGACGCTGCTACATTATCATATACCGTTCACTCATTAGAATGTGAAAATACAGCATCAGTCCCTGCCTCAAGAAATAAATCTCCTGCACCACCTTCTTCCTCTCCATGTACGTTTTCATGCACTTCCAATCTACTACACTAAATATGTTACGTAACGATTCTCTCTTCTCTTACCTCAATCTTTCAATTATATTTTTCCTCTATCACAGGCATTACGTACCCCGCAACCGATGAAATCAACGAGCCAATTGAAAATCCAAATACAGGTTTTCATGCACTTCCAATCTAAAATACTAAATATGTTGGATCACATTTCACTCTTCCCTTAGATCAATCTATCAGGTATCTCTTTTCCTCTTGTCATAGACATTACGTACCCCGCAACGGATGATGTCAACGAGCCAGCTGAAAATCTGAATCCCTCCACCCAAACTCTAGCAGGTTCACCATAATATATCCACGAATATTTCAAGATTCATTCAATATTTATACATAATTAACCGCTCAGCTACAAAAAATAAACAGATATGCTACATGGTGCAAAATCCGGACTTCCCAAAAAAAAGAGCTCGAATACAAATACAAGCCAACACACATACTACTAATAGACCACTATCCAAGAAATCCAACAATGCCGGACACCGTATGTTTCACAGCATCCCTCCATGCATCATCACAATATAGCTCATATTCTTATACTAACCAAATCGTCATATATTTGGCAAATTGCAGCACCTCCACAGAGAAGTGCAGACACACCCAAGTCATCGCGAGGGCACACATTGAGAGCCAAAAAGTTCGACTGAATAAATGCACACTCACACTTCTGTGCAAATAACAATGTTGTAAAATCTTTGTAAATTACTTTAGCAGCAAACCTTTTGTACAAGCTACGTCGTGTAATCATATGTAAATATGGACTGCCCATTTTACCTTGTTCCGATGTACTCAACCTATTACACATTAGATGAACTTTGCTTTACACTTTGGTTTATGGCAGCTTTTATTCGTATTTTTTGGATTCATACTTCCAGGTTTGGGATATCCCATCAAAGGTCCAGTGTTTTTATCATTCAACAAATATTACCTACATCTCTGCACCAACGTTCTGCCTTCAGTTTCGTTTTCTGATTTGAATGACTCATGTCTTTATTTTGGAAGAATCTGCCTCTGTTGCAATTTTATTTTCAAACCTCTGTATGTCCTCTTTCGTTGCCTAAATTTTTGTTTTCTCAGTACAATGCACCTAATTTGTATTTAGTGTTTCTTATTTCTGTTCATTCTGCAGTGATTTGGATGTGATCTTCGGTGTGTTATTCTTTTCCTCTTCTCGTGCTCGAAACTAGGAGTTTAGTTCTTGACAATTTCGATGCGCTCGTGAATTTGGGTCGTCTGGAATATCCTCAGGTAACTCTTTCACTCGTTGTTCCTTTTCTACGATTTCAAGGTTTTATCCCGTCCTTTGCCACCTACCTCCGTGGGTTTGGCTTCTCTCGAATATCCTTAGGTAAACATTATTCTCTCTCTCTCTCGCTCGTTCTTGGTCACTCGTTCGTTCTATATTTCACGCACATCCGTGTGTATATAGATTATGCGGTTTGTATTTCAATTTTTTCCTTGTTCTTTGATTTCTATTTCATTTCTCTCCTCGTTTTTGGACGTGTCTGTTGCGGGTGCTTTGATCTAGGATATTTAGAGACAAATTTCGAACTGGTTGTCCGAAGCTTTCATATATATAAATTCTTCATACTGTGCTACGTGGTATGCTTTTTACTTGGTCTTTCTCAACAATTTTTTGGAGTCCTCTTATTCGTGTTGTCATTTTTACGAGGGTTTTTTACTCTGCTTGCTGTGAGTGCTTGTTTTGGGTGTATGTAGTGTGTGTTTTGGATCGCTGATCCTGGAGGAGGCTGCCGTCCAGAAAGGGATTTATTTTATACTCTCAAAATTTTTTGCAATTCTGAGGGTAACTTGATCAATATTTTCTCCTTCTTGTTTGTTTGTCTATCGTCGGTTTGCCTCAGCATATTTTTTGGACTTTTTCTTGCTTCTGAGTGTTATTTAGCCGGTAGCTTTTTCTTTGTCTTCAATTTTTTCAATGCCTTCGCCAATATTTTTTTTCTCCTGTCTTTGTTGGGTGTAATTTAGGTGTTCTTGGGTGATAGACGATGTTTGTGTTTGTGCACATTTTATGCATTTACTTACATTTTCCATCGACTAACTGTGTTTTTTCTTCCTGCCCAAATTTTTGCCTATTCATGAAATCAAGCTTGCAAAATTTGTTTTGCCTTCGCTGCTCGGATTTTGCAGGTGACTTTTTCCTCGTCATTATTTTATTTCGTGCTATCGCTGATCTTTTTTGCTTCTTCTTGCATTTAGGTACATTTTTGGTTGGGTTGGTGCAATTTTCTTAGCTGGGCAGATTTTTTTTTGGTTCGGGAAATGAAAAGTGCTGATTCTTTTTGCCATCTATGCTCAAATTTGGTTAACAAATTGTCTTTTCTTGGTAAATTCTCTACCAAGTAAAAAGAAAGGTTAGGAATGCTCGGCAACAAATTCTTCAAATTCCACCACCGGCTGCGACTCGCCGTCTCAAGCTACTTTTGTGTATCTATTGACATCTTTTCTGTCACTTGTGTGTTATTGTGGATATATGTTCTTTACCAGTGTTCAGCTATTATTTCTGCATGGTTCTTATGAGTTTCCTTGTATTTTTTTGGGCAGGTCGGGCATTACTTGTTCATGTTCCAAGAGACAAATATTACCGGTATGCAATAGAACAAAATTTCCCGTATAACCACATGTTATCTGTTTTCAGAATTCTATTAACTGTGTGTGTGTGTATATATATATATATAAACGCGCTAAATGATATTATACCGGCTACACCTGCTGCAGTTGAGCATTAAATATATATAATCACTTTATGTTTGTCCAAACACACAAGTGCCAAAATATTCGGTACTTGCAATTATTTTTTATGAACTGTGCCATTATTTGCAATTAATGCCAAAATATTCGGTACTTATAATACCATTGTCTTTCTATACAATCTGTCTTCATGCATTTCTCCTTCTATTGCCTGCTATATCTTTCTATTAGTAATTATCAACTACTTAAAGAGTACTGGAGCGCTCACTGATTAGCATAATGTTATCGCTTTAGCTTAACGCATACAACTTGACAATGCGGATTCATGCCACGAACAAAGATATTGATTTACCTGAATGCAGAAAGTGTTGGAATAATTCGGAACTTGCACGTATATTACAAATAAAATTGTGAACTTAACTATAACAAAGAACAGAAAGACAATATTACACTTGAAACTAACGAACAATTTTTAATAAACTTCAGAAGATCGTCTGAAACTAGAGCTTCTATCCGCAAGACGAGAATACACCCCGGTAGTGCTCACGGTGAAGCGGCTCGTCCCCAAAGGTTAAAACGATCTGAACGTCTCGGCGATGTGACACATAAGTGACCGAGCACTGCGAACAATTTGGCAGCAGTAGGCTGTATATGCTATGCTATGATAAAAAATGCACTCTGTTTCGTGAAATCTGCAATGACAAGATGATAATATATATAGCAAATCTCGATCAAGTGAAGGGACTCTTTGCCATTAATCCTGCCATGATGGCTGGCGGTTTCAGACGCCCAAAGGGCTGGTCGGATGAAGAGTCTTGCCAACTCAAGAGTCAAGCCAACTCAAGAGTCTTGTCCATACCAAAAGGCTAGTGGACTTACGGATTTGGTCCACAAAGATAAGCCCAAACACCAGCCCAAAGCACCAATTGCCAAGATCCAAGTCCTGGGCCTGGACTGAGCCCGAGCCCGAGCCCGTGCCCGACCCGACCCGACGGACGGACGGACGGTCGGTCGGTCGGTCGGTCGGCGGCGGCGGCACGTGTGTGTGTGTGTGTGTGTGTGTGTGCGAGGACACCCATACACACCAACCCACTTGTTATTAAGCCCATAAAAGAAAAGACTTTAAATACAAGCCAAAACATCCATCCACAATCAATGTGGGATAACTAATATCATATACCTCATGTTAGTTCATACTCCAACATCCAACTTTAACATATAATATCTCACTCACCGGAAATCGGTTTAGAAATATTAAATATACCACGTTCATCTACTCACGACGTAGATTAACATTCAATAAATATTTTATTTAAATAATAAATATTTAATTAACAATATTTATTCTTAATAAATGGTTAATTACTAAACCATTTCCAACAATCCCCCACATGAGTGAGAATGCCAATGCAAAATGAATGCAAATGCATAGTTCAGTCTGTTGTGTCGAGATTTATACACCTCAACAGGCGATCGGCACAGAGACCGGGCGACCGAGCCAGAGCCAAATAGACCAAGGCAGAATTGGCCGATCTCGGGTCCCAGGTCAAGACCTAGTGCCGAGCGATCGACATCCAAGGCGATCGTCTCTTGGCACTTGGCGATCGACTCTAGTGCCCGGCCAATGACGATCACCTCAGGCCACGCAAAGCCAGCATGTCCAATCGGCGAAGGAAGAAGCTCGAACAGAGTCCCACATGCAGATCCGGAAAAGGCGCCGCAAGACATGGATCGTTGACCACAGCCTGTCAAGCATCTACTCACCTACCGACAGACCCGCCGAAAGGTGCAAGTGGGACCGCCCGGGACAGCGACTCAGGACGCGTGCAGGCTCCTCATTGGACCGCACAGCTGGCAGCCAGCAGCAGCTGCGGACTTTAAGGCAGGCATCCCATGTGCGGAAAGACGATCGCCCCTTATTATATTACAAGAAAGGCGATCGCCCGTCAGTAAAAGGGCATCTCAGCTCCTATAAATAGAAGGCATCCTACACTCGGACAGGGGCTTGGTTTTTTCGGCTTTCTCACTCTTGGCAAAGCTATACACTTCGGACATATTTCTCTCTCAGCACCTCTTAACCGAAAGACGGTCGGCAGAGACGAAAACCAGAACTCCCAGCAGTTCAAGAACTCAGAGCAACTCTAGTTCTTTCGGCAACCACTCAACAGTTAGATACATAGAATCTTTTACACTCATTGTAATCGCATTCTTACATTGATATTTGTACTCAAACGTATTCTTATTAATAACATCTAATGAGAGCATCAAGCCCGGGCCTAACAAACCCGGCAAATCTTGTGTTATTTCCATTCCCTCGGACGTGCTCTCGCAATTTGCTGTTGCTCGACCATTCCAGCAATATCTATCTTCGGATAATATTTCGGGCAACAACAATTGGCGCTAGAAGAAGGGGAATCTAAACCTTCATTTTTATTCCTAACGTCTCGTAGAACACTCACTGTTGTCCGAGGTATATACTTGAAGAGACACTCACTGCTCTTTAAAGAAAGCTTTCAGAATCATGACTTCTGCCTCAACATCGAAGAAAGCCGCTGACCGATCCGCCGGACACCTCATTCCGTCTCAATCCGAGTCCCGGCCTATGGCGGAGGGTGGCATGGCGACCCGAAACTCTCGATCCCGCCCCCGAGGGATGGGCCAAGCCTCTCGCTCGACCAGTTCCAAACCACGGAACAGATCGAAGAGGCCATGGCCATCCTACAGGAGCGACGGAGAGCTTTCAACGCGCCACCCGCTATAACCCCCTCGGCCATCCGTCGCGTGAGCAAACGGAAGTTCAAGGGGCTACTTGCCGAGCGATCGCCAGGAGGCCCCGATTCGCAAGAAGAGGCGCTCGCAAGGCGGGACACCTCCATCTTCAGCCGCCTAGGAAGCGACCCATCATGGCGACCGGGGCAGTCCGGCCCCAGCCACGAGACGACGGAGCCCGAATCCGTCACCAGGAGTTCTGCTTATCCAACTCCCAGAAGGCCGACCAGCCATCTGGATCCTCCTCGCCGAAGAACCGAGGTCGGCGACCGCGGAGTCAGGAGATCGGTACACGATTGCCTCGGCTCCCGCTCCGAAAGCTGAGCTGCGAGCGACCAAGCTACAGCAATGGCCGCGATGCAACGCCAGCTCGACGACATGAAGGCGCTCCTAGAAACTGGGGCAGGGGCCAAAAGCAAGATTGCCAGGCCGAACGAGCCACTCGCAGTCGCAATCAAGCTCGCCCCCGTGCAGCGTAAGATCGCTCCTCCGAAAACACCTTTGTATGAGGGGAGGTCGGACCCTGAGACTCACCTGAGCAAGTTCCGGATCTACATGACCGGATGTGGGGCATCATACGCGACCATATGCCGAATGTTCCCGCTAACTCTGGGCGACCTGGCCCACAGGTGGTACATCTCATTGCCGTCGCGATCCATCAATTCCTTTGATCAACTGGCAAACAGCTTCACAGCTTACTTCGCCGCCAAGGTCGCTCGGCCGGAAGGTCCCCATCGCATGATGCAGATCAGGCAAGGGGAAGAAGAGTCCGATGCAGACTACATCGATCGGGTAGACGAGATAATCCTCAACGGCGAGCCCATAAGCGACGAGATCGCCCTATACTCGGTCTTAGGGGGATTCCATGGTCTTTTGCCTATGTTCAAGCATCTTACGAAGGACCTCCCCCCGACCTACGCGATCTTCCGCGCCAAAGCCGCAGACTTCCTGGCCAGGCAAAGGTTACTTTTTAACCTATGACCAACGCGATCGGCGACCGAACGACGATCATCAGTCTTCCAACCCGATCGCCAGAATCAAGCAACATCTCCAAAAACGGAGGACCCGCTCGCCCTCTACAGTTCGTCATCTAACATGATGGACTAAGGCACGAGATCGCCTCCCCCGCACAACGTACACCATCGAGGGTCATCTAACATGACGATCCGAGGTAGAAGAGTGCAGCCATGGTCCTGGTAGTCGATGGAACCGACTGCTTCGGCCATGCAAGGTCCCTTTGGGCCACGATCGCCCACCCTTCGTTTAAATACGAGGCCGGCGTAGTCTGAGGGCCCTCCAAGCAAATCAGTGGACACGCTCGCCCGCCCTCAAAGGTTCATCATCTAACTTGGTGGACCCGGACAATGCGACACGTACCTACCCCCGTCTCAACGTATACCGTCGAGGATTGCCATCTAACATGACGATCCGAGGTAGAAAAGAGCTAACAAGCCGCGGACATGGAGTCGATTAATCCGACGACGCCCCGCGCAAGGACTCCTCCAGACCGAGACTGCACGCCCTTCGTTTAAATACGAGGCGAGGCGCAGCCTTCGGAGGACCCTACCAATAAAATGAGTCACAAGACAGACAATGTCGTTCGCGCATAAGACACGGTCATGGGGGTCGGTCCATCGAACCTCGCGACTGTGCACGGTTCCTCAGCGACGAAACAGTCAGCTTTTTACGAGGGATCGACCAAAATTGTTTATTGCAGGTAAGACCGAAGATAGCTCGCCAATCGAACAGATCGCCCAAGTCCGAAACCAAAGTCCGCACAACGGATCACCGATCTATATCCTCAACAATCGCCAGAACCACCTCACCTCATGTCTTCAACATCGGAGCAAGCTGGGGGGAAATTGTTGTGTCGAGATTTATACACCTCAACAGGCGATCGGCACAGAGACCGGGCGACCGAGCCAGAGCCAAATAGACCAAGGCAGAATTGGCCGATCTCGGGTCCCAGGTTAAGACCCAGTGCCGAGCGATCGACATTCAAGGCGATCGTCTCTTGGCACTTGGCGATCGACTCTGGTGCCCGTCCAATGACGATCACCTCAGGCCACGCAAAGCCAGCATGTCCAGTCGGCGAAGGAAGAAGCTCAAACAGAGTCCCACATGCAGATCCGGAAAAGGCGCCGCAAGACATGGATCGTTGACCACAGCCTGTCAAGCATCTACTCACCTACCGACAGACCCGCCGAAAGGTGCAAGTGGGACCGCCGGGGCGGCTTCAGACGCGTGCGGGCTCCTCATTGGACGCCTGGTGTTTGCCGGCCGCGGCCGCGGACTTTAAGGCAGGTAGCCCATGTGCGGAAGGATGATCGCCCCTTATTATATTAAAAGAAAAGCGATCGCTCGTCAGTAAAAGGGCATCTCAGCTCCTATAAATAGAAGGCATCCTACACTCGGACAGGGGCTTGGTTTTTTCGGCTTTCTCACCCTTGGCAAAGCTATACACTTCGGACATATTTATCTCTAAGCACCTCTTAACCGAAACACGGTCGGCAGAGACGAAAACCAGAACTCCCAGCAATTCAAGAACTCAGAGCAACTCTAGTTCTTCCGGCAAGCACTCAATAGTTAGATACATAGAATCTTTTACACTCATTGTAATCGCATTCTTACATTAATATTTGTACTCAAACGTATTCTTATTAATAACATCTCGCGAGAGCATTCAACCCCGGGCCTAACAAACCCGGAAAATCTTGTGTTATTTCCATTCCCTCGGACGTGCTCTCGCAATTTGCTGTTGCTCGACCATTCCAGCAATATCTATCTTCGGATAATATTTCAGGCAACAACACAGTCCTCAAGAGACAATATTGCATTTGGCTAGGTGGCTTGTGACCTTGAACCTATCCATTGTCAACATCATCGAGTATATTGGCGGCATAGTGGTCATGAAAACCTTGAACTAGTCCTCCATGGTGTATACTGAGACAATAATATAGACACAATATCATCTCAATTCCGTCTGTTCTAACGTTTTGTGTCCTTTTCGGCCTTGGACACCCCTTTGATTCATAAGTGTATCAACTGAAGTGGCCCTCACTTCACACTTATATAGGTGATTCTTATTCCCAAGTATCCTACTATACTTGACCTCTCCGAGGTAATCAAGAATCATTAAAAATCATAAGACTTAACCTCACCACATGTAGGTAAACAATCACTCACTGTTCTCAGAGAATAGGTATGTTTGAGTGTTTTAACACACGGATTATTATAACGTCGTTATCCCATTGAACCAAGCTCTTGGGATCCTCCAATCTACAAGGTTGGGTTTCCGCTACAATCATCCTTAAGATGTAGATTTAACACCCATTCCCTCTAACAATTTATACATTTGATCTCGATTAATACTTTTCGTCAGCGGATCCGCCAGATTATCTATTGACCATACATAGTCAATTAAGATAATCCCACTCAAGATCAAATGCCTCACGGCATTATGTCATCGACGAATATGTCGAGACTTACCGTTATAAAACATATTTTGTGCCCGTCCAATAGTAGCTTGGCTATCACAGTGTATCAACACAGACGGCACAGGTCTCGTCCAACATGGAATATCCTCGAGGAAATTTTTAAGCCATTCAGCTTCTTCACCAGCTTTATCCAAAGCAATGAATTCAGATTCCATGGTAGACCTAGCAATACAAGTTTGTTTCTTGGACTTCCAAGATACAGCACCACCTCCAATAGTGAACACATATCCACTCGTAGAAAATGAGTCTTTCGATTCGGATATCCAATTAGCATCACAATACCCTTCAAGTACAGCAGGCTCTCTTGAATAATGAATCGCAAAGTTCTGAGTATATTTTAAATAACTCAGTACTCGTTTTAGAGCCCTCCAATGTTCTTTACTTGGATTAGCTGTGTAGCTACTCAACTTGTGAACCGAGCATGCTATATATCAGGACGGGTACAATTTGACAGACACATCAAACTCCCAATAATCTTAGCATATTCATCTTGACCCATAGGTTCACCCTTATGATTATTCAGATGAACATTCGGTTCCCAAGGAGTCTTAGCAATGGGTTTATCAAAAGCGTTCAATTTCCTTAACACTTTCTCAACATAATGAGATTGCGTCAAAGCAATTCCGTTAGGCGTTTTTAGAATCTTAATTCCAAGAATAGTATCAGCCAAACCCATATCTTTCATGCTAAAATTCTTACTTAGCATTCGTTTCGTTTCACCAATCACTCGAGAGTTGCTACCCATTATCAAAATGTCATCTTTATATAGACAAACAATGACGTAATTGTCACCCGTTTTCTTAACATAGACACATTTGTCACTCTCATTGATATTGAAACCATTTGACAACATCACTTCGTCAAATTTCAAATGCCACCACAGAGGTGCTTGTTTCAAACCATATAAAGACCGTTGTAGTTTGCATACCATGTGCTCTTTCCCAGGTACTACAAACCCTTACAGTTGTTTCATATAGATTTCGTCTTCCAGCTCCCCATATAAGAATGCAGTCTTAACTTCCATTTGATGAATCTCGAGATTGCGCAAAGCAGCAATAGCGAGTAGCACCCTAATAGAAGTAATTCTTGTCACGGGCGAGTAGGTATCAAAGAAATCATAACCAGCTTTTTGCCTAAAGCCTTGAACTACAAGTCAGGCCTTATATTTGTCAATTGTACCGTCAGACTTGTACTTCTTCTTTAGGATTCATTTTCATCCAAAAGCCTTACAACTCTGTGGTAGTTCAACTAACACCCAAGTATGATTCAGCATAATAGACTCAATCTCAATGTCTATTGCCTCTTTCCAGAAAGCCGCATCTGGACCGGATAAAGCTTCTTTTACAGATACCGGTTCACCGTCTAACATCAAAACGACGTAGTCAGGTCCGTATATCTTTACTTTCCATATTCTAGTACCTCGTCTAGGTTCTACATTGACTGGCGTAGACCTAGGTCGCTTTCTGTTCGGTCGTTCAAATAACACCGGATTCGAACTAGAGGCTTCAATTTCATCTATGGTTTCATAACACATAGGCTCGTCTACAAGTTTAGAACTTGTAGCTTCATCATCAACTCTTTTGTTAGAGTTAGGATCAACCTTATTCTTATAAGGATAGATATTTTCAAAGAAAACAGCATTCCTTGATTCAATCGTTGTATTTACATGAATATCGGGTATCTCGGATTTGTGTACAACAAACCTGTAAGCGCTGCTGTTAAGTGCATAACCAATAAAGATACAATCGATCGTCTTAGGACCAATTTTAACTTGTTTAGGTAGAGGCACCTCAACTTTCGCCAAACACCCCCACAACTCATAAGGAGTAACAACCTTACCTTTGCGTGGAATTTTGTTCAATATGTAGTTGGCTGTCAAGACAGCTTTGTTGTTGCCCAAAATATTTATCCGAAGATTAATACTGCTGGAAGACGGACAACAAACAACAACTTGCGGGAGCACTTCCGAGAGAAGATAAATAAAACAAGATTTGCCGGGTTTGTTAGGCCCGGGTTTGAATGCTCTCGCGAGATGTTATTAATACAAATATTCGTGGATACAAGTATTAATGAGAGAAATCTAAATACAATGAGTGTAAAAAGACTCTGTTAATCCGGCTCTTGAGCGAAGCTCGGTGTTCTTCGTCCCCGCCGATCGTCTGCCTGATGAGAGAGGCCGGGATAAGTGAGACCGAAAGATAGCTGTTGCCAAGAGTTGGAGAAAGCCAAGTGCAGTGTATTTTGCTTGTGAAATGCGAGAATGCCAGAGAGAAAATACAAGTGTAGGGTGCCTTGTATATATAGGGGTTGAGGTGCCTTGTCTCCTAGCGGGCGATCGTCTTTTGGCCATTAATATAATGGGGCGATCGTCCTAAAGGTCACATGGGCAGCCTGCCAAAAGTCCAGAAATCCAGCCGGCAGCCAGCTGTGTGGCCCAATGAGGAGCCAGCACGCGTCCTGGCATCACAAAGCGGTCCCACATCGTTACTTTCGGCGGACTTGTCAGTAGGTGAGGTAGGTGCCAGGCTGTGGTCACATGTCTTGTCTGCCAGCTCCTTTTGCAGGTCTGCGGCCCTGTTGGTAGGTGAGGTAGGTGGACAGTGCATCGGCGCCTTTTGTGGATGCACGCGTGGGTCTTTGTCTGTGGCTCGGCCTTAGCCGACTGGATGGCCATCGGCCCTGATCGGCATGAAGCGGTCGTCTCTTGCTGGACATCAGAGGTCGCCATCGGCCAGTCACTGAAGGTCGGCACTTGGTCGGTTACCAACGGTCGGTCGGCAAAGCGCCGAGAGATGATCGTCCTCTAGTCGGTCGGTCACTAAGGGTCGGTCGACAAGCGCCGAGAGATGATCGTCCATAAGTCGGTCTCCAGTAGTCGGTCGCCAAGTACCGAGTGACGATCGTATCTGAAGTCGATCGCTCGGCACCGGGACTTGTCCTGGGACCTTCGGTTGGCCGATTTAGCTTGTCCGCTGGGTTAAGGCTCGGCCGCCTGGTCGCTGATCGGCAGATCTGCCTTGGCCGCTCGGCAGTGACTCGGTCGCCCGACCTCCTAGGCGATCGCCGGTCGGAAGGTGTTTAATTCTTGACACAACAAGCTTCCCCCCGACATGTTCTGGGGAAACCCTGAACTAATTAATAAGGCATTCATCATATCTTTAAGTGTTCGATTCTTACGTTAGGCAACGCCATTGGATTGTGGAGCATATGGAGCCGTGGTTTGATGAATTATACCACTTTCGTTGCATAATTCCTCAAATGGAGCTACATATTCACCTCCTCTATCACTTCGAACCATCTTAATACGACAACCTAATTGATTCTCGGCTTCATTCTTGAAGTTCTTAAAGGCTTCAATAGCCTCATCTTTACTTCTCAAAAGATAAAGATAACAATATCTTGTGCAATCATCGATGAAAGTGATAAAGTACTTCTTACCACCTCTAGTTTGCACAAATTTTAAATCACACACGTCTGTGTGAATTAATTCAAGGGGTTTTGTGTCCCGTTTTACCGAATGAAACAGTAGTTTCGTCATTTTTGCCTCAACACAAATCTCACATTTGTTTTGATTTTTGATTTCATTTAATTTTAGTAAATCTAAGTTTACTAATCTTTTTATAGCATTTAGATTCACATGACCTAATCTACAATGCCATAAATTTGAGCACTCAAGCAAATAAGCAGAAGTAGTAGCATTATTATTAGCAACTGCTTTTGGAGGCTTACAAGTACGAATGCTAAGTTTGAACATGTCCTCGACAATATGACCTTTCCCGAGAGTCTTGCCAAACTTGCGTATTATCATAAAATCGCTACGAAGGTCTACATCAAATTTAGCTCTAACTAATTTGACACCAGACACTAAATTCTTGCGGATTGCCGGAGCATGCAGCACATCCTTCAGAGTTATCTCCACACCGGAGGTGAATTGAAGCACAATAGTTCAAATTCCAAGAACTGGAGAGGTACGATCACTTGCCTCTGTGATGAAGCGGTCTTGAATCTCCTTGTAAGTGAAAAACAAGTCTCGGTTCACACAGATGTGAACAGTCGCACCTGTATCAAGAAACCAAGTAACAGGGTTAGGTTCCGAGACATGATTTACCTCGGTGATCATGGAAGAAAGATTATATTTGTCCCAAGAGTCAAAGTCCTTCTCGACATGGTTGACTTTGCCTTTTCCCTTGTTCTTCTTCGGCTTTCGGCAGTTTTTCGCCATATGGCCGGGCTTGTCACAGTTGTAGCACGTTCCGGTAAACTTCGTCGGAGGTGCCACATCCTTTCCCTTGCCTTTGGTAGGAAGTGGACGCTTTTTGGAAGGTCTGCCCCTACCTTCAGTCAGATTAGCCTTACAATCCATAGGAGCTTTGGTTCTCAAGTCTTGATCACGGACTTGAGCTTCAGTTTGGAGCTTAGCAACCAAAATTTCTAGAGTCATTTCCTTTCGCTTATGCTTAAGGTATCCCTTGAACTCCTTCCAACTAGGCGGCAACTTGTCAACCAAGAGCGCCACAGTGTACACCTCGGGTAGAGGCATCCCCTCAGAATGAACGTCATGTATAAGAGTTTGGAACTCTTGTACTTGGGGCATCATTGGACGAGAATCCATCATTTGGAATTCGGAGAGCCTCGTCACAACAAACTTCTTCGTGCTAGCAGGATTAACACGGTATTTCAACTCAAGAGCATCCCAAATTTCTTTGGCAGTCTCCTTGATGTTGAACACATTGAACAGGCCATCATCAAGCCCATTCAGCAACATATTCCGACATAGATAGTCGGAATGAACCCAGGTATCATAGTCGGTACGCACTTGAACATTCGCCTCGTTCTCAGCAGGGACAGGAGGCTTTTCTTCACGCAGGAAGCTCGCAAGCCCCATTGTGGTAATGTAGAACAACATCTTTTGAGACCAACATTTGAAGTCGGTGCCCGAGAAAACAGGAGGTTTCTCGGCGATAGGCATTAGTCGAGCAGCATTGTGAATGGGAGCCATTGAAGAGCTTGATGATCCAATGGTTCCAGAACCGGTGGATGGATTAGTGGATGCGCCGGTGCTTGCATTGAACGAAATTTTTCTCCAGCAAAAGTTTTAGGATGACACGAACAAGTATGGTCAGTTATTCTCGTCTTGCGATTGTTGGAATAATTCGGAACTTGCACGTGTATTACAAATAAAATTCTGAACTTAACTATAACAAAGAACAGAAAGAAAATATTACACTTGAAACTAACGAACAATTTTTAATAAACTTCAGAAGATCGTCTGAAGCTAGAGCTTCTGCCCGCAAGACGAGAATACGCCCCAGTAGTGCTCACGGTGAAGCGGCTCGTCCCCAAAGGTTAAAACGATCTGAACGTCTCGGCAGTAGCAACACCGCAAACTGACCGAGCACCTGCGAACTGGACTGGAACGAAGATTGAACTGTATATGTTATGTTATGATAAAAAATTCCTTGTCCATACCAAAAGGCTAGTGGACTTACGGATTTGGTCCAAAAAGATAAGCCCAAACACCAGCCCAAAGCACCAATTGCCAAGATCCAAGATCCAAGTCCTGGGCTGAGCCCGAGCCCGAGCTCGAGCCCGAGCCCGAGCCCGAGCCCATGCCCATGCCCATGCTTGTGCCCGTGCCCGAGCCCGAGCCCGAGCCCGTGCCCGTGCCCGTGCCCGACCCGGACGGGACGGACGGTCGGTCGGTCGGTCGGCAGCTGCGCGCGTGTGTGTGTGTGTGCGCGAGGACACCCATACACACCAACCCACTTGTTATTAAGTCCATAAAAGCAAAGACTTTAAATACAAGCCAAAACATCTATCCACAATCAATGTGGGATAACTAACATCATATACCTCATGTTAGTTCATACTCCAACATCCAACTTTAACATATAATATCTCACTCACCGAAAATCGGTTTAGAAATATTAAATATACCACGTTCATCTACTCACGACGTAAATTAACATTCAATAAATATTTTAATTAAATAATAAATATTTAATTAACAATATTTATTCTTAATTAATGGTTAATTACTAAACCATTTCCAACATAAAGGTATTTAATTATACTAGCATTCAATAATTTTTTTTATCTTTGGTTATCCATGTGCATTATTAGCGAACAGTGATGGCTTTTGTGGATATTTCTATTGTTTTATCTTTGATAGTTATTTAACTTTAGCTAAGGACATCGACATTGTTTGTTCTGTTTCGCAGAGCCTGAAATCGTTGGTGAAGTACATCTGATGGATACTTCATGCCTTCATGGTATTTCTTGAACAAAAAATTTCTGGGATCACTCAGGTATCAGCATATTAGTTTTATACTTTTACTATATTACAGATTGTCGTAACCAATCAATAGAAGAATATGTAAGCAAGGCCGTACATTCCAATATATTTGTAATCAAATATTATGTTTCCAGTAAGATCCATCGGATTCGTAATCAGGATTGAGATTTGCCCCGCCGTCTTGAGCTTCAACATTCGATTGCCGATATTTATTGTGTACCCAATTTGACTGACTACATTTTCAAAAGAGAGATTGGATTGGGATTTCCTAATAGAATTTGTCAGTTGCGTTTCGACGTACGCCTAAAAAAGTCTGCTTTTTTTGGGGCCTCATTTAAAATTTGGCAAATATAACCGTGTACATTCAGTGTTTTTTGATACATCTGCATTTATCTATAACAAACTTCAGGCCATATTTTAATTGTTGGGATTCCACAGAAAATAAACGCAGCGGAAGTATAAACGGAATCCCTAAGAGGATCGATCAAGTAACGTATATACGAAAAGAAAAATACGAAGATCAAGGAATCAAAGTCTCATACCTATGATGTCTCTGAAAAACCTTCGTATGATGATGATGATGATGAAGAGCCCTTCGTTCCAAGCACCTAAAGCAAGGTGCCTCTACTTCACACGCCGGAACTTGACGGAAAAATCAACAAACTTCCTTTCTCTAAGAATGCGGCTAGGGAAGCTTGTAAGAATTTTTTCTCTCGATCTTTTCTACTAATAACTTGTCTCTAAGATCAAGCATATGCTGTAGAAAATTTTTCTCACTCTTGAAACTCTCTAAAAAACGAAATTCAGCACTTGAGGAAGGAAGAAGGAGACTTTATAATTGAAAAGACTTTCTTTTCACCATTATTTCTAGCCTCACATGTAGAAGATGCTTTTAAAAGCATCTCTACACCTCACATAACCCCACAAGTGTATAATATAATGAGAGAGACAAAGTAGAGTTGAGGGGGGGGCCTTATAGGGAATCTTCCAAGAAACGGGTCGAGTTAATTCGGCTCGTGTATTGGATGTTCACAAACGAATCCCTCGTGAATCGGATGTCCGTCAAACCAATCCGTTTTATTTCCAATGTGTTTATACTAATTAATTAATCCAATTAATTATTTATATCAAACACATATATACATTTCCTAAGAAATATAATTTATGAATTAAAGTAATCACCCAGAACCTACTTACAATTCATAAGACCGCTATTTGATTTATCCGATAAATCACTAATATCTAATATTATAAGAGAGATTATTAATTCATATTTATCCATCAATGATCCTATTGCGCGACTCAGTAGGTTCGTCTCACCGGCATTGGGAGGAACCAATGAGTGCAAAGACTTAGCCACTGGCGGGCCGCATTGTAAACCCCGGCGAGAACGAATGAACGAATCATTCCGTAACCATTATGTCGTGAATACTATATACGTATAGACCCTTCATCGATGTCCCGGTCAAGTCTTAGGGTCACGGTAAAGTCAAACCCTCTTGTTGACTAAACTCTATACATGTGTTAATGCAAATCAAGACCGACTGATTAATAGTGTATCTAATACGACTATATCGTAATGCTTTGGCCAAAGACTTATGATCTTATTTACCATTAACCGTATAGGACATTCGCTGCTCACTAACAGAGATAGAATCCTTTCTTGGCGTCTGACAAAGATCGCTACTGCCGTATAGTCCGCACTTCGAGGTCGACTCAGCAATTAAGTAAATGAGTCTAACTACTCTAATGACAAACTAAACGTCACAGACACATCTTCTACTGAACCCTCAAGTCAAAGGTCCACGTATACTATCACAACCTTTCGATTCGTCATCGACTCTCCGAGAGTGAATACCGTGTGACTGAATCGAGTATGAGTCGTGTTCGAGTATACTGGTCCCACCAATATACTTATAACTATGCTATCAAGACGTGCACACGTCCTAGCATCAGTTATACAAGTCTTATTAAAACTTAATGTCCTGTTAAGTTTTATCGACTTGCGAACTAGTTAAGCATTCGAGCTCTAAACACTTCTAGTGCCTATCTCCTTATCTCTATAAGGAGTAGAATGTTCACTCTCAAATGCAAGGACTACTATTCTATATACCAAATCACAATGCCAGTGATACACAATAATATAGAAATAATAATTGCCTTATAATATTCATAATTACAATACAATCGCTCTCACTCTCTCATCCTCTGAGTGGCATTCGAGGGCATATTCCTAACAATCTCCCACTTGCACTCAATGCCACAAACTATGGTATCTAATACCCATACTCTCCAGATGTCTCTCTAAGACCTTCTGAGATAGTGGCTTGGTAAGCGGATCAGCAACGTTATTTGCTGTGTCTACTCTCTGCAGTGTAACATTCCCATCCCGAACCATTTCTCTAACAAAATGATATTTTCTCGCAATATGTTTGGTGTTGTGGTGAGCCCTAGGCTCCTTAGCACATTGCAATGACTCCGTCATTGTCACAAAACAGTGTCACGGGCTTCTCTGCGTTAGGAACCACTTGAAGTTCCTCGGTGAACTTCTTTATCCAAAAGCTTCTTTAGCGACCTCCGTGGTCGCCTGATATTCGGCTTGACATGTGGAGATAGCGGTCGAACTTTGCTTGGCACTTCTCCAAGAAATCGCCCCACCATTCGGAGTAAAGATATACCACGATGTGGACATCCGAGCATCCATGTCCCCGAAAATCTGAGTCTGTATAACCCATCACTCTTAGTTCTCCACCGCCGTATGTAAGAACCAAGTCTTTAGTCCTCCTTAGGTACTTTAGAATGTTCTTTACTGAGTCAATGTTCTGCCTGGATTTGATCAAACCGGCTTACTACGCTCACAAAGATAGGCAATGTCCGGTCTAGTGCAAATCATTGCATACATAAGGCTACCTCTGCTTTGAAGCATAAGGTACCTTGCTCATTTCCTTTCTATCTTCCTCACTTTGAGGACACATCTCTAAGGAAAGTTTTGCACCATGTTGCATAGGTAGAAACCCTCTTTTAGAATCTTCCATCCTAAATCGCTTCAGATCTTTTCTATGTAGAGGGCTTGGGAAAGACCTAACATTCTTTTCGCTCTATCCGGTAGAGACGAATACCCGAGAATATAGGTAGCTTCTCCCAAGTCTTTCATTGAGAACTCTTTAGAAAGCCAAGCTTTCACGGGCGAGCATTCCTACGTCGTTTCCTATAAGTAGAATGTCATCTACATATAGTATTAAGAACGCAATTTTGCTCCCACTAACCTTCTTGTAAATACGGGGCTCTTCTTCGTATTGGACAAAATCAAACTCTTTATTTGTCTCGTTAAAACGAAGATTCCAACTCCGTGAAGCTTGCTTCATCCATAAATGGCATTTGAAGTTTGCATACTTTATGAATATTGGTTTGAGATATGAATCCCTTAGGTCATTCCATATAAATATCCTCCTCGAGGAATCCATTTAGGAATGCCGTTTTCACATCCATTTGCCATATTTCATAATCTAAGTGGGCTATAGCAAGCATCATGCGAATAGACTTAATCATAGCTACAAAGTAGAAGGTCTCAAGTAATCGATTCCTTCTCTTTGGGAATAACCCTTTGCCACAAGCCTGGCCTTATAGGTATCAACCTTGCCATCTCCATCAGTCTTTCTCTTATAGATCCATTTGTTTCCAATAGGCACTATGCCTTTAGGACGATCTACTAAAGTCCAGACCTGATTAGCATGCATTGAGTCTATCTCAGCTTCCATATCTTCTTGCCACTTGGTGGAGTCAACGTCTACCATCGCTTGGTCGTATGTAGAAGGATCATTCTCTTGACTACTTTCTGTCATCTCATGGACACCCAGTTCCTCTTGATGCAGATAGCCATACCTCTCAGGTAATTGAGAAATTCTACTAGACTTGCGAGGTTGTATTTGTATTTCAGAAGGTTCGGTTCTTGTATCTTGCATAGGTGTCTCATTTGGTGTTTCTTTTATTTCTTCCAAAGAAATATTTCTACCTGCCCCTCCTTCCTGAATAAACTGATCTTCCAGGAAGTGTGCTTGTATAGCAACGATGATCCTATGATCTTCGTGCATGTAGAATAGATATCCCATGGAATCCCCTGGATATCCTATGAAACGACCTTTCACAGACCTAGTTTCCAATTTCTCTACTTTAGTCTTCTTGACATAAGCAGGGCATCCCCAAATCCTAATGTGATTAAGACTTGGTTTCCTACCTATCCACATCTCATGAGGAGTCTTAGAAACGGATTTGGAAGGACATCTGTTCAAGATATGCACAGCAGTAAGGAGCGCGTAACCCCATAGATAAATCGGTAGATCAGTATAGTTAAGCATGGAGCGAACCTTGTCCAACAAGGTTCGGTTCCTTCTTTCTGATACACCATTTAATTGTGGAGTAGCTGGAGGAGTGAATTGTGACACTATTCCTAGTTCTTTTAAGAACTCATCAAATTCGGTACTCATGTACTCACCACCCCGGTCTGACCGAAGAGTCTTAACACGGTTACCTGTTTGATTTTCAACTAGGGCTTTAAATTCCTTGAATTTATCAAAAGCTTCAGACTTATGTTTCATTAAGTACACGAATCCATACAGTATGGTCATCGGTGAATGTAATGAAATCGAAAGCCGTCTCGTGCCACTTCAAAGGGCCACGAGGCGTCGGTATGGATCAATCCAAGTTTTTCAAGACTCTTTCAAAAGTCCTGCGAAGGGTAACTTAGTCATTTTGCCTTGAAGGCAAGATTCACAAGTTGGATAGGGATCGATCCCAATGGACCCGTAAGCCCATCTTTCTCCATTTTATGAACCTTGGTCCGACCGATATGACCAAGTCTAAGATGCCACTTAAGTGCTTGGTTCGTTTCATCCCTACCACGCTTCCTAGTTATAGTGTTCACAGTTGTCTTATTCTTTAAATTTAAATGGTATAAACCATTTAATAATGTAGCAGTACCAACCAATTTATTTATGAAATAAATACGACAGGACCCATCTCCAATAAAGAAGTGAAATCCCTTTCGGTCCATGACCGGAATTTATACAATATTCTTGTGCCCCTTGGGCAAAACAAGTACATCATCTAAAGTGAGAATAAAACCAGATTCTAAATCCAACATAAGGGATCCGATATCAGAAGCCTCGACACTATGCCCACTTCCGACGGTGACCATCACCTCCCCTGAATCCAGCTTCCTACTTCGTTCAGATCCCGATCCATTGTACAAATGTGAGAACTCGCACCGAATCAAGTATCCAAGAAGTAGAATATACGATTCTGAGAACAATTTGTTTCTAAAACCAATAGTTCCGCACTGAAGGCGCATTACGGTCAAGCTTTGGACAATACCTCTTCCATGGCCTAGCTCACCGCAGCTTGAGGCATACATCCGTTTTCTTGGCCCCTTTGCTCTTTTGAACCATTGGGGCCTTGCCCCTTCCCTTGTCGATCTTGGCTATCGGACCTAACTGCTTCTTGTTCTTTTTCTTCTTATTCTTGGACTTCCAAGTCTTAGAAGAAATCACAAGTGCAGATTCATTTCCCTTTGTCTTAATCTGAGGCTGCGTCGTCGGTTGTTCATTAGCCCACTAAGTTACATGCAATCTCATTGCAGTTGAAGTTCATGACAAATTGGGAAAAGGAGTCGAAGTGACTGCAGGATAAGGTCAGTTTGGAGAGATGCATGCATCTGAAAATCAAGAGCTTCCAATCTCTCAATCATCGAGATCATCTTGAGGACATGGTCCCCAACCTTCTCTCCTTCATTCATCCTGGCGCCGAATAATTGCTTTGATATCTCATATCTAGCAGTTCTGATATGATCTCCATAGAGCTTAGCCAAAGCGCTAAGATGGCTCGTGAAGACGTCATCATTTCATGGGCACGTTGAAGCTCATTGGTAATTGTGCCTAACTTGTACCCTCGCACTCTTCTGTCGTCTTTTACGCATTTCTCATGGGCATCGACATCTTCTGATTGGCTCGGGTTCTTGCGGGAGGCCGGGATGTCCGCCTCAAGACGTATCCCAGATTTCCATAGTTAGGACAATCCTCAAGTTCCGGCCACCCACATAGTTCGGACTACCAGACGTTCTTTTCAAGTAGTATAGCGAGTGGGTTCATTGTCATATTGAGAGTTTTGTTAAGCTGAGAGAATAATTTGAGATTCGTTAGTGATTGTTTAATTATGATCCGAGTAAAGAATTTAAGGACTTTCTTTATTCATAACTCGGCTCCCACTATTTTATCGGCATTTACACACTCCCATGTTAAATCCTAAGTCTTGGGTGACTTCATAGTGGTGATCGATTTCTTTACAAAGTTTAATAGAGGGCAACCCATACGGTTTATATTCTATTATTCTTTATAAAGTGGTGTCTAATACCAACCCATCTAATGGATGATTCGATCTTCTTTTACCCCTAGTTCACTTGCCCTCAACCCATTCGGTTTCTATGGCTCATTGAACTATCTAAGTTTAAACCGTCAACTCCTATTAGTCGACAATTGAATCTTACCGGCAACCCATACGGTTTATAGGGGTTTGATTTGTCACAACCAAAGGCATCTAATGCACTCTAGGAATTTATCAACTTTCCCCAAAAATATTACCCGACATACTCGGAAGAATAATATTCCGGTTTAAATTTCAATTTTCCATGAGTTTGACGGAGGGTAGGAAACCTCGTAACCTTTATAACTTAGTGTTTGTAAGTGGGAGTATTAACGCGATTATATGTTACACTTTGCACATTAATCCGTTTATAAGCGCGGTTTGTGGTTTGTGAATCATTCAAAATGAAAAACAATAAATAGCAACCTAGTTACTACCAACATATAGCTCATGGACTTTTTCCTAAGTATTGGGCCAAGCCAAATAACGAAAAGAAAAATTCAAGATTGATTCTTCGTCTTCCAAATCGGTCGTGTTCGGTCTTCGTCATAGCCATATGAATAATTACATCATTGAACAATACGTCCTTTTATACATATTTTCTAGTAAAAATAAATAGGCTCAAAATGGCCTTTACAACCATATCGAATCGAACAAATCAACAACTAAGTCCACGAGCTATATCACCATCACATAAGGCATTCCATACAACATGTAACGGTAAATGAAATTAAATAATCAATTAATATATTAATCCAATTAATATAAAAATTAACTTATTTAATTTCTACAATATTAATCAAATTAATATTTATAATCGTCATTTTAATCCGTTCAAAGTAATCCGCCAAAACAATATTCTCGTCTAATAATTTCCTAAAAAAATATTCCAAATATTTTATTAAATCTAATTAAATCCAATTTAAATTTCGGAAATTATTACAACGAAATATAAACACAAAAATGGAGTCCGGAAAATCCGCTATCGTGCCCACGGCCCGATTCAAAATCGGGCCGAAAACTCAACCGCCCGAGTCACTCTCGGCCATTGCCCCGGCAGTGGCGGCGGCTCTGATAGCCTACCGAGTCACTCTCGGCGGCTAGCGGCATCGATAAGGTCTTCTGCCGAATGCGTCTTCGTGCGGTATTCGTGTTTAACCCCCGTTTTTCTCATTTTTTCGACTCGCTTCCAAAACGAAAAAGTTTCTTAACTTCATGAAGAACTTATAAATAAAAAAAATCAAATTTTTCAGATTTATAATTCACATAAAATAGTCGAAACTTGACTTACTACGAACGATTAAATTTCTTCGATTATATCTATTATGATTCTAAATCATAAACATCATCAAATAACATTCCAAATGCAAAGATGATCGTATATACGATATATTTGACCTTGCTCTGATACCCTTTGTTGGGATTCCACGAAAATAAACGCAGCGGAAGTATAAACGGAATCCCTAAGAGGATCGATCAAGTAACGTATATACGAAAAGAAAAATACGAAGATCAAGGAATCAAAGTCTCATACCTATGATGTCTCTGAAAAACCTTCGTATGATGATGATGATGATGAAGAGCCCTTCGTTCCAAGCACCTAAAGCAAGGTGCCTCTACTTCACACGCCGGAACTTGACGGATTTCTCTAAGAATGCGGCTAGGGAAGCTTGTAAGAATTTTTTCTCTCGATCTTTTCTACTAATAACTTGTCTCTAAGATCAAGCATATGCTGTAGAAAATTTTTCTCACTCTTGAAACTCTCTAAAAAACGAAATTCAGCACTTGAGGAAGGAAGAAGGAGACTTTATAATTGAAAAGACTTTCTTTTCACCATTATTTCTAGCCTCACATGTAGAAGATGCTTTTAAAAGCATCTCTACACCTCACATAACCCCACAAGTGTATAATATAATGAGAGAGACAAAGTAGAGTTGAGGGGGGGCCTTATAGGGAATCTTCCAAGAAACGGGTCGAGTTAATTCGGCTCGTGTATTGGATGTTCGTCAAACGAATCCCTCGTGAATCGGATGTCCGTCAAACGAATCCGTTTTATTTCCAATGTGTTTATACTAATTAATTAATCCAATTAATTATTTATATCAAACACATATATACATTTCCCTAAGAAATATAATTTATGAATTAAAGTAATCACCCAGTAACCTACTTACAATTCATAAGACCGCTATTTGATTTATCCGATAAATCACTAATATCTAATATTATAAGAGAGATTATTAATTCATATTTATCCATCAATGATCCTATTGCGCGACTCCGTAGGTTCGTCTCACTAGGCATTGGGAGGAACCAATGAGTGCAAAGACTTAGCCACTAGCGGGCCGCACAGTAAACCCGGCGAGAACGAATGAACGAATCATTCCGTAACCATTATGTCGTGAATACTATATACGTATAGACCCTTCATCGATGTCGGTCAAGTCTTCGGGTCACGGTAAAGTCAAACCCTACTGTTGACTAAACTCTATACATGTGTTAATGCAAATCAAGACCGACCGATTAATAGTGTATCTAATACGACTATATCGAATGCTTTGGCCAAAGACTTATGATCTTATTTACCATTAACCGTATAGGACATTCGCCCGCTCACTAACAGAGATAGAATCCTTTCTTGGCGTACTGCAAAGATCGCTACCTGCCCGTATAGTCCGCACTTCGAGGTCGACTCGGCAATTAAGTAAATGAGTCTAACTACTCTAATGACAAACTAAACGTCACGGGCACATCTTCCACCGAACCCTCAAGTCAAAGGTCCACGTATACTATCACAACCTTTCGATTCGTCATCGACTCTCCGAGAGTGAATACCGTGTGACTGAATCGAGTATGAGTCGTGTTCGAGTATACTGGTCCCACCAATATACTTATAACTATGCTATCAAGACGTGCACACATCCTAGCATCAGTTATACAAGTCTTATTAAAACTTAATGTCCTGTTAAGTTTTATCGACTTGCGAACTAGTTAAGCATTCGAGCTCTAAACACTTCTAGTGCCTATCTCCTTATCTCTATAAGGAGTAGAATGTTCACTCTCAAATGCAAGGACTACTATTCTATATACCAAATCACAATGCCAGTGATACACAATAATATAGAAATAATAATTGCCTTATAATATTCATAATTACAATACAATCGCTCTCACTCTCTCATCCTCTGAGTGGCATTCGAGGGCATATTCCTAACATTAATTTGGTTGGAAATTTATACTAACCATCTGTCGCAACTACCTATGAAAATGAACTCACTTTACAAATCATTTATTATAATATCTTTCACACATGTATCGCTCAGCTCAACATCTTCTTCAGTCATCCTACTTAAATTTGATAACAACCGACAACATCGAAATGGGCACCACCGTGCATCGCACGGTGGCCAACCCTAGTATGTATATATATAGTAACACGCTTGCCGAATCCCCCCTATCACTCGGGCATGTCCCCAAGGCTGGAAGGTTAATAATAATAATAATAATATATATATATATAATATAGTACCTTTTTTTTTTCACTGGGGGCATGTCCCCGTGAACGTGGATCCGCCCCTGGGATGAAGTATGGAAAACAACAAGCCACGTAAAACTATGCCAAGTATACATGAACCGCGACATGAATAACTTCACCAAAATTAATAATTTGATCGCTCTAGTTCTTGATGTTCTCCTCTTGATCATGCCACAAACTCCGTCCTGAGTGCCTAACACTACCTGAACTCCATGATCTGGCTTTCTTATATCCTCACCCACATTTTTGCCTCCAATGCAAGCATGTGCTTTTGTATTTCTATATTCACTGATTGCCAATATGACTTTGTGTCTGGACAGCCAACTTCATCGTAGGTGACAATATCAAGTCTTGGACTCTGATTGCAAGAAGTAATAATGAAGTAAGTTCAGAGTTCAAGACATTTGTCAAAATGTTATTTTATCAACATAAAAACTGATACAGAGCAAAGCAAAGATTGTTACCGACTTATCATCGAGTCTCGTTATTTTTCAAAATAATTGGTTTGTTGAATACCAATGTAGGGTTCAACTCGCATGTACTCGATGAAGACAATTTAGTTGAACAAATTAGCATTCAACATATTAGCAAATTATTTAGATGATGCACGACATCAACCTAACAAATAAATGTGGCCAACAGTGCACGGAGCGAGAATACGGGCCTAGTTTAAATTTTTGTCCTTATTATCATGGGTTTCTAATTACTTATATGTTTAGTTATTTATGGGCTTATTTCATTATACATAAAAGAGAATATAATTAGAGTGATTGTGTGGTTAGGGTATGGGTATGCACTTTTGATATTGGATTATTGGGCAGCATCACGATGATTGAACCCTTTAGGTGTGGTTCTCTATTTTTGTTCTCACATTCACTCCGCTGCCTCTAACACCCCAAAAATCATCCGGAGATATTACAGCACCGTGGGCACCGCGCTGGAACCCACAATGCAAAAAAATCATTTTCGCAATCATTTCAAATGCGCCAAATATGCATAGACGGTAATATTTTTCAAATACTTAAATTCTTTCCAAAATATATATATCTCAATACCGTCCTAAAAATTCAATTTAATATTCAAGGCCAAAATGCCAAAACTCGACAGTTTCAAAATGTATCTTAAGTCACCGCTTACACATACAGGTAAAATAGTTTAAGGAAAAAGGTTTTACAAAACCAAGTTTGCAAAATACAAAAAGTCCATTGTTAAAGTATACACGAATTGGTAAAATACCGGAAAGCCATTTTAAAATACACACGCAGCGAACACAACAAACATTTAAAAGTACATTTGCAGCGGAATCATAACTGTAACACCTCCAGAGCCATCCAGGAAAATTACAGCGCCGTAGGCTCCGAGATGGAACCCATAAGGCTGGAGGAAATTTTCACAAACATTTACAAGCGCCCAAGAGGCTAACGACGGTATTATCTATTTAAAACATTCGAAGACTTTATAAAACTCGTTTATCAAAACCATCATAAAATCTCATTTGAAGCCACCAGGCCCGAAACGCCAAAACACAACAGTTTAAAAACATACGTTAAGCTATCGCTTACACGCACCGACAGAATAGATTAGAAAACGATTGCCAAAGTAACCCAAGTTACCAGATACTAAAAGGCTATTTAAAAATACTCACGCAGCGAAAAAAGACAAACAATTAAAATACTATAGCAGCGGAATACAAGAACTGATCAGGAAACTCAATACACAAATACATGTCCTAGCCAGTATCCTATGGGAAGCTCATCTCTCCACGACCGCTACAAGCTTGATAATCCAAGAACCTAAAAAGAAAGCCCACGACGGGGTCAGCCATAATATACAACAATGATAACCATCACATCACGTCAATAATTACATACCAATGAAAATACTAAGTAAGAATACGACCAATGTAATCTTATCGCCATAACTTTATCAACTCGTGACAATAATTACCAAAGTTCACATCTCATATCCTTTCAACAACACAATAAGCTTATACTGAAATATCTGTATTGCATCTCAACAATACCCAAGGTTCTCAAAACGTTATCATAACTCACTGTTATGAAATCTACTAAGTCTGTCCAACCTAATCCATCGGGTAACATCATCACATCTCAACGCGATAATCGATTGTCCATCAAAGACAAATACCAAAGGAAATACGGAACATACCTCAAGATATGAAATGCCACGACGAAATCACGTCAGTCTAATCCAAGATCAGATCAACACAACATACGAACACGGTCATAACACAAGACCTACAAATGCATACTCATATGACAACGTCAATATGCTCACAACAATAACAACAAGGTATACTTATGGCAAACCCATAATATACATATGCACAACAACAACACATATGGTAATCCAACGATCCAGCGCACACAACTATAGATCCCCATGATGATCCCGTCAGACCAACGCATGGTGGCATTACCTATCCAATGATCCAGCACACACAGATATAGACATCCCATGTTGATCCCATCGGGCCAACGCATGGTGGACATATGACGACAATGCACAACTGCACAAAACAACAGTACACAATGTACGACAACAACAATGCACAAATGCATGACAACAACGATACATGAATGTACCACAACATGATCGACACAAATGACGAAAATGATTAAAATACTTGCTCCGAGTCCTTCGAGAGCAATCTCGATATCTAAACCATCACCAACCATTATTCTGAATATTCGACGATCCAAAATGTCACGGACGGTAAATAATTCATGTCTTCGTCTATACCACAATGTATCCTCGATACCAAGCATACCAACAACAAATGTAAATCATATACATTATGATTTAATTCCCAAAACTCGAATACAACTTATAATCCCAAATATCCTGTGATTACGATTATAAACATTGCTATACGAATTATGAACGAATGAAACGGAAATTATTCATTAAATATTATAAACGGAGCAAGTAATAACTTGCCTCGATACCGATGAAGCCGTTACTAATTCCTTGTCGTCGTATTCAAGTTCCTCGGCCCCGATCAATGCAATTCACGAACATTCTCGAACACAACCGCAACGCATGGTTCTAATCACCGATCAATAATCTCAACCTATTACAATAATCGATAAACAACAAGTTCGATAACGATCAACGATCAATAAAACCAATTCACAAACCCAACAGCTCAACAATATCTCGAGTAACCACTAGGCTGATCAATCCAACTCAAACCAGCACGAATTCACAACCACAACACGAAAATACTGCACTGTCTGCCTTCTTAGCGCACGTTAATCATATACAGTAGCATGCGCTAAGTCGCTCCCGTTAGCGTGCGCTAGCCAGTATGCCTAGCGTATGCTAATGCTGTACAGATGCATGCATTCCAAGCATCGACTAACACCTTGCGACTACTAATACGAATGAAAAGGAAATCATGCTCCAAGATTAACAATAACTTTTCCAAACTCAATCTCTTCATCATACTCGAAATCATATTCGTATTCTTATACGAATATTATATCAAAACACACATCTTAGCTCTAGATACGAATATCACATATTCATATCCAAAACAACAATACCTCCTATACATAATCATCATATCATATCATTCAAGAGTTTCTTCAAGAACATGAAATATCTGAAATCACGTTCAAAACTACGTAGCCCGATGTATATATCATCGTGAAGAAGATTTCAACAACAACAACAATAATCAGACCAACCCGATAACAAGGATCATATCATACTTAATCTGGAATACAACCTCATATCTTGATTCATATGAAATCACATAATTCAGAAATCCATCTTTCATCGGGTTAAACGAAACACAATTCTTAAAGTATGGAGTATCTTAATTAACATCCGAAAACTCTTATCAAAATCTCATTAAATCTCATATAACATCATCACAAGATAATCCAACTTGCTTCCTCACAAGAAATCCTCCTTAAAAACGAATCACCATCAAAGGGATACGAAATTACCTTGTATAGATGAACCAAGAAGAAGAACAGTTGAACTCCTTTCCAATCGTGAATAACTTCAAGAACAAGGCTTTAATCCATGTTCTTTACCTTAATCTTGTTAAAGATCATCACCTCTCAGTGTTTGGGAACCTCAAATACCTCTCAAGGCTCTATCTATTGGTTCACATGAAGAAATGGATGGAAATGACGAATAATGGCCAACTGCACTTATATATACACTGTACATTATTAACGTATGCTTACATCTTCAGTTAACATATGTTACACACTTAGCGTGCGCTAACTGTCTTTGTTAGCGTGCGCTATCGCAGTCCAGAGGCTACTGCCTTAATGCATGAAATGTTTTACGTACGCAATGCCCATGCAATAGCGTACGTAAGGGCCTCTATTTAGCGTACGCAACATCCATAGCGTGTGCTACTCATAGTTGACTTGCTACAGTCTGCACCTACCCCCGTATCCCCACATGCCGAAAGTAACCTGACAAAGCCAAGATTCCTTTGGTCCGATCTGATTAGCGTGCACTAACAATGTAATACCCGGTTGCAATTCAGTCATTATCATTCAGTACTTATCATTCTGTAATTGTCACTCAGTAATTTTCACTCATTAATGATCATTTGTCACTCATATCCAATCATTGTATTCACCGTTCGGAGTATATTGGTATCACGTATCAGTTTTATTCATCAGTCAACCCGTTTGGATAGTCGGGCCGAGCGTATCATCATTGTCATCTTTGTTGTGGGTTGTGTGTGAGGAGTAGCGCACGCTACGTACTCTCTTTAGCGCGCGCTAATTGAGTACAGGTAGCGCACGCTACCACCCAGCATTAGCGCACGCTAATGTTGTTCAGGCTGACAGTCCATAAGGCACTGGACTGCAGGTGAGTTATAAGTAGCGCACACTATGAATGGTAAGTAGCGCGCGCTAGTGGTTTGTAGTAGCGCACGTTATACATTTTGGTGTAGCGCGCGCTAAGGTCGGACAGGCAGAGTCCAGTGGGTACTGCACTGAATTGGATTAATTTATAATGCACGCTATGAGTGGTTTTTAGCGTACGCAAACGGTGTATTAGCGCACGCTAAATATTGAATGTAGCGCACGCTATCGCGAGCAGGTCAGAGGACAGAAAGTCTGGATTTCAGTTACTGGGCATCAGATTTTTAAGTTAGCGCACGCTAACATATTGGGGTTAGCGCACGCTAAGTGTATAGCCGTAGCGCACGCTACAAAAGGTACGTAGCGCACGCTACCGTTTTCGGACATTGGGTACTGGACTACCAAAAACACCCGTTAGCGCACGCTAAGAACTGGAGCTAGCGCGCGCTAAACTGGGATTACTATAAATAGGACAGTTCAGCCCTTTCTTCGTCATTTTCATTTCTCACTTCGTTTTTGGGCGATTCCGGGCGATTTTGGATGATTTGGAGAGTGTTCTTCGAGCTACTATCACCTATCATCATCTTCAAGCTTTTGAGTTGGATTAATAATCATTTCATCATCTCCAATACATCAAATCAAGGTATTAACTTCTTGGATCTAGAATTTCGGATTTTTGGGTTTTTCCTTCCGATTTCTTCCTGTAAGCTTGGATTGTTGTTGGAATATGTTAGATATGGATTATCTACCTTGGATAAATGTTTTCCTACGGATTATTCAGTGTATATTTCGGATTTCATGAATTGTTGAGGTTTGATTCAAGAACACTTTGGGGTTGACTTTGATATTTTTGGGGGTTTTCGATTAGATGTTGTCGTTAACTCGAATTGTGGATTCCTATGGGATTATTGGTATCATTGAAGTTCTTTTGTTGGTTTGAAATACTCATTTTGGAGTTGGTTTTGATATATTCGAGATATGGATATTATCGAAGGATGTGTGTTTGCTAAGTGTTCGCTAGAATACCCCAATGAGTTTGAATATTATTGTATCGACGTTTGAGTCGGTTATAATCGTGTTTGATTCGTATATTGAGCATAGTTGGTAATTGTCATTCAAGATTGTTCGAGCGACCCACATCTCATTTTAGGACGTTTGTTCGAGGAAGGACATTCTTCACCGGTTGAGTAAGTTAATTCTTACTCGGTTAAAAGGATATTCATTCCTTTCGTTGTTGTTCATTCATAATCATAATTCATTCATAATGTATTAACCGTATTGAGACTTGTAATTGCCAATTAATCACTTCATTCACGAGGAACGACGGTTCCAATCATTTCATTGAGCTATCATTCATTTCACTATCATTTTATCTCGGTGAGTCATTCCTGACTTTGTCGGATTGTTATTCATTATTATTCTTCATGGTCATTTCTTGCCTATATGACCGTCTGGGTTCATATTGCGTGGCCGGGTGGGGATGTGTGGAATTTTTAGTCGGGCACGTGATGGTCATGTGTTGGGTTCACCGACACATTGGACTGTGCATACGGTAATGTACCTCCGTGAGATTCATTATTATACAAGGGCGGGTGTGTCCGGACACTCGTCTTGTGCACGTGCACATACCATTACGGGCGTACTATGGTGCCTCACTTCAGCGTCATTTCATAATTGAGATATATCATGTTTATGTTTATTCAACTCTTGAGGATTGTTGTTCAGTGTAACTGATCCCGTTGGGGATGTTGTTTTCAGGTCATGGCAAGGCAAAGGCACGGGAAGAGAACGTTGACGGCGAGGAGTCCCAGTGATACTAGTAGGGGGGCCCCAGTCCTTTTCATTCATTCGTGTTTTCTTTATTTTATTTCTGCTTCAGACTTCCATTTGGATATTCATTTCATTCAGTGTTGTATATTTTATCTTCATATAAAATATACATGTATTCAGTATTATCTTAGGTGTGTTGTAATGAAACTCCTCATCGGAGTGATTGATGATATAGTGTGGTTTGGTACTACAATTATATTATTTAATTCATTAATTTTCATTCGCCTGGTGGGTCCCAGTCGGGGGTCTACGGCACTGTAATATCCGCCTAGTTTGGGGTGTTACAAACAATATACATTAGCGTGTGCTAATCCTTCATAACAAACATCCGTTGACCTGTCGGCACATGTGCCAAAAGTGACCGGGTCCACACATAGATTCCTTCTGATTTGGTTTGTACTATCGTGCGCTATCCTTTACCATTAGCGTGCGCTAAACCTACACGATAGTGTGCGCTAGACATGTATATTAGCGTGCGCTAATAATGCTACACTTAGCCATTTTCAGCTATTCTTGTCCAACGTCTCAACATACAGAATACGAACATACGGCATACCGAATACATATACTCCTTCCAACAATATTCTCATCGGATACACACTTATCCTCAAATGCAATGGTCGACCAAGTATGACAATTATAGCAATACAGATGTCTCAGTCCTTCATTTATTTTATCCATACTATACAGATTCCACGCTGTACAGCATAACTCGGATAAAATAACATTAAATAACAGTAGTAGAAATTCTGGATATTACAATAACAGTCAGGAAAATACTAGGTCCTCAAATACATGCCATAGCCAGTATCACTCGGGAAGCTCATCCCTTCACGACCGCTATTAGCTCGAACTCCAAGTACCTAAAAGATAAATACCACGATGGGGTCAGCCACAATACTCAACAATGATAACGATCACATCATCATAAATAATTACATACCAATGTAATTACAAAGTAAGAATACTATCAATGTAATCTTACCGTAATAACCTTATCAATGCATGGTAATCCATATCAAATCAATCCTTACCATAATCCGCACCTCGCATTCTTAATTGACGAATGAATCCAAATGTAACCATCTATACTGTACTCAAACAATACCAAGATTCTCAATACATCATTACATCTCATCTGTAGATCAACTACCCCAGAACAAAGACAAGTCTCAAACATCAATAAAAAATATGAAGGCTCATACAATCAATAATAATAAACAACCAATACATCAACCGAGAATATCATCGACATGATAAACTCCAATACTACCAACGAGAGATCAACAATAACCGAGAATACCATTACTGGTAAGCTCCACAAGATCAACAAAGGACCGACTATGACCGAGTATACCATCAACATGATAAACTCCAAACAAGATCAAAAAAGACCAATGACGACCGAGAATACCATCAATATGGTAAACTATGAACAATCAACAAAGACCAGCACTGATCGAGAATACCATCATTATGGTAAACTCCAAACAAGTTCAACAAAGGACCAACAACAACCGAGAATACCATCGATATGGTAAATTCCAAACAAGATAAACAAAGGACCAACAACGACCGAGAATACCATCGATATGGTAAACTCCAAACAAGAGCAATAAAGGACCAACAACGATCGAGAATACCATCGATATAGTAAACTCCAAACAAGATCAACAAAGGACCAACAACGATAGATATACGGAGAGTAAAATCGTCAAACGTTATACAAATCATATATAGTGGATCTCAAAGACAAACCCGACTGTCAAACATACCCAATCATACATGGACTATGAACGACCAATTAATATGGCTCAAGATGGACGTCACGATACGCTCGATCCGGAAATGTGTCCGTGCACAAGCCACCAACGGGTATTGATCGAATACACGTGGGGTCTTGTACCTAATCAATCTCACGAAGTACGTCTCGTGTGCACAGCTCGATGTGAGGTCGAAACCAACACATGACTATACATGCCCGCCCTGAAAATCCTACAAATAACCAATCGGCACGCAGATGTGGCTTCAGCTATGTCACGATGCATCATGACAACGAAACTCAAAGAAACATATATCCAATAAGGATCAAAAGGACTTACCAAATTGAACAACAACAACTCGATAATGAAAGATCGACACAACCATAATATCGTATTTCCGTTAGACAATAGTTCACAGAATGCTCAACGTTGTCTTATTTATCAACACATAAACTCCCAAGGTCGCAACCAAGGGTCACGGAAGCATATACACGGGAATACTCCGGACGTGGGTACCATTCAGGTTTTATCTCTCAACACAGTTCAACGGGGTACCATTCAGGTTTTACCCCCAACACAGTTCCACAGGGTACCACTCAGGTTTTACCCCCCAACACACTTCCACGGGGTACCATTCAGGTTTTACGCCCTACACATCAGCCCATAAAAATTACAGTTCTAAACAAAGACAACAATACAAAAATACACCAAACAACGATGCACATTCATTATATGAAACATCAACATACAACATATACAACAATGCATCAGAATGATTATCCTCATAATTGAGCAATACTAAATTACCTCAAGGCCGGAGACACTAACCCTTCCATGAACAACATCCCTGAACGAATACATAATTATTCGAATAATCTCGAATGAAGTACAGTCCATCACCATCGACAAACCACCATCTCGATATCAATGTCGAAAGGATAAGCTATCCTCGATATCCAATATTCCATATCACAGACCAAGGATAATTCACATCCCCGTTTTCACTATCATTGCTATATGAATTATAAATTAAATGAAATCAAAACCATTTATTAAGCATTATGACAGGGCAAGTATAAACTTGCCTCGATACCGGTATGACGAAGCCGTTACCAATTCCATTTTCTTCGTCTACGAGCTCCTCAGCCCCGACCAAAGCAATCCACGTACTCTTCAGTCTCGACCGCAACACAACTGTTATAACCAACGATCAATTATCACAACCTAGTGAAAAATCGATTAACAACACGTTTGATAATCACAAACGATGTACCAACTAACGAATTCAACGGTTCAATGATATCTCAATCTTATACAAAAACGAACAGTTCAACATAATCAATTACGAACTCACATCTACGATACAAGTCTAAAATTCGATAATCATATCGACAATAAATTCAAACCAATAACAAGGGGCTCAACATTCTCAATTTCAATTTCAACTTAAGTACGAATGAACAAGGTTCCTTCTTGTTCATACCCATAAATTTATGGAATACAATAATACCGGTACAATCGACCGACCGGACTCTCCGAATAGTTAAATATTATGAATAATCACATTCCAAAATTAACCATAATCTTTTCGGATTCAATCTCATAGCATGATTCATTACTCATCAAGAATATACAAGGTCTCCTACTACAACCAACATAATGTCATCTTCCTCAACATATACTTCACATAACATCAAGAATCACAACTATACCACCATATCTATCATCATACGAATTAATCATCAATAACAACATCGAAATCCGAAATTAAAGAGAGGGATTTCCCAACATACATATTGAAGATGAACAACACAATCAAACACCTCAAGAATCAATAATATCTTCATATCTCAAGCTCCACCATGCCATCAAGCTTATAATCACGTTAGAAGAGCCAAAAATTCATCTTGGAGGGTTGAAGGGCGAAAAATGAAGTGAACATCTCCAAAAATGCCAAAGTGACAGGTCTCACATTTATAATATCTTCAGTCGTTACATATGTTATCTGATCCACATAACGAGTCTTACGTACGTAAACCGACCTTGATAGCATACGTAATACCAATCCAGAGGCCACTGCCTTAATTCGTACCATGTCTTACGTACGTAAGGCCTATACCATGGCGTACGTAACACAGACGTTGACTTGCTACAGTAATATACTCGTTTAACGTACGTAATATGCTATCCATAGCATAATTTAACTCCTACAATGACTCTTCTACCCATATCCGCGCTGAAAGTTTCCAACATCGGGCCCACTCGTCGGTCATAGCTCAGACCCTGTCTGATTCCCCTTATAACATACATTATGTACTCTACGTAACGTACATTAAGCTTATATCTTACGGTACGTAAGCTCCTATACTTAATGCACGTTATGGATTCTATACTTAGCTATTTACAACTGTTCCTGCCTGTCGTCCCAACATATTGAATATGTATACACGACATACTGAATACACATACTCGTTCCAATAACATTCTCATACAATACACCTGATACACAATATCCTCAAATGCAATTGTCGTCTAAGTACAACAATTATACCAACACAACTGTCTCAGTTCTCGGTTATTTTATCCATACTATATAGATACCACATTATCCAATATATCTCAGATGAAGTAACGCGAAAAATTTATACTGAAAAATCCAGGATATCACATGAACACTCTGATGAGTAGGATTGACACTCGCCTCTTTCTATTCTGGTTGTGGAGTATGAACTCCAAAAGATTTACTAACATCTTTGCAGTACATCGCACGGTGTCCTTCTTGTCCACATTCATAACACTTTACAAAAGGAAATGAGCAGTCTCGCCAAAGATGCCCTGGTCGACTACAGTTAAAGCAGTTCTTTGTTTAATCTACAAATGATGGTGCTGATCTGGAACTCTTTCCTGCCCTGGATGGATGTGGGGGCCTTAAGTATGAGCAAAGAGATGATTGAGCCTTACGGGACCCACTATTCTTGTGCTTTGAAAAAATCACCAGAGACTTTTTGTTTCTTGGAATCGGAAGACCTCTCCATGGCTACTTCTTTCATCTCATATGCCAGAGCTTTATCCTGTTACTGACGAAGAGTGGTGCATTCAAATGCCGATAGGTATCACTGTATCTCCGGTTTCATTCTCATGTCAAAATGAAACATCATCTCTGTATCGGTCCTGACAAGATGTCGAACAAATACCAATTGTTGATTAAAATTCTTAATTACTTGAGCCACTGGTAAGTCTTAAGGTTGCGCATAGAATAATTCTCGAACTTTAGCTTCCCTGACTGGACGAGGGCAATACTGAGTTTCCATCATTAGCTTGAACTCTCCCCAATCGGCATTGTGGTTAATAGGCCGGATGGCGTCCCACCACTCGTACGCTTCTCCAGTCAGAAAATATTGGGCGATGGGGGCTTTTCGGTCATCTGGGCAGTTGATTTCCGTAAACACTTTATCTAATTCCCTTAGCCAGGGATCCCATGTCAGCGTTTCAGAAAAACCATCAAACTTTGGTAGATTCATCTTCGCCACCTCTTGAACCCATCTTTCTCCTCGGTACCCCAGATATGGGATACCTTGATGTTCTTCACCTGGTTGTAGACCTATCGCCACTTGAATTCTGTCCACCACTTGAGCGAATTAGGTCATCTGTGTTCGGAATACTTGTTAGATTTTGATGATATCATCCCTGTATTCATGATTTATTCAAATGTATGCACTAAGTACTTGGCATTGTAAAGTAGAACCAAATGAGTATCTTCTATAAGTCATTGCATAGGCTAAGTATAGATCAAGTGTTGATCAGATAGAAAAATCGGCTAATTTTAGAACTGTCAAAATATCAGATAAGTTTTTAGGCGAGTTTTGGTCAACAGAAATTTCAGACGAGGTTCGACTAAAACACAGTTGCATCCTAGTTATGAAGAAAGCATAATATCAGGCGAGACAGTAGACGAGCACTGGTCAACTTATCAGAGAAGGTTGACCGCAGGCGAGATATTATCAGGCGATATATCAGGCAAGGTTTGCTCAACAGAATACATTAGAGAAGTTTGATCACAGATGAGGTCTGGTCAACTCAAAGTATCGGCTGAGGTTTGACCACAGATGAGATATTAACAAGCGAGCTATCAGGCGAGTTTTCAGGTCAAAATAAATATCAGCTGAGTTTTGACTACAGACGAGTTCTTTATCAGTCGAGGTTTTCAGTCAAATAGAATATCAGAGGAGGTTGACCAAACTAATTCTGCAGCCAAGTTTGAGTATCAGAAAGAAGCTCAGTCCGCGTCAGCAAGCATTGAAAAGGTAAAAATAACGGCAAGACATGCAGACGTAAATTCAAGAAGACAAAGTGAATGATTCCCGGAAGTTTAGGAATAATTTATTCCTAGAGATTGGCGCTCGGAAGACTTTCTAAATATAGTAATCAAGAAAAGCGGCGCAACAGAAAGATTCTTCAAATGGCCAGATTTGAAGAAAGAGACCAGACATGCAACAGAATGAAAAGATAAACTAAGAAGTCCACCCTCCAATGGATAGATTTGTTACAAGAGATGCAATGGCTATGACGAAGCACAAGATTCTTACTATAAATATCTGAAGAAAAGATTGAGCAGAGTACGATGCGAACAATATATTCAAGCGATCAAAGCATACAAAGCAATCTATAGCATCGTGAAGAGCAAGCTTAAAAGTCATATTAAAGAGAAACTCTTTAGTTGGAGAACACAACACTCTTGTCTTTAAGTTTAAGTATGGGGTACTTCTTCGAACAAGGTTCTCAGAAGTTTCGAGGCTGATAAGGCATCCACGGGTTCTTGATTGGAAGGTGATAGACAGCTTGCGAGTTGTTGAGGCATCTAAGAGTTTTTGATCAAGAGGTGCTAGGCAGCCAAAGGGAGTTGCAATGGCCACGGGTTTCCACTGGTTGGAAGCTGTTGTAACTGTGTGAATCATTGTAACGTTTATCACTGGTTGAAAGTTTATAGTGAATTCATCTCCAACTGGTTTGGAGAAAAGTGAACTAGTATAGGATTACCCCACCTCTGAAACCACTATAAGTGCTTGTGTGTTTTACTGCATTACATCATACTTGTCTGTTGCATTCATATTTACTGTTTCATTTAGCAGTCAACTGTCTTCCGCATAACTAAGTTTTACAGTTGACATAAGTCACCTGCAGTGACATAGTCACCTGCATTGTCATCAGCTGTACTTCCGCATTACTCATCTGCAGCTAAGGTTTGTTAGCTGCATATTATATCAGCTGAGTTACTCACCTGAGATTCAGGAAAAGAGTTTAATAAGTCTATTAAACCCCCCCCCCCCCCCCTCTAGACTTATTCCTGACGTATTGTGAGCTACAAGTGGTATCGGAGAGGTTGGTTCAACTTTATAGAACCAGATCCATATACTTTTTTTTCTTTTTTCTTCCCCCAGGGAAGAGGGGGATTGTTCCCTGTCCTGAGTACCCCCCAAGAGGCACGACCTCACCCCCGATCTAGAGGTAAGTTTTCCAGCATGACCTATTCGCCACATTGTCCCCCGCTTGGGTTACAGGCCCGCGCTTACTGGGCCCGGTTCCCGGGTTAAAGGTTTCATCCCCGGACATTGCCTTAAGAGTTCCAGCCGTTCCCCCACAAGATCCATATACTTGAGTATATATATCTTAATCTCTCATTATAATGGAACACATGCATTCTAGATTACTTGTTTTTTCTGTTGATGAAAATGACCTTTGGAAAATAAGAATGCAGGCTCATCTGTCATCTATCCATGATGACATGTGGTATATAATTGATGATGTTCCATTCATCTTCCTGAAGGATGACACAACAGAAGAAATTGCAGCTGGGAAGCCATAGAAGATTCTCAAGAAGAGAACTGAAATATCCCCTGAAGAAAGGAAGGTGGACAATCTTGATAACCGGGCTAGAGATGTATTATACTGGACCCTTGACAAGGCAACCATGGTTAAAATCAAGAACTGAAAGAATGTCAAGGAAATACGGGACACATTAGTTATAATGTGTGAGGGAACTTATCACTCAGAAGTTTGATAACTTCATGATGAAGATTGGTGAAACAATTGACCAGGTGGATACAAGATTCACAGAGATCATAAATGAAATAAACTCTCTTGGTAAAACCTATGGCAACTGATGTAGGTCACAAGTCCTCGGGAATAAGTCTATAGGGGGGGTGAATAGACTTATTAAACTCTTTCCTGAATCTCAGGTGAGTTTCTCAGCTGTGATTAAGTGCAGATGACTTAAGTCGACTGTAGACAGATGATGCGGAAGACGCAGCTGATAATAATGCAGATAACAAGTATTGACTGTAGATTACATTCTAATGGAACAGTAAATATGTATACAACCGTTATGTATGATGTTTAAAGAAGTAAATCACACAAGCACTTTTAGTAGTTTCAGGGGTGGGGTAATCCTCTACTAGTCCACTTCTCTCCAAACCAGTTGGAGATAAATTCACTATAACTGTCAACCAGTGATAAAGGTTACAATGAATTTCTTCCTTGTTACAATAGCTTCCAACCAGTGGAAACCCGTGGCCGTTGCAACTCCCTTGACTGCCTTACACCTCTTGATCGAAAACACATGGATGCCTCAACAACTCTCGAGCTGTCTATTACCTTCCAATCAATAACCCGTGGATGTGTTTACAGTCTCTTTACTTTCAAGAACCTCGTTCAAGAAAGTGAACCCATACTCAAACTTTAACCATAAGAGTTTTTGTCTTCTCCAACTAAAGAGCTTCTCAGAATATGATTGTTTAGGCTTTGCTCTTTCACGATGCTATAGATCTCTTTGATAGCTTTGTTTGCTTTGATTACTTTGTTCACTTGTAAGTATTGTTCGCATCATACTTTGCTCAATTCATATCCACAGATATTTATAGTATGATTCTTTGATCTTTCTTCATAGCCGTTGCATCACTGTAACAAATCTATCTGTTGGAGAGTGGACTTCTTTGTTTATCTTATCATTCCGTTGCATGGCTTGATTCACTTTTACGACCGTTTGAAATACTTTATTTGTTAGCGCCGTTATTCTTGATTAGAATAATCATAAGTCTTCAGAATGCGGATCTCAAGGAATATTTTATTCCTAGCTTTCCGGGAATCTTTCTAGTTTGTCTTCTTACATCTGCATGTGGCTTTCCGTTAATGATGATCTTCAACACTTGCTGACGTGGACTGAGTTACTTGGACTTGGCTGATATCTTGACTGAGAACTTATCTAATATCTCTTGGTTAACCTGTCTGATGTGGGGTCAACCTTCTCTGATATAAATTGGTAGAAGTTTTCTGAGATAAAGTTCTCTGCTCTGATGACTGTATGACCTGATGAATATTCTCTGCTCTGATGGTCATACTTCAGCTGATATTTATGTTGACCATTTCTCGTCTGATAACTCGACTGCAGATAGGTTTTTGGTAAAACCTCTCTGATATTCTGCATTTGACCAAAACTTGTCTGAGGTAGCGTCTTCTCAGAACTTAACTGCAGCTTGGTTTTGGTCAAACCTCTCTGATGTTTTGTGTTGACCAAAACTTCTCTGATAATAATCTTGCCTGTAAACTTCTCTGATAAATGGCAGTTCTATACTTACTCGATTTTCTACCGATCAACATTTGATCAAGACTTAGCCTAACTTTTTAAGGACTATAGGAGATACTCATTTGGTTCTTCTTTACAATGCCAAGTACTTAGATGCATACATTTGAATAATTAACAATACAAGAATGACATCATCAAAATCTAACAAGTATTCCTAACAAATTCTCCCTATTTTGATGATGGCAAAACTAAAGTATTTCAAATGTAAACAAGTCTGCACAAAATAAAGTGCAACACACAAGTAAAAATAAGTCTGTTTGAGACAACTAATGGTTGGCATTCAAGTGACTGTTATAAAATTTTATTAATATTTTACATTACAGTGTAGTTGAATGAAACAAAATACAAGTAAAAATTGCAAGTATTACAAAATTTGCAAGTAAATTACAAAGTAAAAATTACAAGTAAAAAAAAATTTATCTTCCTATCTGTCTTCCTTTTCCTCTGACTCTGGCTGGAGGGAGTGTCTTCACTGGTTTGGCTCCATTTGGTCTTTTGGTTACTGGGGCTAACCCATATTTTCTTTTGATAACTAATGAAGCAAACTTTTCGTGCTCTGGAGTTGTGAAATTATTTTCCCTGCAAAGTTCTCCGATTTCTTCCTGAAGAGCCATCTCATCAAGTTCATTGTTCATCAGGGTAGGTGCTTCTTTAGGTCTGAAATCAGAAATTATTGGATAGGCATGGAAGTTTTCAGCAGCATACTTCCTCAAAACTGCCCAGAGCTTTGGAAAGTTCATATCCATGAAGTTGATAAATGTCTGTTGTGGGGAGCAGTCTTCGTCTTGAAGCATTTCCCAGAGATAGTACTTCTCTATGAACTGCTTTCTGGCGATTCCCCACATTGGCGCTCCTTCTACAGGTAGGTTCTCTTCAACATATTGAAGTTCCTTGCCTTCCCATTGATACCTCACCTCAGGTTCATATCCTGTTGCCTTCCTTTTGGCTGCAGGTGGGTCTGATGATGCAGCAGGTTCTTTTCTCTTGAGATGGAAAGTTCCAGCCTGTAGAAGAGGGAGCTCTTGTCTGGTCATCAACTCTTCTATGCCTTCCCCCTGCCTGATGTCTTCCCTTTTACCTTTATCTTCCCTCTTTTGCCAGCATCAATGATAGTGGCTAGCTGCTCCTCTATCCTTGACATGAAATCAGTCATGCCAAGAGGCATTTTGTTGTTTGGGGGTGTTGAGGAAGGTTCCTTCTTGTTGATCAGGGTATCCATCTTGGCATTTAGAGACTGCTGTTTAGGCTTGACTTCAGTTGCTAGAAGCCTGGCAACTGTTTCTTCAACAATGCCTCTGATCAGCTCAGTGATATTTGGGGGTAGCTGACACACAGGTGGCTCTGCAGGAACAAAATATTCTCCTAAATCCTCTTGTGCTGTTGGTCTCTGAGCAATGGATTTTTCAGATGAGACATGCATGTCAGTTGGCGCCTGATCAGATGGGGTCTTCTCAGGAGTTCCTGATTTGCCATCTGATAAGTCCTTGTCTACAGGGGACTTTTCCTTCTTTTCTGTAGAGGACTTCCTCTCTGCAGATGACTTCTTGTTTTCAGAGGGGTCTTTCTCAGGCTGTTCCCCCTGGTTATCTGCTTCAGCTTCCGTAGAATGATCAGCTGGTTGTTGATCCTGCTCCTCATCTTCATCTCTTCTTTCTTCTTCCTTATTTTCTTCATCTTTTTTCTCCTCCTCATCTTCCTCTTTCTCCTCTTTCTCTTCAACTTCTTCCTTTTCGACTTCACCTATTTCTTATTTTTCGACTCCTTCTTCTCCTTTTTCTGTATCATCCTTTTCAACTTCTTCAATTCTGGTTTCTTTTTCTTTTTCTCCTTCTCTCCTCTCTGCTATTTCAACTTGATCTTCTTTTCCAAGGATTTTTCCTAGAGAGACACCCTCCATGATGTGTAGGACTAACTGGTCCATATTTCATTTCAAAAGGGACATGAACCTGTTCTCCTGAAGCAACAATAAAATATCTGTCTCTTGACAGAAAAAGCATGAGGAGTTGCTCAGTAGCCTCGGTGTGTTCCCAGGTACTTCTCTCAACAAAATCTTTTAATGGAGTGAAGGAAAGAGATTTTAAGTCCTTCTACTCGTCAAATATATTGATAAAAGAAAACTTAAGAGCTTATTGTTTTACCAGCTTTAATTGATCTGCATTCAGGTTCAGATGATTGTTCTCCCTGAGGTTTAGGGAGTATCCAACTTCTGGTGTCTCTATTGTTTATTCTGCCTCTTCCTCTTCTGTCATGCTAGGGAGAGTGAGAAGGGGAACGATTTCAGCCATCAACTCTGATTGACTGGCTGATCTGATGACCGATCTTCAGCAGGAACAGGTGCAGGTGAAATGATTATTTACATCTGGGCTGAAGGTTCTTCAATTGGTGTAGGTGCAGGTGATCTTATTGTCTGCACTGTTTCTTCTTCAACTTCAAGTGGCTAGTCCTCCAATCCTCTCTGCCTTTTGGGGGACTTATCTGTAGATGAGGTGATGTGCACAGCCTCCTCTGCTGCAGGTAGATTCCTTTTCGACAGCTTGGAAATAGGTAGGTTGTCATTGTCGGACTCATCTGCATGTAACTTTTGCATTTTAGCTGCAGAAGGGGTTGATGTTATCTCCTCTGCAGGTAACGTTTAGGAGGATTGGCCAAGTGCATCATAGCGGACTTCATCTGAGTCCGTAGGCGCTCTGTATGGAGAAGTCCCACTCGCCATCTCCCTCAAAATTTTGGTTGCTTTCCTTTCATCTCCCAACTTCTTTAAAGTTTCTTGGTCCAGGTGACCAAGTCTTTTGCTGCCATGAAATATGTCTGAAGCTCCCTTTAAACTCCAAGATCTAACTGATCTGGGTTCCATAGGCAAGCTTATGTTTAAACTTCTTCTCCTCTGCATTCCAGCTTACCTTGTTCACTTCTCGGACTAACTGCTGTAGATATAGTCCGGCCAGTTAATCCGTTGTTGCTGGATAAGCGCTCCCATCACAATATTTTGGCAGATGATATCTTATCATAACTTCCGGCCATGCCCATGACAATCTTGTTAGTGATGTCAATGACGTATCGGTAATCCTTCTTCAGGTCGTCTCTCTTCACTGTAAATTTGACCTTATTGGGTTGTTCTGGTAATTTAATCTCGTACCAGGTTTCAACAGAACTTTGTTTTATAGATTCAACTGTAATGCCCCTATTCTCCATCTTGAATGCGTCAGCAATGGTCTGAGGCGTGATGTTGATTTCTTCTCCGAAGATCGAGCTGGTGATACAGTGCTCCCTGACTTTTGCTTTTTTGAAAAACAAATGACGGCCTCCTTGAACAACTGCTTCGGGTTGATGTCTAGGAAATGGTAGATACTATTTTTCTTCATCATGCGGATAACATGGCTCATTTCTCCGGTGTCCGCCATGTTTGCCTCGATCAATCCTTCGAAATCCACCACGATACTGAAAATGATTTGCTCCTTCACCATCTTTAGGTTAACTCCTTCGAAATACTGAGTGGAGTCCATTTGTGCAAAACAATAAGCTTTTTGATTGAATGCAGTGAATATTCAGAGGTTTTTCTTGCTTTTGACAACTAGGGTTCTTAGAGCTTGAAGATGGTGAAGTTTTTGAAATGATTTCTGCCGCCTTAAATACCCAGTTGAAAAGACTCTTTGAGTTTTAGTAATAAAATAATCAAGCGGTGGTACGATTTTTGATAATTAAGGAATGACGGTTGAAGTTGATTGGAAGTTGTGGAGGTAGTGCGATTGTCCACATGTAAATAAATAATATAATAATTAAGTCGGTCTAAGAATTAGAAACTTAGCTGGTTGACGGTTTGACTTCTTGTCTGCTCTGCATCAGGTAAGTTGTGTCGCCTGTGGTTGATGTCAGCTAACTTTTCATTATCTGGTCTGATCAGGTAGCTTTCTCATCTGGTCTCCACATCATGTAGCTTTCTGCATTAGCTAGCTTTTCTGCACCAGGTGACTTTTCATCGTCTGGTCTCCACATCAGGTAGCTTCCCTGTCTGGTTTAGATCGATAACTTTTTATTCAGCTTTAGATCAGATGACTTTTCTCGTCTGTATTAGATTCCCAATATAGTAGTCCAAGTTCCCTGCTTAGCTCCAGAAACCTTTGTTCTGGTAAAGGTTTTGTGAATATGTCAGCAATTTGGAACTCCGTGCTGACTCTTTCCACTCTAACTCTCTTTTTAGCACATGGTCTCTGATGAAATGATGTTTGACATCTATGTGGTTTGTCCTTGAGTGCAATACTGGACTGTTTGTTATTGCAATTACATTATTGCTATCACACCATATTGGAACTTCATTTGCAGTGATGTTGTAGTGTTGGTCCCCAGAATGATGAAGACTGTCCTCACTGTACCAACACGAGTCTTTTCTAGCGCGCTTTGTCCTCACTCACGCGCACCTGGGAAACTTGCCAGGGGGTCACCCATCCCATAACTACTCCATGCCAAGCACGCTTAGCTTTAGAGTTTTTATGAGACGGATACCACAAAAGAATATGCAACTTGTTGGTATGAGTAGTCCAAATCAATTCATTTAACCATTTTCTAGTGCAGATATCACAGATCGAATCGCAAGCCGCGCCTCGCGCATTTTTAAGCTCATGAAGGCAGGATGCTGGACCGAAGCCCAACATACGTAAACCCTTGAGTGTTATCATACGTTAAATGCAATTGTGTGTTATAAATTAACACCTCCTCTTTCATTTCCTTCGGCCTAAACACTCGAGAAGCCTCCTAAAACCCTTCCCCAGCTCCCCTTAGACGATTCTTAGCCTTTCAAACTTTTGTATTGACATAGAGGAGAGGATTACTCAAGCTCCGGAGAAGGTTATCAAGGTCGATCGATCCATTCTTCGTTCTTCCTCGTTGTTCTTCGTTGGTTCGTCATCGTTCTTGATTGTTCTTCGTCTATTAAAGTAAGTTTAGCAAATCCTCGAAGTTATTTTTCGGTGTTGTTGTTATGACAATTGGATTACGGGTATTTGGGTAGTTTTGTTGCTTAACTTTCGTAGACAATCAAACCGGATGAACTTGTAGTAATCAAAACTATCGTTGTAAGTATATTTCATTCTCGAACCATTGATTCATGTATCTTGTTGTAATAATCATATGCGAATTTTACATTTCACATTTGGTTAGGAATTCGAACTAAGTTAAGAATCGAACTAAGTTAAGAATTCGGTTAGGAAAGGGAATGGGAAACTAGTTTTATTCGCCATTATCCTTACGAAATGTTAATCAAGGGATATGTGATTAGTTTGAACTCGATCGGTCGTGGAAGTTCAAATTGTCGTAAGGCACTTACCGTTGGAATTAAGGCAAGTGAAACCTTGCTCAGATTATGTTAATTTTATTTAAAATATCCAGAAAACATGAATGTGCCGTTCCGTGATGAATGCCGAACGATTATCTTTCTCTATAAACTGTGTTATGAATGGGCCGATGTGTTGGGGGTAAAACCTGAATGGAACACACATGGTAATGTGTTGAGGGATAAGACCTAAAATGGCACCCACGTTCCGGAGTATTTCCGGGTAGATACTTCCGTGACCCTTAGTCGGGACATTGGGGTTTATGTGCTAAAAGAGGAAGACAACGTCGGCTATACTGTGAATTATCATCTATATATTATCTGGTACGGTGTTATCGAATTGTGTATTTTGTTGTGAAATGCTGCAATTGAATATCATTATCTGATCCCGGTCTGTATGGCACGATTCGTCGTGTCAGGTAAATTTGTTGAATATGTGTAGGACATTCCCGAGGGTTCCGGCCAGGCTTGAACGGTGTTGGAATAAAGTTCTGCTACTACATGTTTTAATTAAATTTCTGAAAACTCTATTTATGTAATAATCATGTTTTGAATTATGTTTTCTTTCAAGACATCCCGATTCATGTTATGTAACCGTGGACTCACCCATTTTATAATGCCTTATTCAATTTCCTAAAATAGCCTTGTGGGTCCCACACGGGATTCACGACACTGTAATGCCCCGGTGAATTTTGGGGGTGTTACAAAACTCCAAAGTTAAGCGTGCTTGGCTTGGAGTATTTATGGGATGGGTGACCCCCTGGGAAGTTTCTCAGGAGCGCGTGAGTGAGGACAAAGCGTGCTAGAAAAAGACTTGTGTTGGTACAGTGAGGACAGTCTTCATCATTTCAGGGACCAACATCAGGCTTGGTTGAGCCAAATATAATATCATCCACATATATTTGAACTAGTAATATGTGGTCTTCATGTTCAATTCTGAAGAGAGTTTTGCCCACCTTTCCTTTGGAAAATCCATTTTTCTCAAGAAAACAGATAGGGTTTCATACCATGCTCTTGGTGCCTGCTTGAGTCCATAGAGAGCTTTCAGAAGCTTGTATACTTTGTCTCCTTTGACAAATCCATGGGGTTGCTCAACATAGACTTCTTCATCTTCTAATACTCCATTGAGAAATGCACTTTTCAAGTCCAGTTGGTAGACCTCAAAATCATTAAATGCTGCATATGCAAGGAATAGGCTGATGAGCCTCCATCCTGATTCTCCAATCATCAAATTCATTAATAGAGAACATAGGCACTTTGTTGATCATAGATGTATCCATGTAAGAATAAAGGAATGAAGAAGACTGTTTTAAAAATTAAGTGATTTTGGATCTGATTCGGTTAAAAATACGACTGATTCTTTTTAGAATCAATCGCTCCGATACCACTTGTTGGCCACTAAGTATACTGGATACAGCTTGGAAAGTGTTTTAAACAACAAGCTGTAGTGTTTAAATCTGAGTGCGTAGCAGAAGTCTTAATACGAAGTTGTCAGAGATACAAAGAACTCGATGTGCAGTGTATACTTAAATAATCACAGTTAAATAAAACAATAAAAGCAGAAAGTAAATTACACAGTATTTAAAGTGGTTCGAGGTAAACCCCTCTACGTCCACTGGTCCTCCACACAGGAGTAAAAAAAGTTTATTATAATTAATGCATACACAACTACGTAATTATAACAACACTTAATTAATATATCGTTCACACAGATTGATATAAAGATCTTAGCTTTCAACCATTCACACAGATTGGTTTGAGCTAACACTTTGACTGGCTTCTTCACACACAGTTCTGAAGCTTCGTCTTCTTCAATGCAAGTCCTTCACACACAGTTCAGGAGAAGCAAAGATTTCTCAGTCCACACAGGGCTGATATGAGTTTGTTCAAAGATAGAACAGGGTTTGAACAACAGCTATGACTTTCTGGGTTATAAGCTGATGATGTGTTGTTCAAGGTTTGAGCACTGTATATCTCTTATATCTGAATAGCATAAAGCTTGGGGAGATGTGTTTTGCTCTGAATATTTCTTGTAAGCTTGATCGTTTTGTAAGTCGTTGAGTCGTTCAGTAGTTTTTCAGTTGTTTTTCAATAGTTTTTCAGTAGTCGATGATCTTCAAACTCTGGAGATATATATAGCCTTCTCAAATATATCCGTTTGAAATATATCCGTTGAGGCAAGATTCTGCGACAACTAATATTTGACTGAGATCCGGATATTACGGGATTTTGAAGATCTTCTGACTTACAGTATTTATATACTTTATGCTTTAATATTTAAATACTTCTTTATTAACGGGACTTGACTTCTAGTGAATACTGAAGATTCCTTCTTGTCCTGTTGAGAGCTGTATGGAAGGTATCACTGTATTGATATTCGAGACAGCTTCCATACTTTGGCTTTGCGGGACTCTTTGTTGTATGATTAATATATTGTATTGTTGGGACTGCAAGAATTCTTCGATACAGGTTTGATACTTGATCAGCTTTTCGATACAGCTAGAGGCGGTATTCAGGATTTGGCATATTGTCAAAACATTCTGATAATACGATCGATACAGGGCTGCATCGATACAGTGATTTGTTATCCCAACATTCCCGGTCATGTGCCTTGAGCATCCGGAATCTACAAACCATTCTTCACCTCTAATGTTTGAATTTGTGGAGATGTGGTAGTAGTCCTTCCACCTTTTCTGCAATCAGACAAGCAAATATTTAGGTACACAAATCTGTGTGGGTCCTCGGGGGTTAGTTGGTTTTTTTGAGAACTGGTTTCTCCTGGGATTGTGAAAGTTCTGTTATTACCCCTAAAAGGTGTGTATTGTCTGGGTCTATATCCTCTGTTAGGATTGTGTACCGGATGTGCCTCATAAAACTCATGGTGTGGGCCATGCCTAAATCTTAGCTGAGACCATTTATTAAATCTTTGAGGTCTCCACACCTGTTCGTTTTGACAATTAGGATAACCTTAAGGTTTCCATTTGCCCCTCCCATTTTGAAATCTGTTTTTGGGGAGTCTTTGATAATAGTGGGCATGTTGTCTGGGCTGCTGCTTCTGCCTTGGCCATTGCCTAGTCTCATGTCTAGGTGGCTACCTTGTATACCTTGGCTGCAGTCTAGACCTGTGACTTGGCTATTGCCTATTTTGAAATACAGGTTTGTATATTGGCTCAACAGACGAGACAATTGTTTCTCCCTTGATGAAAGTGGTTTTAGAACTAGAGGGAGTGTTGGGGTCATATCTAAGGCCTGATCTAGAATATAATGGCCTTTTATTTGTACACAATTCATCCAGGGTTAGAGATGCCTTCAGGGAGGTTATTTCTTTCGCCTGAGTTTTACTTAGCTGAGTCAGTTTTGCAAACTCAGCTTTGACATCACCAAGTGCAGCTGATTTTTCATTATTCAAAACAGTTAGTCATTTTATCTCAGCTGTGGTATTATCAGCCTAGTTTGTAGAGTTGTCTGCAGCCTGGTTTTCAAGATCAGCTTTGGTTTTATTAAATTCTTGGCTGAATTTTTCAAAGTCATTTTTCAGCTGCCCATTCTCATCTTGCAGTTAGGTCCTCTCGGCTGATATAGTTTGGTGTGCAGATTTTAATCTCTCAAAATCTTTGAGAAGCTAATTTACAGACTCGTGTAAGTCCATGTCTTGTGACATGTCTGAGCTGTTATTATTTGAAACTGAGGGTTTAGATGTTACCTCTTTATCAGCTAGGTTGGCCATCAGACAATCATATTCTTCATCATCATCAGAGAAGAATCCGTTGCTTGATTCTACTCGCTCCTGGTCTTCTCCAATGAGGGCCTTCCTTCGGTCTTCTTTTCTGCTCACCTCCTTTTTTCTCTCGTCCTTCTTGAGATTAGGAGAGTCGATTTGGATGTGTCCTGTCTTGTGGCAATTATAACACTCCACCTTCCAGCTTCCAGCCTTTTGATTTCTCCTGGGATTCTCCTTATAGTTCTTCTTGTATTTGGAGTAATTCTTTATGAAGTTGCTTTGCATTATGAACACCATTTCTTCCTCGAAATCGAGTGGATTTGGAGGTTTGACATCAGGTAGATTCTTTCCGGGGGACTCGGCTGCAAAGGCTATTCCCTTCTCTGCAGGCTCGGTAGATGATGAACTTAGGAGTTCGAATTCATAAACCTTTAGATCGGAGAACAGCTCCTGATTTTTATTTTATTGAGGTCTTTGGATTCCATCATGGCTACCGCCTTATACTCCATTCGGGACTAAGAGATCTGAGCACCTTCAAGGCCATCTCCCTGTTGCCATATGATTTTCCAAGAGAGTTGATTTCATTGATGATCTCTGTGAACCATGTGTCCACCTGGTCTATAGATTCTCGAGACTTCATTTTGAAGTTGTCAAATTTCTGGGTAGCAATTGACAGCTTGTTTTCTTTGATCAGCTCTGTACCCTCACACATCACCGCAAGGGTGTCCAAAATCTCCTTGGCATTTTTGCAGTTCTTGATCTTGACCATTGTTGATTTATCAAGAGTTTGATACAGCACGTCTCTGGCCCGGTTGTCAAGGTTGGCCAGCTTTTTTTCTTTAATGGTCAGCTCCGTCCTCTTCTTTGGGATCTTCTCTGGCTTCCCGACTGTAATCTCCTCAGGAGTGTTGTCCTTCTCGAATATGAAGGGACCATCCTCTATGATGCACCACATGTCGTCATGGATTGAAGATAAGTGTGCCTGCATCCTTATCTTCCAAAGATCGTACTCGTCAACTGAAAAGACAGGTAATCTAGAATGCATGTGTTCCATTTCTAAAATGAGCTTAAAATATATCCTCGATATATGGATCTGGTTCTTGAAATATTGAACCAACCTCTCTGATACCACTTGTAGGTCACAAGTCGTCCAGGAATAAGTCTAGAGGGAGGGTGAATAGACTTATTGAAACTCTTTTCCACAAAGGATGAGTTTCTCAGCTGATGGTACAGATGAATTGGAGTCGTTTGTAGTCAATGTAAGTGCGGAAGTCAGCTGATGACGAATACATAAATAATCAATGGAACACTTAAGTATGAATGCAGCAGTTAAGTATGATGGTGATAGCAGTAAAACACGCAGGCAGTTATAGTGGTCTCAGAGGTGGGGTAATCCTCTTTTCTCCAAACAAGTTGGAGATGAATTCACTATAATTCTTAACCAGTGATAAATATTACAGTGATTCAACCAATTACAATAGCTTCCAACCAGTGGAATTCCTTGCCGTTGCAACTCCCTTTGACTGCCTTGCACCTCTTGATCTACGATCCTTGGATGTCTTTACAGTCTCTCGAACTTCAACCAGTGAAGTACCCCGAACTCAGGTTTTAAAGACACGAGTGATTGTCTTCTCCAACTAAGAGCTTCTTCAAATAAGAACTTTTGAACTCTTGCTCTTTCACGATGCTATTCTTCGCTTTGATTGCTTTGTTTGCTTTGATTGCTTGTAACTGTTGTTCGTATCGTACTTCTCAACTTCAAATCTTCGGATATATATAGGTATCGATCCTTGAGCATTTCTTCATAGCCGTTGCAAATCTGTAACAAATCTGTCCGTTGGAAATATGGACTTCTTTGTTTTTCTTTCTGAACGTTGCAAGGCTGGATTCCCATTATTTTAATCCAATTCCGACCGTTGTGAAGACTTCCATGTGATGGCGCCGAATCTTTTGAATATAATAAGTTTAAAGTCTCCAGTGGTGGGTCTGGATGAATTACATCATTCATTTCCTTTCCGAATCTCTCCAATCTGTCTCTAATCGCCCGCATGTGACTTTCCGTAAATATTGACTATTCAACGCATGCTGACGTGGACTGGAGTACTTGGCTGATCACTTAACTGATCTCCGCGGTCAAACTATCTGATGTGCAGTCAACCTTCTCTGATGTCGACTTCTATGTTGTGCCAACTTGTCTGAAGTCTTCTGACCTGATTGAACTTGACTGATCTGATGGTCAGACTTCAGATGACTTGACTTTTCTTCTTGACTGCAGTCTGGTCCAACTTGGCTGATTTAAAATGTTGACCAGAACTTCTCTGACAAGGGTTGCCTGATATGACTCGTCTGTGATCAACCTTATCTGATCAGTTGAGTTGACCAAGACTCGGTTGATAGATACTTATCTGATTTGCACTTAGCCGATTTTTAAGCCTAACTTATATGGCCTATAAAAGATACTCATTTGGTTCTTCTTTAGATTTTGCCACGTATCTAACTTAACACAGTTTGGCTTATGGAAGATACTCATTTGGTTCTTCCTTACATTTTGCCAAGTAATAAACATATAATTGAATATATAAAGATGACATCATCAAAATCTAATAAGTATTCCTAACAAAAGTAGTGGGTTCTTCATTGGTGACACGAGGGACCGATTCCTCATGTTTATTGTCTTTAGCGGCAACTTCTTCCTATTGCGGGGGCGGGGACTTATGTTGTTCATTGTACGTCCCCTGGCCTTGTTGGACTTGGATGTTGGCACATTCTCCTTCCCAAGCCTCTTCTCGGCTAATCCAAAGACCTGCCTGTAAGGCCTCATCGTCGTCGTTGGAGTCCGGGTCGGAGTAGTGACTTGGTGATGGAGCCTTGTCACTGGACTGTGATTTCCCTTTGAGTCAGGCCTTCTCTTTTGCCATGAAATAGTTTGTGATAAGCGCAAGGCAAACGTGATCTTTCCATCTGATCAAGACCTCAATGTTATTGGTGTCCGTGACCTCTAGAGCAAATAACTCTTCCTCCTTTCAGTCCTCCAAGATGTATAGGATGTCGTAGGCAGCGGCGACCCTGTGGGATTTCCAAACTTATAAGCGCTCGAAGGCTCCTCTGTTTGGACTTGAAGGAGAGTGTTATTGATAATATCCGTCGGGGAGGGACTCTGAACAACAGATGGCTCTATTATATGATTAGGATCCTCAGCAGGTGTGGGAGCCTGTTGGGGATAGGTATCCCTGACAGGGGTGGGTGCACTGTTGGGAGTGAGACTCCATATAGGGGTGGGTGCCCTGTTGGGAGTTGCGGCTTTCACCTCTGAAGAGGCAGCCGATTCGCCAGATCCTTCTAACTTGGCAAACAGTTGTTCCTCCATCATAGCGGCCACTGGCTCGGGATCTGCTGTACGAGCAACAACTGTTTCTTCCATAGGGGTTGCGCCCTGTGGGATAAATTCAGTGATTGGAGTGGTCCATTGGACTTCTACAGTAACCGCCGTAGTCACTGTAGGATCAGCCTTAGAATATTTCTTCATCTTTTTTCTTTTCTTCTCAAAAGCTTTGGGGGAGTTGCTATCAGGAATACTTCTTTTTCTCTTCTTCCCACCACTAGAGCTCTTCAGAGTGACATCCCTCGAGACACTTGAGGTTGGCATGTTGTAGGGGTTGGGCCTGTCAGCATGAATGGGCGTTTTGTTGTATACAGCAGGTCTGATTCCACCAATAAACTTTCTGGTCCCGATTTTCTTGGCCGCTGCGGACTGTTTTACTCCTCAACGAGTGAGTATGTGGTTCATAATTAGGCCAAATGATTTCTTGGCAGACTCCGGCTTAGATGACTCTTACTGAATGCATTTCAGAATGAGTTTCCATAGTTAACCTTTTCACCAAACATGATGGCGACCATCATTCTGCATGTACCTTAAGTTGGTGCAAATTTCGAAAGCACCAGTTCTGTTTTCAACTACTCGGCAGCAAAAATCATGAAGATAGACGTATGGGAGAGTGAAGTTCTTCTTGTGGCAAGAGGATGAACATTGGTGTCCATGGAAGTGCCAGTAAACAGCTTCCAATAGGCAGACAGCAGGCTTTCAGACCCAAAAGTCTCCAGTTCTTCCATCTTCAGCCCGTCAAAGGGCAGTTTGTAGATCTTCGCCAGTAGATTCTTGTTCACAGGGATCTCAATCCCTTGCATAGTCCCAATAATGTCAGTGATTTCAGAGTCTTTTCTCTGCAAAGTGGCATCCAGATAGAATTCTTCCACTATCTGTTCGTCATAGTTGTCAGCGTGATGACTTCCTAGACGGTACAGACCTGGTTGCTTCACTCAACAACCAAGTCCATTCCGATTTCGTCTTCACTTTCAAAGGTAATCATCTCCATTAAAACAGATTTAGCAAACGTGACTATGAATGATGGTTTCCTTCTTCTTCAGAGAGATTGAAGAGGTCTGTGAGGTAAATTTTTTCTAGAAAACGGGGTGAGGAAACAGGAAATTAAGCAAAGGAATGCAGCATGTAGACAAATTGTTGTAGACCCATTTAATATTGCAGAAAGCATAAAGAGTCTGTGAGAGCAATGTATTGTCCTTTTATAGGGTGCTGGGAAGACTAGGTTAGTAGTGAACGGTCAGATTTAAGGGATGGGAACCTTCTTTTGAAAGAACGTACATGATGGATTCAGATGTAACTTATACGTCTAGTCCGTCAGTTCTGAAATAATAGGTGGTCCCACTTCTGATACAGTTCGTCTTCCACTATTGCACGAAACAGCGGTTTGAATTTTGAAATCGCGGTATTTGAGGCAGTAAAGTCCAAGTGTCTTTAAAACTATTAAAGGGTCAAACATTTTAAATTCAGACAGAGCACGTGGACATAAAACGGTTTGTTGTGTATAAGTGTATAAATTAGATACGATTATAATAGTAATTGATATCCTACCGTGTTTGTGTTGTATCCACAAAAATACAGCGCTCCCCCTTACAAAGTACATACAAGACTCAATTCTCACGGCAATATTAGATTAATACTGTATTCATGGGTCGTATCGTATTCCCCCTTAATTAATGCACATGTCACCTGTAGGAAGGTTTTATGCCTTCTTCTTCCTACAGTGAGATCTGAGTTGTTTTGAATGTACAGTTAATTAAAGTGGATACTGTATTCTTGGGTCTTACAGCATTCCCCCTCAATTGGTGAGTAAAATGGAAAAACTTACAGGGAGTCTAGCTGTAACATTCCCAATTCCTAGCGAAGCATGCAGAATCTGGTTGTGATGAGAGGATTTGTAAAGATGTCGGCTAGCTGTATGTCTGTATGAATCTTCTCGATCCAAACATCTTTATTCTCAACACTATTCCTGATGAATGATGCTTCATATCAATATGCTTAGTTCGCGAGTGCAATACAGGGTTGTGCATGATTGTAATTGCACTCGTTCTATCGCACATGATTGGAGTCTATCTGGCGCTGATTCCGTAATATTGTAACTGTTGTTGCATCCAGAGAAATTGCATAAAGCAACTTCCAGCGGCATAATATTCTGACTCGGCTGTAGATAGCGAGTTGGTCAATTGCTTCTTACTGAACCATGACACAAATCTAGGTCCAATGAAGTGACAAGTACCGCTTATACTCTTTCTATCCAACTTACAGCCTCCGAGATCCATGTCGCTGTAGCCTACCAAATCGAATCCTCATTCCTTAGGATACCACAATCCTACATCGATTGTTCCTTTCACATATTTAATGATTCGTTTGGCTGTGATGAAGCTTGACTCCTTAGGTGCTACCTGATACCGAGCAAAAACTCCTACAGCAAATCAGATAGCGGGCCTGCTAGCTATTAGGTATAGGAGTGAGCCTATTAGCTTACTGTAGAGTAGTTGATCAACCGGCTTTACATCTTCGTCAGCACTAATTTGCATGGAAGTGCTCATGGCAGTGGATGAGGATCTGGAGTTCTTCATCTAGAATTTGTTGAGCAGCTCCTTGCTATACTTTTCCTGGTTGATGAATATGCCTGTAGCCAATTGCTTAACCTGCAATCATAGAAAATAGCTAAGTTCTCCCATCATACCCATTTCAAATTTACTTTGCATGATATGAGAGAACCTTTGACATAGAGAAAGGTTAGTTGAACCAAATATAATATTATCGATATATATTTGTACCATTAAAAGATCGTCATCTTCCTATATTTTAAAGAGGGTCTTGTCCAATGCACCTTTCTCAAATCCATTATTGATTAGGTACAGGGACAAGGTTTCATACCAGGCTATAGGTGCTTTCTTAAGTCCATACAGTGCTTTCCTTAGTCTGTATCCGCCTTCAGTGTTGACAAACCCTTGTGGCTGCTCAACATAGACTTCCTCGGTGAGATCTCCATTCAAGAATGCACTCTTAATATCCATTTGATATACTATAAAATTCTTGTGAGCGGCGAATTCTAGGAATATCTTGATGGCTTCTAGTCTTGCTACAGGGGCAAAGGTTTCATCGTAGTTTACGCCTTCTTCTTGTCTGTAACCTTTAGCGACTAGTCGGGATTTGTTTCTTATGACAAGTCCATTTTCATCCTTTGTTTCTAAATACCCATTTAGTTCCAATTATAGCTCGATGATCTATTCCGGGTATGAGATACCACACATTGTTTCTTTCGAAACCTGTTGGCCACTAAGTATACAGAATACATCTTGGATAGAACAAACTGTAAGATTTTCAAATAAGATTGCATAGCAGAAGTTTGTTTCAGTGAGTTGCTGTAAATACAGCAACTAGGCTTTTCTCCTGTTAGCTTGGTGCGTACAGGGTTTTGCAGTGTATACTTGTATAAATCACAATTAATGAAAAACAGTAAATGCAAAAGGTAAATAACACAGTATTTAAAGTGGTTCGAGAAGGTAAACCCCTCTACGTCCACTGGTCCTCCACAGAGGAGTGAAAACGTTTATTATATTTATTACGTACACAACTACGTGACTATAATCAAACCTATCCTTCTATCGTTCACACAGACTGATACAAAGACTTTCGCTTTCAACCGTTCACATAGATTGGTTGATGGTGTCTCTTGACTTGCTTCTTCTCACACAGATTGAATCTTCGTCCTATTCGTCCCACATAGGTCATAATAACTTTCTTAGTCCACACAGGGCTAAGTTTTACTCAAAGGTAAAATGGTAAAGTAACAGGTTTAGAACAGTAGCTTTAACACGATGATCTTGAACTGATGATGTGTTGTTCTTGGTGACTGAGTATATTTCTTCTCTTCGGATATATATATATATATATATATATATATATATATATATATATATATATATATATATATATATATATGCTTGAAGAAATATACTTGCTCTTGTAAGATTTTGATTTGACGATAATGAGTATCCAGTCGTTTAATCTTAGTCTGTAATTCGTATTTCGTTCGTTCATTATTATGAAATGTCCTTTTGCATGGACTATTTATAACCTTGGAATAGATCCATTATAAATATGTCCGTTGGCTGGGTTGGTGAGCTGAGATCCATTCTGATTGATTGATTGACTTTCAAGAACAAGATCCGAATTTTGCTCCTTGTTTGAAGATCCTTGTCGATTGGTATTTAAATACTTTATCTAGTCTGTATTTAAATACTTCTATCAAATGACGTTCTGACTTTAGCGTATAAAGTAGATTCCTTCTCAACGGTCTTCAGTTCTGCTGGATAAGTGTTTATTATCCTAACACTTTCAGCCTTTATGCTGTATCCAGCATAATACGTCTTATTGCTGTTAGCTGTAGACTTCAACGCTGTCGGCATTCTCCCATGCTGTATGGCTGGCGCTATATGAAGATTAAAGACAGCTTCCATACTTAGCGGTATATCGAGTCCTTCGCTGTATGATGGCAAATATTCTTCAGATAGCTTGCTGTATGAGGGTTAGAGAACTTGTTGTATGATGGCAGTGCGGAATTTGCTGTATGTTGGCACTTATAAAAACAAAGTACAGGATTATTTATCCCAACAATTTCCCTCTTTTGATAATGCCAAAACCTCTTTATCGATGATGCCAAAACATCTTTATGCCGAAACAATTTCCCTCTTTATCGATAACATCTTGATCCGGAGAGGCTGACTTCTTGATCTTCTGTCGAATGATCTGGTCTTCAGCACTTAAAAAAATTATGAACTGCTAACAGGCATGTTCTAATCATTAGGTAAAACATCTACAAGGATGTGTATTACAATTTAAACTTATGATTGGTGCGCAGACACAATCTTACAGTGTGATCTATGTTGCATACAATTTAACCTATAAATTGTTCATGGACTAGTTCTTACAGCTTGATACTTAATAAGTTTCATACTTGTTGTTTGCAGCAATATAAATTAAATTTAAATTCGTAATCAAACAGTAAACGTAGATTACAAGTTGTAATCTTTCAAGACAAAGATAGAGTTCTATTGATATCAGTCAAAGATTACAATGATAAAGATACAGAGATTTTATGCTACTAAGTTCAATGCCTAAAGGATCCTCCATGCTATCTCCTGTAATGAGCGTGTCTCCAAGGCCTCTTATCAGGATCATTTTCGGTTCCTCTCCACCAGTGCTCTAATGAATCCTTGCCTCGATCTAGATAGATCGCTCTTCCTTCAGCCGATTGGTCGAAGGCAAATATCCAGTCTTCAGGCTGAGTAATCCGATCTCCCTTCCGATGCCTTGATTTCATTGAAATTTGCAATGGGAGCAGTCCTCTTTCCAGCATATTTGCAAATTCATCCACAACCTCCGCCAATGTCTTGCATTTGTTGAAGATGGCAGACTCCCTGATGAGCTTGACGAAGTACCTCATCAGTTCGTTCTTCCTCCATTGCTTCACTTCATCAGCTGTAGGCTGACGGTTGTTGGGCAGACGAATCTCCGATGGCTTCTGCATATTATTCTTCCAAGGAAAGTTAGGGTCGTGGAACTCTGGGCGAAAACCAGTTACCCTGTAACTTTGTGCAGGTGTGGCCAAACGGTTGATTGCAACTAGTTACCCTATAACTTTGTGCAGGTGCAGCATCAAATTCTCTCTCTCTCTCTCTATCCTCCATTTCCTAGCAGCCTCTCTGGACTCTTCCCCCTTTTTGGCTTCATCAAGATATGAGACCTTGGCATCAATGCATTCCAGGACTTTTATTTCTTTGTCGTGTTTGGTCTCTATGCTTAAGATTTTGGCCACCAGGGAACTGAGCACCACAGACATGTCATCGATCTTTTGGTCATGTCCTGTGAGCCTGGAGTCAGTCTCCTGTAGGGCGGCGATAGTCTTGCTTTTGCAAATGCGGAGCTTTGCCTGTTCTTCTTTGAGAATTTGTTCCTGACGCTTTTGAAGTTGTGAGAGAGCTTGCTTTAATGCACTCGATAGAATGCAAAAAGCTTCTTCAGGCCAGTCATCTCGTCTATGGCAGTCTCGTGCAGCCAATCGAGCCATTTGCCAACATTGTACAGGGCGCCTACAACATCCTATAGAAAGACTGTTTGGTGACCGATTACGTGCAATTGATCGATCTTTGCTTCTGTACGCGGAGAGTTGGGGCGCACTATATTTTCTTCTTCAGCTCCATTGAGCTGGCGCACGACCACATGGTTACGTGTCTATTGTGGTCTATCCTCGGGTAGAAAACCATCATCGGATTCCACAGATGGAGGTGATGCAGGCGCATCAGGTGCAGGCATGGCTGTTTGTTCATCAGCCTGTTCAGTCTCGGCGACATGGGGGACTGATTCCACCTGTTCCGGTTGGGCTTCTGTATACATGGGTACAAGAGGGACTGATTCCTCCTGCTGTCTCTTAGCATCCGCCTGCTCCGGCAGAGGGACTGATTCCTCGTGCGGGATGGCACGGGATTCTTCTTCAGCGGCGACGATAGACTCGGGTGCTTATTCAGAAACTGTCGGTTAATCAGTGACAGGAGGGTCTAATTCCTCCTGTTCGCCAGAAGCTTCCTGTCTATGGGTGGTAGACTGATGTCTGTCAAATGTCCCCTGACCCTGTTGGTCCTGCATTCTAGAAAATTCCTGTTCTCAAGCCTCCTCGCGGCTCATTCTCAGACCTGCCTGAAAGGCGTCGTCGTCGTTGTCTGAGTCGTGGTCGGATTTGGGACTGATGGGAACAGTGTATTCGGACTTGGATTTTCCTTTCAATCGGGCTTGCTCTTTTACCAGAAAGTAGCTCTTGATAAGCTCTTGGCAAAAGTTGTTGTCCCATTGAATAAGGACTTTGATATTCTGGGAATCGATCACCTCCAGAACAAATTTTTCTTCTTCTTTCCAATCCTCCCAATTGTATATAATGTCATAAGGTGTGTATGACTTCCATTGGACAAACTTTTCAAATACTTGATCAATTTGCACTTGAAGGAGGGTTTCCTTAATGATAGCAGAGGGGGGGTGTTAGGAATACTTGTTAGATTTTGATGATGTCATTAATATAATTCAAATGTTTATTACTTGGCAAAAATGTAAGGAAGAACCAAATGAGTATCTTCCATAGGCCAAATTGTATTAAGTTAAATACTTGGCAAAATGTAAAGAAGAACCAAATGAGTATCTTCTATAGGCCAAATAAGTTAGGCTCAAATCGGATAAGTACATAAGTACAGCTAATTACATCAGAGAAGTACAGCCGAGTCAAGACAGAGAAGTTCTGGTCAACAAAAATTCATCAGAGATGTTTGACCAGACTGCAGTCAAGTGACTTCAGACAAGTCATCGATCAAAGTAGTCTCAAATGCACTGACAGAGAAGTCCAATATGCAGAGAAGATGACTGTACATCAGCCAACTTGATCAGCCAAGTACTCCAAGTCCACGTCAGCATGCGTTGAAAAGTCAAATATTACGGAAAGTCACATGCAAGCGTGAAGAGACAAATTGGAGAGATTCCCGCAAGGATATGAAATTAAATAATTCATCCAGACCTACCACTGAAGACTTTAATCTTATTGTATTCAAAAGATTCGGCGCCTCACATGCAAAGTCTTCACAACGGTCTAAAGATGGATTAAAATATGGGAATCCAGCCTTGCAACGTTCAGAAAAATAAACAAAGAAGTCTATTTGTTACAAGATTTGCAACGGCTATGAAGAATGCTCAAGGATCAACACCTATATATATATCCGAAGATTTAAAGATGAGCAACATCGGTGCGAACAAAATCTCAAGCAATCAAAACATTCAATGCAATCAAAAAGCGAACTATAGCATCGTGAAAAGACCAGTACTCAAAGTTCATATTTGAAGAAGCTCTTAGTTGGAGAAGACAAAAACTCGTGTCTTTAATCCTGAGTTCGGGGTACTTCACTGGTTGAAGTTCAAGACTGTAAAGGCATCCAAGGATCGCGGATCAAGAGGTGCAAGGCAGTCAAGGGAGTTGCAACGGCAAGGATTTCCACTGGTTGGAAGCTGTTGTAATTGGTTGAATCACTGTAATCTTTATCACTGGTTGACAATTGTAGTGAATTCATCTCCAACTGGTTTGGAGATAAGTGGATTAGTAGAAGATTACCCCACCTCTGAGACCACTATAACTGCCTGCGTATTTTACTATTTTATAGCATCATACTTTAACTGCTGCATTCATTGTTAAGTGTTTCATTGGTTGTTCTTGTATTCGTCATCAGCTGACTTCCGCACGTATTGAGTACAAACGACTCTAAGTCATTTGCATATCTATCAGCTGAGAAACTTACTCTTCGTGAAAAAGAGTTTAAGAGTTTTAATAAGGCTATTCACCCCCCTCTAGACTTATTCCTGGACGACTTGTGACCTACAAGTGGTATCGGAGAGGTTGGTTCATTTATTTCACGAACCAAATCCATATATCGAGGATATATATGTTTTTAACTCTCATTGTAAAATGGAACACATGCATTCTAGATTACCTGTGTTTTCAGTTGACGAGTATGATCTTTGGAAAATAAGGATGCAGGCACACTTATCTTCAATCCATGATGACATGTGGTGCATCATAGAGGACGGTCCATTCATCTTCGAGAAGGACAACACTCCCGAGGAGATTGCAGCAGGGAAGCAAGAGAAGATCCCAAAGAACAGGACAGAGCTGACCCGAGAAAGTTGGCCAACCTAGACAACCGTGCCAGAGACGTGTTGTATCAAACTCTTGACAAATCAACAATGGTCAAGATCAAAAACTGCAAAAACGCCAAAGAAATCTAAGACACACTAGCCTTAATGTGTGAGGGAACAGAGCTGATCAAAGAGAACAAGTTGTCAATTGCTACTAAAAAATTTGACAACTTCAAAATGAAGAATGGCGAATCAATAGACCAAGTGGACACAAGGTTCACTGAGATCATAAATGAGAACAACTCCCTTGGTAAATCTTATGGCAATAGAGAAATGGCGCTGAAGGTCCTAAGATCTCTCAATCCTGAATGGAGCATGAAGGCAGTGGCCATGAAAGAATCCAAGGATCTTAATAAAATAAAGATCCAAGAGCTGTTCTCCGACCTGAAGGCTTATGAGTTCGATCTCCTAAGTTCATCATCAACCGAGCCTGCAGAGAAGGGAATAGCCTTTGCAGCCGAGTCCCCCGCCAAGAGCTTATCTGATGTAAATCCTCCAAATCCATTAGATTTTGAGGAAGAAATGGCGTTCATAATGCAGAGGTTCAGCAACTTCCGGAAGAACTACTCCAAATACAAGAAGAATTATAAGGAGAATCCCAGAAGAAACCAAAAAGCCAGAAGCTGGAAGGTGGAGTGTTACAACTGCCATAAGACAGGAATCGACAGTCCTGATCTTAAGAAGGATGAGAGCAAGAAGGAGGTGAGCAGAAAAGAAGACCGAAGGAAGGCCCTCATCGGAGAAGATCAAGAGCGTGTAGAGTCAAGCAGCGGATTCTTCTCTGAAGATGATGAAGAGTATGATTGCCTGATGGCCAACCTAGCTGATGAAGAGGTAACATCAAAACCCTCTGTTTCAAATAATAGTTCAGCCATATCACAAGATATGGACTTGCACGAATCTGTAAATCAACTACTTAAGGATTTTGAGACACTAAAATCTGCACACCTATCTGTATCTGCCGAGAAGACTCAGTTGCAAGATGAGAATAGGCGGCTGAAAAATGATTTTGAAAAACTCAGCCTAGATTAAATAAAGTCAAATCTGATCTTGAAAACCAGGCTGCAGTTAACTTGAAAAACCAGGCTGATGTCACTACAGCTGAGATAAAACGATTAACTGTTTTAAATAGTGAAAAATCAGCTGCACTTGCTCATGTCAAAGCCGAATTTACTAAACTGACTCAGGTAAGTAAGACTCAGGCGCAGGAAATAACCTCCCTGAAAGCGTCTCTAACTCTGGACGAATTGTGTACTAATAAAAGGCCACTATATTCCAGATCAGGCCTTGGATATGATCCCCACACTCCCTCTAGTTCTAAAACCACTTTCATCAAGGGAGAAACAATTGTCTCGTCTGCTGAGCCTATATACAAACCGGTATTTAAAAATAGGCAACAGCCAAGTCACAAGTCTAGGCTGCAGCCAGGGTTCACAAGGCAGCCACCTAGACAAGCAACTAGGCAATGGCCAAGGCAGAAGCAGCAGCCCAGACAACATGCCCATTATTATAAAAAACTCCCCAAAAATAGATTTCAAAATGGGAGGGGAAAATGGAAACCTCAAGGTTATCCTAACTTTCAAAATGAACAAGTGTGGATACCTCAAAGATTGAATAAATGGTCTCAGCCAAGGTTTAGAAATGGCCCACACTATCAATATTATGAGGCATATCTGGTATACAATCCTAACAGAGGATATAGACCCAGACCTTACACACCTTATAGGGGTAATAACAACAATTTTCACAATCCAAGGAGAAATCAATTCTCCAAGAAACCATCTAACCCTAGAGGACCCACACAGATTTGGGTACCTAAGTCTCTGCTTGTATGATTGCAGAAAAGGTGGAAGGACTACTACCACATCTCCACTAACTTAGACTTTGGAGGTGAAGAATGGTTTGTAGATTCCATATGCTCGAGGCACATGACCGGGAACAAGAAGATGCTGACAAAATATGCCAAACAAAGAGGTCCAGACGTAACCTTTGGAGATTGCCCTAGAGGACAAACAAAGGGCTTTGGAGAGCTGCACCGAGGAAATATCATTATATCCAAAGTCACTATGTCAAAGGGCTCAAGTACAATCTCCTGAGCATAAGCCAGCTTTGTGATGAGAAGAATCTAGTCGTCTTCACCATTTGGAAATGTATGGTGATTGATATCCTGTCTGGAGAGGTGAAGCTACAAGGATTCAGAAGGAGAGATGTCTACATGATAGATTGGAACACAGGAACTCCCAATACCTGTTTTCTATCTAAGACAATAGCTGAGAATGGATCGCTGTGGAACAAAAGATTATGTCATCTGAACTTCATAGCCATCAACAAAATCAGTTCTCAGAAGCTGGTCAGAGGACTTCCAGAGGAAGCATTCAAGAAGGAAGCTCTCTGTGATGCGTGTCAGAAAGGGAAGCAGACCAGAGCATCATTCAAGCCAGTCCAGCCTACAACCCTCACATCGAGGATTTTAGATCTACTTCACATGGATCTATTTGGCCCTATCAAGCCGAGGACTCTGAGTGGCAGAAAGCATGCCCTAGTAGTAGTGGATGACTATTCAAGGTACACATCGATTATCTTCCTGTACAAGAAAAGTGAAACCTTGAACAAGCTACCTGAGCTGCTGAGAAAGATTCAGAATGAGAAATCCCTCTCAATCATCAATATCAGATCAGATAGGGGAGGCGAATTTCTCAACAAGGCGATCACTGATTACAGCGATCAGAATGGAATCCAGCACGAGCTCTCTGCAGCCAGGACTCCCCAGCAGAATGGTGTTGCCGAAAGAAGAAACAGAACCCTAAAGGAAGCAGCCAGGTCCATCATTGCAGAAGCAGACCTGCCCAAGAGGTTCTGGGCTGAAGCTTTCAACACAACTTGCCATACTCAGAACAGGAGTATGATAGTAGGGAGACATGGCAAAACTCCCTATGAGGTTTGGAATAACAGAACACCTACTGTTGCTTACTTTCATATCTTTGGCTGTGTATCATAGGGAGACATGGCAAAACTCCCTATGAGGTTTGGAATAACAGAACACCTACTGTTGCTTACTTTCATATCTTTGGTTGTAAGTGTTTCATCCACAACAACGGTAAAACTCAACTAAATTCCTTTGATGCTAAAACTGATGATGGTCTCTTTATGGGATACTCACAAAGAAGCAAGGCATATAGAGTCTTTAACAAAAGAACCTTAGTTGTGGAAGAAACACCCCATGTTGTATTTGATGAATCTATTGTTAAGTACAGGAAGCTAGTAGAGCTAATTGAGAATAAGCTCAAATCTGCATCCATCGAAGAAGTCATTATACATGACACTGGAATGGTGGACTCATCTGCAGATCACCAAGACCCAATCAGGCCGCCAAGACCCAATCAAGGATCGAGGCAGAACACCAAACCTACCTGATCCAGTTGTCGCTGATGAAGACCCATCTGTAGCTGATAAAGACTCATCTGCAGACCAGACCCAACCTGCAGATGACAAGACGATAGCTGATCCAGTTGCAGACCAAGGAGACCAGATCCAAGCTGATGCAGACAGAGAAAAAATTCACCAGAGCAAATCTACAGGGGGAACAGACCCTGAAGAAGAAGATATCCCCAAGTGGCTCAAAGACCATCCAATCCAACAAATCATTGGGAAGCTGACTGATGGAGTTAAGACAAGACATTCTAGTCTACCCGCGGGAATGGCAATGTTCTCTTGCTTCATGTCTCAGATAGAACCCAAGACAACAGAACAAGCCTTGGAAGATTATTCTTGGATCAATGCCATGCAAGAGGAGCTTGAACAAATGGAAAGGAACAATGTTTGGGAACTAACAGACAGACCAGATCATAAGAAGGTTTTTGGCACCAAATGGGTGTAAAAAAACAAAGCGACGAAGATGGAGCTGTTGTTAGGAATAAAGCCAAACTTGTTGCTAAAGGATATGCACAGTGTGAAGGAATAGATTTTCATGAAACCTATGCACTTGTTGCAAGATTAGAAGCCATCAGACTATTCCTCGCATATGATGCATTCAAGGATTTTGAAGTCTATCAGATGGATGTAAAAAGTGCATTCCTTAATGGAATCCTAGAAGAAGAAGTCTATGTGGAGCAACCCCCATGATTTGTCAAAGGAGACAAAGTCTACAAGCTATTGAAAGCTCTATATGGATTTAAGCAAGCACCAAGAGCTTGGTATGAAACCTTATATGTATTTCTAGAGAAGAACGGTTTCTGCAAAGGGAAGGTGGACAAGACCTTATTCAGAGTGGAGCACGAAGGCCACATATTGATAGTTCAGATATATGTGGATGATATTATATTTGGCTCAACCAACCCAGAGCTGTGTGAGAAATTTTCAAACCTCATGCAAGGAGAGTTTGAGATGAGTATGATGGGAAAGCTTAACTTCTTTCTTGGATTACAAGTCAAGCAGATGGAAAATGGAATTTTCATCAATCAAGCCAAATATACCCGAGACCTCATCAAGAGATTTGGAATGGAATCAGCCAAACCAACAAGAATTCCTATGAGCACAAGTACTCACCTAGATGCAGATGAGGGAGGCATATAAGTGGATTCAACCCACTACAGAGGACTTATTGGATCATTGCTATACCTCACTGCAAGTAGACCAGATATATCTTATGTCGTAGGAGTATGCGCGCGATTTCAATCCAAACCAAAGCTGTCGCACCAAGTTGCAGCCAATAGAATAATTAAATACCTTAAGTCTACGGTCAATGTTGGACTATGGTATCCTAAGGACGATAACTTCGAGCTATCAGGATATTCAGATGCAGATTTTACAGGATGCAAAATTAATAGGAAAAGCACTAGTTGAACGTGCCAATTCCTAGGAACCAGACTGATATCCTAGTTCAGCAAGAAACAGGTTTCTAACTCTATCTCCACCACATAGTCAGAATACTTAGCTGCAGGTAGTTGTTGTGCCCATATCTTATGGATCAGACAACAGATGAGGGACTACTACATCATTGCCAATGAAGTTCCTATCTGGTGTGACAACAACAGTGCTATTGCAATAACCAACAACCCGGTATTGCATTCAAGGACCAAGCACATTGATGTTAAGCATCACTTCATTAGAGATCACGTGCTTAACAAGAGAGTCGGAGTTGAAAGAGTCAGCACAGACTACCAAATTGCTGATATCTTCACCAAACCTTTGCCAGAAGAAAGCTTTTTGGAGCTGAGCAGAGAACTTGGTTTACTAGATTGGGAATCTAGTACAGAAGATAAAGCAAGCTGAAGCAGATTAGACGAAGGACGGACCTAGATGATCATAGGAATCAGACCCTACCTGATGAAGACAAGAATACGAAGGACAGACGAAGGAATCTAGCTGATCAAGACCACAGGCGAGAAGTCAAAGGAGTCAACTCACCTGATGTAGAACAGTCAACAGTCAAACGGTCAACCAGCTAAGTTTTCTAAACCTAACCGACTTCTAAATATTATATTATTATCTGCTATTTATATAATAGTATCATATTATTTTTGGATCACAAGTGGCATAATACTATATACTTTAAAAATACACGTGGCAATCACAGGTTCAATTGACCTCCACTGTGACAAATTAAAATCCAACCGTCCATTTTCAAACTCAAAACTTGGACCACCGATTAAAATTTTAAATTTTAAAAAGGGATCTCAAAAGGTGGACCACCGATTAAAATAAATTATTATTTAATTACAGCGTCGTTTCATTTTCCTTATAAGGACGGAAAACCCTTTCACTTTACCTTCACCAAAAATTTCGAAAACCCTAATTTACAGAGCAGAAATTCCTTCGAACTCTCAATACACTAAGAAATCATCTATCTTGCAGAAATGGAATATTATTTTGAAGGCGTAAACCTGAAGGCAGTCAAGGACCAGATCATCTTCTCCCTGGTCGTTGATTTTGAAGGGCTCCTGGAATCGAATCTGGAGAACAATGAAGTGCGCAACCTCATTCGCGTGATGAAGATGAATGGGATCTACCCATTTTTGGATATCAGTCCCAAGCACTTGTTTAAGGAGGTCGTTATTGCATTTTTCCGAGAAGCCCGAGTGATTGAATCGGGGATTCGAAGCACTGTCGGCGGGATCCAAGTGGACATATCGCCGGAGACGATTGGAAAAGCTTTTGGAATGAAGAATCGTGGCATGACGGTCGAAGCCCTCAGACAGAGCGCAACCGATACCTGGCTGAAGATTAAGGCGGTCGACCAACCGGAGAAACTTAAGCTGACCGCCAAGAGAAGTGAGATTAAAAGAGAATATCGCTATGTGTTGGACATAACCAACAAAATAGTCATGGGCATGGCCGGAAGCTACGAGCAACTGTCGTCCGCTAAATTCATGGTGCTGGGAGAAGTAATTCAAGACACGCCAATTGACTGGATGGACTACATTTCCAGGCAGTTGGTGCGCGAAGTCAACAAGGCCGAGTGGATTGTTGAAGAGAAGAAGTTCAAATCCAAGCTGGCGTTCGGAACGCAGCTAAGTTGGATTCTGGAGAAGCTTGGTGTGGCAAATGGAAATACTGACCCCTTCCACATCAACAAAAGACTTGGTCATTTTGACCAAGAAACTTTGAGGAGGCTAGGAAGCGGAAGGAAAGCAGCCCAGATCATAAAAGAGTTGTCTGATCAGGTACCTACTTACAAATATCCTGAATCATCAGACGAGTCCGACCAGGATGCAGCCCGCAACCCACCTGCAGCCCAGTCTGATACAGAGTCGGACAATACACCTATTACTGTTCGATTTAAGAGAAGGGGACCAGCCCCTGGTGAGCCCTCCATAATTCATTCCTCACCAGAACCTTCTCTGAAGAGACCCAGGCAATTGCAGTTCAGTGAAGAGGAGCAGCCAGAGCAATACCTCAGCCCTGAAGCTAAGTCTCCTGCACATTTGGAGGACCAGCCTGCTCCTGCCAGCCTGGAGACCCAGATTGTCCCTCTTCTCACCCCCCAGTACATTTCTGAAGAAGAGGAAGCAGGTTTAATCATCAACATACCTGAGGCAAATTAAGCTTCAACCTGCTTGATAACAACGTTTTCAACCTATCTATAGAGCAGCTTAAAATGGTAAAACCCTTGCTCTAAAACACTCTTTCGTTCACATCTATGAGGAGTGGAAAACTTTTAAATCCTATTCTTTCACTCAACTACAAACTTTCATTGAGGTGAGTGGTTGGGAGCATCTCCAGGCCACTGAAGAAGCGCTGGTGAATTTTTTTAACGAATCAGACGCAATTTTGCTTCTTCAGGAAAATTGGTTCATGTCCAATTTTAAAACTCACATGGACCAATTTATCCATTCCATTATGTATAGTATATTTGATGGGTCTGTTGATAAATAAGAAGAAGTTGAAGAGAAAGAAATAAGAATAAAGGAGTTAGTTCCGGAAGAAGAAGAAATTATTGTTATTAATGATGAAGAAGAAAGATAAGAAGAAAATATCTCAGTTGAAAAACAATCTGGAGAAGAAGAAGTCGAAAAAACTAAGGAATTAGTGGATGAAGAAGAAGAAGCAGGAGATGAAGTTGATCAGGAGGATGAAGAAGAAAAAGAGGATGATGAAAAAGATGATGATAATGAGAAAAAGGATGATAAAGATGAAGATAAATATGATGATGATGATGATGATGGTAAAGATGAAGGAGTAGAAAAAGAAGCTGAGAAAGAAAAGGAGAATGATGAAGAGGAAGAAAAGGAAGAAGGAGAGAAGGAATTGGAAAAGAAAGAAGGAGAAAAAGAGAAGGAGCCAGAAAAGGAGGCAAAAAAGGAAGCTGCATCAGAGAAGGCTGGGCCACCTGCCCGATATACCAGCCTAGATGAAGACTTGGCTGAAGACTCCAGATCGGGGACCCTAGAACAGACCCCATCTAGTATGCCAGCTGCAGACAGGAGTCTGCAGACAGGTGGGTCATCCGCACACCTACCTGCAGGCGTCGAAGGCTCAGGCGAGCACTCTCCACAGACATCACAAATTTCACCTGTGATGACTGAGCCGATCCGACAGATTGTGAAAGACACTATTGGAGAGCTGCTTGCTACTCAAATCACTCCTGATCTGCAGTCGATCAATGCCAAAATTGACACCTTGCTACATCGGAACATTCCTCAGCCACCTCCTCCTACAAACAACAGAATGCCTCTTGGCATGTCTGACTGGATGCTTAGAATGGAGCAGCAATTGACCACCCTGGTTGATGCTAGCAAAAAGGGGGAAGAAAGGTTTCAGGGGGAAGGTAGCAAGCAGGGGGAAATTAGAGGAGCTCAAGAGATGAGGACCAAAAAGAGGCAAGATGTCCAAATGATCAATGCTGGGACATCTTCGGCAAAGAGGAAGGGAGAAGCTGAACTAGAGCAGGCTGATGATCAGCCTGCAGTCAAAAGAAGGAGGATCAGAATTGGGGACGTGCCTACACTAGAATGGGAAGGCAGAGAGTTATGGTATGTTGAGTATTTCCTTCCTATCGAAGCTGAACCTATGTGGGGAACTACAAAGAAGAAGTTTATCAGATATTTTTATATCTGGGAGTTACTCCAGGATAATAGTTGCTCCCCACAGCAGATTTTTATTAACTTCATGGAGGAAGCACATCCAAAACTCTGGGCCTTTCCTACTAAAACATGCAAAGGAATGTAATGCATACCCAATGATCCCTCCTTTCAGGCCTAAAGATCCTCCCACCTTGGAAAATGATGAATTGGATGAATTAGCACTTCAAAGGAAAATAAAGAAACTTTGTGATGAGCATAAGTTCTCCTCACAAGAAGAACAAGACTTTGCCGCTCTCGTTGTCAGAAGAAAATACGGTCTTTCCCCTGTCAAGATAAGACCAATTGGAGCTAAACCTATCAGACCTGCCAAGCAGCCTATCCGCAGAGGCAGAGGCAGAGGCAGATGATTTGATTGTATTCATATTTTTTTTGTACTTGTAAATTTTCTGTAAATAGTTTTGATCATTGAAAGACATGTATTTGTAAATCAATACAGAAATTTTATAACAGTCTTTTGAATGAAAATTCCCAGTTGTATCAAAACTAGACTAATTTTAGTTTGTGTCTTGCACTCAAGTGCAGACTTGTTCATTTGAATAATTTGCTTAAGTTTTGCCAGCATCAAAATAGGGGGAATTTGTTAGGAATACTTGTTAGATTTTGATGATGTCATTAATATAATTTAAATGTTTATTACTTGGCAAAAATGTAAGGAAGAACCAAATGAGTATCTTCCATAGGCCAAATTGTGTTAAGTTAAATACTTGGCAAAATGTAAAGAAGAACCAAATGAGTATCTTCTATAGGCCAAATAAGTTAGGCTCAAATCAGCTAAGTACATAAGTATATCTAAGTACATCAGAGAAGTACAACCGAGTCAAGACAGAGAAGTTCTGGTCAACAAAAATTCATCAGAGATGTTTGACCAGACTGCAGTCAAGTGACTTCAGACAAGTCATCTCATCAGGCGAGTCTCAAACAGCCACCGACAGAGAAGTCTAATCTGCAGAGAAGGTGAGTGTACATCAGCCAACTTGATCAGCCAAGTACTCCAAGTCCACGTCAGCATGTGTTGAAAAGTCAAATATTACGGAAAGTCACATGCAAGCGTGAAGAGACAAATTGGAGAGATTCCCGCAAGGATATGAATTAAATAATTCATCCAGACCTACCACTGAAGACTTTAATCTTATTGTATTCAAAAGATTTGGCGCCTCACATGCGAAGTCTTCACAACGGTCTAAATATAGAATAAAATATGGGAATCTAGCCTTGCAACGTTCAGAAAAATAAACAAAGAAGTCTATTTCTCCAACGGATAGATTTGTTACAAGATTTGCAACGGCTATGAAGAATGCTCAAGGATCAACACCTATATATATCCGAACATTTGAAGATGAGAAACATCGGTGCGAACAAAATCTCAAGCAATCAAAGCATTCAAAGCAATCAAAAAGCGAACTATAGCATCGTGAAAAGAGCAGTACTCAAAGTTCATATTTGAAGAAGCTCTTAGTTGGAGAAGACAAAAACTCGTTTCTTTAATCCTGAGTTCGGGGTACTTCACTGGTTGAAGTTCAAGACTGTAAAGGCACCCAAGGATCGCGGATCAAGAGGTGCAAGGCAGTCAAGGGAGTTGCAACGGCAAGGATTTCCACTGGTTGGAAGCTGTTGTAATTGGTTGAATCATTGTAATCTTTATCACTGGTTGACAATTATAGTGAATTCATCTCCAACTGGTTTGGAGATAAGTGGATTAGTAGAAGATTACCCCACCTCTGAGACCACTATAACTGCCGGCGTATTTTACTGTTTTATAGCATCATACTTTAACTGCTGCATTCATTGTTAAGTGTTTCATTGGTTGTTCTTGTATTCGTCATCAGCTGACTTCCGCACGTATTGAGTACAAACGACTCTAAGTCATTTGCATATCTATCAGCTCAGAAACTTACTCTTCGTGAAAAATAGTTTAAGAGTTTCAATAAGTCTACTCACCCCCCCTCAAGACTTATTCCTGGACGACTTGTGACCTACAGGAGGGGCTCCGTACAGTACATGGGTCTACTGTAAGAATGAGATCCGCGACAGGTGTGGGAGCCTCTTTTGGATATGGATCCCGAATAGTGGTTGGTACCCTGATGGGAGAGGGATCCTTTAAGGGTGTGGAATCCCTTATAGGAGATGTACGCCCAAATGATTTCTTATAGGAGAGGGATCTCGAGATTGTTGTATGCCACAGCGAGTGAGAATGTTGTTGAGGATAAGCCCAAATGATTTCTTCCGGGTGCTAGGCTTGGCAGCCTCTTCTTATAGGCGCTTGAGAACAATATGGTACCAATTGACGCATTCTCCTGACATGATGGCGACCATCATTCCAAAGCGCAGATCAGTGCACATCTCGAATGTACCAGTTCTGTTCTCAATGACACGGAAACAGAAATCATGAAAGTCTATGTAGGGCAAGCAAAATCTTCTTTTGTGACAAGATGGATGGACATTATTGTCCGAACCATTACCCGTAAATAATCCCCAATAGGCGATTAGCAATTCTTCCGACCCAAAGGTCTCCAGCTCTTCCATTTTCAGGCTATCGGACGGCAGCCTGTAAATATTCTGTAGCAGCTCTTGGTCAACGCAGATCTGAACTCCGCGGATAGTAGCAGAAATGTTGGAAACGTCTCCTCCTCTTTTCAGGGAAAGAAACTTGATGGAGGCGTCAAGGTAGAACTCCTCCACAATGCTTTCATCATAAGCTTCAGCGTGTTGACTACCAAGGCGGTAGAGGCCGTGTTGTTTGATCCTAGAGATGACACGTTCCATGCCGTCATGGTCCTCGACCTCAGCTTGGATCCTTTCCATGACAACAGATCAAACGAAGAGACGTCCATCAATGATGTTGTCCCTTTTCTTCATTGTCTCAGAGGAAGTCTGAGAAGATGCCATTGTCTGAGAGGAAGTAACAAAATATGCAGTGATTTGCAGAAAACTGTGTAAACTGTATGCTCTTGGACTCGTTTAATATGCAGAAAGTGTAAAGAGTCGATGTGAGTAGGATATAGTCCTTTTATAGTGTGTAGGGAAGATTAGGGTTTCAGACAGTGAACGGTCAGATTTAAGGGATGGGAACCGTTTTTTTAAATGAACGAACAGGATGAATCTAGCGTAACTAGTACATCTTATCCATCCGATTTTGAAAATGACAACTGGTCCCACTTCTGATGATTCGGCTTTCCTTATTGCACGAAATGGCAGTTTTAAAATAATTAAAAAATCGCGTCGTTAGAGATAAAGTAGTCCAGATGTCGTGTAAAGCATTAAACACGAAACGTTTTGAATTTTAATACAGGGCACGTGGACTTAAAACTGTTTTAAAATGAATAAAATATTAATATAATATTAATTGATGTCCCATAATATATAATGTATCCGTGAAAATACAACATTCCCCCTTAAAAGGTACATACCGGATTCAATTCTTACAGCAATATTTGGATTTATATTGTATTCATGGGTCGTACTGTATTCCCCCTTAATTAATGCACACGTCAGCTCTAGGAAGATTTCATGTCTTCGTAGTCATACAGTGTTGTCTGACTGTCTGAGTGTACAATTAATTAACGGTGGATACTGTATTCTTGGGTCTTATAGCATTCCCCCTCAATTGATGAGTAAAAGCATAAAAACTTACAGGCAGTCGGGCTGTAGCATTCCCAATTCTTGTCGAAGCATACAGAATCTGGCTGTGCTGAGAGGCTTGGTAAAGATGTCGGCCAGAAAAGTTGTAAACACGAAAAGTTTTACTATTTAACGAATATCCCAGAAATATGCCTGAATCATATTTAGATTCAAATTTAACCAGATTTTCTTTTTCGTTATTATGAATGAAAACTTTGCAACCAAAAGGTTGAAAATAAGAAATATTTGGCTTTTTACCATTCCAAATTTCATACGGGGTTTTAAGTTGAGCACTATGAAGATGAACTCGATTAATTTTATAACATGCTGTATTTATAGGTTCGGCCCAAAAGTATTGAGGAAGAGAGTATTCATTTAACATAGTTCTAGCCATTTCCTCCAAAGAACAATTTTTCATTTCAACGACCCCATTTTGTTGAGGAGTTCTAGGAGCCGAAAAGTTGTGATTTATTACATATTTGTCACATAATAATTCAAACAGTGAGCAATCAAATTCTCCTCCGTAATCGGTTCGAATAGAAATAATAGAAAGATTTTTCTCATTTTGAACCAAACAACACCATTTCGAAAATTCTGCAAAAGTATCATCCTTGTGAGTTAGAAATTTAACCCAAGTAAAACGAGAAAAGTCATCCACAATAACCAAAGTATAGAATTTACCGTTCAAGCTAGAGTATCTGGATGGTCCAATCAAATCCATATGAATAAGTTCAAGAATATGGGAAGTAGAAATTTCAAATTTAGGCTTGAATGATTTTCTTGTGTGTTTACCTTTAATACATGATTCACACAAGTGTTTTCTATCAAATTTTAATTTCAGTAAACCACAAACTAGATCGTGTCTATAAAGTTTTGAAATAGTGGGTAAGGTCGTATGTCCTAATTTTCGATGCCATAAAAATAAATTTTCGTCTAAGGTCATAAGGCATTTTTCGTTGAAAGAGTTTTCATCACTGAGATCAACGATATAAATATTTTCGCATCTTAAGTCAATGAATGCAACTTTGTTGTTTTTGAAAGCGGTACAATGAGTTTCTTCAAAAAAAAATTTAAAATCTTCGTCACATAGTTGAGATACACTCAATAAATTTTGATGTAATCCTTCAACAAATAAGACTTTATTAATCGAGAGAGAAGGTTCCTTACCAACCTTACCGGTGCCCATAATCTTCCCCTTTTTGTTGTCACCAAAAGTTACGTGTCCTTGTTCTTAATATTCAAAGTCTTTGAACAACTCTTTAGTGCCACACATGTGTCTTGAACACCCGCTATCAATGTACCACTTGATTTCCTTTGAACGAGGTACCTGCAAAAGTAGTTTGTTGTGGTTGTTTTGGTACCCAAGACCTTTTGGGTCCTCCAAAGTTAATTATACTTATGGCATTTGGAACTATCGTCCCTTTAGGGACCCAGATTTGTAGAACTTTTATTGTCCTTAATTTTGAACGAAATTTATTGTTACTTTCTTCATTCACTTCTCGTAAATGACTCTGATTTCTGGTTTCCTTAATTTTGTCAGGATTTATAAGAGATTATTCTCTTTTGAATGGATCAAAACTGAGGTCGTGTTTTAACAATGAAGATTTTTGAATGGATAAGGGTTTTTCAAATTTCTCGTTACCGAGAGTGAATTTATTCATTATATATTTTAGTTCCATTTGAGTTTTTAACAACTCAATGTTCAAATTATTTTCATTATTAATGGAAGAGGTATGGTCTTTTTTAATATTGTTGGCTTCATTTTGAAGCTTCGGATTTTCACGTTCTAAAGACTTGATTTTCATTTTAAAAACCATATTAAGTTTTACCATCTCATCATACTCTATATTTAATAATTCAAATGCACTTAAAAGCTCATCATCATGAGTAGACTCTTGTTGATAACATATATCTAATAAATCATCATCATCAAAATTAGATATTACCTCGAGAGTATTGTATGATTTGAGAGCCATAAGAGCAAGGTTTGCATCTAGTGGTCCTTCAGGTTCCTCATCATCATCACTCCAAGAAGCGATTAACACTTCTTTATTTTTGTATCTCTCGACTTGTGGTTTGGAAGTGGTCACTCGGCATTATTTAGCATAATGTCCGGGTTGACCTCACTTTCGACAATTATTATCGAACTTCTTGGTAGGAACATATATATTTTTCTTTTCCATCCTGTAGTCTTGACCAAGGAAGTTTCGCCTTTTTGGATAAAACTTTTGTACCTTTTGAAGTTCCGGGCATATAAGGCAAGTTTCTCATCGTCTTCGTCTTCCAGCCCTTCGTCCTCAATGTCGCTATCAACCTTGAGAGCAACCACTTTTTCACGAGGCTTTAGCTTGGATACTCTAGATTGGAGCACAATTTCGTAATTGATAAGTGATCTGATAAGAGCACTAAATTCCAATTTGTTTAAATCTTTGGATTCCATAATTATTGTAACAGTAGCATCCCATTCCCGGGGTAAAGACCGGAGAATTTTTTTGGCTTTATCACTGCTAGGGATAGGTTTTCCGAATGAGGCTAACTCATTTGGTATAGCCGAGAAACAGTCCAACATAACTGTAATTGTTTCATCCTCTTTCATAGAGAATAATTCATAATCATGAAGGAGCATGTTGATTTTGGTCTCTTTGACCTGAGTCGTTCCTTCGTGGGTAACTTCAGGAATTTCCTAGATTTCTTTTGCACTTTCGTATACAGAAATACGATTAAGCTCTTAGGGTTTTAAAGCACAGTATAATAGTTTAGTGGCACGGGAGATGATGTGCGTGTTTCGCCATTCATCGTCATTATATTCTTCGAATTTTTTCAATGACCCGTCTTCTTTCTTAGCCCATTTGGGACCAAGAGCAATAACCTTCCATATCTCGATGTCATAAGCTTAGACGAAGATAGCCATCTTCTTTTCCATGTCATAAATTTAGATCCATCGTTGAAAGGTGGTCGGTTGAGAGCATTGCCTTCAGTTTGAGCTAGGAGAGCCATTTTGGGTCTTTTCCTCCGGTGGTTAAACCAATATGAGAGGTGACCCACTCCGATAACAACTGAAGAGTGAATAATTCCACTAGAATGGGGGTTGAATGGTGGAGTTAATAAAGTTTGTATTTTCTTCCGAAATAATAGACGAAAATAATGAAAATAAGAGACACAAAGATTTATAGAGGTTCAGCAATGTGCTTACGTCCTCTCTCTGCTTCTTTTTCTATTGGCTCAAGAAAAACCACAAACAACTTTGCCTCGTATTATATAGGTCCGGGCACAACCAAACACTCAATAAAAATTTTCACTCTAGTGTTCTATAGGAACTAGATAATCCTCACTTACGATTGTCAAAATTTAATACTAATAATGCCGGATCAATGATCCTAATAACACCGGATTAAAATTCTCGATTAGTTTCTCTCAATCTTTGTCAAGGAGTGATGCAAAACTCACAACAATTGAAGAAGATACGACGTATATGAAATAATGCAATATAAGAATAACATCCGTATCTTTATTGTCACAACTTAAATGGAAAAAATATAGCAATTTAATCAGAGCTCAATGTAATGCAAGTTCGCTTGAAGTTGTGTATTCATCCATACCAAATGTGATGGTATTTAAAGGCTTTTCAAGACTAGGAGCCATTACTGCATAGTGATATTAGAGTGCACTAATCTTCCTTCTAGCGTGCGCTACTCTTGGTCAAATACGGTAGTAGCGTTTGTCAAAAGCATTCAACGTTAGTAATTTTGAATGTAGCGTGCGCTAGCATATTCCTTAGCATGCGCTAGCTGGTCATTCAGATCCTTTTGTAACTGAGCGTGATTTACGCGTTCTAGAAGGTCAATCCAACGGATCTTTGTCCAATGGTAGAATTTTCAATATTAGCGTGCACTAAATATACCGGTTAGCGTGCGCTAACTGTTTGTGATTAACCTTGAAAATTCTTAATGTAGCGTGCGTTATGCATCAGTGTAGTGTGCGCCAACTGTTGCTTCATTTGAGATCCAGATCTCACTATCTTGCATAGACTATCAGGTAGCGTGTGCAAATAATGTATGTAGCGTGCATTACCACTTAATTATAGTGTGCGTTAATGTCATGGTAGCATGCGTTAACTGAGGATGGCAGACTTCACTAACCTTTCTGCCTTGTTTACACTCGGAACAGGTAGCATGCTCTATTAGTGTAAATAGCATGCGCTAATCATCATATCAGAGGGCAGATAGCATGCACTAAGCTGTTCCAGAATAAGTCCAAACTCCTTGTGTAGCGTGCGCTAGACTAATGTAACGCCCCCAAAATTTACCGGAATGTCTCAGTGTCGTGAACCCCGTGTGGGACCCACAGGGAAAAATTTTTAGATTTTAATATTTATACATTAAATAATTTTTATGAAAGTAGCTCCACGATGTTACAATTACGAAACGAAATACTTTAGAAAAAAATAAGTTCGAATACAGGGTTATTACATCAACTTGGAATATTCAAAATGTAGTTTAAAGAAACGAAATAATAGGGCTTCTTCCCAACCTCAAGCCTGACCGGAACCTTCGAGAATGTCCTGCATATATTCAACAAATTTGCCTGACACGACGAATCATGCCAGCCAACCTAGGTCAGACAATATGAACAAAAAATCATCGAAAGTATAAGATAAACCTGTAATACAATATCATTATTTGGTTAGATTACAACATACCCAACACAATTATTTCTATCAACACATAAACTCCCAAGGTCGCAACCAAGGGTCACAGAAGTATCTACACAGGAATACTCCCGACGTGGGTACCATTCAGGTTTTATCCCTCAACATAGTTCTGTGCGGATGTATCAACACATATACTCCCAAGGTCGTAACCAAGGGTCACGAAAGTATATACACAGGAATACTCCGGACGTGGGTACGATTCAGGTTTTATCCCTCAACACAGTTTTGTACGGATGTATCAACACATAAACTCCCAATGTCGCAACCAAGGGTCACATAAGTATCTACACAGGAATACTCCGGACGTGGGTACCATTTAGGTTTTATCCCTCAACACATCGGCCAACCAATCAAGCTTTCAAGTAAAACAAGATACAATTTCCACGAATAGAGACACACATTAAATTTTGGAATTTATCGTAACATTGACTGAGCAAGGTATCACTTGCCTTAGTTCCGACGAGAGTAACTTCCTTGATAACACAACGGCTCGAACGACCACAACCTAGAGCTCAACCTATTACATATTCGTCGATTAATACCTCATGGTGATAATGACGAATAGCGATAATTACCCCCATCCTGATAGGATTCTAAACCTAATTCGTTTCATAAAGTGGAAACCAAAATTCTATGTTTAATGCAAATTACTTAAATCTTTAATCCACCGATTTTTAATTTATCACATCATTTTAACCATAATGTTTTTATACACTATTTTATGTTATGACTACGACTATAACCTCCCGTAATCTTGCTAATTATTCAAACTCGAAATTCCATAACTCTAGGGCAGAACGTACAAGTACAATTCCCACAACATCCTAATATTGATTAGCTATCCAATTCGATAATTGATAACTAATTCATTAAAGAATTACCAATGAGTTTACTATACGATAATCGGATTACAAACACAATCCATGACATGACGATTCCATGGTGTTGGTGATTTACAAGTTTGATCATGAGATTTACAATCCAACTATGTTCACTACCACAAGTCATACAAAATACTAGCTTGATAGGTTTCGTTTAACAATTATGATTAGTTTCACCGGTTCGATCATAATCAAAAGCTCTAAACTACCCGAAACATCCGAAACTTAGTATAACTTAACTAACAACACTGATATGGATTCAAAGGTTTGATAAACTTACCTTACTTGACGAGGTACGAGGAAAAACAACAAAGGAAGATGAAGAACGGGAGGACAACACCTTCAAAACCTTATCCGAAGATTGATTAATCCACTCTTACTATGATAACACGCGACTAGAGAGGCTAGAATCCGATTAGGAGGGCTGGAGAATGATATTTGGGAGAGGAGAAATGTTTAAGGGTCGGGAGAAGTGAAAGAGGAGATGTCATTTTATAACACCAGGATGGCATTACGTACGTTATGCCCAAGGGTTTAAGTACGTAAACATAGTTACATACGTTGTTGCCAAAAGGATTAACGTACGTAAGGGGCTCTCAGAGCCTACTGCTCGAAGTGACAATGCCCATTACGTACGTAATGTATTACTGAGTTACGTATGTAAAGCTCAGTTGACTTACTGTCGTTATCGTGCCGAAAGTTGTCCTGACCACGCGGGATCAAGATTCTCTTTCGAAGACTGAAGACTGCATTACGTACGTAAAGCCTAAGATTTAACATACGTAACACGATGAGGCTAGCGTACGTAATGCAGTTCGAATAACGTACATTAGGTTCGTTTAATACACTAAGTTGTATTATCACGTTTAATCCTTATAACACGACTTCCTTTTAGACTCGTCCAACAATTTCTCGGGGAACAAGATATTGGCCACCGTCATATTCGCACCGATAATTGATCAACGAAATCAAGGTTTGTCACCGATGTGTCATCAATATCATACAATTACATCACAAAAACAAATAAATGCCACAAGCTTTTATACGTGACAATACGGTCTAAACATAATGTATAAAAGTACAAGCGTCGAGAGGTGGAGTACAATGCTAAATCATTAAAAATGAAGTACATGATGTTTTTAACAGCATGGAATACCCGTGGTATTACTTACCATCCTCCTTAAAATAGTTTCGTCCCAAAACTAAGAAAATAACTTGGGGTGACTCTCTCTCATGCTCGACTCAGTCTCCCATGTTGCTTCTTCAATGCCGTGATGTGACCAATGAACATTCACAAGGGGTATAGCTTTATTCCTTAGATTCTTTATGCGACGATCTAGAATCGCGATCGCCACTTCTCTGAAGGTAGCATCATTAGAAATCTCTACTTCTTCGAAATTGATCTTGTGACTCGGATCGTAAACATACTTCCTCAACTGGGAGACATGGAAGACATCATGCACTCCGTCTAATGATGGCGGTAGTGCTAATCGATAAGCGAGTATACCAACACGGTCTAAAATCTCAAACGGGCCGATAAATCTCACGCTCAACTTGCCCTTCTAGCCGAAACGTTGAAGGCCCCGCGTCGGTGATACTTTGACCCAAACGTGATGCTCAACTAGAAATTCAAACAGTCGCTGGCGATCCATAGTGTATGACTTCTGGCGGTTCTGTGCTGCTAACATGTGTTTCCGAAAAACTGAAAATTTTTAATAGATTCCTGGATCAGATCTAACACGGTAGCGACGACATCGGAAGCATCATCCCAACATAGGGGATAATTGCATCTCCTACCGTATAAGGCTTCAAAGGGTGCCATGCCTACGCTTTCATGCCAACTGTTTTTGTATGAAAACTCCACTAAGCAGAGGTGTTTAACCCAGTCTTTGCCCCAATTGAGTACATATTCTCTCAACATATTCTCCGAGTGCAGAAATGCGTTACGTATGTTAAATGCATTTGAGGGTGATAGGATGTGCTGAAATGTAGTTGAGTACCCATAGCCTTATGGACAGCTTTCCAGAAGTGGGACACGTACTTGGTGTCTCTATCTGATATGATTACCGAGGGAACGCCATGTAGTCTAACGACTTCCCGGAAAAAGATAGTGGCCAACTGCTTTGTTCCGGTAGTCTCTTGGATCAGAATGAAATGTACCAAATTCGTCAGTCGGTCTACAATGACCCATATCGTGTCCTTACCCCCCGTCAACACTGGTAACTTGGTGACAAATCCATTGATATGCTCTCCCATTTTCATTCCGGTATGGGCAAGGGCTGTATGATTCCGGCCAGTCTGCGGTGTTCGATCTTCACTTACTGACACGTCATACATCGAGCAACAAATCTTGCTATTTCCTGCTTCATGTTTTTCCACCAAAAGCTCTTCAGCAGATCCTTGTACATTTTGATTGCCCCCGGATGCACAGAATAAAAAGTAGAGTGAGCCTCCCTCAGTATAGTTTGCTTTAGCTCGTCATTTGGCGGGATATAGATCCTGTTCTTAAATCTCACCAAGCCCCCCTGGATCCTATAGTCTGAAATAACTACCCTCTTGTTTCTTGCATCGATCGCATGCAGTTCGGGGTCATCCATCTGTGCTAGACGTATCTCATCCAGCAAGGATGAATGAATATTAATTGAGCACAACTGTCCTTGGCGGTGTTGTATCCATACTTCAATACCATTCCTCCGGAGGTTCTGTTGCAGTTCCGATTGTAACGTTAAACCAGATAGCGTTATCTCTTGTGCAGTCTTCCGACTAAGTGCATCTGCTACGACGTTGGCCATTCCAGGGTGATATAAAATCTCCACGTCATAATCCTTGATTAGCTCCGGCCAATGCCTCTGCCTCATGTTTAACTCTCTTTGGGTGAAAATATATTTTAAACTCTTGTGGTCCGTAAAAATCTTACAGGTAACCCCGTAAAGGTAGTGTCTCCAGATCTTAAGAGCGTGGACCACTGCATCTAGTTCCAAGTCGTGCGTCGGGTAGTTCACCTCGTACGGATTAAGTTGTCGAGAGGCGTATGCAATAACTCTGTCGTTTTGCATGAAGACACATCCTAGTCAACGTTTAGATACATCTGTGTATATTACGAATCCTTCCGTACCCTGCGGTAATACTAACACCGGAGCAGTAGTCAATCTCCTTTTTAGTTCATCGAAGCTCTCTTGACAATCCATTGTCCAAATAAACTTGGTACTCTTCCTTAGTAGGTTCGTCAACGGCCGAGCGATACAAGAAAAAGCCTTGAAGAACCGTCAATAATAACCTTCCAATCCTAGAAAACTCCTTACTTCTTTGACGTTCTTTGGTGGTTCCCAACTCATCATTGTCTTGATCTTTTGCGGATCTACCTTAACGCCTTCTGCTGAAATGACATGTCCCAGAAAGGTCACCTCTAGCATCCAGAACTCACATTTAGATAGTTTTGCATAGATTTGATGTTGCCTCACAACACTTAACACCTGCCTCGGGTGTTTCACATGCTCCTGTCGGCTCCGGGAATAGATTAAAATGTCGTCAATAAAAACCACCACACACTTATCGAGAAAATCTGTCAAAACCTTGTTCATCAGTTCCATAAAAATGGCTAGGGCATTAGTCAAGCCGAACGACACCACCATGTACTCATAGTGTCCATATCTTGATCGAAATGCAGTCTTTGGAATATCCTCTTCCCGAATCCTCAATTGGTGATATTCGGACCATAAATCGATTTTTGAGAACACAGTCGCCCCCTATAATTGATCCAGTAGATAATCAATCTTTGGAAGTGGATAACAGTTCTTGATAGTGACTTTGTTTAGCTCTCTATAATCGATACACAGGCGTAGGGAGTTGTCTTTTTTATTCACAAAAAGGACCGGCGCACCCCACAGCGAAGTACTCGGACGGATCAGTCCCTTCTTTAACAATTCTTCGAGTTATATTTTGAATTCTTTCATTTCAGATGGTGCCATCCTGTATGGTGCTTTGGAGATAGGCGTCGTTCCCAGCCAAAGCTCAATCGAGAGATCAACCTCCCATCGTGGCAGCAATCCTGGTAATTCATCAGGAAAGACGTCTGGAAATTCGCTCACCGCGGGAATATTAACAACCAATAGTTGCGATGTATCCTCCTGAAGAACATAACACCAGTAATATGTTTCTCGAGTGTCACAAGATACTCCCATTGTAAGGAGGCTGCAAGACGCTTTAGTACTGAAGTGTTCTCGACCCCTGATTATGTGAGTGGCCCCGTCACAAGTCATAATGGAAATGGTGAGGTGATATGTGTCTAGTATCGTCCCGTGCGGGGTCATCCAGTCCATACCCAAAATGATATCTTCATTCTGAAGTGGGAAAACCATGAGGTTCACTGTCCAGCCCCGATCGTCAATGCGGATCGGACAGTTTCGAACTTCTAAATTACCCCCAACTCTGCTACCCTAGGGAAGTTCAATAGTAAACGATTCACAAGGTACACAAGGAAGGTTCAAACGATTAACACATTCCATATATATAAACGAGTGTGTCACTCCAGTATCAAACAGTACATGAACAAGTTGGGAATTAACAAGAAGTGTACCTGAGACAGCAGGTGCGGTTCGGTCATCAGTAGCCCTCAATTCGAACACACGGGATGGTAGAGTCCTAGAAGAGGGTGAAGTACCTCCCCCGCGCCCACGTCATCTTCTGGCACCATATGGTGGGGGTTGAGTTTGGTATGGTGGAGCTCGATAGTCGGAAGTGGCGGGTGCCCTGGATGTCTGTACTGAACCTTGTTGACTATGAAAAGTTGGATTTGGTGTAAAATTGACCCGCGAACAGTAGAGAGACATATGCCCATTCTTTCCGCATGAAAAACACTTCGTATCCACCTTACGACACTGACTCATGGTATGTCCATCTATGCCACAATTGAAACAGCTTCAGTGGAGGGACCGGTCGGATGTGCCCTTCTGTTGGTACGAAACCGCTAATTAAAGGAGATCCCAGTTCTCGGGTTCATTCTACTGGTGCTCCAAGACTGGTTAGACGTCTTCTGCTTCTTCTGGTTATGCCCGGTGTCAGAACTAATGACAGTGCCAGCATATGCCGTGACTACGTCCTCATATGCCCTCAAAGTTGTGCAGTGAAATCCAGTTGTGTAACGTTGAACATCTTCTCGAAACCGTTGTGCAAGGTGACAGATTCGCTGATCTTTGGATGGAACCATCTGCAAGACATAGCTTAGTTCGGTCCTATAGGTTCGAATGATTTCTGGCACCAGCAAGTTCTGTGGTCCTGCACTGAAGAAACTCCGTGCACGAGCAGTTTGAGCTGACCTGGGGTAATACAAGTCTCTCAACATCAAAAATGTTCGATCTAGAGGGTCACTTCAATAAAATTATTCTTTGAGTTCTACTGAGTTCAAACATCAAAAATCCGAAGATTATGGCCAAGACAACAAGAATACCATAACCAAATCATCAAAATTGGACAAATCAATGAATCACGAAGCAAACCCCAAAAAATCATACAAGTAAGGTTCTAAGCAAGGAAATACCTTGATTGGACGAAGAACGCGGATTAAATGATGATTTAATAAAAAAGGATCTTCCAAAAAGCCTTGGAAATGAGAACAATCGGCCAAGAACTCCTCCTACCAGTCACTCCCATCCGCAGCCGCCAACAGGGGTGAAAAACGAGTGAAAAACGAAGTGAAATGAATTCTGGCCGAGTCAGACCTATATATGGCCGGACACGTTACGGCCGTAACCGGCAGGGCCTTACGGCCGTAACCCGGTCAACGCGCGTTAGCGTGCGCAATGGTCGACAGGTTGCGTGCGCAACGATCGCACGTTACGGCCGTAATCGGCATAGCCTTACGGCCGCAACCGAACTCCCAGTGGCCACTGCCTACATTCTGCCGAGACATTACATACGTAATCAGCCAGATCTAGCGGCCGTAACAAGCCTTACGGCCGTAACCCGGTAGACCTTACGGCCGTAACCGAGTCCTCCCAGGTCAGTCTGTTCGGCAGCCTTACGGCCGTAATCGGCCAGGCCTTACGGCCGTAATTGGCCCAGCCTGCCCTCCGACTGCCCGGTTCGATACTTGACGACGTCTCGATCATGCGAACGCACTGGCTAAGATTCAAAACAATAACGAACAGTCTACGAAGCTCAACGTACCACAATACAACCATGAGATTCTCAAAGACGCGGACGACAACAGCCCGTTCGACCGAAGAAAGTCAACGAAATCAGAATAAAGATCTCGAGTATTACATTCTACCCCTCTTATAAGAAGTTTCGTCCTCGAAACTTGAAACATAGAACGAACAACGCAAAACAAACTCAGATAACACACGATATCCGTTGCCGACAATAACAAAACACAACGAACAAAAATCAATACGGTTGAACAACTCAACAGTCAAAAGACAAGCTATTCGCTGAACCAATACGAAATTCCACAGCCCAACGGTTGGAAGATCGAACCCAAAACTAATTTCCTGATCTTAAGGAAATTACGAAGTGATCTGAACGCTCAAAAGATCACGATACGAGATCAACAAAAATTGGACAACAAACGATCGGACCACAGTGACCGAGACAACAACGGTCGAAAAATTGTACTCGAGTCATAACGAACAACAAGAATCCACAACAACTCCGAAGTTCACACCTCGACCGACAAGATAAGCATTCACATAAGATTCACAGGCATGGAACCAAATTCGTGAAAAGTCACAACGACAAACAGATTAATCCAAAACAATACCACAACTCGTTCGAACTACAAAAAGAAAAGGATAGAGCAAGTTAAGAAATATCAATGAACGAAAACAAGTCGATAGTCAAAAATACAGAAGTTCAACAATCTAATCCGCCTCTCATAAAAGAGGTTTACCCCCGAAATTTGAAATGACAAAACAAGGAAATAACATAACATACAGCTGGTAGACTATATCCCTCAGGTGCTCCTCAGAGTCGATCCTGACATCAGTGCTCAAGTCCGTGCCTTGGAAGGCTCAGCGACCAATTCGCAAAACTGAACCCGGTGTCCCTTGAGTCTGCACTTGTAACACGTTACTGGCGGAGAAGGACAATGTGCACGAACATTTCCCGATACATTGCAGTTAAAAAAACTCCTAGCTTCACCAGGAGTCAAAGTAAGCGTCTTGGAACTCTCAGTCTCATGCATCGAGTGATGGAGCTTCATAGCGGAAAGACTACGACGTTGCAATCCAGAACCACCAACTCCAGTACTAACTACAATGTCATCCAGCTTCCTTAGCTTTCTACTCGGTTCCAGACAAAACCCAGCTTCCAGAAGTTCTCGGAACTCCGTCCACATGACGACACGAATTCGAGGTTTGGCAGCTTCCCACCAATGAGCAGCATCTTTGCTAAGAAGGTACTGAGCAATAGGAACCTTCCGATCTTCGGGACAATCAATAGCCTTGAATATCTTTCCCAGCTAAAGGAGCCAGCCATCCCAACCTAATGCATCTGCCATACCCACAAATCGAGGGGTATTCAGACTAACTACCTCTCGGAGCCATAGGCTTGCCCCGATCTTCTGAATCGCATCAGTGTTGCGTTGAATCGCCTGGGTCAACTGAGTCATCCGTGCTGCTACTTGCTGCAATATAATAGCGGCATCCTTACCGATATCGTTCCTGGCAACATCCTCTCGATCCCATTCCTGATCCCCGTGGCCATCTGCACCACAGCTGCGACCACGACCTCTGCCCATCGGCATATTAATGAAGCAACAACCTAACGCAACGAAAGTCACATAATCACCTTCTAGCAGTACTAGACCAGAGGTTACGAATAAATAACAGCGTACAATTTCAAATGCCAACAGTTTACTTACTTATAACATCACACAAATAACCATCAAAAGTTAACTAACATTCCAAACCGAATTCCCACCTCTCGGTCCAGAGAACTACCTCGACGAATATATACCGAACGACTCAGCATTCACATCACCACCTTAATCACAGCTCGGGGAATTAAAGCCGAAACGACAACGACATCATTACCACACACCTTTTAACTGGAATTTTATGAAAACATTGACAAACTTTCCTTGCGGAATCACACCAAGCCATTACTCCAGTTAAACATTTCACACAATATATATACACATTTATACACCGGTATCACTTTTCATTCTAGCCCAATACGAGAATCAAACAAGTGTGGAGTACGTATTCACGAGGCACATTTAAACTCCATATAATAACATATAATCACACAAGCTCGTATAACACGAGACGCAACAAAGTAGGGAGACTTACATCCACAGATCGCACGAAGATGATGGCTGCACCTCGATACTAATCACGACCGACACCTCAGACGACGCATCGCGACACGACTCAGTCAGACAAAATATGACAAGAGAAGACAAGAAAAGACCCGACAACACAAAACTCGACCCGACAGCCTAGGTTTCCGCAACCTAAGCTCTGATACCATATTCTTTAACACCCCCAAACCGTTCGGGAATATTACAGCGCCGCAGACCCTCTCCGTGAGGATCTACCAGGCTAAATATAGAAAACACAACAACACCATACATGCCGACATGGCTAAATAATGAACCATTAGACCAATTTGGTCTTTTGCCACAACATACACATCAACCATACATTACTTTTTCTCGTAACTCATACCCATGCAGGGGTTAACATAAATCAACGTTCCCGCATAAGGGGAAAATAAACACAACGGAAGGACAAAACAATACATCAACAATTACTCAACACCGGTCTTCATGTGATTAGTATCGCTGTCTTCCATCATCCTTCGTAACGATCCTGTGAATTGCTCCCCAGCCATCTGCAAATACCTGGACGCAATACAGACATCCACCCCCCGAATACTCGGGGGTTAGCAAAACTCCACTGTTTTGCTAGTGCAAGTATAAATACAAAGGCAAGCCATACATATCATACTCCAAGAACAAAGAAATCGTGAATATACTTCCCGAGATAATTCACTTGATCAAAACAGTTTGAATTACGGAAGATAAGAATAAAACCATTTTACATCTTACAAAACATTTTACGATCTCGGGAGTTTTTGAAAACATTTGGGGTTTAAGAAGTCTCAAGCCTTTCGAACACTTAGGGACACAGCCCAAAATCATTTATTTCAAAATACGATTCCGATAACAAAATACAGGGTCCACAATCTAATCATAACATTCCAACCACAAGCACGGGGCTCCGTGAATCAACTTATTCACATCTTATACTCACAAGAATAACCCGACATAAACTACACCGTGTCAAACATTGCCATGACAACAGTCTCACAGAACGACAACAGAGAGCACAACTTTGCAACTTGACCATACAGTCGAACTCAACACACCACAGAGCAACAATACACAGAGCAACCACAAGACTCACGTACCCTTACCAGATTATCACAGTCAAGGGACAAATCACACACAACACATTTTCTGGTGCCATTCCAGCCAAGTACGATACCATTTGGACTGCCATTCTAATCAGACGAAATATGCGCCAAAAATCATAGTTCTCCAACAAAACATTTCAAAGTTAACCTTGGTACGAGACTCATGGCCACCGTACCCCGCAGAGCCCCGTCGGACATCCCTGGGTGGTTAACCATAGTTCGCGATACGAAACTCACGGCAACGTATCCCTAGAGGCCCCGTCGAACCAATCCCTAGGTGAACATACACATATCCACAATGCCATGGGAAGCCATAATTCGAATACTAGAATATGCATACAAATGCTAGGTACTTCGCTAGAATGGCCACTATAGTCGACGTACACTCACAACTAATGTCAAACAACCACAAGCAAATACCAATACCAAACAACACCAAGTGTCACAACCTCCTCACGAAGGAATAACAACTAATATCACACACATTATGTTCTTACCGAACAAGTACACATAACATTACGTAATCCCCGGCAAAGGATTACGGTCTATTAAACTCACTCAAAGTGATCATAGCATCTTTCAACATACAAAACCAACACATATATTCCGAGAACACATATATTCACGAAGTACACGAATTATCGTTGAAAGACAACATTTATCGAGAACATACCGATCCCTTTTTACGTTCATTAAACATTGGATTTTGCATAAAATCATTTATCAATAATTATGCCTACGAAACATGAAATGTATGGACAAGATACTTGCCTCGATACCACGAGCAACGGGAAACAACGAACGGATACGGTCGGTTAGCCCTTGAACCTCCAAAAATGATCAAGACTTCGACAACTTCACGAACGCTATGAAAATAACATCACCACGCATAATTAACGCTAAACAGAAATCCGAATCTACCCGAAAAACGTCAAGAATCCAAAGGTTCTTCAAGGAAATCGAAATTCATGTTTCGGGTGGTGAAAATCAATAAACGAGTTTACAAAAATCCGAAGATTATGGCCAAGACAACAAAAATACCATAACCAAATCATCAAAATCGGACAAATCAATGAAACACGAAGAAAACCCCCAAAAATCATACAAGTAGGGTTCTGAGCAAGGAAATACCTTGATTCGACGAAGAACGCGGATTAAATGATGAGTTAATAAAAAAGGATCTTCCAAAAAGCCTTGGAAATGAGAAGAATCAGCCAAGAACTCCTCCTACCAGTCGCTCCCGTCCGCAGCCGCCAACAGGGGTGAAAAACGAGTGAAAAACGAAGTGAAATGAATTCTGGCTGAGTCAGGCCTATATATGGCTAGACACGTTACGGCCGTAACCGGTAGGGCCTTACGGCCATAACCCGGTCAACGCGCGTTAGCGTGCGTAATGGTCGATAGGTTGCGTGCGCAACGATCGCACGTTACGGTCGTAATCGGCCTAGCCTTACGGCCGCAACCGAACTCCCAATGGCCATTGCCTACATTCTGTCGAGACATTACGAACGTAATCGGCTAGCTCTAGCGGCCGTAACAAGCCTTATGGCCGTTACCCGGTAGACCTTACGGCCGTAACCGAATCCTCCCAGGTAAGTCTGTTCGGCAGCCTTACGGCCGTAATCGGCCAGGCCTTACGGCCGTAATCGGCCCAGCCTGCCCTCCGACTGCCCGATTCGATACTCGACGACGTCTCGATCATGCGAACGCACCGGCTAAGATTCAAAACAATAACGAACAGTCTACGAAGCTCAATGTACCACAATACAAGCATGCGATTCTCAAAGACGCGGACGACAACAGCCCGTTCGACCGAAGAAAGTCAACGAAATTAGAATAAAGATCTCGGGTATTACAGGGCAACCCTATGCTGAGATGCTTGAGAGGGAGTGCGATCTGTGGACAACTGATGAGAGCAAGCGTTCTAAGGACAACATTGCCAAGAATGCGCTATTTGTCACTCTCGGCAAATGCACATTCTCCACGATAAAGAGCTGTCAAACAGCCAAGCAAATCTGGGAGAAACTCAAGCTTATTTGCAAGGGTACTAGGCTCTCAAAGGAAAAAAAATTCTAAACTTACTCAGCAATTTGCGTCTTTCAAAATAAAAACCTACAGAAACGCTTTAGGAGCTTAACCTCAGATTTACCAACATTGTCGGTGAACTTGAATCATTAGGTAAAGTGCATACCTAAAAGGAGAAAAATCTGAAAATATTTCGATCACCCCCTGTCCGATGGGACATAAAAACCACAGCTATGCGTGTGTCATGTAACTTAAATGATATGTCTACTTTTGATCTCTTTCTGACCTAAAGGCATTTGAGTACGACATAGATAGGAGAGAGAAATATGAAGAGTCACCAGCCAAGACTACAACACTTGCTGCTGTATCTGACAGGAGACATAGTTCAGCACCCAACACATCCAAGTCGGCAAACAAGACAGCAGACAACGACGATGACATCTTGTCGTAAGATGAAATGTCCCAACTCATGCACAAGTTCAAGAAGTTCATCAAACAGTCTGGAAAGACTCCATACAGGCCCAAGCCCTTTTATAAGGTAAGCTCTGAATCCCTTTTTATGGTGATTCTAATCTATGCTATAACTATAGGAAGCTAGGACATTATGCAAATAAGTGTCCACATCCAAAAGTGCAAAAGTTGCCAGAAGCTGAGCAATAGGAAAAGGATGAGAAAAGACGTGTCTGAAAAAACAAGCTTAGAGCCCTAATTGGTGAATCAGAAGCCTTGCCCGCATCGAACAAGACTGAGGAGTGCCTACATGCAATCTCTGACAGTGAATCCTCCGACGATGAAATTGAGGAAAAAGCATACATGTGCTTATAGTCAAAGAAATACAGGATGATGATGACAGCAATGAAGTAAGTTCAAATTCAACTATTCCTATCAATGCATCACATACTTTTGGAAACATAATGAATGAATTTAAAAACATTCAAAAAGCCCATGATCTACTCAAATGAGAAAATATGGAGATCGAAATTTTAAACTTGGAGCTGAAAGATGAAAATAACTTGCTTAAAAACAACTATGAAAATATGTCTCTTGATTGCAAAAAGAGCAAAGTCACCTATTAAAAACTCATAGCAAGCAATCATCAACTTGCAAAAGATCTAGATGAGCCAAAGTCTCATAGTGAGTGCAAGACAAATGATTATGCTTTACTCGACAATCGTACTGGAATCAAAACCCTAGATTATTCATGCATACTAATCAAGGTTACAGCGACTATGTACAAGCCCCACGTAGATATTCCAAGACTGGACCAAAAGTAACCTAGAGCAAACCAATTGCTGTCAGGCAAATTTGAGTACAAAAGGCACTAACATCCATGGACCTAATAATCAAAGGGGACCTAAATCTATTTAAATTCTTTGCTTACAGGATATAAAGGAAAAGGACATATGGTACTTTCACAGTGGATGTTCTCGGCACATGACAGGAGATATCAGCAAGCTGTCAGATTATGTAGAAGGTCGTGGTCTAAAGGTTCGCTTCTATGACAAATGCAGAGGAAGAACAATAGGGAAGGGAACCCTAATTGTAGGAAAGTTTAAAGTTACTGACGTAGCCTATGTTGAAGGCTTACAGTATAATCTACTTAGTATTATCCAGTTCTGTGACAAACAATTATCGGTTAAATTCTATATAGATTACTATAGGGTGAAGGACATCAAGACCAAGGAAGTTGTCCTCATAGGAAGCAGATCAGGTAATATGTACATTGCTGACTGGAAGCATACGAGCTTCACTATTCCATGTTTTGTTGCCAAAGGCACTAAAGATCAAAGCTGGCTATGGCACAAAAGGATGTCACACATCAACTTCAAGACGATCAAGAAACTTGCTAGACAGGGAATGGTTAGAGGTTTGCTCGATGTGTCATTTCATAAAAACAGCGTCTGTGGAGCCTGTAGGAAAGGCGAACAAGTCAAAACCACCCTGAAAAGCAAGTCATACATGTCCACCCACAAGGTACTGGATTCGCTACACATGGACCTCTACGGCCCTATAGACCCTATAAGTTTGGGAGGTAAGAAATACTGTCTTGTTGTTGTCGATGATTTTTCTAGGTATGCTTGGATAATCTTTCTAAGCAAGAAGAAAGATACCATCATGAAGTTACCAGAGCACCTGAAGAAGCTACAGAATGAGAAAATGTTGAGTATTGTGTCCATTCGTTCCGACAGAGGCACTGATGAACAAATTTGTAAACTCGCATGTGTACGAATCGTCTTGTAGTAAACAATAAGTATCTCGAGGTCGATCTATCGAGGAGTTGTGAATGGTTTGAAATTAAATTTTGTTTAGAAAATAGTTGAATCAACAACAGAAGAGTAAATTTTAACACCGCAAATAATTTGATTGAGAGGTAAGATTATAACTACTAGTGCAGAAAATTAAATTAATTGCGAAATGTTAAAAACTATGAATTTAAGGTTTGGATTATCTAGAGATGGCTATTATGAGAATGATATGGAAATTTAGAATTGACGACACACATATAACCAATCGTTAGTTTCGATACTCAAAGAATAAAAGTTTAGAAATCACTGATTGTTCACAATTAAAAGAAAACTGTTTGATGGCGGCAAATCCTAAAAATCGCGATTGCTCTATTTAATAACAAAAGAAACTCCTTTGATGGGGAAGAATTCCTAACTAACAATCTATTAGTCAACTATTTTTAATGGGGTAATTCGCTAAAAGATCACAAAAAAAGGTCTATGAACATTCACAATCACTTCTACCGGATCGTTTGATAGCGAATACCGATAAAAACCCTTGTATTTGATAATACTATCAACTTAGAATTAGGTTTGATGATATAAATCCTAAGTTCTCTTGTGTCTAAACAATGTTCGTGCACAACATCATCAAAAACACCGATTAATTTGATAGAACAATGATAGAAGAACAATCCCAAAACTCAAAACCTAGAAAAACAATCAAAGCTAACAACTAAAAACATGTGTGTGGTTCAATCTAAACACCCATATGAAAAGATTAGCTATTCATAATAATTTGAATTTATAACAATGATATAGCAAAATATGATAGAAATCCTTCCCTTACAATCACGTGATCGAGTTCCCGAGGAAGGTTTGATGTTCTTCCTTCAATTTCTCGCTAAATCCCCGTGAAAAGGACGAAAATCACTCACAAATTGTATCTCAAGATGTATGTAATACTCAAAAAATGATAAAAATTGAGTTCTAATCGAGTTTCTTCCTCTTCCCTTTGATATTGGGTTCCCGGGTATTTATGCCTCTCCAAAAATCCTAAAAACGCAGAAATATAACACTCAGCCACAATCAGGGACCGAGGTCCAAGCCCTTCAGACCACGATCTTCCTGTGAGGGACCGCGGTCCTGACCTTTCAGACCGCGGTCTATCTGTGAGGGACCACAGTCCTGACCTTTCAGACCGCGTTCTGCCTGTGGTCGAGACCTGTGCATTTTTTCTATCCTGCGGTCCGATTTTGAGAGACCGCGGTCCTGAGCGCGATTGTAGTCTAGAAGTCATATCTCCCACAATACTTCTTGGAATTTAGCGTATAATATACTGTTGCGAAGCTATTCTCACGAGGAATCCACGCATATAGAGAACACATCCTATTTCAAAGTAATGAATCTGGAATTTTACCTCAAAAGACGATCTATATTGCTTCATTTTTTATCGTTTAAGCTTTGTTCTTGCTCCCGATTTGCTTCTTGATCAATAAAAGACCGTAAAACATCTATAAAGGTACCTTTTCACCACATTCTTCATCTGATACACCTAGCATAAAAGACAAAAATTCTTGAAAACAAGCAAAAGCAAGGCTAAAAAGAATAGAATGAAACGGTCAAAAATCGACTCATCCAAATCCCCCAAACCTAAACCTTTGCTTGTCCTCAAGCAAAAATAAAGAAAATAAAACACACGACAAAGAAAACAAGGAGGATTGAATAATCAAGTTAATTATCAAGTATACGCACAATCAGCCGGGAATGTCAAAGTGTCGTAAAATCTCGTAATTCGTCATGAAAGCGTAAACTCACAAATGAATGGACAACAATGACACTTAATCGAACATACAAGAGAACAAGTTATAGTGGTCCCTCACATAATTTTATCGATTCACTCATCTCTCAAGTGTTTAGATAGGTCAATACATTCAACTCGATTCAAATGGAAAGTTCTACTATATGCTTGCACTTCTTCTCTCATCAAACGCATTAATATTCACAAAACACAAGTCTTTAGGGTCTTACTTTTGGTTGTAATGGGGCTGTGGCTCAGGTTGGAAAAATTTGGCTAGTAGTTACAAGTTCAGTACAAGTTGAGCATATACAATCCTCACATATATGAAATAAACATTTAAAGCAAGATCGATTACTCTACTTCAATTCTCCCGTAAATATTTTCCAATTCTAGGCCTTGTTAAGCGTAATTCTTTTGATATTGTCCTAGTTCTCACAACTCAACGACTTTTCCTTTTGCTTTTCTTGGGCTCACTCATCTCCTCCCCTTTTTTCTAAGGTCTCGGTGGAACCTTTTATTTATTTTTATTTTTCAGGGGAACGGGAGAGAATATTTTTGCCTCTATACACCACAAACTTTGTATACTTTGCACACCCTAGTTTTTCAAAGACACCCTCTCATGCTCTTACGAGGACCAACACTTGGGTAAGTTATGGCTTTTTGGATGTGGAGCTATAAGATGTGGGTTTTTCGAACAAATAGATGGCTAAAGGCTCACGGGACTAGCAAAAGGATAATCATATGAAATGGTGGGTACTTTTAGACAAGTAGGTTTAATACAAAGAATGGGCAGACCTAATCATTTCTCGTGTATGTAAATATCAACACACAGTCAGACAGAATCATGCAAGTTCTAAAGAATACTAACCATTAGAAGAGAACTCACGCACGAAAGAATTTTACCGCTTAAAGTATAGGGTTTTTGTTTGGCACGAGAACTCATGACTTTTGGACTACCACACTCATTCCATACACATCAAATCAAGCAATCAAAACCAGACATTAACACGCAAGGTCAAACAATCAATTAGATTATAGAACTCCACGAGTCAAGTACAAACACAACTAATCATCCATATACCCAACAGTTAACGAGGTTATAACAGTCCAACTGCTACATTACGCAAAATAAAGAAAAGAAACAAGCATCACGCAAAACAAAAAACAAATAAAAATCAAAGAAGTTTACGCCCCCCCCCCCCCCCCCAACCTAAATATTTGATTGTCCCCAACCAAAAAGAAATAAGTTGGGAAAGATGCTAAAACATAAGGGAAATAAGAAAAAAAAAATGGAAATGTTTTAGCTTGCACCATCATTGTTTTCAGGCATCCTTAGATACTCTAAGCAGTCCCTTAGAAGTCCCTCCTCAACGTTAATGGTTTCAGGAAGTGTCCTACTCCTAACCGCTTTTGCTTTGTTCATATGTGTAATCTTGTAATTGTTTCCTACCTCACCTTTATAATCTCTCGTGGCAAGATTGTAGTGTCAGAAACATATTGTTCAATATTTCTGGTGAAAGTTCTTGAAATGAGCTAGTCACATTCCTTAATAAGTCATCCACACCATTTGCCAACTTGTCATCTTGTAATGATTGTATGGCTATAAAAAAATCAAGATCATTCACATTTGAATCGAGAATTGGGTGGTTGACAAATTAATTGGATTGTGAATCCATCTGTATTTGCAGCTGCTATGAATCCATCACAAGGCATTGTATTCACCTAATGTCATATTCATTTACTTGTTTCATGTTCAAATTTTGATGGGTAAGGCACTTGAAAGAACGATGTCAAGAAGAAGGAATTTCGGGTATGTGTGGATTTTGTGATAGTAGTGTTCTATCTCCGTTGACTCCAATAGTTGAAGAGGAAGACCGATCCATATATTTAGCTCGTGTCTTTGGGTGCAATGAGGGAAAGAATCTTAATCAACTATTCTTTGCACCTTACAATGACAAGTAAGTGCAATCAACGATACCTAAAACTTTTGATATTCACTTATTTTTGTAACAATATTTTGTGACAAGTTAAGATTACCGATTAAATTCTTGAACAGATTCTTAAATTTGACAAAGCAAGATTCTTCTTAAACAATTTTACAGATTTGTCAACTTGTCCAACTCTTTGCAATGATCAGTTATATAAAAGCTATTTCCACGTGTATTAAATAAGTTTGGTACTCAATTTAGTGTCCATGTGCTGATTTTTGTTAATTGTTGGTCATGATGGAGTTTTGTTAATTGATAGGTTATTATCATCTCTCTCTTTTTTTGTGTATAGTCGGCATTGGATGTTAGCAATTATTAGTCCTTGGAATGGATTAGTGTATTGGTTGGATCCAGCTGGAGTAGGAAAGGAGATCCCTGAGTTCGCTAAAACAGTCATCAATGAGTATATACTGGATTACATTAATAAATTTCTTTTTGGTTGTTTTCCTAACAAGTAGTATTTTCATTCCTATTAACCGTATTACAATTTATGCAGGGGAATTATAAAATTTAGCATTACCAATCGAAAAGATGTCAGGAAAATAAAAAAGAATCCAAGAATTGGGTGGAAGCAACCACAGGTATATTTGGATTCTAAAACTCGTTCATATCTATATATACAATCATGGTTGTTACGTGGGTAAGTCAAGTCGGACGGAGACTCCGACAAGTCGAGTCGTGACTAGTCGAGACTAATCGACGACTAGTCGACAAGCTATAAAATATATATATATATATATATATATATATATATATATATATTTATATGTGTGTGTGTGTGTGTGCTCTCAACTGTCAACTGTACGCTGTGTGTGTGTGTGTGTGTGTGTGTATATATATATTGTGTACGTGTTTTTTTTTTCTAATTTCTGTGTGGTTTTTTTTTTTTTAATTTTTGCACTAGTCCGGCGACTGAGTCGCCTAGTCGACCCAGTCCAGTCGAGCCCCAGTCGCTCGAAAGACTCCCAAAAGCAAGTCAGGTTTCCACATCGGCCTCTCCAGCTCGATTGCTCGACTAGTTGCGACTAGTCGAGCGACGTGACAACCATGTATACAATTCTTATGTATTTCATTAATGCAATAACATAAGTGTTGAATGGTTTGTATTTTCTTAATTCTGTATGTTTTAGTGTCCTTGTCAACCTCAAAACAACAAGTTCTATGGATACTATGTGTGCCGTTATATGCTCGAGATTTTAGAAAAAGAGTATTATGGATCTCCCACTGTATCATTTTTATACCGCACACCGTGTAAATTTCTTGATTGATGTGAATGAGTGATTATTGGAATGGGATTAAGGTAAATTTCATGATTGGTGTGAATGAGTTTTGTGTAAATTACATGTAAAGTCTCAGATAATGCACTGATTCACTGACTGATTCTGTGTCGACGAACCTGAGTGTTGTAAATGTTTGTTCTATTGTCATTTAGTAAAAGTTTCTGAACAGAAAGTTTCTGTTACTTTATTGTTTGGGTTTGGTAGTTTCTGTTTCTTTTTTGATTTTACTTTCTGTTCTGTTGTCATTTTACAGTTTACAGTTTTTTATTGTCATTTTTACTTTCTGTTCTTTATTGTCATTTTTACTTTCTGTTGTCATCATCTTTCTGTTCTTTATTGTCATTTTTACTTTCTGTCTGTTCTAATTCTGTTCTGTTTCATTTTACAGTTTTTTGCTGTAGAAACTTACTCATCGGAAGAAGTTGATGAGGTTAGAGATATTTGGGCTCAATATTTACTCAAGCAAGAGAATGAAGCGGACGAAGAAAACAAAGATGATGGTATGCAAGTTACTCAATGAATTTTAGTCCCAATTATTCTGAATGATTAGACTTCGGGGTATTATTTTTTCGTTTTTCCATTTGGATATTGCAATAGATGTAATGATATTATGTTTTTGGAGATTGCAATAGATTTAAAGATATCATTATAGTGTTTGTGTTGTTTTATGTTTTTGGGAACGAGTAGGTTTATGATGTTTTTATGTAATGGTGAGTGTTGTTTTGTGTTTTATTTTTTTGGTACGAGCAGGATTATTATGTTTTTTTTTAAATATGATAAAGAGACCTGTTAAACTTGAAATCGGGTCTCTCAGAATATTAGAAAAAATCAAAGAGACCCGTTAGATATGAAATCGGCTCTCTCAGTTTCACGATTGGAAATATTAAAAATAAATAAAGAGATCCGGTGAGTATGAAATCGGATCTCTTAGGTTATACAAAAAAAATATTTAAACAATCAAAGAGACTTGTTATGTATAAAAACCGGCCTCTCAGGTTTAAAAAAAAAAATTAAAAAAATCAAAGAGACCCGTTAGGTGTAAAATGGGCTCTCTTAGGTTAGATAAAAAAAATATTAAAAAAATCAAAGAGACCTGTTAGGTGTAAAATGGGCTCTCTTAGGTTAGACAAAAAAAATATTAAAAAAATCAAAGAGACCCGTTAGGTGTAAAATGGGCTCTCTTAGGTTAGATAAAAAAAATATTAAAAAAATCAAAGAGACCCGTTAGGTGTAAAATGGGCACTCTTAGGTTAGACAAAAAAAATATTAAAAAAATCAAAGAGACCCGTTAGGTGTGAAATGGGCTCTCTTAGGCTAGACAAAAAAAATATTAAAAAAATCAAAGAGACCTCATATCTCAGATAACAGGTCTCTTACCGGTTTAAATTAGTTACCTCCCACTTGCATAAGAGACCTGATTTCTTAGATATCAGGTCTCTTATATCTCAAAAACAGACCCCCCCCCATGAGGCGGTCTCTTTAACAAAGAGACCGCTGAGATAGAGACCCGTCCAGAGGCGGTCTCTTAGGCTTATTTGGACGGGTCTCTTTGCCTATTTTTGTAGTAGTGAAAGAGGTTACTGTTCCCTTGGGTTACCTCCCAAGTACGCTTGCTTATAGTCATTAGCTTGACTTCTTCCCTTTTAGCTCAATTTTCGATATTGTGCACTTCTATGCACTCAAACGCATTGATCTCCTTGCTTCGTCTGAAGTACGGCTTCACTCTATGCCCGTTTACCTTGAAGTGCTCATTCTTTTGTGGATCAAGGAGTTCCACTGCTCCATGTGGCCATACTGGAACGATTTTGAAAGGTGCGCCCCATCGCGACACCAATTTTCCTGGCATAAGCTTAAGACAAGAGTTATGTAGTAAAACGTCCATCCCATGTTCGAAAGACTTGTGAGTGATACACTTGTCGTGGTACCGTTTTGTTTGTTCTTTGTAGAGCTTAGCATTTTCGTATGCCTCGTATCGCATATCATCGAGCTCGTTCAAATGTAGTAGTCGTTCTTCACCTGCTTTTGCTTGATCTAAATTCAATGCCTTGATCACCCAATATGCCTTGTGTTCTAGCTCAATAGGTAAGTGGCATGCTTTCCCAAAAACGAGTCGATACGGGCTCATTCTAATTGGAGTTTTGTAGGCCATTAGATACGCCCATAAAGCATCGTTCAACTTTAATGCCCAGCCTTTCCTCGATGGCTTCACCGTCTTCTCGAGTATTGTCTTTATCTACCTATTACTTACTTTGGCTTGCCCGGAAGTTTGTGGATGGTAAGACGTCACGACCTTATGCGTTACGCTGTACATCTTGAGAAAACTCGCAAGGTGTCTATTGCAGAAGTGCAAGCCTCTATCGCTAATCACCGCCTTGGGTGTCCTAAACCTGCTGAAAATCACATCTTTGAAAAAATTTCAAACCACATTAGCATCGTTAGTACGGGTTGGAATTGCTTCCACTCACTTAGAAACATAATCCACAACAACTAAAATATATTCAAAACCAAAGGAAGGTGGGAAAGGACCCATGAAATCGACTCCCCAAACGTCGAAAATTTCTACCACTAGATTGTTCGTTAACGGCATCTTATTTCTTTTGCTTATGTTCCCCGTTCGTTAACAATGATCACATCTCTTGCAGTAGGAATAAGAGTCCTTGAATAATCTTGGACAGTAGAATCCAAATTGAAGGACCTTGTGCGCCATTTTCTTCATGCTAAAATGTCCCCCACAGTGCAAGTCATGGAAAAATGACAAGATGCTCTCGTAATCTTCCTCCGGGACGCAACATCGGAATATCTGATCAGGCACCAACTTGAATAAGTAGGGCTCGTCCCAATAGTAATGTCTGCACAAGGAAATAAACCTCTTCTTCTCTTGAAAGGTTAAGTCGGGCTACAAAACACCACTAACAATGTAATTAACAATATCAGCATACCAAGGTGTCTTACCCACATCAAATATTTGTTCGTCGGGGAAAGTCTCAACAATAGGTAAAGAGTTATCGATACTAGAGTTATCAGCCTGGGTTAACCTAGATAAGTGGTCAGCAACTATGTTTTCAGAACCCCTTTTATCCTTAAATTCCAAATCAAATTCTTGCAACAAGAGAACCCACCAAATCAATCTAGGTTTGGCATCAGATTTTTTTAACAAATATTTCAATGCAGCGTGATCAGTATGCACAATTACCTTGGCACCAACCAAAATGGATCGAGACTTATCTAAAGAGAATACAACATCTAAAAACTCTTTTTCGGTGGTGGTATAGTTGGTCTGAACTTCATCGAGTATTTTGCTTGCATAATAAATTACATGGAAAAACTTATACACTCTCTGCCCTAAAGCTGCACCAACAGCAAAGTCAGACGCATCGCACATAATTTCAAATGGTAAAGACAAATCGGGTGCAACAACAATAGGTGCAGATGTAGCTTTTCGTTCAAAGAATTAAAACAATCAAGCATTCATTGGTAAAATCAAACTTAACATCCTTGAACAAAAGATTACTTAATGGGCGGGTTCGAAAAGTCTTTAATGAATCGTCTATAAAACCAAGCATGCCCTAAAAAGCATCGAATTTCTTTAACAGAAGAAGGTGCAGACAATTTAACAATTAATCAACTTTAGCCTTATCAACCTCTATTCCTCTATTAAAAATGACATGACCCAAAACAATCCCCTGTTTCACCATAAAATGACTCTTTTCCCAACTAAGTGTATGATTACACTTAATACACATTCAAGTACAATAGTCAGATTATGTAAACAATCATCAAAAGTAGTTCCACACACAGTAAAATCGTCCATACTTCAATGGACTTCTCTAACATGTTAGAGAATACGGAAAGCTTGCACATTTGGAAAGTAACGGGAGCATTACAAAGACCAAATGGCATCCTCCTAAAGGCAAAAGTGCCAAAATGGCAAGTAAATTTGGTCTTTTCTTAATCCTCCGGAGCAATAGGAATCTAATAGAAACCTGAAAGACCATCTAGAAAGCAGTAGTAACCGTGCCCAGCCAAACATTCTAACATCTGATCAATGAAAGAGAGGGGAAAATGATCTTTTTTCGTGACAGTATTTAATTTTCGATAATCAATACACATTCTCCAACCAGTTACTGTCCTAGTGGACACTAATTCATTTTTATCATTGCGAACCACTGTTATCCCAGATTTCTTAGGCACTACATGCACAAGACTAACCCACTTACTATTGGATATTGGGTAAATGACTCCGTAATCTAACAACTTCAAGAGTTCCTTTTTAACTACTTCTTGCATGTTCAGATAAGAGCGCCTTTGGGCTTGCCTAACATGTTTAACATTATCGTGAAGAATTATCTTATGCATGCATCTAACAGGACTTATCCCCAGTCGCCTCCTTTAACTTACTCAAAACTTCTACCACCCTGTTTTCTTGCATGTGAGTTAATTCAGAAGAGACAATTACAGGATAAGTGTCACTTTTGCCTAAGAAAACATATTTAAGATGTGCAGGAAGTTCTTTCAATTATAGTTGGGGTGGGGTAATTTCAACAGGATCCTCAAGCTTTAATTCTAAAGGCACATTAATATCATCAATTTCATCAATTGGTTTAAATTTATCTATCAATGCAACATATTCTTCAATTTCAAGGCTATTCAACCCCATCATGCTCAACGGTTAGTGCATCATGCATTGTGTCGCCTACGCTATCATGTAAATATGAATTATGAACCAAGGAATCAATGTAATCAATATAATTTCAATCATAGGTAGCATATATATGAGAAGGGATAGGAGATGAACCGACCACGTCGATTTCCACACAGTCATGGTGACCTTTCCTTCATCAACATCGACGACTGTTTTTGTTGTACGCATGAATGGTTGTCCTAGAAGTATTGTACCTTCATTTTCGCTCGTTGCGAAATCACTCATCTCAAAAATAACAAAATCTGCCAGAATCACCAACTTATCCACTTGCACTAGCAGGTCTTCAATGATTCCTTTAGGGTATTTTACCGACCTATCCGCCATTTGAAGAATCATCCTTGTTGGTTTGATTCTTCGAGTCCAAGCCTTAAATAAGTTGAGTATGGCATGAGATTCACACTTGCTCCCAATTCGAGCATGCCATGAGCAACCTTCTTGTTTCCCATAGTGATGTCGATCATAAAACTTCTAGGATCCCCATCTTTTGACTCATCGCTTCTACCTCGTAGAGCACCACTTTCTCATTCCCTATATATCATCTCTTATTGGAGGTCAACTCTTTGAAAAACTTCGTGTAGGCTAGAATGTTCTTCACAACATCCAAGAGAGGTAAGTTGACGTGAACCTTTGAAAGCATGTCGTAGGTTTTTGAAAATTGTTCATCTTGCTTTGCTTTTCTAAGTTGGCTTGGAAAAGGGACTGGTGGCTTATATGGCTGAGCAGAATTATGAAGTTTGGAAGTCGAAGGTGCTTCATATACTTTCTCTTCTTGATTTCCGACTCGTCCTCTTTCTCACCGTTAATTTCTTTGGCTTCACAAATTGTCTCCTTATTTATCACTTTACCGCTCTGAAGGGTGGTGATAGCTTGAGCTTGCTCGGGCTGACTTGGTAGTTTACGCCTTTCTTGTCTGCATGCATCAGTAGTGAGTTGCCCTATTCGAGTCTCGATCTTCTTCATCAAAACTTCTAAGAATTCAAACCTTTTATTATTTGTAGCTTGATTTTCTTGGCTTGCCTTAATGAATGCCATAACACTCTCCTCAAGAGAATTCCTTTGCTGGGGAGGAGGTTCACTTTGCGTTGTTTGTTGGTCTTGATTTCCTCCGTTGTATTGGACTTGAGCGCTTGTGTCGTACGATATTGGGTTGTTGTTTCTCCACGAGAAATTCGGATGGTTTCTTAGCCTATGATGATAAGTGTTCGGGACAAGTGCGTTTCTTGCGTTTCCTCCATAATTATTTCTCTTCTCCTCCAACTCGGGCCTTCCCGTGCTTTGTCCCATAGACAAATTTACTTGTTCGGTTTGTTCTTCTAGAAAAGTATGTGGGCAAGTATTAGCATCATGTCCAGTTCCCCCGCAGATTTCGCAAACTCGTGAGCTTGAAGATTTATTTTGAGTCTTGAGTTGTCTTACTTCCTTCGTTAACTCGTCGATTTTAACTTGCATCTCATCCTTCTCGCTTACTATGTTGACAACTCCCCTATAAATATGCACACTTTTTTGCAGAGTGTTAGCTCCCAATGTCTCGTATACATCATAAGCGTGTCTCTCCGTCAATCCCCAAAACGAACCTCCGGTTGCGTTATCCACTGCACCTTGACAATATGGAGTCAATCCATCGTAGAAAAACTGATTAAGTAGCTGATGTTGGGATTCGGTGCCTAAAACGAGGCCCAGCGGAAGTGTTAAAATGAAAATTAATTCGATCTGAATCCCTACGAGGATCGATCGAGCTACGTATATACGAATATATAAACGAAAACACAAGAGATGTAAGAAACTTACCCTTGTAGTCCGTTGATTAAATTGATTCCTTCTCTTGAGCTATTCCCCAAGCTTTAGTTGTATATTCCTACGATCCAATGTGCTCCAAGCCCTTGGATGATCCAACATCAAAAATACAACGCCTCTACTTGCCACGCGCCGGAGAAACAAATGGGATGACGATCACCTTGCTATCCTCCAAGGATACGGCTAGAGCTAGGATGATGAAGCCTTCGCTTATAACACTCTAAGTGTATAATCTATATCTCACTTAATTTTCTCCAAGAAAATATATGAATGTATAATGAAGAAGATGATGAATAGTATGAAGCCTTTGGAAACTATTTCCTCTCTCTTTTCTTCTTGCCAAAAACGTGGCTTCAAGTGTCCCTCAAAGAGATTTGGTCTTCATACATATATTCTTATCATATCACACCATATCTTCCACCTTTTGACAATATCACCAAAATGATATTTGTCCCCTTGATATGTCACAAAGCTAGTACCCCACCAAGTGAAGACCAAGACAATGGAGGGAGTAGGTGACTTGGAGCGTCCATCTAGAAGTAGCCGGACAAGTTCGGTCCGTTTCGGACTCCCGAGACACTACACCAGATCAGGAATTTAGCAACACTTCATTTTTTGCCATAGTAACGTTTATAAATGTTACTAACCATAAATGTTAGTATAAAAACTAAAAACGTTCCTATAATTTCTATTAATAATTTTAATAATTCGGACTCCCCATTATACACCCGTACCCCCTCTTTTTCTCACTCTCTCTTTTTTTTTTGACAACACCCGTACCCCTCTCTCTCAAAAAACCAAAGCCAAACCCACTGAACTCGACGATTCATGGAATTTTCAGCTGAAATTCTATGAATCAACACTTCAACTAGTGAATGAATCCATCATATTCATAACCCTAAAACCAAATTCGCAAACATCAGAAGAATTCGACTGTGCCGAGTGGAAGGGTTGCGCTCAATTTTTTCTCTGAAATTTGAAGAGTTAAGGTCAGTGTCGGAGGTATAAACCCTAGCTAGTGATGATGATAATAATATATGGTTTTAATTCTTGATTTTGACCACAAGTTATCTTAACCTAGAAATCGATTTTGTTCATGAATTTTATTTTCATATGAGATTTTGTACTATCAGCCTAATTTATGTTCATAGGTTATTTTTATTAATTGGGTTGTAGCCAATTTTGCTGCAAATTTGGCTACAACCCACGAAACCAAAGTATACTTGTAATAATAAACCAGGACAGACTCGTGAGATTGCTGTTTTTCTATGTACTATTGCACTGGGAACTTGTTTGTTCTTGAGTTAGTGGCTGGCTAGCTAGAGTTATATAGGTATACATATATCTATGGATGTGAATGCATGAATGTTGGTAGGTGTTGTGGTAAGATTTTCTAACCTTTTTTTTTTTTGTGTGGTTTGTTTGTCTGGTTGTAGAATGTCCGAACTGTGTGACAAAGGTTGGATGGTTATTGAAGATAGGTCTAGTTCTGGGTATAGAACAGGAGTAGATAATTTTATTAAGTTTGCATACAGTAACAGACTTAGGGACACGCCTTTCTGTATTTGTCCTTGTCGTCGTTGTCGTAATAGGAAATTATTGAGTTTTGCCCTGGTGAGACATGATTTACTAGTCAATGGAATACTTAGTACTTATGTTATTTGGTCACTACATGGAGAGACGTCGACACATATGCAGAGATCAGCATATGTAACTCAGGAAAATGTAGAACATACAGTTGTAGAAGAAGAAACCTTAGAGAAGGAAATCGTAGAAGATATCCATAGAGATTATGGTTGTAGGAGTTTGTAGACAAAGCATTTGGGGTATATGAAGGGTTAAATGAGGATGTCAATGTAGATGATTCAGAGAATCCAATTATTCAGGAGCCTAACCTAGGAAAGAAACACGAGAAGTATAAAAAATTAGCAGAAGAGAAAATTTATCCTACATGTGAGAAGGGCGCGACAACCCTTTCTGTCATTGTAGAATTGCATCATGTAAAGAAAATGTTCGGGTGGTCAGGAAATAGTGTTACATACCTTTTGGGATTACTAAGAAAATGGTTCCCGGAGGGTAACAAATTTCCTACAAAATACCCGGTAATGAAGGAGATGTTGAAGGATATGGGAATGAAGGCGGAGAACATTCATGCATATGTTAACCAATGTGTGTTGTTCTGCAAAGATCTTAAGGATGAGGTAGAATGTCCAAGTTGTGGAGCATCCAGGTACAATTTTGCTTCTTTAAACATCTTAATCTTTTTGAATATCTACTTCTTATTTATTTTCTTTGTTCTTTATGGTATTTACTTTAATTCAAGACTTGAGTAAACTCCCAATCTTGTTTCCTTCATATCTGGGTTCAAATTCAAAGAAGGGAAAGATGGAGTTCAAGTACCAACAAAAGAGCCTGCATTAGTTCTGCGACATTTCCCACTTCCACAGAGACTTCAAAAATTTTACATTGTGTCGTGGATTGCTGAAGATTTTACATGGCATGATCGAGCAGAAGTTTCTATTAAGTATATGCGACACCCAATATACTCTCCACAATGGCAGAACATGAAACTAAAGTGGCCTGAGTTTGCAAAGTAGTCGAGGAATGTGTGGCTTGGCATTTCTACTGATGGTTTCAATCCTCGCGGCATCCAGTGCGCAAGTTATAGTTGTTGGCCAGTCATCTTGGTCCCATACAATCTGCCGCCATCACTGTGTATGAAGCCAGAGTTTCAGATCATGTCGCTTCTAATACCAGGACCTAAGCAACCAGGTCAAGACATCTGTGTTTTTCTTCAACCATTGATAGATGACTTGAATAAACTGTGGAAAGGAGTTGACACGGTAGATATGCACAAGAAAGAGTCATTTAAGTTGAGGGCAATCCTAATGTGGGGTATACATGATTTACCTGCATATGGTAATGTTTCGGGTTGTTCAGTTCACGGTTACAAAGCATGTCCTGGATGTGGTGATGAGACTGAAAGTAATTGGTTACATCATTCAAGAAAGATCGTGTACAGAAATTTCGGAAGATTTTTGAAGTCGACTCATCCTTTCAGGAAAGACAAACACTTAGGTCTGAAAACAGTGGAGACTAATTTGGCACCAGCTAGATTAAGTGGAAAAGAAGTTCTGATAAAGACCAGCGGTTATCTTCCTGGTAATCTTACCAGAGATGGGAAGAAGAGAAAACGTGATTTTTATGAAGTTTATGAGGATGAACCTGATTCAACAACTAAAGCTTTTTATAAAAGGTCGAAACTGTTTGATATTTCAACGTGGGCTTATAATCCTTATCGTCACTGTCTCGATGTAATGCACTGCGAAGAATTTTATTGAACATCTACAAGAGGCTGTTCCAAACATAAAGAAGAAATCAAAACATAGTGTCAATGCATGGGAAGATATGAGGGCTCTGGATATTCAAAAAGATCAGTGGATCATTACAGATCATGATACAAAGAAAAAGGTACATCCTCGTGCTCCTTATGTTTTGACCCCGGAAGAGAGAAAAAACTTTGTTCAGATATTAAAAAGCATCAAGTTTCCTACTGGCTTTTGTTCAAATCTTGGAAACAATGTTACGATTGAACCTCCTGGTCTGCATTGTTTGAAGTTGCATGACTATCATGTCCTTATGGAGGATTTGTTGCCTGTGCTAATTCAACATGCTTTCCCACGCTACCCAGACCTTCCCAGGGCTTTTCAACCGATTAGTTTATTTTTTAGAATCTTGTGCTCGAAGGTTCTGATTAAAACTGAAGTACAACAGGCCAAATTTATGGTCGCTGAGGCCATGTGTGTCCTTGAAGCGTATTTTCCACTTTCTTTCTTCATTATCAGCATCCATTTGGTGGTGCATCTCGCTGATGAAGCTTTAACTTTCGGACCAGTTAGATACCGATGGATGTACCCTTTTGAAAGGTAATACTTCATACTTCATTAGAAATCTGTAGTTTCATCCATTCTTGTTTTTCTACTGTAAATAATGTTATCTTGAACAATGCATTGGGTTCTAATATTGTTCGCTTTATTTCTTGAAAATACTATTACAGATCTTGTTAGTGGTAATATGATTCAATGATTTTTCCTTGATTTGTAATGTGTTGTAGTTACTTTGATGATCTGTAGTTACTTCACTCATTTATTTCACTTATTTGTTATGTAGGGCGATGAAGAGTTTTAAGAACATTCCGAGCAACAACCATTTCGTGGAAGGTAATATCAAAGAATCCCAACTTGTAGCTGAAGGAGTGGTCTATTCAATGGAACACGTGGCAAACTCAAAGGATGGGAATCATAAAGCTACACGAGAAGCGTTCTTAGAAGCTGATTCTGAGTACAGTGGCGAAGGCCCTCTGGGGTATGGAGATAAGTTCGTGACTCTGACTGCTGTACAGTTGATACAAATAACCAGATTGGTACTCTTTCGCCGTGAAGTAGAGGGTCTCGCAGGCTATTATGCGTGAGTTTTTGTTATATCTTCGAATTAACTGTAGTAATTTGTTCTTTTGTTTCAGTTCTAATATATGTAACTGGTTTGCAGTGAATACTGCGATGAAATATCTCCGAGCACGGTCACTGAAGTAGAGCGGCAAATGGAATTCATAACCTGGTTGTACAATAAGGTACTATGATCAGATATAGCAAATAAAGTTATAGCAAAAGTTACTCAATTTACTTTTTTGTTATTTGCATTGACACTTACGAGAACTATAATGCTTCCAGTTGGAGAAAGAGCACAAAATGGACTCCAAATTATGGCTTTACGTAAAAGGTCCAGTTAGAGCCAAAGAATTTAACAAGTACAGGGTCAATGGTTTTACCTTTGTACCCAAGTCCCATGAGCTAAACCGCGTTACACAAGATAGCGATGTTTGCATGGAAGCAACTACAACATATAGGGCAAGTCGTAAAGATAAGAATCCCGTTGATGATGTGACAAAGTGGTATGGCATGGTGAAACTGATCTTGGAGCTTGACTACACTGACTTTAAAGAGGTGGTGTTTTATTGCGACTGGGTGAAGGTAGAGAGCAGAAGTCGTGTGTGTAAATTCAGTTCCGATGGCAACCTTGTATTGGTTAACTTGAACAATTTCAGGCGATCAAATAATTACCTTGATGAACCTGCCATACTTGACTTTGATGCCCATCAAGTGTTCTATTCGACAAATTTGAAGGATCCTGAGTGGTCTGTTGTAATGCACTCAAAGAAGCGTCTCACTGTACAAGCTGATGACATATTGATGCCTAAATTCGAAGAATTTCAGTCGATATTTGATGATGAACCACATTTGAAAGACCTGTTAAAACTGCGCAAGCGTTAAGAATGTTTGCTTCTGTTGTAATTATGATTGAACCTTAGTTTAGCCTTTTTGCAATGGGATTAAACTGGTACCAGTTGTGCTTCTACTTTGGACCTTAATTAGTTTGTTACTGGTGTTGTAAAATATGATTTTTGGCTCATGATGCGTTGTTGCTTTGCTTAGTGGTCCTTACGTACTATTAGTCATGTGTGATTGCCTACTATTTTTAACTATTAAGCATTTTTATCTGGTACTAATACTTGATTTCATCTAGTGCAGGACAATGGCACAGCAGCAAAGCACAAGTTATGTTCGAAAGAGTACAACTTCGCAGCAATATGGGGCTACCTCTTCTTCAGCAGCTCCAAAGACTCTAGTTAAACTAAATATTGCTGGTTTTCCCACAGGACCCAATGCTTCCAAATTTATGACTCGGGCGGGGGAGCTCATAAGAAGGTATATCCCTATTAACCATGCAAACTAGATAATCGTGCCGCAAAAGTATAAAGATGATGTTTGGACTGCTTTGATGGTATTTTTCCTAATTCTCGCATTGGTTTCATTTGTATGCTTTTACTACTAGTGATGGTATATTGTACTTATGTTTATTAACATAAACGTCTAACTTGCTTATATAGGGGGAATATGAATTCGAGGTCGAACATGTTCGCTCTACTATAGAAATCAAATTTCCAAAATGCTTCAGGAGATATACGTCTGACTTAAGGAATTACTACATTAAAAATAAACCTCGGAAAAAAGTGACGAACAAGAGATCTGCATCAGAAATGGAGGGGTCTGAAGAATAATTGGAGGGGTCTGAAGAGCTGGATGAGGAGAACGAAGAAGACGAAGAAATCGAACTCGAACTCGATCTCACCTGCATTTAATGGGATCTTGCGATTGAAAGTTCCAGATGGGATGAATAAAATTGTTTGGGAAGAGTTTATTGACAATGAGCGTAAAGCTGAGACGATTGCTAAGTGTAAAGAGAATGCACAAAGTCGCTCCAAATCAACTATCCGTCATACACTTGGGCGACAATCGTACAGTACCAAGGCATATAAACTAGTAAGTAATTTTGGTAATCTAAAACTTAAAATTTTCTAGCATACTCTGTGTTTAATATGATAAACCATTCTTGTAGAACAATTCAGAGGTCAAAGTTGTACCCGACAATAATACGGACATGTGGCTATTGGGACACCAATGTAAGGATGGGACTGTTTATCCCAGTGCGGTCGAGGCATATGTAAGGGCACTCTCTTTCTTACTATCTTAGTAACGTGCATAACGATGCACTTATTTGAACTTAGTCTAGTTAGGTTTGTTTGCTAGAACGAATTCCGAAATTTGAATCTGCAGGAGAAAGTAGCACAAGCTAAACAGAAGTGCATTGAAAATGGAGAAAGTTTTAGTGGTCTAGTTTCACCGGCACTGGAAGAAGTGTTTGGACGTACCCGAAAAGGTGGGATTCGGGGGTACTCATCCAGTGGGTCAAAGAAGCAGGCAGAGATGGCAGCAATCACGAAATCGGCTCTTAAAAAAAGATACCATAAGTGAGGAAAGACTGAACACAATTGAAGGGGTTGTTGGTACGTTGGTTAGTACAGTGGCTACAGTTCAAGGTCAAGTGGGGTTGGTGAATAATAAATTCAATGTAAGTTTTGATAATCATGTGCGTCTGCCTTTGTCCACTTTAGATGCAAGCTTTAATATATAACGGTCGTTTTTGTTCTTGTTCACAGATGTTAATGGATTGGTTGAAGAAACAGGGAGGAGGTGATACCCCCGTCGACACTCCTAGCCTAGAGAAAGGGTCTACTTCTTTTACTGGTGTTCAAAAGGGTCGTGTGCAGGTGAAAGAGAAATAGGCCAGTGCAAGTATTAATAGAGTGGAGTCAACAAATAGGGTCCAGTCTGAGCAAGTTGAGCTACTCAATAATATGGGTAAGGTTGTAGCATCTGGTGTTATTGATGGTGGTGGTGTAGTTCATGGTAGAAAGGTAGAGAAGAATGAGAGGAAGGTCTACATCGAGGAAGTGTTTGACCAAAAAGCATTAATTTGGGATGGCCCTCAAAGAGATGATTGGGTCTCCTTAAGTCAGATACCAGTGCCTACTTGGTTGGTGGAGTGAGGAGAGACTTCGACCTTCTGAGGAATAAAGAATATCAAGCAACAGACTTTTTGGTGTTGTGATTAATGATTAATGATTAATGATTAGTGTTCTTTTTTGTTGCTAAAACACGACAGATGCTAGTGTTCTTTTTTTTGCGTGTTTTGAACACTTGGAAAATCCTACAGTATTTTGATGATTCTCCTTCACTGTAGGTTCATTGGACAAAAATGAATTTGTCTAAACTATTTATAATTGCTTTTAGTAGTTGTTCTAATCACTTGATAATATATATATATATATATATATATATATATATATATATATATATATATATATATACACAGGTGCAGAAATTGAAATTTTACAGGAATAGTACAGTTTTTTTTTTAAATCGGATTACACATTTGCAACGTTTATATATGTTCCTATTAAGATTACATAGGGACGTTTATAAACGTTCCTATACTTAAATACAGGAACGTTTATAAACGTTGCCAAATATTAGGGACGCTGTATTAGGAACGTTTATAGGCGTTCCTATAATTAACAGCAACGTCCATATCTGTTGCTAATAGGCCATTTTGGTGTAGTGAGAGTCCAAACAGATAAACTCCGATTCCGTTCCGATGTATTTATATCGATTAATTAATCTAATTAATTAATCATATAAAATACATAATAACATAATTAATTTCTCCAAGAAATATTTATATTCATGAATTAAATTAATCACCCAGTAATATATTTAATTCATTTGGCCGTAAATCAATTTATCCAATAAATCGATTCAGACATCCAATGTCCCAAATTAGATACCCAATATCTAATATTCATAATGAGATAATAAGCTTGATTCATTCCGTCGTCAATCCTATTGCGCGACTCGGTAGGTCCGTCTCAGTCAGCAATGGGAGGAACCAAAGAGTAGTAGAACCACCTAGCTAGCCTGGCGGCCTACACTGTACCCCAGCTGAGAACGAATGATGGGATCATTCAAGAACCATTCTGTACTGAATACCAGTGTACGTATAAACCCTTCTTCCAAATGTTCCGATCAAGTTATAGGGTCACGGTCAGTCAAACCCTATTTGTACTTAGACGCTATGCATGCGTTAATGCAAATCGAGATCATCGAGCTCTCGTGTATCTAATACAACTAGCTCCAATTCTTTGGCCAAAGACTTATGATCTCATCTGCTAATAACCGCATAGGACATATAACCCGCTCACTAACGGGAGAAAGAATTCTATTTTGGTATTCAGTAGTACCTACTACTTGCCCATCAAGATGCACGTCGAGGTTGACCCCCGCCTTCCGATTTACAGGGTCGAACTACTCTAATGAAAATCTTGACGTCACAAGCACATCCCTACTAAATCCTCAGGTCGAAGGTTTACGAATACCTATTACAACCTTTCGATTTCGTCATTGACTGTCCCGGAGTGAAATCCGTGTGACGAATCGAGGGTGAGTCGGTTCGAGTATACTAATCCAATTAGCATACCTATAACGTCTACTCCACTAACTATTAGTGTTCGACAGGCACTCTCCATGTCAAAGAACACGTTATACAAGTCTTCACATAAACTTAACGCCCAGTTAAGTTTCATCGACTTGCGAACGATTAAGTATTTGAGCTATAAACCTTTCCAGTGCCGACCTCCTTATCCAATAAGGAGTGGAACGTTTTGCTCTCAAATACACGGACTAGTTTCTATATGTATATTTACGAGTTAGGAATGCCAGTAACTACTAGTAAATAAAGAAACATCCATTGCCTTATATTAATGATTTACATAATAACAAGTACAATGCCCTCACTCAACATCCTCTAAGTGGCATTCGAGGGCATACTCCTAACAATCTCCCACTTGAACTCAATGCCACACACTATGGTATCAAATACCCATGTTCTCCAGATTACGCTCCAAGCTAATCTGAGAATGTGGCTTGGTCAGTGGATCAGCGACGTAGTCGGCTGACTCTACTCTATGCAGCACAATATATCTCTTTGCGAACAAATTCTCTTACGAGATGATACTCTCTCTCAATATGTTTGGTACTGTTATGAAACCTCGGCTCCTAGGCCTGTGCTACCACTCTATTGTTATCGTATAAAAAACCAAAATAGGCAGCGCAACACATTGTGTGACGTGAAGTTTACCCAGTAACTTCTTAACCCTTCCTTTGGAGGCCTCCGAAGCCGCTTTATACTCAGCCTAACAGGTGGAACTAGCAGTCGCGCTATACTTGGCACTATGCCAAGATACTGCTCCTCCATTAAGAGTAAAATTTAGCCAGAAATAGACATTGAGTTGTCTTCTTGTCCTTGGAAATATAAATCAATGAAGCCCATCACATTCAGTTCTCCATCTCAATATTAAAGAACCAGATCTCTAGTCCTTCCAAAGTACTTGAGAATGTTCTTTACTGCGGTCCAATGTTCCCCACCTGGGTTTGCCTGAAACCTACTTACCACGCTTCCAGCATGCGTAATGTCAGGTCTTGTACATAACAAATCATACATAAGGCTACCCACGGCCAAAGCATATGGTATATTACTCATTTCCTTTCGTTGTTCCTCACCCAAAGGACACATCTTCGAGAAGAGTTTTATTCCATGTCGCATCGGTAGGAATCCCCTTTTTAGAGTAATCCATCTTAAATCACTTTAAGATTTTATCTATATAGAGGGCTTGGTAAAGACCTATCATTCTCTTCGCTCTATCCCAGTAGAGTCGAATCCCAAGAATATAGGTTGCTTCTACCAAGTCTTTCATGGAGAAATTACTCGAAAGCTAATCTTTCCCATAACTGGGCATTCCAACATCATTTCCTATTAGTAGAATGTCATCTACATATAGTACTAAGAATGCGATCTTGCTCCCACTAACCCTCTTGTATACACAAGGTTCCTCTTCATTTTGCAAGAAGTCAAACTCTTTGACTTCCTCGTCAAAACGAAAGTCCCAACTACATGAAGACTGCTACAGTGTATTTCATGGAGTCTACATCCACCATCGCTTGGTCATAGGTCATTGGGTCGGTCTCTTGGCTATCACTTGGAACCTCATGGAGACCCAACTCCTCCAAGTGTACAAGGCCATACCTCTCAGATATATAAGACACCCTACTAGACCTACGAGGTGGTTGTACTTGTGTTACAGAAGGTTTGGTTCCATTTTCTTGCATAGGTGTCTCCTGAGGAGTTTCATTGTATTCTTCCAAAGAAATATTTCTACCTGCTCCGCCTTTCTAAATGAACTCTTCTTCCAGGAAGTGTGTATGCAAAGCAATAACGATCTTTCGATCTTTGGGCATGTAGAATAGATAACCCGTCGTCTCATAATGGAATCCAATGAAACGTCTCCTCACAGACCTAGCTTCCAACTTTTCCACCTTAGTGTTCTTGACATAGGCGGGACATCCCCAAATCCTAATATGATTAAGACTTGGTTTCCTACCCCCCCACATCTCATGTGGAGTTTTAGGAACGGATTTGGAAGGACATCTGTTCAAGATGTAAGCGGCAGTCAGGAGTGCATACCCCTACAGGTAAATCAGTAAGTCAGTAGTATAGCCCAGCATGGAACGGACCATGTTCAACAAGGTCCGGTTCCTTCTTTCTGACACACCATTTAACTGAGGAGAACCTAGAGGTGTTAGTTGTGATACTTTTCCATGTTCCTTCAGGAAGTCGTCAAACTCTGTACTCATATACTCGCCACCGCGGTCCGACCGAAGTGCTGTGATATGATTACCAGTTTGTTTCTCGACTAGGGCCTTGAATTCCTGGAATTTCTCAAAGGCCTCGGATTTATGATTCATTAAGTATACATAACCATACCTAGTATGATCATTTGTAAACGTAATGAAATATTGATATCCATCACGTGCTGCTTCCAAAGCACCACATACGTCGGTATGGATTAATCCCAGTTTATCAGCGTCTCTTTCAAAAGTCCTTGTGAAGGGGGACTTAGTCATTTTGCCTTTAAGGCATGATTCACAAGTAGGAAAGGGATCCGATCCCAATGGACCCATAAGTCCATCTTTTTCCATTTTGTAAACCTTGGTCTGACCAACATGACCAAGCTAAGATGCCATTTCAAAACTTGATTGGTTTCATCCCTACCACGTTTCCTAGTCATAGTATTCACAACGACTTTGTTACTGAGGTTTAGATGATACAGTCCATTTAACAATGTAGCAGTGCCCACTAGTTTATTTCTGAAATAAATTTTGCAAGAACCATCACCAATGAAAAATGGAAAGCCTTTTCGGTCCATGACCGGAATGGATATAATGTTTTTATGCCCTTTGGGCTAAACAAGTACATCTTCTAAAGTCAGAACAAATCCGGATTCTAAACCCAAAAGAAGTGATCTTATGTCGGTTGCCTCGACACTATGCCTGCTTCCGACAGTGATCATTACTTCTCCAGCTCCAAGCTTCCTACTATGTTCCAGATCCGGATTCACGGTACAAATATGAGAACTAGCACCATAATCCAGTATCCAAGAAGTAGAAAATACAGTAGCAGAACAATTTGTTTCCAAAACTAAAAGTTCTGTACCTGAAGTGCCATGAAGAATCGGACACTCTCTAGCCCAGTGGCCCAGCTCACCGCACTTGAGACCAGCGTATTTCTTCTTGCTCTTTGGAACCGTTGGGGCCTTGCCCTTGCCCTTGAAGTCCTTGACTTGTGGTCCCGTCTGCTTCTTGGTCTTTTTCTTCTTGTTCTTAGACCTCCGAGGTCCAGAAGAAATCATAAGAGTAGACTCCTTCATCCCCGGAGTCTTCATCCGAGACTGAGCGGTCACACGTTTGTTCATTGTCCCAGCTAAATTACATGCAATATCATTGCAGTTGAAGTTCATAACAAACTGTGAGAAGGAATCAGTGAGAGACTGTAGGATAAGGTCGGTTTGAAGAGAAGCATCCATTTTAAAATCAAGAGCCTCCAATCTCTCGATTATGGATATCATTTTGAGGACGTGTTCCCCAACCTTCTCACCTTCCTTCATCCTTGCACCAAACAGTTGCTTGGATATCTCATATCTTGCAGTTCTACTGTGCTCACCATAAAGTTCGGTTAAGTGAGATAGAATATGCCTAGCAGAAGTCATTTTTTCATGAGCTCTCCGAAGCTCATTTGACATAGAAGCCATCATGTAAGCACAAACTTTTACATCATCTTTAACCCATTTTTCGTGGTTTTCGATCTCTTCCTGATTGGCTCTGGTCCGCACAGGAGGCGCCGGAATGTCCGTCTCCAAGACGTATCCCAGTGCCTCTATACTGAGGACAATCATCAGATTGCGGAGCCAGTCCACAAAGTTAGGTCCAATCAGGGTGTTCTTCTCGAGTAGAATTGTGAGTGAGTTCATTGTCATATTGAGAGTTATGTCTGCATAAAGTACGACAGATTAATTAGTGACTTGTTTAATTATGATCTGAGTATAGAATTAAGGTCTTTTCTATTCTTGTTACCCAGCTCCCACTATTTTTATCGGAATAACACACTCCCATGTGAAATCCGAAAGTATCGTCGCTCAACTTCATAGTGGTGATCGAGTTCCTTATAAATCTTAATAGAGGGCAACCGAACAGGTTTCTAGTCTATTAATTTTCATAAAGTGGTGTCCAACACCAACCCATATCATGGATGATTCGATCTTCTTTTTCCCCTTGTTCACTCCCCATCAACCTATAAGGTTTCTATGGTTCGTGAACAAGTTAAGTTTATACCTGTAACACCCCCAAATCCGCTCAGGGATATTACATGCCGTAGAACCTTTCCTCAAGGATCTACCAGGCTGGTAACAACATTGAACATCTCGACAATGCCTTCAAGGCTAAAATGACTCAGTAGACCGATTTGGTCTTTCAATAAATACATACAACTCAACCATAACACATGCCCACGCAGGGGTCGAGTACAACACACTCCCGTACAACCGGGAAAGAATACTGCAGCGGAAAATAAAAATACAACTAAACCAATACGACATCAACGGGTCCTCGTGTGATTAGTATCGTTCATCTTTCATCATCCTTCATGCCGACCCTGTGCTATGCTCCAAAACCTGAATGCAATACAGACATCCAGCCCCCAATTACTCGGGGGTTAGCAAAATTCCACTATTTTGCTAGTGCAAGTACAAAGTGCAAATACGAGCCATACAATTCAAGTTCCAAGAATAATAACAATTAAGAATCCTCAAAGATTCCAACATAACAAGAAAGTACTTCCCTAGGCAAGAGTTTGGGTAAAACATTCCAAAACCGAAAGATCACAAATCAAGGGAAACAATTTATAAAACGGTTTAAAATGCCATCGAGAGTTTTAATAGAAAACAAATTTAGAATTTATTGAATCCTACTCTTATCGAAACTCGAAATAAAAAAGGGGTCACCACCCCGAAGGTTTATTTTCCGTAAAATGACCTTTACAAAACCGTTGGGATTTTAGCCCCAAATTTCATCAACTCACAGTACACGAAAATGACAACAAGGTTCGTTTTCCAACATCAAAATCCACAACCAAAGGTTTAAACACAGACGAAAAATACTCTAGTGCCATCCTAGCCAAGTAAGCCAAACGAACAACTTACCTCTTACACACTTAGTCGATACATGCAATCATGAAAACCATTCAAAAGCACTCATTTCCGGAAATGCCATAATCAAATCACATTTGCAAAATGCACCACAATTAACCGCGGACCCACAGCTTCGTGGACCCCTACCGAGACCCCGTCGGATCTAACCCGTAGTGGTTAAAAGCAAGCTCGCGGTTCCACAGCTTCGTGGAGCCCTACCGAGACCCCGTCGGATCTAACCCGTAGTGAGCATACACACACACGTTACTCATGCAATACTAATATGCTAAGAATGTAAGCTCATCAAGAATACTCACTAGGGATGGCCACTAATCCAACACCATTATCAAACTCTTCAAAATACAATAACAAGATTAAACACGGAATACACGATTCCATAACTTTAACAATAGGGGTATCATCAAAGCCTTCAACGTTCAAAATAATCAAATCATAATCAATTCCCAAAACACACCGTTCACAAAATGCACACGCATTTTGAAAGAGAGCCTTTAACGAGGCCAAAACAAATCTTTTGAAAATTCATTTTAAAATAACCAAACAAACACACCCAGACGACCACCGATCATCATATCCACAAAACGAGAAGCGTATGAACAAGGTACTTGCCTCGAAACCACGATCGCAACAAGAAGAAGGATGAAATACGGTCGAACGGCCCCGAACTCCCGAACACTATCAAGAACGCGATAAGACCGCAATTACTACGAGAAGAACACCACACGAATCATCAATCACCAACGGAATTCAACATCGGAATCATTGAGCACCTATAATCCTCCGTAAGGAACAATAACACATGGTTACGACGAGAATCAAGGCCAAAACAATGGAAATCCCAACAATCTATCGAAGGGAACTCATTCGAGCATTTAATCGAACATTAAATGTTCGAGACCCTCCAAGAACAAAGAAATCACCCCTCGGGTCGAACAAATCAAAGATACGAGTATCCAATCCGTAGAACATGTTCAAAACAACGTTTATACAACAATTAATTGAACAAAAACGGATTGGAATTGAAATCAAAAGGAAAATCCCCAAAATCTTCAAAAACAAGGGTTCAAGTCAAAATACCTTGATTCGACGAAAAACAAGGATTTGATGTTGTTAAACACATGAATAATACTAATATTAATCATACCCATCATGTATTAATCAACAATACGGAATGAATCGGACAAAAACCCAAAAACCCCAAAATTCAAGAAACTAGGGTTCTAAGAAAGATTACCTTGATTCGCTGGATCAAAGGATGATATAGGATGATCAATCAATGATATGAACTCAAGAACTTCATGGATATGTTGTTCAACAACATGGCTTCGACCTCTCCAAGCTTCCAGCTGCGGAAGGATAAGAATGAAATGAAAAACGGGTGAAGAAGTAGTCTGCCCGACCATATATACTGCCCAGCGACGCACGAGCAGGCACGCACGAGCGGCCGGTCATGCGCCGGGTCGTGCGCGCCCATCGGCAAGCTGCCCGGGGCCTTGAGCAGGCGAGCACTCGCCGTGCATGCGCGATCGGGGCCGCACGAGTACTGATCGTGCGCGCGGCTCGTGCGCCACGCTTCGTGCGCGCTGGCAGTCCACTGCCGCGTGGCCAGGCGATTGCCTGGCGCCAAGACTCGACGACTCGAATTCCCGAAAACGCACGAAATGAACACGACGAAATGCTCTCGGACAACAACATCGATCCGAAAAGAAATACCATGCAACAATTTATCGCACTCGACCATGAAAAAGATCAAAACAACAAATACGAATGCGGATACCCACAACTTTGGGTAAATTACAAAATGGCCCAAAACGCCCGAAAATCACGATACATGATCGAATAAGCAAACCGAAGTTCACAACACGTCTAACAAAGTTAAACGGACTTACGAGAAACTCGAAACAGCAGTTTCGAACGATATTCGCAAGAATCGAACTCAAGTGCGGAAAAGTCGCCAAAAAGCACGGAACTCAACAAAACGACACCGAAACGAACTCGGATGACAAAAAGTGCAGAATTAATCATTCTCGGAATGACGAAACGGTCCTGATAGAGTCGTCAAAACGGACTTTCGCCGAAAAAAAGAAATTATCGGAAATCGAAATTACGGGTATTACACACTACCCTCCTTAAAACAAGTTTCGTCTCGAAACTTAAAACAAGTAGGGAGAAGCAATATCCCGCCAGGAAAACTCAACGAGATAAACAAGAAACGCGTAACTTACGCCCATCGGCGAAACGTTATAAGCAACGCAAAGGAATATACGGCGTGTAAACACGCTCCACGACGGCTAACATAACGCCACCGGTAGAGACATAATAAAATCAACAAGTGATAAGCGTCATCAAACAGATAATACAATCGAGTCTATTATCCGAACAATCACAAAACACAACGAACGAAAATCAATATGATTGACCAACCCAACGGTACATCAATCAAAACGCGAGCCAATCGCTGAACAAATACGGAATTCCACCGCCCAAGGGTTGGAAGATCGAATACGAGACTAATTTCCCGAACTTAAGGGGATTACGAAGGAGCCTAAACGTTCAACAATCACGACACGAGATCAACAAAAAACCGAACAATCAAACGATCGAGACAACAAAAATCGAATAATCATGTTCGAATCACGAAGAATAATAAAATTCAAACATCAACTCCCAGGTTCACGTCTCGGCTCGAGACAATATATGTTCTGGTGAAAACAACAAGATGTGCATTCCCATAAGATCCACAGGAAAGGGAATAGCAATTGAAAAGTCACAACGACAAACGAGTTATTTCGAAACAATACCACACTCGTTTGATCAACAAAAGCAAGGGGCAGAACAAGCTCAGAAAATGTCAACGAACATAAACGAGTCGACATAGTCGAGAATACAGAAGTTCAAAATCCGATTCACTGCAAATAGAAGAGTTAATAGAACCAAATGATGTCACTTCCGAACAAGGTTCACAAGAATCGAACCGAACTCGAAAAAGTCACAGCGATAACCAGATCGACCCAAAACAAGATCACAACTCATTCGAACGATGAAACCGAAGAACAAGTTCAGAAAGTATGAACGAACACGAGCGAGTTGAAAGAATGGAGAAACAGAAAATACAGAAGTCAAAATAGTACGGGTATTACCTTCGACATCGTCCACGAAATTCACAAAAACGGAAGCAAGGTAACAATACATTAAACAACCGACACATAACGGAATAATCACCGATGCACACGGTCATACCAAACCAAGATCTAACAGTTCGCACATGCGCGATAACGCAGAAATCACAATGGGGCGACAACATTCAATACCAACATCCCACCTCTCACAGAGGGCTAACACAACAAATGTGTGGAAAACAACTCCACGCTCACACCGACAATTCGACTACAACTCATAGGGCCAACATCCTAACAATAATGCTAACGTCACATATACATTCCTGGACCGCAAATAGAAACGATAGGTTTTAAAAACGAAAACCACTTTCGAAAATAATTGAAAACACTAGTTGATCTCGAGTATCATATATAAAAAGAAATAGTACAAACATCGTCATCGGGACTTTGGAGAACCATTTCACATTGATAAAAATGAGGACACTTTCTCTTAGTGAAAAATTTTCAGAATATTCGACCCTCGGGTCTAAGTAAAAGTGTTTCTAAAACAATGAAAATATCTCAAAACATTTTGGTCCTCGAGGTAGAAGAATTTTGAAACATATTGTGGCACCTTGGATGTACCACGAGAAAATAATTCATTTTAAAAGTACGTCTCGAAATCTATTTTCTAAGATACTCAAGGTTTTCAAAGATAATTCAATGGGCTAGAATGCCCAAAAATTTCAGGTAATTGTACGGAACATTATAACGCCGTGGGCCCCACGCCAGAACCCACCAGGCTAAAAATCATTTATAAAAATGTCAAAAAGGCCGATGACGGTAACATTTCAAAAACTTACAAAAGCCATTTAAAAAATACTAAATACCGTCATAAGAATTTCGCCAAAACGATCAAGGCCATAATGCCACAAACTCGGTTAAGGGAATCGGTTTTCGAAATAAAACTCAGTCGGTAAAATACCGAAAGTCATTACAAAAGAACTCACGCAGCGCATAAAAGAAATAAAGTCAAACATGCACAATCCAGCAACACTACTCCTCATATGAACGAAATATGAGGGTCAAATAACCACATATCAAGAAAGCAAAATCCATAAGAGGATTCCGTCACTTAACAAATAATCATAAAAATACCTCGTGTCACACGAGGCACAACACAAAGAAGGGAGACTTACATCCACAGGTCGCACGAAGATGATGATCGCCCCGCGATACTAATCACGACCAACAAACTCAGAAGACGCATCACGACACGACTCAGTCAAACAAAATCCGACGAGACAAAAACTCAACAGACACCACTAAACCCGACAGCCTAGGTTTCCACAACCTAAGCTCCGATACCATTTATGTAACACCCCCAAATCCGCTCAGGGATATTACACGCCGTAGAACCTTTCCTCAAGGATCTACCAGGCTGGTAACAACATTGAACATCTCGACAATGCCTTCAAGGCTAAAATGACTCAGTAGACCGATTTGGTCTTTCAATAAATACATACAACTCAACCATAACACATGCCCACGCAGGGGTCGAGTACAACACACTCTCGTACAACGGGGAAAGAATACTGCAGCGGAAAATAAAAATAAAACTAAACCAATACGACATCAACGGGTCCTCGTGTGATTAGTATCGTTCATCTTTCATCATCCTTCATGCCGACCCTATGCTATGCTCCAAAACCTGAATGCAATACAGACATCCACCCCCTAATTACTCGGGGGTTAGCAAAATTCCATTATTTTGCTAGTGCAAGTACAAAGTGCAAATACGAGCCATACAATTCAAGTTCCAAGAATAATAACAATTAAGAATCCTCAAAGATTCCAACATAACAAGAAAGTACTTCCCTAGGCAAGGGTTTGGGTAAAACATTCCAAAACCGAAAGATCACAAATCAAGGGAAACAATTTATAAAACGGTTTAAAATGCCATCGAGAGTTTTAATAGAAAACAAATTTATGATTTATTGAATCCTACTCTTACCAAAACTCGAAATAAAAAAGGGGTCACCACCCCGAAGGTTTATTTACCGTAAAATGACCTTTACAAAACCGTTGGGATTTTAGCCCCAAATTTCATCAACTCACAGTACACGAAAACGACAACAAGGTTCGTTTTCCAACATCAAAATCCACAACCAAAGGTTTAAACACAGACGAAAAATACTCTAGTGCCATCCTAGCCAAGTAAGCCAAACGAACAACTTACCTCTTACACACTTAGTCGATGCATGCAATCATGAAAACCATTCAAAAGCACTCATTTCCGGAAATGCCATAATCAAATCACATTTGCAAAATGCACCACAATTAACCGCGGACCCACAGCTTCGTGGACCCCTACCGAGACCCCGTCGGATCTAACCCGTAGTGGTTAAAAGCAAGCTCGCGGTTCCACAGCTTCGTAGAGCCCTACCGAGACCCCGTCAGATCTAACCCGTAGTGAGCATACACACACACACGTTACTCATGCAATACTAATATGCTAAGAATGTAAGCTCATCAAGAATACTCACTAGGGATGGCCACTAATCCAACACCATTATCAAACTCTTCAAAACACAATAACAAGATTAAACACGGAATACATGATTCCATAACTTTAACAACAGGGGTATCATCAAAGCCTTCAACGTTCAAAATAATCAAATCATAATCAATTCCCAAAACACACCGTTCACAAAACACACACGCATTTTGAAAGAGAGCCTTTAACGAGGCCAAAACAAATCTTTTGAAAATTCATTTTAAAATAAGCAAACAAACACACCCAGACGACCACCGATCATCATATCCACAAAACGAGAAGCGTATGAACAAGGTACTTGCCTCGAAACCACGATCGCAACAAGACGACGGATGAAATACGGTCGAACGGCCCCGAACTCCCGAACACTATCAATAACGCGATAACACCGCAATTACTACGAGAATAACACCACATGAATCATCAATCACCAATGGAATTCAACATCGGAATCATTGAGCACCTATAATCCTCCGTAAGGAACAATAACACATTGTTACGACGAGAATCAAGGCCAAAACAATGGAAATCCCAACAAACTATCGAAGGGAACTCATTCGAGCATTTAATCGAACATTAAATGTTCGAGACCCTCCAAGAACAAAGAAATCACCCCTCGGGTCGAACGAATCAAAGATACGAGTATCCAATCCGTAGAACATGTTCAAAACAACGTTTATACAGCAATTAATTAAACAAAAACGTATTGGAATTGAAATCAAAAGGAAAATCCCCAAAATCTTCAAAAACAAGGGTTCAAGTCAAAATACCTTGATTCGACGAAAAACAAGGATTTGATGTTGTTAAACACATGAATAATACTAAGATTAATCATACCCATCATGTATTAATCAACAATACGGAATGAATCGGACAAAAACCCAAAAACCCAAAATTCAAGAAACTAGGGTTCTAAGAAAGATTACCTTGATTCGCTGGATCAAAGGATGATATAGGATGATCAATCAATGATATGAACTCAAGAACTTCATGGATATGTTGTTCAACAACATGGCTTCGACCTCTCCAAGCTTCCAGCCGCGGAAGGAGAAGAATGAACTGAAAAATGGGTGAAGAAGTAGTCTGCCCGACCATATATACTGCCCAGCGACGCACGAGCAGGCACGCACGAGCGGCCGGTCATGCGCCGGGTCGTGCGCGCCCACTGTCAGCAACTGCCGGGACGCACGAGCACTGGGCACGAGCACTCGCTCGTGCGTGCGCAGTCAGGGCCGCACGAGTACCTGATCGTGCGCGCAGCTCGTGCGCCACGCTCGTGCGCGCCTGGCAGGTCCCTGCCGCACGTGGCCGGCCAGTGCCTAGCCGCCAAGACTCGACGACTCGAATTCCCGAAAATGCACGAAACGAACACGACGAAATGCTCTCGGACAACAACATCGATCCGAAAAGAAATACCATGCAACAATTTATCGCACTCGACCATGAAAAAGGTAAAAACAACAAATACAAATGCGGATACCCACAACTTTGGATAAATTACAAAATGGCCCAAAACGCCCGAAAATCACGATACATGATCGAATAAGCAAACCGAAGTTCACAACACGTCTAACAAAGTTAAACGGACTTACGAGAAACTCGAAACAGCAGTTTCGAACGAGATTCGCAAGAATCGAACTCAAGTGCGGAAAAGTCGCCAAAAAGCATGGAACTCAACAAAACGACACCGAAACGAACTCGGATGACAAAAAGTCCAGAATTAATCATTCTCGGAATGACGAAACGGTCATGAGCGAGTCGTCAAAATGGACTTTCGCAGAAGAAAAAAAATACCGGAAATCGAAATTACGGGTATTACACACTACCCTCCTTAAAAGAAGTTTCGTCTCGAAACTTAAAACAAGTAGGGAGAAGCAATATCCCGCCAGGAAAACTCAACGAGATACACAAGAAACGCGTAACTTACGCCCATCGGCGAAACGTTACAAGCAACGCAAAGGAATATACGGCGTGAAAACACGCTCCACGACGGCTAACATAACGCCACCGGTAGAGACATAATAAAATCAACAAGTGATAAGCGTCATCAAACAGATAATACAATCGAGTCGATTATCCGAACAATCACAAAACACAACGAACGAAAATCAATATGATTGACCAACCCAACGGTACATCAATCAAAACGCGAGCCAATCGCTGAACAAATACGGAATTCCACCGCCCAAGGGTTGGAAGATCGAAAACGAGACTAATTTCCCGAACTTAAGGGAATTGCGAAGGAGCCTGAACGTTCAACAATCACGACACGAGATCAACAAAAAAACCGAACAATCAAACGATCGAGACAACAAAAATCGAATAATCATGTTCGAATCACGAAGAATAATAAAATTCAAACATCAACTCCCAGGTTTACGTCTCGGCTCGAGACAATATATGTTCTAGTGAAAACAACAAGATGTGCATTCCCATAAGATCCACAGGAAAGGGAATAGCAATTGAAAAGTCACAACGACAAACGAGTTATTTCGAAACAATACCACACTCATTTGATCAACAAAAGCAAGGGGCAGAACAAGCTCAGAAAATGTCAACGAACATAAACGAGTCGACATAGTCGAGAATACAGAAGTTCAAAATCCGATTCACTTCAAATAGAAGAGTTAATAGAACCAAATGATGTCACTTCCGAACAAGGTTCACAAGAATCGAACCGAACTCGAAAAAGTCACAGCGATAACCAGATCGAACCAAAACAAGATCACAACTCGTTCGAACGATGAAACCGAAATACAGAACAAGTTCAGAAAGTATTAACGAACACGAGCGAGTTGAAAGAATGGAGAAACAGAAAATACAGAAGTCAAAATAGTATGGGTATTACCTTCGACCTCGTCCACGAAATTCACAAAAACGGAAGCAAGGTAACAATACATTAAACAACCGACACATAATGGAATAATCACCGATGCACACGGTCATAACAAACCAAGCTCTAACAATTCGCACATGCGCGATAACGCAGAAATCACAACGGGGCGACAACATTCAATACCAACATCCCACCTCTCACAGAGGGCTAACACAACAAATGTGTGGAAAACGACTCCACGCTCACACCGCCAATTCGACTACAACTCATAGGGACAACATCCTAACAATAACGCTAACGTCACATATACATTCCTGGACCGCAAATAGAAACGATAGGTTTTAAAAACGAAAACCACTTTCGAAAATAATTTGAAAACACTAGTTGATCTCGAGTATCATATATAAAAAGAAGTAGTACAAACATCGTCATCGGGACTTTGGAGAACCATTTCACATTGATAAAAATGAGGACACTTTCTCTTAGTGAAAAATTTTCAGAATATTCGACCCTCGGGTCTAAGTAAAAGTGTTTCTAAAACAATGAAAATATCTCAAAACATTTTGGTCCTCGAGGTAGAAGAATTTTGAAACATATTGTGGCACCTTGGATGTACCACGAGAAAATAATTCATTTTAAATGTACGTCTCGAAATTTATTTTCTAAGATACTCAAGGTTTTCAAAGATAATTCAATGGGCTAGAATGCCCAAAAATTTCAGGTAATTATACGGAACATTATAACGCCGTGGGCCCCACGCCAGAACCCACCAGGCTAAAAACCATTTATAAAAATGTCAAAAAGGCCGATGACGGTAACATTTCAAAAACTTACAAAAGCCATTTACAAAATACTAAATACCGTCATAAGAATTTCGTCAAAACGATCAAGTCCATAATGCCACAAACTCGGTTAAGGGAATCGGTTTTCGAAATAAAACTCAGTCGGTAAAATACTGAAAGCCATTACAAAAGAACTCACGCAGCGCATAAAAGAAATAAAGTCAAACATGCACAATCCAGCAACACTACTCCTCATATGAAGAAATATGAGGGTCAAATAACCACATATCAAGAAATCAAAATCCATAAGAGGATTCCGTCACGTAACAAATAATCATAAAAATAGCTCGTGTCACACGAGGCACAACACAAAGAAGGGAGACTTACATCCACAGGTCGCACGAAGATGATGATCGCCCCGCGATACTAATCACGACCAACAAACTCAGACGACGCGTCGCGACACGACTCAGTCAAACAAAATCCGACGAGACAAAAACTCAACAGACACCACTAAACCCGACAGCCTAGGTTTCTACAACCTAAGCTCCGATACCATTTATGTAACACCCCCAAATCCGCTCAGGAAATTACACGCCGTAGAACCTTTCCTCAAGGATCTACCAGGCTGGTAACAACATTGAACATCTCGACAATGCCTTCAAGGCTAAAATGACTCAGTAGACCGATTTCGTCTTTCCATAAATACATACAACTCAACCATAACATATGCCCATGCAGGGGTCGAGTACAACACACTCCCGTACAACGGGGAAAGAATACTGCAGCGGAAAATAAAAATACAACTAAACTAATACGACATCAACGGGTCCTCGTGTGATTAGTATCGTTCATCTTTCATCATCCTTCATGCCGACCCTGTGCTATGCTCCAAAACCTGAATGCAATACAGACATCTACCCCCGATTACTCGGGGGTTAACAAAATTCCACTATTTTGCTAGTGCAAGTACAAAGTGCAAATACGAGCCATACAATTCAAGTTCCAAGAATAATAACAATTAAGAATCCTCAAAGATTCTAACATAACAAGAAAGTACTTCCCTAGGCAAGGGTTTGGGTAAAACATTCCAAAACCGAAAGATCACAAATCAAGGGAAACAATTTATAAAACAGTTTAAAATGCCATCGAGAGTTTTAATAGAAAACAAAAATAGGATTTATTGAATACCAAAACTTGAAATACGAAAGGGGTCACCATCCCGAAGGTTTATTTTTCGTAAAATGACCTTTACAAAACCGTTGGGATTTTAGCCCCAAATTTCATCAACTCACAATACACGAAAACGACAACAAGGTTCGTTTTCCAACATCAAAATCCACAACCAAAGGTTTAAACACAGACGACAAATACTCTAGTGCCATCCTAGCCAAGTAAGACAAACGAACAACTTACCTCTTTCACACTTAGTCGATGCATGAAATCATGAAAACCATTCAAAAGCACTCATTTCCGGAAATGCCATAATCAAATCACATTTGCAAAATGCACCACAATTAAACGAGGACCCACAGCTTCGTGGACCCCTGCCGAGACCCCGTCGGATCTAACCTGTAGTGGTTAAAAGCAAGCTCGCGGTTCCACAGCTTCGTGGAGCCCTACCGAGACCCCATCGGATCTACCCCGTAGTTAGCACACACACACACACACACACACGTTACTCATGCAATACTAATATGCTAAGAATGTAAGCTCATCAAGAATACTCACTAGGGATGGCCACTAATCCAACACCATTATCAAACTCTTCAAAACACAATAACAAGATTAAAAACGGAATACACGATTCCATAACTTTAACAACAGGGGTATCATCAAAGCCTTCAACGTTCAAAATAATCAAATCATAATCAATTCCCAAAACACACCGTTCACAAAACACATACGCATTTTGAAAGAGAGCCTTTAACGAGGCCAAAACAAATCTTTTGAAAATTCATTTTAAAATAACCAAACAAACACACCCAGACGACCACCGATCATCATATCCACAAAACGAGAAGCGTATGAACAAGGTACTTGCCTCGAAACCACGATCGCAACAAGACGACGGATGAAATACGGTCGAACGGCCCCGAACTCCCGAACACTATCAAGAACGCGATAACACCGCAATTACTACGAGAATAACACCACACGAATCATCAATCACCAACGGAATTCAACATCGGAATCATCGAGCACCTATAATCCTCCATAAGGAACAATAACACATGGTTACGACGAGAATCAAGGTCAAAACAACGGAAATCCCAACAAACTATCGAAGGGAACTCATTCGAGCATTTAATCGAACATTAAATGTTCGAGACCCTCCAAGAACAAAGAAATCACCCCTCGGGTCGAACGAATCAATGATACGAGTATCCAATCCATAGAACATGTTTAAAACAACGTTTATACAACAATTAATTGAACAAAAACGGATTAGAATTGAAATCAAAAGGAAAATCCCCAAAATCTTCAAAAACAAGGGTTCAAGTCAAAATACCTTGATTCGACGAAAAACAAGGATTTGATGTTGTTAAACACATGAATAATACTAAGATTAATCATACCCATCATGTATTAATCAACAATACGGAACGAATCGGACAAAAACCCAAAAACCCCAAAATTCAGGTAACTAGGGTTCTAAGAAAGATTACCTTGATTCGCTGCATCAAAGGATGATATAGGATGATCAATCAATGATATGAACTCAAGAACTTCATGGATATGTTGTTCAACAACATGGCTTCGACCTCTCCAAGCTTCCAGCCGCGGAAGGAGAAGAATGAAATAAAAAACGGGTGAAGAAGTAGTCTGCCCGACCATATATACTGCCCAGCGACGCACGGGCAGGCACGCACGAGCGGCCGGTCGTGCGCCGGGTCGTGCGCTCCCACTGTCAGCAACTGCCGGGATGCACGAGCACTGGGCACGAGCACTCACTCGTGCGTGTGTAGTCAGGGCCGCACGAGTACCTGATCGTGCGCGCAGCTCGTGCGCGCCTGGCAGGTCCCTGCCGCACGTGGTCGGCCAGTGCCTAGCCGCCAAGACTCGACGACTCGAATTCCCAAAAACGCACGAAACGAACACGACGAAATGCTCTCGGACAACAACATCGATCCGAAAAGAAATAATATGCAACAATTTATCGCACTCGACCATGAAAAAGGTCAAAACAACAAATACGAATGCGGATACCCACAACTTTGGGTAAATTACAAAATGGACCAAAACGCCCGAAAATCACGATACGTGATCGAATAACCAAACCGAAGTTCACAACACGTCTAACAAAGTTAAAAGGACTTACGAGAAACTCGAAACAGCAGTTTCGAACGAGATTCGCAAGAATCGAACTCAAGTGCGGAAAAGTCGCCAAAAAGTACGGAACTCAACAAAACGACACCGAAACGAACTCGGATGACAAAAAGTTCAGAATTAATCATTCTTGGAATGACGAAACGGTCATGAGCGAGGCGTCAAAACGGACTTTTGCCGAAAAAAAGAAATTACCGGAAATCGAAATTACGGGTATTACAATACCATCGACGCAAATCAGTTTCACAATTGAATCTTATCCCGCAACCTATCAGGTTTCCAGGGATAAAATTTGCTCCAAATGAAGGCATCCAATGCGCTCCCGGTAATTTATTCGTCCTCCCCGAATGACTACCCCGATAACTCGGAAGCATAACACATTCGGTTTGGATTTCAATTTCCAGAAAGTTCGATGGAGGGAAGGAAAACCTTGAAACCTTATAAACTTAATAATTTGTCGTGGGAGAATTTTCGCGATTAATGTTACACTTTGCACATTAATTCATTTAAGCGCATTTGTGGCATTCATACAATATGAAACAACCATTCACAACCTAGTTGCTACCAACATGTGGTTCATGGACCGTTCCTAGAAAACAAAAACTCCGTAATCTAATTACAAGTCTTCATCTTGAATCTTCGTCTTCTCGAAATGGATCTTCCTCCGGTCTTCGTCATTACATATAAATTTTACATTGAAAATTGCATCCCAAATACAAATATTTCTAGTAAAATAAATAGGCTCAAAACGGCCTTTACAACCCAATCGAATAAAAACCGAATGATTAAAAAAAAACTAAGTCCACGAACCATATCCCCATTCAAAAGCATTCATCCAATAAATACTATATAAATGGAAAGCATTGATCCAATCAATAATACGAACCGATCCAATCGATTCATCCAAAACGAATTAATCCAATTAATTCAAACAACCGTCAATTTTAACTTGTTCCGGACGAGAAAATATTTCATTAAATTAATTCCCCTAAGAATAAAATTACCATAATTAAATCTTAGTCAAATTAAATCCAATTTAATTCGTGGGAAATTAATTATTGAACGAAATATAAAAAACGGAGTCGAAAAACACTACCGAGCACTACCCAAAGAAGTCGCCAAAGAGCCGCCGAGCAGGCCGGCAGGACCGAGACCATTTCAGCAGCGCCGGCAGCAAAGAAGTTGCCCAAAGGCCGCCGAGCGTGGCCGATCACAGTCCAGATCGCGATCTGCCGCCTGACCGTGAGGTATGGGCCCGGCAGCCTAGGCCGGGTCCGATTACGTTTTCGGCTTGATTTTCGCCCCGATTCCAAAAATAACATTTTTCTAATCTTTATATTACACTTTAAATCAGTTTTTCAAAAGAAAAATAGATTTACATTGTAACATAAAATCATGAAAAAATAATTTTTGGATGAACAATAGAAAATCAACAATCAATACGATAATGATTCCAAATCATACTACACCATCTAATCAAGCATTCCAAATGCCAATATCGTATATATGATCGCAAGACCTACCCTCCGATACCACTGTTGGGATTCGGTGCCTAAAACGAAGGCCCAGCGGAAGCGGTAAAACGAAAATTAATTCGATCCGAATCCCTACGAGGATCGATCGAGCTACGTATATACGAATATATAAATGAAAACACAAGAGATGTAAGAAACTTACCCTTGTAGTCCGTTGATTAAATGGATTCCTTCTCTTGAGCTATTCCCCAAGCTTTAGTTGTATATTCCTACGATCCAATGTGCTCCAAGCCCTTGGATGATCCAACGTCGAAAATACAACCCCTCTACTTGCCACGCGCCGGAGAAATGAACGGATGACGATCACCTTGCAATCCTCCAAGGATACGGCTAGAGCTAGGATGATGAAGCCTTCGATTATAACACTCTAAGTGTATAATCTATATCTCACTTAATTTTCTCCAAGAAAATATATGAATGTATAATGAAGAAGATGATGAATAAGCCTTTGGAAACTATTTACTCTCTCTTTTCTTCTTGCCAAAAACGTGGCTTCAAGTGTCCCTCAAAGAGATTTGGTCTTCATACATATATTTTTATCATATCACCCCATATCTTCCACCTTTTGACAATATCACCAAAATGATATTTGTCCCATTGATATGTCACAAAGCTAGTACCCCACCAAGTGAATACTAAGACAATGGAGGGAGTAGGTGTCTTGGGGCGGCCATCTAGAAGGAGCCGGACAAGTTCGGTCCATTTCGGACTCCCGAGAGTCCAAAAAGATAAATTCCGATTTTGTTCCGATGTATTTATATCGATTAATTAATCTAATTAATTAATCATATCAAATATATAATAACAGCTGAAGCGGAGAGTTATGGTGCGGGCATTCGAGGGCATTGAATGAAGAGCATTTTGAGTCGGTCCCATGCTTCATGAAACGCCTCTCCATCTTGTTGTCTGGATGTTGAGATTTGGGCCTTCAACTGAGTAGTCTTCGCATGGGAGAAATACTTGGTGATGAACTTGTCGTAAACTTCATCCCACGTTCTTAGCGAGCCAGTAGCTAATGTCATCAACCACTGCTTCTCTATGTCCTTGAGTGTATACGGGAAGCACTTCATTCTTAGTTGAACCTCGTTCAACCCATTCAATGGAAAGTTATCAATTGCCACGTAGAAGTCCCTGATGAATGACAATGGGTCATCATGTGCTAATCCATGGAATGAGGGCAATTGCTCGTTGTGAAATCCGTTGATGTGGTAGTTCCTTTCCGCTTGTTCTAGTTGCATGCACGAGATGGCGGTGTTGACCACGGGCTTTGCATAGTCACGCATTAGATGCTCAATCGGAGGTTGTTGCGGAATATTGTAGTTTGCTCCCATCCCGTATTGAGGCCCTGGATAATAGTTCGCTCCGAATTGTACTCCAACAAGTGGTGGTCTCGGATGAATCTACCTCCCTTGTTGAGCTTCGGGTACCTCCAAATTGTGCCCAACATTTTCATGTCTCGGAGGTCATGGTTGACGAATGTTTTCTTCCTACTGCAATTGTGGCTCTTCAAGATTCGGATTTGCCTCGTCGTTTTCCATTGATGATGGTGCTACTATTTTTGGTGCTCTAATTCTTTGAACCTCGTCTATGTATGGAAGAATCGGGTTTCCCAACGATCTCCTACCAAGCATAAACAAGAGAAGTTAGAGTGAATTTTTAAAATTTATTGAAAATAACCGTTCGCAAATGAACAAGAAAAGTAATTCAAGTATTATTAAAATGAGATTAAAAATGAAACGCCAACTCCCCGGCAACGGAGCCAAAACCTTGATGAACAATCAATACGATAATGATTCCAAATCATACACCATCTAATCAAGCATTCTAAATGCCAATATTGTATATATGATCGCAAGACCTACGCTCCGATACCACTGTTGGGATTCGGTGCCTAAAACGAAGGCCCAACGGAAGCGGTAAAACGAAAATTATTCGATCCGAATCCCCACGAGGATCGATCGAGCTACGTATATATGAATATATAAATGAAAACACAAGAGATGTAAGAAACTTACCCTTGTAGTCCGTTGATTAAATGGATTCCTTCTCTTGAGCTATTCCCCAAGCTTTAGTTGTATATTCCTATGATCCAATGTGCTCCAAGCCCTTGAATGATCCAACGTCGAAAATACAACGCATCTACTTTCCACGCGCCGGAGAAACAAACGGGATGACGATCACCTTGCTATCCTCCAAGGATACAGCTAGAGCTAGGATGATGAAGCCTTCGATTATAACACTCTAAGTGTATAATCTATATCTCACTTAATTTTCTCCAAGAAAATATATGAATGAATAATGAAGAAGATGATGAATAGTATGAAGCCTTTGGAAACTATTTACTATCTCTTTTCTTCTTGCCAAAAACGTGGCTTCAAGTGTCCCTCAAAGGGATTTGGTCTTCATACATATATTCTTATCATATCACCCCATATCTTCCACCTTTTGACAATATCACCAAAATGATATTTGTCCCCTTGATATGTCACAAAGATAGTACCCCACCAAGTGAATACTAAGACAATGGAGGGAGTATGTGTCTTGGGGCGGCCAACTAGAAGGATCCGGACAAGTTCGGTCCATTTCGGACTCCCGAGAGTCCAAACAGATAAATTCTGATTCCGTTCCGATGTATTTATATCGATTAATTAATCCAATTAATTAATCATATCAAATACATAATAAGATAATTAATTTCTCCAATAAATAATTATATTCATGAATTAAATTAATCACCCAATAATATATTTAATTCATTTGGCCGTAAATCAATTTATCTAATAAATCGATTCAGACATCCAATGTCCCAAATTAGATATCCGATATCTAATATTCATAATGAGATAATAAGCTTGATTCATTCTGTCGTCAATCCTATTGCGCGACTCGGTAGGTCCGTCTCAGTCAGCAATGGGAGGAACCAAAGAGTAGTAGCACCACCTAGCCAGCCTGGCGGCCTACACTGCACTTAATCGAGAACGAATGATGGGATCATTCAAGAACCATTCTGTCATGAATACCAGTATACGTATAAACCCTTCTTTCAAATGTCCCGATCAAGTTATAGGGTCACGGTCAGTCAAACCCTATATGTACTTGACGCTATGCATGCATTAATGCAAATCGAGATCATCGAGCTCTCGTGTATCTAATACAACTAGCTCTAATGCTTTGGCCAAAAACTTATGATCTCATCTGCCAATAACCGCATAGGACATATAACCCGCTCACTAACGGGAGAAAGAATTCTATCTTGGCATTCAGTAGGACCTGCTACTTGCCCATCAAGATGCACGTCGAGGTTGACCCCCGCCTTCCGGTTTATAGGGTCGAACTACTATAATGAAAATCTTGACGTCACAAGCACATCCTTACTAAATCCTCAAGTCGAAGGTTCAAGAATACCTATTACAACGTTTCGATTCTGTCACTGACTGTCCCGGAGTGAAATCCGTGTGACGAATCAAGGGTGAGTCGGTTCGAGTATACTCATCCAATTAGCATACCTATAACGTGTGCTCCACTAACCATTAGTGTTCGACAGACACTCTCCATGTCAAAGAACACGTTATACAAGTATTCACATAAACTTAACTCCGAGTCAAGTTTCATCGACTTGCAAACGATTATGTATTTGAGCTATAAACCTTTCCAGTGCCGACCTCCTTATCCAATAAGGAGTGGAACGTTTTGCTCTCAATTACACGGACTAGTTTCTATATGTATATTTACGAGATAGGAATGCTAGTAACTACCAGTAAATAAAGAAACATCCATTGCCTTATATTAATGATTTACATAATAACAAGTACAATGCCCTCACTCAACATCCTCTGAGTGGCATTCGAGGGCATACTCCTAACAGCTGAAGCGGAGAGTTATGGTGCGGGCATTGAATGAAGAGCATCTTGAGTCGGTCCTATGCTTCATGAAACGCCTCTCCATCTTGTTGTCTGGATGTTGAGATTTGGGCCCTCAACTGAGTAGTCTTCGCATGGGAGAAATACTTGGTGATGAACTTGTCGTAAACTTCATCCCACGTTCTTAGAGAGCCAGGAGCTAATGTCATCAACCACTGCTTCTCTCTATCCTTGAGTGTATACGGGAAGCACTTCATTCTTAGTTGAACCTCGTTCAACCCATTCAATGGAAAGTTATCAATTGCCACGTAGAAGTCCGTGATGAACGACAGTGGGTCATCATGTGCTAATCCATGGAATGAGGGCAATTGCTCGTTGTGAAATCCGTTGATGTGGTAGTTCCTTGCCGCTTGTTCTAGTTGCATGCACGAGATGGCAGTGTTGACCACGGGCTTTGCATAGTCATGCATTAGATGCTCAATCGGAGGTTGTTGCGGAATATTGTAGTTTGCTCCCATCCCGTATTGAGGCCCTGGATAATAGTTCGCTCCGAATTGTACTCCAACAAGTGGTGGTCTCGGATGAATGTACCTCCCTTGTTGAGCTTCGGGTACCTCCAAATTGTGCCCAACATTTTCACGTCTCGGAGGTCGTGGTTGACGAATGTTTTCTTCCTGCTGCAATTGTGGCTCTTCAAGATTCAGATTCGCCTCGTCGTTTATCATTGATGATGGTGCTACTATTTTTGGTGCTCTAATTCTTTAAACCTCGTCTATGTATGGAAGAATTGGGTTTCCCAACGATCTCCTACCAAGCATAACAAGAGAAGTTAGAGTGAATTTTTAAATTTATTGAAAATAATTGTTCGCAAATGAACAAGAAAAGTAATTCAAGTATTTTTAAAATGAGATTAAAAATGAAACGCCAACTCCCCGGCAACGGAGCCAAAACCTTGATGAACAAATTTGTAAACTCGCAAGTGTATGAATCGTTTTGTAGTAAAACAATAAGTAACTCGTGGTCGATCTCTCGAGGAGTTGTGCATGGTTCGAAATTCAATTTCATTTAGCAAATAGTTAAATCAACAACAGAAGAGTAAATTTAAACACCGCGAATAATTTGATTGAGAGGTAAGATTATAGTGCGAAAAATTAAATTAATTGCGAAACATTAAAACTACGAATTTAAGGTTTGTATTATCTAGAGATGACTATTATGAGAATGATATGGGAATTTAGAATCGCCAACACACATATAACCAATCTTTAGTTTCGATACTCAAAGAATAAAAGGTTAGAAATCACCGATTGTTCACAATTAAAAGAAAACCGTTTGATGGCGGCAAATCCTAAAAATCACGATTGCTCTATTTAATAACAAGAGAAACTCCTTTGATGGGGAAGAATCCCTAACTAACAATCGACTAGCCAACTACTATTGATGGGGTAATTTACTAAAAGATCACAGAAAAAGGTCTAAGAACATTCACAGTCACTTCTATCGGATCGTTTGATAAAGAATACCGATAAAAACCCTCGTATTTGATAATACTAGCAACTTAGAATTAGGTTTGATGATCTAAATCCTAATTTCTCTTGTGTCTAAAAAATGTTCGTTCACAACATCATCAAAAACACCGATTATTTAATAGAACAACGATAGAAGAACAATCCCAAAACTCAAAACCTAGAAAAACAATCAAAACTAACAACTAAAAACATGTGTGTGGTTCAATCTAAACACTCATATGAAAAGATTAGCTATTCATGATAATTTGAATTTATAACAATGATATAGCAAAATATGATAGAAATCCTTCCCTTACAATCACGTGATCGAGTTCCCGAGGAAGGTTTGATGTTCTTCCTTCAATTTCTCGCTAAATCCCCGTACAAAGGAAGAAAATCACTCACAAATTGTATCTCAAGATGTATGTAACACCAAAAAATGATAAAAACTGAGTTCTAGTTGAGTCTTCTTCCTCTTCCCTTTGATATTGTGTTCTCGGGTATTTATACCTCACAAAAAACCCTTAAAATGCAGAAATATAACACTCAGCCGCAATCAGGGACCGCGGTCCAAGCCCTTCAGACCACGGTCTGCCTGTGAGGGACCGCGGTCTGCCTGTGGTCGAGACGTGTGAATTTTTCGATCCTGCGGTCCGATTTTGAGAGATCGCTGTGTGCCTATGAGGGACCGCAGTCCGAACCTTTCAGGCCACGGTCTGCCTGTGGTCGAGACCTGTACATTTTCTCTATCTTTCGGTCCGATTTTGAGAGTCCATGGTCTGTCTGTGAGGTACCGCGGTCCTGACCTTTGAGACCGACCTGTGCATTTTTTTTGTCATGCGGTCCGATTTTGAGAGACCGCGGTCCTGAGGGAGATCGTAGTTCAGAAGCCATATCTCCCAAAATACACCTTGGAATTTAGCGTATAATATACTGTTGCGAAGATATTATCACGAGGAATCCATGCATAAAGAGAACACATCCTAATTCGAAGCAATGAATCTAGATAGGACATACGACCTATATTGCTTCGTTATTTTATCATTTGAGCTCCGTTCTTTCTCCCGACTTGCTTCTTGATCAATAAAAGACCGGAAAACATCCATAAATGTACCTTTTCACCACATTCTTAATCTGTTATATCTAAAATATAAAACACAAAAAACCCAAGCATAAAAGACACAAAAATGCTTGAAAACGAGAAAAAGCAAGGCTAAAAAGAGTGGAATGAGATGGTCAAAAACCGACTCATCAGGCACTGAATTCACAAATCGCTTTATAGAGCAATACAGTTCAGACAATGGAATACAGCACGAATACTCAGCAGCCTGAACTCCTCAACAAAATGGCATTGCCGAGGGAAAGACTAGGACGCTCAAAGAAGCAACAATGACCATGTTAGCCGCAAGCAAATTGCCGCATCGGTTCTGAGGAGAAGCAACAAATACAGCATGCTACACACAAAACCGATGTATCATCAACAAGCATAACAACAAAACATCATATGAGGTATGAAATAATAAAACTCCAATGGTTGCATACTTTCATATTTTTATATATAGCTGGTGTTATGTTCTAAACAATGGGAAAGATCAACTCAAGACCTTCGACGAAATGTCGGATGAAGGTATATTCGTAAGATACTCCTCTGTCAGCAAAGCTTTCAGGATATTTAACAAAATGAAGCTAGCAATAGTGGAATATGTCCATGTAGTATTCGATGAACCCCATTGTGATCCTATAGGAGTAGAAGACAAAACCCAGAATATCCAAACACTTTCTATTGATGATCCCCAAATGTCCCATCGAGCCTGTCGTGGACTTAGAAATTAATGCCGCCGCTGTAAGATCAGAAACAGTCGAAGCTGATGCTGTACAAGCTGAAGTCGAGACTCCAGCACCACAAAATACAGCACGGGACGCCGAATTAGAACCTGATAGGAGATGGCTAAGACATCACCCCCAGGAGTTGATTATATGAGATTTTGATGCTTGTGTAACCACCTGTAGAAGAATACAGAGTACACAAGGAACTGTACTATGTGCACAAGAAGAGACAGATTCTGAGAAGTCTCCATTTCCTATATGGAAATCTCAATCTGAACTTAGGAGACAAGCAATGTGCACTCTAGCTATATTCTTAGCCCAATCCTAAACCTATTTCGACCAATGAAGCTCTGAATAATTCGCACTGGATCACTTCTATGGAAGAAGAGCTAAATGGTTTCGAAAAAAACAATGTATGGTATCTAATATCGAGATGAGATCATCAAGCTGTAATTGGAACCAAATGGGTATTTAGAAACAAAAAGGATGAAAATGGACCCGTAATAGGAAATAAATCCCGTCTAGTCGCTCAAGGCTATAGAAAGGAAGAAGGCATAGACTACATTCAAAAATTTGCCGCTCATAGTATATCAAGTGGACGTTAAGAGCGTATTCCTGAACGGAGATCTCGCTGAAGAAGTCTATGTTGAACAACCTGTTAGGAATATGCCCTCGAATGCCACTCATAGGATGTTGAGTGGGGGCATTGTACTTGTTATTAGGTAAAAAATTATCAAAAGGCAATTGTATGTTTCTTTATTTACTGGTAGTCACTGGCATTCCTTACTCGTAAATATATATATAGAAAATAGTCCGTGTATTTGAGAGCAAAAAATTCCACTCCTTATTGGATAAGGGGATCGACACTATAAAGGTTTATGGCTCAAATACTTAATCGTTCGCAAGTCGATGAAACCTGAATGGGCGTTAAGTTTATGCAAAGACTTGTATGACTTGTTCTTTGACTTGGAGAGTGCATGTCGATCACTAATGGTTAGTGGGTGCACAGGTTATAGATATGCTAATGAGATTAGTATACTCGAACCGACTCACCCTCGATTCGTCAAACGGATTTCATTCTGGGACAGTTAATGACGGAATCGTAAGGTTGTGATAGGTATTCATGAACCTTCGATTTGAGGATTTAGTAAGGATGTGCTTATGATGTTAAGATTTTCATTAGAGTAGTTTGACCCAGAAAACTGGAAGGTGGGGGTCAACCTCGACGTGCGTCTTGACGGGCAAGTAGCAGGTCCTACTGAATACCAAGATGGAATTCTTTCTCCTGTAAGTGAACTGGCATATGTCCTATGCGGTTATTGGCAAATGAGATCATAAGTCTTTGGCTAAAGAATTGGAGCTAGTTGTATTAGATACACGAGAGCTCAATGATCTCTGTTTGCATTAACTCATGCATAGCGTCAAGTGCAGATAGGGTTTGACTAACCATGACCCTATAACTTGAACGGGACATTTGAAAGAAGGGGTTTATACGTATACTGGTATTCACAATAGAAAAGTTTTTGAATGATCCCAATCATTCGTTCTCAGTTAGGTTACAGTGTAGGTCGTGAGACTGGCTAGGTGGTGCTATCACTCTTTGGTTCCTCCCATTGCTAATTGAGACGGACCTACCGAGTCGCGTATTAGGATAGACGACGGAATAAATCGAGCTTAATGTCTAATTTATTAGACATTGGATGTCTAATTAATCACTACACCATATATGGCATATTGCAAGCCTATTACATGTTTGTGTTGCATAAAGTGTTGCTATAGATACGAAATTTGCTAATCTATTGCAATATATTCGAAAAGTGTTGTATAAAATGGAAAGTGTTGCAAGCTTAAGAATCATTTTGAAAATTTTAGAACTATTGCAATATATTACAAAAGTGTTACAATACACGTAACAATTTTGGTCAACTTGATCCAAATTTGCAGGTGGGAGTTTAAATCTTTAAGTGGTAAATTTTTAAATCAAAAATTAAAATTAAATTAACATTTTACCTGAATAAATATGTATAATTCTATAAATAAATTGTAATATTACCGCAATAAAAGTAAAATTAAAGTTAAAATTATATTAAATTTATATGCTTAAAACTAAAATTAAAATTTAAAGTGAACATTAGCATTCAAATCATATGTTTATTTCTAAAAATTTAAAATTAAAATTAAAATATACACTAAATGTTTAAAAAATAAATATGTTTCTTTCTAAAATAATTAACGTTTGCAAAAGAAGAATGGTTGAATTTATAAAATTATTTAATGCGTTTTTATAATATTAAATGAATAATAATATTACTATTATATATTTAAATCAATATTAATAAAGAAATCATTTTAGCAAAAAAATAAAAAAAAATCCCATGTACTAAGATCTAATAAGCAGGAAAAATACCACCTTTTAACATTGGGAAAAGAATAGAAGGGAAAAAATAGAATTGGCAAACTCGATCCACACTTAAACACTCTCTCACTCTCTCCCTCGGCGGCGGCGAATAGAAGGAGTTTTCTGGGCGGCTTCTCCGTAGGTATATCTGTAGTCCGAGTTAAGGGGTTCGATTAACATCAGTTCGAGTTAATGGGTACTTCAATTAGGGTTCACAAATCAATTACGGATTTTCCAGCGGCTCGATTAGGGCTTCTCCGGCATCTTTAATCAGGTATTTGCTCTCTCCCTGTCTTACTGCAATTGAAGTTCCTCATGTTGAAGACTGCCTACAGCCTGCAATTAACATAGTTCCATTGCAGGTAAATGGCTTTATTCTTTCTTTCAAATTATGCTGTTCTTTTGTTCATCCATGGTTGTTGAGGGTACTTAGTCCTACTGATCGTTTTGTTATTTTATGTAATAGTCCACATTATTTACATGTGTAAACATCAAACTGTGCTGTAGGTATCAACAGCTACACAAGTTGGCCAATATTAGTACAAAAACTAAATTGTGGTCATTGTTGCATGAAGTAGAACAAATAAGCCTCCTATATTGAACACATACTAAAAAATAAAAAAAAGGAAATAGATAAATAAAATAAAAAAAGAAACATTTCGCTTCCTGAAAATAATAGTGTAGTAATATGATCTTCATGAGTTTAGAGTCTGGGATAACTGGTCCTTGCATCAGAAGGCGCTTGTGATATTCACTTCTTTATAGAATTCGACCGTGTCCACCAAAAGCCAATTATCTCAGAAAATAGCGATAGTATAAAGGGATATATGTAGGTCTATGTACAACATGGACCATGGGGACAATTTGTAACTAATGCTCTTGCCTCTAGAATCGTTATTGGAGAAGACCTTGAAGGTTCAACATAAATGCCTGTTTTGTTCTTCTTATCATTGTAGTAGCAACTTACATTTGTTCTTGAATATTTTCTATAACTGCAGCTTTTGGCATATCATCTGACTGTATTAAAGGGATACAACGTTGATCAGCCACGAAATCTTGCAAAAAGTGTCAGAACTCATTGAGGAAGGCTGTTCATATTTCTGCCCTGCTTTCTGAGCCCGTCTAAAAGCACGACTCCAGCTAACAAAGAACCCATCTGCATTATTTTGCTGTGGTGATTCCACTCTTGACCTCATTTTTAATTATGATAAGTTAATGTTCATCTTCTCTTCTAAGCTAAGAAAAATCAAGGCATGTTGTTATTTCACACCATTTGCTTCTCTCTTTCTCTCTCTCTCTCTCTCTCTCTCTCTCTCTCTCTCTCTCTCTCTCTCTCTCTCTCTGTAGCACCCCGATAAGGCGGCCATTACAGTGCCGTGGACCCCACACTGGGATCCACCAGGCGATACCCAAAGTACAGATTAAATACACAATACATGTGATACCGAACCACAAAACATAGTACTTACTCCGATTTGGAGTTTACAGCAGTATGGCCTACGGCCTTATTACACACAGGATCCAAAAACATAAGTATAATCTATATGGAGATGAAATATACCTTAAATAACAATACATTTGTTCATACTTAAAATTAAGCGGAAAGATAACATTACACGGTACGAACATGACCGGACACGAAAGACTTGGGCCCCCCGAACTAGTATCCTTCGAATCCTTCGTCATCACCTTGATCTTCCCGTGCCTTGCCTTTTCCTCGACCTAAAATACAACACAAGTATTTCGCCCAACACAGGGTCAGATATACATGATAAATGATTCTCAAGATATTATACAATTCATGTATATAAGATTTCAAGAATAACGCCCCGACTAACGAACATACCCCTCGGGCGTATGAACGCTCAGTCACAAAACGTCGAACACATCCAAGTATAAAAATGGACTATGAACGACTAAGATAGTACGGCTCAAAAGGGACATCACAGTACGCCCGATCCGAATATGTGTCAGTGCACATGTCCAACCCCGTATACGGAATCCAGGATATACGTGGGACAATGTACCTCATTAGCCTCAACGAACTACGTCTCGTGTGCACAGCCCTTCACGGAAAATATTCACGCATGACTATATATGTGCCCGGCTAAAAATCCTACACAATATCCAATCGGAACGTAGATATGACTCCGGATATGTCACGATGCAACATGACAACGAATTCAATAATTCACAAATCCGATTAAGGATCGAGGACTCACCGAAATGACAACAAGATTAACAATATCAAGGGATCGAAAGTGACGAACTTGGGAATACAATCCCACGATGAAAACGGGACATCATTAAGAACAACCTCAAGTCACAAGACACAAGTTTATAAGTGTTTCATATACACGAAATGCATAATCATCATAAGAATCCACACATCATTATAACCAAGCAAGATAACTTGCCTCAATATGGAGGCGAGTAAAGTCCTTCTTTGTCGAACGAATGTAGGCCCTCGATTCAAAATCGGTTACTCGGACAATCAACCTTGAATGAAGTATATTTTACTCAATAATACGTTCATATGATCATCCATACCAAACTTCAACGAGACAACATCCTAATTCTCATTTGAGTAGTTCAACTTTTTAAGATGTTGAGGGGTTACTCCAAGAACCTTATTCAATACCATTCTATTCTTACAATTGATTACAAGATGTTTACCAAATGTTTCTTTGGATTAAGATGTGTTAAACAATAATCTCCTACTCTTTAAACTTATCAAGAACATCTCAATTGATTAAAAATAAAATCTGCACTTCAATCAATTACTTATGTTGAGTTAAGTAGTTACAATTTCATATTATGATCATGAAGACTACTTCAAGTTCAACACCTTCCTTATAATCTTCTAATTAACTTGGAGGTTCAAACATTACTCCTCTGGATTCACTTAGCTTAGGTTCAAGAAGGTGATTCCATTCTTCTAATGATCAACAAGGGTTTCTTAAAACATTTTATGGTAATTATTCCAACAAGTTATTTACATTATAATGAAACAAAGACTATTAGTATTCCAATGGTGTTATTAGTCCAGGAATAAGAGTTTGGTTTAACTAAACATGATCATCACCATTTAAAACACTAAGAACACATCATTACAAAACCCTTAATCATCATATTCATCATTAAGTTTGTTGGAAGCTTAACTATAAACATGTTTAGCTTGATTAATTCATCATTAGGTGGAGTATACTTAATCACTATCATTATAACTATGAGATTATAGGGTTAAATCGTATAACATACCTTCAGAATTGAAGAACAATACACCAAAACTACAGGAACACAATCTAAGCTTCAAGAATAACTCCAACTCCCAATCAACAAGCTCCAAAATCCAAATGTAAAGCTCAAACACAAGTTGGAAGAAGGTAATTTTGATCTAGGGATGCAGGGGGATGATTATATTGGTGAAAACTCAGAGTTTTGGTCGTGCAAAATGAAAGACACAAGTTGTCTTTTTATAACAGCACAGTTCGTTACGTACGTTATCACAAGAGGATAACGTACGTTAACAGCTTTACGTACGCTACACGGAAAGTATTACGTACGTAAGCTAAGTCCAGAGGCTACTGGACTGAAATACGAACATCATTACGTACGTTACCTATCGAAGCATTACGTACGTAATGTAGGTCAACTAGGTTGCCTCTAAAAAATCAGATATTCGAATCCTGTCCGGCCCTACACGCCGAAAGTTGAGATCGGATACGATTACACTGGTTACGTACGTAACAAGTACCCCTTTACGTACGTAAAGGACTTAAAATAACGTACGTTATGCTTAAGGATTAGCGTACGTTAGACTCAGGTTTAGTAGCTCAAAAAATGTATTAATCTATGCGACGTTGAGAATCCAATCATAGTGCGAGTGATCGTTATTATTATGTCTATTTATGATATATTCCAACATCAATAAACAATACACAAATGCAACAAGACTACAACAGTATTTGAATTATCCGAATGATACAACAGTAAGTAAGAATTTCTGTCGGATATTACATACTCCCCCCCTTAAAAGGGGTTTCGTCCTCGAAACTAAGGGGTAAACAATTCAGGATACCTCTCTTGAATGCTTCTCTCCGTCTCCCACGTGGCTTCCTCGATCCCGTGTCGTGACCACTGAACCTTCAATAGGGGAATCGTCTTATTATGCAATTGTTTGATCCTCCTCTCAAGTATTCGTACGGGGCGCTCCTCATACGAATGATCCTCCGCTAAATCGATCTCATCAAACTGAAGTACATGACTCGGATCAGCAACGTATTTCCTTAACTAGGAGACATGGAATACGTTATGAATCCGGCTCAGGGTTGGTGGTAAAGCCAGGCGATAGGCTAAATCGCCTACTCGATCCAAAACCTCAAACGACCCGATATACCTCGGACTCAGCTTGCCTCTCTTCCCAAAACGAAAAACTCCTCGAGTAGGGGACACCTTCATTAGTACATGGTCGCCGACCTCGAACTCAAGCGGTCGCCGGCGGTTGTTTCCGTAGGACTTCTGTCGGCTTTGAGCCGTCAACAAACGACTCCTAATCAGAGCGATCTTCTCACGGGCTGCTAACAACATATCGGGTTCCGTACCCAAGGTTTCAGATGGATCGTCCCAACACAAAGGGGATCTACAACGACGGCCATACAACGCTTCATAAGGTGCCATCTGAATCGAAGTGTGCCAGCTATTATTATAAGTGAATTCCACCAAGGGTGGTTGGGCCTCCCAATCATCCTTCCAATCGAGAACGCACGCCCTCAGCATATCCTCTAAAGTTTGGATAGTTCTCTCAGTCTGACCATCCGTCTGCGGTGAAATCTTTGTCTTGAAGTTCAAATGCGTACCCATCGCACGATGAATCGCTTTCCAAAATGCGACACGAATCGCGATCACGATCGTCTGATACTCTTAGGGGTACCATGTAACCTTACAATTTCTTTGATAAATAGTTGGGCCAATCTCTCGGGTCCCCAAGTATCTTTAATCTACAGAAAGTGGGCTGATTTGGTCAAACGATCCACAATCACCCAAATCGTATTCGTCCCTCGACGACTCGTCGGCAGGCTGGTAATAAAATCCATCGATATGTCCTCCCATTTCCACTCGGGGATCGGAAGCGGTTTCAGCAATTCTGATAGTTTGGCCTCGCGGAGAGGACCTGGATAGTAACGATCTAGCATGAGATTTTTAAATTCTTCCCAAGTACATACGCCATCAGCTGGCCTCACCGAAAGCCACCAAGTGTGGGCGCCCTTGCCCAAGTAGTAAGCTGCTACGGAGACGCGATTCTCTACTGGACAGTCTACCATATCGAACAATTTCTCGAAGTGTTCGATCCAATGCACGATATCAGCCGGCTCAGAGGAACCTTCAAAAATCGGGGGTCGTTGGCGCGAGATGTCGCTGATGATCCGATTCACCGGCCCGCCATGTACAGGAGGTGGCCCCTGATGCTTTCAGTGTGCGGCTCTGCATAGTTTCCATTATCTGTCCCATTTGGGTCATCTGAGCCATCAAGCCCTGCATTACAGTGTAAGGATCGACACGAGCATCCTCGCGTCCATTGTGGTGCGATTGGTCCCTTGAAGGCGAATGACTGCGGAACTATGCTCGCATTCGCACGTCTGTTGGCTCGTGGTATCGGGATTCGGCCCCTTCCGCGGCCTCGTCCCCTCTCGCCACGGCCTCTCAAATTTCTTTCCATACTGAAAGAATCAATTTGTAAAGATAATCATAAGTACAGTTCATGATACCAATCAGAATTCATGCTAAGTTAATGGCAGTAAGAAATTACATATTCAAGAAAACAGTTCGTAATGAGTTATCGTCACTACGAGAGTCACACAGAATATCATATCGACGTTTGAGTCGAATGATTTCAATCATATAATCAATCCAGAATTTTATTTGTATCATCAATCAGATAATTCCTGCCACAAACCCTTAAAATGCCAAGATCAACAAGGAGATCTATTCAGATATCAATATGATGTCAGTAATTTATTCATGGTTCATAAAGTACGTACCGCATTTGGCTCGCAGGATCAGGCGCTCGCACGGGTTACATGTGACACGAAGGTCTCTTGATACTAGTTTAATACACAAAGACTCAAAAGAAAGAAAACGACCTCTAGAACTCTCCGATACCATCTTCTGTAACACCCCGATAAGGCGGCCATTACAGTGCCGTGGACCCCACACTGGGATCCACCAGGCGATACCCAAAGTACAGATTAAATACACAATACATGTGATACCGAACCACAAAACATAGTACTTACTCCGATTTGGAGTTTACAGTGATGGCCTACGGCCTTATTACACACAGGATCCAAAAACATAAGTATAATCCATATGGAGATGAAATATACCTTAAATAACAATACATTTGTTCATACTTAAAATTAAGCGGAAAGATAACATTACACGGTACGAACATGACCGGACACGAAAGACTTGGGCCCCCCGAACTAGTATCCTTCGAATCCTTCGTCATCACCTTGATCTTCCCGTGCCTTGCCTTTTCCTCGACCTAAAATACAACACAAGTATTTCGCCCAACACAGGGTCAGATATACATGATAAATGATTCTCAAGATATTATACAATTCATGTATATAAGATTTCAAGAATAACGCCCCGACTAACGAACATACCCCTCGGGCGTATGAACGCTCAGTCACAAAACGTCGAACACATCCAAGTATAAAAATGGACTATGAACGACTAAGATAGTACGGCTCAAGAGGGACATCACAGTACGCCCGATCCGAATATGTGTCAGTGCACATGTCCAACCCCGTATACGGAATCCAGGATATACGTGGGACAATGTACCTAATTAGCCTCAACGAACTACGTCTCGTGTGCACAGCCCTTCACGGAAAATATTCACGCATGACTATATATGTGCCCGGCTAAAAATCCTACACAATATCCAATCGGAACGTAGATATGACTCCGGATATGTCACGATGCAACATGACAACGAATTCAATAATTCACAAATCCGATTAAGGATCGAGGACTCACCGAAATGACAACAAGATTAACAATATCAAGGGTCCGAAAGTGACGAACTTGGGAATACAATCCCACGATGAAAACGGGACGTCATTAAGAACAACCTCAAGTCACAAGACACAAGTTTATAAGTGTTTCATATACACGAAATGCATAATCATCATAAGAATCCACACATCATTATAACCAAGCAAGATAACTTGCCTCAATATGGAGGCGAGTAAAGTCCTTCTTTGTCGAACGAACAGCCGGCCCTCGATTCAAAATCGGTTACTCGGACAATCAACCTTGAATGAAGTATATTTTACTCAATAATACGTTCATATGATCATCCATACCAAACTTCAACGAGACAACATCCTAATTCTCATTTGAGTAGTTCAACTTTTTAAGATGTTGAGGGGTTACTCCAAGAACCTTATTCAATACCATTCTATTCTTACAATTGATTACAAGATGTTTACCAAATGTTTGCTGGATTAAGATGTGTTAAACAATAATCTCCTTCTCTTTAAACTTATCAAGAACATCTCAATTGATTAAAAATAAAATCTGCACTTCAATCAATTGCTTATGTTGAGTTAAGTAGTTACAATTTCATATTATGATCATGAAGACTACTTCAAGTTCAACACCTTCCTTATAATCTTCTAATTAACTTGGAGGATCAAACATTACTCCTTTGGATTCACTTAGCTTAGGTTCAAGAAGGTGATTCCATTCTTCTAATGATCAACAAGGGTTTCTTAAAACATTTTATGGTAATTATTCCAACAAGTTATTTACATTATAATGAAACAAAGACTATTAGTATTCCAATGGTGTTATTAGTCCAGGAATAAGAGTTTGGTTTAACTAAACATGATCATCACCATTTAAAACACTAAGAACACATCATTACAAAACCCTTAATCATCATATTCATCATTAAGTTTGTTGGAAGCTTAACTATAAACATGTTTAGCTTGATTAATTCATCATTAGGTGGAGTATACTTAATCACTATCATTATAACTATGAGATTATAGGGTTAAATCGTATAACATACCTTCGTAATCAAGAACAATACACCAAAACCACAGGAACACAATCTAAGCTTCAAGAATAACTCCAACTCCCAATCAACAAGCTCCAAAATCCAAATGTAAAGCTCAAACACAAGTTGGAAGAAGGTAATTTTGATCTAGGGATGCAGGGGGATGAGTATATTGGTGAAAACTCGTAGTTTTGGTCGTGCAAAATGAAAGACACAAGTTGTCTTTTTATAACAAAGATTCGTTACGTACGTTATCACAAGAGGATAACGTACGTTAACAGCTTTACGTACGCTACACGGAAAGTATTACGTACGTAAGCTAAGTCCAGAGGCTACTGGACTGAAATACGAACATCATTACGTACGTTACCTATCGAAGCATTACGTACGTAATGTAGGTCAACTAGGTTGCCTCTAAAAAATCAGATATTCGAATCCTGTCCGGCCCTACACGCCGAAAGTTGAGATCGGATACGATTACACTGGTTACGTACGTAACAAGTACCCCTTTACGTACGTAAAGGACTTAAAATAACGTACGTTATGCTTAAGGATTAGCGTACGTTAGACTCAGGTTTAGTAGCTCAAAAAATGTATTAATCTATGCGACGTTGAGAATCCAATCATACTGCGAGTGATCGTTATTATTATGTCTATTTATGATATATTCCAACATCAATAAACAATACACAAATGCAACAAGACTACAACAGTATTTGAATTATCCGAATGATACAACAGTAAGTAAGAATTTCTGTCGGATATTACATACTCCCCCCCTTAAAAGGGGTTTCGTCCTCTAAACTAAGGGGTAAACAATTCAGGATACCTCTCTTGAATGCTTCTCTCCGTCTCCCACGTGGCTTCCTCGATCCCGTGTCGTGACCACTGAACCTTCAGTAGGGGAATCGTCTTATTACGCAATTGTTTGATCCTCCTCTCAAGTATTCGTACGGGGCGCTCCTCATACGAATGATCCTCCGCTAAATCGATCTCATCAAACTGAAGTACATGACTCGGATCAGCAACGTATTTCCTTAACTAGGAGACATGGAATACGTTATGAATCCGGCTCAGGGTTGGTGGTAAAGCCAGGCGATAGGCTAAATCGCCTACTCGATCCAAAACCTCAAACGGCCCGATATACCTCGGACTCAGCTTGCCTCTCTTCCCAAAACGAAAAACTCCTCGAGTAGGGGACACCTTCATTAGTACATGGTCGCCGACCTCGAACTCAAGCGGTCGCCGGCGGTTGTCTCCGTAGGACTTCTGTCGGCTTTGAGCCGTCAACAAACGACTCCTAATCAGAGCGATCTTCTCACGGGCTGCTAACAACATATCGGGTTCCGTACCCAAGGTTTCAGATGGATCGTCCCAACACAAAGGGGATCTACAACGACGGCCATACAACGCTTCATAAGGTGCCATCTGAATCGAAGTGTGCCAGCTATTATTATAAGTGAATTCCACCAAGGGTAGTTGGGCCTCCCAATCATCCTTCCAATCGAGAACGCACGCCCTCAGCATATCCTCTAAAGTTTGGATAGTTCTCTCAGTCTGACCATCCGTCTGCGGTGAAATGTCTTTGAAGTTCAAATGCGTACCCATCGCACGATGAACCGCTTTCCAAAATGCGACACGAATCGCCGTCACGATCGTCTGATACTCTTGGGGTACCATGTAACCTTACAATTTCTTTGATAAATAGTTGGGCAATCTCTCGGGTCCCCAAGTATCTTTAATCTGAGAAAGTGGGGTGATTTGGTCAAACGATCCACAATCACCCAAATCGTATTCGTCCCTCGACGACTGCGTCAGCCGGTAATAAAATCCATCGATATGTCCTCCCATTTCCACTGGGATCGGAAGCGGTTTCAAGAATTCGATAGTTCGCCTCATGAGAGGACTCGGATAGTAACGATCTAGCATGAGATTTTAAATTCTTCCCAAGTACATACGCCATCACCGGCTTCACCGAAAGCCACCAAGTGTGGCGCGCCTTGCCCAAGTAGTAAGTCACACGAGACGCGATTCTCTACCGGGATGCCTACCATATCGAACAATTTCTCGAAGTGTTCGATCCAATGCACGATATCACCGGCTCGAGGAACCTTCAAAATCGGAGGTTGTTGGCGCGAGATGTCGCCGATGATCCGATTCACCGCCCGCCATGTACGTGAGGTGGCCCCCGATGCCGGGTCGGTAGCAGCCTTCCGCATAGTTTCCATTAATCGACCCATTTGGGTCATCTCGAGCCATCATGCCCTCGCATTACGGTGTAAGGATCGACACGAGCATCCTCGCATCCATCAGGTGCGATTGGTCCCTAGAAGGCGAATCACCGTCGCGAACTATGCTCGCATTCGCACGCCTCTGTTGGCTCGTGGTATCGGATTCGCCCCTTCCGCGGCCTCGTCCCTCTCGCCACGGCCTCTCAAATTTCTTTCCATACCGAAAGAATCAATTTGTAAAGATAATCATAAGTACGCTTCATGATACCAATCAATTCATGCTAAGTTAATGGCAAGTAAGAAATTACATATTCAAGAAAACAATTGTAATGAGTTATCGTCACTACGAGAGTCACACGTAATATCATATCGACGTTTGAGTCGAATGTTTTCAATCATATAATCAATCCAGAATTTTATTTGTATCATCAATCAGATAATTCCTGCCACAAACCCTTAAAATGCCAAGATCAACAAGGAGATCTATTCAGATATCAATATGATGTCAGTAATTTATTCATGGTTCATAAAGTACGTACCGCATTTGGCTCGCAGGATCAGGCGCTCGCACGGGTTACATGTGACACGAAGGTCTCTTGATACTAGTTTAATACACAAAGACTCAAAAGAAAGAAAACGACCTCTCGAACTCTCCGATACCATCTTCTGTAACACCCCGATAAGGCGGCCATTACAGTGCCGTGGACCCCACACTGGGATCCACCAGGCGATACCCAAAGTACAGATTAAATACACAATACATGTGATACCGAACCACAAAACATAGTACTTACTCCGATTTGGAGTTTACAGCAGTATGGCCTACGGCCTTATTACACACAGGATCCAAAAACATAAGTATAATCCATATGGAGATGAAATATACCTTAAATAACAATACATTTGTTCATACTTAAAATTAAGCGGAAAGATAACATTACACGGTACGAACATGACCGGACACGAAAGACTTGGGCCCCCCGAACTAGTATCCTTCGAATCCTTCGTCATCACCTTGATCTTCCCGTGCCTTGCCTTTTCCTCGACCTAAAATACAACACAAGTATTTCGCCCAACACAGGGTCAGATATACATGATAAATGATTCTCAAGATATTATACAATTCATGTATATAAGATTTCAAGAATAACGCCCCGACTAACGAACATACCCCTCGGGCGTATGAACGCTCTGTCACAAAACGTCGAACACATTCAAGTATAAAAATGGACTATGAACGACTAAGATAGTACGGCTCAAGAGGGACATCACAGTACGCCCGATCCGAATATGTGTCAGTGCACATGTCCAACCCCGTATACGGAATCCAGGATATACGTGGGACAATGTACCTAATTAGCCTCAACGAACTACGTCTCGTGTGCACAGCCCTTCACGGAAAATATTCACGCATGACTATATATGTGCCCGGCTAAAAATCCTACACAATATCCAATCGGAACGTAGATATGACTCCGGATATGTCACGATGCAACATGACAACGAATTCAATAATTCACAAATCCGATTAAGGATCGAGGACTCACCGAAATGACAACAAGATTAACAATATCAATGGTCCGAAAGTGACGAACTTGGGAATACAATCCCACGATGAAAACGGGACATCATTAAGAACAACCTCAAGTCACAAGACACAAGTTTATAAGTGTTTCATATACACGAAATGCATAATCATCATAAGAATCCACACATCATTATAACCAAGCAAGATAACTCGCTTCAATACGGAGGCGAGTAAAGTCCTTCTTTGTCGAACGAATGCCGGCCCTCGATTCAAAATCGGTTACTCGGACAATCAACCTTGAATGAAGTATATTTTACTCAATAATACGTTCATATGATCATCCATACCAAACTTCAACGAGACAACATCCTAATTTTCATTTGAGTAGTTCAACTTTTTAAGATGTTGAGGGGTTACTCCAAGAACCTTATTCAATACCATTCTATTCTTACAATTGATTACAAGATGTTTACCAAATGTTTGCTGGATTAAGATGTGTTAAACAATAATCTCCTACTCTTTAAACTTATCAAGAACATCTCAATTGATTAAAAATAAAATCTGCACTTCAATCAATTGCTTATGTTGAGTTAAGTAGTTACAATTTCATATTATGATCATGAAGACTACTTCAAGTTCAACACCTTCCTTATAATCTTCTAATTAACTTGGAGGTTCAAACATTACTCCTTTGGATTCACTTAGCTTAGGTTCAAGAAGGTGATTCCATTCTTCTAATGATCAACAAGGGTTTCTTAAAACATTTTATGGTAATTATTCCAACAAGTTATTTACATTATAATGAAACAAAGACTATTAGTATTCCAATGGTGTTATTAGTCCAGGAATAAGAGTTTGGTTTAACTAAACATGATCATCACCATTTAAAACACTAAGAACACATCATTACAAAACCCTTAATCATCATATTCATCATTAAGTTTGTTGGAAGCTTAACTATAAACATGTTTAGCTTGATTAATTCATCATTAGGTGGAGTATACTTAATCACTATCATTATAACTATGAGATTATAGGGTTAAATCGTATAACATACCTTCAGAATTGAAGAACAATACACCAAAACCACAGGAACACAATCTAAGCTTCAAGAATAACTCCAACTCCCAATCAACAAGCTCCAAAATCCAAATGTAAAGCTCAAACACAAGTTGGAAGAAGGTAATTTTGATCTAGGGATGCAGGGGGATGATTATATTGGTGAAAACTCAGAGTTTTGGTCGTGCAAAATGAAAGACACAAGTTGTCTTTTTATAATAAAGATTAGTTACATGCGTTATCACAAGAGGATAACGACGTTAATGCCTTTACGACGCTTACACGGAAAGTATTACGACGTAAGCTAAGTCCAGAGGCTACCGGATCAAATACGAACATCATTACGTACGTTACCTATCGAAGCATTACGTACGTAATGTAGGTCAACTAGGTTGCCTCTAAAAAATCAGATATTCGAATCCTGTCCGGCCCTACACGCCGAAAGTTGAGATCGGATACGATTACACTGGTTACGTACGTAACAAGTACCCCTTTACGTACGTAAAGGACTTAAAATAACGTACGTTATGCTTAAGGATTAGCGTACGTTAGACTCAGGTTTAGTAGCTCAAAAAATGTATTAATCTATGCGACGTTGAGAATCCAATCATAGTGCGAGTGATCGTTATTATTATGTCTATTTATGATATATTCCAACATCAATAAACAATACACAAATGCAACAAGACTACAACAGTATTTGAATTATCCGAATGATACAACAGTAAGTAAGAATTTCTGTCGGATATTACACTCTCTCTCTCTCTCTCTCTCTCCCCCTCATTCTATTTGTATTTGCATGCTTGAATGCTCTTTTTGTTTGATTTGTATGTATATGTTATGGTACTGCTGATGCATGTCTCAATCTCTCTGTATATTTCTCTCTCTATCTCAATATCGCCTAATCAACAAATGGGGCAGCGGCAGCATCTCCTACAAGTAAATGTTAATTTCATAGGCGAATGCCCAGCCTAATTGGGACGAACTCGAGTTTTATCTCGGTCTTCAAGATCCGGTGCCCTGCCTTCTTCTGTTGTGTTTGATAGGGATGTTGTGTTTTTTAGTCATTTTTGGCGAACTTTCTGGAGATTGTTTGGCACCGATCTCAAGTTTTCTGCTGCATTTCACCCCAGATTGGGCAAACCGAGGTTGTCAACCGTAGTTTAGGCTCTTTACTTAGATTTCTTGTAGAATAAAAACCTCATAACTTTGATTTGGTGTTACCCACTGCTGAGTTTGCTAATAATTTGTAATTAGTAATGGTATTCCTCGAATTCCTATTGATTTAGTGACATTGCCTATGCATTATGTGCTTGTTGAGTTTGCTGTAACATTTGCACAACATATTCATTGTTTACATGCCGATAATAAACCAAAATTACACAGGTAATAAAAATTATGAATTGGCTTCTGATGTTCATTGTAGGAAATTAGAGTTTAATGAAGGTTATTATGTGCTTGTTCGTATTCGTCCTGAACAATTACCAAATATATGTTTTAAAAAGCTCTTTGTAAGAGCTTCAGGACCTTTACGCATTATCAAATGCCTTGGCCCTAATGTATATTTATTGAACTTATCTCCTGGTTTATCGATGTTGGCGAATAAATACCTCACCGGGCTACTTTTGAGCCTCCTACTTTCCCTGGTACATGTGGGTTTTTAACTTCGTCATTTACCGTGCCGAAGCTTCCTCAGACTGTACCTCTGGCTAAAGATCTAATGGTGCATTAATTGACGACGAGTTTGTTAGTTCTACTAGTGGAGGAATTCCGTGTTTGCTTATGCACTGGAAAGGTCATCCATCTTCAGATATTCTTGTATGCTTGTCGAAGATTTGCGCGCCGGAGTTCCTGATCTGATGCGGAGTATCTTGTTTCCAACTCTCCGGAGGCGAATTCTTTCAAGCTGGGGAGAGATGATAGAAATACATGTTTCAGTAAAGTGTATTGTAGAAAGAAACACAATGTCTAGTTTTACTTTTCAGCATGTTGCCTGTCTTTCCAGCTTGTTTCCTTTTCCAGCTTGCTGCCTTTTTTTGGCAGATTGTTTGAGCTATTCCTTAGCCTATAAATACATGGCTAAGGCTGTGTTTTGAATATCTTCCAATTATTATCAATATTGAAGTATAAGTATTTTCTGCTAATTGTGTTTTATTTTTAATTTATCTCAAAATTGATCAATAACACTTAAATGTTCTGTTGTAGTACTAGTATAAGGTGAAGGAGTTTTCTCATGTAGGTATTGCATTCATCCTCTCCAAATTGTTGGGGATAGGGAAAGCAACTTCGAATACATCCGGTCGACCCTTCGCTTTCTATACTTGACATGTTTCTTGTATTATATATCCCCCAAGTCAGTAAAAAAAGTCACAAATGTTTCCTTACTAATATCATTATTTACTATTCACTTTTTCTCCTGATGCATCACTTGAAGTGGATTAGAACAACCAAAAAGAGAGATCAAAGCTGTGGAGCAAGAAAGAACAGACAAGGAAGATTATTGCTCACAAGTCCTTAGCATATGAAAATAGCATCATGGAAAAGATGGTTCATGACGATGAGTGCGAGGATGATGATCGCGAGGCTGAGGAAAATGAACTTCATAATGATTGATGATCAGTACTTTTATTTTGTATATGTGTAATTGATTGGTTGGATATTTTGACTTGGAAGATAGTTTCATGTAGAATTATGATGTAGGTCGATTATGTGTTTTGACTTTAGGTTTAAGTACTAGATGTAACATGATGTCGTGGTACACATCGGTTTTGTTTCGGTTTTATTGACATGTTTTGTTGGATTTGCCATTTGGGAAATTTGGAATGTGATTTCTGGTTTGATATGTTTTTGTGAATGGTATATTGAAATTTCAAATAGGATATTGCAATCCGGACTAATAAAAAGTGTTGCAGATTAGTGTTGCAAATAAAATTTAAAAGTATTACAATAGGGATATAAATGTTGCTAAAAAGTGTTGCATTAGTCTATTGTAACACCTTAAAAATGTTACTAAAACAGATCAAAGTGTTACAAAAAAGTGCTATTGTAATATTACAAAATGTGTTGCAATAAGTACACATAATGTTGCAATAGAGAGCATAGGCAACGCCGAATTTTGGCCAAAACGTTACGTAAACATCTACTGTAACATTTTTCGGGTCTAAGAATATACTTTTGTGGGCTTGCAATAGGTCATATATGGTGTAGTGAATTTTGGGACATTGGATGTCTAAATTAATTTATTGGATAAATTAATTTACGACCTAATGAATTAAATAAATTACTCGGTGATTAATTTAATTCATAGATATAATTATTTCTTGGAGAAATTAATTATATTAATTTGTATTTGATATATTTAATTAATTGGATTAATTAATTGATATTAATACATTGGGACGGAATCGAGTTTTATCTATTTGGATTCACGAGAGTCTGAAACGGATCGTTTTCCTCCGGTCCTTCTAAATGGCCGATTCCATACCTTGCATTTTACTTGGTCTTTGATTTCCACCTTAATTGGTGGAAGACCAAGGTCTAAGAATGAAGGTGGGTAATATTATTCTTTGGGAAAGAATAATAAAAGGGAGAAGAAAAAAAAGGGAGAAGACTTACTCTTGCCAAGGAGAAAACTCACGGCAATAACCAAAGCAAGAGAGAGAGGAATTTTTTTTCTAGTCTTCTTCACCTTATTCTTCTTTGTACTTCATCTTTTGGAAAGATTATTGAGAGAGATAATTTGATAAATATACTCGGAGTGTATTCATCAAATAAGATAGCTTCACCATCATATTCTAGCCGTATCCTCAGAGGATAATAGGGTAGTAGTTATTCCAGTCGACTTCCGGCGCGTGGCAAGTATATGCACAGTGTTTCGTTGCTCGGGATTTCAAAAGCTTGATGAATCGAATTCGTGAGGAAGATCACTTAAAGCTTGGGGAATCGCATTTATGAAGAACACCATTTAATCAACGGACTACGAGGGTATAATTTTGAATCTTCCTTTGTTTCGTTTTATATTCATATATACGTAGCTTGATTGATCCTCTTTAGGGATTCGGATCGAATTTATTTTCGTGTATTGTTTCCGCTCTGCCTTCATTTTAGGCGCCAAATCCCAATAGTGGTATCAGAACCAGGTTTTGCAATTGTATATACGATATTTAGCATTTGAAATGCTTGATTGAATGGTTAATGATTTGGAATCATTTATTGTTATTATCGTGGTATGTGTTGGATTGTTCATCGTAGTTGTATTTTTCGTAATCTATATCTAAATATAAATCTTTCTTTTCTAGGAAATATGATTTATATTGAAGATATGAAAGTCGAAAAATATAGATATTAGATATTCGGTCGGAAATCTAGCCTCGGGATGACGTTGGACGTCATCGGAACGAGGACAGAAGCTCTTGGAGCACGGTCTGGGCTGATGGACCGCGATCTGGAATCATGGGAACGCGGTTCCGGCCTGGTTCTGGCCCTGCCGCGCGGTCCAGCTTGTTCGGACCGTGGTCCAGCCCCTCCCGGGCCTGTTTCGGGCTTGTTTTATCGTGTATTTCATAAAATTAATTTCCCGCATTTTAAATTAGATTTAATATGATTAAAATGATATATGGTATTTCATTTTATAAGGGAAAAAATTGATTTATTGGAATACTTATGATTGACCGAATTATTTTGAACGATTTCATATTACCGATTGTGTGAATTGATTGGATCAATTCTATTTAATAGTTAATTATATATATTGGTTGGATCAATATATTCTACATGCAATCCATTTATTTAGTATTTATTGTATGAATGCTTTTTGAATGTGGATGTGGTTCATGGACCTAGTTTTGAATCGTTCGGTTATTGGGTTGTAAAAGCCGTTTTGAGCCTATTTATTTGACTATAAATATTTGTATCTAGGATGCAATTTTTCAATGTAAAATTTATATGTAATGACGAAGATCGAAGGAAGATCCATTTGAGAACACGAAGATTCAAGACCGAAAACATGTAATTAGATTACGACGTTTTTGTTCTAGGAACGGTCCATGTAGCAACTAGGTTGTGAATGTTTTATTCATATGGTATGAATGCAACAAACGCGCTTAAATGGATTAATGTGCAAAGTGTAACATTAATCGCGAAAATTCTCCCACGAGAAGTTATTAAGTTTAAAAGGTTTCAAGGTTTTCACTCCCTCCATCGAGCTTTCGGAAAATTGAAATCCAAACTTGATGTGCTATGCTTCCGAGTTATCGGGGTAGTCATTCGGAGAGGGTCGATAAATTACCGAGAGTGCATTGGATGCCTTCGGTTGGAGCAAATTTTATCCCTAGAAACCTGTTCGGTTGCCGGATAAGATTCAATTGTGAAACTGATCAGCGTCGATGGTATAAACTGTAAAACCCCCAATCCGCTCAGGGATATTACACGCCGTAGACCCTTTCCTCAAGGATCTACCAGGCTGGTAAACAACATCAAACATCTCAACAATGCCTTTAAGGCTAAAATGACTCAGTAGACCGATTTGGTCTTTCAATAAATACATACAACTCAATACATGCTCATGCAGAGGTCGAATATAAAATGCTCTCGTACAACGGGTAATTATACTGCAGCGGAAATAAAATATGACTGAACCAATACAACAACATACGGGTCCTCATGTGATTAGTATCGATCATCTTTCATCATCCTTCGCGCCGACCCTGTGTTATGCTCCCAAAACCTAAATGCAAAAACAGACTTCCACCCCCGAATACTCGGGAGTTAGCAAAACTCCACTGTTTTGCTAGTGCAAGTATAAAACAAAAATACGAACCATACAATTCATATTCCACGAATAACAATAACCAGGAATCCTCAAAAAGCCAAACGTAACGAAAAATACTTCCCGAGGCAAGAGTTTGGGAAAAACATTCCAAAACCGAAAGATCACCAATCAGGGGAAACAATTTATAAAACAGTTTAGAATGCCATCCAGAGTTTTAATAGAAAATAATTTAGGATTATCGAATCCTTCTCTTTCCAAAATCAACAGGGGTCACAGCACAATGGTTTTGTTTTCACAAATGAAACCAACAACAATACACAAGGTAAAAACCCACGTCACGCGTCCTCGACAGACATAAAATACACACGCACTCGTGAAGTTTTACTCGTGAATCCAGGGCTAAATCATTGGACTCCCTCCGTGGCCCCGTCGAACCCTCCCGAGGTGAGCAAACACATTCACAAAACATACACGCACAGGCATCGCCTAGGACCGGGACGAAGCCACAAATCCCACCCGAGGCCTCTAAGGACCCTCCCGGGCTGGCTAGCGAAACAAACTCAAACCACCCATAAGTTATCTTGACATCGTACTCGCAAGTACCAATTCTCGGAGCCCTCTCCAGACCTACCCGATTGGATAACCTTATGGTCAAATCATACACACTGGCTGTACTCGCAAGTACACGCCGCCGGAGGCCTCATAGGTCCCTACCCGGTCAAACATCAATCGAACATACCCACAAGTTATCGTGACATCGCACTCGCAAGTGACGATTCTCGGAGCCCTCTCCAGACCTACCCGAATTGATAACCTTGTGGTCAAATCATCAATGCATCGAGTTCACAACAACAAGGGTTTCACATTTGCCACAATCACAAACACATCAAATCATGAGTTAATGCAACCAACACTTAGCAAAACACCACGTCAAACCATAACGCACCGAAAAGAGATAATATGTGTATATATTATCAAAGCATAACAACAACAACAACAACAACAACAACAACAAGCGAATTCATAGGGTTCACTTAATCATTCACGGGGCACAATATTCACAAAACACACGCGTTTTGAAAGTGAGCCCTTAACGAGGCTAAACCGAATCTTTTGAAAGTTCAAATCAAATGATCAAACAAACACATAGAGACGATCGCTAATTATCATATTCACAAAACAAGAATTGTATGGACAAGGTACTTGCCTAGGAACCACATTCGTAAAAAGACGACGGATGGAATGCGGTCGAACAGTCCCGAACGCCCGAACTCTATCAAGAACACGATAGCACCAAAATTACTAAGGGAAAACACCACACGAATCATCAATCACCAACGGAATTCAACATCGGAATCATCGAGCACCTATAATCCTCCGTAAGGAACAATAAAACATGATTACGACGAGAATCAAGGCCGAAAACAACGGAAATCCCAAGAAACTATCAAAGGGAACTCATTCGGACATTTAATCGGACATTAAATGTTCAAGACCCTTCAAGAACAAAGAAATCACCCCTCGGGTCGAATGAACCAAAGGTACGAGTATCTAATCCGTAGAACAAGTTCAAGACAACGTTTATACAACAATTAATTGATCAAAAATGGATTGGAATCGAAATCAAAAGAAAAATCCCCAAAATCTTCAATAACATGGGTTCAATCCAAAATACCTTGATTCGGATGAAGAACACGGATTTGATGTTGTTAGTCCACACCAAGAACTTGAATAAGATGAATTCCCTGAGATAAACCGCCCAAAAATCGCCCTAGATGGAAGGAGGAAGAAGAGAGGAGAAAAATGAAGTTTTCTCCTCGATAATCTGCTGAAAAAGTGCAGAAAAAGCCCGTGTGCCGCGACCTGGGTCGAGTGTGCCGCGGCCCGTGGTACAGCCCGCTCCAGCACCAAAAAGGCACATGGTGCAGTCTTAGCTATTTTGACCATAACTCCTTCGTCCGGACTCCGATTGACTCACTGTTTGAACAATTGGAAAGCTAACTTGATGCTCTATAATATTGCAAAGATTCAGAATTTTTGGAGTTTCCAGGAATTTATTATGCTTTTACAAAGTCGAACTCATACTTGAAAAAGTCGCTTAAGAACACGGAACTCAATAAAACGACACCGAAACGAACTCGGATGACAAAAAGTGTAGAATTAATCATTCTCGGAATGATGAAACGGTCACAATACAATCGCTAAGATGGACTTCTGCCAAAAAAATAAAATTACCGGAAATCGAAATTGCGGATATTACATACTACCCTCCTTAAAAGAAGTTTCGTCCCGAAACTTAAAACAAGTAGGGAGAAGCAATATCCCGCCAGGAAAACTCAACGAGATAAACAAGAACCGAAAACTCGTGCCCAACGGCGAAACGTTACAAGCAACGCAGAGAAACATACGGTGTGAAACACGCTCCACAACGACCAGCTCAACGCCACAAGTAGAGATATAGTAAAACCAACGAGTGACAAGCGTCAACAAACAGATAATACAATCAAGTCAATTATCCGAACAATCACAAAACACAAAGCACTTGTTACAAGGAAACACGCACAGTCAAGAAAACAGAAAATATACACAAAACGATCCACAAGGACATTCACAAAAAAAAAATCGGACTACGCCGAAATCTTCACAGCCACACTAGGCATCTCCGTGTCCTTTCGGAGCAGAGACGCAAACTTGATCTCCAAACCTCTCAGCTACCGTCTCGCATGCATAGCTCAGTGATCCACCTGGCCACACTCGAAGCAGCTGACTAATGGTGAACGGCAATTCTTCACAGTACGAGACGAGACAACAACAATCGGACAACCACGATTGAACAATAATAATAGAACAACAACTACCGAACAACAATGATCAAATAACAACGATCGGACAACAACGATTGGACACCAACGACCGAACAACAATGATCGAACAATAACGATCGAACAATAACGATCGAACAACAACTATCGAGCATCAACGGTCAAACAACGACTCTGAAGTTCATACTTCAACTCAAGACATTAAAAGAACTTGTAGATCTGAAAGACGTTAATTTCGGACAAGGTTCACAAGAATCGAACCGAATCGTAAAAGTCACAACGATAAAAAGATTGATCCGAAATAAGGTCGCAACCCGTTCGAACGATGGCAACCGAGATACCAAACAAGTTCAAAAAGTATCAACGAACACGAGCGAGTCGATAGAATTGGGAAAGAGAAAATGCAGAAGTAAAAAATAATACGAGTATTACATTCGACCTCTCATAAAAGAAATGTTGTCCCCGCGACTCACAACAACGGAAGCAAGGTAACAACATAAAAAGAAACCGACAGAAACATCTTTCATGGGCCTCTCAGAGCCGATCCTGATATCTCTGCCGAAGCTCGTACCCCGGCAGACTTGGTAATGAATTCGCAAAATAGATTCTGTGTCCTTCGAGTCCACACTTGTAATCTGCTACTAGCGGGGAAGGACAATTTGCACGTGCATGCCCCGGCACATCACGGTTGAAACACCTCAGCTCGGCATACCGAATATACAAATGCTAGATACAATGGAACATAACATTGCAAATAACATACTGGAGATGCCAACTCAGCATAACATATCAACACATACAAAAATCATAACAACAACGGCATCGTTCGATGATTACAACGGACCGAACGATAACCAGCATACAATTACTAAACATCACGAAACAACCACGTATGTATACAATCATACAAACTCATGTTCTAACAGCTCGCACGGGTTCAATAACATGCAAATCACCACAAAGCGACAACATTCAATACCAACATCTCACCTCTCACAGAGGGCTAACACAACAAATGTGTGGCAAACGATTCAACGTTCACCCCACCAATTCGATCATACTCGGGAGCTAACATTCTAACAATAATGCGAACATCATACATACATTCCCAGACCGCAAACAGGAATGATAGGTTTTAAAAACGAAAACCGCATTTTTGAGAATAATTTTGGAAATACCAGTTAATCTTGAGTATCACCTTTCAAAAAGTAGTACAAACATCGTTACCGAGACCTTGAAAAAAACATCTTGCGTTTGATAAGAATGAGGACACTTTTCTTTTAGTGAAAAACTTTCAGAAATATTTGACCCTCGGGTCTAAGCAAATGCGTTTCTAAATCTTTGAAAATATCTCAAAATATTTTGGTCCTCCAAGTGAAATAAATTTGAAACATACAGTGGCACTAGTAGGCATCTTGAAAATATCGCGAGAAAACAATCCATTTGAAAAGTACGTCTCAAAATTTATTTTCTAAGATACTCAAGGTTTTCGGAAATTTAATAGGCCAGCCCAAAACTCACACGTATCAACATTTGCTTAACCACCTCTACACGCATCAAATCGTTCAAAATCAAGACATTACATGTCTTTTACTGGAAAACAAATAGTCGATAATATTACATGCCGTGGATTCCGCGCCAGAACCCACCAGGCTAAAAACCGTTTACAAAACCATTTCAAAATACACCAAAAGGCCGATGACGGTAGTATTTCCCAAAACTCACAAAATCATTTATCAAATCGTCATAAAACATTCAAGGCCAAAATGCCAAAACTCGATTTAGAGAATCGGTTTTACGAAATAAAACTCAGTTTGCAAAATACTGAAAGTCATTTTGAAAGAACTCACGCAGCGGATAAAATACAGTTCCAAAATACATTAGCAGCGACACCGCTTCTCATATAAATAAAATATGAGAGTAGAATACCCACATATCACGAAATCAAAATCCACAAAAAGATTCCATCACTCAACAACTAATCATACAAGTAGCTCATGTCACACGAGGCACAACACAAAGAACGGAGACTTACATCCACAGGTCGCATGAAGATGATGATCGCCCCACGATACTAATCACGAACAACCAAATCAGACGATGCGTCGCGACACGACTCAGTCAGACAAAATCCGACGAGACAAAACTCAACAGACACCACTAAACCCGACAGCCTAGGTTTCCACAACCTAAGGTCTGATACAATTTATGTAACACCCCCAATCCGCTCAGGGATATTACACGCCGTAGACCCTTTCCTCAAGGATCTACCAGGCTGGTAAACAACATCAAACATCTCAACAATGCCTTTAAGGCTAAAATGATTCAGTAGACCGATTTGGTCTTTCAATAAATACGTACAACTCAATACATGCTCACGTAGAGGTCGAATATAAAATGCTCTCGTACAACGGGTAATTATACTGCAGCGGAAATAAAATATGACTGAACCAATACAACAACGTAAGGGTCCTCATGTGATTAGTATCGATCATCTTTCATCATCCTTCGCGCTGACCCTGTGTTATGCTCCCAAAACCTGAATGCAAAAACAGACATCCACCCCCCGAATACTCGGGGGTTAGCAAAACTCCACTGTTTTGCTAGTGCAAGTATAAAACAGAAATACGAGCCATACAATTCACATTCCACGAATAACAATAACCAGGAATCCTCAAAAAGCCAAACGTAACGAAGAGTACTTCCCGAGGCAAGAGTTTGGGAAAAACATTCCAAAACCAAAAGATCACCAATCAGGGGAAACAATTTATAAAACAGTTTAGAATGCCATCAAGAGTTTTAATAGAAAACAATTTAGGATTACCGAATCCTTCTCTTTCCAAAATCAACACGGGTCACATCCCAATGGTTTTGTTTTCACAAATGAAACCAACAACAATACACAAGGTTAAAACCCACGTCACGCGTCCTCGACGGACATAAAATACACACACACTCGTGAAGTTTTACTCGTGAATCCAGGGCTATACCATTGGACTCCCTCAATGGCCCCGTCGAACCCTCCCGAGGTGAGCAAACACATTCACAAAACATACACGCACAGGCATCGCCTAGGACCGGGACGAAGCCACAAACCCCACCCGAGGCCTCTAAGGACCCTCCCGAACTGGGTACCGAAACAAACTCAAACCACTCAAAAGTTATCTTGACATCGTACTCGCAAGTACCAATTCTCGGAGCCCTCTCCAGACCTACCCGATTAGATAACCTTATGGTCAAATCATACACACTGGCTGTACTCGCAAGTACACGCCGCCGGAGGCCTCATAGGTCCCTACCCGGTCAAACATCAATCGAACATACCCACAAGTTATCGTGACATCGCACTCGCAAGTGACGATTCTCGGAGCCCTCTCCAGACCTACCCGAATTGATAACCTTGTGGTCAAATCATCAATGCATCGAGTTCACAACAACAAGGGTTTCACATTTGCCACAATCACAAACACATCAAATCATGAGTTAATGCAACCAACACTTAGCAAAACACCACGTCAAACCATAACGCACCGAAAAGAGATAATATGTGTATATATTATCAAAGCATAACAACAACAACACCAAGCGAATTCATAGGGTTCACTTAATCATTCACGGGGCACAATATTCACAAAACACATGCGTTTTGAAAGTGAGCCCTTAACGAGGCTAAACCGAATCTTTTGAAAGTTCAAATCAAACGATCAAACAAACACATAGAGACGATCACTAATTATCATATTCACAAAACAAGAATTGTATGGACAAGGTACTTGCCTAGGAACCACATTCGTAACAAGACGACGGATGAAAAGCGGTCGAACAGTCCCGAACGCCCGAACACTATCAAGAACGCGATAGCACCAAAATTACTACGGGGAAACACCACACGAATCATCAATCACCAACGGAATTCAACATCGGAATCATCGAGCACCTATAATCCTCCGTAAGGAACAATAAAACATGATTACGACGAGAATCAAGGCCGAAAACAACGGAAATCCCAAGAAACTATCAAAGGGAACTCATTCGGACATTTAATCGGACATTAAATGTTCAAGACCCTTCAAGAACAAAGAAATCGCCCCTCGGGTCGAATGAACCAAAGGTACGAGTATCCAATCCGTAGAACAAGTTCAAAACAACGTTTATACAACAATTAATTGATCAAAAATGGATTGGAATCGAAATCAAAATAAAAATCCCCAAAATCTTCAAAAACATGGGTTCAAGCCAAAATACCTTGATTCGGACGAAGAACACGGATATGATGTTGTTAGTCCACACCAAGAACTTGAATAAGATGAAGTCCCTAAGATAAACCGCCCAAAAATCGCCCTAGATGGAAGGAGGAAGAAGAGAGGAGAAGAATGAAGTTTTCTCCTCGATAATCTGCTGAAAAAGTGCAGAAAAAGCCCGTGTACCGCGGCCTGGGTCCAGTGTGCCGCGGCCCGTGGTACAGCCCGCTCCAGCACCAAAAAGGCACATGGTGCTGTCTTAGCTATTTTGACCATAACTCCTTCGTCCGGACTCCGATTGACTCACCGTTTGAACAATTGGAAAGCTAACTTGATGCTATATAATATTGCAAAGATTCAGAATTTTTGGAGTTTCCAGGAATTTATTATGCTTTTACAAAGTCGAACTCATACTTGAAAAAGTCGCTTAAGAACACAGAACTCAATAAAACGACACCGAAACGAACTCGGATGACAAAAAGTGTAGAATTAATCATTCTCGGAATGATGAAACGGTCACAATACAATCGCTAAGATGGACTTCTGCCAAAAAATAAAATTACCGGAAATCGAAATTGCGGATATTACATACTACCCTCCTTAAAAGAAGTTTCGTCCCAAAACTTAAAACAAGTAGGGAGAAGCAATATCCCGCCAGGAAAACTCAACGAGATAAACAAGAACCGAAAACTCGTGCCCAACGGCGAAACATTACAAGCAACGCAGAGAAACATACGGTGTGAAACACGCTCCACAACGACCAACTCAACGCCACAAGTAGAGATATAGTAAAACCAACGAGTGACAAGCATCAACAAACGGATAATACAATCAAGTAAATTATCCAAACAATCACAAAACACAAAGCACTTGTTACAAGGAAACACGCACAGTCAAGAAAACAGAAAATATACACAAAACGATCCACAAGGACAGTCACACACAAAAAAAAAATCGGACTACGCCGAAATCTTCACAGCCACACTAGGCATCTCCGTGTCCTTTCGGAGCAGAGACGCAAACTTGATCTCCAAACCTCTCAGCTACCGTCTCGCATGCATAGCTCGGTGATCCACCTAGCGACACTCGAAGCAGCCGACTAACGGTGAACGGCAATTCTTCACAGTAAGAGACCAGACAACAACAATCGGACAACCACGATTGAACAATAATAATCGAACAACAACTACCGAACAACAATGATCAAATAACAACGATCGGACAACAACAATCGGACACCAACGACCGAACAACAATGATCGAACAATAACGATCGAACAACAACTATCGAGCATCAACGGTCAAACAACGACTCTGAAGTTCATACTTCAACTCAAGACATTAAAAGAACTTGTAGATCTGAAAGACGTTAATTTCGGACAAGGTTCACAAGAATCGAACCGAATCGGAAAAGTCACAACGATAAAAAGATTGAGCCGAAATAAGGTCGCAACCCGTTCGAACGATGGCAACCGAGATACCAAACAAGTTCAAAAAGTATCAACGAACACGAGCGAGTCGATAGAATTGGAAAAGAGAAAATGCAGAAGTAAAAAATAATACGAGTATTACATTCGACCTCTCATAAAAGAAATGTTGTCCCCGCGACTCACAACAACGGAAGCAAGGTAACAACATAAAAACAAACCGACAGAAACATCTTTCATGGGCCTCTCAGAGCCGATCCTTATATCTCTGCCGAAGCTCGTACCCCGGAAGACTTGGTAACGAATTCGCAAAATAGATTCTGTGTCCTTCGAGTCCATACTTGTAATCTGCTACTAGCGGGGAAGGACAATTTGCACGTGCATGCCCCGGCACATCACGGTTGAAACACCTCGGCTCGGCATACCGAATATACAAATGCTAGATACAATGGAACATAACATTGCAAACAACATACTGGAGATGCCAACTCAGCATAACATATCAACACATACAAAAATCATAACAACAACGGCATCGTTCGATGATTACAACGGCCCGAACGATAACCAACATACAATTACTAAACATCACGAAACAACCACGTATGTATACAATCATACAAACTTATGTTCTAACAGCTCACACGGGTGCAATAACATGCAAATCACCACAAAGCGACAACATTCAATACCAACATCTCACCTCTCACAGAGGGCTAACTCAACAAATGCATGGCAAACGATTCAACGTTCACCCCAGCAATTCGATCATACTCGGGAGCTAGCATTCTAACAATAATGCGAACATCATACATACATTCCCAGACCGCAAACAGGAATGATAGGTTTTAAAAACGAAAACCACATTTTTGAGAATAATTTTGGAAATACCAGTTAATCTTGAGTATCACCTTTCAAAAAGTAGTACAAACATCGTTATCGAGACCTTGAAAAAACATCTTGCGTTTGATAAGAATGAGGACACTTTTCTTTTAGTGAAAAACTTTCAGAAATATTTGACCCTCGGGTCTAAGCAAATGCGTTTCTAAATCTTTGAAAATATCTCAAAATATTTTGGTCCTCCAAGTGAAATAAATTTGAAACATACAGTGGCACTAGTAGGCATCTTGAAAATATCGCGAGAAAACAATCCTTTTGAAAAGTACGTCTCAAAATTTATTTTCTAAGATACTCAAGGTTTTCGGAAATTTAATAGGCCAGCCCAAAACTCAGACTATCAACATTTGCTTAACCACCTCGTAGTACACGCATCAAATCGTTCAAAATCAAGACATTACATGTCTTTTATTGGAAAACAAATAGTCGATAATATTACATACCGCGCCAGAACCCACCAGGCTAAAAACCGTTTACAAAACCATTTCAAAATACACCAAAAGGCCGATGACGGTAATATTTCCCAAAACTCACAAAATCATTTATCAAATCGTCATAAAACATTCAAGGCCAAAATGCCAAAACTCGATTTAGAGAATCGGTTTTACGAAATAAAACTCAGTTTGCAAAATACTGAAAGTCATTTTGAAAGAACTCACGCAGCGGATAAAATACAGTTCGAAAATACATTAGCAGTGACACCGCTTCTCATATAAATAAAATATGAGAGTCGAATACCCACATATCACGAAATCAGAATCCACAAAAAGATTCCATCACTCAACAACTAATCATACAAGTCGCTCATGTCACACGAGGCACAACACAAAGAAGGGAGACTTACATCCACAGGTCGCATGAAGATGATGATCGCCCCACGATACTAATCACGACCAACCAACTCAGACGATGCGTCGCGACACAACTCAGTCAGACAAAATCCGACGAGACAAAACTCAACAGACACCACTAAACCCGACAGCCTAGGTTTCCACAACCTAAGGTCTGATACCATTTATATAACACCCCCAATCCGCTCAGGGATATTACACGCCGTAGACCCTTTCCTCGAGGATCTACGAGGCTGGTAAACAACATCAAACATCTCAACAATGCCTTTAAGGCTAAAATGATTCAGTAGACCGATTTGGTCTTTCAATAAATACATACATCTCAATACATGCTCACGCAGAGGTCGAATATAAAATGCTCTCGTACAACGGGTAATTATACTGCAGCGGAAATAAAATATGACTGAACCAATACAACAACGTAAGGGTCCTCATGTGATCAGTATCGATCATCTTTCATCATCCTTCGCGCCGACCCTGTGTTATGCTCCCAAAACCTGAATGCAAAAACAGACATCCACCCCCCGAATACTCGGGGGTTAGCAAAACTCCACTGTTTTGCTAGTGCAAGTATAAAACAGAAATACGAGCCATACAATTCACATTCCACGAATAACAATAACCAGGAATCCTCAAAAAGCTAAACGTAACGAAAAGTACTTCCCGAGGCAAGAGTTTGGAAAAAACATTCCAAAACCGAAAGATCACCAATCAGGGGAAACAATTTATAAAACAGTTTAGAATCCCATCGAGAGTTTTAATAGAAAACAATTTAGGATTACCGAATCCTTCTCTTTCCAAAATCAACAGGGGTCACAGCCCAATGGTTTTGTTTTCACAAATGAAACCAACAACAATACACAAGGTTAAAACCCACGTCACGCGTCCTCGACGGACATAAAATACACACACACTCGTGAAGTTTTACTCGTGAATCCAGGGCTATACCCTTGGACTCCCTCCGTGGCCCCGTCGAACCCTCCCGAGGTGAGCAAACACATTCACAAAACATACACGCACAGGCATCGCCTAGGATCGGGACGAAGCCACAAACCCCACCCGAGGCCTCTAAGGACCCTCCCGAGCTGGCTAGCGAAACAAACTCAAACCACCCATAAGTTATCTTGACATCGTACTCGCAAGTACCAATTCTCGGAGCCCTCTCCAGACCTACCCGATTAGATAACCTTATGGTCAAATCATACACACTGGCTGTACTCGCAAGTACACGCCGCCGGAGGCCTCATAGGTCCCTACCCGGTCAAACATCAACCGAACATACCCACAAGTTATCGTGACATCGCACTCGCAAGTGACAATTCTCGGAGCCCTCTCCAGACCTACCCGAATTGATAACCTTGTGGTCAAATCATCAATGCATCGAGTTCACAACAACAAGGGTTTCACATTTGCCACAATCACAAACACATCAAATCATGAGTTAATGCATCCAACACTTAGCAAAACACCACGTCAAACCATAACGCACCGAAAAGAGATAATATGTGTATATATTATCAAAGCATAACAACAACAACAACAATAACAACAACAACACCAAGCGAATTCATAGGGTTCACTTAATCATTCACGGGGCACAATATTCACAAAACACACGCGTTTTGAAAGTGAGCCCTTAACGAGGCTAAACCGAATCTTTTGAAAGTTCAAATCAAACGATCAAACAAACACATAGAGACGATCACTAATTATCATATTCACAAAACAAGAATTGTATGGACAAGGTACTTGCCTAGGAACCACATTCGTAACAAGACGACGGATGGAATGCGGTCGAACAGCCCCGAACGCCCGAACACTATCAAGAACGCGATAGCACCAAAATTACAACGGGAAAACACCACACGAATCATCAATCACCAACGGAATTCAACATCGGAATCATCGAGCACCTATAATCCTCCGTAAGGAACAATAAAACATGATTACGACGAGAATCAAGGCCGAAAACAACGGAAATCCCAAGAAACTATCAAAGGGAACTCATTCGGACATTTAATCGGACATTAAATGTTCAAGACCCTTCAAGAACAAAGAAATCACCCCTAGGGTCGAATGAACCAAAGGTACGAGTATCCAATCCGTAGAACAAGTTCAAAACAACGTTTATACAATAATTAATTGATCAAAAATGGATTGGAATCGAAATTAAAAGAAAAATCCCCAAAATCTTCAAAAACATGGGTTCAAGCCAAAATACCTTGATTTGGACGAAGAACACGGATATGATGTTGTTAGTCCACACCAAGAACTTGAATAAGATGAATTCCCTGAGATAAACCGCCCAAAAATCGCCCTAGATGGAAGGAGGAAGAAGAGAGGAGAAAAATGAACTTTTCTCCTCGATAATCTGCTGAAAAAGTGCAGAAAAAGCCCGTGTACCGCGGCCTGGGTCGAGTGTGCCGCGGCCCGTGGTACAGCCCGCTCCAGCACCAAAAAGGCACATGGTGCTGTCTTAGCTATTTTGACCATAACTCCTTCGTCCGGACTCCGATTGACTCACCGTTTGAACAATTAGAAAGCTAACTTGATGCTCTATAATATTTCGAAGATTCAGAATTTTTGGAGTTTCCAGGAATTTATTATGATTTTACAAAGTCGAACTCATACTTGAAAAAGCCGCTTAAGAACACGGAACTCAATAAAACGACACCAAAACGAACTCAGATGACAAAAAGTGTAGAATTAATCACTCTCGGAATGACGAAACGGTCACAATACAATCGCTACGATGGACTTCTTCCAAAAAAAGAAAATTACAGGAAATCGAAATTGCGGATATTACGTACTACCCTCCTTAAAAGAAGTTTCGTCCCGAAACTTAAAACAAGTAGGGAGAAGCAATATCCCGCCAGGAAAACTCAACGAGATAAACAAGAACCGAAAACTCGTGCCCAACGGCGAAACGTTACAAGCAACGCAGAGAAACATACGGTGTGAAACACTCTCCACAACGACCAACTCAACGCCACAAGTAGAGATATAGTAAAACCAACGAGTTACAAGCATCAACAAACAGATAATACAATCAAGTCAATTATCCGAACAATCACAAAACACAAAGCACTTGTTACAAGGAAACACGCACAGTCAAGAAAACAGAAAATATACACAAAACGATCCACAAGGACAATCACAAAAAAAAAAATCGGACTACGCCGAAATCTTCACAGCCACACTAGGCATCTCCGTGTCCTTTCGAAGCAGAGACGCAAACTTGATCTCCAAACCTCTCAGCTACCGTCTCGCATGCATAGCTCGGTGATCCATCTGGCCACACTCGAAGCAGCTGACTAACGGTGAACGGCAATTCTTCACAGTACGAGACCAGACAACAACAATCGGACAACCACAATTGAACAATAATAATCGAACAACAACTACCGAACAACAATGATCAAATAAAAACGATCGGACAACAACGATCGGACACCAACGACCGAACAACAATGATCGAGCAATAACGATCGAACAACAACTATCGAGCATCAACGGTCAAACAACGACTCTGAAGTTCATACTTCAACTCAAGACATTAAAAGAACTTGTAGATCTGAAAGACGTTAATTTTGGACAAGGTTCACAAGAATCGAACCGAATCGGAAAAGTCACAACGATAAAAAGATTGAGCCGAAATAAGGTCGCAACCCGTTCGAACGATGGCAACCGAGATACCAAACAAGTTCAAAAAGTATCAACGAACACGAGCGAGTCGATAGAATTGGGAAAGAGAAAATGCAGAAATAAAAAATAATACGAGTATTACATTCGACCTCTCATAAAAGAAATGTTGTCCCCGCGACTCACAACAACGGAAGCAAGGTAACAACATAAAAAGAAACCGACAGAAACATCTTTCATGGGCCTCTCAGAGCCGATCCTGATATCTCTGCCGAAGCTCGTACCCCGGAAGACTTGGTAACAAATTCGCAAAATAGATTCTGTGTCCTTCGAGTCCACACTTGTAATCTGCTACTAGCGGGGAAGGAAAATTTGCACGTGCATGACCCGGCACATCACGGTTGAAACACCTCGGCTCGGCATACCGAATATACAAATGCTAGATACAATGGAACATAACATTGCAAACAACATACTGGAGATGCCAACTCAGCATAACATATCAACACATACAAAAATCATAACAACAACGGCATCGTTCGATGATTACAACGGCCCGAACGATAACCAGCATACAATTACTAAACATCACGAAACAACCACGTATGTATACAATCATACAAACTCATGTTCTAACAGCTCGCACGGGTGCAATAACATGCAAATCACCACAAAGCGACAACATTCAATACCAACATCTCACCTCTCACAGAGGGCTAACACAACAAATGCGTGGCAAACGATTCAATGTTCACCCCACCAATTCGATCATACTCGGGAGCTAACATTCTAACAATAATGCGAACATCATACATACATTCCCAGACCGCAAACAGGAATGATAGGTTTTAAAAACGAAAACCACATTTTTGAGAATAATTTTGGAAATACCAGTTAATCTTGAGTATCACCTTTCAAAAAGTAGTACAAATATCGTTATCGAGACCTTGAAAAAAACATCTTGCGTTTGATAAGAATGAGGACACTTTTCTTTTAGTGAAAAACTTTCAGAAATATTTGACCCTCGGGTCTAAGCAAATGCGTTTCTACCTCTTTGAAAATATCTCAAAATATTTTGGTCCTCCAAGTGAAATAAATTTGAAACATACAGTGGCACTAGTAGGCATCTTGAAAATATCGCGAGAAAATAATCCATTTGAAAAGTACGTCTCAAAATTTATTTTCTAAGATACTCAAGGTTTTCGGAAATTTAATAGGCCAGCCCAAAACTCACACGTATCAACATTTGCTTAACCACCTCGTAGTACACGCATCAAATCGTTCAAAATCAAGACATTACATGTCTTTTACTGGAAAACAAATAGTCGATAATATTACATGCCGTGGATTCCGTGCCAGAACCCACCAGGCTGAAAACCGTTTACAAAACCATTTCAAAATACACCAAAAGGCCGATGACGGTAGTATTTCCCAAAACACACAAAACATTTATCAAATCGTCATAAAACATTCAAGGCCAAAATGCCAAAACTCGATTTAGAGAATCGGTTTTACGAAATAAAACTCAGTTTGCAAAATACTGAAAGTCATTTTGAAAGAACTCACGCAGCGGATAAAATACAGTTTGAAAATACATTAGCAGCGACACCGCTTCTCATATAAATAAAATATGAGAGTCGAATACCCATATATCACGAAATCAAAATCCACAAAAAGATTCCATCACTCAACAACTAATCATACAAGTAGCTCATGTCACACGAGGCACAACACAAAGAAGGGAGACTTACATCCACAGGTCGCATGAAGATGATGATCGCCCCACGATACTAATCACGACCAACCAACTCAGACGATGCGTCGCGACACGACTCAGTCAGACAAAATCCGACGAGACAAAACTCAACAGACACCACTAAACCCGACAGCCTAGGTTTCCACAACCTAAGGTCTGATACCATTTATATAACACCCCCAATCCGCTCAGGGATATTACACGCCGTAGACCCTTTCCTCAAGGATCTACCAGGCTGGTAAACAACATCAAACATCTCAACAATGCCTTTAAGGCTAAAATGATTCAGTAGACTGATTTGTTCTTTCAATAAATACATACAACTCAATACATGCTCACGCAGAGGTCGAATATAAAATGCTCTCGTACAACGGCTAATTATACTACAGCGGAAATAAAATATGACTGAACCAATACAACAACGTAAGGGTCCTCATGTGATTAGTATCGATCATCTTTCATCATCCTTCGCGCCGACCCTGTGTTATGCTCCCAAAACCTGAATGCAAAAGCAGACATCCACCCCCCGAATACTCGGGGGTTAGCAAAACTCCACTGTTTTGCTAGTGTATGTATAAAACAGAAATACGAGCCATACAATTCACATTCCACGAATAACAATAACCAGGAATCCTCAAAAAGCCAAACGTAACGAAAAGTACTTCCCGAGGCAAGAGTTTGGGAAAAACATTCCAAAACCGAAAGATCACCAATCAGGGGAAACAATTTATAAAATAGTTTAGAATGCCATCGAGAGTTTTAATAGAAAACAATTTAGGATTACCGAATCCTTCTCTTTCTAAAATCAACAGGGGTCACAGCCCAATGGTTTTGTTTTCACAAATGAAACCAACAACAATACACAAGGTTAAAACCCACGTCACGCGTCCTCGACGGACATAAAATACACACACACTCGTGAAGTTTTACTCGTGAATCCAGGGCTATACCATTGGACTCCCTCCGTGGCCCCGTCGAACCCTCCCGAGGTGAGCAAACACATTCACAAAACATACACGCAGAGGCATCGCCTAGGACCGGGACGAAGCCACAAACCCCACCCGAGGCCTCTAAGGACCCTCCCGAGCTGGCTAGCGAAACAAACTCAAACCACCCATAAGTTATCTTGACATCGTACTCGCAAGTACCAATTCTCGGAGCCCTCTACAGACCTACCCGATTAGATAACCTTATGGTCAAATCATACACACTGGCTGTACTCGCAAGTACACGCCGTCGGAGGCCTCATAGGTCCTTACCCGGTCAAACATCAATCGAACATACCCACAAGTTATCGTGACATCGCACTCGCAAGTGACGATTCTCGGAGCCCTCTACAGACCTCCCCGAATTGATAACCTTGTGGTCAAATCATCAATGCATCGAGTTCACAACAACAAGGGTTTCACATTTGCCACAATCACAAACACATCAAATCATGAGTTAATGCAACCAACACTTAGCAAAACACCACGTCAAACCATAACGCACCGAAAAGAGATAATATGTGTATATATTATCAAAGCATAACAACAACAACAACACCAAGCGAATTCATAGGGTTCACTTAATCATTCACGGGGCACAATATTCACAAAACACACGCGTTTTGAAAGTGAGCCCTTAACGAGGCTAAACCGAATCTTTTGAAAGTTCAAATAAAACGATCAAACAAATACATGGAGACGATCACTAATTATCATATTCACAAAACAAGAATTGTATGGACAAGGTACTTGCCTAGGAACCACGTTCGTATCAAGACGACGGATGGAATGCGGTCGAACAGCCCCGAACGCCCGAACACTATCAAGAACGCGATAGCACCGAAATTACTACGGGAAAACACCACACGAATCATCAATCACCAATGGAATTCAACATCGAAATCATCGAGCACCTATAATCCTCCGTAAGGAACAATAAAACATGATTACGACGAGAATCGAGGCCGAAAACAACGTAAATCCCAACAAACTATCAAAGGAAACTCATTCGGACATTTAATCGGACATTAAATGTTCAAGACCCTTCAAGAACAAAGAAATCACCCCTCGAGTCGAACGAATCAAAGGTACGAGTATCCAATCCGTAGAACAAGTTCGAAACAACGTTTATACAACAATTAATTGATCAAAAATGGATTGGAATCGAAATCAAAAGAAAAATCCCCAAAATCTTCAAAAACATGGGTTCAAGCCAAAATACCTTGATTCGGACGAAGAACACGGATTTGATGTTGTTAGTCCACACCAAGAACTTGAATAAGATGAATTCCCTGAGATAAACCGCCCAAAAATCGCCCACAAATCGCCCTAGATGGAATGAGGAAGAAGAGAGGAGAAAAATGAAGTTTTCTCCTCGATAATCTGCTGAAAAAGTGCAGAAAAAGCCCGTGTGCCGCGGCCTAGGTCGAGTGTGCCGCGGCCCGCGGTACAGCCCGCTCCAGCACCAAAAAGGCACATGGTGCACTCTTAGCTATTTTGACCATAACTCCTTCGTCCAGACTCCGATTGACTCACCGTTTGAACAATTGGAAAGCTAACTTGATGATCTATAATATTGCGAAGATTCAGAATTTTTGGAGTTTCCAAGAATTTATGATGATTTTACAAAGTCGAACTCATACTTGAAAAAGTCGCTTAAGAACACGGAACTCAATAAAACGACACCGAAACGAACTCGGATGACAAAAAGTGTAGAATTAATCATTCTCGGAATGACGAAATATTCACAATAGAATCGCTATGATGGACTTCCGCTAAAAAAGAAAATTACCGGAAATCGAAATTGCGAATATTACATAAACTTAACGTGTTCACAAACTATAGAAACCGTATAGGTTGAGGGGAGTGAAGAAGGGGAAAAAGAAGATCGAATGATCCATTAGATGGTTGGTATTGGACACCACTTTATGAAGATTAATGGACCAGAAACCTGTTCGGTTGCCCTCTATTAAAATTTATAAAGAACTCGATCACCACTATGAAGTAAAGGGAACAAGTACTTCCGGATTTCACATGGGAGTGTGTTATTCCGATAAAAATAGTGGGAGCTAGGTTAAATGAATAGAAAATACCTTAATTCTAAACTCAGATCATAATCAAACTAGTCACTAAAAAATATGTTCTACTTAATGCAGACAAACCAAATAACAACTTTCATAATGACTATGAATCCACTTGCAATTATACTCGAGAAGAACAACCTAACTGGACCAAACTTTGTGGACTGACTCCACAATCTGATGATTGTCCTCAGTATGGAGGCACCGGGCACCTCCAGTGCAGACCAGGGCCAATCACGAAGAAGTTGAAAACCACGAAAAGTGGGTTAACGATGACATAAAAGTTCGTGCCTATTTGATAGCTTCTATGTCTAATGAGCTTCAGAGAGCTCATGAGATAATGACTTCTACTAGGCAGATTTTATCTCACTTAACCGAGCTTTATGGTGAGAACAGTCGAATTGCTAGAGCTTTTCGGTGCCAGGATTAAGGAAGGTGAGAAAGTTGGGGACCATGTCCTCAAAATGATCTCTATGATTGAGATATTGGAGGATCTTGATTTTAGTATGCATGTTTCTCTACAAATTGACCTTATCCTGCAATCTCTTCCTGATTCCTTCTCACCGTTTGTTATGAATTTCAACAGCAAAAAGATTGCTTGCAATTTAGTAGGGTTGATGAACAAACTTGTAACCACTCAGTCTCAGATGAAGACTCTGCGGTGAAGGAGTCTGCCCTTGTGATTTTTTTCTGGACCTCGGAGGTCTAAGAATAAGAAGTAAAAAACCAAGAAGCAGATAGGCCCATAAAGCAAGGACCTTAAGGGTACGGGCAAGGCCCCAATGGTTCCTAAGAGCAAGAAGAAGGACAAATGTCTCGAATGAGGTGAGCTGGGCCACTGGGCAAGAGACTGTCAGATTCTTCATGGCACTTCAGGTACAGAACTTTTAGTTTTGGAAACAAATTGTTCTGCTACTGTATTTTCTACTTCTTGGATACTGCATTCAGGTGCTAGTTCTCACATTTGTATCGTGACCAAGCGATGATTACTATCGGAAGCAGGCATAGTTTCGAAGCAACTGACATTGGATCACTTATTTTAGATTTCGAATCCGGCTTTGTTTTGACATTAAATGATGTACTTGTTTTGCCCAAGGGGCACAAAAACATTGTATCCATTCCGTTCATGGATCAGAAAGGCTCTTCATTTTTCATTGGTAATGGTTCTTGCAAAATTTATTTTCGAAATAAACTAGTAGGCACTGCTACATTGTTAAAAGGATTGTATCATCTAAACCTAAGTAACAAAGTCGTCGTGAATACTATGACTAGGAAGCGTGGTAGGGATGATACTAATCAAGTTTTGAAATGGCATCTTAGACTTGGTCATGTTGGTGAGACCAAGCTTTACAAAATGGAAAAGGATGGACTTATGTGTCCATTGGGATCGGATCCCTTTCCAACTTATGAATCTTGCCTTAAAGGCAAAATGACTAAGTCACCCTTTCACATGGACTTTTGAAAGAGCCACTAATAGACTTGGATTAGTCCATACCGATGTATGTGGTGCTTTGGAAGTAGCACGTGACGGATATCAGTATTTCATTATGTTTACGGATGATCATACTAGGTATTGTTATGTATGTTGGGAGTATGCCCTCGAATGCCACTCAGAGGATGATTGAGTGAGGGCATTGTACTTGTAATTATGGAAATTCACTAATATAAGGCAGTGGATGTTTCTTTATTTACTGGTAGTTACTGGCATTTCCAACTCGGAAATATACATATAGAAACTAGTCCGTGTATTTGAGAGCAAAACGTTCCACTCTTTATTGGATAAGGGGGTCGGCACTGGAAAGGTTTATAGCTCAAATACTTAATACATGGGAATTTGTGCAGTATTAATGATATACAGTCCACCAGTATAGATACCTTTGCAAACATATTCACCGTTTCTTCTAATAATAGCATCACCATCAAAAGAAACTGAATAACCATCACAACTCAATTTAGAAACTGAAATTAAATTCATTCTAAATCTGGTACCAATAATACATTATTAAGGACTAATATTTTATCACTAATCTTCAGCTGCACGACTCCCACTACAATAGCCATAGTCTGGAATAATCATCCCAATTGACGGTGATCTCGCCCGCACTAAGTTGCTTGGTTACCTGAAAACCATGCGAGTCAAAACTGTAATACCCGAGATCTTCGTTCCGGTTTCGTCAAATTTTTCTTCAGTCGAGCGATTTGTTGTCGTTCACGTCTTTGGAATCGTGTGCTCGTACTGTGGTACGTTGAGTTTCGTAGCCTGCTCGTTATCGTTTTGGATCTTATTCAGTGCATTTGCATGATCGAGTCGTCGTCGAGTCTCGAGCCGGATGGTCTGGTGTTGGCTGAGTCGAGTTACGGCCATAAGTCCTGGCCGATTACGGCCGTAAGACTCCCGCACATCCTGGCCTGCGAGGACTTGGTTACGGCCGTAAGGGTTATCCTGTTACGGCCGTAATGCTTCGTTACGGCCGCAAGGCATTGGCCGGTTACGGCCGTAATGCATAGGCAGATTTCAGGCAGTAGCCCTGGGGACCTGGTTATGGCCATAAGGCCGCACCGAGTACGGCCGTAAGGCGTACTCGTTAAGTACGTAAGGCAGCGGACGTTATGTACGTAAAGGGAGTTGACCGAGTTACGGCCGTAACACTATCGGCCATATATAGGCCTAGCAACGAGCCAAACCTCATTTCTTACATTTTTCTTCTTCTGGTGGAGGCTCTCGGATGGATGCGATGGAGAGTGATGTTCTTGGCCGATTCTACTCATCTCCAAGGCTTTTTGGAAGGCCTTTGTCGATTAGATCAACATCAAATCCTTGTTCTTCACTCGATCGAGGTATTTCTTTCGTGGAACCCAAGTTGTGAATTTTTTTGGGGGTTTCTTCGTGATTCGTTGATTTTGTCCGAGATTGATGAATTGTTCATGGTATTCTCGTTGTATTGGTCATGATCTTCGGATTTTGTAACTCGTTTATCGATTTTTACCACCCGGAACTTGATTCCCGATTTCCTTGAAGAAACCCTCGGATTCTTGTTGTTTTGCGGGTTGATTCGGGTTCCATTTAGCGTTATTCATTCGTGGTGATATTATTTTCGTAGTTTTCGTGGAGTTATCGAGTTCTTGGTCGTTCTTGGGAGTTCGAGGGCTACCCTACCGTGTCCATTCGTTGTTCCGTTGCTCGTGGTATCGAGGCAAGTATCTTGCCCATACATTTTATGTTTGTTGGTGAATGATTTTATGCGCAATCCGAATGTTTAATGAACTTTAAAAAGGATCGGTATGTTCTCGATAAATGTTGTCTTTCAAAAGATAACTCGTATGCTTCGTGAATAAATGTGTTTTCGGAATATGTGTGTTAGTTTCATATGTTGGAAGATGTTATAATCATACTGAGTGAATATAGTAGACCGTAATCATTTGCCGAGGATTGTGTATTGATATGTGTGCTTGTTCGGTGAATATGTGACGTTGTGTGATATTAGTTATTACTCCTTTGTAAGGAAGTTGTGGTGCTTAGTGTTGTTTGGTATTGGTATTGGCTTGTTGTTGTGCGTGATTGTTGTAAGTAATGTGCCTCCGGGTAAGATTGTTGAATCTCCGGGATCCGTCCTTGCTAGTATGGATCGAGCGTGACCGTAGGTTTGTCCAATCGGGTATGTCTTGCGGGGACTCTGAGGTTCGTGGCTTTCTAGCCCGATGCCGGGATAACTTGTGGGGTTATCCAATCCGGGTATGTCTTGCTGGGACTCCGAGGTTCGTAGCTTGTTAATGCGATGCTGGGATAACTTATGGTTGTGTGATGTACGTGTCATGGGTTGTCCAATCGGGTATGTCTCGCGGAGGCTCCGAGGTTCGTAGCTTGCTAGTGCGATGCCGGGATAACTATGAATGTATGTATGGTTATGGTTACGTGGCTGTTGTCACGGTGACATGTGATTTGGTATGGTTTCCCATTGGGTTATTCACTCGGGTATGTTCTGTGGGAGCATCTAAGGTTCGTGGCTTGTTAGCACGGGACACGAATAATCCTTGGGAATACGTTGTTATGGATGATTGGGTCGTGGACCTCGTGTTTTGTTATCGGAATTGTATTTTGGAAAATGGTCTTTGGGCCATGCCCCCAAGTATTTTCGAAAGACTTGAGAATTCTTAAATCCCAAATGTTTTCAAAACTCCCGAGATCGTAAATGTTTTGTAAGATGTACTTTGGGTTTATTTCCCACCTTTTATGATTTGAACTGTCTTGATCAAATGATTTATATCGGGAAGCATGTTCACGATTATTATGTTCTTGGAGTATGTTAAGTATGTATTGTATTCGTATTTTATACTTGCACTATCAAAACAGTGGAGTTTTGCTAACCCCCGAGTATTCGGGGGTGGATGTCTGTATTGCGTCCAGGTACTTGCAGGTCGCTGGGGAGCGAATCACAGGATCGGTACAAAGGGTGATGGAAGACGACAATACTATTCACATGAAGACCAATCTTTGAGTATTTGATAGAGTCTTGTTGGTTCTCTCCACTGTGTTATTTTCCCGTTATATGGAAGCGTTGATGTATTCTAGCCCCTGCGTGGGTTTGAGTTTCGGGGAAGAGTTATGTATGTTTGATGTGTGTATTGTGATAAAGACCAAATCGGTCTAATGGTTCATTATGTAGCTATGTCGATATGTAATGTGATGTATTGTTTTTGTATATAGCCTGGTAGATCCTCACGGAGAGGGTCTGCGGCGCTGTAATATTTCCGAGTGGTTCGGGGGTGTTACAGAATATGGTATTAGAACTTAGGTTGCGAAAATCTAGGTTGTCGGGTCGAGTTGTGTGTTGTCGAGTCTTGTCTTGTCTTCTCTTGTCAGATTTTGTCTGACTGAGTCGTGTCGCGATGCGTCGTCTGAGTTGTCGGTCGTGATTAGTATCAAGGTGCAACCATCATCTTCGTGCGATCTGTGGACATAAGTCTCCCCACTATGTTGTGCCTCGTGTTATGCGAGCTTGTATGATTTTTTTGTTATGTGTGGAGTTTAAATATGAATCGTGAATACGTACTCCATGCTTGTTTGATTCTCGTATTGTGCTGGAATGAAGAATGGTGCCGGTGTATATGTATATATATGTACCTTTGTATAAAGCATTTTTACAGGATTAACGTTTTGGTATGATTATGCAGAGAAAGTTTATTAACGTTTTGGTATGATTATACAGGATTAACGTTTTGGGAAGTCACGTAAATTTTATTTTAAAATATCCTTCAGGAAAGGAAAAAGGTTTGATTTTCGTCTGATGACCGCGAGACCGAATTTTTTTTGGAGAACTCAAACTACTTATAGTTTATTTTCATCTTGCATTGCAGATTTTCAAAATTTGATTTTTTAAAACTCAAATGAGGTCTATAAAAAATTTACTTGAAACGTGACTTTCGCTTTCAACTTTTAGGTTTCATAAATTCCAGTTAAAAGGTATGTGGCAATGATGTTATTGTTATTTTGACTATAATTCTCAGAGTTGCGATTAAAGTGGTGGTGTGAATGCTGAGCCGTTCGGTATGCACTCGTCGAGATAGTTCTCTTGACCGAGAGGTGGAGACTCGGTTTGGAATGTTATTTAACCTCTGATGGTTATTTGTGCAATGTTATAATGATGTGAACTGTCGATGTTTGGATTCGTATGTTGTTGTTTATTTGTAACCATCGACTTTTGGTATTATTTGGTATATGTTCATGAACGTGTTGTTGGATTAGAACAGTTAGCGCACGCCAAGTGCGGAGCTAGCGCACGCTAAGTCTCTATTGGAGCGCACGCTAATCAGTCTGGGCAGAAGCTCGGGAATTGCATTTTGGCCGTAGGTCTAATTTTGCGATTGTTAGATTGATCGTTTGTGATCGTATTCTATGTGTGTTGTCCAGTGATAACAATTGTTGTGTGTGATTATGTGTTATGATCTTTCGCTGCGATAGGTTGTTGCTTCTTAGTATGCCGAGGGGCATGGGTCGTGGTCGTAACTGTGGTACCGATGACCACGGGGATCAGATGCGGAATCGAGAGAATATTGCGGGGAATGATATTGGTATTGGTGTTGCTACTATACTGCAGCAAGTAGCAGCACAGATGACTCAGTTGACCTAGGCGATTCAACGCAACACTGACACGACTCAGAACGTCGATGTAAATCAATGGCTTCGGGAAGTAGTTCGTATTAATCCCCTTCGATTCGCTGGCACTGCGGATGCATTGGGCTGGGAAGGTTGGCTTTTCTAGTTGGAAAAGATATTCGAGGCTGTCGATTGTCCTGAAGAGCGGAAGGTGCCTATCGCTCAGTACCTTCTTGACAAAGATGCCGCTAATTGGTGGGAAGCTGTTAAACCTCGTGATCGTGATGTCATGTGGGCGGAGTTCCAGGCATTTATGGAAGCTGAGTTCTGTCCAAAACAAATTAGAGAGCAGAGGATTCGTGAATTTTATTTGGGAGAACCGCAAGATATATCGGTGTCGCAGGCTATCATCAACTATAGCAAACAACTCAGTTATGTGCGAGATCGGGTGAGAACCGAGGAAGAGAGGATCCTTCACTTTGACAGATGGATGATGCCAGAGATTCGCCAGTATATGTCGGGATTCACTTGCACTTCGTTGAGAGATTATCAGGATCAAGCCTTAGCCTATGAGCTAGCTTCATTATCGTCGGAATATGTGCCCGAGTCGAAGAAGCAGAGGAAGTCCGATGACCTTGTGGGCAATACAGGAGTTGGTGTTTCTAGTTTGCAACGTCGTAGTCTTTATGCTGTGAAGCTCCATCGCTTGATGCATGGGACTGAGAGTTCCAAGTCGTCAGCTTTGACTCCTGGTAAAACCAGGAGGTGTTTTAACTGCAATGTGTCGGGGCAGGTTCGTGCGCATTGTCCTTCTCCGCTAGTAACGTGTTACAAGTGCGGACTTGAGGGACACCAGGTTCAGTTTTGCGAGTTGGTCAACGAGCCTTCCGAGGCACGAACTAGAGCACTGATATCAGGATCGACTCTGAGGAGTCCCTGCGGGGTGTAGTCTACCGATTGTATGTTATGTTATTTCCTTGCTTTGTTGTTTCGAATTTCGGACATAAACTTCTTTCAATATAAGTGGGTCAGATTTTGAACTTCTGTATTTTTCAACTCTATTGACTTGATTGTGTTCGTTGATATTTTCTGAACTTGTTCTATACTTCACTTTTTACTGTTTGAACGAGTTGTGGTATTGTTTCAGATTAAACTGTTTGTCGTTGTGACCTTTTCCGAATTCGGTTCCATTCCTGTGAACCTTATGTAAATGTATATCTTCTCATTTTTACCAGATCACCTATCGTCTCGAGTCGAAGTGTGAACTTCGGAGTTGTTATTTGATTTTTTTGTTCGTCATGGTTCGAATATTATTGTTCGACCGTGGTTGTCCCGATCATTGTGGTTCGATCGTTTGTTGTCCGGTTTTTGTTGATCTCGTATCGTGATTTTTGAGCATTCGGGTCACTTCGTAATTTCCCTTAAGTTTGGGAAATTAACTTCGTTCTAGATCTTCCCACCCGTGGGCTGTGGAATTTCGTATTTGTTCAGCGATTAGCTCGCATTTGATTGATGTACTGCTCGGGTTGGTCAACCATATTGATTTTGTTCGTTGTGTTTTGTTATCGTTCTGGTGGAGCGATATGAAGGGTAGCAGCTACGTGCTGCATGTGATTCGTTGCTAGTCGTCGGCAACGGATAGCATGTGTTCTGAGATTGTTTTGCGTTGATCATTTTATGTTTTAAGTTTCGCGGATGAAACTTCTTTTAAGGGGGGTAGAATGTCCCGAGAACTTCATTCCGGTTTCGTCGAATTTTTCTTCGGTCGAGCGATTTGTTGCCGTTCACGTCTTTGGAATCGTATACTCGTACTGTGGTACGTTGAGTTTCGTAGACTGCTCGTTATCGTTTTGGAACATAGTTGATGCGTTTGCGTGATCGAGTCATCGTCGAGTCTCGATCCGGACGGTCGGGTGTTGGTTGAGTCGAGTTACGGCCGCAAGGCCTGGCCGATTACGGCCGTAAGATTCCCGCACATCCTGGCCTGGGAGGACTCGGTTACGGCCGTAAGGTTTATCCTGTTACGGCTGTAATGCATAGGCAGCTTTCGGACAGTAGCCCTGGTGACCTGGTTACGGCCATAAGGCTGCATCGAGTACAGCCGTAAAGCGTACTCGTTACGTACGTAAGGCAGCGGCCGTTACGTATGTAAAGGGAGTTGACCGAGTTACGGTTGCGTTTTTCTTCTTTTGGTGGCAGCTCCCAGACGGGTGCAACGGGGAGTGACGTTCTTGGTCGATTCTACTCATCTGCAAGGCTTTTTGGAAGGCCTTTGTCGATTAGATCAACATCAAATCCATGTTCTTCGCCGGATCGAGGTATTTCTTCCGTAGAACCCTAGTTGTGTATTTTTTGGGGGTTTCTTCGTGATTCGTTGATTTTGTCCGATATGGATGAATTGTTCATGGTATTCTCGTTGTATTGGTCATGATCTTTGGATTTTGTAACTCGTTTATCGATTTTTACCACCCGGAACTTGATTCCAGATTTCCTTGAAGAAACCCTCGGGTTCTTGTTGTTTTTCGTTGATTCGGGTTCCGTTTAGCGTTATTGATTCGTGGTGATATTATTTTTGTAGTTTTTGTGGAGTTGTCGAGTTCTTGGTCGTTCTTGGGAGTTCAAGGGCTACCTGACCGTGTTCGTTCGTTTTTCCGTTGCTCGTGGTATCGAGGCAAGTATCTTGCCTATACGTTTCATGTTTCGTAGGCGTAATTGTTGGTGAATGATTTTATGCGTAATCCGAATGTTTAATGAACTTTAAAAAGGATCGGTATGTTCTCGATATATGTTATCTTTCAAAAGATAACTCGTATGCTTCATGAATAAATGTGTTTTCGGAATATGTGTGTTAGTTTCGTATGTTGGAAAATGTTATAATCACACTGAGTGAATATAGTAGACCATAATTATTTGCCGAGTATTGTGTATTGATATGTGTGCTTGTTCGGTGAATATGTGACGTTGTGTGATATCAGTTATTACTCCTTTGTAAGGAAGTTGTGGTGCTTAGTGTTGTTTGGTATTGGTATTGGCTTGTTGTTGTGCGTGATTGTTGTAAGTGATGTGCCTCCGGGTAAGATTGTTGAATCTCCGGGATCTGTCCTTGCTAGTACGGATCGGGCGTAACCGTAGGGTTGTTCAATCGGGTATGTCTTGAGGGGACTTCGAGGTTCGTGGATTGCTAGTCCGATGCCGGGATAACTTATGGGGTTATCCAATCCGGGTATGTCTTTCGGGGACTCCGAGGTTCGTAGCTTGTTAGCGCGATGCCGGGATAACTTATGGTTGTGTGATGTACGTGTCATGGGTTGTCCAATCAGGTATGTCTCGCGGAGGCTCTGAGGTTCATAGCTTGCTAGTGCGATGCCGGGATAACTATGGATGTATGTATGGTTGTGGTTACGTGATTGTTGTCACGGTGACATGTGATTTGGTATGGTTTCCCATTGGGTTATTCACTCGGGTATGTTCTGCGGGAGCATATGAGGTTCATGGCTTGTTAGCACAGGACGCGAATAATCCTTGGGAATACGGTGTTATGGATGATTGGGTCGTGGACCCCGTGTTTCGTGATTTGGGTCTTGGACCCCGTATTTTGTTATCGGAATTGTATTTTGGAAAATGGTCTTTGGGCCGTGCCCCTAAGTGTTTTCGAAAGACTTGAGAATTCTTAAATCCCAAATGTTTTCAAAACTCTCGAGACCGTAAATGTTTTGTAAGATGTACTTTGGGTTTATTTCCCACCTTTTCTGATTTGAACTGTCTTGATCAAATGATTTTATTTCGGGAAGCATGTTCACGATTATTATGTTCTTGGAGTATGTTAAGTATGGCTTGTATTCGTATTTTATACTTGCACAGTGGAGTTTTGCTAACCCCCGAGTATTCGGGGGGTGGATGTGTGTATTGCGTCCAGGTACTTGCAGGTCGCTGGGGAGCGAATCACAGGATCGGTACGAAGGGTGATGGAAGACAACGATACTGATCACATGTGTTAGGAATACTTGTTAGATTTTGATGATGTCATTAATTTAAAATCAAATGTTTATTTATTGGCGAAATGTAAGGAAGAACCAAATGAGTATCTTCCATAGGCCAAAATGTGTTAAGTATAAAATTGGCAAAATGTAAAGAAGAACCAAATGAGTATCTTCTGTAGGCCAAAGTTAGTTAGGCTGAAAATCGGCTAAGTACTAAAGTACAGTCTAGTCTATCAAGAGAAGTACAGCCGACTCCAATCAGAGTAGCCCTGGTCAACTAAAATTTATCAGAGAAGTTTGACCAGACTGCAGCCGAGGAACCTCGTGGAAGTCACCTGATCGGACAAGTCTCAAACAAGATACAAGAGACGACTTACTCCGCAGAGAAGTAAGCCGCACATCACTACTCAACTACACCTAGTACTCCAAGTCCACGTCGGCATGCTTTGAAAAGTCAAATATTACGGAAAGCTCACATGCAACGTGAAGGGACAAATTGGAGTGATTCCCGCAAGAGATATGATTTATTTAAATCATCCCGACCCACCGTGAAGACTTTAATCCTTTTATATTCAAAAGATTCGGCGCTCACATGCGAAGTCATCACAACGGTCGGAAGATGAAATTAAATAATGGGAATCCACCTTGCAACGTTCGAAAGATTAAACAATGAAGTCTCTCTCCAACGGACGGATTTGTTCAGATTTGCAACGGCTACAAGGAAGAAGCTCGAGATCGTGATCTATATATATCCAGAGATTTGAAACCGAGCAACAACCGGTGCGAACATATACTCTAAGCGATCAAAGCAAACCAAGCAATCCTAAGCAAACAAATAGCATCGAGAAAAAGAGCAGATCCAAAAGTTCATATTCAAGGAAGCTCTTTAGTTGGAAGACAAACACTCTTGTCTTTAAATCTTGAGTAAGGGGTACTTCATGGTTGAAGTAGCAGACAGTAAAGGCATCCGAGGATCGCGGATCAAGAGGTGCAAGGCGGTCAAGTTTGTGTACAACGGCACGGAATTCCACCGTTGGAAGTCATGTAGTGTGTAGTGAATCACCGTAATATTTATCATTGGTTGAGAATTATAGTGAATTCATCTCCAATCGTTTGGAGAAAAGTGGATTAGTAGAGGATTACCCCACCTCCGAGACCACTATAAATTGCCTGTGTTATTCTTGCTTTCTTGCATCATACTCTAACCGCATCCATTGTTAAGTGTTTCATTAAGTTAATATATATATTCGTCATCACCGACTTCCGCACATATCCAAGAACAAACGACTCCTAGTCATTTGTTTGATCATCACCAAGAAACTCACTCTTCGAGAAAAAGAGTTCAAGAGTTTCAACAAGTCTATTCACCCCCTCTAGACTTGTTTACGGACGACTTGTGACCTACAAGTGGTATCGAGAGAGGTTGGTTCATTTTTTCACGAACCGATCTATTAAGATATATATCTTATCTCTCACGTTATAATGGAACACATGCACTCTAGACTACTGTCTTTTCGATTGTGAGTATGATCTCTGGAAGATAAGAATGCGAGCACATTTATCTTCAATCCATGACGACATGTGGTGCATCATTGAAGATGGTCCATTCATTTTCGAGAAGGACAACACGCCCGAGGAAATCGCACTGGGAGGCCCGAAAAGATTCCTAAGAAGAGAACCGAGTGACCCCGAAGAGAGAAAGTCGCCAATCTTGACAACAGGCCGGAGATGTCAGTACCAAACTCTTGACAAATCCACAATGGTCAAGATCAAAAATTGTAAGAATGCCAAAGAGATATGGGACACATTAGCTCTAATGTGTGAAGGAACGGAGCTGATCAAGGAGAACAAGTTGTCAATAGCTATCCAAAAGTTTGACAACTTTAAAATGAAGAATGGAGAATCAATAGACCAAGTGGACACAAGGTTCATGAAATTATCAATGAAATCAACTCCTGGGCAAGACTTATGGCAACAGGAAATGGCACTCAAGGTCCTCGGATCTCTAAATCCGAGAATGGAGCATGAAGGTCGTAGCTATGAGAGAGTCCAAAGACCTGAATAAGATAAAGATTCAGAGCTGTTCTCGATCTAAAGGCTTATGAGTTCGAGCTTCCAAGCTCATCCTCAATCGAGCTCGCAGAGAAGGGAATCGCATTTGCGGCCGAGTCCCCTGCTAAGAGCACATCGATGTGAAACCTCCAAATCCGCTAGACTTTGAGGAGGAAATGGCTTTCATCATGCAAAGATTCAGATAACCAGGAAGAACTACTCCAAGTATAAGAAAAACTACAAGGAGAATCCCGGAAGAAACCGAGAAAGTGGAAGGCTGGAAAGTTGAATGTTACAATCACACAAGATAGGACACATCCAAATGGATTGTCCGAGCTCAAGAAGGATGAAACCAAAAGGAGGTGGCGAGAAAGGAAGACAAGAAAAGCTCTCATCGGAGAAGACCGGGAGCATGTCGAATCAAGCGGCGGCTTCTTTTACGATGACGACGAGGAATATGATTGCACGATGGCAAACTTGGGCGATGAAGAGGTAACCTCTAAACCTACCGGTTCTAATAATAGCTCGGCCATGTCGCAAGATATGGATTTACATGAATCGGTAAATCGGTTGTTCAAAGATTTTGAAACACTTAAATCGCACACCAAGTCAGACGAGAGAAGACTAAGCCGCAAGATGAGAATAGGCGGTGAAAAATGATTTTGAAAAACTCGGTCTAGATTTAAATAAGACCGAGACAAATACAAATGATTTTAAAAACCAGGCAAGTGCCAATACAATTGAGATAGACCGCTAAATATTTTACTTAAAGAAAAGTCACCGCACTTGCTCATGCCAAAGCCGAGTTTACTAAGTAGCACAGATAAATAAAACTCAGCGCAGGAAATAACCTCCCTGAAAGCGTCGTTAACCCCAGACGAATTGTGTACTAACAAAAGGCCACTATATTCCAGATCAGGCCTTGGATATGATCCCCACACTCCCTCTAGTTCTAAAACCACTTTCATCAAGGGAGAAACAATGGTCTCGATCACAGCACATGCATAAACCGATTTTCAAAAGCAGTAACAAAGTCAAACGTCTAGTGCTGGTCAATGTTACACCGCATGACCACCTAGACAGCGACTAGCGATGGCCGTGCAAAAGCAAGGCCGGCATAACATGCCCACTATTACCAACAACTCCTAAAAATAGATTTCATAATGGGAGGCGGATGGAAACCTCAAGGTTATCCAAATTACCAAAACGAACAAGTGTGGAGACCACAAAGGTTTAACAAATGGTCTCGGCTAGATTTAGAAATGGCCCACACTATTTTGAGGAATATCCAGGTATACAATCCAACCAGAGATTTAGACCTCGACCACGTGCACCTTTTAAGGGTTATAATAATAATTCTTATAATCCAAGGAGAAATCAATTCTCCAGAAACCCACTAACCCCAAAGGACCCACACAAATTTGGGTACCTAAATCTCTGCTTGTTTAATTGCAGAAGAGGTGGAAGGACTACAACCACATCTCCTCAAGCTCAAATTTTGGAGGTGAAGAGTGGTTTGTAGACTCTGGATGCTCAAGACACATGACCGGGAACAAGAAGATGCTGACCAAATATATCAAAGAAAGAGGTCCCGATGTAACCTTTGGAGATAGCTCTAGAGGACAGACAAAAGGCTTTGGAGAGCTGCACCGAGGAAACATTGTAATATCCAAAGTTCATTATGTCAAAGGTCTCAAATACAACCTCCTGAGCATAAGCCAGTTCTGCGAAGAGAAGAATCTAGTAGTCTTCACCATCTTGAAGTGTATGGTGATAGACATCCTATCTGGAGAAATAAAGCTACAAGGTTTCCGAAGAAGAGATGTATACATGATTGATTGGAACACAGGAACACCTAACTCCTGTTTTCTATCCAAGACTGTAGCTGAGAATGGTTGGCTGTGGCACAAAAGACTATGTCACCTGAACTTCAAAGCCATCAACAAGATTAGCTCTCAGAAGCTGGTCAGAGGACTTCCAAATGAAGCATTCAAGAAGGAAGCACTCTGTGATGCATGTCAGAAGGGAAAGCAGACCAAGGCGTCGTTCAAGCCAGTGCAGCCTACAACGCTCACAACAAGGATCTTAGATCTACTCCACATGGATCTATTTGGTCCTATCAAGCCAAGGACTTTGAGCGTAAAGCATGCTCTTGTGATTGTAGATGATTATTCAAGGTACACTTGGATCATTTTTCTATACAAGAAAAGTGAAACCTTGACCAAGTTACCCGAGTCACGAGAAGGATCGAATGAGAAATCCCTCTCCATAATCAAGATCAGATCGGATAGAGGAGGAGAGTTTCTCAACAAGGCGATAATCGATTTCAGCGATCGAATGGGATCCAGATGAGCTCTGCGGCCAGGGACGCCCAGAATGGTGTATTCCGAAAGAAGGAACAGAACCACGAAGGAAGCGGCAAGGTCCATGATTGCGGCGGACCTACCCAAAGGTTACGGGTCAAGCCGTCAACACACCGCCACACCTGCGCAGAGTATGATAGTAGGGAGACATGGCAAAACTCCTATGAGGTTTGGAATAATAGAACTCCTACCGTTGCTTACTTTCATGTTTTTGGTTGTAAGTGTTTCATCCACAACAACGGTAAAACACGGCTAAATGCCTTTGATGCTAAAAGCGATGATGGTCTATTTATGGGATATTCCCAAAGAAGCAAGGCATATAGAGTTTTCAACAAAAGAACCTTAGTTGTGGAGGAAACACCCCATGTTGTTTTTGATGAATCTCTTGTTGAGTACAGAAACAACTTGAGCAAATTGAGAACAAGCTCAAGTCGGCAACCCTTGAAGAAGTCATTGTACATGACACTGGAATGGTGGACTCACTGCAGATCACTGATGACCCAACCGCGGTGATGAAGACCCAATCTGCAGATCGACAGGATCACCAAACCTATCCGATCCGATTCTTTGCTGAAGAAGACCAATAGGAGTCGACAAAGACTCATCTGCGATCAGAACCAAGTCTGCAGATGACAAGGCGGTGGCGATCCATTGCGGGCACTGAATCAGCAGATGCAGACAACCACCAGAGCAATCCAAGGGGAACAAACCCGAGAAGAGGACGAGATCCCCAAATGGCTCAAAGATCATCCAATTCACAAATTATCGGAAAGTTGGTGATGGAGTCAAGACAAGACAATCAACTCTACCACAGAATGGCGATGTTCTCATGTTTCATGTCGCAAATTGAACCCAAGACGACAGAACAAGCCATGGAAGATTATTCATGGATTAATGCCATGCAAGAGGAATTGGAGCAGATGGAGAGAAACAATGTTTGGGAACTAACAGACAGACCTAATCACAAGAAAGTTATTGGCACCAAATGGGTCTATAAAAACAAGAGTGATGAAGACGGAGCTGTTGTTAGGAATAAAGCCAGACTCGTAGCAAAAGGATATGCACAATGTGAGGGAATAGACTTTGATGAAACTTATGCACCTGTTGCAAGATTAGAAGCCATCAGACTATTCCTCGCATATGCTGCATTCAAGGATTTTGAAGTCTACCAGATGGATGTGAAAAGTGCGTTTCTAAATGGAATCCTAGAAGAAGAAGTCTATGTAGAGCAACCCCTGTGTTTTGTCAAAGGAGACAAAGTCTATAAGTCATTGAAGGCTCTGTATGGACTCAAGCAAGCACCGAGAGCATGGTATGAAACACCATGCTGTGTTTCTTGAGAAGAATGGATTTTGCAAAGGAAAAGTGGACAAGACCCTATTTAGAGTGGAGCACGAAGGCCACATTCTAATAGTTCGATTTATGTGGATGACATCATATTCGGTCAACCAATCCGAACTATGTGAGAAATTCTCCAACCTCATGCAAGGAGAATTCGAGATGAGTATGATGGGAAAGCTTAACTTCTTTCTCGGATTACAAGTTAAGCGAGATGGAAAAAGGAATTTTCATCAATCGCAAAGTATACCCGAGATCTCATCAAGAGATATGGAATGGAATCACCAAACTGAAAGAATTCCAATGAGCACAAGTACTCACCGGATGCGCATTTAGGCGGGAATATCATTGACTCAACCCACTACAGAGGACTCATCGGATCTCTTCGTACCTAATCGCAAGCAGTGACATATCATATGCATTGGAGTTTGTGCAAGATTCCACCAAGCCGAAGCAATCACACCTAGATGCACCAAGAGAATAATTAAGTACCTAAAGTCTACCATTAATGTTGGATCGTGGTACCCCAAGGATGACAACTTCGAGCTATCGGGATACTCGATGCGGATTTCACGATGCAAAATCAATAGGAAGAGCACTAGTGGAACGTGTCAATTCCTAGGAACCAGATCGATATCCTGGTTTAGCAAGAAGCGTGTTTCTAACTCTATCTCCACTACAGAGTCGAATACCTAGTCAGCAGTAGTCATTGTGCACGCATCCTATGGATCGACAACAATTAAGGGACTACAATATTATTGCCAACGAAGTTCCTATATGGTGTGACAACAATAGTGCTATTGCAATAACCAACAATCCGGTTTTGCACTCAAGGACGAAGCACATTGACGTTAAGCACCATTTCATTCGAGACCACGTGCTTAACAAAAGGGTTAGAGTTGAAAGAGTCGACAGACTACCAAATAGCCGACATCTTCACCAAACCCCGCCAAGAGAGATTCCTAGAGCCGAGCAGAGATCTTGGATTACTAGATTGGGAATCTAGTTCAAGCAAGTTGAAGGAAGGACGAACCCCCTTAATCGCCTAAGCCGATGCAAAGTAGAAGACGAAGGCCGGTAAGCAACTTAGTCAGACAGAGTACCAAAGTAGAAGTCAAACTCACCAGAAAGCAGAGCGGTCAACAAATAACGAATCGACTCACCTAAGTTCTCTAAACTGATCTCTAATTTTCAATTTTATCTGCCATATTTATAATATAATTTTGGCTTAAGAAATAGCATTTAAAATACATTTTATAAGCCAAATGGCAATTTTAAATACACGCGTCACACGCCCATTTAATTAACCTCTACGGTGGCCAATCAGAATCAACCGTCAATTTTTAAATGGGGCCACCGATTCAAATTTGAAATTCAAAAGAATATGAAAAGGCGTACCACCGTTTAAACTTATAATAAACTAATCCAAACGTCACTTCATCTTCTTTATAAGGAAGAAAACCCTTTCACTTTCCTCTTTACGCTTTCAGAAACCCTAAAAATTCACAGAGCAAAATACACACTAAATCCTAAAATCTTTTTGCAGAAATGGCATCTGTTGACGGAGCAAACTTGAAAGCGATGAAGGACCAAGTTATCTTTTCCATGGTCGTCGATTTCGAGGGATTACTGGAAGCAAATCTAGACGACTTTGATATGCTCGACCTAATCCGAGCGATGAAACTAAACGGCATCTACCCGTTTCTTGAAATCAACCCTCAACACTTGTTCAAAGAAGACGTGGTTGAATTTTACCGCAACGCGTACCTAATTCAGCACCAGATTCAGAGCACCGTCGGTGGAGTTCAAGTCACCATCGATACAGAGAAGATTCGCTCTGTATTCGGGATGAAAAATAGCGGTTTGGCGGTCGAAGCACTCAAACAATCACCCGCCGAGACATGGAAGACGATTAAGCTTGAAAATGTCCCGGAGAAGTTGAAGTTCACGGCAAAAAGAAATGAGTTGAAAAGAGTTTACCGAGTCGCTCTGGACATCACAAATAAAATAGTCATGGGAATGGCAGGAAGCTATGACCAACTATCATCCTCAAAGTTCATGGTGTTGGGTGCGCTAATTCAGCGAGAGGAAGTAGATCGGGCCGATTACATTTTTCGTGCAACTTGTTCGTGAAGTGAACAAGGTCGAATGGCTCGAGGGAGAGAAGAAGTTCAAGACTAAGTTGGCGTTCGAACGCATCTTAGTTGGTTCTGAGCAGACCGAGTGGCCAAGGGAAACATTGACCCTTTCCACCCGAACAAGAGGCTTGGTCATATGGACCATGATAAGAAAAAGGTTGGAGTCACTGGGAGGGCAGCCCAGATATTGAAGGGCTTACCAGACTCAAGCTATTGCCCAAGGTACGATCTAACAGACTCGGACCAACCTGCAGCTGAGGTCGGAACTGCAGTCGAGTCCGAGCATGAGTCTGATGACACTCCAATCGCCATCCGTTTCAAGAGAAGGGGACCACTTTAAGGACCTTCTAATCTGCAAATATCACCCGAACCTCTCCAAAGAGGCCAAGGAAGCTGCAGTCAGTTGAAGGAGATCACCGAACATCATGCCACCACCCGATCCCAGCTCACCACCTGGACTTGCCTCGCCCTGTGCACCGAAACCAGAATTGTACCTGTCATTACTCCTCCTGTTTACATGACCGAAGAAGAGGAAGCAGGTCTTATCATCTCTATCCCTGAAGCAGACTACTCATTCAATCTGTTAGAAAACAACACTTTTAATCTTTCCATAGAACAACTACAGCTTGTCAAGCCACAAGCAGAAAAACATTCTTTTGTCAATATTTTTAAGGAGTGGAAAAATCTTAAAACCATGTCCTTTTCAAATTTTCAAATTTTTATTGAAACTAGTGGTTGGGATTACCCCCAAGCCACGGAGGATGTCCTGACTGATTTTTGCAAGGAGTCAGACTTAACCTTACTCCTCCAGGATAACTGGTTCATGTCTCACTTTGAGACTAACATGGACCATTTTATCCACTCTATAATGTTGAGTGTTTTTGATGGTACTTTTGGAGAAGAGGAGGAAGAGAAAGAAGAAAAGGAGATTAGAATAGAAGAAGTTGATGAAGAGAATGAAATTATCAATTTGGTAGAGGAGGATGAAGAAGCAAAAGAAGAACAAGAAGAAAACATACCAGTTGAAAAGGAGACAGAGGAAATTGAAAAAACAAGAAGTGGAAGATGAGGAAGATGAAGAAGAAGGAGAAGAGGTGGAGCAAGAAAAAGAAGAAGAAAATAAGGATGATGATGATGATGAAGGAGAGAAGGAAAAGATGATGCTAAGGATGATGATGATGATGATCATGATGATGGAGGTGAAGGAGGAGCTGGTGTGGCGGCTGGAGAAGAGAGAGAAAAAGATGAGGAGAAAGAAAAAGAGAAATCGATGAAGAAGAAGGGAAAGAGGAAGAAAGAGAAAAGGAGCCAGAGAAGGAGCCAGAGCACACAACGAAGTCTGCAGATAGGATTGTTGTGCCTCCCAGACACCACCTAGATGCAGAGCCGCGTAAGACTCAAGGTCGTGCACCCCAGAGAAGACTCTATCGGCCTCCCTGCTGCAGACAGAGCCTGCAATGAGTGGCTCCCTTGTCAAGGATCGGGAGAACACTCCCCATCAGCTCGGTTATCTCACAACATGACTGAGCTGATCAAGCAGATTGTCGAGACACCCTTGGGGAGCCGTCACAACACAGTCACTCCCGACCTTCAACATATAAATGCCAAGATTGATACCTTGCCGCAAAGTCGATCCCTCAGCCTCCTCCTCCTACAAACAGCAGAATGCCTTTTGGCATGTCTGACTGGATGAGCCGCATGGAGCAACAATTAACAACCCTCATTGATGCTGGCAAAAAGGGGGAAGAGAGGATTCAGGGGGAAGGGAGAGAATTCAGAAGTAAGAAAAAGCAGGATGTTCCCCAGCTTGAAGGACCATCTAGCCTGAAGAGGAAGGAACCTGTAGAAGAAGAAGACAAGGCTGACCAGCCTGAAGGGAAGCGCAGAAGGACCAGAGGCGGCTTCGAACCTACTCTTGAGTGGGAAGGTCTGGAGCTATGGTATGTGGAAGATTTCTGCCCACTTGAAGCTATTGAATTTTGGGGAGCTGCTAGGAAGAAGTTCATCAGAGACTTTTATGTCTGGGAACTTCTTCAGGATGACAAACTCTACCCTCAGGAGTTTTTCATCATCTGGATGGAATCAGTTCATCCCAAGCTTTGGGCTATTCTAAAGAAGCATGCAAAAGAACAAAAGCTTTTCCCATGATCCCTAAATTCGTAGTGAAGAAGCACCATCCGCATGGATGGTGAACTTGATGAACTAAAACTCCAGAGGAAATCAAGCGAGTCCGCCTTGAAAACAAATTCAGATCGCAGAGGAGCAGACTTCGCAGCCTCTAGTGGTGAAAAGGAAGTATGGCCTTGCTCCAAGGTAAGACCCATTGAGCCAAACCATTCGGACACGCCAAGCACTGCTCGCAGAGGCAGAGGAAGAGGCGATGACCTTTATATATATTTTTTTACTACTTGTAATTTTATTTTTCCGTACTTAAACATTCTTGTATAATTTCTATGATAAAGTCGTAAAACTTTTATGAACAAATTGAATGACAATTTTCCAAGTTGTCTCAATATTAGACTGATTTCAGTTTTGTCTTGCACTTAAGTGCAGACTTGGCCATTTGATTGCTTACTTAGTTTTGCCATCATCAAAATAGGGGGAATTTGTTAGGAATACTTGTTAGATTTTGATGATGTCATTAATTTAAAATCAAATGTTTATTTATTGGCGAAATGTAAGGAAGAACCAAATGAGTATCTTCCATAGGCCAAAATGTGTTAAGTATAAAATTGGCAAAATGTAAAGAAGAACCAAATGAGTATCTTCTGTAGGCCAAAGTTAGTTAGGCTGAAAATCGGCTAAGTACTAAAGTACAGTCTAGTCTATCAAGAGAAGTACAGCCGACTCCAATCAGAGTAGCCCTGGTCAACTAAAATTTATCAGAGAAGTTTGACCAGACTGCAGCCGAGGAACCTCAGGGAAGTCACCTGATCAGACAAGTCTCAAACAGTATACAGCCGAGACGACTTACCTGCAGAGAAGTAAGCTGCACATCAGTCTACTCAACTACAGCCTAGTACTCCAAGTCCACGTCAGCATGCTTTGAAAAGTCAAATATTACGGAAAGCTCACATGCAACGTGAAGGGACAAATTGGAGTGATTCCCGCAAGAGATATGATTTATTTAAATCATCCTGACCCACCGTGAAGACTTTAATCCTTTTATATTCAAAAGATTCGGCGCTCACATGCAGAAGTCATCACAACGGTCGGAAGATGAAATTAAATAATGGGAATCCAGCCTTGCAACGTTCAGAAAAGATTAAACAATGAAGTCAATCTCCAACGGACGTATTTGTTCGATTTGCAACGGCTACAAGGAAGAAGCTCGAGATCGTGATCTATATATATCCAGAGATTTGAAACCGAGCAACAATCAAAGTGCGAACATATACTCTAAGCGATCAAAGCAAACCAAGCAATCCTAAGCAAACAAATAGCATCGAGAAAAGAGCAGATCCAAAAGTTCATATTCAAGGAAGCTCTTTAGTTGGAGAAGACAAACACTCTTGTCTTTAAATCTTGAGTAAGGGGTACTTCACCGGTTGAAGTAGCAGATCAGAAGGCATCCGAGGATCGCGGATCAAGAGGTGCAAGGCAACAAGTTTGTGTACAACGGCACGGAATTCCACCGGTTGGAAGTCATTGTAGTGTGTAGTGAATCACTGTAATATTTATCACTGGTTGAGAATTATAGTGAATTCATCTCCAACTGGTTTGGAGAAAAGTGGATTAGTAGAGGATTACCCCACCTCTGAGACCACTATAAATTGCCTGTGTTATTTACTGTTTTACTGCATCATACTCTAACTACTGCATCCATTGTTAAGTGTTTCATTAAGTTAATATATATATTCGTCATCAGCTGACTTCCGCACATATCCAAGAACAAACGACTCCTAGTCATTTGTTTGATCATCAGCTGAAGAAACTCACTCTTCGAGAAAAAGAGTTCAAGAGTTTCAACAAGTCTATTCACCCCCCCCCTCTAGACTTGTTTCTGGACGACTTGTGACCTACAACATGAAGACCAATCGTTGAGTATTTGATAGTCTTGTTGGTTATCTCTCCGCTATGTTATTTTCCCGTTATATGGAAGCGTTGATGTATTCTAGCCCCTGCGTGGGTATGAGTTTCGGGAAAGAGTTATGTATGTTTGATGTGTGTATTGTGATAAAAGACCAAATCGGTCTAATAGTTCATTATGTAGCCATGTCGGCATGTAATGTCATGTATTGTTTTTGTATTTAGCCTGGCAGATCCTCACGGAGAGAGTCTGCGTCGCTGTAATATTCCCGAGTGGTTCGGGGGTGTTACAAAAGCAAACATGATTAGTGGAGCCTGAATCTACTATCTACGAAGTGGTAGGAGAAGCTGCAAACATGTTTTAACTACTAGTATAGGAGACATACCTTTCTTAAGAGCAAGGCAGTCCACTTTGAAATGTCCTTTCTGACCGCACTTGTAGTGCTTTCCCTTTGGCTTTTTGTTCGCCTCAGAATGAGGAGATTTGCTATTAACTTTGAGAGTTGCCACTTGCTTCTGGCCCACTTGTTTCTTCTTCTTACCCCACTTGGGTTTAGAAGTTGAAACAACAGTCGCCGCATGAACTTGATACCTTTGTTTGAAGAGTCCTTCCGCAGCTTGAAGCTCTGTCAGTAATTCCGAAGGTATACTCCCTACGATGTATATTGTAGTTTAGGCGGAACTGCTCAAAGCTCCTAAGTAAGCTGCATAGGATGATATCGACCTGCGTTGCCACATCGATAGTAGCCCCTAAGATATCAAGTTCGTTCAGATGAGAAATCATCTTTAGAACATGATCCCTTAGTGGGGTTCCTTCAGGCATTTGGGTCGTCATCAAGACCCTCATAGCATTTTGCCTTGTCGCCCAGTTCTGATGACCAAACATTTTCATCATTTCCGCGCTTGTGCCCATACTCTGATGCTGATGCTGCAATATATTTGCTAAAGGAACCAAGATATAACAGCGAGCCATCTCATCAGATTTCTTCCATTTGCGGCATTCTTTCACCTCAGCACATGTCGAATCCTCATCTAGTTCTAATGGGCATTCCTCAGTTAGAACAAACTTGTGTTACTCAGCAGTCAGGATAATATTAAGATTACGTTTCCAATCAGCAAAGTTAGTGCCATCTAGTTTATTATTTTTGAGAATTACGGCAAGTGGATTGAAAGACATCTGAGATAAAATTAAAAACATACATCACATAATGCATAGCAAAATATATTGAAAAACCTCAAAACACAATATAAATGCTAGCAAACAACACCTTGAAAATCCGCATATGCAAGACACGATCGTGTGGATATTTACACACACATTTTTCAAGTAGAGTTTAACATCTTTAATTTCACTATATAGTCAATTTACGTTATGACAAGTAAAATTAATAGTTGGTCCCTCCTGACCAAATATTTTAATATATATCATATATACATATAATGTAACTAATAAATTTGATTTAGTACAATAAATATTTAAAATGTAATATTTTATGTAATAATATATATTATATAATACAATATGATATTTATGTATAATATATAATAATAATATATTTATTTAATTCAAACGGGTACGCGGGTCGGGTAATTGGGTCGGGTATTCGAGTAATATACTATACACATACCCTACCCGTACCCGATCATAAAATTTCGGGTTCGGCCGATACCCGACCCGATTTTGGGTTTATCCGACGGGTAGGATCGGGTACAGATAAAGTTGACATCCCTATATAGATTCTGATGGAGGGCTTATTAATTAATACACCTAAGTAACACCATAATTTAACAACCTTAAAATATTATCTTTTAAAACTAGTGAACCTATAATTAGCACGTCCGATATGGAGGAAGACCTTAATGTCAACGCGCATGGTAATTACTTCACAATTTAAATTAATTATGGAGGCCAATTTGACTTTAGTTTTTTAATCACTTAGTTATTTTAGCCTTAAGGTTTTTAATTTTCTCGTCCTAACATGCAACAAACGTATCACACGTACATTCAGACATGTCATACATCCAAAACAATAAAAACCAACAATTAAAAAAAAATTGGATAACTAGATCCAATTATCATGGATTTTATTCCTCGTTTTGAATAATGGGAAAATCTTCGGCTCAATTTCTCCCACTGCTTCAAGCATCTCGTCACCTCTTCCCGGCTGGCCCACAAAATTTTCAAATTTAGAAACTTTCTTTTCCATGCAAAATTAATTGCACAAGAAAATCCAAATTTAAATATTGTGCACCAACGGACACAACGAACGGTGTAAAACGACCAGGACACACACCGAACGACCCGACCCGGACAAGCCTGACCCGCTGCCTGACCCGACCCGATCCGCGGTTTGATCCGAGGCCTGGACTGCCTACCCATGGCTGGACCCGACTAGCAGCCTCTCGGTCTCGGACGGTTCGATCGCTTGGGACTCCTTTTTGCGTGGGACTCCTTTTTCCTTCGTGCCTTGTGCACTCCAATTCTATTATAATTTTACATAAAATAAAATACATAATTTACAAACAAATTACAAGAAAAAATAAAATCCTATTCAACCCACGGATTTTCTCATGGAAAAAACATTTACATGCCTCAAATCGGGCAAAATTACCAGAATGCATAAAAATAAAAAATTCATATAGCCATGATAATTCGACCATATTCACCTGCAAGACAATTTCTAGCAAAATATTCCAAAGATCATAATATATGAATATTTAAATTGCTAGCAATTAATCACAAAATTCATTAAATTGAACATAACCTAAAAAATCAGCTCCGATACCAATTGTTGGAAATAAAATGCAGCGAAAGTGACGAGATTTGGTTTTATAAAAATCGGCCCTCAAGATTCGGATCTATTTAGGCTTGTCAAATAATTAATTACACAGATTAATAAGCAATTTAAACAAACAATATATTTACGCATCTAGACAGATAATTTGTAGTATTCTACCTAGATCTAAAAGATCTTAGAATACTTTACCTTTAAAGGGAAGTGGTTGAATTCCTCTTTGATCTTCTTGTATTTCTACATGTAGATCTTCTAGAGTATATCCCGCCTAGATCCAGATGTCATGTGGACAACAATCTATTGGACCTCCTTGAACATACAGTGGAATCAGCCGATCTGTTCTCCTCCAAGAATACCTCACGATTTTCTCTCTATTTTTTCTTGAATATTTTGGTATTTTATAAAAATATTGTGTCCACAATTAAACACAAAGCAGAAAAATCGAAATTTCTTGAACTGTTACAACTATAAATCGGTCGTTCCTCTATGTCCTATATATAGGTGTTATGGGCTACTCTAGTGACCTTAAGGAGGATTAGGGAAAGGACTCATAATAGACATCAAATTTCCATATTAGACCATTCCTAATATATTGAGTCTATTAAATATAAACTCAGTCCACTAAAGAGTTAATATTGCACCTCCTATCTAAATTAATTTCCATATTGGGCTTCTTTTTAAATTAATTATTTCCCATATTTAATATATCACATGTCCATTAATTAATTTAAGCTACTAACAACTTTAATTAATTAATTTTCTTATCCAAGAGTAGTACCACTCGAACCTTATTATTATATCAGAAATTAAATCCACCTGTAGGGTTTAATATAATAATCATTATCAAGCTCCTCAGGGGACATCATCAACCCGCAAGAGTCGGGACACGATTTCTAGTAATAATAATAATTGTCATATAAATAATATTATTGCCCAAGATATGAAACTTATTGAGTCAGTCACTTTGACTATCACCCATGGTAAATCAAAGCAATAAATACTATAAATACACAATTAAATATTATTTACTTAGAATTAAGAAATAATAATTAACCGAGATTTACGTTCTTCTTACAGTCAGTACAAAAGACACTATCTCACTTCGATCGAGTTCAACGAATGCAAATACGTTAATACATGCCAATAGTCAAGACCAACTAATCTCAAGCATACACTACAACCTTTCATATAATTTGTCTAATAATTATATAGGTTGTGAACTATTTTATTATTTTATAAGGAACCAATAATGTGATCTCCCGTGTGATATCAACACACCACATTATCTACAATATAAAATAATTAGACATTTCATTTGCATAACCATAACGTAAATAAATATGCAACACATGTGATTAAATGTAATTAATATTCTCATAGGTAGTTACTATAACACCCCAATTCCGCTTTGGGTGATTACATGCCGTAGGACCCACAGGGTCCCACCAGGTAGACGACACACATGCCAAACAACAACTCAATACACAAAACACCACCACGTAATAGTACAATATATGAAACGAAACATAAGTTTGGCCTCGGCCGCGACCAAAATAGTACAACAAATCCGACAGCATTCACTCTACGCAAACATCACATGACATAGTATAACAAATCCGACAACAATACTAAATATAAAAACCGACTCTGACACTACAAAAACAACAACTGACTCGAGCTCTTTAACATCCATTCTGCCCGTCAGTTTCATGTGCACCACGTGTAGGCTCCAGAATCCCGAGAGTACCTGAAATGTACAAAACATTCCACCCCAACGAGGGGTAAGCAACTATTGCTAGTGCAAGTACAATATTACAACAAATTTAATACACAAGCCTTTCTAATTTGTTCCAAAACTCAAAACAGTTCATTGATCACGATATTCCGAAATATCAAACATCAACCATCAGTAAAACACTCCGGCAATTCTCACGACCCGGTCCGGCCACAAGCCACCAAGTCCCTGTGTGCCCCGTCGAGCAACCCCAGGTGAGAATGCCCCACTCGAAAGTAACCCTCGCGATCGGGGTCCATCCGCTAAGCCACCAAGTCCCCGTGTGACCCCGTCGAGTCAACCCCGAGTGAGAGTTCCCCAAGAACAACCTCACAACACATAAACATCACAGTTTCATCACCGAAAAGCATGCCATAAACTAGTGTAACAAGGTACTTGCCTTGGTTCCTAAAATGCGAAGTGAATGACGAATGAAAAAGGCTTCGGTCCGGATTATCTCCAAATTCTGATCCTAACAACAATAGAGACTCAATCAACTACAATCCCACTGAAAAACCAAGAATCATTCGAAGTTCTACCCTTAAGGATAATATACCGAACACTGTGGGGGCATAAAAGGTTAAACTTGATCAACGAAGGAAAACTTGGAATTAATCCACAAAACTTCTAGGAAAACATGAAACCATGATTACACAACTATAATCTACCATTAATCGAAGCAAAAACGATTGGAAAAACGAATTATAGTCAAGAACCCTGAAATTTGGTACAAGGACAATATACCTCAATTTGACGATGAAATGGTGGAAGGAAAATGATTGATTCGTGATATAATCTCCAATTCTGAGTTATAAGATGATTGAATGCAACACCCGAGTGAAATTTCCCAAAATCACCCAAAAGGAGTGGAAAGCCGAGAGGAAGAAGTGAAAATGGGATCAAAACCCGTGTCTGCCCTATTTATAGCCAGACGGAACACGGCGCAACAAACGGCCCAACTATTGCCGTATTTAGCACCGTATTGTGGGACAGTGCACGTACCTGTACGACACGGCGCACGGACACGGTGCAAAGTGTCGCGGGTCTTTCGCTGTGTTACGAGATAGTGTGCGTACCTGTATGACAAGGCGCAAAGTGTCGTGGGTCTAGCGTCGTGTTGCGACGGCGCATCACTAGCGGCAGGCACTCGCGCGGGTATCTCGTCCGTTTTCGGTAGAAGGCTAAATACGTGAACATCCGGCGCAAGACTCGGCGCTCGGCAGCACCATTTGACAAACGGTGCAGAACACGGCAGAAACCTTAGCTGTTTTCATCGCCGTTTTGCACAGGTATGGCCAGAAAGTTCCTGTTACTCGATGACGCAATCATAACTGAGAAAATACGATAAAATCATAACAAAACGTGCCGACCCAACGGTTCTATAAATCAACAGTACATCGAAAATATCCAACAAACCGAAACGGTCCGAGACAAACAACCAAGGATAGCACAATATCAAAATAAACCAGAAAAATAAAAGGAATAAAAGGTACTAGTATTACATTCTCTCCCTCTAACAAAAAGTTTCGGCCCGAAACTTAATATGTGAAAAACTCCGGATACTTCGACTTCATACTGTCCTGGATTTCCCATGTAGCTTCCTCCATTCCATGTCTTGACCATTGTACCTTCACCAAAGGGGTAGTTTTACGTCTAAGTTGTTTCACTCGGTGCTCCAAAATCTGAATCGGTTTCTCTTCAAAGGTGACGTCGGAACCCAATTCAATTTCCCCAAAATCAATAATATGGCTAGGATCCGACACGTATTTCCTCAACTGCGAGACATGAAACACATTATGCACGTGACTTAACGACAGAGGGAGACCCAAACGATAGGCGAGATCCCCAACTCGCTCTAAAATCTCAAAGGGGCCAATATACCTCGGTCTAAGTTTACCCTTCCGACCGAAGCGGTAAACTCCCCGAGTCGGCAACACCTTCAGTAAAACGTGATTTCCAACCTCAAACTCCAACGGTCGGCGACGCGTGTCGGCATAAGACTTCTGTCGACTCTGAGCCGTTAATAACCTATCACAAATCAGAGTAATCTTCTCTCTCGTCTCAACTACTAAATCTGTTCAGTACCTATTAATTCAGATGCGTCATCACAACATAAAGGTGATCTACACCTTCTTCCGTACAAATCCTCAAATGGTGCTATTTTAATCAAGGCGTGGCAACTGTTGTTGTACGTAAACTCGATCAACGACAGGTGCGACCCCCAATCATCTTTCTAGTCTAAAGCACATGCTCTCAACATATCCTCCAACGTCTATATCCTCCGCTCCGACTGTCTATCCGTCTGGGGGTGGTAAGATGTACTGAGTTTCAACCCAGTCCCCAAAGCTCGATGAACAACCTGCAAAAAATGTGATACGAACCGGCCATCTCGATCTGAAACAATACTCTTAGGAGTCCCGTATAACCTCACGATCTCTGCAATAAACACCCGAGCTAATCTGTCTGGTCCCCAAGTATCCTTAATACCCAGAAAATGAGCAGATTTGGTTAGTCGATCGACAATGACCTAAATCATGTTCATTCTAGTCCGAGTCCTAGGCATACTGGTAATGAAATCCATAGAAATATCCACCCACTTCCACTATGGGATAGGAAGTGGTCGCAATATCCCCGCGGGTCGCTGATACTCGATCTTAACCTATTGACAGGTCAAACATGTCGATACAAACTCGCTAACGTCTGTCTCCAAATTACTCCACCAGAAGTTACTCCTTACATCCTTGTACATTTTGCTCGTACCTGGATGTATGGAATAAGGCGTATTGTGAGCGTCTCTCAAGATTTTCTGTTTCAACTCAATATCACATGGTACACATAATCTGCCACGAAATCTTAAAATTCCGTCATCATATATCACAAATCCAGGGGTTATTCCTTTCTTTACGTCATCCCTTGCCTTGTCCGGATGGTAAAGAATCTCAAGATCGTAATCTTTAATTAATTCCATGCACCTACGCTACCTCATGTTCAATTCCTTCTGACTGAAGATATACTTCAGACGCTTTTGATCCGTGTAAATCTTACACGACGACCCATAGAGATAATGCCTCAAAATTTTTAGAGCGACAACAACCGCAGCTAGTTCTAAATCATGTGTAGGATAATTTGCTTCACATGGTTTCAACTGTCGAGACGCATAAGAAATAACCCTATCTATTTGCATCAGAACACATCCAAGTCTGAGGCCCGAAGCATCACTATAAATAACAAAGTCTTCAGTACCCTGAGGTAATAATACTGGTGCCAAAGTTAACCATCTATTTAACTCATCAAAACTGTTTTGTCTCTCCACACTCCATTCGAACTTCTGGGACTTCTGGAGCAACTGAGTAAGTGGTCGAGCGATCTTCGAAAATCCCTCGACAAACCTATGGCAATACCGAACAAGTCCCAAGAAACTCCGTGTCTCCTTCACATTCCTAGGTGGTTCCCACTCAATAATCGCCGCTATTTTCTGAGGATCCACCCAAACCCCATCAGCTGAAATTACATGCCCGAGAAATGTTACTCTCTTAAGCCAAAACTCACACTTGGAAAACTTTGCGTAAAGTTTCTCTGCTCTCAAAGTGTTCAACACTACGTGGAGGTGTACAACATGATCTCTCTCGTTCTGTGAGTACATAAGAATGTCATCAATGAAGACAACCACGAATTTATCAAGATAATATATGAAGACCTTATTCATCAACTGCATAAACACGACATGAGCATTAGTTAGCCCAAACGGCATAACTACAAATTCGTAGTGGCCATATCGAGTTCGAAAAGCAGTCTTCGGAATGTCTGAATCCCGAATCCTTATCTGATAATACCCCGGGCGCAAATCAATCTTAGAGAAAACAGTAGCTCCCTGAAGCTGGTCAACAAGTCATCTATACGGGGCAACGAATACTTGTTCTTGATGGTCAGCTTATTCAACTCCCGATAATCAATGCACAAACGGAACGAACCGTCCTTCTTCTTAACAAAAAGAACTGGTGCGCCCCAAGGCAAAACACTCGGTCGAATATACCCTTTGTCAAGAAGCTCACCCAGATGCTTTTTCAGTTCTAACATCTCAGTAGGTGCCATACGATACGGCACACGAGAAACAGGTGCTGCACTTGACTCGAGATCAATGTAAAATTCTACATCTCTAGATGTGGGTAATCCTGGAAGGTCATCCGGAAATACATCAGGATATTTGCTCACGACTGGAGTCGATGATAGATCAGTTCCACCATCATTGGTACTCAGGGCATAGCACCAATAATCGATACAGTCTTGTTTCAGTAATTTCATCGCCTTGACGGCTGAAATTAGTCTGCTCGAACTACTTGGATCACGACCCACGAAAGTATGCTCGACACCATTCTCAGCTAATATAGAAATAGTTCAATTCCGATAGTTAATAATAGCGCCATGCCGGACCAATCAATCATCTCTGAGGATCACATCTTCTCCCTTCAGATCTACCACAATGAGGTCCGAAGGCCAATCCCAACTCCCAATGTACACAAGACAATACCTAACCTTACGGTTACCAACCAAACGTCCCCACTCGGAGTACTCACTACAAACGGTTCACACTCAATAAAACAATCAAGAGCAATAAAAGAATGCGTAGCTCCTGAATCAAATAATATGGAAATAGGCTGAGAAAGTATCTACGTGGTACCTGCAGCTACCGGAGCCACCAAGTCCCTGTGTACCCCGTCGAGCAACCCCAGGTTAGATTGCCCCATTCGAAAGTAACCCTCGTGACCGGGGTCCAGCCGCTAAGCTACCAAGTCCCCGTGTGACCCCGTCGAGTCAACCCCGGGTGAGAGTTCCCTGAGAACAACCTCACAACACATAAACATCACAGCTTCATCACCGAAAAACATGCCATAAACTAGTGTAATAAAGTACTTGCCTTGGTTCATAAAATGCAAAGTGAACGACGAACGAAAAAGGATTCGGTCCGGATTATCTCCAAATTCCAATCCTAACAACAATAGAGACTCAATCAACTACAATCCCACTGAAAAACGAAGACTCATTCGAAGTTCTACCCTTAGGGACAATATACTGAACACTACAGAGGCATAAAAGGTTAAACTCGATCAACGAAGGAAAACTTGGAATTAATCCACAAAACTTCTAGGAAAACATGAAACAATGATTACACAACTATAATATACCATTAATCGAAGCAAAAACGATTGGAAAAACGAATTATAGCCAAGAACCCTAAAATTTGGTACAAGGACAATATACCTCAATTTGACGATGAAATGGTGGAAGGAAGATGATTGATTCGTGATATAATATCCAATTCTGAGTTATAAGATGATTGAATGCAACACCTGAGTGAAATCGCCCAAAACGCCCAAAAGTAGTGGAAAGCCGAGAGGAAGAGGTGAAAATGGGGTCAAAATCCGTGTCTGCCCTATTTAGATCTGGACGGAACACGGCGCAACAAACGGCCCAACTATCGCCGTATTTAGCACCGTGTTGCGGGACAGTGCACGTACCTGTACGACACGGCGCACGGACATGGCGCAAAGTTTCGTGGGTCTTTCGCCGTGTTGCGAGACACTGTGCGTACCTGTACGACACGGCGCACGGACACGGTGCAAAGTGTCGCGGGTCTAGCGCCATGTTGCCACAAACGGCGCATCACCCGCGGAAGGCACTCGAGCGGGTGCCTCGGCCGTTTTCGGCAGAAGGCTAAATGCGCGAACACCCGGCGCAAGACTCGGCGCTTGGAAGCGCCGTTTGACAAACGGCGCAGAACACGACGGAAACCTTAGCCGTTTTCATCGCCTTTTTGCACAGGTATGGCCAGAAAGTTCCTGGTTACTCGACGACGCAATCACAACTGCGAAAATAAAATAAAACCGTAACTTAACATGCCGACCCAACGGTCCGAGAAATCAACAATACATTGAAAATATCCAACAAACCGAAACAGTCTGAGACAAACAACCAAGGATAGCAAAATCAAAATAAACCGGAAAAATAAAAGGAATAAAAGGTACTAGTATTACAGTTACAGGGAAATAAGGTAATACAAGCATAAATTATGCTTTGCAGTGTACAACCCTAACACATGAGTCATGACGAGGGGGACACCCCCAAAATATAGGATTCATAAAAATCAAGAATCTCGATGAAATTATGAGGGTGTGGCCAGCGACCCACTTTTATGATATGTCATGAATCATAAAGTACGATGATGTCGAACCTCGCTCGGTTAGATGAAATAAACATCGAGCCGATTGGCCTAAGAGAAATATTCCAAGTAGAACTAGATTCTCTGACAAAGAGAGGGGTATTAGGTATAGGTAGTGCTAACCTAACCAAGTATAAATGTTGAAGGACATAACCGAGCCTTTGTCGTAAAGCGTAGTGAGAATAATATAGTCCTAATGTAAAAGGTTCATGAAGTAATGCTTCACACTGTCCTGGAATTGATTACGAGGAAATGTACTCCCACGTAAGGATAAAGCCGATAGTATGAATTTCTGGACTTTTTGTGAACGTTTTTTTGGAAATTTTCTCCAGTTGCTGGAGGTTCTCTATTTATAGGACTGGGAGTCGCTGGGCGATCGCCTCTGCTGCATTATAATAAACGGGCGATCATCTTTAGCACATGGTTTGGTCTCCTTAAAATCCGTAGAAGTTGCTGGCTGCCAGAAGTGCGAGCCAATGAGAGGCCAACACGCATCTGTGTCACTGTCTTGGGAGTCCCTACGACGGTATATATTGAGCCTGTGTGTGACCCAAGTTAATTTTCTCGAGTAAATGTATTTTGTATTTTTTTTGACATCGTGGTCATTTGACATGTTATGTAATTGATCATGCCAATTGGAATGTAATTGATAGGTTGTTTACTCGACCTTGTTGGTCGACGTATGTTTGTTGGGTTTATTGTTCGACTTTGTCAGTCGATGTTGTATTGTGTTGTAAGGGTTTTCGCCTTATAGACCCTTAAAACGGGAATCTACGGCGGCTAAAGTTTCAAGAAGAACAGTTTACCTGTACATGCCAACCCTCAGGATCGTCTTCACTCACAAATGGAGCATCAGACAACCCTAATATTTCAAGCGTCCTTTCAATCCGAAGCAAAGCATTGTCATACAAAATCTTCAATTTTTTAATCCCATGAGGCTTCGAGGCCTACCCACCACTTCTCAAAATTGGACCGAACATCATATGCTGCGGGCCCATCAATCATACAGTGCAAGTCGTGCCACGGCTCTCTTGGACAACCAAAAACATTTCCCTGTTCATGTACCGACTTGAATTAACCCAAAAAGAAAATCGAAAAGGCAATGTTTTCTACAACAAAAAAACTACAAGGAAATCTAACTGTGAATAGCATGTAAATAATGCAAAATTGGTCATGTATATATACGGTGATGCAATATTAGTCCTATAACTTCTAAATTTGCAATCTTAGTCCTTTGACGATTCGGCCGCTCAGCAAAAATAACAATATTTGTCTTGTAACTGGCTACCAATGGCATTTTGAGAATAAGTGTAATACTGACAGGGCGCCCTCCTGGACGAAATTTGCACCAACTTAAAACTTAAAGAATCAAAATTGCGGAACCATGATTATGAAAAAAGTATAACATATACGACTAAAATCGCAACTTTGAATTTTGACAGGACTAGTTTTGCAATTTCGGCAATAGGAAATAGTGCAATTAAACAGAATAAAATGCACTAGAGGCATAAGGAAAACAAATTATACTGGGACTATACTGAAGTAGATAGCAAAAGAGAAACTTCCGAGAAACACAGAAATTATTTGTGGATCAACTAGGACTGCACTACCTATTATTTTGAAGAAAGACCGACTAGAGTTTTTGTTTCCTCTAAAGTTTTTTGTAGTGTAATAATTTGTGCTAGATTACTGAATGTAAATAAGTTGTAGTAGGATACGGAGAGGGAGAGGCAGAGAAGGGGGGAGGGCATATATATATATATATATATATATATATATATAGAGAGAGAGAGAGAGAGAGAGAGAGAGAAAGAGAGAGAGAGAGAGAGAGGGAGAGCATACACAAAGCATTGTCATGCTGCAATAAATGTGACAACACCCAAAACAGTCGCCCATCTTCAAGTTTGATCAAGCAAAAAAAGTCAGAAAGTGACAAAACTGAAATTTAGGTGCCCTGTTGGGAGATCCTACACATACAAACACAAGCAGAACCAAAATCATAGAAAGTGACGAACTACATAGACGTACATTTAACCATGCAATCTGGATTTGTGGAATAAGACAATCAAAATACGTTGTTAAAGGTATTCCTAGAAAAGCAAAAAAAAAAAAAAAAGGAGAGAGAGAGAGATGTTAATTGATGATTAATTCTGCTAGTGACTGAGCACAAAAACTATGTAACTTAAAATCTTGTGGCATTTAACCAGCTTTGGTTAAGGACCAGCCAACTCAAAAGTGGAAATATGGAAAGTTCATATGGGAAGTGACATATGAATATACTAGCTTGTATCTCAATTATATAAGTGAAGCTTTACTGTACCATCTTCCTAGTAGTCCCCGGATCAAGATATGGATCAATTTCCTCAGCTGTGACACCACCACCATTTAGAGCTATACTCTGTCAAATCTGCGAAATTATTTTGGCAAAAGAAATTATCACGTAAACGTTTTTCTAAGAGGTTGAAGAATAGAAACTAATGAAGACATATTCATACATATGATTAAATAGGACAAAAAGGAAAGATTACAGCTGCATGTTCTAACTAGTATAGAATTTGAATCTCTTACTAGATGTGAAGTCCTAATAGTTCAAAGTACTTAACTATAGAACACATTTAAAAGCTAAAAGCTACTTAATATACTCCTTCACTAAAAATTTGTAGTCCAAATGATCCAAAAGTTCTCAACTTTAGATCATCTTTAGAACGTAGTAAACACATTGCCATTACTTGGGCTTCTTTTAGAGAACTCTAAGGTCAGGGCTTTCGTTGGCTCTAAAGCTTAAGAGATTGAAGACTACTAATTTGTTCCACCATTGTCCCCATAGTTCTATATTATTCCCTCCCTTTGGGGGTCATGATTGTGTTCTCATACTCCTACAACATTATGTGTTGTTTTCTAGTAAAGTAAATGCATTTATCAGAGTGCCAAATTCTAATGTGGTGCATCCTAGAAGTGTATTGTTGATGTCCAGGAAGTACTTGCATTCAGAAGTCGAAGAGTAAAATGTACATAAAGCATGTGTGGCAAATAAATATACATAAAGCTTAAACATATAACAGATAACAAAATCTAAGTAGTTAAAAGAAGTTTCCTTGTAATTAAGCATAATCTCACGGTAAATTTTGCAACTATCCGTAGAATATGAAGAGTTAATGACGTAATTACCAAGTTCATAAGCTTTAGCTGCTACTCGCGCCGCTATCTGAGCTGAAATCTTTCGGATGTACGAGAATGGTGGATATATGAGCCACTTATCTAGATTCTCTTGGCTAACCTGTGCAGTCAATGCTTCCGGTGTTCCAAAAAAAAATCGAGACGACCAAGGATGTATAGAATGAAGAAAAATATCAAAACAAGAACATGATTAACCGAGTATAATTATCAGGAGCTCACATGCTGCCAAAAGCATGTCGTCGTGAACTCGGATTGCACCAGAAATTATCAACCCCAGACCAAGTTCGGGAATGATGTATGCATTATTTGCCTAAAGCCACGGAAAGATCACGATGAAGTCAAGCAAAATAATTAATGCAATAAAAAATGAACGATAAGAATTATAAATGCTTAAGAGTCTCGACCTGGCCAGACACATAGAATTTCCCATTATATTCAACCGGATCAAATGGGCTCCCGCTAGCAAAAATGGCTCGGTCCTAAATTTCGAATGGAACAGAGGAAATAAGTTGGAAAAAAATAAAAGAATTACTATCATGACAATTAATTACTTTAATAACGTGAATTAAAGGGTAAATATATATTATTACCTTACTCCATTTGTAGGCTTCCTCAGAGACCTAACAATCAGTCCCTACAGAGGAAACCACGAGTTTTCAGTAATGGAGATGGGAATTAAAGTGCAAACTCGATACCTACTCGAATAGCTCAGCTGGCTCAGCTAACTTAGACCACTAATCGACTCTGCCCACTCAAGTCCATGATTTCACAATAATCACCCTGTAATTGGTTATTTCTTAAATTACAAGACAACATGAACAAATGCAACAATTATGAATCCACTTATCGGAAGCCCAAAATGCGCAATCAGGTCACTCAATCAATCAGAAATGTAAAATAAATTAAATAAATATAATTGCACTGCATATGAACAGATATAGCATAACTAGTCATTCATCTAAAGGCAACAATCCACAAAGCTAATCAACTGAAAAATACAATTCAATAAATATCAGAAACAGTGATCTTTATATTCACGTATATACATAAATCAAAGATTAAAAATGTAAAACAAAAAGGCACAAATGACATACATGTCCTCTTGCGGGCGGCAGGGTAAGCACAAGCGGAGCAGCGGCTCTTCTGAAGGTGGAAACTCCGGCGGCCGCACCTCACACACAGTGTGTGTGTCTTGTTCCTCCTCTTACCAAAGATTCCAGTTCCTTTCCCCTACGACATTTCCAAAACAAAAACACAAAAATCATAATTAAACGCAAATAAATATAATCAAACCCGAGCCGATAAGCAAAAGATCTAAGTCGGATATCACATAGATGAAATCGTAGGGTGTTTAGAAGAGATCAGATAAGAGGTTACCATGGCTATGAAGTTACTGAAACCCTCGGAGGAGCGGTTGAGAAAATGAGAGTGGAGGCTTTTATCCGAAGTGTGAGTAAAAATGAATGGAGGGGTTTTAGGGTTGGGTTTTAATGGATATTGATTATTGGGGCGTTTAATGGATACTTGCGGAGCTCGTCAACAGGGCTTGGCGCCTATGCAAAGGCGCGACGATGAGGACTACCAGCGGTGGGTGGCAGTCAGGCGCGACCACAACGGGAGAAAAAATGGGGAGACGGAGGATTGTGTGGAGTCTACGATTTTGAATGTCTGAGAAGAAGAGGGTGAGCCTAGGTCCGGGAAAGGATAGGAGGTGAATGAAGAAAGAGTTATTTGCGTGTGTTTTTTTTATTACTATACGTTAGTTAGTTAGTGTCAGAAATTATAGATGCCTAGATTAGTGATACTCCGATATGAGCAATTAGTGACACTTAAATGCTAAATACAAAAACTAATCTAATTTTATATATTTAGTGACACATAACACAAAACTGTCAGAACATAAGTGTCACTAAAGCTTTTTTTTAGTAGTGCAATCAAATAGATAAACATAATAGATAATCTGATTCACTATGTCACCATAATAGATAAACCAATCAAATAGTTAAAATAATAGAAAGCATAATATTAAAACATAATTTGCGAACCCACTAGTTCACTTTCACCTAATCAAATAGATAATCTGATTTCTGACCATTTAGCGACACTAACAATCAAAATTAAACCTTATAAATCAAAATTGGAAGCGACAGTCAAGAATAGAACCTTTACAGAGGATTAATGAGAAATTGAAAGCAACAATCAAAATTGGAAGAAGAAGGTACTGGCTCTGAAGAAGAAGCGCCGGTGGGATCTGCAACAACGGCGGTGGCGTAACAGTGTCGAGAAGGGGGTAGGGTGGATGGGGGTGACAAGCGTGGCAGTGGCGATTGCAATATCCGTACTTTTCTACTTTTGGTAATTTTCACTTTTAGTGCATTTCTATTTTTGGCCACTCACTTGTGATTATTTCGATATTTTGAAACTATCGCATTCTACACCTTTTTGGGTCATTTTGTAATTCCAAAGTTTTGAGCGTATGAATATTCATTTTCTGTATCTTCGGATGGTCGGAATCACGTGTTTGTTTAGCGCTTGGGTTCGTGTTTTGATGCTCTTCGTAAGCGCTTGTTGGATGTTGTTGATCTTCGAGTTTTGCATCGTCCGGAGCTTCTTCGGGCTGACCGGGCTGCAAAATTAAGTTGCTGTACATAAGGCATTAGCGCGCTATTTTACCTTATTAGCGCACGTTAACTTGTTGAGACAGAACGTCTCATAGTTTCTGTAAAGCATGCTAAGTCGTGATTAGCGTACGCTAACTGTTATGGACAGAAGGTTCTGTCATTCACTGGACATCCTCTGTAGCGCACGCTATGTATAGCATTAGTGTACGCTAACGAGTGATTGCAGTAGGTCCAGTTTCCTTTCAAGCTCGTTAGCGCATGCTAATTATTGAGTTAGCGCACGCTAACTGAGACCTGTATATTAGGACGGACAACCGTGTTCTAATTCATTTTCTCCTCATTTCCAACCCTACAGACGAGCGGACGCGAGAGAGGTGGTCTTGAGGCGATTTGGTGCAACCTTTCATTATCTATCACGATTTCTGGTTCGGCAACAAAGATTATACAACATCTAATCCGTTTATTCCTTCCGAATTGAGGTAAATTCTTTAAAACCCTAGTTTGGGAATTTTTGGGGGTTTTCTTAGATTCATTCGTTTAATTCATTATGAAGCTTGAAATCCTTGAGATTATGAAGAAAATATTTCATACCCATGTTTCTCTTACGATTATACGAATGTTTTTGTGTATTACTCGGACTTGAGAGGGTTTGGGTAATCTCCAACTTGTATGTGAATATCCTTGAAGAATTGTGAATCATAGGTGGGGTTTCAGGAGCTCCTTCTTGTGAATTGAGTATTGCTTGTTGATTACCGTATTCCTTACGAATCGTTTAGGGCCGGAAGTGCGTTCTTGGACCAACCGAGCTTGAATACCTTTTCTGTAACACCCCCAATCCGCTCAGGGATATTACACGCCGTAGAACCTTTCTTCAAGGATCTACCAGGCTGGTAACAACATCGAACAACTCAACAATGCCTTTCAGGCTAAACTGACTCAGTAGACCGATTTGGACTTTCAATAAAAACATACAACTCAATCACAATACATGACCACGCAGGGGTCGAATACAACACATTCCCTTACAATGGGGAAAGAATACTGCAGTGGAAATAAAATACAACTAAACCAATACGACATCAAACGGCTCCTCGTGTGATTAGTATCGTTCATCTTTCATCATCCTTCATGCCGACCCTGTGCTATGCTCCCCAAAACCTGAATACAATACAGACACCCACCCCCGATTACTCGGGGGTTAGCAAAATTCCACTATTTTGCTAGTGCAAGTACAAAGTGCAAAATACGAGTCATACAATTCGAATTCCAAGAATGATAACAACCAGGAATCCTCGAAGATCCAAACATAACGAAAATACTTCCCGAGGCAAGAGTTTGGATAAAGCTTTCCAAATTCTAAAGATCACAAATCAAGAGAACAATTTGTAAAACGGTTTAAAATGCCCTCGGGAGTTTTAACGGAAAACAATTTAGGATTTTCAAATCCCTCTCTTTCCAAAAATCAACAGGGGTCACAGCCAAAGGTTTTGTTTTCACAAATAGTAAACCAACAACAATTCACAGGGTCAAAGCCCACGTCACGTGTCCTCGACGGACATAAAACCAACACCAACTTGTGAAGTTTTACTCGTAAATCTAGGGCTATACCACTGGATTCTCTTCGTGGCCCCGTCGGACCCTCCTGAGGTGAGAAAAATACATTCACAAAACACACACACCAACTCGTGAAGTTTTACTCGTGAATCCAGGGCTATAAAATTGGATTCCCTCCGTGGCCCCGTCGGACCCTCCCGAGGTGAGCAAAATACATTCACAAAACTCACACACCAACTCGTGTATCCAGGGCTATACCATTGGATTCCCTCCGTGGCCCCCGTCGGACCCTCCCGAGGTGAGCAAAATGCATCCACACAAATTTATATATATCATACCAAGGATATTCGAGTAATTCACCCAGAAGCAACAAACACGGAGTACGATACAATTGTCAAATCACAACGTACCGAAATTGTAACACCCCCAATCCGCTCAGGGATATTACACGCCGTAGAACCCTTCCTCAAGGATCCACCAGGCTGGTAACAACATACAACAACTCAACCATGCCTTTAAGGCTAAAATTACTCAGTAGACCGATTTGGTCTTTCAATAGATACATACAACTCAAATACAAATCATGCCCACACAGGGGTCAAAATACAACCACACCCGTACAATGGGAAAAATATAGCAGCGGAAACTAAAGTACAACTGAACCAATAAACAATATACGGTTCCTCATGTGATTAGTATCGATCATCTTTCATCATCCTTCGTGCCGACCCTATGTTATGCTCCAAAACCTGAATGCAAAAACAGACATCCACCCCCCGAATACTCGGGGGTTAGCAAAACTCCACTGTTTTGCTAGTGCAAGAACAAAGTACAAATACGATCCATACAATTCACATTCCACGAATAACAATAACCAGGAATCCTCAAAGATTCAAATACAACAAGATGAACACTTCCCGAGGCGAGAGTTTGAGTAAAGACTTCCCAAAATTTCAAGATCAAAATATCAAGGGAAACAATTTATAAAATGATTTGAAATACCATCGGGAGTTTTAATAGAAAATTATTTTGGATTATCAAATCCTACTTTTCAAAACCCAAAAGACGAAAGGGGGTCACTACCCCAAAAGTTTATTTTCCGAAAAATGACCTTTACCAAACCATTGGGATTTTAGCCCCAAATCCGTCAAATGACCTTTATAAAACCATTGGGATTTTAGCCCCAAATCTCATCAACTCACAGTACACAAGAACGACCATAAAGTTCGTCTCCCAACATCAAAATCCACAATTAAAGGATTTAACACAAACAACAAAATACTCTAGTGCCATCCTAGCCAAGTAAGCCAAACGAACACTTACCTCTTACACACTTAGTCGATGCATGCAATCATGAAAACATAGTTCCAAAGCACTCATTTCCGGAAATGCCAATATCAAATCACATTTGCAAAATGCACCACAATTAACCGCGGACCCACAGCTTCGTGGATCCCTACCGAGACCCCGTCGGATCTAACCCGTAGTGGTTAAAAGCAAGCTCGCGGTCCCACAGCTTCGTGGAGCCCTACCGAGACCCCGTCGGATCTAACCCGTAGTGAGCATACACACACACACGTTACTCATGCAATACTAATGTGCTAAGAATGTAAGTTCATCAAGAATACTTACTAGAGATGGCCATTTATCCGACAACATTATCAAACTCTTCAAAACACAATAACAAGATTAAACACGGAATACACTATTCCATAACTTTAAACAATAGGAATATCATCAAAGCCTTCAACGTTCAAAATAATCAATTCCCAAAACACAACGTTCACAAAACACACACGCGTTTTAAAAGAGAGCCTTTAACGAGGCCAAACCGAAATCTTTTGAAACTTCATTTCAAACAACCAAACAAACACACCAAGACGATCACCGATCATCATATCCATAAAATAAGAAAAGTATGGGCAAGGTACTTGCCTCGAATAACCACAACGCGGAGAATCGGCCGAAGTAGGTTGGCACGAACCGACTGCGAACTCGCCGACTCCACCGAACGACAATCCACAACAATGAACTACGAACGAAAACAATAACAACGAAAATGAATTCCAAAGTACGACCCAAAGCCGCTGAATTCAAAGAACAAATGATGAAGGTTCAAGGATTTCCCCCAAAACGGCCAAGAACACGATTCGTCCCGACAAAAAACCAAAACGGAATTCCAAGTTGAAATATGGATATACTATCCATAGAATGTGTTTAACAACATCATTTAACCACAATCGATCCATCGAAAACGGATGAAAAACGAGATCGAGGACAAATCCCCCAAAAAGTCAATTCGAAGGAAATCAAGAAATATACTTCGATTCGACGAAGAACAATGGATTAAATGATGTTAAACACAAGAATACTACCAAGATTAATCATACCCATCATGAATTAATCAACAACACGGAACGAATCGGACAAAAATGCAAAACCCCCCAAATTCACGAAATTAGGGTTCTAAGGAAGATTACCTTGATTCGCTGGATCAAAGGATGATAACGGATGATTTATTGATGTTATGAACTCAAGAACTTCGTGTATTTGTTGTCAAACAACATGGCTCGAAGATCTCCAAGTCTCCAGCCGCGGAAGAGAAGGATAGGAAATGAAAAACGAGATGAAATGTGACTGCTCAGCCACATTTATACTGGGCCGGACTAGCGCACGCTAGGCTGCCGAGCTAGCGTGCGCTATCGGCCTAGGCCGCGATCCGATGCCTTACGGACTAGATCTCAGCCAGTAGCGTCGCGCGACCTTCCGGCCAGAAGCGTCGCTACTCCGGCCACGTGGCGTCTGCGGCGTCCGATGGCGTGCGCTACCTGGCGAGCCTGACCGCGTCCCGAACCCCCCGGACTCCACTGGCCAGACCCGCTAGCATGCGTTAGGCGGCCGATAGCGTGCGCTACACTACTGTTAGCGCGCGTACCTTCCGGCCGTGGCGTGCGCTCGCCGGTTCCTACCGCACCGTCCGGCCGGTGCCCGCAATCGTCCGGCGATCCAGAACCGTCCGTGATGCGACCACCGGGGCTCGGCGACCCGATTTCCGAAAACGTGCGGGCGAACACGACGAAAAGTTCGCGGACAACATCAACGACCCGAAATGAAAACATAATACCATAATTAATCATACACGACCAAGAAACGGGTCGAGACAACAATTACAGATACGGATACCCGTAACTTTTAAGAAATTACAAAATGGCCCAAAACGCCCGGAAATCACGATACGTGATCGAATAACCAAACCGAAGTTCACAACATGTCTAACAAAATTAAACGGACTTACGGGAAACTCGAAACAGCAGTTTCGAACGAGATTCGCAAGAATCGAACTCAAGTGCGGAAAAGTCGCTAAAAAGCACGGAACTCAACAAAACGACACCTAAACGAACTCGGATGTCAAAAAGTGTAGAATTAATCATTCTCAGAATGACGAAACGGTCATGAGCGAGTCGTCAAAACGGACTACGACCGAAAAAAGAAATTTACCGAAAATCGAAAAATGCGGATATTACAGAAATGAGATAACATATGTATATATTTTATCGAAGCACAACAACACCGAGCGTATTCATAGGGTTCACTTAATCATTCACGAGACACAACATTCACAAAACACATGCGTTTTGAAAGAGTGCCTTTAACAAGGCTAACCGAATCTTTGAAAGTTCAATTCAAACGACCAAACAACCACATTTAGACGATCACTAATTATCATATCCATAAAACAAGAATTGTATGGACAAGGTACTTGCCTCGAATAATCACACACGCGGATAATCGACCGATAGTAGTTGGCACGAACCGACTACGAACCCACCGACTCCACCGAATGCTAACCCGCGACAATAAACTATGAACAACAATAAAAATAATGAAAATGAATTCCATAGCATGACCTAAAGTCGCTGAATTCAAAGAACAAACGACAAAAGTTCAAGGGTTTCCCCCAAAACGGCCAAGAACACGAATCAACCCGTCAAAACATGAAAACAGAATTCCAAACCAAAATATGGATATGCAATCCATAGGATATGTTTAACAACATCATTAAACAACAATCGGTTATCAAAATCGGATGGAAAACGAAATCAAGAACAAAACTCCCAAAAAGTCAACTATAGGGATTCAAGAAAAAATACCTTAATTGGGCGAAGAACAATGTATTAGATGATGTTATAATCACCTAGGGTGCTCCAAAACACCATGGAATGGAAGAAAATTAGCCCAGGTCGCGAATCCTGGTCGCCACGTCTCAGACCCGCGGAGGAAGATGAAGAAATGAAGAAAAATGAAGATTAATGACTGCTGTCCAGTTTATATACTGGACAGCTTAGCGTGCGCTAATCCTACATGATTAGCGTGCGCTATCGAAGCATCAGAACAAACGTTCTGCCAAAATTCACAGTTAGCGTGCTAACCACCAAAACTTAGTGTGCGCTAACGAAACCTCCAGACCCAGTCCAGTAGCCACTGGACTGCCTCGAACTACCAGTTAGCGTGCGCTACCAAACCTGTAGCGTGCCCTAACTACTGCACCATAGCGCGCTAATCACCTGCCCTTGGCGTGCGCTAACGGCCTGAATCCAACTACTGACCTCAGACCCTGCTGCTCGATAGCGTGCGCTAATGCAGTCAGAACTACAGCAGTAGTGCTCTCAAAGCTGGTTACAACCACGGACTCCTCCGATCGAAATACTAAGTTCAAGATACGCACGAAAGGCTCCAGAATAAGATCATACTAAGAGCTTGAGTTACAATCAAACTCGCACGCGACCATAAAAAGGGTCGAGACAACGAATACGTATACGGATACCCACAACTATGGGAAATTATAAAAATAGCCCAAAACGCCCGAAAATCACGATACGTGATCGAATAACCAAACCGAAGTTCATAACACGTCTAACAAAGTTAAACGGTATTACGGGAACTCAGAACAACAGTTTCAGATGAGATTCGTAAGAATCGAACTCAAGTGCGGGAAAGTCACTTAAAAGCACGGAACCCAACAAAACGACACCGAAACGAACTTGGTCGTCGAAAAGTGCAGAATTAAACATTCTCAGAATGACGAAACGGTCAGAAGCGAGCCGTCAAAACGGACTCCTGCTGAAAAAAAAGAAAATTATCGGAAATCAAAATTGCGGATATTACATACTACCCTCCTTAAAAAAAGTTTCGTCCCGAAACTTAAAACAAGTAGGGAGAAGTAATATACCGTCAGGAAAACTCAACGAGATAAACAAGAAACGCGTAACTTACGCCCAACGACGAAACGTTACAAGCAACACAAAGGAATATACGGCGTGAAAACACGCTTCACGACGACCAAGACAACGCCACCGGTAGAGACATAATTAAAACCAATAAGTGACAAGCGTCATCACCTAGATAATACAATCAAGTAGATTATCCAAACTATCACAAAACACAAAGCACCTATTACAAGGAAACACGCACAGTCTAGAAAACAGAAAATAAACACAAATGATTCACAAGGACAACCACAAGCAATTCGGACTACGCCGAAATCCTCAAGAACCCACACTAGGCATCTCCGTGTCCTTTCGGAGCAGATACGGAATCTCGGTCCCCAAACCTCTCAGCTACCGTCTCGCAATGCACGCTTGGTGAGCCACCTGGCCACACTCGAAACAGTTGACTAACGGTGAACGAAAATTCTTCGCGGTACGAGGTCAGGCAACAACAATCGGACAACCACGATTGAACAATAATGAACGAACAACAACGACCGAACAACAACGACCGAACAACAACGATCGAACAACAATGATCGAACAACAACGATCAAATAACAATGATCGAACAACAACGGCCGAACAACAACGATCAAATAACAATGATCGGACAACAATGATAGAACAACAATGATCGAGTGACAACGGTCGAACAATGACTCCGAAGTCCACACTTCAACTCAAGACATTAAAGAGCTGGTAGAAACTAAAAGACGTTAATTCCGGACAAGGTTCACAAGAATCGAATCGAACTCGGAAAATTCACAACGATAAACAGATCGATCTGAAACAAGGTCAAAACCCGTTCGAACGATGACAACCGAGATACCAAACAAGTTCAAAAAGTATCAACGAACACGAGCAAGTCAATAGAAATTAGAATGAGAAAATGCAGAAGTCAAAAATAACACGAGTATTACACTCGACCTCTTATAAAAGAAGTGTCGTCCCCGCAACTCACAACAACGGGAGCAAGGTAACAACACAAAAAGCAACCGACAGAAACATCTCCCATGGGCCTCTCAGAGCCTATCCTGATATCTGTGCTAAAGCGCGAACTCCGGAAGTCTCGGTAACCAATTCGCAAAACTGAATTCTGTGTCCCTCGAGTCCACACTTGAAATGCGTTACAGACGAGAAGGACAATTGGTACGTACATGCCCCCGGCACAATACGGTTGAAGCACCTCGGCTCGGCATACCCAATATACAAATGCTAGATATAATGGAACATAACATCGCAAAACAACATACCGGAGATGCCAACTCAGCATAACATATCAACACATACAAAAATCACAACGACCACGGCATCGTTCAACGATTACAACGGCCCGAACGATAACCAGCATATAATTACTAAACATCATGAAACAATCACATATTTACACAAATGTACAAACCCAAGCTTTAACAGCCCGCACATGTGCGACAACACACAATTCACTATGAAGCGACAAACATTAAATGCCACATCACACCTCTCACGGAGGGCTAGTACAACAAATGCGTGGCGAACGACTCAACGCTCACACCACTAACTCGATCACAACTCGGGGGTTAACACCCTAACGAAAGTTGGAACATCATACATACCTTCTCCGACCACAAGCAGGAAGTGATAGGTTTTAAAAACGAAAACCACCTTTGAAAAAAATGATTTTGGAAATACTAGTTGATCTTGAGTATCACCTTTCAAAAAGTTGTACAAACACCCTTATCGAGACTTTGAAAAACCATCTTGCGTTTGATAAATAAAAAAAATGAGGACACTTTTCTTTTAGAGGAAGACTTTCAGAATATTCGACCCTCGGGTCTAAGCAAAAGCGTTTCTAAATCATTGAAAGTATCTCAAAACATTTTGGTCCTCAAGTGGAAAATTTTTGAAACATATTGTGGCACCTTGGAAGTACCGCGAGAAAATAATTCATTTTAAAAGTACGTCTCGAAATTTATTTACTAAGATACTCAAGTTTTTCAAAAATAATACAATAGTCTAGAATGCCCAAAAATTCATGCGTATAAACCTCGCTTATACACATCATAGTACACGCATCAATTCGTTCAAAATCAAGACAATACAAGTCTTCTGAGCCTCAAAACAAACAGTCAAATAGCACAGTTCAAACTTGTCTAGGACTGGGGCTAAACCACTGGTCCATCTGAAGCCTCTACGGACTGAGCAAATCACACCCATATACATTTCCATACCATATTGAGCACAAGGTTTCACGAAAACACTTGAAAAAGAACAAATCATTTTAAAATACATACGCAGCGGACGAAACCAACAGTCAAGAGTACATAAACAGCGACACCACTCCTCATATAAACAAAATATGAGAGTCACATATACGCATCACGAAACCGAGAAACTGCATAAAGATTCCATCACTTAACACATAATCATACCAGTAACTCGCATCAGACGAGGCACAATCACAAATAAGGGAGACTTACATCCACAGGTCGCACGAAGATGATGATCGCCCCACGATACTAATCACGACCAACAAACTCAGATGACGCGTCGCGACACGACTCAGTCAGATAAAATCCGACGAGACAAAAACTCAACAGACACCACTAAACCCGACAGCCTAGGTTTCCACAACCTGGGCTCCGATACCATTTATGTAACACCCCCAATCCGCTCAGGGATATTACACGCCATAGAACCTTTCCTCAAGGATCTACCAGGCTGGTAATAACATCGAACAACTCAACAATGCCTTTAAGGCTAAACTGACTCAGTAGACTGATTTGGTCTTTTAATAATAACATACAACTCAATCACAATACATGCCCATGCAGGGGTCGAATACAACACATTCCCGTACAACGGGGAAAGAATATTGCAGCGGAAATAAAATACAACTAAACCAATACGACATCAAACGGGTCATCGTGTGATTAGTATCGTTCATCTTTCATCATCCTTCATGCCGACCCTGTGCTATGCTCCCCAAAACCTGAATGCAACACAGACATCCACCCCCCGATTACTCGGGGGTTAGCAAAATTCCACTATTTTGCTAGTGCAAGTACAAGGTGCAAAATACGAGTCATACAATTCAAATTCCAACAATGATAACAACCAGGAATCCTCGAAGATCCAAACATAACGAAAATACTTCCCGAGACAAGAGTTTGGGTAAAGCTTTCCAAATTCGAAAGATCACAAATTAAGAGAACAATTTGTAAAATAGTTTAAAATGCCCTCGGGAGTTTTAACGGAAAACAATTTAGGATTTTCAAATCCCTCTCTTTCCAAAAATCAACAGGGGTCACAGCCCAAAGGTTTTGTTTTCACAAATAGTAAACCAACAACAATTCACAAGGTCAAAGCCCACGTCACGTGTCCTCGACGGACATAAAACCAACACCAACCCGTGAAGTTTTACTCGTGAATCCAGGGCTATACCATTGGATTCCCTCCGTGGCCCCGTCGGACCCTCCCGGGGTGAGCAAAATACATTCACAAAACACACACACATCAACTCATGAAGTTTTACTCGTGAATGCAGGGCTATACCATTGGATTCCCTCCGCGGCCCCGTCGGGCCCTCCCGTGGTGAGCAAAATACATTCACAAAACACACACCAACTCGTCAATCCAGGGCTATACCATTGGATTCCCCCCGTGGCCCCATCGGACCCTCCCGAGGTGAGCAAAATGCATCCACACAAATTTATATATATCATACCAAGGATATTCCAGCAATTCACCCAAAAGCAACAAACACGAAGTACGATACAATTGTCAAATCACAACGTACCGAAATGAGATAACATATGTATATATTTTATCGAAGCACAACAACACCGAGCGTATTCATAGGGTTCACTTAATCATTCACGAGACACAATATTCACAAAACACACGCGTTTTGAAAGAGAGCCTTTAACAAGGCTAACCGAATCTTTGAAAGTTCAATTCAAACGACGAAACAACCACATTTAGACGATCACTACTTATCATATCAATAAAACAAGAATTGTATGGACAAGGTACTTGCCTCGAATAATCACACACGCGGAGAATCGACCGATAGTAGGTTGGCACGAACCGACTACGAACCCTCCGACTCCACCGAGTGCTAACCCGCGACAATAAACTACAAACAATAATAACAATAATGAAAATGAATTCCATAGCACGACCTAAAGTCGCAGAATTCAAAGAACAAATGACGAAAGTTCAAGGGTTTCCCCCAAAACGGCCAAGAACCCGTCAAAACATGAAAATAGAATTCCAAACCAAAATATGGATACACAATCCATAGGATATGTTTAACAACATCATTAAACAATAATCGGTTATCAAAATCGGATGGAAAACAAAATCAAGAACATAACTCCCAAAAAGTCAACTCTAGGGATTCAAGAAAAAATACCTTGATTCGGTGAAGAACAATGGATTAGATGATGTTATAATCACCTAGGATGCTCCAAAACACCTTGGAATGGAAGAAAATTAGCCCAGGTCGCGAACCCTAGTCGCCACGTCTCAGACCCGCGGAGGAAGATGAAGAAATGAAGAAAAATGAAGATTAATGACTGCTGTCCAGTTTATATACTGGACAGCTTAGCGTGCGCTATCGAAGCATCAGAACAAACGTTCTGCCAAAATGCATAGTTAGCGTGTGCTAACCACCAAAAGTTAGTGTGCGCTAACGAAACCTCCAGACCCAGTCCAGTAGCCACTGGACTGCCTCGAACTACCAGTTAGCGTGCGCTATCAAACCTGTAGCGTGCGCTAACCACTGCACCATAGCGCGCTAATCACCTGCCCTTGGCGTGCGCTAACGGCCTGCATCCAGCTACTGACCTCAGACCGTGCTGCTCGATAGTGTGCGCTATGGAGATCCCTTAGCGTGCGCTAATGCACTCAAAACTACAGCAGTAGTGCTCTCAAAGCTGGTTACAACCACGGACTCCTCCGATCGAAATACTAAGTTCAAGATACGGACGGAAGGCTCCAGAATAAGATCATACTAAGAGCTTGAGTTACAATCAAACTCGCACGCGACCATATAAAGGGTCGAGACAACGAATACGTATACGGATACTCACAACTATGGGAAATTATAAAAATGGCCTAAAACGCCCGAAAATCACGATACGTGATCGAATAACCAAACCGAAGTTCATAACACGTCTAACATAGTTAAACGGTCTTACGGGAACTCAGAACAACAGTTTCAGACGAGATTCGTAAGAATTGAACTCAAGTGCGGAAAAGTCGCTAAAAAGCACGGAACCCAACAAAACGATACCGAAACGAACTCGGTCGTCGAAAAGTGCAGAATTAAACATTCTCAGAATGACGAAACGGTTAGAAACGAGCCATCAAAACGGACTCCTGCTGAAAAAAAAGAAAATTACCGAAAAGCGAAATTGCGGATATTACATACTACCCTCCTTAAAAGAAGTTTCATCCCGAAACTTAAAACAAGTAGGGAGAAGCAATATCCCGTCAGGAAAACTCAACGAGATAAACAAGAAACGCACAACTTACGCCCAACGGCGAAACATTACAAGCAACGCAAAGGAATATACGGCGTGAAAACACGCTTCACGACGACCAACACAACGCCACCGGTAGAGACATAATTAAAACCAATAAGTGACAAGTGTCAACACCCAGATAATACAATCAAGTCGATTATCCGAACTATCACAAAACACAAAGCACCTGTTACAAGGAAACACGCACAGTCGAGAAAACAGAAAATAAACACAAACGATTCACAAGGACAACCACAAGCAATTCGGACTACGCCGAAATCCTCAAGAACCCACACTAGGTATCTCCGTGTCCTTTCAGAGCAGATATGGAATCTCGGTCCCCAAACCTCTCAGCTACCGTCTCGCAATGCACGGCTCGGTGAGCCACCTGGCCACACTCGAAACAGTTGACTAACAGTGAACGACAATTCTTCACGGTACGAGGTCAGGCAACAACAATCGGACAACCACGATTGAACAATAATGATCGAACAACAACGACTGAACAACAACGACCGAACAACAACAATCGAACAACAATGATCGAACAACAGCGATCAAATAACAATGATCGAACAACAACGACCGAACAACAACGATCGAACAACAATGATCGAACAACAACGATCAAATAACAATGATCGAACAACAACGATCGAACAACAATGATCGAGTGACAACGGTCGAACAATGACTCCGAAGTCCACACTTCAACTCAAGACATTAAAGAGCTGGTAGAAACTAAAAGACGTTAATTCCAGACAAGGTTCAAAAGAATCGAACCGAACTCGGAAAGTCACAACGATAAACAGATCAATCTGAAACAAGGGCACAACCCGTTCGAACGATGACAACCGAGATACCAAACAAGTTCAAAAAGTATCAACGAACACGAGCAAGTCGATAGAATTTAGAAGGAGAAAATGCAGAAGTCAAAAATAACACAGGTATTACACTCGACCTCTTATAAAAGAAGTGTCGTCCCCGCAACTCACAACAACGGGAGCAAGGTAACAACACAAAAAGCAACCGACAATAACATCTCCCATGGGCCTCTTAGAGCCGATCCTGATATCTGTGCTAAAGCGTGAACTCCGGAAGTCTCGGTAACCAATTCGCAAAACTGAGTTCTGTGTCCCTCGAGTCCACACTTGAAATGCGTTACAGATGAGAAGGACAATTGGTACGTACATGCCCTCGGCACAATACGGTTGAAGCACCTCGGCTCGGCATACCGAATATACAAATGCTAGATATAATGGAACATAATATCGCAAAACAACATACCGGAGATGCCAACTCAGCATAACATATCAACATATAGAAAAATCACAACGACCACGACATCGTTCAACGATTACAACGGCCCTAACGATAACCAGCATATAATTACTAAACATCATGAAACAATCACATATTTACACAAATGTAGAAACCCAAGCTTTAACAGCCCGCACATGTGCGACAACAAGCAATTCACCACGAGGCGACAAATATTAAATGCCACATCACACCTCTCACGGAGGGCCAGTACAACAAATGCGTGGCGAAGGACTCAACGCTCACACCACCAACTCGATCACAACTCGGGGGTTAACACCCTAACGAAAGTTCGAACATCATACATACCTTCTCCGACCACAACCAGGAAGTGATAGGTTTTAAAAACGAAAACCACCTTTGAAAAAAATGATTTTGGAAATACTAGTTGATCTTGAGTATCACCTTTCAAAAAGTTGTACAAACACCCTTATCGAGACTTTGAAAAACCATCTTGCATTTGATAAATAAAAAAAAATGAGGACAATATTCTTTTAGAGGAAAACTTTCAGAATATTCGACCCTCGGGTCTAAGCAAAAGCGTTTCTAAATCATTAAAAGTATCTCAAAACATTTTGGTCCTCAAGTGGAAATTTTTTGAAACATATTGTGGCACCTTGGAAGTACCACGAGAAAATAATTCATTTTAAAAGTACGTCTCGAAATTTATTTTCTAAGATACTCAAGGTTTTCAAAAATAATCCAATAGGCCAGAATGCCCAAAAAATCATGCGTATCAATATCGCTTATACACATCATAGCACACGCATCAATTCGTTCAAAATCAAGACAATACAAGTCTTTTGAGGCTCAAAACAAACAGTCAAATATCACAGTTCAAACTTGTCTAAGACCGGGGATAAACCACTGGTCCATCCGAAGCCTCTACGGAGTGAGCAAATCACACCCATATACATTTCCATACCATATTGAGCACAAGGTTTCACGAAAACACTTGAAAAAGAACAAATCATTTTAAAATACATACGCAGCGGACGAAACCAACAGTCAAGAGTACATAAACAGCGACACCACTCCTCATATAAACAAAATATGAGAGTCACATAAACGCATCACGAAACCAAGAATCTGCATAAAGATTCCATCACTTAACACATAATCATACCAGTAACTCGCATCAGACGAGGCACAATCACAAATAAGGGAGACTTACATCCACAGGTCGCACGAAGATGATGATCGCCCCACGATACTAATCACGACCAACAAACTCAGACGACGCGTCCGGACACGACTCAGTCATACAAAATCCAACGAGACAAAAACTCAACAGACACCACTAAACCCGACAACCTAGGTTTCCACAACCTGGGCTCCGGATACCATTTATGTAACACCCCCAATCCGCTCAGGGATATTACACGCTGTAGAACCTTTCCTAACATATAACTCAATCACAATACATGCCCACACAGGGGTCGAATACAACACATTCCCGTACAACGGGGAAAGAATACTGCAGCGGAAACAAAATACAACTAAACCAATATGACATCAAACGGGTCCTCGTGTGATTAGTATCGTTCATATTTCATCATCCTTCATGGCGGCCCTGTGCTATGCTCCCCAAAACCTGAATGCAACACAGACATCCACCCCCCGATTACTCGGGGGTTAGCAAAATTCCACTATTTTGCTAGTGCAAGTACAAAGTGCAAAATACGAGTCATACAATTCGAATTCCAAGAATGATAACAACCAGGAATCCTCGAAGATCCAAACATAATGAAAATACTTCCCGAGGCAAGAGTTTCGGTAAAGCTTTACAAATTCGAAAGATCACAAATCAAGAGAACAATTTGTAAAATGGTTTAAAATGCCTTCAGGAGTTTTAACGGAAAACAATTTAGGATTTTCAAATCCCTCTCTTTCCAAAAATCAACAGGGGTCACAGCCCAAAGGTTTTGTTTTCACAAATAGTAAACCAACAACAATTCACAGGGTCAAAGCCCACGTCACGTGTCCTCGACGGACATAAAACCAACACCAACTCGTGAAGTTTTACTCGTGAATCCAGGACTATACCATTGGATTCTCTGCGTGGCCCCGTCGGACCCTCCCGAGGTGAGCAAAATACATTCATAAAACACACACCAACTCGTGAAGTTTTACTCGTGAATCCAGGGCTATACCATTGGATTCCCTCTGTGGCCCCGTCTGACCCTCCCGAAGTGAGCAAAATACATTCACAAAACACACAAACTAACTCTTGAATCCATGGCTATACCATTGGATTCCCTCCATGGCCCCGTCGGACCCTCCCGAGGTGAGCAAAATGCGTCCACACAAATTTATATATATCATACCAAGGATATTCGAGCAATTCACCCAAAAGCAACAAACACGAAGTACGACACAATTGTCAAATCACAACGTACCGAAATGAGATAACATATGTATATATTTTATCGAAGCACAACAACACCGAGCATATTCATAGGGTTCACTTAATCATTCATGAGACACAACATTCACAAAACACACGCGTTTTGAAAGAGAGCCTTTAACAAGGATAACCGAATCTTTGAAAGTTCAATTCAAACGACCAAACAACCACATTTAGACGATCACTAATTATTATATCCATAAAACAAGAATTGTATGGACAAGGTACTTGCCTCGAATAATTACACACGCGGAGAATCGACCGAAAGTAGGTTGGCACGAACCGACTACGAACCCGCCGACTCCACCGAACACTAACCTGCGACAATAAACTATGAACAACAATAACAGTAATAAAAATGAATTCCATAGCACGACCTAAGGTCGCTGAATTCAAAGAACAAACGACGAAAGTTTAAGGGTTTCCCCCAAAACGGCCAAAAACACGAATCGACCCGTCAAAACATGAAAACAGAATTCCAAACCAAAATATGGATATACAATCCATAGGATATGTTTAACAACATCATTAAACAACAATCGGTTATCAAAATTGGATGGAAACCGAAATCAAGAACAAAACTCCCAAAAAGTCAACTCTAGGGATTCAAGAAAAAATACCTTGATTCGGCGAAGAACAATGGATTAGATGATGTTATAATCACCTAGGATGCTCTAAAACACCTTGGAATGGAAGAAAATTAGCCCAGGTCGCGAACCCTAGTCGCCACGTCTCAGACCCACAGAGGAAAATGAAGAAATGAAGAAAAATGAAGATTAATGACTCTTGTCCAGTTTATATACTGGACAGCTTAGCGTGCGCTAATCCTACATGATTAGCGTGCGCTATCGAAGCTTCAGAACAAACGTTCTGCCAAAATGCACAGTTAGCGTGCGCTAACCACCAAAAGTTAGTGTGCGCTGACGAAACCTCCAGACCCAGTCCAGCAGCCACTGGACTGCCTCGAACTACCAGTTTCCGTGCGCTACCAAACCTGTAGCGTGCGCTAACCACTGCACCATAGCGTGCTAATCACCTGCCCTTGGCGTGCGTTAACGTCCTGAATCCAGCTACTGGCCTCAGACCCTGCTGCTCGATAGCGTGCGCTAAGGAGATCCCTTAGCGTGCACTAATGCACTCAGAACTACAGCAGTAGTGCTCTCAAAGCTGGTTACAACCACGGACTCCTCCGATCGAAATACTAAGTTCAAGATACGCATGGAAGGCTCCAGAATAAGATCATACTAAGAGCTTGAGTTACAATCAAACTCGCACGCGACCATAAAAAGGGTCGAGACAACGAATACGTATACGGATACCCACAACTATGGGAAATTACAAAAATGGCCCAATACGCCCGAAAATCACGATACATGATCAAATAACCAAACCGAAGTTCATAACACATCTAACAAAGTTAAACGGTCTTATGGGAACTCAAAACAACAGTTTCAGACGAGATTCGTAAGAATCAAACTCAAGTGCGGAAAAGTCGCTAAAAAGCACGGAACCCGACAAAATGACACCGAAAAGAACTCGGTCGTCGAAAAGTGCAGAATTAAACATTCTCAGAATGACGAAACGGTCAGAAGCGAGCCATCAAAATGGACTCCCACTGAAAAAAAGAAAATTACCAGAAATCGAAATTGCGGATATTACATTTTCCCTTCGATTCAATATGTCTCAAAGGCAAGTATATGTTTATGATTGTATTTTCTTGACGTTGAAAGTAATGTTTATGTGATGTATATGATTATATGTTCACTCCGGGACGGACCGACGGGTCCTCTGGTGGGTCGTTGCTTCTGGTGCGATCTATTGAACATTTTTGGGTTAAACACTCCATGATGGACCGACGGGTCCTCAGAGGGGTCGCTGCTTCTGGTACGATCCATGGTTAATCACGTATATGATTGAATGATGTGAGATTTAGTTATTCCAGAATACTTGTATTGAGTTTCATAAAATGAGGTTATGTTTACTTTATCGTTCAAGAAGTATTGTGTTTCATATTCGAAATAGTTGCACTACCTATTCCATGGCAACCCCATTCAGGGGAAGTACGTTTCATGTATTTCAGGTTCAAGACGAGTAGACGAGCAGCTACCGAATCGGTATGATGATGATGAGCAAGAGTGATGCTGTGTCATGTTCTTCTCTGTATTATTTATATCTTCCATCCGAGATATTGTACTTTAAATAATTTTCAGTACTCGAGTACTATGGGATGTTCTTCTTGGAGTTTCACTTGTATTGTTTTGGGATTAATTCCCAATGACTTTTATCTTGTCAAACTTGATTATTGCTTTGGACGTCAAATCTTACCGTCTTCTGTTTGATTATGTCTGGACCTTGTCAGTCAAAATTCATGGTTACGCATACATATAGCCTTATGGTCTCACGAAGGGGCTCACGGCGCTGTAAACTGAATATCTTGGGGGTGTTATAGCAGTGATGGTGGTGTGGACGCGGCAGTGGGGCGGACGTGGTGGTGACTGATGAGTGCTGAATGTGCAGAGAGAAAGGAGGAGAATGAGATTTGGGTTTTTCTCTAAAATTATAAAATTTGAGGGGGTGTGGGGAGGTAGGGCGGATGGTATAAAGGTTAGGGTGGGGATAGTTTTAGTGGGTCGGATATAGTTTGCGGTGTACGCGAGTAATTTTCGTGGGTAATCATGGGTATGGATAGTAATTATCCATACCCATACCCGCGAACTGAATGGATAGTAAATTTAAACCATAAAGCTCTCCGTTGGATTTGGTACTTGCGAGTACGGCTCGGGACACAGTGGTGTTGTACTGGGTTTAACCAGGCAAGGCTTGATGAGGCTTCTAGGATTCGGTACTTACGAGTACGGGTCGAAATCCAGTACCTTGTGGTTCCAGATAGGGTCCAACGAGGCCTCTGGAGTTCGTCACTTGCGAGTGCGAACAATGTGTTATGGTACTAGGTAGGGTCCAGTGGGGCCTCTGGAGTTCTTCACTTGCAAGTGCGAATAGTGTTCGACCATGAGCATCCAACCTGGTACAGTCTGACGAGGTCTCTGGGGGGCGCACTTGCGAGTGTTGGACCGAGATAGCTTATGGGCCTATGTTGTGCTGTTTTGTTGTTGGGTCATGTATCCTGTGATTGTTTCTGAGTATTGTTATTTGAAACGAGATTTGGGCTGAGACCTAATGTTTTGAAAAGGTTTTGTAACTTTGGGCTTGAGGTACCAAAAAGCTTTTACATGTTCTAAAACTCCCGAGATGATGATTCTTTTTCAAAGACTTGAGTTGTTTTCTAAATTTTTAAAACCTCTCGGGAACTTCCCTTAATGTTTGCTGATGTTTGATCCATGACTTATATTTTCATGGTATATTTTGTATAATTAAAATACTTGCACTAGCAAATTGGAATTGTTAACCCCTTAAATGGGGAAAATGCTTTTCATGCATTTCAGGAATACTTAGTTCGAGGGAGCAGTCACAGGGCTAACATGGAAGATGACAAGCTATGATACTAATAAATTGGGAGTCAGAGTTCTTATATTGTTGACTTGTATCACGTTTTCGCTACTTCATATTGACCCATGTGTGGGTATGTATTGCAATAAGGTTCTATTCGGTTTTGATTTGGTGTGGACCTTGCCGGTCCGTGTATCTGAGTATTCGAACTTATTAGTCTGTGACATTACGTAGTTTAACCCTGGCCAGTCAGACATTGTGTTGTCTTGTGGTATTTAGCCTGGTAGATCCTTTTGAAAAGGGTCTACGGCATGTGAGATTCCCGTGTAATTTCTCGGGGTGTTACACTCGTAAGTCTCGTCAGACTCGCACGAGTGAACCTAATAGCCAAACTAAGTTGTGGTTCCCATGTCCACTATCATTGATCGCATATGTCACGTCATACCCGCACGAGTGAACCTAATAGCCAAACTATGTTCTGGTTCACACGTTCCACAATCGTGGACCCTCGTATGTCTCATCATATTGGCACGAGTGAACTCAGTATATTGCCACGACTTATTCACAAAATATTCAACCATATCATTAAAGTTTCCTCAATCTCGAGACCATACAGCATTGCAAACAAGTCATAAATACACAAAGTATATGACTAGTGTAAATGCAAAACTGAGTAATAAGATCATAAACGCACATTTTTTCTCATTCAAATACAAAAACAATCATACAGTTTCACAAACATAAGCCAGTAAAGCTTACACAAAATATATGCTCACAAATCATGTAGAAGCACCACCATACCTATCACGGAGTGAGATGATACTTAATACCATCCTCGAAGTCAGCAGCATAACGTAAATGTTCAATATAGGTCGCACAACATATATATGTGTTGTGCACATATAATGTACATGTCATTTGCATCACAGATAATGTCACAAGTCATGAAGTCATCAAAAGTAAGAAATATTTTACCGAGTTAAAGTCTACAAAAGCAATACTATGCACAACTTCAGGTCCCACAAACTTGATTGAAGGAATAATTAATGCTAAATTTATGTTACAAAATGGAATAAAATTTATCATGAATGATGTGTTGTTTTCTCCAAAATCTAAGAGAAACATTTTGAGTTTTAATAAGAGATATCATAAAGGATATGATACTAAAATAGCAACTTTAGGTAATACAAAATATATGTAAATTACTGCTAACGAATTTGGGAAAGAAACAGGTACTAGAAAAGCTACCAAAATTATCTTGTGGATTACATTATACATATATTCATGAAACTAAATATAATTTGGTACTAGAAAAGCTACCAAAATATTGGCTTTATGGCATGAACGCCTAGGTCATACTGACTCCACAATGATGCAGAAAATAATTGATGGTACACATGGTCATCGAATGAAAGGTATAAAACTTGTAAATAATAAATTATGTGAAGCTCGTTCCTTGAAAAATGTATAACAAGACCTTCACCAGAAAAACTCGAGAAAGAATCACCTACATGTCATGAAAGAATTTAAGGTGGCATATGTGGACATATTAATCCACCATGGACCATTCAGGTACTTTGTGGTTTTAATTGATGCATGTAGTAGATGGTCACATGCTTGTTTATTGTAAAGTCATGATATGGCATTTGCAAGATTTCATGCACAAATAATTAGACCAAGCGCATTTTCTTGATTATACTACAAGGACTTTTACACTTGACAATTGGAATTACCATTGAATTGTAATATCACCTTTTTTTTCTTTTTCCGGTACTTTTCATTTTGGTGTATTTTTCGTTTTTAGTGACTCGCTTGTAACCGTATGGATATTTCGATAATATTTAATACTGCACTTTTTGTCATCCAAGCTTGTTTCGGACTTGTTTTACCCAATTCCGCGTTTATTGTCATTTTCATCGCTATTTAGTTCGATTCTCGTAATCGTTGTTCGGAACCGCCATTTCGGGGTTGCCATAAATCCGTCTTATGTCATTATGCATGTAGTGAGCTTTTGTTTGGTGTTTCGATTGTGTATCGGGTATTTCGAATGTTTTGGGCCGTTTAGTAATTTCCCAAAGTTATTGGGTAATTACTATCGATGTCGTTTTCCGAACCTTTGGGTAGTCGGAATCGTGTTTTCTTTTAGTGCTTTAGTTCTGACTCGAACTCGTCGTGCGTGTGTCTTCTTCAGTCCGTTGTTTAGTATCGGGTGCGCATTGTTTTCATCTGGGGAAGAATTCGTCGTTTTCCAACTTCGAGTGCTGTCTGTTCTGCTGTCTGCACTCGTTAAGGCACGCTAAGGATGCCCTTAGCGCGCGCTAACAGGACATTCCAGAGACCCTCCAGTTGTCTGTTATAGCTCGTTAGCGCACGCTAAAACCATTATTAGCGCACGTAATGGTGGACATTAGCGCATGCTAGTTATGCTGGCAGCGCGCGCTAATCCAGTACTCCAGTAAGGACATAATATTTTTGAGGTTCTGGACTCCGAACAGAATTGAACAGGTAGCACACACTATAGGCCGATAGCGCGCGCTAACGAGGATTGATGGCAAACGCTAATTTTCGAGCAGCGCATGCTAATAGGGCCCAACAGTACGTTTTAATCAGTCCAGGGCAGTCTGGAATAAGCGATTAGCGCACGCTAAGGCACTCCTTAGCGCACGCTAACCTGTTTGGTTATAAATACCCGAGAGTTGACCTGAGACGCGTCTATTTCTCATTTTATCCTTCTTTCCCATGGCTTGTGCGATCTAGAGGCGATTTTGAGGCGATTTCTTCCTCCAATCATCTCAGCTATCATCTCCCTTGAATCCTTGGTGTAGATTAACAACATCTACTTGTGTTCTTCGTCTTCGATCCAAGGTAATCTCTTAGAACCCTATTTTTGGGGAATTTGGGGGTTTTCGATTTAATGTCCGATTCGTCCCGTGTTGTTGATTAATCCATGATGTATGTGATTAATCTTAGTGGTATTCATGTTTTCCCTACGAGTTCATGGTAATTTCGCGGTATTTGTGAAATCAAGAGGGTTCGGTTGCGACCCGCCTGTTGGAATATTTTATTCCAAATATTCATTATCGAGTTTTGATGATTAAGTTGTTAAACAAATAAAACAACAAAGAAGCGAAACAAAACAACGAAGAATTCGAAGACGCAATAAGTCGCACAATCCTGATGAAAGTTACCTGATCAGACAAGAAGGAAAGTCACCTTATCAGACAAGAAGGAAAGTCACCTTATCAGCTTAACGTACGTAACGCAAAGCAAATAACGTACGTAATGTGAAAGCTACCAGATGTCTCACCGAAGTTACCTGATGGTATTAAAGCACGCTAAGTTACAAGCATAACGCACGCTATCGAAGGTGATTAACGTATGTAAAGGTATAGGTCTAACGTACGTAATGAGAATTCAAACAAGACACCCATTGGAAGATTCCGTGTCAAAGTCAAGCACTCAACGGATACTTTGACAAAAGCAGGCAATGGATATATTGACTGATTAACGCACGTTACGAGGAAGGATTAACGTACGCTACAGCGAGCAATTAACGTACGTAATCAATAAAGCACAACATACGTAATAGTATGGACAGAAGCTAGTGGACTAAAGTTGCAAGCAGTTAACGTACATAAGCGATAAGACTTAACGTACATAACGAGGTTAACATACGCTATGCAGGAAGGCTAGCGCACGCTAAAGAGTCAAGAGGAGCTAACGGCTAGTTGGAGGAAAATGGCTATAAATACCAAACCATTTGGTATCAATCCACACAACAACTTTTGAGAAAATCATCTATACTTGTGATATCATTTTAAACATTCTTGTTGTTGTATTTGAGCTTATGTTGATAAGTGTTTAAGTGTTATACACGAAAACATACACGAGAGGAAAAAGAAAGGATAAGATTGGATTCGGTGTTACTAGGATCAAGGATCCGGCATTGTTAGAATCGCAATGTATATCCGAGTGAGGTTTGTCTAGTACCCATAGAAAGCTATATAGGTTGATTCCTTGTCCGATAGAAAAGGAAACCGGTTTAACTTGGATAAAAAGATAAGTGAGTTGCGGTTAATGTTGGACCGATAGAAGATGAGATTGTAACGGTAATCCCTCGACAAGAGAGGTGTAGAGGTTGATCTTTAGCCTATAGAAAAAGATAAGAAGAGAGGACGTAGGCACGATTGACCGAACCTCTATAAATCTTGTATCGTTTATTTTACGCACCTTCAAATACGCTTCCGCACAATAGAGCGTATACCTAATCTTGCTCCAACAATTGGTATCGGAGCGGTACTCCTAGAAGAGACTTAACATCCAAGGAGAGAGGATCCAATGGCATTTCAAATTGCACCGGTTGAAGGTCTGGCTCTTAATCGACCACCATTCTTTGACGGATCTAACTTCATGACATGGAAGAAGAAGATGTCGATATTCATTCGAAATCGAGCTATAGAAAGTCATATGCCTTGGTCCTAAAATTCCAATCAAATCTGACGGTGCACTTAAATCTTTTGAAGAATATGATGATTTCGATTGGAAAAACAACCACTATAATTGCAAAGCTACGCAATTATTATATTGTGCTCTAAATTCGGAAGAACACAACCGGATATCCTCTTGTGATAGCGCCAAAGAGATTTGGAAGATGTTAGAAATCACACACGAAGGTGCAAATCAAGTTAAGGAGACGAAGATCAATATGCTTCTCTATGACTACGAGTTATTCATGATGAAGGGTGACGAGTCCATCACCAACATGCTCGACCGATTTTCGGTCATCACCAATGAACTAGCTTCGTTCGGAAAACCGCTATCAAGTATTGAGAAAGTCAAGAAAACCCTACGATCACTACCTAGCGAATGGAACGACACCGTGACGGCAATCATGGAATCTAAATATCTCAATACGCTCGACTTTAGCGCCCTCGTTGGTTCGCTAATTAATTATGAGATTGTTCTAAAATCACGGAAAAACAAGCCAAAGTCGAAGGAAAGAGCGATAGCTATGAAAGCTAAGATGTCTCGCAAAGAAGAAATCCTGATGGATGACAGTGACGAAGAATCGGCATATTATGCCAAAAATATTAATAAGTTTCAAAACTTATTGAACCGGAGAAAGAAGGACATCAAATCGGGCGAATCTAAGAAATTCGACAACAATTGTCGAATCTGTGGTAAACCAGGCCACTTTGCTAAGAACTGTCGAGCCTCAACTTTCAATAAGGAAGTACTTATTGCAACATGGAGCGATGAAGATGAAGATGATGATTTCAACCAAAAGAATCTCGCTCTTATGGCTAGAAGTTCATTCGACGAAAGCGACGTCGAAAGCCAAGTAAGTAATTCTCAAGATGAATTATTTGAAGCATTCAAATTATTGCATACCGATTTTCAAAATGCTTTATCCCAAATAAAATCCCTTCAATCGAAAAATAAATTATTGGAAACCGAAATTTCCAAAATTCTTGAAAAAGGGAAAATTACCGAGACCAATCATTCAAAATGCCTTGAAAATGAAATAATTTAAAGAATGATCTTTTAAAAGTTCAAGACGAACTTAAAGTTTTGACAAAGAAATTTTCGTGTGGAAATGAGAAATTTGAACAAATACTATCGGTTCAAAAATTCACTTTGAACAAACAGGGGTTAGGATTTAAACCTCGTATTAAAATCGAATCCATAAATTTTAAAATACCTCGTTGTGACAAATATTTAAAAATTGGGCATCATATTACAAATTGTAAAAGCCCACGTCGGACGATTAAAATTAAAAATATTTGGATTCCTAAAGGAACCACTATTCCGAACATCGTCTACATAAATGAAAAACGACCGACTTTCAGTTGGATCCCCAGAAATTAATTTTCATGAATTGGTATTTTACTCAAGGGGAGTATTATTTTTAATGGGGAGATTTGTCAGGGAGAGCTTACCCTTTATGCATATTTATCATGATGTTATTCTATTATTATTTATACACTTTTTGCTGATAATAAAAAGGGGAAGAAAATAGTAGAATGGGAGAAAGATGAGAAAAGCGTTATGGAAGAATGACGAGAAAAATAAAAAATATATGAATGATAAAAGGAGGAGAAAAGAAAAAGACGAAGAAAAGTTGAGAAGACTCGAAAAAGACGAAAAAGTTGAAAATTGAAAAGAAGAAGTCGAAAAGGATAAAAAGAAAAGATGGGAGAAACTAACGAAACGAACAAAGCCAAAAACTTTGATTCGTAGAATATATATATATATATATATATATATTATTTTGCAGGTTTATCCCATTCAAGGCGTTGTTTTGTAATCATCAAAAAGGGGGAGATTGTTGAAATATTTTATTCCAAATATTCATTATCGAGTTTTGATGATTAAGTTGTTAAACAAAGAAAACAACAAAGATGCGAAACAAAACAACGAAGAAGTCGAAGACGCAATAAGTCGCACAATCCTGATGAAAGTTACCTGACCAGACAAGAAGGAAAGTCACCTGATGAAAGTTACCTGATCAGACAAGAAGGAAAGTCACCTAATCAGCTTAACGTACGTACACAAAGCAGATAACGTACGTAATGTGAAAGCTACCTGATGTCTCACCGAATTTACCTGATGGTATTAACGCACGCTAAGTTACAAGCATAACGCACGCTATCGAAGGTGATTAACGTACGTAAAGGGATAGGTCTAACGTACGTTATGAGAATTCAAACAAGACACCCGTTGGAAGATTTCGGGTCAAAGTCAAGCGCTCAACGGATACTTTGACAAAAGTAGGCAACAGATATATTGACTGATTAACGCATGCTACGAGGAAGGATTAACGTACGCTACAGCAAGCAGTTAACGTACGTAATCAATAAAGCACAACGTACGTAATATTAAGGACAGAAGCTACTGGACTAAAGTTGCAAATAGTTAACGTACATAAGCGAGAAGACTTAACGTACGTAACGAGGTTAACGTATGCTATGTAGGAAGGCTAGCTCATGCTAAAGAGTCAAGAGGAGCTAACGGCTAGTTGGAGGAAAATGGCTATAAATACCAAACCATTTGGTATCAATCCACACAACAACCTTGAGCAAATCATCTATACTTGTGATATCATTGTAAACATTCTTGTTGTTGTATTTGAGCTTATATTGATAAGTGTTTGAGTGTTATACACGAAAACATACACGAAAGGAAAAAGAAAGGATAAGATTGGATTCGGTGTTATTAGGATCAAGGATCCGGCATTGTTAGAATCGCAATCTATATCCGAGTGAGGTTTGTCTAGTACCCATAGAAAGCTAGATAGGTTTAATCCTTGTCCGATAGAAAAGGAAAACGGTTTAACTTGGGCCGACAAAAGGACAAGTGAGTTGCGGTTAATCTCGGATCGATAGAAGACGAGATTGTAACGGTAATTCCTCGACCGATAGAAGAGAGGTGCAGAGGTTGATCTTTAGCCTACAGAAAAAGATAAGAAGAGGATACGTAGGCACGATTGGCCGAACCTCTATAAATCTTGTGTCGTTTATTTTCCGCACCTTCAAATACGCTTCCGCACAATAGCGCATATAACACCGCCCTCGTTGTTGTTGTTTTTGTACGAATTTACATGAATCGTAGGTGGGTTTCGGGTGTATTCCGTTTTCGTACTCATGTAGAATTGGTTGTGATTGTATTCTTCGAATCATTAGGTTCTGGATTGTCGGTTCCAAGCGAGCATGGTTGATTTTCTATTCATTTCGTCGTCAATTTCTCAAAGCGAGTATTCTTGTGAAAACCTTATGCTTAACATGGAATGCTAATGTATATGTGTTCGCTATATTTTTAAACAATCCGCAAGTGTACGGAGTAAGTGTAGAAAGCATCGAGCAAGGTCGTATTCCACAGAGACTAAATATTCATATTGTGTTGATTACTAGATTATAATGATTCCACTTTTATCTAGACGATCGAAAGTTGAATGGATGGTAAACGAAATAAAATAAAATGATGACAATTAAATAAAATATCCGAATTAAAGAGAATTGTAAGAGTTTAGAAAGAAAGATTCCAAGGCTCGGTTTCCGTTGATCACTAAGTTTAGTTGGGATTGGTTCCAAAAGTTCTAAGTGTGTTTCCAAAATGATAATCACAATAATATTCTAAAGTCCCTCTCGAGATACAATAAAACGTATATTTTTTAACAATCCGCAAGTGTACGGAGTAAGTGTAGAAAGCGGCGAGCAAGGTCGTATTCCACAGAGACTAAATATTCCTATTGTGTTGAGTACTAGATTATAATGATTCCGGTTTTATCTAGATGATCGAAAGTTGAATGGATGGTAAACGAAATAAAATAAAATGATGACAATAAAATAAAATTTCCGAATTAAAGAGAATTGTAAGAGTTTAGAGAGAAAGATTCCAAGCCTCGGTTTCCATTGATCACTAAGTTTAGTCGGGATTGGTTCCAAAAGTTCTAAGTGTGTTTCCAAAATGATAATCACAATAATATTCGTAAGACCCTCTCGAGATGCATTAAAACATAGATTAAACAACCTATAACAACGTCTCTGTTTACTATAAATTATCTAACTCTAAAATGTTCATAAGATTTAAACATCATCATAGCTTATCACCGATTTCTCAATCTCGTAATTTACTATGTCAAATACTCAAAACCTATTAATGCCCTCTTCTCTCGAATTATGAGCAATTAAGTTTAACATGTAAAAACATTGATCAAATGTCTAAACATGAATCAAAACCAAGTATTTGATAAAGAAATTACACTAGATATATATAATTATCAATCCCTCAAAACCATAGCAAAACAACATACTCCCATGCCCGGAATCTAACGAGTTTAGCCGGACATGGTAATAAAATAAAGATTAATAATCATCATGTTCATCATGTTCATGCTAAATAAAACAACAAAATAAATAAAAGATAGGAAGAAGATAAAACTCGGATGGTGTCTTGATTAATCCCGGTTGAAGCCTTCAAATGTTCTTGAAGTGTTCTTCAAGAATCTCCTTCAAATCTTCTTCTTTTTGGAGTAAAAGCCCTCAAATCTTGTGTTTCTCTCTTTCCAATCACTCTAATTCAGCATCTCCCCCAAGTCTAGTCCAAAGACATTTTTATAAAGCCGAAATATCATTTTTTTCATGTTCAAATCTTGCAAAAATGTCAAAAAGTGATTTTTCCACCGAAAAGTGACACGGCCCGTGTCACTGACACGGACTGTGTCATACTATCCCAAAAAATGCAAAAAAATTCTGGACAGCAGACCCGGCCGTGTCATGTGACACGGCCCGTGTCATACTGTCCCAGAAAATGCAAAAACTTTCTGGACTGTGAAGTCGTGGTGTATAAGCCATATCTCCCTCAATACACCTCGTAATTTATTGTATGATATACCGTTGCGAAGCTGATTTCATGAGGAATCCATTCATATATAGAACATATCCTGGTTCGAAGTAATGAATCTATAAATTAGAAAATACGACAGGTAGTGCTTCAATCTTCATCGTTTTAGGCCTCGTTCTCTCGTTTCTGCATTGCTTGATATGTATTGGGGATTGAGACTTTGGTCTTGCTTGATAATGTCCTTAAAACACCTATAAAATCAAATAAAACATACCCAAGCATGATCGAGTCCAACAAACACAATATGAGTACAAACGACACAATTCTACACATTTTAGGATCTTAAAATCCGGAAAAACCTTATAAAAATATGTGTAAAAATGAGTATTATCAAAATCCCCCAAACTTAAACGTTGATCGTCCCGAGCAATGCACTTCAAAATAACCACTCTTAAGGAAAGTCATCCCTCAACACACCTCAAAGTATGATTATGAAAATTCATCAATACGCCTCAAGTAATAAATAAGTCGAGTTCTAAAAAGTATTCAAATCTCTAGGGTGCTTCCTTAACATCATAATCAATACTTGGAAAATATAAACCTCACCGGTCAAGTGTATTCCCTCACTCTCAAAGTGTATAATGAGATAAGTGACGCTCAAAACTCATTCAATGAAATAAGAATCTCCATAGGCTTGCCAATCGTCTACATCTCTACTACTATTTGTGCATGCAAATTTGGTGAATCAAAAAGGACTTTATTGGTTGTAATGTAGGCTTTTTGGTCAGGGTAGGATAAGTATGGCTTAAAGTGACTTGACTTGAGCAAATTAGAACATCATCTCAATAATCACTTTGCTCAATTAGAAGCTCAAAATTTTGTTTTCCTTGGGTTTTGCTTCCTTCAACCCATTGATTTTAATATAATCACACTAAGCGTTTTTGAAAGTGAGAATCACAACCTTATTCCTCCTTATTGCTCTAATAAATCTCGTTCTTTTTTTTCTTCTTCTTTTTTTTTGTGTCCACTCTTTGTTTTTTTCTTTTCATGTGGTGGACAACATCATCATTATAATCACACCATTCTTCCTTCAAATTTATTTTGACAAATCATTGTAATTTGAACCAACAATCTTCCCAATCACCACCACACACCTTTTTATTCTTTTGCCAATTTGTTCTCATAAGCTCAAGTATAGGGACAAAAGTTTATAATGGAACGGAAAGCTCATAATGTGGCTAACAAGAAATAGGCTTTAAGCTCAATCGGGCTAACTAGGGAAATAAATTTTCGGATTGGCCAAAAGGTTTGAAGGGTTGCAAAAAAAAATCACCTAAAATCACTTTCACTAATTTGCACACACGCTTGTAGTTTTGAATAAGATACCAAGGCAAGTTCTAGAGTCTTAAAACATGAATGATACACTCGACAATGAAACTTGCATATATAATGCACGAAGGCACAAAAGCTCACAAGTTAGATTTGTTCATATTTCCAAGTTATTTATTCAATTTCACACCCTTTTGATTATTCTACAATTTTTTACTCTTCAAATTATCCTCGATTTGCATATCAAAATAACAAAATAAATCCCGAGGTATCCAAGACAAGAGTTCATTCTTTCGAGTTTCATTCAAGTACATGATACTCAAAACATACCAAGTTCAAAAACAACAATTCACACCTAAATCCAAGCAAATCTTCACACCAAAATTCGAAAAAATAGAAACAAACAAAACAAGGTGTTAAAAAAAACAACGAACAATATAAGTATATCTTGACTCAATATCTCCCCCCAAACTTGAATTAAAGAATGTACACATGAAGGAGGTATAGTATTTAAACAATAAAACTTTTGGGTCAAGAAATACTTACAACCGGTCATATTGACTGGGCGGAGGGAAGTGGCCTTGTTGGACATGCCTCGTCTCATACCTGCTCAGATTTGCCAAAAATCGTCTGCCAACCTGACCCGACCGTGTCAAACGACACGACCCGTGTCGCACCTGCGCGGAAAGTGAAAATCAACTGTCAGCCTGACCCGACCATGTCAAACGACACGACCCGTGTCATACTTGCCCAGAAACTCAAAAAAATGTCTGGATGCCCGGCCCGACCGTGTCGAATGACACGGCCCGTGTCGTACTAGCCTGGAAAGTGTACTTCTGGTCTCCGGATCTTTTTCCTGCGAATTGGACACCTACAGTTGAACCGGTCAGTTCCTCATCAAGAAAAATAAAAATAAAATGCGAATAATAACAAAATAAACTAACAAGAACCATTGGATTGCCTCCCAATTAGCGCTAAGTTTAACGTCTTCAGGCGGACGCAAGTGTTGGGTTGCATCCCAACCAGCGCTAAATTTAACGTCTTCAGCCAGACGTATGTTTCCTTCATCCCGGATCATTCGACGTGCTCTTACAATCCGGTTTACGTGCTATTTTATCGGGAGGAGTCATCAAAAATACAACATTTTGACTATGCGTCCTAATCGTTAATTCTCCTCGATGCACATCAATTAAAGCTCGTGCAGTGGCTAAGAACGGACGTCCAAGTATTAGTAGACCATCTTGCTTCCCATCATCATCATCAAGCACTATTAAATCAACGGGGAAGGCGAACTTATCAATTTTTAAAATTACATCCTCCACAATTCCCTTCGGGTAAGCTAAAGATCGATCTATGAATTGTAAGCTCACTAGAGATGGTCTCAACTCTCCTAATCCAAGTGTCCTGAAATAGACAAAGGTAATATATTGACACTTGAACCATGATCAACAAATACATCATTTAATGAACAACCCGAAATAGAGCAAGGAATTGAAAAACTCTGTGGATCCTTAAGCTTAGTCGGTAGGTGCGCCAATTCTTTTTTCTTTGACGCCATGTCTTGCATGAAGACCTCAAAATTTTTCTTCTCCTCGATATGCTCAATATCAGTCCGATCCTTCACCTCATTAATTATCAAATCAGCTTTATTAGACAACATGGTTGCATCTTCGTTTTCATTTCCCGATTCCGGTAGCTCTTCATTCACAGTGTGCGAAAAATAGCATTGCATTGTGATTTCGGATTTTCCTCGGTGTTGCTTGGAAATTGGCCCTTTTGATGTTGGCTCCCCACAATCTTAGCTAATTGACCAATTTGCATTTCTAGGTTTCTCATTTGAGCTCCAACGGTGGTTGCTAATTGAGTCACATGATTTTCAATCCGATCAAGATTTTCTTCATCTCGGGTAAACCGACTTTTTGTTTCCATCATAAACGTAGCCAAAATATTCTATAGATTAGAATTTGGCTTGGACTCTTATATCACCTCACCACGTGATACTTTAAATCCCGTCGGTGGTTGCAACACATTTCTCGAATTCCCGTAGCTAAGAAGGATGATAAAACACCGGATGATGATTATTTCGATAGTTATTGAAATTATGGTTATTGATGTAATGAGCTTTCTCCAATGGGTCCGGTGGTGGTGCACTTCCTTTTGGATTTATTTTTTCATTTGTACTCTTCGTCAGAACTCCCAAATGGTTGGTCAAAATCGACATTTGTGCAGTTAAAACCTTTATGGGATCCGAATCTGAAACTTCAACCATTCTACGCACATTAGTTCTCTCAGTAGGCCATTGATAGCTATTCATGGCCATCTCCTCGATCAATTCATATGCTTCCTCTGCGTTTTTGGCAAGTAGTGATCCTCCCGATGCATCAACAAGATTTCTCGTTTCTCCGGCCAACCCATTATAAAAGAAACACATTTGTTGGTCTTCCGGAAACCCATGACGAGGACATCGTCTTAACAAATCTTTGAAGCGTTCCAACGCCTCATATAACATTTCTGAATCCATTTTCCGGAACTGCATGATTTCGCTCTTTAATCTCATAGTCTTGTTGGGCGGGAAGAATTTGAATAGAAATTTTTCACCCAACTCGTCCCATGTACGTATGCTCCCGGAAGCAAGGGTTCCAAGCCAACTACGAGCCTTCTCCCTCAAAGAGAACGGAAATAACTTCAATCTTATTGCGTCGCTTGACATCTAATTCATTTTTATGGTGTCACAAATTTGAATAAAGTGGAATAAATGGGCGTGCGGATCCTCCGTGGCAAATCCACCAAACTGATTCTGTTGAACCATCGATATTAATGACGGTTTCAATTCAAAATTTAGGACGTTGATAGGAATATGAGAAATTCCCCCATAATTTTGGTTAAGCCTCGGCCAAAATCCGTCCCGAATCGATTGAATTCGAACTGCGGGCTGCTCAACCCGCACGCCTCCATTGTTTGGATTGTGGGCTATTGTATTATCATTGCCCGTGTTGGCAATCGCGTCTCCCGTTCTTTCCATTTCGTCAGATAGATCTCTTTGTAATTTCCGTGTAGCAACACTTGTTCTTCGAGCAAATGCCTCTACTTCGGGAATAAAGTTTTCCAAAGGTTCTCGAGAGGAGCGGGTGTTCATGTACGTCCTACAACACGGCCAAAAACAATATGGAAGTAACAAAATAAAATAAAACAGAAAAATATGTCTAAAGTAAGACCGGAAACACTTATCGTAATATCAATACTAATAAAAATAAAATTAGTCTCCGGCAACGGCGCCAAAAACTTGTTCGCTATATTTTTAAACAATCCGCAAGTGTACGGAGTAAGTGTAGAAAACGGTGAGCAATGTCGTATTCCACAGAGACTAAATATTCCTATTGTGTTGAGTACTAGATTATAATGATTCCGGTTTTATCAAGACGATCGAAAGTTGAATGGATGGTAAACGAAATAAAATAAAATGATGGGAATAAAATAAAATATCCGAATTGAAGAGAATTGTAAGAGTTTAGAAAGAAAGATTCCAAGGATTGGTTTCCGTTGATCACTAAGTTTAGTCGGGATTGGTTCCAAAAGTTCTAAGTGTGTTTCCAAAATGATAATCACAATAATATTCTAAAGTCCCTCTCGAGATGCATTAAAACGTAGATTAAACAACCTATAACAACGTCTCTGTTTACTATAAATTATCTAACTCCAAAATATTCATAAGATTTAAACATCATCATAGCTTATCACCGATTTCTCAATCTCGTAATTTACTATGTCAAATACTCAAAACCTATTAATGCCCTCTTCTCTAGAATTATGAGCAATTAAGATTAACATGTAAAAACATTGATCAAGTGTCTAAACATGAATCAAAACCAAGTATTTGATAAAGAAATCACACTAGATATATATAATCATCAATCCCTCAAAACCATAGCAAAACAACGTACTCCCATGCCCGAAATCTAACGAGTTTAGCCGGACATGGTAATGAAATAAAGATTAATAATCATCATGTTCATCATGTTCATGCTAAATAAAACCACAAAATAAATAAAAGATAGGAAGAAGATAAAACTCGGATGGTGTCTTGATTTATCCCGGTTGAAGCCTTCAAATGTTCTTGAAGTGTTCTTCAAGAATCTCCTTCAAATCTTCTTCTTTTTGGAGTAAAAGCCCTCAAATCTTGTGTTTCTCACTTTCCAATCACTTTAATTCAGCATCTCCCCCAAGTCTAGCCCAAATACCTTTTTATTAAGCCAAAATATCATGTTTTTCATGTTCAAATCTTGCAAAAATGTCAAAAAGTGATTTTTCCACCGAAAAGTGACACGACCCGTGTCATACAGTCCCATAAAATGCAAAAACTTTCTGGACATCATACCCGGCCGTGTCATGTGACACGACCCGTGTCATGTGACACGGCCCGTGTCATACTGTCCCAGAAAATGCAAAAATTTTCTCGATTGTGAAGTCATGGTGTATAAGCCATATCTCCCTCAATACACCTCGGAATTTATCGTATGATATACCGTTGCGAATCTAATTTCGTGAGGAATCCATACATATATAGAACACATCCTGGTTCGAAGTAATGAATCTGGAAATTAGAAAATAAGACAGGTAGTGCTTCAATCTTCATCGTTTTAGGCCTCTTTCTCTCGTTTCTGCATTGCTTGATATGTATTGGGGATTGAGACTTCGGTCTTGCTTGATAATGTCCTTAAAACACCTATAAAATCAAATAAAACATACCCAAGCGTGATCGAGTCCAACAAACACAATATGAGTACAAACGACACAATTCTACACATTTTAGGATCTTAAAATCCGGAAAAACCTTATAAAAATATGTGTAAAAATGAGTGTTATCAATATGCGTATGATTTGCTAACTCCGGGAGGGTCCGACGGGGCCTCGGAGGAATCTATGATTTCGCTCCTGATTCACGAGCTTGTTTGGATAGCCAGTCTTGGAGGGTCCATAGAGGCCTCCGATGGGACCAGTGATTTAGACCCGGTCCCAGGCGAGTCATGTGCGTGATTTTTAACTATGGCTAGTCCGGGAGGGTCCATAGAGGCCTCGGATGGGACCAGTGGTTTAGCCCCGGTCCCAGGCGATTTTCAACTGTGATTATTGACTGTTTGTTTTCCGGGAAAAGACATGTCTTTTTTTTAAACAATTTGATGCATGTACTATGAGATGTGTAAGCGAATGGTTTGCCTTGATTACTTGTACTAGCATAATTGGTACCCCTTTAGGGACCCGTTTGGGGAAATTCGTGTTATGAATTTCAGGTTGCGTTCAGCCGGTCGAGCGGGCACTGGAGTAGTACGAGGATGCTGGCCAGGGTTGTTGACGTGTGCAAATCAGTCCCTTTATTTCAGTTGTCCATTTTAAAACGTTTGTTTCAAACTTGTATAATGATAGATAGTATTCGCGAGTACTTAGGCATTTTAAATTTGATGATTTCTTGTTTACGAGTTATACCGGGCATTTTATTTAATGTGCGTCTTGGTGATGTGTGTTTTCTCGCTAACCGAAATGGTTAGACGAGTGGTATAAATTAGTTAGCCTGGTAAGTCCCATGTAGGGGTCCGTGACGCTGTAATATACCCTGAATATCTTGGAGGTGTTACAGAAAATGGTATCGGAGCACTAGGTTTATGGATACCTAGGCTTGTCAGTTAATTGGGTCTAGTTGTGTTTTATTTTTCACATCGTCATCACGTTGCCATCATCTCGGTACTTCCAGTGTTTGTAAGTTTTCCTTACTCAATTCTTTTGTTTTCTCGTATCGTACTTCCTTTTCTTGAACTGTGATTGTTTTTCTCACGTACTTATCATCGAGTTGCTTTTACTACCTTTTATCTCCAGAATGGATGCTGGGAGAGGTCGAGGTAGAGGTCATGGTCATGGTCGTGGATGCGGCCGGGAATGTGGGGCAGTGTAATACCCTGTTGTGAATTCATTTTATCATTCAGTAATTGGCACTCAGTAATTTTTTTTCTTCTTTTCACTCTTTAATAATCATTCATCATTTATGTTCATTCATTTGTGTTCATCGTTCGGCGTATCTTTGAGCCGTGTATCAATTATCATTCGTTGTCCAACACTGTTTGGGAATCGAGATGAGAGTATTATCATAATCATTGTGATTGGTAGCCTTGTGTTGGAAGTATCATTATTACGTATGATTGGACTTAATCATACTCATGCAAGTTACGTGCATCTGATCATTCATCATTCATATCGAGGAGGCGGAGTTTTCGCATTTCTTTTCCAGCTGAGAGTTACGGCCATAACCTATCATGCATTACGACTGTAACATGCATTCATTAGTTTCATGGTTTTTTAGACGAGGACGTCTTACAACCGTAAGTCTCGCTTGATACGGCCGTAAGAAGAGGAAGGTACGGCCGTACAATCGAGTACTGGGTTCGGGGGTGTCTCGACGAAGGATGCTTACGGCCGTAAGGGAGTTCTTGTTACGGCCGTAGGTCGAGGATTTCGGTCGGCAGGATTGTTCGACGAAGTGAAGTTACGGCCGTAGAGGCCGAAGTGTTACGGCCGTAAAGCCATTGACTTGGAAAGTTACGGCCGTAAGGTGGCAGAGCTACGGCCGTAACTCTGCGCAGTATATAATGACCAGGACGGATCTTTCAACCTCATTTCTCCATTTATCCACTTTTGGCGTAGAGGGAGAGTCTTGGGAGAGATTTTTCATCATCATATCACTTGTGTATTCATGTTCTAATCACCTACCTTCGGTTGTGGAGCTTGGATAGTCGATTAAGTCGAGTTTCGTTGGATTGAAGGGTTTGGATCTTCAAAGGTAATTTCTTCAAAATCTTAGATTTCGATGTTGAGTTGGAGTATGATGTTTTGGATGTTAAAATCATGATATGTGAAAGGATATACGTATGATTATGAGTTTTTATGAATTATCATTGGATTGTTTGACGATTTTTCAAGAACACCTCGAGGTTGACTTTGGAATTTTGGGGTTTCGATTAGATGTTGTCGTAATCTCGATTTGTGCATTCCTATTGGATTATTGATTGTATTGAGGATGTTTTGTTGGATTGAATCACTCATTTGGAGGTTGGTTTTCGATATAATTGGGATTTTTTGTAAACAATGGGAGATTGTTTACAACGTGTTTGTTTAAAGCCCCAATGAGTTTGGGTAGTGTTGTATCGACATTTGAGTTGGTTGTAATCATGCTTGCTTCGTATATTAAGTGAATTGTTGGTAATTGTGTTATTCAAGGTTGTTCGAGCGGCCGATAATTCCAAGGACGTTGATCGTGGAGGGACTTTCTCGCGTTCAGTTTGAGGCAAGTTTTATACTTGTACTAGTCAATGAGATTAATGTTATCATATATGTGTATGAATGTGTTGTATCATTCCGAGACTTAGTCTCTTCATGAGTTCATTGATATTAAGGGATCATTCGATACAATACTCTTTGGCAATTATGCCAAACGTTTACTATTGTTCATTAATGGCCAGTTCAAGGCATTGGGATACTCGTTGTTAATGTTATTGTCGATAGCCGGTTCGCGGTATCGATGTATCGATTATTGTTGTTGATATTGATGTCGATCTAATACATTTTTGTAATCATTTTTATTGATGTTGGTGTTTTGTCATTGATGTTGTATTGGTCGATAGAAGGTATTGGCATATTCGTTTCTCATCTTCGTCGTCGGTAACCGATTAAAGGTGCCGAGGCATTGTTCATATCATTGTTATCGATTGACCGTTCTATGGAAATCAAGGTATTGAATCATTCGTTGTATCATTGTTATCGATTAGCCGTTCTAAGGCAATCGAGGTATGGAATCATCCACTGCATCATTGTTATCGGTTGGCCATTCTAAGGCAATCGAGGTATTGAATTGGGACTGTCGAGGATAGTTCCCATCCGTTGTGTCGTTGTTATCGATTGACTATTCTAAGATAATCCAGGTATTGAATTGGGACCGCCGAGGACGGCAATTGGGACCGCCGAGGACGGTGCCCATCCGTGAGTCATTATTCTCGTGTTGGCCGACTCAAGGCAGCACACTATAATTCTCGTGAATTCGGTAATCTTGGAATCGTTGCCGTTTGTGATTAATTATGTTTTGGAGGATAGTCTCGGCTAGTGCTCGATGGGTAAGTTTGGGGCTTGAACCTTTGCAGTTGGGTTCCCAACACCTACAGTTCACTAGGTCACGACCATTGGCTTCGGCCCTTATTGTGATACGGCTTCGTGCTGTGGCTTCGGCCCTCATTGTGATACGGCTTCGTGCCGTGGCTTCGGCCCTCATTTTGATACGGCTTCGTGCCGTGGCTTCGGCCCTCATTGAAAGAGCTTCGGGCTGTTTTGGCTTCAGGTTTCGGCTGAGTGGCTCTTAGGCCTTTGTGACGTCTTGGTATTTTCATCGGAGCCTTCGGGCATTGTGATTCATATTTAATTCAGTCCTGGTTTGGTTCATGTTCGTGTAATTCATTGTGGTGTTCTATATTTATGATTCGCCGTTGGGCATTTATGTTCTAACATGTTGAACTGGTATTAATAGTATGTCGTGGGCATAGTGTTTCACGAATGCTCGGTTCTTACCTTGGTTTGTGAGCATCTCGTATTATTATTATCATTGTACCATTTCATTCTGCCTTTGGATGCATATCATGTTATACATGTATTTGATGTTCATTATCTGGATGACTGACCCCGTGGGGGCGGAACATGTTTTTATGTTTTAGGTGCTTGCGAGGAGAGAGTTGAGACACAGGGGCATGACGATGGCGACAAGGCATTCAAGCGATACTAGTCCGAGTTGTTCATGTTGGTCAGTCAGTTGGAGTGTTCTCCAGTTTTTTAGTCATTGTCATTATGTATTACCCGAGCAGATGCTCATGGACGTTGTTGTATCTTTTTATTTTGGCCATGTAGGCCCATTGTTGTCGTTGAAATTCCTTATCGGAATATTGTTTCGGATATCATGGTTGGGACTGTGATTTCCCTTGTTGGTTAATTTGATGTATTTTAGTCGTGTTCGCCTGGTGGATCTCTTGGTGTGGGGTCCACGACACTGTAATAACCCAATGGGATTTGGGGGTGTTACAGAAGATGGTATCAGAGCTTTGGGTTGTGAGATACCTTGATATGTGAGTTATGTGGCTCTACCAACGTGGTAGTAGTGGGACTATCAGAGGTTTTGAACCCCGAATCCATCGAGGACGAGGGTGTTATTGTCATTGCTGAGAAGTTTCGAGGCCCTTGATTTGCTTAAATGCATTATCCATACTGAGGCAGATAAGATCAAGTATTTTAGCAAGAGGCTAAACCCGTAGTTGAGGATGCAGTTGTTCAATCACAATTGTAATTCACTTGGTGAGTTCATCGAGAAGGATCTTGGAGCAGAGCTTTTGATCAAGGAGCTTACTCGGAAGCACCCTTCAGCTTCTTCTGGTGGGAGGACTAGGATGCCGGTTCGTTCAGAGGGACATCGGGCTCCGATGTCCAAGAGGTCATTTTCTAGTCATCTTCGTGCTGGGAAAGCATCTTCGTCTCAGACGACGAGTTCAACTGTTGTTTATTTTAACTGTGATTCAGCGTGGTACATTAGCACTCGTTGTACGGTTCCAGCTTTTAATTGTCATTCATGTGGGAGGCAGGGACACCTTCAGAAGTACTGCACGAGTTCTAGTGCCGGTAGATCTCAAGAGAGCTCAAGGGCCTCAAGTGATTTTGTTACTCCAGCCTGTGCGTCATCCAAGGGGTCCTATCAGGCTTCGAGAGCCAGAGGTAATGACATTCATCACCGGTATTGAAGCAAGTTGATCCTTGCTCGGTTAAAAGGATAATCATTCCTTTCGTTGTTGTTCATTCATTCATATAATTCATTCATAATATATCAATCATGTTGAGACTTATAATTATCAAACTAATCATTCAATTCACGAGGAACGACGGTTCCAATCATTTCATTTGAGCTATCACTCATTGCATTATTATTTCAGCTCGGTGAGTCATTCTTGACCTTTGTCGAATTCTATTCATTGTTATTCTTCATAGTCCGTGTTGAGGAGTATTCCTGGAGATGTTGTTTTCAGATCCTGAGGGATAGTTCATATCCCGAGTTGTGTACCCTTAGTTTCAAGGACGAAACTCTTTTTAAGGGGGGGGGGGTATGTAATACCCTGTTGTGAATTCATTTATTATCATTCAGTAATTGGCACTCATTAATTTTTTTTCTTTCTTTTCACTCTTTAATAATCATTCATCATTCATGTTCATTCATTTGTGTTCATCATTCGGCGTATCTTTGAGCCGTGTATCAGTTATCATTCGTTGTCCAACCCTGTTTGGGAATCGAGATGAGAGTATTACGATAATCATTGTGATTGGTAGCCTTGTGTTGGAAGTATCATTATTGCATATGATTGGACTTAATCATACTCATGCAAGTTATGTGCATCGGATCATTCATCATTCGTATCGAGGAGGCAGAGTTTTCACATTTCTTTTCCAGTTATAGTCGTATCATGCATTAAGGTCGTAACATGCATTCGTTGGTTTCATGGTTTTTTGGACTAGGACGTCTTACAGCCGTAACTCTCGCTTGATATGGCTGTAAGAAGAGGAAGGTACGACCGTAAGAAGAGGCAGGCTACGGCCGTACAATCGAGTACTGGGTTCGGGGGTGTCTCGACGAAGGATGCTTACGGCCGTAAGGGAGTTCTTGTTACGGTCGTAAGTCGATGATTTCGGTCGGCAAGATTGTTCGATGAAGTGAAGTTACGGCGAAGAGGCCGAAGTGTTACGGCCATAAAGCCGTTGACTTGGAAAGTTACGGCCGTAAGGTGGCAGAGTTACGGCCGTAACTCTGCGCAGTATATGATGACCAGGACGGATCTTTCAGCCTAATTTCTCCATTTCTCCACTTTTGTCCGAGAGGGAGAGTCTTGGGAGAGATTTTTCATCATCATATCACTTGTGTATTCATGTTCTAATCACCAACCTTCGGTTGTGGAGCTTGGATAGTCGATTAACTCGAGTTTCGACGGATTGAAGGGTTTGGATCTTCAAAGGTAATTTCTTCAAAATTTTAGATTTCGATGTTGAGTTGGAGTATGATGTTTTGGATGTTATAATCATGATATGTGAAGGTATATACGTATGATTATGAGTTTTTATGAATTATCATTGGATTGTTTGAGGATTTTTCAAGAACACCTCGAGGGTTAACTTTGGAATTTTGGGGTTTCTATTAGATGTTGTCGTAATTTCGATTTGTGCATTCCTATTGGATTATTGATTGTATTGAAGCTGTTTTTTTGGATTGAATCACTCATTTAGAGGTTGGTTTTTGATATAATTGGTATTGGTTGTAAACAATGGGAGATTGTTTACAACGTGTTTGTTTAAATCCCCAATGAGTTTGGGTAGTGTTGTATCGACTTTTGAGTTGGTTGTAATCATGCTTGCTTCATATATTAAGCGAATTGTTGGTAATTGTGTTATTCAAGATTGTTCGAGCGGCCGATAATTCCAAGGACGTTGATCGTGGAGGGACTTTCTCGCCTTCGGTTTGAGGCATGTTTTTGTAACACCCCAAACTAGGCGTATATTACAGTGCCGTGGACCCCCGACTGGGACCCACCAGTCGAATGAAAATTAATGAATTAAATAATATAATTGTCGTACCGAACCACATTATATCATCAATTACTCCGATGAGGAGTTTCATTTCAACACACCCAAGATAATACCGAATACATGTATATTTTATATGAAGATAAAATACACAACACTGAATGAAACGGAGTATCCAAATGGAAATCTGCAGCGGAAAATAAATGACAACAACATGAATGACTGAAAGGATTGGGGCCCCCTATTAGTATCACTGGGACTCCTCACCGTCAACGTTCTATTCCCGTGCTTTTGCCTTGCCATGACCTGAAAACAAAATCCCCCAACGAAGTCGATTACGTAACAACAATCCTCAAGAGTTGAATAAACATAATCATATATGCTGTAAAAACCACAAGTTCGATCAAAATCTCAAATCATCGAACGCCTGCGATCAAATGTGAATCGGCCAGATTATAATCCAATCCTGTTGAAAACATACGCAATCAAACATGCTGTATGAATCAACATCAGTACGGCTCAAAGGATGGCGCCACACTACGCCCGGGATGGAAATATGTCCGTGCACAAGCCACCAACGAGTATCGATCGAATACACGTGTGGTCTTGTACCTAATCAGTCTCACGAAGTAATCGTCCCGTGTGCATAGTCCAATGTGAGGTCAACTACCAACACACGACTTTATATGTGCCCGACATGAAAATCCTACACATACCAACCGGCACGCCAGTATGACGCGGAATGCCACGAGATAACAAAAGTGACATCGAAAATCAATAATGACTCACCGAGATGAAATGATAGTGAAATGAATGATAGCCCAATGAAATGATTGGAACCGTCGTTCCTCGTGAATGAAGTGATTAATTGACAATTACAAGTCTCAATACGGTTAATACATTATGAATGAACTATAATTATGAATGAACAACAACGAAAGGAATGAATATCCTTTTAACCGAGTAAGAATTAACTTACTCAACACCGGTGACAAATGTCCTTCCACGAACAACGTCCTAAATGAGATGTCGGTCGCTCGAACAACCTTGAATAACACAATTACCAACAATCCGTTCAACATACGAATCAAACACGATGATAACTAACTCAAAACGTCGATACGACTAAACCAAGTTCAATGGGGCATTATATCAAACACGTTGTGACCAAACTTCGATTGTTTACAATCAATCCTCAGTTATACCAACATCAAATCCCCAAGAAGTGTTTCAAACCAACAAAACATCTTCAATACGATCAATAATCCAATATGAATATCCAAATTCGTGATTACAACAACAATGAATCGAAAACCCCCAAATCCAACTCAATATTCAAAGTGTTCTTGAACAACCTTTCAATAATCCAATGAATATTCATACACATTCGATATCATACGCATATCTCTTCATACAACATGATTATAATGTCCAAAACATCATGTCTCAACACAAAATCGAAATCCAACATGTTGAAGAAATTACCTCTTGAAGATCCAAAAACTTCAATCCGATGAAATCGCGTTAGATCGACTATCCGAGCTTCACAATCGAATGAAGATGATGAAAACCGAACACCCTTATGATTGATGATGAAAAATATCTCCCTCAAGCTCTCTCTCTCTCGGAACAAAGTGAAGAAAATGAGAAAAGTGACCTCAAAAACCCATCCAGGTCCTTAAGTACTGCCGAACGTTACGGCCGTAACTCGGCCAACATACGGCCGTAACATCCCGAGTCAACGGCCTTACGGTCGTAACCAGCTAACTCGTACGGCCGTAACTCCGCTTCGTCCAAACACCTGCCGATAGACTTACGGCCGTACCCGCACCTGTCTTACGGGCGTAACTCGCCCTCGTCCAAAACACCTGCCGACAGCCATACGCCCGTACCCGCACACCTTACGGGCGTAACTCGACCGATACGGCCGTATCCGGCCAAACTTACGGGCGTATGAACCCTTCGTCGAAACTGACCAGGCACCCTGCCTGCAACGTACGGTCGTATCCGGCCAAGCCTTATGGCCGTACCTGCCTCATCTTACGGTCGTATGCCGCAACCCTTACGGCTGTAAGTCCTTCTCGTCCGACAAAACCTGAAAATTACGAACACCCCTTACGGCCGTAGCCTGCCCACCTTACGGCCATATCTCACCTTCGGCCAAAACGACCTTGATCCGACGAAAGCATGTTACGGCCGTAATGTATGATTAGTTACGGCCGTAACTCGTTGCTGGACATGAAGAAAATCCGACAACTCCGATTTCTCGCTACGATTGATGAATGATCCGACATACCATACGTATGTGAAAGTAAACAAGTCCAACACATGCCAAAAATGATACTTCCAACACAGTACTACCAATCCCGATGATAATGATAATACTCTCGTCTCGACACTCAAACGGAGATGAATTGATGATCGACAACTGATACACGGTTACAAAATGCCAACGATGAACACAAATGAATGAATCATGAATGATGAGTGATTATTAATGAGTGAAAATTACTGAGTGACAATTACTGATTGATAAATACTGAATCATAATGAATGAATTACAACCGGGTATTACAGTTTTATACTTGTACTATTCAATGAGATTAATGTTATCATATATGTGTATGAATGTGTTGTATAATTTTGAGACTTAGTCTCTTCATGAGTTCATTGATATTAAGGGATCGTTCGATAAGATACTCTTCGGGAATTATGCCAAATGTTTACTATTGTTCATTAATAGCCGGTTCAAGGCATTGTGATACTCGTTGTTAATGTTATTGGCGATAGCCGGTTTGCGGTATCGATGTATCTATTATTGTTGTTGATATTGATGTCGATCTAAGACATTTTTGTAATCATTGTTATTGATGTTGGTGTTTTGTCATTGATGTTGTATTGGCCGATTGAAGGCATTGGCGTATTCGTTTCTCATCTTCGTCGTCGGTAACCGATTAAAGGTGCCGAGGCATTCTTCGTATCATTGTCATCGATTGGCCGTTCTAAGGCAATTGAGGTATTGAATAATTCGTTGTATCATTGTTATCGATTAGCCGTTCTAAGGCAATCGAGGTATTGAATCATCCACTACATCATTGTTATCGGTTGGCCATTCTTAGGCAATCGAGGTATTGAATTGGGACTGTCGAGGATAGTTCCCATCCATTATGTCGTTGTTATCGATTGACCATTCTAAGGTAATCGAGGTATTGAATTGGGACAGCCGAGGACGATGCCCATCCGTGAGTCATTATTGTCGTGTTGGCCGACTCAAGGCAGCACAGTATCATTCTCGTTAATTTGGTAATCTTGGGATCGTTGCCGTTTGTGATTAACTGTGTTTTGGAGGCTAGTCTCGGCTAGTGCTCGATGGGTAAGTTTGGGGCTTTAACCTTCGCAGTTGCGTTCCCAACACCTACAGTTCAGTAGGTCACGGCCATTGGCTTCGGCCCTCATTGTGATATGGGTTTGTGCCGTGGCTTCGGCCCTCATTGTGATATGGCTTCGTGCCATGGCTTCGGCCCTCATTGTGATACGGCTTCGTGCCGTGGCTTCGGCCCTCATTGATACAGCTTCGGGCTGTTTTGGCTTCAGGTAATTGTGATATTTGACAGCTTCGGCTGAGTGGCTGTTAGGCCTTCGTGATGTCTTGGTATTTTCGTCGGAGCCTTAAGGCATTGTGATTCATATTTAATTCAGTCCTGGTTTGGTTCATGTTCATGTAATTCATTGTGGTGTTCTATATTTATGATTCGCCGTTGGGCATTTATGTTCTAACCTGTTGAACAGGTATTAATAGTATGCCGTGGGCATAGTATTTCACGAATGCTCGGTTCTTACCTTGGTTTGAGAGCATCTCGTATTATTATTATTATCATTGTACAGTTTCATTCTGCCTTTGGATGCATATCATGTTATACATGTATTTGATGTTCATTATCTGGATGACTGACCCAGTGGGGGCGGAACATGTTTCATGTTTTTGGTGCTTATGAGGAGAGAGTTGAGACACAGGGGCATGACTATGGCGACGAGGCATTCGAGCGATACTAGTCCGAGTTGTTCATGTTGGTCAGTCAGTTGGAATGTTCTCTAGTTTGTCAGTCATTGTCATTATGTATTACCCGAGCAGATGCTCATGGACGTTGTTGTATCTTTTTATTTTGGCCATGTAGGCCCATCGTTGTCGTTGAAATTTCTTATCGGAATATTGTGTCGGATATCATGGTTGGGACTGTGATTTCCCTTGTTGGTTAATTTGATGTATTTTAGTCTTGTTCGCTGGTGGATCTCTTGGTGTGGGGTCCACGGCACTGTAATAACCCAATGAGATTTGGGGGTGTTACAGAAGATGGTATCAGAGCTTTGGGTTGTGAGATATCCTGATATGTGAGTTATGTGGCTCTACCAATGCGGTAGTAGTGGGACTGTCAGGTTATGACAATCTGGACAGTCTGGTTTTGTGAGTAGTGATATTTGTACGACTGCACGAGTCATTCATTCATAGAGTCGTCGTCAGTGAAAACTAGTATCGCAAGACCTCGAAGCTTCGTATGACCTGTGTAAGGACTCAATTCTCTTTATGTTCATACATTCATTATGTCATTGATTGTACATGTTTTGTTGAAACCTATATGTAACATTACTGTTACGATTGATTCATGACTAATTGTTTTGGAGCACGTGTGACCTGTGCAAGCAATAAGGATCAACTCATTCATGAGTCAACAATCCTCAATCATCATTTTTTTTATCTTGCCGATCATGTTAATTCACTAATCACTCAGTCAATCTCATTGCTCAGTTGTTGATCTTGTGGATCGAATTATCAATCTTGTTAACTTGTTCAAGGTAATCATTTCAGGAATTTCATCAGATAATCATGTTACCTCACTTGATCTTTCACGCGATCTTATCATATTTCGGCGTCATGTTGACGATCATTTTACTGCATTATTAATGCATTCATTGTGATAAGCGTGTACGCTCATTATTATCATTCCGTAATGTAATTCTAATGTGATTTTGATGCGAGATCTAGAATTATCATGTGACCTTCATGCTTCAGAATGGATAGAGCTGTCAGAGGACGCAGGGGAAGAGGCCACGGTGCAGGCCGAAACCCGGGATCTCATGTGAATACCTGCGCGAACGCGAGGGATAACATTAGTTCAACAGGTAGCGATGCTACTCATTCACCGACAGATAATCAGTCACTGTCAGGGAGTCGTACCCGAGATGCAGCTCAATCGGAAGGTGTTCGGGTGGACCCATTCATATGTATGCAGGGCATGATGGCCCAGATAACTCAGATGGCACGTCTGATGGAGACCATGCAGACCTCGATGGTTTGTGGTCCACCGCAGCAAGGTTCCCAGGTGCCGTTTCTTGGGCATACTTGAAGAGTGTACCAGATTGTTGGCGATATCTCTCGTCATAGGCCACCTACTTTTGAGGGTTCATCGAAACCAGCTGATATTGTTCATTGGCTTGAGCATTTTGATAAACTCTTCGACATGGTTCAGTGTCCGGAAGAGAGTAAGGTGGCAGTAGTGGCTTACTACTTGAGTAAGGGTGCTTATTCTTGGTGGCTTTCTGTGAAACCCACCGATCATGGTTGTGCTTGGAGCGAATTAAAGACTCTTATGTTAGAGAGGTATTATCCGGCTCCACTTCGTGAAGCCAAGTTGTCAGAGGTTTTGAACCCCAAATCCGTCGAGGACGAGGGTGTTATTGTCATTGCTGAGAAGTTTCAGGGACTTCTTCAGTTTGCTTCGTCTGTTATCCATACGGAGGATAATAAGATCAAGTATTTTAGCAAGAGGCTAAAACCGCAATTGAGGATGCAGTTGTTCAATTACAATTGTAATTCACTTGGTGAGTTCATCGAGAAGGCTCTTGGAGTAGAGGTTTTGATCAAGGAGCTTACTCGGAAGCACCCTTCAGCTTATTCTTGTGGGAGGACTAGGATGCCGGTTCGTTCAGAGGGACATCGGGCTCCGACGTCCAAGAGGTCATTTTCTAGTCATCTTCGTGCTGGGAAAGCATCTTCGTCTCAGACGACGAGTTCAACTGTTGTTTGTTTTAACTGTGATTCAGCGGGACACATTAGCACTCGTTGTACGGTGCCAGCTTTTAATTGTCATTCATGTGGGAGGCAGGGACACCTTTAGAAGTACTGCAGGAGTTCTAGTGCTGGTATATCTCGAGAGAGCTCAAGGGCCTCGTGGGATTTTGTTACTCCAGCCTGTGCGTCATCCAAGGGGTCCTATCAAGCTTCGAGAGCCAGAGGTAATGACATTCATCACCGGTATTGAAGCAAGTTGATCCTTGCTCGGTTAAAAGGATAATTATTCCTTTCGTTGTTGTTCATTCATTCATATAATTCATTCGTAATATATCAATCATGTTGAGACTTATAATTATCAAACTAATCATTCAATTCATGAAGAACGATGGTTCCAATCATTTCATTTGATCCATCACTCATTGCATTATTATTTCACCTCGGTGAGTCATTCTTGACCTTTGTCGGATTCTATTCATTGTTACTCTTCATAGTCCGTGTTGAGGAGTATTCATGGAGATGTTGTTTTCAGATCCTGAGGGATAGTTCATATCCCGAGTTGTGTACCCTTAGTTTCGGGGACGAAACTCTTTTTAAGGGGATAGTTCATATCCCGAGTTGTGTACCCTTAGTCTCACGACCCGATATGTCGTGTCTGTGTTGACCGTCCAAATGAGGCGTGCCTTCTGGTTAGCTTGCCACAAGAGGGGTAAAGGTGGCGACATTAGCGTTAAGGCGTTGTTTGCCCGGATGCATCGATCTGGACGAGTCAGGCATGCCGACCTGGTTTAGTCCGGAGAGCTTGTCGCTGATCGATGAATTGACTATGAAGGGGATCGTTGCGGGTAGGGCACAACTGGTCGGGGGCTACTGCCGTCTCCCAGATGAGCCCATGACAGGGCGAAACCAGTTGGCATGCTATGTGGGATAGGCTGGTCTCGGGGTGTGAGGGCCCCTGGGACGCCGCACGGGCTTCGGAACTCCCGTCCCGTGACAAATGGTATCGGAGCCGAAACCTCTCTCAGTACGGCATGGTTTGGGTGTGGTCAAGTTCTGCCGAAACCGATGAGGGCGGGGAGTGAACGCCGGTGCAAAGAGGGCACGGTCAAAGTGCGGCTCTTGACAAGGCTTCTAGGCGGAGAACATGAACCGATTCTATGCCGGAATGAGAGGTGGTCCTAGGCTTGTGAGATCAGACGGTCGGGAATGTTGACACACTTGTATTGCGCACTTTTGGTAGCTCCACCTTTCGGTGACCGGGGTGTAAGAACATGGATAATCGTGGGCCACTGTGGGAACCTCGACATGCGAGAAAAATGCAGCGGCTGAGGGAATGTCGTTCAACCGAGGTACTAACGCCAGGAAGCGCGTAGGGTGAAGGTTGATGTCGATTGGTGATGTTGTTGCGTGGCGCACTGCGGGCTAGCGCGAGGCGCACGAGTGAAGAGCCTGTCCATCAAGGGATGGTACCATATGTGTTTGGCCATGATCGTTTTGTGTGCATGGGACAATACAATGTGCGGAAAGAAACATTCTCCCCCAGCAAGAGGGCGTGCTGTGATTTGGGTGGGGGAGGATGTCACGACCCGATATGTGATGTCTGTGTTGACCGTCCAAATGAGGCGTGCCTTCTGGTTAGCTTGCCACAAGAGGGGTAAAGGGGGCGACATTAGCGTTAAGGTGTTGTTTGCCCGGATGCATCGGTCTGGCCGAGTCAGGCATGCCGACCCGGTTTAGTCCGGAGAGCTTGTCGCTGGTCGAGGACTTGACTATGAAGGGGATCATTGCGGGTAGGGCACAACTGGTCGGGGGCTACTGCCTTCTCCCTGATGATCCCATGGCAGGGCGAAAATAGTTGGCATGCTATGGGGATAGACTGGTCTCGGGGTGTGAGGGCCCTTAGGACGCCGCACGGGCTTCGGAATTCCCGTCCCGTGACACTATACTTGTAATTGTCATGTGATGTGATGTATGTTTAAATGTATGCATGTATGTAATGCTATGTATGTTTGGATGTATGTTAGCAAACATAGACATTAACATAGGATAAAATCCCTCGTTAAATTTTAAATGCCGTTCATTTGAAAAACACCTATCAAGACTTCGATCATATTGAGTGGGTGATGCCAAAGTTGGGCACTCGAATTATCTTAGTAAGGTAGGATGGGTAATGGTGATACCTATGTGTTTTAATGAACTAAGAATTCAAAAGAGTTTTGAACCTTAAGGCATAAGATGGGATTATAACATGTTTGGGCATAAGATGCCAAATCCCATGAATGTATCTAAGAGTTACATATGATGTAATCGATAAAGAGTTATCCACCTAAAGTAGCTCAATTCTAGGCGTCATGCCAAAGCTGAGTTTAGGATTGTGCGAAATGGAATCTTAGCCCACTAAAACTACAAATGTTGTCAATTGAGGGTACTTTGTTTTAGTGGGAGTATTTTTCGAGAAATAAAATAATGTTACTAAAAACTTTGCATATTGAATTTTGTAGATAATATAGAATGGCATCAAACAACATGTCTACCATTTCACTGCGATCCGTCCTTGAGAAGGACAAGCTCAAAGAAAACGGCAACAACTATCTGGATTGGATCCGGAGCTTGAGAATAGTTCTCAAGCAAGAAAGAAAGTTGTATGTTCTTGAGGAAGAAATTCCCGATGTGCCTGCTGACAATGCTAACAATGCAATAAAAGACAAATGGAAGAAACATTGTGATGATTCCATTGATGTCAGTTGTCTTATGTTGGCTACCATTTGTCCAGAACTTCAGAAGAATCTGGAGGAAATGTAAGATTATGAGCTAAATGCTCACCTCAAGGAAACTTTCTCGAAGCTTGCTAGGCAAGAGAGGTATGAGACCTTTCAAGCCTTGTATGCTTGCAACATGATTGAGGGGACATCTGTCAGCGCTCATGTACTCAAGATGAAAGGATATATATATATTGATCATCTTGAGAGACTTGGTTTTCCACTTTCTAAGGAGCACTCCAAGGATGTGATCCTAAACTCATTACCCGATAGTTTCGCTCAGTTCATTATGAACTATAATATGAATGAGATGGAGAAGTCCATTGCTGAGCTGCATGGGATGCTTAAAATGGCTAAGCAGAATATTAAGAAGAAACCAAGCCACGTGCTGATGGTCAGCAAAGGGAAGTCCTTTAAGAACAAAGGCAAGGGCAAGGGTAAGGCAAAAGTTTCCAAATCTAAAGACTCTACTAAGCCAATTTTCAAGGCTAAAGCTCCCAAAGATAGAAATTGCCATCATTTCAATAAACCAGGACACTGGAAAAGAAATTGCAAGGTTTACTTGGAAGACCTAAAGCATACCAAGGGTAGTGAGACTACCGTAGGTATATTTGTTATAGAAGTTAACTTATCTACTTCTAACTCCTGGGTATTGAATACTGGATGTGGATCTCATATTTGTACAGGGGTTGAGAAACAGTAGAGAACTGAAGAAGGGGGAAGTGGATCTAAGAGTCGGCAATGGAGCAAGAGTTGCTGCACTAGTCGTAGGGACTTATGATCTAGTTTTACCCAATGGGCTTTTGTTAGTTTTGAACAATTGCTTTTATGTTCCTCCTATGAATAGGAATATTATTTTAGTTTCTATATTAGATTGTCAAGGTTACAGTTTTCTTATTAAGAATAAGATTATTCGTATTTTCTTTGATGACTTACATTATGGCACTGCAAAGTTATATACTGGCCTTTACAATATTGATCTAGATGAGTCCGACACTTTGGAAGTCTATAACATTGCATCCAAGAAATCTAAGCTCAATGATTCTAATCCGACTTACTTATGGCATTGTCGACTTGGTCACATAAACGAGAAAGGCATTTCTAAGCTCCATAATGATGGAATTTAGACTTTTTTGACTATGAATCATATGGGACATGCGAATCTTGTTTATTAGCCAAGATAACGAAAAATCCTTTCACCGTCATGGAGAAAGGGCTAGTGATCTATTAGGCCTAATACATACTGATGTATGCGGACCTCTTAGCACTCATGCCAGAGGCGGATACCAATACTTCATTACATTTACCGATGATTTTAGCCGATATGGATATGTTTATCTTATGAAGTATAAACATGAATCTTTTGAAATGTTCAAAATATTCCAGAATGAAGTACATAATCAACATGGCAATACAATTAAAGCCCTTAGATCGGATCGAGGTGGAGAATACTTGAGCCAAGAATTCGATGATCATCTTAGAAATTGTGGAATTGTTTCACAACTTACTCCTCCCGGAACACCTCAGCATAACGGAGTGTCCGAGAGGAGGAATCGAACTTTATTAGATTTGGTTCGATCCATGATGAGTCGAACAAAGCTTCCATTATCATTTTGGGGCCATGCCTTAGAAACAACAGCAATCACCCTTAACCGTGTTCTATCTAAAGCAGTTGAAAAGACATCATTTGAGAAATGGACTGGTAAGAGACCAAACTTGTCTTTTCTAAAGATCTGGGGTTGCGAAGCGTTCGTAAGGCACCAAGTGTTTGACAAACTGGCAGCTAGATCTAAAAGATGTTTATTTGTGGGGTATCCTAAGGAAACTAAAGGATATTACTTTTATAAGCCCGCTGAGAACAAAGTGTTTGTTGCTCGAAATGCTGTATTCTTAGAAACGGAATTTATTTCCAAAAGAGACAGTGGGAGAAGAGTAATTCTCGAGGAAACTCGAGAACCACAAGAAGACATTGATTCACCGATGGAAATCGAACAGGCTCAACAATCAGTTGAAGAGCCCGTTCAAAGTACACAAGTCCCTCGCAGATCTGATAGGATACAACATGAACCTGAGAGATATGGTTATCTCGTAACAGAGGATGATGACACATCACTCATAGATGATGAGCCTAGTAGCTATACAGAAGCTACTTCAGGGCCAGAGTCCGAGGAATGGCTAGAAGCCATGAAGTCAGAGATGCAGTCCATGTATCACAATCAAGTTTGGAACTTGATAGATCCATCTGAGGGTGTTAAAACCATTGGGTGCAAATGGGTCTATAAAAAGAAGAAAGACATGGATGATAATCTGCAAGCCTATAAAGCTATACTAGTGGCAAAAGGTTATAGACAGATTCATGATGTTGACTATGATGAGACTTTTTCACTAGTAGTCATGCAATTAGAATTTTATTTGCCATTGCCGCATACTATGATTATGAAATCTGGCAAATGGATGTCAAAACAGCATTCCTTAATGGAAACTTACTCGAGGATATGTACATGACACAACCTGAAGGTTGTGTTCATCCAGAAAATTCTTAAAAGGTCTGCAAACTTCAAAGATCCATTTATGGGTTGAAGCAGGCTTCTCGGAGCTGGAATCTTTGTTTTGATGAAACTGTCAAAGAGTTTGGGTTCATTCAAAATGAAGATGAACCATGTGTGTACAAGAAGGTTAGTGGGAGCATCGTTGTTTTCTTAGTCTTATATGTAGATGACATATTACTCATTGGAAATGACATTCCCACCATGCAGACAGTAAAGACTTGGTTTGGGAAGTTGTTTCTCAATGAAAGACTTAGAAGAAGCTACTTATATTCTTGGGATAAAGATCTATAGAGATAGATCAAAGAGATTTATTGGTCTGAGTTAATGTACCTACATTAATAAAATATTGAAGAGGTTCAATATGCAAGACTCCAAGAGAGGACTCTTGCCAATGTCACATGGCATTCATCTGAGTGAGACTCAGAGTCCTTCGACTCCTGATGAGTGAGTATGCATGAGAAATATACCATGCGCTTCGGCCCTTGGATCGATCATGTATGCCATGATTTGTTCTCGACCAGGTGTATCGTTTGCCCTTAGCATGACAAGTCGATATCGATCGAATCCAGGTGAAAGTCACTGGACAGCAGTGAAAACCATCCTAAAGTAATTGAGAAGAACTAAGGATGATTTCCTAGTTTATGTAGGGGTGGAAAATGAGCTGGCTGTAAATTGTTACGTCGATGCAAGTTTCGAAACTGACAGAGATGATTTTAAATCGCAAACTGGTTATGGGTTTGTATTGAATGGAGGTGCTGTGAGTTGGAAGAGTTCCAAGCAAAGCACTGTTGCTGATTCTGTTATAGAAGCTGAGTACATAGCAGCATCAGATGCAGCTAAGGAAGCCGTATGGATCAATAAGTTCGTTACCAAACTAGGAATGGTGCCGACCATCCAGGGTCCCATAAGCCTTTATTGTGACAATAATGGTGATATTGCACAAGCTAAAGAGCCTAGGTCCCATCGTAATTCCAAATATATACTCAGAAAATATTACCTAGTCAGAGAGATCGTCAGACGAGGAGATATTACAATATGCAAAGTAGCAACGGAAGAGAATGTTGCAGATCCACTTACCAATCCTCTCTCACAAGGAAAGCATGTTGAGCATGCTTGAGCGATAGGACTAAAAGTCATGAATGAATGGTCCTAGTGGAAGTGGGATATTGTTGGGAATAGTGTCATAGGACATTCGATGTGGCTAGATTTGTAATTGTCACATTTAAATAAAGTTATTTGATATCATATATTTCTCGTTGATTATTATAATGTGTGCATGTTTTAATATTATAATAATCAAATAATAGTTATTCATGAATAATAAGATTATTCAAATGTCCCTGGTACAATCGCGTTGAGTAAAGACTCAAGTGATTAATATACTAGTATAAGTTTGATTGATAACCATCGGATGATTATGCATATGGTACGGATCAATCTTATGGGTATTGGTTGGAGAACTAATACTGGATTGACCCGCATTGAGATCACTGCATGGAAAATGTCATAAGTGAATCTCAATATAACAGTATGTCAATAAATCCTTGAACCTGAGATTATCGTAGAGTCCAACATGATAACTGTTATGCCTTGATGTAATCCAATGTCATCTGAAACATGGTGATCATAAAGGTTAGCGATCAGGATTAGTGGGAGTCATGTAGAGGGCAATGAATAATCAAGATGGGGATTTGTCCCTCTCTTTAGTGAGAGAGATATCTGCTGGGCCCCTCGATAAGTAGGACTGAAGGAAATGCATGGCCATGCTGAAATGAAGAGTCATTTGATTCAATCAGTCTACTTAAGATCGAGAAAGCGTTTGAGCATAATAAGTATGATAATCTCCATGACTTAGTTCAAATATGATATCGCGTGACAAAGAGATTTGATACGTTAAAAGGTTTAATGGACTATTAACTTATATTATTTGGGTAATCATAATGTCTTGCTAGAGGTCGTTTATGATTTATTATTTAATAAGGTATTAAATAATTGCCAACATAATATAAACCTTTGGGTCACACGTACGACAATTATAGACAAAAAAACCAAACCAAACCAAACATACCCAGTATATCCCGCTTAGAGCAGGGTCTGGGGAGGGTAAGATGTACGCAGACCATGCCCCTACCTATTACGGTAGGGAGGCTGTTTCCGTGAAGACCCTAAGCTTAGTGCACAATAACATATTGAGTGAAAAATACAAAGGGAAGCATATGATACGAAAAAACTCAATACCATTCCTGAGCCCATGGCTTAATCCACATGGGACTTACCTAAGAGGAATTTGGCTACTTTACTCCCGATGAACGCTGCTCAAACAGAAGAGAGGTTGACTCACGCACGACTCCTGTCAAAAATACACCACACGCAAAAGGCAATAGGATAAAATATACAATAAATGTAAAAATGCAAAGCTCTAGGTCAAAGCTAACCGAGACAACCCAACCCTGAGGCTCTCAACTACAGCACCACTCCCAACTAAAGAATCCACAACTCTGATCTCGCGCCTCCAAGCGCACCTATCAACAGTCATGGTCTCGGAAAGTTTTAAGGCCTTCAAATCTAATCTCAGCTGCTCCTCCCACGTCCTCCTCGGTCTGCCTCTCCTCCTCTCCCCGACAACTACTAAACTCTCGACCCTCCTCACTAGAGCAGAAGCCTGCCTCCTGCGGACGTGGCCAAACCATCTCAACCTCCCTTCCCTAACTTTCGCTGAAATGGGCGCCACTTCTAGCGCATTCCTGAAGAATAAATATTGGATATTAAATATATCAACTGGGAATTATAGACAAAGCAGGAATAAATATCAACTGGGAATAATAAATATAATATTGGATATTATATTTATGAGGAGATTAAATAATAAGTAATATATAATATTGGATATTACATATATTATATTATTTAATAAGTTTGGGGATAACTAAGCATATACTAGAGTCTTGACTCTAGGGTTTACTTAGTATAAATATAAGGTCTTGGACAAGGAGCTGTCATAAAGAAACCAAACACAAAAATCGCATCCCCCCCAAGAAGAAAAGAAAAATCGGCCGCTCCCTTGTAGGAGAACGACGTCGGTCATCTGATCTTCTTCATTTAGTTGATCTTGATCGATAGTACAATCCTTATAGTAAGGAATTTGTGTTGTACTATTTATCAATATTATTCGTAAGGATATAGCAATCCGGATTGTGGAATTGTTCGTGTGTGGATCACCCAGAGAGGAATGAGATATTCATCTGCTTCTAGTCGGGATCTAGATTTGTTCGTCGGATTAAGGTAATTCGATTAACCATCTAATCAAACGACTAAATTACTGCATGAGATCCTAAATTGGGTTTTCTTATTATTTCTTCCGTTGCGATTTACTCTTGTTTTATGTATTCGATGCATGGAAAACCCAACAGTGGTATCGGAGCCAACTTGCATGTAATTTAATTATTTGTGTAGAACATGTTTATGTGTAAATTATGTTCCTGATTATGTTTATAAAATATAGATTTTATAAAATAATTTTTCTGGTTTAATTTGATTAAATCATATCGTCAAAATAAATTTTCTGGACTATTTCGCGAATTTCTACTCCAGAACTGTTCTGGAACAGATCTGTTCTGAGACGGGTCGGTCGGGTCCAGGTCGGGTCGGACCTGGACCCGCGGGCCGTTTTAATTAGCAAAATGAGTTTTGCTAGGAGAGGGATTCGATCCCTTGACATTTGGATACACTGGAGCATACTTACCAAGTGGTCTATCATTTTATTTTGAAATTAATACACGGATCTTTTAATAAAGGCATGAAATATGTTTTAAATATTGTAAAATAATTCTGCAAAAACCGGGATTCGATCCCGAGTCTTTCGCCTTTCATCCCGCACTACTTACCATCTCGGCCACGGATTTGTTTTGGAGTTTTTTGCGGGACATTATATTTAAACCTAGTTTTAAAAGTTCAAAATATACTCAAAATGATTTACTGCCAAAAAGTTTCGAACCTATGACGGATCCGTGCTCTGAGCATGCAGCCAGCCATCTCGGCTATAGTCCAGTATTGTTTATTTGATGACTCAGAATATATTTTTAGTCTGACTGTCAGACAGATTTTAATTTCTATAATTACATGCTTTTATTAATTATTGATAATTATTTATGGTATGTGTATGGTGTATGTCATGACCACAAACTGACCAATGTGATTGGATACTTTATCTCCTTATGGGTTGGTTTTACGGCCTGCGTGTCGTTTAATTATAATTGGTTTTACGGCCTGTGAGTCGTCTATTTAAATTATTTATTATTTTACGGCCTGCGTGTCGTTTGCACCTCTTGTAATTTAATTTACTAGTGTAGTGTTAAATTTTATTAATGTAATGAAGACAAGAAGGACGAGAAGTACGTACTCAAGGAGCCAATTGATCGCGTATGACGTTCCAAGGAGTTGGGAAGATAAATGAAGACCATTGCTGAGCTGCATGGGATGCTTAAAACGGCTGAGCAGAATATTAAGAAGAAACCAAGCCACGTGCTGATGGTCAGCAAAGGGAAGTCCTTTAAGAACAGAGGCAAGGGCAAGGGTAAGGCAAAAGTTGCCAAATCTAAAGACTCTACTAAGCCATTTTTCAAGGCTAAATCTCTCAAAGATGGAAATTGCCATCATTGCCATAAACCTGGACACTGGAAAAGAAATTACAAGGTTTACTTGGAAGATCTAAAGCGTACCAAGGGTAGTGAGACTGCCACAGGTATATTTGTTATAGAAGTTAACTTATCTACTTCTAACTTCTGGGTATTGTATACTGGATGTGGATCTCACATTTGTACTGGTGTTGAGAAGCAGTAAAGAACTGAAGAAGGGGGAGGTGGATCTAAGAGTCGGCAATGGAGCAAGAGTTGCTGCACTAGCCGTAGGAAATTATGATCTAGTTTTACCCAATGGGATTTTGTTAGTTTTGAACAATTGCTTTTTTGTTCCTGCTATGAATAGGAATACTATTTTAGTTTCTAAATTAGATTGTGAAGGTTACAGTTTTCTTATTAAGAATAAGATTATTCGTATTTTCTTTGATGACTTGCTTTATGGTACTGCAAAGTTATATACTAGCCTTTACAATATTGATCTAGATGAGTCAGACACTTTGGAAGTCTATAACATTGCATCCAAGAAACCTAAGCTCAATGATTCTAATCCGACTTACTTATGGCATTGTCGACTTGGTCACTTAAACGAGAAACGCATTTCTAGGCTCCATAATGATGGACTTTTAGACTTTTTGACTATGAATCATATGGGACATGCGAATCTTGTTTATTAGGCAAGATGACGAAGAATCCTTTCACCGTCATGGAGAATGGGCTAGTGATCAATTAGGCCTAATACATACTGATGTATGCGGACCTCTTAGCACTCATGCCATAGGCGGATACCAATACTTCATTACATTTACCGATGATTTTAGCCGATATGGATACGTTTATCTTATTAAGTATAGACATGACTCTTTTGAAATGTTCAAAATATTCCAGAATGAAGTACAGAATCAACATGGCAAGACAATTAAAGCCCTTCGATCGGATCGAGGTGGCGAATACTTGAGCCAAGAATTCGATGATCATCTTAGAAGTTGTGGAATTAATTCACAACTTACTTCTCCCGGAACACCTCAGCATAACGGAGTGTCCGAGAGGAGGAATCGAACTTTATTAGATATGGTTCGATCCATGATGAGTCGAACAGAGCTTCCATTATCATTTTGGGGCCACGCCTTAGAAACAACAGCAATCACCCTTAACCGTGTTCTATCTAAAGCAGTTGAAAAGACACCATCTGACAAATGGACTAGTAAGAGATCAAACTTGTCTTTTCTAAAGATCTGGGGTTGTGAAGCGTTCGCAAGGCGCCAAGTGTTTGACAAACTGGAAGCCATATCTGAAAGATGTTTATTGGGGTATCCTAAAGAAACTAAAGGATATTACTTTTATAAGCCCGCTGAGAACAAAATATTTGTTGCTCGAAATGTTGTATTCTTAGAAAGGGAATTTATTTCCAAAAGAGACAGTGGGAGAAGAGTAATTCTCGAGGAAACTCGAGCACCACAATAAGACATTGCTTCACTGATGGAAATCGAACAGGCTCAACAATCAGTTGAAGAGTCCGTTCAAAGTACACAAGTCCCTCGCAGATCTGATGGGATGCGACATGAACCTGAGAGATATGGTTATCTCGTAACAGAGGATGATGACGCATCGCTCATAGATGATGAGCCTAGTAGCTATACAGAAGCTGCTTTAGGGCCAGAGTCCGAGGAATGGCTAGAAGCCATGAAGTCAGAGATGCAGTCCATGTATGACAATCAAGTTTCGAACTTGATAGATCCACCTGAGGGTGTTAAAACTATTGGGTGCAAATGGGTCTATAAAAAGAAGAAAGACATGGATGATAATCTGCAAGCCTATAAAGCTAGACTAGTGGCAAAAGGTTATAGACAGACTTATGGTGTTGACTATGATGAGACTTTTTCATCAGTAGTCATGCTTAAATCAATTAGAATTTTATATGCCATTGCCGCATACTATGATTATGAAATATGGAAAATGGATGTCAAAACAGCATTCCTTAATGGAAACTTACTCGAGGATGTGTACATGACACAACCTGAAGGTTTTGTTCTTCCAGAAAATTCTAAAAAGGTATGCAAGGTTCAAAGATCCATTTATGGGTTGAAGTAGGCTTCTCGGAGCTGGAATCTTCGTTTTGATGAAACTGTCAAAGAGTTTGGGTTCATTCAAAATGAAGATGAACCATATGTGTACAAGAAGGTTAGTGGGAGTATAGTTGTTTTCTTAGTCTTATATGTAGATGACATATTACTCATTGGAAATGACATTCCCACCTTGCTGATAGTCAAGACTTGGTTGGGGAGTTGTTTCTCAATGACAGACTTAGGAGAATCTGCTTACATTCTTGGGATAAAGATCTATAGAGATAGATCAAAGAGATTGATTGGTCTGAGTCAATGTACCTACATTAATAAAACATTGAAGAGGTTCAATATGCAAGACTCCAAGAGAGGACTCTTGCCAATGTCACATGGCATTCATCTGAGTGAGAATCAAAGTCCTTCGACTCCTGATGAGCAGGCCCACATGAGCAAGATACCATACGCTTTGGCCATTGGATCGATCATGTATGCCATGATTTGTACTCGACCACATGTATCGTTTGCCCTTAGTATGACAAGTCGATATCAATCGAATCCAGGTGAAAGTCACTGGACACCAGTGAAAACCATCCTAAAGTACTTGAGAAGAACTAAGGATGATTTCCTAGTTTATGGAGGGGTGGGAAATGAGTTGGCTGTAAATGGTTACGCCAATGCAAGTTTCGAAACTGATAGAGACGATTTTAAATCTCAATCTAGTTATGTGTTTGTATTGAATGGAGGTGCTGTGAGTTGGAAGAGTTCCAAGCAAACCACGGTTGCTGATTCTATTACAGAAGCTGAGTACCTGGCAACATCGGATGCAGCTAAGGAAGACGTATGTATCAAGAAGTTCGTTACCAAACTAGGAGTGGTTCCGACCATCCAGGGTCCCATAAGCCTTTATTGTGACAATAATGGTGCTATTGCACAATCTAAAGAGCCTAGGTCCCATCATAATTGCAAACATATACTCAGAAAATATCACCTAGTCAAAGAGATCGTCAGACGAGGAGATATTACAATATGCAAAGTAGCAACGGAAGAGAATGTCGCAGATCAACTTACCAAGCCTCTCTCACAAGGAAAGCATGTTGAGCATGCTAGAGTGATAGGACTAAAAATCATGAATGAATGGTCCTAGTGCAAATGGGAGATTGTTGGGAATAGTGCCCTAGGACATTCGATGTGCCTAGATTTGTAATTGTCACATTTAAATAAAGTTATTTGATATCATTTATTTCTCGTTGATTATTATAATGTGTGCATGTTTTAATATTATAATAATCAAATAATAGTTATTCATGAATAATAAGATTATTCAAATGTCCCTGGTACAATCACGTTGAGTAAAGACTCAAGTGATTAATATACTAGTATAAGTTTGATTGATAATCATCGGATGATTATGCATATGGTATGGATCAATCTTATGGGTATTGGTTGGAAAACTAATACTGGACTGACCCGTATTGAGATCACTACATGGAAATGTCATAAGTGAATATCAATATAACAGTATGTCAATAAATCCTTCAACCTGAGATTATCATAGAGTCCAACATGATAACTGCTATGCCTTGACGTAATCCAATGTCATCTTAAATATGGTGATCATAAAGGTTAGCTATCAGGATTAGTGGGAGTCATGTAGAGGGCAATGAATAATCAAGATGGGTATTTGTCCTTCTCTTTAGTGAGAGAGATATCTGCTGGGGCCCCTCGATAAGTAGGACTGAAGGAAATGCATGACCATGCTCAAATGAAGAGTCATTTGATTCAGTCAGTCTACGTAAGATCGAGAAAGCATTTGAACATAATAAGTATGACAATCTCCATGACTTGGTTCAAATATGATATCGCGTGCAAAGGGATTTGACACGTTAAAAGGTTTAATGGACTATTAACTTATATTATTTGGGTAATCATAATGTCATGCTAGAGGCCGCTTATGATTTATTATTTAATAAGGTATTAAATAATTGCCAACATAGTATAAGCCTTTGGGTCGCACATATGACAATTATAGACAAGCAGGAATAAATATCAACTGTGAATAATAAATATAATATTGGATATTATATTTATGAGGAGATTAAATATTAAGTAATATATATAATATTGGATATTACATATATTGTATTATTTAATAAGTTTGGGGGTAACTAAGCAAATACTAGAGTCTTGACTCTAGGGTTTACTTAGTATAAATATAAGGTCTTGGACAAGGAGTTGTCATAAAGAAACCAAGACACAAAAATCGCTCCCCCCCAAGAAGAAAATAAAAATCGGCCTCTTCCTCTTACAGTAGGAGAACGACGTCGGTCATCTGATCTTCATCCCTTAGTTGATCTTGATCTATAGTACAATCCTTATAGTAAGGAATTTGTGTTGTACTATTTATCGATATTATTCGTAAGGATCTAGCAATCCGGCTTCTGGAATTGTTCGTGTGAGGATCACCCAGAGAGGAAGGAGATATTCATCTGCTTCTAGTTCAGATCTAGATTTGTTCGTCGGATTAAGGTAATTCGATTAACCCTCTAATCAAACGATTAAGTTACTGTATGAGATCCTAAATTGGGTTTTCTTATTATTTCTTCCGCTGCATTTTACTCTTGTTTCATGTATTCGATGCATGGAAAACCCAACATTCAGACCCGATTGGTTGAGAGGGGTAGATCAAAGAGATGTCCATGATATTTGTTGCCACTAACTGTCCTGAGGATCGCAAGGTCCCAATCGTCCAGTATTTTCTCACTGGGGACGATGCTGATTGGTGGGAGGCTATCGGGCCTCGTGATCATGATGCTTCATGGGCCGAGTTCAGAGACCTTATGGAAGCTGAGTACTGTCCGTGGCCAGTTCGTCAGGCGCGGGTCCATGCTTTTTATGTGTAACACCCCCAAGATATTCAGGTTATATTACAGCGTCGGCGACCCCTACATCGGACCCACCAGGCTAACAAATAATATCGATCGTCTAACCATCTCAGTTAATGAGAAGACACACATCACCAAGACGAAATTTAAATAGGATGCCCGGTGTAACCGGTAAACCAGACATCACGGGAAATCACAAATAAAGTTTAGTATATAATCCATCTTCCAAATTAAAATGCCTAAGTACTCGCGAGTACTGTCTATCAGTTTACAAATTTGAAAACAACGTTTGAAAATGGACAACTAAAATAAAGGGACTAATTTGCACACGTCAACGACCCTGGACAGCATCCTCGTACTACTCCAGTGCCCGCTCGACCAGCTGAACGAAACCTGAAATTCATCAAAGAATTTCCCCAAAGATGGGTCGCCAAAAGGGTTTGCAATTATGCTAGTACAAGTAATCAAGGCAAACCATTCGCTTACACAGCTCATAGTACATGCATCAAATCGTTTCAAAAATCAAATCAAGACCTGTCTTTTCCCGGAAAACAAACAGTCAATAATCACAGTTGAAAATCGCCTAGGACCAGGGCTAAACCACTGGTCCCATCCGAGGCCTCCATGGACCCTCACGGACTGACCATAGTTAAAAAATCATGCACATGACTCGCCTAGGACCGGGATAAACCACTGATCCCATCCGAGGCCTCTTTGGACCCTCCCGGAATGGCTATCCAAACAAGCTCGTGAGTCAGGAGCGAAATCACAGATTCCTCCGAGGCCCTGTCGGACCCTCCCGGAGTGAGCAAATCACACACATATACATTACCATTCCATGTTAAGCATAAGTGTTTCACAAGAATACTTGCCTTGAGAAGTTAATGACGAAATGAACGGGAAAATCAACTATGCTTGCTAGGAACTGACAACCCCCGAACCTAGCGATTCGAAGAATAGAATCACCACCAATTTTATATGAGTACGAAAACGGAATACCCGAAAACCCACCTACGATTCATGTAAACTCGTACAAAAACAACGAGGGTGGGTCACAACCGAACCCTCTCGATTTCACAAATACCACGAAATTTACCATGAAATCGTAGGGAAAACATGAATACCATTAAGATTAATCACATACATCATGGATTAATCGTCAATACGGAACGAATCGGACATGAAATCGAAAACCCCTAAATTTCCCAAAAATATGGTTCTAAGAGATTACCTTGGATTGAAGACGAAGAACACAAGTAGATGTGGTTAATCTACACCAAGGATTTAAGAAAGAAGATAGCTTGAAGTTACAGGACTTCGAATCGCCCGGAATTCGGCCAAGAATCGCCTAGATCGCCCACATCCGCGGAGGAGGAAGAAAAATGAGAAATGGACGTGTCTGGGTCAACTCACGGGTATATATAACCAGACGGTTTTGCGTTCGCTAATGACTTGTGGTCAGCGTGCGCTAACCAGCCAACCCTGATCCAGAACCTTCGGTTCTGACCCATTAGCGTGCGCTACCCGATAATTAACGTGTGCTAAAAGCCCCCCGTTAGCGCGCGCTATTGACCTATAGTGTGCGCTACCTGTTCGTCATCCAGAGTCCAGAAACATTATGCATTAACTAGAATACCGAATTAGCGCGCGCTGCCACACACCTAGCGTGCGCTAAGTCCCAACTCTAGCGTACGCTAATCTACAGACTTAGTGTGCGCTAAACTGCTCGTCTAGAGAGCAGAAACAACCCAATGCCACAGTTGTACTCGAATCATTAGCACGCGCTACTGGTGAAGTTAACGCGCGCTACTCGACGAAATTAGCGTGCGCTACAAAACAAAAATAGCGTGCGCTAACGAGTGCAAACAGTAGTACAAACAGCACTCAAAGATGGAAAACGACGAATTCTCCCCCGGATGAAAACAACGCGCACCCGACACTAAACAACGGACTGGAGAAGACACACACACGATGGGTTCGAGTCAGGACTAGAGCACTAAAAGAAATCACGATTTCGACTACCCAAAGGTTCGGAAAACAACAACGATAGTAATTACCCCATAACTTTGGGAAATTACAAAACGGCCCAAAACATATGAAATACACGATACACGATCGAAACACCAAACGAAAGCTCAAAACATGTATAATAACATAAGGCGAATTTACGGCAACACCGAAACAGCAGTTCCCAACAACGATTACGAGAATCGAATCAAATAGCGACAGAAATGACAATAAATGCGGAATTGGGTAAAACAAGTCCGAAACTAGCTCGGATGACAAAAAGTCCAGTATTAAATATTCTCAAAATATCCATACAGTTACAAGGGAGTCACTAAAAATGAAAATTACACCAAAATGAAAAATGCCGGAAAAAGAAAAAATGCGGATATTACATTCCCCCCCTCTAAAAACAAGTTTCGTCCCGAAACTTAAGAAACAAACAACTCGGGGTACCTAGAACACATGATATCCTCAGTTTCCCAAGTTACCTCCTCGACACCATGTCTTGACCACTGCACCTTGACCAACGAATGGTCTTATGCCTCAGTCGCTTCTCACGGTGCTCCAAAATCTTCAAGGGATGCTCCGCGAAGGTAATATCCTCAGCAATATCGATCTCACCATGTCGATGACATGACTAGGATCCGGAACATATTTCCTCAGCTGGGAAATATGGAAAATGCTATGGACGTGACTCAATGCAGGAGGCAACGCCAAGCGATATGCCAACTCGCCGAGCCTCTCAAGAATCTCAAAGGGACCAATAAATCTCGAACTCAACTTTCTCTTCTTCCCGAAGCAAACAACTCCCCTCGTCGGCGACACCTTTAGCAAAACGTGGTCTCCCACCTCGAAATCCAAAGGTCGATGACGAACATCAGCATAAGATTTCTGTCGACTCTTAGCAGTCAACATGCTCTCCCGAATCAATTCCACCTTCCTCATCATCTCCAAAGTGATATCCAGTTCGGTCCCGACCAAATCGGATGCCTCGTTCCAACAAATCGGTGATCGACATCGCCACCCATAAAGCGCCTCATACGGTGCCATCTTGATCGATGAGTGCCAACTATTATTGTGCGTGAACTCGATCAATGGCAAATGCTCTTCCCAATCACTGCTCCAATCGAGAGCAAAAGCACGCAACCTATCCTCAAATGTCTGGATAGTGCGCTCCGACTTCCCATCCGTCTGAGGATGAAAAGAAGTACTCAGACGCAACTGAGTACCCAACGCTTTATGTACCGCCTGCCAAAAATGTGATACAAAATGGCCATCACGATCCGAAACAATAGACTTCGGAGTACCGTGAAGCCTCACAATCTGTGCAATAAATACACGAGCCAGCTTTTCCGGACCCCAAGTATTCTTGATGCCCAGGAAGTGTGCCGACTTGGTCAGACGATCCACAATCACCCAAACCATATTCATACCAGACTTTGATCTCGGCAAGCTCGTGACGAATTCCATCTAAATATCTTCCCATTTCCATTCCGGAATGGTCGTTGATGTTCGATTTTGACCTGCTGGCAAGTCAAACATCTCGCTACAAATTGTTCGACCTCCTCCTTCATATCATTCCACCAAAAGTTCCTCCTCAGGTCATTGTACATCTTACTCGAACCAAGATGAATCGAGTAAGGCGTAGCATAGGCCTCAATTGCAAGTCGTTCGATACACAAAGCCGACTCCGGAATCTCAACACACCATCCTCGTGAATCACAACCCAGGAGACTTCCCCTTAAGAACATTCTCTCGGATTTGAGTAATCATCGGATCTTCCAACTGCTTCAGTTTAATTTCATCGATTAGCAACGACGAAATTTCTAAAGCACAAAGTTGCCCGACAACTCCTGGCAACAAAATCTCAACACCCAACTCGATCAAATCACGCTGAAGCTTAGATTGAGACGTAAGTATCTCAAGCATTCGTAACGTAACCGGTTTCCGACTTAAGGCGTCTGCCACGACGTTCGCCTTGCCCGAATGATAAAGGATTTCGAGGTCATAATCCTTAATCAATTCCAACCACCTCCTCTGCCTCATATTCAACTCCCGCAAACACAACTGACGCTAACTCAAAATCGTGAGTAGGGTAGTTGAGCTCAACGGCCTCAACTATCTCGACGCATACGCAATAGTCTTGTCGTGCTGCATCAACACGCACCCAAGACCCTGACCCGAAGCATCGCTATAAACAGCAAAAACATCTTTGCCACACGGCAACACTAGAATCGGGGTTGAAGTCAAACGCCTCTTCGGCTCCTCAAAACTCGATTGCCTTTCGTCATTCCAGACGAATTTCTCATATTTCTGAAGCAACTGTGTAAGTGGCTGAGCTAGTTTCGAGAACCCCTCGACGAACCTACGATAGTAGCCAGCCAAACCCAAGAAACTACGGACCTCCTTCACATTCTTAGGTGGTGCCCAATCTAGCACTGCCTCGATCTTCTGTGGATCCACACGGACCCCCTCGGATGAAATCACGTGACCCAGAAACATCACTTCCTTCAGCCAGAACTCACATTTCGAGAAGTTCGCATAGAGTTGCTCCATCCTCAAAACATCCGGCACCACACGCAGATGATGCGCGTGCTCCTCCTCATTCTTCGAGTAGATAAGGATGTCATCAGTGAAGACAACAACACACTTATCCAAATACTCAATGAAAACCTTATTCATCAACTGCATGAACACTGTCGGCGCGTTAGTTATCCTGAAGGGCATAACCACAAACTCATAATGTCCGTATCTCATCCGAAAAACTGTTTTCGGGACATCGGACTCCTTCACCCGAAGCTGATAGTACCCCGATCTCAAGTCAATCTTCGAGAATACCGCAGCTCCCTGCAACTGATCAAACAACTCATCAATCCTTGGCAAAGGATACTTGTTCTTGATGGTAACTTTGTTTAGCTCGCGATAGTCGATACACAATGCAGTGAACCATCCTTCTTCCGCACAAACAGGACCGGTGCACCCCAAGACGAAGCGCTCTGTCGAATATACCCCGAATCAAGAAGCTAACTCAACTGATTCTTCAACTCAGACATCTCGGAAGGTGCCATGCGATACGGTGCCTTCGAAATCGGAGCCACACCCGGCTCTAACTCGATAGCAAACTCAACCTCACGGTCCGGTGGTAACGCCGGCAACTCATCAGGAAAGACATTTGGGAACTCACTAACGAATGGGATCGATGAAAGCTCAACTCCACTGTCCACCACCTTCAAGGCGTAACACCAATAACCAGTAGATCCCTTCCGCAGGAGTCTCATCGCCTTCCAGGCATTAATTACGAACTTCTGGTTTCCCCTCTTTCGCCCTGCCAAAGAGTGCTCGGTGCCGTCCTCGGTTAACATGGTGATGATCCTCGTGCAGTAGTTCATGATCGCACCATGCTGCTCAAGCCAATCATCCCCGAGAATCAATTTAACACCCCGAGATATTCGGAATAATTACAGCGCCGTAAACCCTTTAGGTAAGGATTTACAAGGCTAATTTAAAAGAAATGTAAATATAATCCAATCGTACAACTGAAGTTCAAAATACAGATTTGGTTCAACTGATCCAATGAGTTAACTTATATAACCATATAAAAAAATGACATTATTAAAACATACGTACTCGAGTACTGAATGAACCAAGAAGACAAATCACAATAACAAATAAACATCAACCACATCACTGAGCCATTTCATCATCATGTCGGTACTGTGGTTGCCTCCCCGCTCCTCGGCTACCTGAACATCAAAACAATGTCCACCCCCGAAGGGGTTAGCAAAATAATGCTAGTACAAGTATCATAATACATAAATCATCAGTGCATCATAAAACATGCAAAACGGACTTCCGTCACCGGAATCCAACAATGCGAATCCTCACGATTCCATCAACACAATACAGGGTAATCCAGTGATCCAGCGCCCTTGGTATAGATCCCCATGATGATCCCGTCGGACCAACGCATGGTGGAAAACCCATCCATCGATCCATCACCCTCAGCATAGATCCCCATGATGATCCCGTCGGACCAACGCATGGTGGACATTCGATCCAGCGCCCTCAGCATAGATCCTCATGACCCCCCCTCGGATCATTTATACCATAACAAATCAATTATGCATACATCTATGCATTTCAATATGTTCATCAATACGAACAATTAACAACGAATATCACGAGAAATTCAAGAAATAAATCTCATATTCTACAACATGAACAGAACCATATGCATGATCAAAGTTCCAATATAAATCCAACTCAACATACGATACTTGCCTCGAAAATGGCAAGAATGAAATACTCCAACAAATGACACGCGTCCGTATGTCACCGCCCCTCGATCGTCCCCTATGTAAGGCTCGGACCTAAGAAATAATAAAGAATTTCTCTCAAGTCGTACGAACGTCTAACAATCCGGTTTACGGCCAAAAGCTCTAAAAATGAATTCTGCCTGGAGTGCTTAGCGTGCGCTACGTACTCAACGTAACGTGCGCTAAGCCTGCCCGTTAACGTACGCAACTAATCAAGTCTAGCGTACGCTAGCTGTGTACTGACAGCCCTCTCTGATCAGCCGACTGTACTGCCTGGTGACATAGCGTACCTTACGTTCCAAACGTAGTGCACGTTATTCATTCCCGATAGCGCACGTTAATATGCCTATCATAGCGTGCGCTAACTACGTATGGCAGTTTACTACTGGACAGAAACTAGAGCTAAAGGTGATGAAACTCATGAAATCTTCAGTGTTAATACATGCCATCTCCGTGCATATCATGCTCATATGGTTTGTGAAAGATCTCTACGGATTAAACGACTACAAGATACAATGGTACGTATTATCATCAATATTCATCTTGATCTCGAGAAAGTATCCTAAGTTCCCTTCGTCCTACGTTCCAAAACGCATGATTTCCAATGTATAAAACATAACAATTTGATAATCTCCACCTACTGGTCATAATCGGTTTGAAGATACATGAATATGCTTAGGAGTCCATATACTAAAAAGGTTCAATGGTTTATACGATGAATAAGTGCCGAAACGTCAAAATATCCTTCTAACACATGATGTTCGACTACTAACGAATTTAACTGACTAAATAATCATGATCAAAACGTCCTTCATACTAGTACTTAATATTGGTGAAGAATCACCTACCTCAAAGTAGTGAAGAACAAGGAGGAATTCGAAGCAATCCAACGCCAAAGGCTTGAACACCAAACCCCAATGATCTACAATCTTCAACACGAGCTAGGATGCTGATATGAAGTGTTTAGGATGAAGAGAGTAATACTCTAAGTATAAGGATTCGGATGTGGGAAGAGAAAAGACTGAAAATACGAAAAAGGATGCTGTCCTATTTATAGAAATTGGTTATTAGCGCGCGCTAGTCCATACTCGTAGCGTGCGCTAACGGCTTACTGACTTCACTGTACTCAGCACTTAGCGTGCGCTATTCTCACATCAGTAGCGTGTGCTAAGGCGTTGACTTGGCATTTTCCCGAAAGCCGTCCAGGTTCATCCCGACACAATCCGACCAAGATCCCCGGCCTGATCTCACCTACCAACACGTCTCAATCATATTGACCACGTATAGCGTGCGCTAAGGTTCCTTCGTAGCGTGCGCTATGGATCCAAGTTAGCGTACGCTACACTTAGATGATAGCGTGCGCTACATGCGCAGAATCAAAATCTTTAAATCACATTCATGAAATCATACGCTCAACAACACCGGATTATGAAATACGGAGAATAATACTCAGGTCAAAGTGCAACAATTACAATATCACAAGTTCCAAATACATATCAGAAATCTCGGGTATTACATCCTTCCTCCCTAAAAAGATGTTTCGTCCCGAAACTTTAGATGAAAACAACTATGGATATCTAGCCTTCATACTGTCCTTTGTTTCCCAAGTGGCCTCTTCAGCTCCATGTCGTAACCATTGTACTTTAACCAAGTGTATTGGTTTATTCCTCAATTGTTTGATCCGACTCTCAAGTATCTTGATTGGTCTCTCTTCGAAGGTACCGTCATTAGCTATCTCGATCTCGTCGAAATCAATGACGTGACTGGGGTCTGGTACATACTTCCGCAATTGGGATACGTGAAACACACTGTGAATGTGACTCAGCGATGGCGGTAAGGCCAACCTGTATGCTAAATCTCCAACTCTCTCGAGGATCTCAAAGGGTCCGATATATCTCGGACTCAGCTTACCTTTCCTCCCGAAACGGAAAATCCCTCGTGTAGGAGACACCTTCAATAGTACGTGGTCCCCAATGTCGAACTCTAGAGGGCGACGACGTACATCTGCATAAGACTTCTGTCGACTCTGGGCAGTCAACAGTCTTTCCCGAATCAAAGCTATCTTCTCTTGAGTCTGAACTATCAATTCTGGTTCCGTCCCGATCAAATCCGAAGAATCATCCCAGCACAGGGGTGATCGGCATCTTCTCCCGTATAAAGCTTCAAATGGTGCCATCTTAATAGAAGCATGCCAACTATTATTGTAGGTGAATTCAATCAACGGCAAATGAACTTCCCAATCAGTTGACCAATCCAAAGCACAAGCTCTAAGCATGTCTTCTACTGTTTGTATAGTCCTTTCGGACTGACCGTCCGTCTGAGGATGATAAGCCGTGCTAAAGTTTAGCTCGGTCCCCAAAGCCCTATGAACTGCCTTCCAAAAGTGCGACACGAAACGACCATCTCGATCTGAAATAATGGTCTTCGGTGTCCCATGTAATCTGACTATCTCTGCAATAAATACTCGCGCCAATCTCTCGGGTCCCCAAGTATCTTTAATTCCTAGGAAATGAGCCTACTTGGTTAGTCGATCAACTATAACCCAAATCATGTTCATTCCCGTTTTGGTCCTTGGCATATTGGTGATGAAATCCATCGAGATATCCTCCCACTTCCACTCAGGGATCGGAAGCGGCTTTAACATTCCGGCAGGTCGCTGATGTTCAATCTTAACCTGCTGACAAGTCAAACACCTCGAAACGTACTCTGCTACGTCCTTCTTCATATTCCCCCACCAGAAGTTTTGTTTTAGATCCTTATACATCTTACTGCTGCCCGGGTGAATAGAATAAGGTGCACTATGAGCTTGCTTCAGAATTGCCCATCTCAAATCATCATCATCGGGAACACAAAGTCGACTCTGAAATCTCAGAACTCCATCATCTTGTATCATGAATCATGGGGCTTTTCCTTTCTTTACTTCGTCACATAACCGAAGGATCAGGGAATCGTTCAACTGCTTAGATTTGATCTCCTCGACTAGTGATGAAGTCAGTTCCATCACATATAGTTGCCCTTGGATTCCTGGTGCCCATACCTCAATCCATTCGCGGATCAGTTCCCGTTGAATGCTGGTTTGGGATGTAAGTGCTTCCAACACTCGAAGAGAAACAGGTTTACGGCTCAAAGCATCGGCTACTACATTTGCTTTACCCGGATGGTAGAGAATCTCCAAGTCGTAATCCTTGATCAATTCCAGCCACCTTCTCTGCCTCATGTTTAATTCTTTCTGGCAGATAATGTACTTGAGGCTCTTATGATCTGTAAAGATCTGACAATGAGTGTCGTACAAATAATGTCTCCAAATTTTCAATGCAAAGACTACAGCTGCTAGCTCCAGATCATGAGTCGGGTAATTAACCTCGTACGGTTTCAATTGCCGAGAAGCATAGGCAATCGCCTTATCCTTCTGCATCAACACACATCCCAGACCCTGATTTGAAGCATCGCTGTATACCATGAATCCATCAGTTCCCTCTGGTAACGCTAATATAGGTGCTGTCGTCAGTCTCTTCTTAAGTTCATCAAAACCAGCCTGGCATTTCTCATCCCACGTGAACTTTTGAGTTTTCTATAATAGCTGAGTGAGCGGACGAGCAATTTTGGAAAATCCCTCTACAAAACGGCGGTAATATCCAGCAAGTCCTAAGAAGCTTCAGACTTCTTTCACGTTATTAGGAGCTTCCCATTCCAAGATTGCTTCGACTTTCTTGAGTCCACGAACTCGTCGGTGATATTACATGCCCAAGGAAGGTTACTTCCCTAAGCCAGAACTCGCATTTAGAAAGCTTTGCATACAGCTGTTCCTTTTTCAAGGTGCTCAAAACCACACGCAAATGTTCGGCATGCTCCTTCGAATAGATCAAGATGTCATCGATGAAAACGACCACGAATTTATCCAAGTATTCTAAGAATACCCGATTCATCAATTGCATGAATACCGCAGGAGCATTGGTAAGTCCAAATGGCATTACTACAAATTCATAATGCCCATACCGGGATCTGAAAGCATACTTTGGTATATCCGATTCCTTAATTCTCAACTGATGGTATCCTGATCGAAAGTCAATCTTCGAGAATACCCTTGCCCCTTGCAGTTGATCAAACAAGTCGTCGATCCGAGGTATAGGATACTTGTTCTTGATCGTCACTTTGTTGAGCTCACTGTAATCGATACATAATCGGAGGGATCCGTCTTTCTTCCGGACAAAGAGAACGGGCGCTCCCCAAGGAGAAACGCTAGGTTGAATATAACCCTTCTGTAATAACTCCTTAGTTGCTTCTTTAGTTCATACATCTCGGTTGGCGCCATGCGGTATGGTGCTCTGGAAATAGGAGCGGCTCCAGGCTCTAATTCGATAGTGAACTCCACTTCTCTCTGTGGAGGTAACCCAGGTAGTTCATCAGGAAATACATCTGAGAACTCATTCACAACTGAAATAGATGAGAGCTCTACTCCTTCTTTCCTCATGGCATAGCACCAAAGTCCATGACATCCCTGCTTCAGTAATTTCACGGCTTTCATTGCTTTGATCAATTTTCCCGAGCTTCCCGGTCTCCATCCTCGGAATAAGTGTTCAGATCCGTCATCAGCAATGATAGAAATGACTCTCTTTCGGTAATTCAGAATAGCTCCATAACGGTTGAGCCAATCGTCTCCGAGAATTAAATCGTCACCGTAGATGTCAACTACAATAAGATTCGATGGCCAATCTCTCCCTCCTATAGACACTGGAAAATCTCTAGCTTCTAGGGTTCCCACAATTTTCTCTCCGCTCGGTAAACCCACAACGTAAGGTTCACAATCATACAAGCACGAGATTTTCAAACGATTAACACAATTCAAAGATATAAAAGAATGCGTAGCTCCTGAATCGAATAAGACACTAACTGGTTGCAAAAGGATCTGAATCGTACCTGATGCAACAGTTGTGTTCTGATTGTCTGACTTCTTCATCTCGTAAATACGTGGAGGGACGGACCCATCGCTAGATGCTTCTCTTTTCCTAACATTCTGCTGCTGGAAACCACTTTGTTGCGTCTGGTTTACACTAGTGTCCTTCGGAACGGGTGCAGGAATGTGAGTACCAAAATATCGATTCGCATTCCCACAAAATGTTGCGCGATGCCCTTCCTGTCCACACTCGAAGCAGTCACGGTAGCGAAAGCGATCCACGTCGAACATGCCCCGCTTTTCCACAGTTATAACATTTCTTCCCTGCGTCTGAAACGGTCGGTGCTGCCCGGAACTTCTTTCCACCTCGAGAAGGATGCGGAGGCCTTCTGGATGAATAAAAAGAGGACTGACCCTTGTGTGGCCCGCTACTCTTATTCTCTGTGAAGTTGCCAGACACCTTCTGTTTCTTTGCTTCCGTTGACTTCTCTACTGCTGCCTCTTTCATATCATAGGCGAGTGCCTTGTCCTGATACTGTTGCAAGGTGGTACATTCAAATCCGGACATATATTGCTGAATTCCCGGCTTCATTCGTATGTCGAAATGAAAAGCTCTAACTGGGCGAGGACAATACTGCGCTTCCATCATTAATTTGAACTCCGTCCAGTCGACATCATGCTCCTCAGGTCGAATGGCCTCCCACCAGTCAAAAGCCTCCCCTGTCAGAAGATACTGGGCGACTGGAACCTTTCTGTCGTTGGGACAGTTAATCCCCGCAAAAATCTTCTCTAGCTCCTTCAGCCAGTGATCTCAAGAAAGTGTCTATGCAGAACCGTCAAATTTCGGAGGATGCAATTTGATCACCTCGGTAGGCCATTTATCTCCCCAATTATCCACGTTATGCTGCTGTCCCATCGCCGTCTGCATGCGATCCATAACTTGAGCAAACTGGTTTATCTGAGCAACCACCTGCTGAAGTACTCCCGGCACGTTAGGATCTGCATTATTATTTGCTGATCCCTGTTGTCCCCCGGAATGGGAATCCGTTCGGCTAGCGGTTATTTCTGGGGTAGACACCTAATCTTCTTGTCTCGCATTTCCACGTCCGCGTCCATGACCGCGTCCGCGTCCACGACCTCCCCTCAACATACTGTAAACATAGATACTCAATATCCAGGGCAATCTTTCTAAAAGTAAGTCCATTAATGTTTACAAAACATGAATTAAATAAAACGGTAGTATTTGAGATTAGGAAACTTACAACCACGGTCCACCCGACGATGCTGGCTCAGTAGTGATGTTACAAACGACCATTAATCAAATAACGTAAACAGACCCAACTAACCCGACTGCCAAGATATCCATGAATCTTAGCTCTGATACCATATTCTGTAACACCCCGAGATATTCGGAATAATTACAGCGCCGTAAACCCTTTAGGTAAGGATTTACAAGGCTAATTTAAAAGAAATGTAAATATAATCCAATCGTACAACTGAAGTTCAAAATACAGATTTGGTTCAACTGATCCAATGAGTTAACTTATACAACCATATCAAAAATGACATTATTAAAACATACGTACTCGAGTACTGAATGAACCAAGAAGACAAATCATAATAACAAATAAACATCAACCACATCACTGAGCCATTTCATCATCATGTCGGTACTGTGGTTGCCTCCCCGTCCTCGGCTACCTGAACATCAAAACAATGTCCATCCCCGAAGGGGTTAGCAAAACAATGCTAGTACAAGTATCACAATACATAAATCATCAGTGCATCATAAAACATGCAAAACGGACTTCCGTCACCGGAATCCAACGATGCGAATCCTCACGATTCCATCAACACAGTACAGGGTAATCCAGCGATCGAGCGCCCTTGGTATAGATCCCCATGATGATCCCGTCGGACCAACGCATGGTGGAAAACCCGTCCAGCGATCCAGCGCCCTCAGCATAGATCCCCATGATGATCCCGTCGGACCAATGCATGGTGGACATTCGATCCAACGCCCTCAGCATAGATCCTCATGACCCCCCGCTCGGATCATTTATACCATAACAAATCAATTATGCATACATCTATGCATTTCAATATGTTCATCAATACGAACAATTAACAACGAATATCACGAGAAATTTAAGAAATAAATCTCATATTCTACAACATGAATAGAACCATATGCATGATCAAAGTTCCAATATAAATCAAACTCAACATATGATACTTGCCTCGAAAATGGCAAGAATGAAATACTCCAACAAATGACACACGTCCGTATGTCACCGCCCCTCGATCGTCCCCTATGTAAGGCTCGGACCTAAGAAATAATAAAGAATTTCACTCAAGTCGTACGAACGTCTAACAATTCGGTTTACAGCCGAAAGCTCTAAAAATGAATTCTGCCTGGACTGCTTAGCGTGCGCTACGTACTCAACATAACGTGCACTAAGCCTGCCCGTTAACGTACGCAACTAATCAAGTCTAGCGTACGCTAGCTGTGTACTGACAGCCCTCTCTGATCAGCCGACTGTCCTGCCTGGTGACATAGCGTACGTTACGTTCCAAACGTAGCGCACGTTATTCATTCCCGATAGCGCACGTTAATATGCCTACCATAGCGTGCGCTAACTACGTATGGCAGTTTACTACTGGACAGAAACTAGAGCTAAAGGTGATGAAACTCATGAAATCTTCAGTGTTAATACATGCCATCTCCGTGCATATCATGCTCATACGGTTTGTGGAAGATCTCTACGGATTAAACGACTACAAGATACAAGGGTACGTATTATCATCAATATTCATCTTGATCTCGAGAAAGTATCCTAAGTTCCCTTCGTCCTACGTTCCAAAACGCATGATTTCCAATGTATAAAACATAACAATTTGATAATCTCCACCTACTGGTCATAATCGGTTTGAAGATACATGAATATGCTTAGGAGTCCATATACTAAAAAGGTTCAATGGTTTATACGATGAATAAGTGCCGAAACGTCAAAATATTCTTCTAACAAATGATGTTCGACTACTAACGAATTTAACTGACTAGATAATCATGATCAAAACGTCCTTCATACTAGTACTTAATATTGGTGAAGAATCACCTACCTCAAAGTAGTGAAGAACAAGGAGGAATTCGAAGCAATCCAACGCCAAAGGCTTGAACACCAAACCCCAATGATCTACAATCTTCAACACGAGCTAGGATGCTGATATGAAGTGTTTAGGATGAAGAGAGTAATACTCTAAGTATAAGGATTCGGATGTGGGAAGAGAAAAGACTGAAAATACGAAAAAGGATGATGTCCTATTTATAGAAATTGGTTATTAGCGCGCGCTAGTCCATACTCTTAGAGTGCGCTAACGGCTTACTGACTTCACTGTACTCATCACTTAGCGTGCGCTATTCTCACATCAGTAGCGTGCGCTAAGGCGTTGACTTGGCTTTTTCCCGAAAGCCGTCCAGGTTCATCCCGACACAATCCGACCAAGATCCCCGGCCTGATCTCACCTACCAACACGTCTCAATCATATTGACCACGTATAGCGTGCGCTAAGGTTCCTTCGTAGCGTGCGCTATGGATCCAAGTTAGCGTACGCTACACTTAGATGATAGCGTGCGCTACATGCACAGAATCAAAATCTTTAAATCACATTCATGAAATCATACGCACAACAAAACCGGATTATGAAATACGGAGAATAATACTCAGGTCAAAGTGCAACAATTACAATATCACAAGTTCCAAATACATATCAGAAATCTCGGGTATTACAATCAAATCCTCACCCTCAATACCCACAACAATAAGATTGGAGAGCCAAGCCCTCTCACAAATAAAGACAGAACAATCTCGGATCTCCCGATCACCAACGATCCTATCACCGCTAGGAAGTTTAATGGTGAAAGACTCACGAGACGACAAACAGTCAAGACTCAAACGGCGCACACACTCCAGAGAGATGAACGAATGCGTAGCACCAGAATCGAAAAGCACACTGACAGTATGAGAATGGATATGAACAGTACCTGTAGCCATGGTAGTCACTAGATCATCAGCATTCTCATCTCATACACACACGGATAAGCGGAGCCGACACTGGAAGCTCCACCTATAGCGGGTTGGCTCCGACCTCTCCCTCGGCTGGCACTCTGTGGAGACTGCGGAGAAAACGATCCCTGGTTCACACTCGGATCCCCAAGCGCTGGGAAAGAAGCCTGGGCACCGAGAGTCTGCCCTAAACGATCACAAAAGGAAGCTTTGTGGCCCGACTGGCCACAAGTATGACAATTCTACGACGGATGAGGACACTCCCGGTTCCTATGGCCCAACTGGCCACAGTTAAAACATCTGATATCTCGAGTAGGGGCACTAGTAGTACCTCGGAAGCCCCCAGAAAAATGAGCCGAACCGCTTGTAGGAACGTTAGCAGACCGGGACCTCTGCTGAACTCCGCCCTTGTGACCCAAAAAGTTACCGACGGATTTCTGTTTCTTACTTTCTCGAGCCGCCTCACTGGTCGTCAAGGACATATCACAAGTAAGAGCTCTACTATGATAGTCCTTTAGGGTGGTGCAGGCGAGTACTTTGGTGAACCTTGGAGTTGCATCTTCTTTTGTAGATTCCGTATTTCTGCTTAGGCCCGTTTCTCTGCGACAATATCCAAGTTCACCTGGAGGGCCAGGTCGTTTCCATGTTCCTTGAAATGAGTCACACGATATGTTGGCGCCCCGATTTCTACTGGGATGACGGCATCAGTGCCAAAAGCCAAGGAGAATGGTGTTTCCCCAGTGGCAGATCGATGTGTCGTCCTGTAAGTGCACAGGGCTTCGGGCAACTCCTACGGCCACGATCCCTTAAGTTCTTTGAGGCTTGTCTTTAGGTGTTGCTTAATGATTTTGCTGACATCCTCGACTTGTCCATTGGGTTGGGGGTAATAGGGTGTGGAAAAATTATTCCGTATGTGCAGGCCGTCGCAGAATGCCCGGAACTTTTTGTTATCAAATTGTTTGGCATTGTCGGAGATGATGGACTGTGGAATACCAAAGTGGAGAATGAGAGATTTCCATACGAAGTCGACTATTTTTTGTTCGGTCGTTCCTGCCATGGGTTCGGCCTCCGCCCATTTGGTAAAATAGTCGACTACCACTATGGCATACTGTACCCCCTCGCGCCCTTTAGGCAGGGGGCGATTAAGTCAATCCCCCACGTAGCAAACGGCCACGGGCAATAGATGGAGGTGAGGGTATCTGGTGGTGACCTGATTTGGGGGGAGAAAACCTGGCATTGGGGACATCTTCGAATGACGCCGATGGCGTCCTTTTTAAGATTTACCCAATAATATCCTTGTCGGATTAGTTTAAAGGGGAGGGCCTGACCTCCGGAGTGATTGCCACATATGCCTTCGTGCACTTTTCTGAGGGCATAGTCCGACTCAGACTCAAAATAGGCATCTCAGGAGTGGGACCGAATAGCCTCGCTTGTACAGAATGTCATCCAGAATGGTAAATCGGGTCGACTGAGTTCGAACCGTTCATGCCTGAGATCGGTCTTCGGGCAAGATGTCGTTTTAGAGGTATTGAATTTGTAATACCGATACTTTTAAATTTTGCTCTTTGTTGCTTTTTTGATTTTTGACACTCGTTGTAAGTGTTTAGTAAGTTGAGATTTATCTTGGAGTTTATATCATTTGGATTTTTACTCTTTCTTGTCGGATCGTTGCTACTTTGGATCTTGGATGCATTTTTTTCACCTGTTTGTTAGGTGTAGCGCACGCTATATACCTTTCCTAGCACGCGCTATTTCTGTACTAGTAGTGCATGCTATCGGTCAGCAGTAGCGCACGCTACTAGTGTATTTGAGGCAGACAGTCCAGTAGGTACTGGACTGGAAGGAGGAAATTCGTAGCGTACGCTAGCTATATTGGTAGCGCGTGCTAAGCGATCATAGTAGCGCACGCTAAGGCTCGAGGAGGGAAGAGGACAATAGGTTCTGGACTCCAATTTCTGGACACCAACTCCCAGGTAGCGCATGCTAACTCTCGGCTAGCGCACGCTAAACGAAGGGCGTTAGCGCGCACTACGGTATACTTAGCGCGCGCTAACGAGGCTGGCATAAGCCACTGGACTACCGGGTGACCCCGTTAGCGCACGCTAATATTGAGGCGTAGCGTGCGCTAGACTGGGCACAGTATATAAGGGCAGTCACCATGTTCTTCGCCATTTTTTCATCCATTTTTTTTCTTTTCGACGGGAGAAGCTCGGGAGAGGCGATTTGGGGCGATTTGAGGTGGTCCATCTTCAGATGCTCGAGGTTCTTACATCTCAGATGAAGATTCGTCAGGATTTAATCGAGCAAGGAATAGAAGTTTGGCTCCAAAGAGTGCAAGGACAGTTGTGCCCTCTCGTGATTACTTCGTTCTTGGTTGACGACATCAAAGGTAAACAGTGGAGTGACCCGATGATCTCTCAACTGAAGGAAGATGTAATTAAAGGAAAAGCCCCTGGTTTTATGGTCCATGAGGATAGTATTCTGAGATTTCAGGGCAGGCTTTGTGTTCCGAATGATCTAGAGTGGAGGCAGAGAATTCTTTGAGAAGCCCATGCTACACCTTACTCTATCCACCCCGGAACGAGTAAGATGTTCAAGGACTTGAAGCGAAACTTTTGGTGGAATAATATGAAGAAAGATGTCACAGTTTTTGTGCTACGATGCTTGACGTGTCAACAAGTCAAAATTGAACATCAACGACCGGCGGGGTTGTTGAAGCCACTTCCCATTCCCGAGTGGAAGTGGGAAGATATCTCTATAGATTTTATCACGGGGATGCCGAGAACTAGAGCTGGAATGAATATGATTTGGGTAATCATCAATCGGTTGACTAAGTCCGCACACTTACTGGGTATTAAGGACACTTGGGGACCGGAGAGATTGGCTCGAACTTTTATAGCCGAGATTGTGAGGTTACATGGTGCCCCTAAGACTATTATTTCCGATCGAGATGGTCACTTCGTATCGTATTTTTGGCAAGCCGTTCATCAGGATTTGGGCACCGAGTTGAGATTGAGCACGTCTTTTCACCCTCAGTCAGACGGACAGACGGAGCGGACGATTTAGACGTTGGAGGACATGTTGCGGGATTGTGCCCTAGACTAGAGTAATGATTGAGAGCTCCACTTGCCGTTGATCGAGTTTGCCTACAATAATAGTTGGCATGCATCGATCAAAATGGCACCGTTCGAGGCACTCTATGGTAGGCGGTGTAGATCACCGTTATGTTGGGACGAGGCTTCGGAGCTAGTCGGAACGAAACCGGATATGTTATTGGAGACTTAGGAGAAAATTTCTATTATCCGGGACCGATTGTTGACTGCCCAGAGCTGTCAGAAATCTTATGCTGATACTCGTCGTCAACCTTTGGAATTCGAAGTGGGAGATCATGTTCTACTCAAGGTGTCGCCGACTAGAGGAGTTTTCCGCTTTGGGAAAAAGGGGAAACTTAGTCCGAGGTATATCGGACCTTTTGAAATTTTGGACCGGGTTGGTGATTTAGCTTATCGCTTGGCATTGCCTCCAGCTTTGAGTCATGTCCATAGCATTTTTCATGTTTCTCAGTTGAGGAAGTATGTGCCGGATCCGAGTCATATTATCGACTATGGCGTGATTGATGTAGCCGAGGATATTACCTTTCTGGAGACACCGGTGAAAATCCTTGAACGTCGTGAGAAGCAACTTAGGCACAAAACCAGCCCGTTGGTTAAAGTGCAGTGGTTGAGACATGGAGTCGAGGAGGCGGCGTGGGAAAAGAAAGAGAAGATGCGATCGGAATACCCCGAACTTTTTATTTCTTAAGTTTTGGGACGAAACTCCTTTTTAGAGGGGGAGAATGTAATACCCGTACTTCTAAATTTTCCGCTTTCGTGCTTCTGTGATTTTTGATACTCGTTGTATGTGTTTAGTAAGTTGAGATTTATCTTGGAGTTTATATCATTTGGATATTTACTCTTTCTTGTCGGATCGTTGCTACTTTGGATCTTGGATGCATTTTTTTTCACCTGTTTGTGAGGTGTAGCGCACGCTATGTACCTTTCATAGCACGCGCTATTTCTGTACTAGTAGCCCACGCTATTGGTCAGCAGTAGTGCACGCTACTTGTGTATTTGAGGCAGACAGTCCAGTAGGTACTGGACTGGAAGGAGAAAATTCGTAGCGCACTCTAAAAGTATTCGTAGCGTACGCTAGCTATATTGGTAGCGCGCGCTTAGCGATCGTAGTAGCGCACGCTAAGGCTCAAGCAGGGCAGATGACAGTAGGTTCTAGACTCCAATTTTTGGACACCAACTCCCAGGTAGCGCACGCCAACTCTCGGCTAGCGCACGCCAAAGGAAGGGCGTTAGCGCACGCTACGGTATACTTAGCGCGCGCTAACGAGGCTGGCAGAAGCCACTGGACTACCGGGTGACCCCGTTATCGCACGCTAATATTGAGGCGTAGCGTGCGCTAGACTGGGCACAGTATATAAGGGCAGTCAGCCCTGTTCTTCGCCATTTCTTCATCCTTTTTTTTCTTTTCGACAGGAGAATCTCGGGAGAGGCGATTTGGGGCGATTTGAGGCGGTCCATCTTCAACAATCATCATCTTGAGTTGGATAACAAAGATTTCACAACATTTAATCCATTTCCATCTTCCAAATCAAGGTAAAAATCCTTAGAACCCTAATTTTCGGAATTTTGGGGATTTCTTAGATTCGTCCGATTTATCCGTTTTGGAACTTCAAAACCTTGAGATTATGATGTATCTACCCCATACCCATGCTTCCCCTATGATTTTATGGATTGTTTTGTATCTTGTTCGTACGTGAGAGGGTTTGAGTGATTTTCCAGCCTCTAGATGTTTACCCTTGTAGTTTCGTGAATTGTAGGCGGGTTTCGGGAGTTTCTTCATGTGATTTGAGTATGGATTATTGATTATCATGTTCCTTACGAATCGTTTAGGTGCCGGAAGTGCATTCTTGGACCTACCGAACTTATACCCTTTTCCTTCCGATTCTCGATGTCTCAAAGGCAAGTATATATTTATGATTATACATTCTCGACTTTGAAAGTGAGGTATATGAATTGTATGATTGTATATATTCACTCTGGGATGGACCTGCTAGCACCGCTATGCAGTAGAATGGAAGGAGCCTAAATCGACCCCCTTTTTATTTTTTTCAAAAATTAGTACAAGTAAAACTCTCATTTGTTGAAGCGGAGCATAGTGTGCTTTAGGCGCCGAGCGAAAAATTTCTCTTCTTTCGTTTCGGGTTATTCACTGATCTGGAACTTAGCACTTCTCAGATCAGGCTAGGCCTCTCCAGCTGAGCTGGGATAGAAACCTGGATGCGCTAGCGATTGGCACATAGGGGAGTGGTTGCCCGTGTTTCTTGGCCTGGTATCCTACACCTCGCGTTTATGATATCTACATTCAACTGTGCCCTGGAGACACGGTCGAAGCACGCCCACCCAGTGTGCTTTTTTAATGACATGCTCTAGTCCTGGGTGTCTTTCAGTGGTCTTCTAGCCTTATAATAGAAGAAGTCGTGTCCACCCCGGACATCCGCAATGTCCTCCCATGCCTTTTATGATTTTAAATCTGGGACAAACTGAAGGAAAAGACTGACCCATTCGGTGACTTTTGCGGTCGCCCTCACTGAACCAACTTGAATCTGAGCTACGATTCAGATCAAGTCTCACCGAAATCGGATTTCCTTTTCGTGCCATATGTACTTAGACTTTCCTTTTTCCACTTTTTCTTCCCGGTCCAATATTTGTGCTCGAAGGTCTTCATTTCCGTGTATTTGATCACCTCTGCTCTTACTAAACCTACCCACAAAATTAAAAAGAAAGAAGAGAAATTTTGCCATGTTTCCCGAGAGAGTCCGCCTTCTCTCAGGCCAGCAGTCTTCTACTTCTAGTCGACTGCTTTATGACAGGCTTCCCTGTTGGGCTCTGCTTGCTTCGTCTACGTTTCGACCCTCAAATTGAAAAACCCTTGTCGATTTAAAACTTGTCGTCAAAAAACAAAAAGCGGAATCAAGAAAAAAATGGAAATAGTGATTCAAGATCTAGATGGATCCCTATCTTTATCTCTATCTACAAAGATACCTATCTATATGGAGAGAGATCTCGATCTAGACTATCCTCTATCCGGATAGATATGTCCCTTATGAACGACTACGCCGATCTTTATATGTTTTGGCCACGTTCGTTTTCGCTCCGAAGAAGAAGGTTTAGATCTTTCAATCTTATGTCGTGAGGATGTGACCTATGTTAGGTCCATAAGATACCACAGCTTTTGGTGTTCTATGATTCACCTCCGAATAATGAGTAGGTAGTTCGATTCTTTTTATTTTTCTCTTCATAGTAAACTAATGGGGGGATGCGGAGCAATAGGTCAAATTACTATATAAAGAAGAGTTGTAAACTGTAGTTTTTCTTGTTTGAGTAGGAAGATTTCGGTTTTCCTCGTTCCTTCTCTTCGATAAGAATAGGGATTTGAAATGATACAAATTCCTCTTCATTCTATTGTGCTCATCGAAATAACTACCTAAGCATACTTTTTTGGATCCAAACTTCTTTGTGTCTTGTTCTTGCATAGAAGAACGCAATTGTTGCAAAAGCTGTGATTTGAGTAGTAGGCGGCATTCCTTCTTATAGTTTTGAGTTTTCGGAACCATTCTATTTTGGTTCTTCTCCACATTCTGACCGGGCGATCCAGAAATTTGCCAATGAATTTTTCAACTGATATTTCGATATAGAAAGATCTTCTTATTTCTTCACTGCGGGTTCTCGCATCATTTTCTTGAAAAGATATTATATCACCGTGGGACACTTTAAAATGAATAATGTTTACCATTCTATTATTCACACAAACCCTTCGATGACTTATCGGCTGCCTTGCTTGAGGAATAGTTTCACGAAAATGGAGACGAACTGGAATAACGTCCGATCTTGTTTCTAGATTGAGTAGAAAAGGGATATATGATCGTTTTCTTCTTCTGTGCATCTCTGTGATGGGTAAATCTCAATGAAAAATAGACAACTTTCGTGTAGTTTGTGATTGAATGTAACTGTTAAGATTTTCTCTCGAATAAATCATTCTCTTAATAGATCTCTTCTTGTTTCTCAATCTTTGGAGAATGCGGCGTTGTATTATTATAAGTTCTCTGTTCCAAACATTTCCTGAAAGTAGACGACAAGTTTTAAATATTAATGCAGGCAAGGCTCGACGTTGTTGAGTTGAATCAGTCTTTTTCGCCACATTGCGTATAACGGGAATCGAACCCCCTCTACTGCTGTCGGGCGGATGGAGAATGCAATACTTAGACCCAGCAACTTGTTAGGACTAGGTTTTAGCTTGCCCCTTTCTTCTTATAAGGCCTATTAATAAGGTAAGCTTCCAAAGCTCCTTTCATCAGCTGGTGCACAGGAGCGCACTTTCGTTTTCCCCTTACTAGTTAAGGGGGTTTTGAGTAGAGATCTCCCGCCAACAGTCTTCTCTTCCTATCACTGAACTTCATTCGAGAAAGATGATATCACCGGACCGGGCGAAGGGGAAGGAAGGTATGGGTGGTCCGGGAACAACAACAGGAGAGTAAAGGCTCTGAAATACCTCGCTCTCTCTTCCCCAGCCTCGGAGAGATGCAGAACTCTTTTTTTTAATCAAATGAATAGATAGAGCCATGATACATTCCGGAATATTGTAAAGGTAAATAGAATCTTTTCGTCCCCTTTTCGATGTCTGCCTGAAGACATATGAACTCTTTTACGACTTGACTTTTCAGAGGGTCGACGGGACATGGGAGCCTCAGCTCATGCATCGCTTTACCGAAATCACCTCTGCTCTCCCACTCCTTTCTATTCAAAAGGCGAGCATCCCTTAAACAAAAAGGCCCTAAGAGGGCTTTTCTTTATATATTACATAAGCCCTAAAGTAGGTATTCCTGAAAGCCGAACTCAGCAACTTGTTAGGACTAGGTTTTAGCTTGCCCCTTTCTATCTTATTAGTCAAGCGCGCTAACTGCAATTAATTGTTGAGTGAGCTTTCCCTCTTCAACAAGCCAGTGGTGATCTAACTTTCGAAAGAGAGTCTCGATGCGGCGGTGTACACATAGCTCTATCGCATGTAGCCGATTTCGAAACTATAGAAAGTGTTCCGTGAGGGTTGTTGACTTTCTCGACCTAAGCTTGATTTAGCTTCATCCCACAATTGATTTTTTCCTTGGAAAAACCAAGGCAACCAAAACTAAGTCTTCCCTCATTTGTAGAGCGAGAAGCGGAAACTACAAAGAACAAGAAAAGAAAGGATGATGAAAGGAAAAAGTCTATTAACTGGAGTTTTAGCATCCCACCATGGTTATATGATGGATCCATCTGGAGCGTCTGGATCGGAAATGCCTGATGTTATTCTTCAGGGGATACCGCTTAATCCGGATATACTATCTGAAGTAATACGATCTCCTTTTTTCTCTTCCACATCGGTTTGGATCTCTGGTGAAATTGAGGACCCGCTGACCATCTCCAAGCTATCGGATTTTAATAAATTCTTGGTCATTATGCGGCATGATTTTTTTAAAGGGGTCATAGAACCGGGCTATATCCAATTCCTCCAACGGGAATTGGACGTAACTTGTTCGCATTTACTCGCCTCTAATCTAAACAGCATGCTTATTAGGGAATACGACTATTGGTATAACATTTATTCTAAGAATATGGGTATCATTGTGCCCAACCATGATTGGTATGTTGAAAAATTTGGTAGTTTTGTCCCTAGCCCCCTTGAGCAATTGAATTACCCATTTCATTTTTGTATTCTCATAATCTGTATAGCTATTATCTGTATATTCTGGCGCATAAAGAACAAGAAGAGAAAGAATGAAATGTGAGGAGAGTAAGCCTTCATGTACGGCGTTCCCAGCAGTCTGCCCGCCTCAGGAAGCCAAACGCTCGATACCGATAGAAGGCGCTATGTAATTGCCCTTTCTCTTTCTTTATTACAACCTTCTTTTTTTATGTCAAAGACCAGGAGCTACGCGATAATTCTCATTGGATCTCGATTGTTCTTAACAGCGATGGCTATTCATTTAAGTCTTCGGGTAGCACCACTAGATCTTCAACAAGGTGAAAATTCTCGTATTCCGTATGTACATGTTCCTACGGCTCGGATGAGTATTCTTCTTTATATCACTACGGCTCTAAACACTTTCTTCTTCCTACTAACAAAACATCCCCTTTTTCTTCGCTCCTCCGAAACCGGCACAGAAATGGGTGTTTTTTCTACGTTGTTTACCTTAGTTACTGGAGGGGTTAGGGGAAGACCTATGTGGGGCACTTTTTGGGTGTGGATGCTAGTTTAACCTCGGTATTCATCTTGTTCCTTATTTACCTGGGTGCACTGTTTTTTCAAAATCTTCCTGTCGAACCGGCTCCTATTTCAATCCGTGCTGGACCGATCGATATACCAATAATACAGTCTTCAGTTAACTGGTGGAACACGTCGCATCAACCTGGAAGCATTAGCCGATCTGATATATCAATACATGTTTCTATCCCCATTTCAATCTTGTCTAACTTTTCTAACTCCCCCTTCTCAACCCCTATCTTGTTCATTCTGGAAACACGTCTGCATATTCCATCTTTTCTCGAATCTCCTTTAACGGAAGAAATAGAAGCTTGAGAAGGCAAAACCTAGTTCACTCGCTGAGTCACTTTGCATCCATGTCTGAATGGTTAAAGCGCCCCAACTCAACATTGGCGAATTCGTAGGTTCAATTCCTACTGGATGCACTTGGGCAGGGAAGTCAGACCATAGGAAATAGGGGGCACTCGTAGTCAAGTAGACGTGGGCAAGAAAATACGAAAGCAAAGTATGCACTATAACGAAAGGGTCCCCTTAATCATTTTATTCATCAGAAAAGGGTCTCCCTTTCGTGCAGAACCTGGTGGATAGGACAAATAGAGGAACGAAGTAGCTCGACTGAAGGGAGAGGGTCGAACCTCCAATGTGGGGGTAGGTTCCATAGCCCCAAGACTTTAATAGTGTTCAGGTCTATTATCGACGAATCCTATTTTATAGGGCCTGTAAAATGGCTATGCATGCTCATCTCTTTTGTTTATACTCCACTGAACTGTGTGTACCTTGTATAGTGAGAGTGAGATGCCCTTAGGGTAAGGAGGAACGGGAGGCACTATCAAGACCTTCTCACATTTGATGGGAGGAGCGATTCTCCTCATTTATCAGGGAAGTGAAAACTAATGCTTGCAAGTCTCATAGAGGGGTTTCTAAAACCTCCTTGTTGCAGATTCCCGAGGAGAGTCGGAAGACTTCATAAAGTGGAAAAGAAAGACATGGGATCATGCTTTATCTTCTCGTTTTCTACGCTTGGCAATAGGACCGCTCGGTCAAGAATGAGAGAAGTAGGTGCAATGATCTTAGTTGACAAATGAGTTGTGGGATGCGGCCGTTGGTGGATCCAAAGATGAAAGAAGTGCCACTGTGTCGGGAAGAAAAAAGCTTAGCTTAAGAGATTTGAACCGAACAACCTGTTTTTTTTATTTACTCTGATTTGATTGATTGACTTTGATTTGTTTGAAGTATAGCTAAGCGGGGGCAGGATTCGAGCCTGCATTCGTCTAGTCTAATTGTCAGAACCAGAGAACAATCTATTACTCCGCTTTCTTTGATTCGATAGGGACGACTGCAGCTAAGCTGTGAGTTTCTTTGTTAACAGACTAGGCATGACCAGGTAGTGGCGCAGCTCGTTATTGGTAAGACTCCTCAAGCGAAAATCAAACGGCATAAAGCGTTGGTTAGAAAGTAGCTTCTGAAACGGCATGCCATGACAGGAGCTAATTTCTTTCATTTCTTAAGAGAAAGAAAAGGGTGAGCTGTTGTAGATCAAGCGGTGTAGTTGTACCAAGCGGTCCGGCGTGACGGGACTATTGATTGGTAAATCGAGCGTCCTTTAGGCCGGAATGAGATGAGTTACGCCCTTCACTTATTTCTTTAAGGGTGGATATTTCTACATCCCCATTGATACGCTTTTGAGTCCGTTATTCGACATCTACTGACAAAGGCAAGGGCAAAAAACGACTTCTCATGGTTGACGGATTACCTTTCCAAACCATCTGAACATTCACTAGTCCTTGGGACAACCAAAGGACAACTACTTTCCGCTCGTGCCCCTTCGGCTTGGATGCCATGGAAGGAATTCCACTAAGAGAGGCCTAAGGCTTGAAAGGTGACTTATCATGCTTCTAAAAAAACCTGTCGGAAATTCCAGATCAAGCAAGAAAGCAAACATCTTTTCAATAGAGGTGCTGAAAGCGGTGGATAAATTTTGATAACCTTTCCGAACAAAAGAATCTTTCTTCGATTCAACATGATCCTTCGGGCTCTCTCCTTTTGGCTGATCTTCTAGATCTCAGACCTTATTGACAGATCAAGGAAAACGAACTACTACAAAGTTTTCTCTTGAGAAAGATGGACAGAGCCAATCAAGCTAATCTCATTCGGATCATATGGTTTACCTGTGGTTTACACATTGCTACGCCTTGGCATTTGACCTGGGACTGGGATTTCTGCATCCGATACTAGAGATCCTTCTCATTCAGCCTCACTTATAGAACCCGTAGTTGATGATTCTCTTGATTCTGGGGATGCCCTTTCTGAGGGAGAGAGAGTTCTTGGAGATGTCCTTTCTTCTAGGGACTCCTTGTCTGGGTCTAGGCACTTTCTTGCTGTTCTTGTTTATGATGGCGATTCTGACTATGTGACTCTTCCTGTTGATGGAGTTGCTGTTCTTGGGGAAGGAGTGTAATCTCTGACAAGACATATGCCGACCCGCCTACTCTGGCAATTCAAGCGGCCGGGGAGAAAAGAAAAGTCGAAGGAAATAATTTATAGGACTTTCTGCTAGAGCAAAACTTGGAAGACTAGAGCTTACCTTGATGATTCCTCCGGGACAAATTCGGCAGATTTTCCTTCCCACTCTTAGCCAACTACCTTAGCAACTAAGGACCTCTACCGCTACGTGAGATCTTAGGCGACGGGCTAGCTATTGAATGCCTATTAGCGGTGTGAAAGGAAGTTCTTTCGGTTAGCAAGGTTGCATACCTCTTTCTTGTTCCCTAGAAAGAATGATCATTAACATACCTAATTGATGGGTCTATCAACTCCGCTCCTTGGTCTTCCTAAACTATTTACGTGCCCACTACTGACGTATAAGTCTCTACCATACTTGCCTTGGTTTAGTAGCAGTATGGTCTGCCTAAGGATCTCGCTAACTATACTATATAGGTACAGTACAGCTAAGAAGCAAATTTCACCGAACATTAGAGATGCAGTAAGGCCTAAGTGATCTTATCGGAACTCAGGCTCGATCAAGCACAAGTTTTTGTTTTGGTGAAGCACCAGTAGTAGCAATGGAGTTTCCTGAGGGATACAATACAAATCGGAAGAGAGCAACATCAATAGGTTCTGAAAAGACAGAGAGATTCAGAAGGTGCTTTGTTGAACCGATCTACTCTCTTTCTCCTTCACCTGAGCCTCATCTTCTAAAGGTCGACTGAGCAACCCTCGCATTCGAGAAAGTGTTCTATTGGAAAATTCTGTTGAGGTAGGACAACTTCAGGGACACCGCCCTAAAGAGATCATCTTCGCCAAGCCAAGTAATAGCGTAGAATAGATCAGTTGAGCCCTCATATCGGATAGCCCACGTCTGACCCCATTTCTCGTGAGAAAAGAAGTTTTCTTCCATTGGATTATAATAACTTCTCCGTCGCTGAATCTTGACTTAGGACCATTGATTGGAGAGTACCGATCCCTATTGAAAGAGAGATTCTCATTTCGTTCCAGATCGTATTGGACTCTTTGCCCGATGGAAACTTTCGCCTTCGGCTCCCCTCCAAGACTCATACATTCTTTCAACCATGACGATGACAGCATCCGGGTCAAACGTAAGGTATGAGTTCCAAATTACTTACTTGGCCCTATCTTACTACTTACTCGGATACTAGCAAAGGAATCAAAGATAGCTAATAGCCGCTCAGCTCATATTGGCCTGACCTTATTCAACTACCAGCACTTCCAAAGACTTCCTAAGGCTGCCAAATATCCAAATCTCAAGAGTGAACAACGTAAAACCCTATGGGCAAAAGACGTAGCCAAATCAACCTTTAAACCACATAGATGGGATTCCACGCAATCCAAGAGGAAGTCAAGAAGAAACTGTCAACCCACTAAGCCTTAGAACAGAAAGCATAGGAACGGAAAGCACATAATTCAACTCACTCAAAACCACAACCAGACGAGTTCAGGGAGTCAGTGAAAAAGCTCAGTCAGCTCAATCAGGTTCTTTCGAGGACTTGTTGAAAGGCTCTTCAAGACCAACTATGAGGCCAGAGAATCAAGCAGGAAACTAGTCAAGCAAATCCCAAGCCAATAGGTAGTTAGCTTATAGTTCATTTCCCTATTCAATTTGAAAGAAGACCATAGGGCTATCCTCTTGAGTACCTACCTATTACTTGTGGTTTATAGATATGAGGCATGTCATGGGAAGTTCCTGTCTTCAAATATGTGAGAGTGAGTTCAAAATACAAAGCAAAGCACTCCTAGGCAAGCACACTCAACTCCTAGTTGTGGTTGCGTATTGTTCTTCTTTTCCGTCGATCAATCGATTTGTGCATAGGGTCGGTTTTAAAAACAACCTCCTCCTTTTTCTTCTCTCTTTCTCACCCGCTTCTTTGTTTTCTTTGTCATCCCACTTTACCAGAGGAGTGGGCGCGGTGACTGTTTGAAGGTCTTGAAGAGCCTGGTATAAGCGCTTTGGTCTTGCTTTTACGTGGTCATTCAAAAAAACTGTTATAGATCGAAGAGATGCGATCGGGTGTTCATAATCTGTAGTAAAAGGATTCGAACCTTTGCATACCAGAGCTAAAAATTGGTGCCTTACCAACTTGGCTATACTCCAGTTGGCCTGTTTTGGACTAATGAACGGAAGAGGATTCGAATGTGAGAGGCAGTAGCCGATCTGCTATAATAAGAAAGACAAGCCCATAGTTTTCGACCTTGCCTTTTCTCCTTCCTCTCCAGTCAGCAAGCATTAGTTCACTTTTAGGGATCGAGACGGAGAACTGAAGAAATGTCGGTATCCTCCTTCTCATATAGCGATGCTTTCACCAGCCTTCCTTCTCAACCAGGAAGGGGTCAACAATTGATTTTAGACCACGCTTTCTCAATTCATAATCAGCTCCTATACTTGAGACAGGTGATCATTATCTATATCATTCTAACTTGATTCTACCAATTATTTGCTTTGGAAGTCCCTGTTTCTGCCTATCTTGATTAGTACTACTTATATTATGGCGAACATGGAAAAGAGCCCTCGTATATCCGAGGGGGCGCTCTGGGCAGTCAATATGATACTGACTATCGGATGAAGCTGTCGTGGATAAATCGATGTTGTTAAAGTGGGTAGTTTCACGTTGAAAGTTGACCTTAGAACCCTTTTGATTTTGATAAAGGGTTATCCGCTTAGTGAGCTAAGTCAATCAATGCCAATTTTGAAATGCATTTCAATGCGCTTTCCAAAGATGTAAAGAACTGGCCTGCCTGAGAGTGGAAGTTTCATTTACATTTAGACTGAGTCTCACTAGTTGTAGTTGTCCACCTTGTAACAGGATAAGTCCCATTATATTATTTAGAATAGTGGTTGAGTCTATTTACGATAATATAGTGGGAGTAGCATTAGCAGAAGAAGGGACTCTCTGGTGAGATGCAAGGGGCGGAGACCAGATATTCTCTCTCTTTGAATCCAGATACGCCGATCTTTCACAGAAAGAATCGCAAGGGCTCACCTTTATTCAAAAAGTTAGATTCATAAGTCAGTTCCCATGCTTGGCAGTTGAAAGGTGGATTCCCTTGACTGGTCTTTTAGGTCTTCTTATCCAGCAGGACACTTTCATCTTGCTTTAGAGGCCCGAATGCAACTAATTATTGCCTTCTAAACTTCTTTATATCGAGGGATGAGGTATTCGTGCGAGCCTTTTTTCTTGTTTCAAAAATCTTCCAGGTAGCACATAACCAAGTTCGTTCAGCTACGATTTTCTCAATCGCATACATAAAAAAATACAAAAAATGCCATTAAGCACGCATAAGAATATAGAAAGTACATAAACTTGCCCCTTCAACACGTACTCAACCCAGTCAACAAAAAGATTAGGGCATAAAAGACCCAACCAGTCATTCACTCAGGAAAGATTCAGTTAGTATCCAATTCGAATTCCTTTTCTATCAAACCCATCTCATAAGCGAGGATATCAGTGAAGCAAGCTCATCTTCCCTATTCATAGACAATCTTCCAACTTGACTGGCCGATCGCTCTCTTTGAATACGTTAAGGCCGTCCAGCTTCAGATCGAAGTCCTGATTCACCATCTCCAAGTAAGCAACTCTAATAAGAAATCGTGCTCCCTGCTTTTCTCATCTATGGTTTCTACCATGACTCAAACTGAATCGGAAACATATGCTTCAGCAGTAGTGGATCCAAATCGAGACCTAGCCCTTTCTCTTGCGGATCCTCGCCTAGTAGCACCCTTGATCTGTTGTTAGATCAAAGAAGATTGGGACAGTGCGGTACCGAATAGAGGCATAGAAGGCTCGGCTCGCTTCGTGGATTCTTTCAATCATATGAAAGCCCTTCCTATCAATAGTAGGTGCCTCGAACTGACCTCCCTTCTCTATGCAAGAAAAGAGGAAGCTTTGCTCCTGACTCCGCACCGATGCTATCAAGGCCAGATAGGGAAGATAGGGACAAAGGGAGACGGGATCCTCATAGGCCTGAGAAGAATAAATAGCCAGAAGGAATGGTCTTGCAGAGCCTCTTTCAATCAATACGTAAGGCAGTTCACTCATCAACAACTAGGCCTCCGTCACTTTCTGTTTCTGAATCAGGTTAGGATACGGCTCTATAAGCTTCTGCTTTCTTGTCTCATGAGAGCCCGTATAAAATGCTTCCGTGAATGGAGCAGCAGAAATAGCTTAGAAGCCCGAAAACAGTAGTCACTTCACTTATTCGGTACCAAGGGGCAGGAACCACTATAAACACTATTCGCGGATGGGTCTTTATGACACAATTGAAAACTCTCTGACTAAAAGGGCCGGAACGAAATAAGGATAATGTATTTGCATGGAAAGAATTTGAGGAAGCTAACATCTCTCATCTTAGTGAGTTGGGCTAGTTTATTCCTAGTCCCTCCCACTCTAGGACTTCAATTGAATAATGATATTATGCTCGCATCTAGTATGGTGCTCCATCAAAACAAAGATTGATGGAACCCACTACCTATCTTTATTTGCTTAGTGGATACAATCTGTTCACGGCTTAGCCTTATATGTATGCGGGTACTCTTATCCCCCGCGAATGATCCTGCATTCAGTGCGGGTAAAAGCATATGGTTAGCTGGTTGGTTAAGTGCTATTAATTAGAATCAAAATTCGTTATTCCCGCCAATGGCCTCGATAATGGTTCACCATGCCATTTCTCTAGGTCATATCATTTGTCTCATCCATCCCCGTTCTTTAGAATCGTCTGATAAAGGCATCGTTTTTAGATCATCGTCGCCCCTTTCACTCCTCTATCTAATGCTTGGGAGGCCGGTATTCTTAAGGCAAACTCACTTAAAGTGTGCCTCTCTTCGATTGCTGGCAAGCCGCTCTTAGTCGCTTGTCCTTTCAAGAGTTCGCGAACAAGATGTCAAAAGTCTTTAGGCCGGTGAAGGCAAGCAGAAATAAGACTGGGGGCCCGCCGTAACGAGATGTCGATCAGTTCCCCTTCCTTGATCTCTTGGCGGAGGCTCTTCAAGACCTACTCTAAGAGCTTATTTCCAGCGGCTCCCTTCGCTGCGAAGCGAACTAGCTGAACGGCAGTCTTCCTCCAGTGAAAGATCATTTCTCACGACCAAGAAGCAAGGGCTCCGATATTACTACCACTTTGATCTGGAACCAAGATGCCTATGCCCGCGATTTCGATAGGCCATGCAGCTAAAGCTCCTCGTAGGTCTTTCCAAATGGTACTTTAGGACCCGAAATCATCAATCTATCATGTGTCCCATAGCAACAAGGCTGCTTCAAGACCTCTATTTGTAAGCTCATGAGATCGATTAAGTGGACTACCATCAAGGCATGTGGCACACTAGCACAGGCTCTGCAAGACCAAGCATTCGTGCAGCAGGAACAAAGAAAGAACCTACCCGAACAAGGACCTTGACTTTGGTTGCCTCGGCTCGTCAGTGCTTCCCGTACTACTACTGGACCCGCTTTTAGGGAAACTATATCCGTTAGATCTGAGGTCGGCAATGTTGAGAGGGCGAAAGCACACAAAGGAGGCGCGCCATCCAAGTCTTTCAATTCAAGTCGGACCAACAGATGTGACTACGCATTGCTCTTGTGGAAGGGCAGGGGCAGATCTGGAAAGGAAGGAAGCCCGATTTCACGGTAAATAGCATCGGTCCTACCGGACTATCTTTTTCGGGCTTTCGCGGAGCCCCCCGCTAACGCAGCATCCGTGGTGCTACGAGTCAGCCTCAGGAAAGACTTAGAGAATTGTGCTCGCTAGCCTTCCACGCCATCGGCTTATCCGGTCCCGCACGGGTGCTTCTGGCACCTTCTTGTGTATATTTAAGTTGACCTTCAAAAATATGAAAGCATTCTGGCTGGTTAAGTAATCAATCATCCAGCTGAATTCGATATATGCTAACATGATAGGGGAAGACTTCTCTTAGGGTTGCGAAGCTCGCTTCGACGCCTCGATTTCTTTTTTTTTCATCAAAGGTCTTGTTGTGACAATGTAGGGCTGTACGCCGGGCCATCTAAGAAAGCGGATCTCTATCTACAGGGATTCTAGGCTCTTTTACACCCGTATCGAAATTCGCAACTTTTAAACTTAGCCTAGCCGATTTGGTTGTTGGATTTGTTGTGTTCTACTGCCCTAAGACTTTTTTTCTGTGAAATCACAAGGGTCTGGTTCGGCGGATGCTTTTGTTCGCGCTTGGCTTCTTTTTCTTTGTTGTAAAGTGCATACTAAAGATACATCTATGTGTTTGCTTTTGAATCGAATAAGGCTGGTAACTCAGTTTCTGCTTAAGAAAAGTTGCTTACTTCTTAGGAATTGGAAGCGGTGATGCTTTTCTCTTTGTCCCCACTGATAGAGAGCTGGGAGAAGACCCGTTGGAGATTTTTCTTTTGCTAAAGCTGAACAATAATAAAAAAGAAAGATATCAATGGGACTTCCCTTGCTAAGGAGCTGTTATACGGTAGCTTTAGCTGGAGCTGCCATTGGTGCTGGCGACATATATTCATATTTTATTCAATCTTGGCGAACCCTGATATTGAATTGGAAGAATTCCCGGGCATTGGGAAGGTAGGACGCATCAGGCGCAGAATACCGATAGGTTACCACCTGCGATCCTAGGATCGCAGTAAGAAAGAGTGGACGGATCAAGACGATCAATCATCATTTTTCCCTTATTGATTTACTTATCCCACTTAATCTTATGTCACAGCAGATCAAAATATGGAGCTTACCTAATCCCATCTTGGGAAGAAATGATTTATTATAGATGACTATCTCGGGTGGGAGCACGCTAAGAAGAGCAAGAAGAGCAACTCATGAACCTTGAATTCAATCTTTCTCAGTCACTAGTTGCGGACCTCCAGTAGTAAACCAGGAGACCTTGAGATTCTAAATCAATTATCCATCGGGAGAAATATAACTATTCGCCTGCCCATAGCCATGTGGTTAAGAGCAAACTGGACTAAATCCGTGCTTCCTGAAAGTAGTGAATTCGGGGCTATGACTAGAAGATCGGGCTTAATCCCTAAATTGAAATGGTTGATTCGGTAAATTATTATGCTTCAAGCGAGAAATCGGAAGTGTCTCAATCGTAAAACGGGAAGGGCTCAATCATAAAATTAGCATGTCTAAATCGAGAGTTCGGAAGGGTTCTTTCTTCAGTTATTAGGGCCTATTCAACCAGTTCCAACCATCAGTTTAAGCTATGGAAATAGTCTAATTGTTGAGGGGCAATCGGAAAATGGATGTGCTTATTTGACTAGTTCGTTGGTCCAATTCGATCAGTTCATAGTGCGTGAGAGAATCGAGCCAACCCCTGAAATTGGTTGTTGCTAGTTCGCGGATCCTTTCACCTGATCAGGAGGTTAGGTCTCTGCTTCTTGGTTCAATGCCTAGCTGCAGCTGCAATCGATTCAACAACTCTAACTATCTAGCATTCATGCTTAAGTGCATTCTAACTGTCAATGCTAACACAGAACAGGAAACTTTCATATTGGTTTATTAAAGGGGTCTTAGCTCGGCTGGAAAAAAGGGTTTAATGCAATCTCGTTGGCTGCACATATTGGTTTAGAAAGAAGACGTGGACATCAGTGTTAGTACTGTAGTTCGCGGGTCACATCTTCGGTTTAGCTCGTAAATCCGCTTAGCAACGGTACCAATGCTCTAATATTATATACCTTAGTCCGAGGCAGACTACTTCATATCATGGTATCTTCATATCATAGTATATAGGATAAGGGGATCGGGTCATAGCAGCCGAGGGAAAAGCCCGGGCATAGCTACATCGCCTTAGTTGAAATCCGCTTTAGATGAAGGTCTTGAAGAGCCTCTCTTTGCCGAATCGACTGTTCACTCTTTTACAATGAAAGCATGAACAGAGAATTGATGTTCTTTCATCCCAGTTCTATCGTAACTAAATAAGTAGTTGATCCAATCCCGTTAAGGTTGAGTAAGGGCACTTGTTGTTGCCGCTCTTAGAGTAAGCGCTGCAAAGTGAGTAGGAAGAGGGCCGGATTCTTATTTCTTTACTTGATAAGTCTTAAGGAAGCGATTGACTCCGAGGATCCAAAAATGCTTGACTTTAGGAGGTCCTACCCGGAACCCCCATTCCAGTACTTTCACCGGCTAGATAAAGACCTACTTAATGTGCCTGATGTTTTCACAATAATAGCGTAGTCAAGTAGCCCAGAAAGGGAATCTACTATTTAAGGATGCCTAGAAGAAAATCTTGTCTCTTGCTTGTTCGGTTTGCTCTTTTGCTCTTATGATGCTTTGAACTCTGCTTTTGCTGGTACTCTTTCCGTTGCAGGAAAAGCGTAATAGCTATAGAGTAGTCAATACCCTTTAGTTTCAGAACGGGAAATGCATTTAGGTGCAAAGCGATCCCAGCCCAAGTGATAGAGTGGCCAAGTATAAGCACTTCACCCGAGAGCAAGGTTCGCAGCGGGGGGAGATTCGAGTTGACAGGAAAGATCAGAGGCGACCTCACTTTCGCATCTATTATGGGAAAAAGGCTTCCTTGCTTTGGTTTGCGGCTAGGCCCTTTGCCTTAGCTTAGCTTTTTCTGTCTCGGCACTAGGATTTATAGTGGTTGATAGAGATAGGACCAGAAAGAGTCGACGGAGCAGGTAAAGTCAACTACATAGAATAAAAAGCAAAGCTCATGCCTAGTTCCGGAACACAACTATGTCGTGAAATAAATAGCTTGGCCAAGTAATTCCGATTCCTTGAACTCAAACTGATATGAATGTTGTGAATCCCGTAGCATATTCGCTTAAGAAAGAAGACGCCGACCTCAGGCTGTCCTGTCCTTGACTTTGACCATAAGCACGTTGTTGAGGAGGTCAGCCAAGTCTTTCAATTGGATAAATACATCATTCAATCTACCTGAACTGATTCAAACTGGGGTACGACCCTCCTCAGCTCTTTGATCTTGAAATTTTAGTATGAAAACAGAAAAGTTTTCTATCTCATTCTCAATGTGGATTTATTTTATAAAGCTCCTCTCTTCACCATCTTTTGGCTTCCTGGCTTAATGGTGCCAAATCAAAATTACAGTGTGGCTTTCTTCGATCATGCTAGTGAGTTGTGCTTGCTGGGAAAGGACATTTTTCTTTATCGAAATTCTCTCATGTCTTTAGGGGGGCAACAAAGCTGCAGATTGTTTGGCTGCTTATGGTCATACTCATTCAGACTCCATTTTATTTAATAGCTTAGGGTCTTTTCCTTTTGATTCTAAAAAGCCTGTTCATAGCCAAGACATGTTCTTTTTTAGAGCTCCCTAGCTTGTTTTGATGTTCATGGGTAAGGCCTTTATGTCCCCCTCTTGTCTTTTCTTTTTTTGCAATAAATAGCGAAAGCGAGACGATAATTCTTTGTCGGGTGAGAGAAGAGATAGAGCACGGTATTCTCACGGGCCGAAGTGCAAAGCCCGATAGCCTATCCGTAGTTCGGAAGGAAGCCCCCTATGGTCCAAATCAAGTTGCTACTTTCCCTCTGCGCTTATAAGTAGATAAGGTCAGACTTTGCTTGCTCTGAGACATCTTGAAAAGGGAAATCCAATATCAAAATGGAAATGTTTGAAATTGCTCCTTGACCCAAGAAATGAACGAACGGGATTCGGAGCTTGCTGACCCTTATACACAGATGGGGGATATAGAGAAAATGGTTATTCCTACATCACAACCTAAAAATCTTGACCCAATCATTTCGGGTATCCTTGAGGAGGGCCGGAAGTACCTTCCTACAAACAGAGTGGAGTGGTAAAGGCGAATGAGCCGGTTTACCCAATTAGGAACAAAAGCATGAAATTGCTTGATGGTTCTTGGTTTACAAGAATTTATTATGCTGATGGTCTATCTACAATCATCCCCTATGCCCCAATTCGATCTGATTCACGGCAGGAGCAGGCCATGTATTATCTCAGCAGGGTCTTACAGGGCCTAAGAAGAAATATTCGCCGATCGAGAAGATGTGCTTATCGCTCTACTTTGCAGCAACCAAGCTCCGACACTACTTCCTTTACACAACAGTGTTGGTAATTGCTCGAACGGACCTGATTAAGTATATGCTGACCAGACCCGTGTTGGAGGGGAGAACTGGGCCGAGTGCACTTTTTGGTACGTTTCTATGAAGGCGGTCAAAGGACAGGCATTTGCAGACTTCTTGGCAGATCATGCCATGAATGTTTTCGAACCAGTGGAGCTCGATGAAAAAGTCCTCGCCTTTACAGAGGTGGTTCCATGGACTCTCTACTTCGATGGATCTAGCACTTTGGGGTCTATAGGGGCCGGAGTGGTATTAATATCACCTTCAGGCCAGGCCTCATAAACTGCTAAAAGATTGAAGTTTCAAACCTGGCGGTATCACCGTTTAGGAAAAACTGCTTTCGTGCGGTCTCTTTATTTTTCGAATGAAGGTGAGTGGCAAAGTCTGGTTCAACTAAGGAGTAGGTCGTCCTATCTGATAGAGCGGGTAATTCTCAAATTCTTTTTTACGTATTTGGAGTTGACGCCGAGAAAGACTAAAGACGGGAGAGCACGCACAGACATCCTCGAGAAAGCACTAATGAACTACGCCATCCCTGACACTTATGCGGCGAGATACCAACCATCTGATATCGCCCACAAATCTAAGAGGCCACTCGCACCGAAGAATACCCATAAAGAACGCTAACTGCCACCGGCATCTGATTCCATCGGATAAAGGAGAACTCTTTCGGCAAAGAATTTTACCAAAAACCCGATTCAGCTCGATAAAAGGAAAAAGAGAAGCTCAAATAGAAAACAGCATTACTGCTAGTAAGATATCGATCCAGGCAAGCGCCAAAGAAAAAAGGGGGCACAAGCAAGCGCAAGAATCAAAGTAGGGCAGGATCGAAGATCTTAGACAACAAGCAAGAGAGAAGGAATCCCTCAAAGGTACTGAGGCAAGGTCATTCACGCATGTCGCTTCGATGCGCGCTAAGACAACCACTCATGTCTACTTCTAATGCGCACGAACCAGAGCTATCTCCCGGGAACCCCTTCCCTAGTAAAGAGGTACTGACCATCGGTTCTATCGTGCCCCAATTAATGATAGCCTCGGATAGACTAAGGATCTTAGGTGAGACCTAGAGTGCAGCCAACTAAACGCCAAATAAATCGGAATCAAACTTCCACATCAGAGATTCCATGTGTGACTAAGTCAATTGAGAAATGCCCCTCTTGTACGCTAACGTTCTGTGATGGCTGGGTTGGTCTAATTCTCCTTGAGAAAGAGAGTATGGAGAGCTCGGGTGGGGCAGCAACCACTGGTTGCGGGCCTGTCGAGATGCTTCCTTGCAGAACCAGGCTGTAACTCAATAGAGTGAGTAAGAAACCTAGTAAAGGCGAGCAGGAGAAGATAGGTCTGTCTTGTCTTAGACTAGCCCTACTCCATCCATCTTGGCTATCTCGAGCTTATTCATCAGCTTGGGGCAAGAAGATTGATAGACACAGAAAGGGAAGATCTAGATTTCAAATAAGATAAGCGAAAGCCGCTCACAAATGCTAAATTGGAGAGCAAAAACCACTCGCTTCACAAAAACCACGCAATTCTTTTCTTTGTGAAATTAAGGAGAGCAGCCAGCCCTTTTTTATTATATTTATTTTTTGCGGGTAGGTTAAACTTTTTCCTGAAGCATAGATGAGATTAGAGATGAAAAAGACGCTAGCATTAGGAGAAGATCATTGATCATAATTTCTTGTCTTATCCACTATTGAGTAAGACGGATTTCTACTTGCCTTAGATCACTATTGAGGAAGAGAAACTCATAGCACAGACGATCCTTACCCGTGAAGGTAGTTTACTTTCTTACTTGTTAAAGTAAGGAAGAAACAATACTTGCTGTTAACAAAACGGAGTCTCAAAAGCCCATTTATCGCACTGGTCTCAAAAACGAAATTCTCGTATTTTCAGACAGAGCACCAGTAAAAGATCACCTAGAGGCCTATGAAAGTAATTTTTTCTTAAGTTAAGAAAGATGGCGCCTCTAAAAGCAGGAAGGATGTCTTCAATTTAATCAGCAGCCAAGGCGAAGAGAGAGTCCTACCATCACGACGGATTCGAGATATAAGGAGATAGCAAGCCGGAAGGACGACGAGAGATGATCGTTCGAACAGGATATGTGGACGAGTTTTAGCCTAGCTCCAAGAATAAGGTACCGGGACCTCTTTGAGCACAAGATTTGAGCGGTTAATGGAGGGAACCAAACTCATGCGTTGGCTTTGGGACGAGGATCAAGGAGGCCGGATTTCCGTTTATGAACCTCAGCGTGAAGTGGTCCTTTCATCTCTCTGCCTGACTTTACCCAACGGCAAGACGCGACGTTTTGCCAGAAAGGTCTCTCAAGCCTCTAGGAGCCGAGGAATTGCCCCAGACTCTATCTATCGTGCTGTCAAATTGAAAATTGTAGTAGCCGCAGCCAAGCGAAATCAGTATCGAGTTGCAGTTGACAAAAGAGTATTTCATCCAAAGAATTCGTAAAAGGGGATTTGCTCAAAGCTACGGATGACCCTTAGCATAAGAAGAAGAGCTAACACGGGCGGGATACCCAGACTTTCATACTTCCCTGAACACAAACAAAATATTGATTTTCAGTTGAATGAATTGTTCGATATCTCATTCCAATTTCAGGGATAGGATTCGGGCCTAACTCGCACTGCTTTTAAGAGCTAGCTTTCACACTCCTTCTCTATCTAAGATCCATAGCTTGAACAAGACAGCTGCACTGGGATACTCAGAAAGAACAGGAGCATCTATCCGAAAGAGCCACATCAAGAACAAGACCAGGTACTGCATGTGCCGCAGGAATGGGATAACTATTTGAAAGCAAGGAAAGGACCAGATAAAAGAAGAGCCGATCGAGGTTGAATAAATTATTCCACCTCGCAACAGCAAAGGTAGAGTTTGGCACAGGTCAAAGGGGAAAAGGCCCTTTTGCTAAAGCAGTTCCTGTACTTTGAATGGATTCAAGCTGGTAAAGTAGTCTGCTTGAAGGGGCCCCTCTCTAGCCAAATCAAAAAATGGGAACAACCTTTGAGACACCGAACCAATTCCCTAGAAACATATACCATGTCAGCCCCCACCTTCACTAAGTAAAATCAATTAGGCGATCCTTACTGTCCATCTTTATCAGCCAATTCCTCCGTTTTAACGAAGTTTATCCACCCTTTAGTAAGAAAAGGTGCTTTTCCAGGGCCTTTAAAACCCGACCATAGACGTTGCTCTCCTCCCTTGTAATTCTTCAATTCATTCATTTTCTTCGCCGCAAATGACGAGAATAAATCCTAATAAGAGCAGAAAGAGGTTGAGTCCCTCGATCCACCCCTCTAGCCACTCCAGGTTTGGAAAGTAGGGCAGAAAGTACAACAACGTCCCAAACAGTAAGGGGACTAGAGGTTGTCTTACTTGAGGCCTTCTTTTTCTTTGCCATGGAAAAATCAAAGGAACTGAAGGAAACCGAGCTACTCAGAAATCGCCATAGTCGAGAGAAAGTCAACGCTTCTTCACTTTTCTCTTTTTCTCTTTCTTGTTGCATAACTCTGACATAGGTTGAAATTTTAGCATTGTTTTCAGTCAGAGGAGGAGCTGCTCTCATGGAATCAATCTCATCCCACAAAGACTGAATCTTGATGTAATATTTAGTAAAAGTTTTCTCCTTCTGCCTGAGATCATACAAAGTCTTGTTAAGTTTCTACTTTCTTGTTCCATTTGTGAGTGCAAACCTTCTTTCAAGTTGATCCCAAATCTCTTTTGCATTCCTCACATACACAACAGATTCCTTCACACTTGGTGTCATGGAACCAGTTAACCATGTTATCACCATGTTATTGCAAGTATCCCACTAATCTTGCTTTTCTTCATCTTCAGGATCTCTCTTCACCAAGCTTGTTACAAAGCCAAGCTTTCGCTTTGAAGCTAAGACTATCTCCGTGTCTCTCTTCCATGTTCTGTAATTTGAGGGGCCACTCAGCTTTTCAGGTATGGTTCCAGTATGAGGACCATCTGAAGGATGCAAGTAGAGAGGGTTCATCATATCTGCCATGGTGATGCTTCCACCTTTTGTAGGCATTGGAATGTATGGGATTTGAAGGTTGGTCAAAAAAAGATTCCATTTTTGAGATCAACGCAACCTGGCTCTGATACCATTTTCAAAATTGAATGTGTAGATACGTACGAAAAATACAAAGCAAAAAAGGACTATGCCCATTATCACAAGATTCATACCTGTAATTATTATAGTTTTTTCTCCTGATCCTAAACCATATGCCATAAACACATCGATGCGACCTAAACAACTACGAAGTAAAGGTCTGTTCACATCGCAACTTTTAGAAAAAGACACCACTAGACTAGTGCTGGGACTTTCAGCCCTTCCCTTATTGCCATATTCCATTAGGTGAAGCAAGAGCCTAAACTGTGAGACTGCAGGAAGAGCTCAATGTCTCTAAGAATCTTCTTCGCTTGTCAATTTTGGGTGTAAGAATGAATCCCCAACCAACTATGGGCATTTTCGGGGAGTAGCCGCTTCTCTTCTGGCCGTGTTTAGTCGATCAATAAGTGGGTGAAGGCCGGAGAGAAACTATCCTTTTGGTCATCATCAATGACCGAGAGAGGAGTCATCCTCAAAGCTCTGGGTTACTATACAATGGCACACCTGGCAAATCTTTGACTCTACCTCCTCTTATTAAGACCTTAGAATGTTCCTGCGAATTATGACCTTCGCCTGGAATGTGAGCAAATATATCATGTTTATTGCTCAACTGTACTTTGGCTATCTTACGTAGAGCTGAATTAGGTTTTTTCGGTGTTCTCGTTGAAACACGTGGGCATACTCCTTCCTTCTGGGGACATTGATCCAAAGCTCGAGTACGGTCCGTGCGCTGTTTTTCTTCTCTACCATGACGAATCAATTGATTTAATGTAGGCATCTTCCATTCATATCGTTTTGGGCGAGCCGACCCTCTAACTGAGCGACCCTTTTCCCTAATTCGGAAATGACTTGGGGGTTGGGGATAGAGGGGAAAACCTTATAGCGGATTTTTACACCTTGAATCCAGCTATACTGGATTTCTTCTATCAAAATCAAGCCCCTCCTTTCCGCCCTTTCGCAGTTCTCCCACGAAATCCTTTCCAATTTATTCGGTAATAATGGAACACAAAGTAATGGAGTTTATAAACATAAACCAGAAATACGGCGAATGAAATACCAATAGCAATGATTAGGAACCCATAGAACCGATAACCTAGGGGGGTAATTTCCCCATTCACAATAAAGAGTTCAGAAAAGACAAAATTTTTTAGAGATTCAATCATAAACCACTTTGCCTCGGTTGTATGTAAACCCCCCCTTCACCCCCACCCCCTAAAGTAGTAAAGAAGGGCTCTTTGGGGTCACATTTTCTTTCTATCTGACAGGACAAACAAATAGGAAGGGATGGTTCTTTCATTGCAAGAAGTCTAACTAGAAAAGGATCTCCCTATTACTTTGAGAAGAGAATTGTCGGTTTGACCGACGAACTACGTGGGAAAATGGACCTTCTTTCTTTTCAGTAAGATTTGTGGAAAGTAACAATTCTATTCAGTTCGGTTTCGGAAAACTTTCCGCCGGGGCCTAACATCAAAGGCGCAGGTTGATCTCTCTAGTTGATGCTGCAATTCATTTTTCATCACATATGGTGCACTGAGTTACTTACGTTACGGTCTTCACCAGATAGGCTACATAAAGGGAAAACACTTTTCTCTTTTCTACGATAATTCCTATTTCATTTTCTACTTGGTTGTACGATATGAGTTTCAGTATCCCGTCAACCCCCGCTTGAGGCACAGGAAAAATGTTGACCACGATTTCGAACTTCAAAAACCATTTGCTTGCAATGCGTGGACAGCTCAAACAGTACGCCCACTAGAGCCTTCATACATACTATTATACTATTCCTAAAGTACACTAAACACTCACCCAATCTTGAAAGTGGAGTGGGATCAATCAACTCGCATACCTTGAATCTAGCCTGCAATCCTTTCGCACTTCTCTTAAGAGATAGTAAGCAAGACTTGATACATAGATAGAATTGATCAAAAAACGACATCACATGCAACATGAGGAAAGATAGTATGAAAACAATACAATAAATTGCATATGTTAGTTGCGCTGAATCGATTAGTGTTTGCGTCAGTTACTTGTGCCCACACCTTCCTTAACGCTCGGCTCACTAATAACCTTATCAAGAATGAGTGAAGGCCCTCCTCAGGAATAGGAATAGAAGACTAGAATGAAAAGCACGTAGAGTTATTGGCGAACCCTAAGGGGGAAATCTCTTGCGGAGCAGGCCAAGTACCTGGTGACATCAGACTAAATTGTCTACCTGCTAAAGCTCCTTGTCTCATCAGATATCCTTTTCCCGCTAGTTCTTGGTTGAAGCTGAAGCTCCACTTATCCCGTACCCTTTCCTTAAAGATTTAGAATACTCTCAGGAGAGGTAATGTTTCGACAAAGAGAAAGAGAAGTCCTAGTCCCATATAGCAGCAAAAGTGAACAAGAAGTAGTGACGTAAGAAGAGGAAAGGTGAAATCCTAGTCGAAGGAAAAGTGACGGAATGAGAGTTCAAGCCTAGTCAAGTAAGCTAGTGTCTCCACTCGGGCATGCACTTAAGACGGCTAATCCTAATACGGCTTGAATCCGCCCTTAGAACTCTGTAAAGTCATTTAACAGCAGATATAAAGCCCTCACACGAGAGAATAAAGAAGGGTTTAATTAACCCATACAATAGAAGTATAGAGCAATGGCTTGTTAGCATCTTTGGAAATAAAAAAGTCTTGTTAAATGAGGTTTAAAGGCAGAATCCGATAAGGCTAGACACCCTTGATTGGAATTTATTTGCCATCGACATCAGCAATCCAAAGAATATAACATGGTTGACCTTGCTATTGGGATCCAGATAGGCTAAACTTATCACCCCACTGGCAGAGGAGCGGAGGGATTAATTACTTTCCTGCTTGACTAAGGGGACACCCATTGTAACGAATAGGAAAGTCCTAACGCTTAGTCTTGTCTTCCATAGACCAGTAAATCGATGGTTAGTTTTATGCCTGCTATCTACCTTATCTGCGCTTGCTATTTCTATCTGAAAACTGAAAGGGATCGCCCTCCAAGAATAAGATTGCCCGCTCCATGCGCATCGCTCCACTAGCTCCACTCGTGAGCTTCCAGACATACAACAAGTGCCCGGCACAG